>JALIRH010000018.1:11392145-12747145 GCA_023055505.1 Callipepla californica brunnescens | reverse complement strand
AGCAGTGTGCCCTGGTGGCCAAGAAGGCCAATCCGATCCTGGGGTGCATTAAAAAGAGTGTGGCCAGCAGGTTGAGGGAGGTGATCCTCCCCCTCTACTCTGCCCTGGTGAGGCATCACCTGGACTACTGTGTTCAATTCTGGGCTCACTGCTACAAAAAAGACAGGGATCCCCTGGAAAGAGTTCAGCGGAGGGCTACAAAGATGATAAAGGATGTGGAACAACTCCCTTATAAGGAGAGGCTGAGAGACCTGGGTCTGTTCAGCCTTCAGAAAAGAAGACTCAGAGGGGATCTGATCCACATTATAAACATCTAAGGAGCAGGAGGCCAAGGGACGAGGCTGAACTCTTCTCAACAGTCTGTGGTGATAGGACAAGGAAAAATGGCCACAAACTGAGGCATAGGAAGTTCTACTCAAATGTGCACGGGAACTTCTTCACAGTGAGGGTGATGGAGCACTGGCATAGGCTGCACAGAGAGGTGGTGGAGTCTCCTCTAGAGATGTTCAAGACCCACCTGGACCCCTACCTGTGCAACCTGGTTTAGGGAGACTGCTTTAGCAGGGGTGCTGGACTAGATCTCTAGAGGTCACTTCCAACACCTTCATTTGTGATTCTGTGAATGCAGTATGGCTCAGCTCAAATCATTCAGAAATGGTCTCTTGTTGATGGAAGTCATCTGAGCTTCATTTGAATGGGAGTCATAAAAAAAACCACATAAGCTTCCTTCGGGGCTATGTAGAAGATAAAAACATTTTGGAACATGATTCCTACCTTCCATACTTTTTAGAGGTAAAATGAAATGGTTATGGGAAGATGCAGAGTAGAGGGATTCTAGACAAATGGCTTACTTTAGATATCCAGGTTTTATTAGTAGTCTGTTCATTGCTAGATGTGAGCAAGAAATTCCAAATATTGATACCAGTCATAAAGATCAAAGAAGTAACACAGACAGAATAATTACATGATAATCTTCACTAACTAAAAATACACCAAAGTGCAGCAGCTGAGAAGTGTCAGTGATATTCACATTTTTCTCTGGATGTAAGTGGAAGAAGAAAAGAGGAACATTCTTTAACTGAAAATGAGAGAAAATCCAAGCAGTTAGGTCATATTAATAACAGGGGAAAAAAAATGAAAAAGACAAAACAGAGAAGAAAAGAGGCTACTAGCTGGGTGTGGTTGTTTTGAGTTGAATCAGAAAACCGTATTTATTTTGAGACAAGAAATAACAGAAAAGCTCTCTCTCCTTTCATCAGAAGGAGAGAGAATGAAGTAGAGTGACTCAGGAAATGAGAAGCTAAAAGTCTCTGGTAGTCCAGGATGCAGAGGAGAAAAACAGAAATATATATTTTCAAAAGGATGACACTAAGTTTCAGAGGCAAACAAATCCTAAAGCAAGACTCCCCCACATTTCGTAGGCCACTGTATTCCCATTGCTTTCCACAGAACTATCTGTGTTGTTTTAACTCAAGATTTTTGTTTTATTGCATTCATTTATGATTCTGTGTAAAAAATATTTGTCTGGCTTTGCCTATCCAGTTTAATTTAGATAATTATTAACATCTCTGATTTGAAAATTGACTGGAACTGTTCAACAAATGTATACATACTTGTATCTATATAAACTATATATATATTCCTGGTTTATTCTTTGGATAAGCTAATAAATAAGAAGAATATAAGAATAAAAATAAAGAGGATTTTAATAACCTGACTTGTAAGGAATCACTTTAACTGCAGCAAGTTGATTCTCCAAGTGTAAAACAAAAGACATTATTCAATGTAGTGTAATATTTAGAACTGATGGAGTTTCATTAAAATGATTTGACTTAGGAGATTTATTCTCATCATTTCAACGTTATAGCCCACATAAAAAATATTTGGAAAAAAATAACTTCAGGAAACATTTGTAAAGCAACACCAACAAACTGAGACCCTTTATGCTCCCCCAGACAGTAGTAGTCTGATAGTGGAAAAATGGCTGAGGGATTTAGAAACAAAATGAAAATCGGCAAGGATTTCAATCTGAATCCCTCCTAGGCAATTTACCTCTTCCTCTAGATACATAAAAGAGAAAGAACAACCAGAAACTTGTTATTTGTGGTAAACAAAAGAAAGCTGGTGAGTCTGATGCTTTAGGAATGACGGTCTTTTTCACCATTTACCCCTCACACTAAGATCACTGCAGGCAGAGACTGCATAACTGGCTCCTAAATTTTGCTCCATCCATCCCCCTACATAAAAAAAATAACATATAGACGTTTATTTAAATGTTGCCTTTGAAGTTATGCCACAGATTGATAAACTACATAGTAGCAGGTAAGGAGCCAATTTTATCTGGCAGTTCTTTTGCCCACACCCATGTAGTTTTAACATTTGGGAAAAGGTTTTGCTCTTTGATGAGGGGAAAATGATGCATTTGTTTCGAGATGACAGCTCAAGGCTCAGTTATTAAATATAAATCTCATCTCTGCAATATTTTGGCTTCTGATGGTTTAAGCAAAATTGTCTTGGCTTACAGTGGATGTTGACCTTATGAAGGATCAAGTCTGCCTTCCTGTTGTTACTTGCAGTGAGCACATATTTTCTCTATCTCTTTATACTCAGTATTTATCTTACAGCCACTGTACTGAGTCTGCTGAAGACCCTCATTTGATTCTAACCCTACAAAATATAAAGTTAACATGGAAATAAATGACTATGTTGTTCATTTTTCTGATGTCTTGGAAAAAGTGATCTTGTGTACATTGCATACATGGAAAATGATAATGATTTTGGCAATATTCAAACTACACGTCTTCATTAATTAATGAGAGTTAGAGATGCTTACTATTATAGACTACCTCTGCTTACTATACAAACTGAGAAAAATTATGTTCAAATAAGAGAAGAAGAGGTATGTAGGATATGTCTGACCTTTAATGCAAGGCCTATATGTCGTTTGAATCTCTGAAAGAGTGATAGCAGAAAGGATGCAGCCCTTGTGAAAATTCCTACTTGTGAAATGTTATAACTCACTGCTGTGCAAATAAAACTACTGAGGCTAAGTGAATCATAGGTTTCTAATCCTTCATGTTCCAGAGAGCAGAACTAATACTACAGTGCATGCCAATAACAAGGGACTGGAAAAAAACCATGTATTTCTTCTTCAAGAGGGCAGAATATTTTCCACAGTCTCCTAGATGGCCCTGGGTTAGTGTGGGAATCAATCTGGTCAAAATAAGCTACAATGTCTTTCAGAGTTTTAATGAAAATCAGCCTTGGTTTTTTGTTTGTTTGTTTTGTTTTCTTCTACTGTTAAATAGTGATATTAACTTTTAGCCATCCATTTACAAAGACAACAAAATACAGAATAATAATAGAAATAATTCAGGCTTCTAATGAATGATGAATATTCTTTGTATCTGTGTGATGGACATGAATATACTTTGCAAAACACAGGGAATGTCTGTACTTCCTGGAGAAGGATTTAGAGATCTAGTAAAGCATGATTAAAGGACAGGCAGTGCTAAATTCCCATTTCCTTCCATGGAAGCAGGGAAAAAGAGAGTCTGTTGAATATCAAACCTGCAGAAATTTCCTTGATTGTTTGATCTACATATAGCCATGATGAATCTGGATCACTGAACTCAAGGGGCAGTATTTTCATTACAAGCATTTGTTCTTAGAGAAGCAGGAAAATAACTACCTTTGTATTACAGAAAACACCCGGAATTTCCACAACACTGAAATTTATTTTTTTATTTTTTTTATTTTTCCTAGGGATCTGGAAGTTGTCTTAGGGTACAATAATCCTTCTGAAATCCATAAATCCCAAGTCATTTTTAAAAGAATTGCATCTTCTGGCCTTGTTAGGGGAAGGGGAAAGCCCCAAGTGTTTAAGCAATCATAAAGAAAATACAGAAATCTGACTAGTGCTTTCCCCTTATAAAGAAATTTAGTCAGTGATGTGGAAGAATCTCTTCATTTGCTGAGGGAAGATTTTTAATGGCCTTTTAATCATTTTGTTAAACAAAATTGTTACACAACATGTCATTACTATATGTGATAACAAAAAACATTTGTTTAAAGCTAAGTTTTTCTGGACAACACTAAAAGAAGCAATAGCAGAATCACATAAAAATTATTGCAGTAAACAACATTTCAAAAGCATCTATTTCTTAATTCCAGCAGCTTTCTGTGTTTGTTCTCTAAACCAGCAGTTTTCACAGAGCAGTCTATTTCAGGGAAGAGAAAGACATCTTGTGAAGTTCACAGGCAGAGGCAGCTGCCTGAGATAAACTGTGTAGAATCCTGCTGTCTCTCTCAAGCTGCTCAAGGGAGCACACTAATGTCACCTTGGCACCTGTACAGAGTGTATCCCTTTGGAGCCTATGGCTGCATTTGTTCTCAGTTTCCAATAGAAGTGTCCACAAAACAATGCCAAGCCTATTTATTCTCGAGAGGTACAGGCATTTAGAGTATAAAGAATAGTACATTTAGAATAAAGATCAAGAAATTAAGTACAGAAGAAGATCTCTGCATAAAGGAAATTGAAATTTTCCCCAGCCACTCTCCGCCCGTTATCTCCATGGCTGTAAGAAAGTTTTTCCTGTTCTGTGTCTATCTTTCTCTGCGTGTTTGGTGGCATATCATCTTTCCACTGACATGTGCTTCAATCAGCTTCCTCTTCCCAGGGCCTTTGAGATTTAAAATCTCTTTTCATCCTCTATTCAGACAATGTATTCACTTATCTACAACATCAGGCTGGGCAGTTTGTTCTCTATTGTTAGCTCAGCTTTTGCAATTTTAATTGTATTGAAGTTATTTACAGCAAGTGCCACTGCCATTTTTCTTACTTTTTTTTTTATTTTTAATTTCTTTAAAGGGTTCTTTCATTGATAGAATATGCAACAAGCAGCAGTCAGCTTCATCATGCAGTCACTGAAAGCAACTCTATTTTCTCTTCCTTGGTCCCATATATATGTTCATTTAATAAGAGACATGCAGGAGCGTTCTAAGTGCTTCAGGATCAATCAAGTGTATGTTATATTGTGAACATAAGCCATGGTGAGTGATTGTTCCCAACATTTAGCCTGAGTACAGTGGCACTGGTTAGATTATAAAGAAGATTGCACGGTCACACTTTCCACCAGGAAAGTTTGAGTAACTAGCTTCTCCTGAGACTCATTTTCTTCTGCTTTTACTAATGCCTTTCATCTTTTACTCTAACATCCCTCCTTTTAAGCCTTCAACCCCTTAGCATTCTCAGACAGTAATCGCTTCTGATGCTTGTCTGGGTTATACTTGTTACTGCCTCTCATCATGTGAAAGTGTTTGAGTCTTAGCACATTATGAGGCCATCATGTATCAGTCAGGAAAGTTGTGTGTACTTTAAGATATCAGTGTAAGACATCAATGAAGACAATGCTAAGCTAAAGGTAGTGGCTTGTGAATGACAAATTTAGGAGCTGCTTTTGTAAAAAATACACTTTTTCAACTAGCTTCTCTTCAGGGTGAATCAGAAATCCAGATTCTGCTGTTTGGCTACATGTAGCAGATGTGCTGTATATATGTATATGTGTATATATATGTATGTACTGAATATATACATATATTCAGTATTTTGCAATGCACAATTCAGAATTTCTTCAAAAGGATTAGAAGGAGACTAGACAATACAACTGGCAAGATTGGTTTTAATTAAAATTATGAGAGTAACAATGATTGGAGGGAGAATTCAAAATAGCAAAGATGCTGTTTTTTTTTGTTTTTTTTTGTTTTTTTTTTGCAGCTCTCTTTAAAAGCTTTTGAAAGCTTTTGGGTACCAGCAAGAAGCAAAGCTATGTTGCTTGCAGTCCAAGAAGGGGAGAGTTTGGTAAGGGTTGAACAGAGCAATTTGCTTATTTGGCCTAAACAAGAACATTGTGTTGAAAACACTGTAAAATGTTGACATTTGCAAAGGGAAGGGTTTTTGTTATATTATGCAAATGCATTGGAAGTATGTATTTCTTGCTAATCTGCCACTCATTGCACAGAGAATCAGTGCGGCACACACTGAAATGAAGGACACATAGAGGTAATGCCAAATGAGACAAACACTTTTAACTAAGACAGTGTCTTGAATACAGGTCATTTTTACCTGATTTCTACTGGTGCAGGACCTTTCCATACTGTGTTGCTCCCTTTATCCTGAAAGTCTGTTAAGTTTTTGAACTTTGCTAAGAAAATAAATTTTTTTTTTTTTAGGAAATGTTATTTTTGTTTTTTTGTTTCGTCAGAGAAAATGGAACTCATTTTTTAAATCATTTGGAAAAAAAAAAAAACAAAACTAAGATTCTTCCTTCTCATTATCTTTTATTTAATGTTAAGCTGTTTAGTTTTAGTGGTTGTTTTTTTTTTTTTTTTTTTTTTTTTTGCTTCATCCCTTATTCCCTGTCATTCTAGAAGAAAAATAGTATTTGTAGAAAACTCAATGAAAAGAAACATGGAATTTTCCTTTTCCCTAGACTCTTTATGTGGAATTTATAATAGAGAAGAATGATCTGGTCCTTTCAGCAGCTGCTTATGTTAGGCATGGAAAAGGGAAGGTCACATCTGGAGGAGCACAGTAATTGTAAACCTGTAAAGCTCCAACACCATGGAAAAATTTTCACTCAGGAGGGCTAAACATTCTTGAAGGGCAAAACTCTCAACTGCTGGTAAAATATCTGCTCAACAGTGATCTACGATGAAACAACTGACTATATTATCTGCTTTTTATTTTCTTGCCATTCACTTTTTGCACATGTGGTTAATCAACATATCATCTTACCTGTCATGTTTTTCTTGAGTGGCAGGCCAAGAAATGCTGACCAGAATCTGTTTTTTTTTTTTTTGTTTTTTTTTTCAGTTTGGAGAGATTCCAGCAGCCTTCATTTTCCAGCCCACTTTTTTTAGAATTAATTTACAGGTACCTTTTACAAAGAAGACATATCACAGACATTTCTCCTCACTGTACTAATATGATAACAGAATGAAAATCAATGTGCAGAGTTTTCATGTTGGCTGGATACATTATGTTTATAATTATTACTTAGTCACAATAAATTAGAATTACAATATACATAGAATCTCCCAGTCTCACAATACATAGATTGGATTTGTAATGTAATGCTAAGTACTGGTCTAGACTTGGAAGATTTATTGCCTCACCATCAATCTGTTAGCTGAGTGAAAAATTTTGCTGATGGAGCCATTCTAGAAGAAGGCCAATGAGTTGTACCTGCAAAGTGTCCTTTTGGCAGCAAATAGCTTATACTCTTCCTTGAAACAAAAACAAAACCTATGGTAGAAAAAATATGTATTTCTTAATTTTTTTTTAATGTTTTGGCTTCTGTGTCTACACTAGTAGGGTTTGTTTCCAACCCCTGGGGCACCACAAGCCTATGGAATGGTGGAGACAGACAGTAGACTTGTCTGTGATCTTGTCTGACCTTATTCCCACAAATTGCAGCACACATTGTCACACCTGCTTTAAAATACATCTGGGCATGATGACTCTCCAATAACCTGGGAATCATCTGTGGAATTGTTTTACTGCAAGAGAAAAGCAGCTAGCAATTTTTATCTAAGCCCACTAGTAGTTCGTTTTTAGTAACAGCTGAATAGATTGACTCTTGGCTTTTTGCTGAGACACAGGAACATCCCAGCAGTTCAGTCTCTCTAAATCTAACCTCTGTTTTACCACAAAACTCCCTCCCTTTCCACCTCACCTACTCTAGTTTTACTTTGATATAATTAGAGCTGATTTTACCATTCCTTTAAAGTGTCTAGACAATCTCATGCTCATATAAACAACATTTCACACTGCTCTTTGTATGGTCTTACCTTTGTTAAAATTTTGGCAAACACATATTACCCCAGAGCATTTTCTGGATCAGATTTCACAATTATGTCTGGTTATGTTCTAAGCCAAGCAGTCTTTACCCTTTACAGCAGCTGTTATCCTGCTCGGGTCAAGTAAGCTATGATTTCCTATCTTCCTTAAGCTAAAAATGTGTATTGAATCAAGACTATAATAAAGGCAAGCACAGGGTCCATATAAGGATCTGCAAGGCACCTAGAATTGTTAACTCATATCATTGTGTGAGTAAAGATCAAACTCTTTCTTTCTTTTCATAGGCACCAAGCTAGCATTTTAAGGAAGCAACAACCAGCTAGAAACAAATATTCCTTTTAAAAAAAAAAATATACTGGTATTTCCTACTTGAATATAATTTTAATTTTGAATGGAATTCATCTCTTGTTTCTTATTCTTGTCAGTGTTTGTTTTCTTTGGGGGAATAGAAGAGAAGATTGAGGTAGCTGAAGATAGTGATGCCATTTCTGAAATTAAGGATGGAAGAGTGCTTTCTGAAAGACTGCCAAAAATAACAAGATCAGAGACAGTCCACCCTCTTCTTAGAAGTGATTTATGAGACAGAAAACAGCATTTAATGAGGTCAGATGGCCTTAAGAGCAACAACACAGTTAAGCAAAATAAGCAAAACCAATTGGGAAATTTCAGGGAGTCTGACATACACGTATATCAGAGAGAAACTGAAAGGCCTGACGAAGAAATGAGGGTTATGAATAATGAGGAATGAGGAATTTAGTGTTACTGATTAATTCAGTTTGTGTACCACCTTATAATTTCAGTTTCACTTGACCAGTATTCCATACAAAAGACTATATATATGACTATTTTAACACAATGTTCATTTCATGTATTTTTGACCCTCAAACTGTACAAAATTTGTTATGCTGTTTAAGATTTATTGCACCAGTACATACTGGAGTCCACTCAGCTGGAAAGCAGCTTGGCAAAAAAGGACCTTGCAGTCCAGGCCTACTGTATGTTGAATATGAACCAGCAATGTGCTGTTGCCACAAAGAAGGCTGCATTAAGCAAAGCATTGCCAGCAAATCAAGGGAGGTGACCCTTTCCCTCTGCTCAGTGTTGGTGAGTCAGCAACTGGAGTATTGAGCTCACTTCTGGGTCCCTCAGCACAAGAAAGACATGGATATAATAGAGAGAGTTCAGTGTAGGGCCACTAAAGTAATTAAAGGACTGGAGCACACCTTCTATTGGAGATGACTGAGAGAGCTGGGACTGTTCAGCCACGAAGGAAAGGAGGCTCAGCAGAGTCTTATCAATGTCAGTAAACACCTGAAGAGAGTACAAAGAAGATGGAGCCAGGCTCTTTTCAGCAGTGCTCACTGCCAGGACAAGAGACAATGGACATCAAGTGGAACACAACAGATTTCCTCCGAATAATGGGAAGCACTCTTCTCACAACTAACAGAAAAAGGATAAGAAGGATTGGCTTCAAGTTTGCCAGGAAAGGTTCAGGTCAGATATTAGGAAAAAGTGTATTCACTGTAAGAGTGGTGAGGCACTGGAACAGGCTGCCCAGCAAGGTGCTGGACTCACCAACTCTGGAGGTGTTCAAGAACCATTTAAATATTGTACTAAGGGACAAAAGCAGTTTACTGAAGAAATATTGGTGGCAGGTGAATGGTCAGACTAGATCATCTTGGAGGAGTTTTTCAACATTGCTGATTCTATGATTTTACAAATAATGAAAAAATGTGTTTAATAGTGTATCTGCCTGAAAGTTCTGAGCCAGCTGAAATTAAACACCACCTGTTTGTAAAGGCAGACATTGTGTAGACCCTACCCTTTTTTCCAACTTCCATTGACTCAGCTGCTAGAGGTAAGTTCACCTGAAATAAGCAATAGATAGCAAAATGGTTTCAAAAACCTCAGAGAAAGAAAAAGGTTTTTTTAGCAACCAATGTTCAATTTTTTCTCTCAGATTGTTCTCCTTTCATTCATGATTTTCTTAAATTTTATCTAATTGGCTCTATTTTTATAGCAGCAACATCAGCTAATTAAGAAAAAGAATCAATCCTCCAAGAAACCTCAAAATCCTCTTCTATTTTTCAGCATATTTTATAAGCTCTACATCTGTCTTCCCTTTTGTTAACACTTTCCAAAACATTGACAAGTTTCAAAGCTGCCATCCTAAGCGTACTTACAAGCTGATTTACATTCTGTTTACACAGTTCCTTTACTATCTTGAGTGCCTCTTGAACTTTATGTCCTTTTGATTATAGGGTTCAATTTCTCACATTTTAGATTTCGTCACTAATTTACATAGATACCCATTTATCAAAGATTTTTGAAACTCAAAAATTTATGCTTTTAAAAATTTGGACTATGAAATCAAGGTAAATATAGTTCTGATGCAGATTCCCTGGGACTTCGTACACAGTATTTTGGTCAGTTGTTTTCTGTTTATGCTGTGAGTGTTAGTTTTAGTCACACTGATGTACTACAGAACAGCACACTGGAATAAGCATCCCGGTTTGTGCCCAACATCTGGCTAGCAGCAGAGGCAGATAGATAGCATATTGAAAGGATGTCTGTGCTGCTCAGCTAAAGTAGTGTATATCTGTAATGGAACTTGCTCCTTGATCAGCGGCCATATGGTCATGTCATCTTGGCATCGTGCCTGACTTACTGAATCATACTGAGAGACAAAGACCACAGCTGATAGAGTCAGTAGCTGGGACAATCCTAGATTGAACTGTGGAGTGGGGAGTGGCTGCACAAGTCTCATGACAATACCATTCTGCACAAAAACATGCATCTGGTAATCTTCTGTTTCTGTCTGTCAAGCAGGAAAATGGGCATATGCTTGAACTGAGATGATAGTACTGCAGAGAGTCTGGCACAACGGGGCTGTAGGTTCAGTGGTGAATGAATTAGCACTGCTGTGTGTTCTGGACTTGGGGTTACCACTGTGTCTGGACTAATAGATGTTCAGCCATCTGGATCACTATACGGTGCACAAGGCTCTGTTGATGAGGGTGCTGGATGAACTGTAGTGTCCTTAAAGTGCACAGTGTGGCAGTAACACTATTAGTTCATTATCAAACAGTTCACTGGGTAGTTATGTCATATGGGTGCTCTCAGCCATTGTGCTAAACTCCTTTGTCTTAGGGAGGGGTCTATAACTCTTCATCCTATGAAAGTTTTACGGTGAATGAATATCAAATTAAAATCAGAGAAGAAGCAATAGATCCTATTCAGGGGGTGAAATACATCACTGAAGTTTCTAACCTTGAACACAGCATTTCTCTCTTCTCTAATATGAGCTGCAACAATATTACTATGTCTGGCTCAAAATGGTCTTGATAAGAAATTCATTGTGAGCTGTGTTCGCACACAGTTTATGGTATGCTGAGGTCATTCTGTGATCACAGTGGGATTGTGGTATCACATAGCATCATAGGCATCAGGTATCAGATGAATGTTGTCATCTTAGTGTGGTCCTGAAGATCAACCTAAGAGATTAATTCCCCAGATATACCCACTACAGCTGGCCAGCAGATGCATATGCAATGGTGTTTTTAATTTTTAAAGAATTTTTTTTTCTGTGTCCAGTTAATATATTCCATGCATTCTAAACCTCTATATTGGCCAATGATTTTCTCATGCTGTTGATATGTCTTTGCTCACAATTAGCATCATCTTGGTTATGCTGAATGTCTTTTCATAAAACAAAAGATCTCATCTTCAGTAGTCATCACCTAACCTGTACTTATGCATGTGGTTATTCCTCCCCAAGTGGAAGACTCTACCCTTGGTCATGTATAATAATAATAATATTGATTATGATAATAGCATTATTAATTCTGTTTAGCTTTAAAGATTTAAAGCTGAATAAAAAATGAATGTTCATTGTGAAATGTGCAACAGAATAAATCTAAATAATTATCTTATATTATCAGTACAAATTATATATTAGGACTGAATTTATAACTCTCAGTTTCAAGGAATTACCAAGTTATCTGAGTATAACTGAGTAGCATTTATAATTAACAGAATTTGACTAAACTGAAGGACCATCTAGAGATTGTCTTGAGAGAATAATCATGACAGAATGGAAAATGCGCTTAAGAAGAAAATCACATGCATGAATGACTTTGCAGGGATCTGTGTAAGACTGACAATAAAAGAAAGCCTGATGGGGTTTTCTTCCCACTATTTTGCATCAGTGTTACACACACATTTTTGCCTGTAATGCAGGAATCATAGGGGATTGAAACTGAAGCTCAAATTAACAAAAGTCACAATAAGATATTGAAATTTATAAATGGGGAATACCTTAAAAAATGGAATTATAACCTGCTCTGAGCCAGCTGAGATGAAATCAAGAAAACTCTGTTTAAGCCATTATTCCTGTGAAATAAACAAATAGTGTTTGAGAAGCTGTGCATGAATCTAGTGTTTCTGAAAGAACGGACAATTATTTATACCGGTTCAAATCCAGAGAAATGCAACTTGACACCGTGGAAAAACTTCACACAGCGCTGCTTGTGCTTTGGCCTGTACCACCTTGGCAGACATCAGCTTTCTCATAACCTCAAACTGCCAATCATGTCCAGGTGGATATTTATTGAGATGTGAACAGCCCAGGAGGAAGTGACTGCATTCATTTTCAATTGTGATCCAAACAAAGATCTGGTGAATAGAAACTTTTCAGTACTGCATAAATTAACAGTAGATCACCAAAAAGATATCACTAAACATAAATCTTATTTGGAAAGAACTATACAGCATTATTTATCTGTAATACAATACAATACAGTACAATACAAAAAAAAAAAAAAAAAAAAAGATAGAAAGAAAATAGGACAATGATGTAGGTCTTAAACCCTTAAACATTAAAGCTCTGATCAGTACATTTGGACAATGCTCATTTTCTGTTGCAAGAATTACTGATGTACTTGTAATGACTGAAAAACATTCTGAGTTTTGAGACTTCTCTAGATAAAAACAAAAGGAGGAGTAATATCTCAGAAAAGGATATTAAGGCTGCAGATAACAGAATGTACCTTTAAACAGATCCATATTATTACAGTTTCATAGCTTTTCCTCAACGTAATTACATCCCAAATCACACATGGCTTTAGGGGAATTGCTGAGTATGCTACATTCTGTATGCTGAAATCATATGTTGGACTCCAGCACATCTGCTCCTTGATATTAGTTGTAATTCGAGTGTAAAGAATAAAATCAGACAAATAATTCCATACTTTTCAATGGTAGTTCACTGCATTTTACTGGAGCGATACGTTTTGGCTTTGTCTAACTTAAAAAAAATCATTAATATATTCGTAATTTTGATCTAGAGGATGGAAAAGAGATTTCAGGCCCTGAAGGTGCATCTAAGTCTCTCATCTCTATTGAAGAGGGCTACATTTGAAGCTGTCACCTACAAATCAACATTTGTAGATCAATTCATCTGACATATTTTTGAAATCATCTTTATGATTTGATAAATTAAGCCTTTACTCTACAGTCAGATGGATTAACATTCCCAAGTATGGTAAATACCTATAAAGAGCTTTTGAATAATACATGGTTTCAGCCATAAAACTTATCAGAGAAGCAGCTAGCTGATCCTGAAATTGTACTGGAACAGGTATGCCTGATTTCTCAGAGCCATCCTGAACTTATTAAGCAGAGTGTCTATGTGTCTGTAAGGTTCAGTGTCTAATCCCCTCCTCCCTACCCCACTTCAACAAAATTTAAACACTGACATTATTACTTTGGCTTACTCTTGTTTGCTGAAAGCATGTCTGGTGGGCAAGATCATATTAACCTTTTATATAAGCATAGAAACAGACAGTGCTTGTCAAGGAAAGAGACCTGAGCAGAGTTTTGTCTCAAGCCAAATCTGGACCCAAGCTCACATCTCACATGAGTGTAGAGGTTACGTTAGGACCCTCTTGGCAAAGATGAGCTGCTGGTTCCAAGCAAAATTTGAGATTAATAAGTCCAGAGAGACTGAATAAATGAGAGTTACCAGAGCTCACTGAAGAGGGCATTACAGCTGCAGCTGCAATCTTTTAAGCTGGACAGCAGCTGGGAGGCCAGCATTGGGCAAAGCCCCAACCACTTTAGATTCTTCCCACATAGCGTCTGCTTGGTAATTTATCTTTATTTTGCTGTGTTTACATTTTCCTTTCGTCTGCCTGCTAGAATTACTGGTAACAGGTGAAAAATAACCCTTTTTCAATATGGGAAGGATACACTCAGTATTTCTGGGTTTCAAAAAGTAAGTGTCAAACCTCAAAAACGTGGTGAAATAGAGTATTGAATTCTCTAAAGCTAATTGCTTTTTATGCAAAGATATGAAAGCCAGTTGGTCAGTTAAATTACCATTTCGCAAAAACTTGTAACGGGCTGTTTCATACTTAACCAAAAATGACACCCATGCACTGAAATGAAAATGAATTCTGAAAGCTTTCCAGTGGACATACAATGAAACAGCAGGTAGTAGAGAACAAGAAGTACTGTCCTTACAAAGAAAATTCAGTTCAGACTAAATTAATACTTCCCCTGGAATTCAAAATATTTAAAGGTGTAAAAGTCTCATTGCAAGCTTGAAATCTGTTGCTTGTTCTTATCGCTATTTTGAACATTTCATTGAAAGTATAGGACTGGTTTTTTTTTGTTGCTGGGTTGTTTGTTTTTTTTTCAGGCTGGTTAGCTAGTCTTTATCTAAAAGCAGAATATGTATATTCTTCGAGTTCAGATCCAGAATAATTTTGTTTCACATCAGACATCTGCAACTGGAACAGGAAATTCCACTCTAATATCTATAGTTTCTTACAGACTTTTGAACTATTAGAAATTTATCCCCAGCATGGAAACCTTCCTAGCATCTTTGTGGGCACTGGATCTGAATGAATGTTCCCAGAGGACTCCCAGAGAAGTGTTAAAATTTATTACTGAAGAACAAAGAGCAGGAGATGGCATCCCGTCCCTACAGTGTGCCAACTGGACCCCACAGCTTGTCAATATCATTGATTAAGATATTAAAGAGTACCAGTACAAACCCTTGATGGACACCACTTATCACCAATTTCCCTGAGTACACTGAGCCATTGACTACCATTCTCTGGATACAATCTCATAACTAGTTTCTAATCCCTCAAACAGTCCACCCATCAAATTCATATCTTTCCAAATTAGAGAGGATGTTGTGGAGTACTGTGTCAAAGACCTTAAGTTCAGACAGATGACATCAGTGCCTCTCCCTTTGTCTACTGATGCAGTTACACCATCATAAAAGGATACTAGTTTGGTCAAGCAGGATTTGCCCTAGGTGAAGCCATCGTGGTTCTCCCCTATCACCTCCTTGTCTTCCAAATGCATAGTCTCCAGGAGGATCTGCTCCATGATCTTTCCCAGCACAGAGCTGAGACTGACAGGTTAGTAGTTGGGTTCATCCTTTTTACCCTTCTTATAATTGAGCGTAATGTTGCTTTTTTTCTATTCTTCAGGGACTTCACCTGATCACCACAATTTTTCAAGTATCATTGAGAAGGCTTGGCAACCACATCAGCTAATTCCTTTAGGACTCTGGGACTCTTCTCATTGGGACCCATAGACTTGTGGATATCCAGGTTCCTCAGGTGCCTGATCTTTGCTTCCAGTGGGAAGGACACTTTGGATGATGCAAATTTTAAAATTTCCACTGAAAGGAACATGGAAAAAATGCACCCCACTGCTTTGAGGCAGTATCCCATCATCTATCTACCTATTTATTTTTACACTTTTCCTGTCATTTCCTATTCTGAGGCCACACATGCTTAAAAAACAACCAAAGACTGAAGGAAAAGTGAGGAAATATAAACTGATGTGGTGAGGCCAGTGCACACAGCTACCAGTTTTCTACATTCCCCTTGTCCATTCACAGAGTCAGCATGACTTAACCTCTAATCATCTCTCAGCAGTGGGCCAGTAATTATAGCCATGGGGACCAGCTTCTTCTCTTTTAAGCAGAGCCATGAAAACAGAAGGAAATGGCAGGACAACAACAGAAGGAAAAACGGCACCTCCTCGTACAACTCATTCTGTTCTGGCTTGAAGCCTGCTGCTGGGTAAACTACTGTTCTTTGCTTCTCTTCCCAATCCCTCTCATGAGAAGACTGTGGAGCATTGAGTAGCTTCTTTGCTTGAGAAGGCACTAAGCTTTTGAAAGATCCCAACTCAGAAGGACTTCATGATTAGTTTCTAATTGCATTTGTAAAAAATTCGGAAGACCTATTTCCCGATTTAGCAGCCTATTTTGCAGAGATTATCATTGTGTTTCATGTAATTGTCGCTATTTTCTGCAGACAATGACGGTTTAAAGCTTCTGGCTCCTCACTAACAAGAAAAGCTATCCCCTTTGTGTTGCTTAAAAGACTAATATACTTACCAGCACAGTAACACACTGAAGCTTAGCAGTTCTAACTAGTGTAAAAAGCCACAGGATTAGATATATTTCTGTAATTATTTTGTTGTGATAATATGAAAAGTTCAGTGTATTTATTTTGAACTTGGTGAAAAAATATGTTTCTTACAGTATCTGCTTGAATCAAATGGGATTTTCCTCTCTTGATCTCTCGGGACACAGAAAAATTCAGGACTGTAATTTAGAAAAGCAAATCATTTTCTTACTTCATAGGTAACAAAAGTCTTTCGGAAACCTGGGATACATAGAGTTACCAAGTCACTCCATGATAATATGAACTTCCTGAAGAATTTGACTGGCTGGATACTCCTGGTGAGTTAATATAATCCTTGCACCCTTTCTTCCCAGAGTAGAGAGAAAGACTTCATAAAGGAAAAAAAAATTTCAGAGTTCAAGTATATTCAAGAGACTAGTGTTTGTTAGACCAACGTGTAATTAAGTTATGGACTTATTCCTTGATTTCCCTTATACATACAACACTGACATCAGTGACCAAATTGTCTGCATGTATTAAAACAGAGGAATGAAAGTTTATGGGCATTGGTCAACAAGAGAGCAATATTTTTTTATTATGTTACTTCCTTCCAAGAAAGTCAAATCCACATAAACTTCAATAAGCTAAGAAATAGCTAGAAGGGTTAGAGGGCCGCCACTTCCCATTGCACATATCTCACCCAAACCAGAATAATCCTTATTGGTTATAAAGTCACTATGAGTTTAAAAAATAACTTTAAGAAAGCAAAGGAGAGGTTTATGCCAGCTCTGAGATATTAGGAAGAGCAAAAAAAAGTCCTTCTTTGCTAGTAAAAATAAATAAATAACATGGTTAAGGAGTTCACCTGTGTTAATAAATGTAACTTCTCTGTATGAAACAAGATACACACAGTCATAAGACAGTGTGTGGGTTCACTTAAAAACAATGAGTTATATCTCACAGCCACAATTCCCATACAGCAGGTTTGTTTTCCTTATATATTTTGACAGATGTTTGTTATTTCCAGGCTATATGTCTTGGACAACTGTCCAAATCATTTTACTTTTCACGGTTCATTGCCGAGTGCCTAAAACAACAGTCAGCTTCTTGCAGTCAGTACAGTGGAACAACAGGGTGATATGCGTATCAATCATTGGAGAAAATTGGAGAAAATTACAGGAGAGCTACCTCTGCATCACTGTTAAGACAATGTCAGTTGCGTTCTAGTGAGTATACAGCACTGAACAGAGGTGCTTAAAAACAGAACTGATATCAGAATTTGCAGTACTGAAAATCCTTGCTTGACTTCTCTTAACTCCTAATTGTTCTAGCTTCTCAAGTTTTATTTTCTTGGCTACTAGCAGTTCTTCAGGTTTTGCAGCACTGAGCTGGGATCATGGAATCATAGAACCATTTGAACTAGAAGGGATGATTTAAGGTTTCATAATCCAACTCCCTTGCAACGAACAGGGACACCTACATCTAGATCAGGTTGCTCAGGGCCCCGTCCAGCCTGACTTTGAGCTTCTCCAGGAATGAGGCATTCACCACATCTCTAAACAACCTGTTGCAGTACTTCACTTATTGTAAAAAAAAGGTTTCCTTATATCCAATCTAATTATCCCCTCTTCTACTTTGAAACTATTTTCACTTTCCTATCACAACATACCTCTAAAGAGTCTGTCCCCTTCTTTCTTACAGCCCCCTTTAGATGGTCTCCCCAGACACCTATCTTCTTCAGGCTGAACAGCCCCAGCTCTCTCAGGCTGACCTTATAGGGGAAGTTTTCCATCCCTTGGATCATTTTTGTGGTCCTCCTCTGGATGCTCTTCAACAGGTCCATATCTCTCCTGTCCCTTAGGCATGTTAACTTCACCCCATAGCTTGGTGTCATCATCAAACTTAGTGAGGGTGCATTCAAACCCACAGTGCATCAGTGCCAGTATAGATCCCTGAGAGACACCACTTGCTACTCATCTCCATCCATACACTGAGCCACTGACAACCATTTTCTGGATACCACCTCATAACTACAGCAATGGACTAATCTCTCTATAAAACACTTGGGAAGGAGGTTCTCCTGCAAATTCATTGCCAGTTCCCAGTTGCAGCATCAGCCACCCTTGCCTCTCCATGGGCTCTGGCACCCATGTTCAAGCCAGCTCTGATGACCCGAGATCACACTGCTGGGACAGAGCTGAGATCCTCACTGTGTATGGCAGAGTGCTTCCCCTGCTCACCTTCCCCCCAACTCAAGTCTTCTTCCCTCAGCTCCCTTCTTTGTCCTGGTTGTGTTCACAGGGCCCTGCACAGGAAGACAACAAACAACAGTACTGATAACACTCTTGCTAAAACAAATTAATGATCATAAATCTGTCTCAAACCAAGGGATGAAAGAACTGATAGCAGACTCCTAGTTCAACAGCTGAGGACGTGCCTAAAAGGTGACCTATGACCTACTTATATCAATAAATATATTCTCGCTTCTCTCCTGTGAGAGTGGTATAATGAAGCTGTTCCCCATTCACAACAGTAGGATGGCCTATGTCTCTAATCTTGAGCTCCTGGATCACTTCCGTGGGGTAACCATCCATTGTAGCACCCTGGTGTGTGTGGAGGTGCCTAGACACAGCACTCAGCAATGCCAGGGTTCATTTAGCTTTCTGCCATTGGAGTATCTTCCACTTCTGTGAAGCAGAAAGAAATGTAAGCTTGACAAGAGGAAGTAGGGAGCTCTGCTCTCTACTTATCTCTACTATTCTCTATTATCTCTACTGCGATAACCTCTTTATTAGGAGAATAATCACATTTCCAATATTGCGGGGCATGCCGATGCAAAGCATAAGCAGGGAACTGATCTCTGAGATTACCTAGTCTGTTCCCCTACCGCTGTGAAATCATTCTCATGAGCAGATTTTATTCACTCTGTCTCCATATCCAGACAAAAACCTATATTTACATTTACTGATATTTTAAACAATGGGAGTTTTGTGCCTGTGGGGAATAGTTGAGCTTAAGTGGCCTTCTTTATGAATTTTGAACTGTTAAACAAAGTTTTATTTTACCCACACTACTACTGAAATTGAAAAAGGCCATTTTGTATGAGGAAAAGCATCTTAAAGGAGCTATAAAAGTGCTTGGCTTTTACTTCTACAATTTTGAGCAAAACTCTGAAGCAAACAAAACTGAAGAATTCAGCATTAGTAAAAGCTTGGAATGGATTTTATAATCAGTCTGGTTCATTAGAAATTCAGTGCACACGTGCTGTGCACAATTTTTAAGATAGATTTTTTCAAAACATTTTTTTCCTATATTCTAGCGCCAAAATTTGTTTTTGTGCCTTAAGAGATGAAGTTTGCAAGGGTATCTGTAAGCCAAAGATGAGTCAGGATAGTATTTATTTTTGCAGTACATTAGAAGAAAGGAAAATTGAGTTTTGAATGTTTGCACAGAGTTTGTTAGCTAAAAATCAATTAGGAAAAAAACTGTTTACTTATAGTTCACGTAAATTTAATATGGTATCAATGAAATACAATTAAAAAACACAGTGCATTTTAATGTCTCTTTTTTTACAGCAGAACCACATGTATTAAGCATTTACATGACAGTCTGCAACAGTTCCTGGGCTGAATGTGTTTATTAAGTGTAATTGGCTTGATTCTGCTCTCCTTGCATCTCGTGAAGTCATTTACACCTGTGCAATGATGTATTTCACTTCACATTATAGTGCTACTTTATGAGATTTTAGCATTATAGAAGGGTCATAAAGCCAGTCAATATTATCACTGAGAAATACTTCCATTCTCTGCATGGTGTGCAATCAGCTTAGAGGTCTTTTGACACTCCTCTTCATAAGTCTGTGAAGACAGACCATGACCACGACCATAACTGCAGAAAGGAGTGCTTGTCTGCAATATTGAAACATGGGAGGCAAGTGAAAACTAGACCCACTGAATGAAGTGACAGGTCTAGCATAGATTTTCTGACTGCATTTTCCTACTGCTTCCATGTCCTCCAAGATGCCAGGATTCTGTTCAGTTTGAGAAAGATAATCTTGTAGTAAAGACAACATGTCTTTACTCCTACAGTGCAGTGCAGCTGAGGTGGATCATTCTTGTATCTGTGCATATAATACTTCTGTATTGAGTCAGTGAAATTTTACCAATATATTTATTTTATTTTATTTTATTTTATTTTATTTTATTTTATTTTATTTTATTTTATTTTATTTTATTTTATTTTATTTTATTTTATTTTTTCTGCTTTTTGTTTCTTTGTTTTTAATTTTTTTTCCTTTTTTTTTTATTTTTAAAATTCTCATGGCATTTTTAAAAACTTTCTCAGCTTAATTTGCATTTCCAGAGATATAAAGCAGAATAACTTTTAATACTTTATGTATTCAAAATTACCTTATTTTCAATATTTATTATCCTGAGATTACTGAATGCACCTAACACCGTGTAAGATACAATAAAAGGGAATCTCACAACTGAGAAATGAATTTTTGTTCTGACAAGGAATTGTTAATTTTTTGAAGCAGAACACTTCAGCTCAGCAAAATCTCACCAGACAGGCTTTTAAAACTGCTGAATGTGCAAACTACTTTGCATTTCCTAAATTAACCCGAATCTAAACCAACATGTCTCTAAAATAAACAAACAAATAGATTAAAAAAATGAAATTATAAAAGCAACTAATAGCTGCTCATGGAATAACAGAAGAGGAAATAGGAGAAAGAAAAAATTTAAAACTTTTTCCCTGAATCATTGTTTTTATTTTTTTTCCTGTTAAAAGACATTGTTTACAGATGAATGCTAAAACAATTTTGTATGCCAGCAGGGACTCACTGTTGGAGGTACTTGGGAAAAATATATGTTTTAATACAACACAGATCGTCACTCTTTCTTCCACATGTGTGTATCTCTTTCAAATTGGTCTTCATTCCACATATGAGTATATGTATATGATTTATCTCTCACTGTAAAACACAAGATTGTATTATTTCTGATATTATGAGAATAATCCTACTAGCCATCCCACGTCCTTTCACCAATGTTGAATCTACTCTGTTTACACAAAAGAGCTTATGCTGAGAGCCAGAAACTAACTACCAGGTTGGGATTTTCTTTGTTTCAGAAGGAAATGCATCAATAAGCAATATTTGGGTAGCTGGAAAAAGGCTACAAAACTGAAGACCCTAACAAGTAGTAAGGAAAAAGTTCTAAAAATCACTGGAGGAAATCCTTAGAACTTGAGCTAGGCTACATTGGCAGACAGTAAAAGAGAATTTTATTCTGATGCTTGCTAAAAAAGTATGTGGAAAAAATTGGAAAAAATTGTGGTTTCTCCAAAAAGGAAGGAATTTAGTGCCTACTATAAGCCATAAGTCATCTAATGGAAAATTGATTTTATTTGTACTCATTTTATATTGAGAGATTTACTATCCTTATGCCAGAAAGTAATGTTAAAAACATTAATTTTTAAGTTTACATAGAAAATAAACGTGGGCTGGAAGATATACGTAAGTAATTCATGACATCAGAATATAATAAGCTACATGGTTTTGGACTCTTGGTTCTCTTACAGCATCTGGGGGGTTGGACTTGATGATCTCTTGAGGTCCCTTCCAACCTCTATGATTCTATGATCTGCCACAACCTGTCTCATCTTCTAAAACTCCCAGTGTCTTTCCTCAGAAGACAAAAAATAGATGACTTTGTTGGGAACCAGTTTTCAAGTAAACTGGTAAGAAGTAGCTGTATTAAATTATTTCAACATTCAAGATGAAGATGAAACATGGCTGCTCCAAGTCCTGTTTGATTAAATAAAAAAGGTATATAAAAGAGGCTATAAAACATATATCTTGAATAGAGACCTCAGTTTTGACTCACCGCTATCTCCTGGTAATTTATATTCACAAAAAAAGAAAAAACATGTACAAAGTTCTATTTTCTTCACTATTTGATGTCATGATTGAATTGAACCTAAGATTGCTTTCTAACACTCTTTCTTTCAGTTTGTGCATGTGTCTCTTCTGGAGTAACAACCTTGTAAGTGAGCCACAGAATTTTTGAAGAAGTGGAAAAAAATTGCTCTAGTAATTATAGGAAGGCAGCAGCAATTTCTCAAACCAGACATTATGAGAGAGAAGTCCAGCATTGGAGGGAGACCTGTGTTTTGAAATAATTTATGAGGTGTACGTGATGAAACAATTGCAAAAAGTGACGCATGCCAAGGAAAAGAAGTTTCAGGATTCCTTTCAGGTACACTACATCATAATTAGTTTGACAGTGTACTTTGACAATTTACAGAACCTTTGATGAACTTACTGAAAAAGGAAAGTTCATATCCTGGACATCGCTATGTGCTGTAAACAATACCTTTTTCTTTATGTGGTGGGTTAGATCACTGATCTTGCCTTTGTAACTCAGTTCAGCCATTGTTCTCTATTTGATTTAAATGACAAAAATGTAAAGGATTTTTGGATGACAATGAAGAAATCTTAAGTACATTTCTCCCATTTCAGAAGCAGAGACCAAAGACGGCAGCCAATTAGTCCATGCTACTTATGGTAGGGTTAAAATATAATTGTTTGGTTAATGTCTCTGAAGTCTCTAAAGACTCTGACTGAGCTTTCAAATCTTTTTGCCAGTGGCACCGCACTGACAAACGTATCTTGCAATATATACATTGGAGTGTGCTGCAGGACACTGGAAACTTTTCAGTGGTACATATCTCTCTGACTGGAGCACTCTCACAGGTTTAATTCATACGAAATCTAAAGCATGAGCTCCTAGTTGCACCTAGGTCTCATGGTGAGATGGAGTCAAGGAAGGGTAAACAAATACGAAGACCTGAAAAACAGTCACAACAGCAAATTCAGATGTGGATCGTAAATGCAGTGCTTTCAAGGGTGAAGGTCATGGAAAATAACAACTCAGTCACGTTTTGGCCATAGATACTATCCATTGAGATGCAGTTAGTTCTAAAAGAGTAAGTGCAGTTGGTCAACCTTTGATTTGAGGAATGTTTTTTTTGCAAACATATCATGGATTAATACTTTGCATTCCAAAGTTAGTTTTTCATGCACTCCTTTTCTCCAGAAAAAAGGCTGTGATTTATTGGTCTGTTTTCTGAGGGAAGAAGAATCTGTTTCCCTTGAGAATTTTGTGGAGAAAAAGTACAAACTTTCCCCAGACTGCTAACTTGTAGTATAATAAAGACAATAAAACTATAGCTGTGAGTGTTAAACTTGTGTCCAGTTTCCAAGAAACCTCAGTAATTCTTAGGTACATTACTAAATCTTATTTTATTCTTCTGTACTCTGAGTATATTAAAATGATGCTATTAAATCAATGCAATCTTTGCTTATGTGGTGGATGTTCTTCCCAAAGAAGAAATATTAATTCTGCTAATCCTAAAATATTTTTACAGTAATTTATTTTAAGATTTGGAAAGAGGAACAATATTTTAAGATAATAAAACATTTCTGAACAGTCCATGAAAACTGCTTATGCTTGAAAAGCATATATATTTTTTCTCCTCAGTTGTTTGAATAGCTAACAGAGAAGCAATTTTCTCTGTCGTGATCACTTGGTGCTGATAGGTCATCAAGATGCTGTCAGTTTTACATATGATGGGCTAGTCTGTTGCGTGAAGATTGTTGTGGATAATCTACACAGACATTCAGAAAGAATAAAATTTAAAACATTCTAAATCCCATGAGATGTATTGATCATCCCTACAGAAAAAATTGAAGAAATAATTCTTAGTGTCTTTATTGTGAGTTATTAACACTGTATCTTGAAATAACTGCACTATATTCAGTTCATACCAACTATTCCCCCTTTCTACCCAGCTGTTACTACCAGTACCTTCAATGCTGATCAACTTCTCAGAAAACTGAGGAAGATCTCTACCTCTCACTAAATCATGAGAATAGTTATGCTTTTTTAAGTTAACTTTCTTCAAAAACTAAAAGGTGAATAGACTTCCTTATTTTCATGATAGTATTAGAGACAAAAAAGGTGAACATCGTGTCAGCCAGGAACAGATGATGGTTTTGGTGTGTAACTGTACATTACTTCTGGACTGCCTAATGCTTTACTTGTGACTGGTAGAATGTCAAGAATTTATCTTAAAGCTGGAACAAGCATCTTATTTAACTTTACTAAATTAAACTTCAACATTAATACATATCAAGGGAGTATACTTGGACTCAACTGAGGTGATCATTTTTAGCCCCCTATTACTTCCATAATCCAGCTGTTGCTGGAATGGACTTCCCACAGCTGCTCTTAAAATTTTTCCTCTTGTATCTAGACCAGAAGATAGGCACTAAGTAATGGAAAGAAAAGAAAATCAACATTGTTGCTGCAACAAGCAAGAGTTATTAACTTCCCAACACAACATACACTTGAACTAGGTAGGAAAACATTTTATAGTGTATAAAGCTTCTGTAGTGGAAGCTTTCACGAGTTACAGATATCTATATGGTCTTCATTTCAGTGATCTTCAGGGTCTTTGAAGTGCTTTGCTTGAAAATATGTTGAAGTCCTTAAAGTAGTGAATAGATCACTGACAGAGACTAGCATATGAGTTGCAGGAGGTAACCTTTGCAATCTTGAATTCAAAACAGAGACAGAAACCTTAGTTCTATATATGCCATAGGGATTTTAACCACAAAAGTGGTTATTTGACATAGCTAGCTCTTCATATTTCTGTTGAGGGCAGAATAATACAGCTTCTTAGAGAAGGAAGATTCAACACAATGAGGAAAATAAACTGAATAAAACACTGAAAAAAGTGTGTGACAAGCATGTAAAAGAAAAAAACTTAACGGAGGTCCAGGCTTCTTTAATTCCAGCTTTATAACCAAAAGGAAAAAAGAATTAATATGGATATGACAGATGATTGAAATTGATGTAATGTCAGATTTCTAAGAAATGTAAACAAAAGTCAGTCTGTGATCACAGAAAAATGTTTAACATCAATAAATCACAAAACAGAAGCATGATGGCTCACACAGCTCCCTGCCTGCAGTTTTCCCATTGGTGCTGTAAAAAGCTGTTTTCATTTTTAGGGATTTTAATCAAGAAATGGAAAATCATCTTTTAGAAGCATGCTGATATTTAATATGAAATCTTCTGTATAGACTCATGATGTCAAATATTTGTTCTTGCAGAACTCTGTCAAATAAAATCCCTCAGTGTAGTAACTGAAGGTGGAGTAGGTATTGCTCCCAAATTACTGACACGTTTGCTAGACTACATCACAAGGAGGAGGGGAACAGCTTTGTTTGTTTGTTTTGTTTTTTTCCTTTGTTTAATTTTTAAGTTACATATGTGAATCCAATGAAAATATGAAAGTACCACCCACTGTAGGATAAGATGAGGTTCAAGAGTCCGGAAATGCACAAGTCTACAGAACCTGATGGACTGCATCTGAGAAGCAGTGAATGCCCAACGAAGCTCTCACTGATTAGAAAAGGAAAAACTTAATGCATATTTTTAAAGGGGGATAAAAAGAAGATCCAGGGAACTACAGGCCAGCCAGTCTTATCTCTGTGCCTGGCAAGGTCATGGAGAAAACGTGTGGAAACTCTGCAGACAAAAAACAAGGAGGTGATTGATGACAACCAACATGGCTTCATTAAAAGCAAATCATGCCAACAGACTTGGTGTCCTTCTAGAATACGGTTAAAGCATTAGCGGATAAGGGAAGATGCAATTATATTATTTACCCAGACTCACGCAATAATTTGACACTATCTTCAATTACATAATTTTTTTGCTGAACTGGAGAGAAGTATAATTGACAAATGAGCTAGTCAGTGGACAAAAAATCGACTAACAAGAAGTAATGAGATAAAAGCTGCCAGATGCCCAATGTACTAAGTTTTGCTACATTTGTATGCTTTAATCGTTTAAATTGATCAACATGCTAAACACTCAGCTATCCCGTCTATTGGCTTGTTGTTTGCATTTTTTTTTCCTCAGATCTGGCTAATACACAAAAGAACATTTACCAATTATAAAATTCTGATAGTAACCTTTGAACATTCTCATAAAATTACAAGTGTGCAACTCATCAGTAAGCACAAACCTGTGCAGGTCCATAAGATCTCTTAGAGCCCTAATAAAGCTGATCTTAAAGGTATTTCAACAACTACAGAAATCAGAGTGTGGTGTGATATATTTGTATGTGTGCCTGCTGCTCCAACATTTTTTTCTTAAAAAAAAAAATCAAGATTTTTATACCATGAAAGTATAGCTGTATTTGTAGAGGTGTAGTTATAACACTTCTAATATTTTGGGAAAATTGTTCAAATTATTCAAAGAGCACAACTACTTTACTAACTCAAATGAGTGAAGTCATTGCCCAATTTTCCTGCTTTTCATAAAGCCCAGACAACTTCCCCAGGATTTATTGCTCAGTATGACGATATGTGGAATACCCCTTTAGTCTGATTTTGTCCACTCCATGCTTCTCACTGGCAGGGTGGTGTGAGAAGCTGAAAAGTCCCTGATTCGGTGTCAGTTCCACTGAGCAACAACTAAAAGATCAATATTATCCTGATCCTAAAATCAAAACACTGCATTAGCAGTTGCTAGAAAGAAAATTATCCCAGCTGAAATGAAAACAGTGTTTCTGAAAATTTAAATTTGAGACAGTGACAATTGAAACATATTTCACTGAGCTTTAAAACAAAGCATCACCTGAACATGTTTTCTGTTAGCTTTTTTTTTGTATGTGTGTGAAAAATGTCAGTTTTGTTTGAATAACATTCTCAAATTGGAGATTTTTTTGGAAATGTTAACCTAAAAATCTCCACTGTTCCCTAGCATCCATGTATGCTTTGCAGCAGTCATTATTTTTCAGTGTGTTTGTACTTAAGGAGAGAAATGCGAGAAGTTTAGATTCTTTGAATGTACTGTGCATTTTAATGATTAATGTAGAAAAGGCATTAAAATGTATGGCAAAAGTTCTCCCTCGCAGTCATAAGTTGTAACTTAGACATTACATTTTCCTTTCAGACCTGTTATTTCTGGACACATAGGCATCATGGAAGAATACAGCTTCCTGACGGATCTCAGCTATGACAGTGTTTTGCATGGAAGCTGTTGCTTTACTCTCCTATTAAATATCTCGTGAACTCTCATTCTGTTATCTTTAAGTAGACATTGTTTCAAAAGCATTTATCATAAAAATGAAGTTACCTTATATAACTGTTGACTTGGCCTATCCTGTGTTGAAAGCTGAATATTCCATCTTCTCTTGGCAGAATTTGTGATTATCTAGGCATAGCCCCAAGAGTGCATTTTGCTGGGATTGGTTTTTCCTGTTTTTATTTTTAAACATGTCAGTTCAGTAGCTGTAATGATTGTAATTAGTTACAGATGAGCACAAAAAAGAATTGTTATACTATTTATTATTATTATTAACCTTATATTAGGAAAATGTGTTGCAATACATCTTATTCCAAGAAAAGTTGAAAGTAATGGAGAACCTGTAAGTCCACATACAAAAGAACAAAATATTTCAGTACTAACTTATACAGCCCTAGAGAAGCTCATAGGAACTAAGACACCTATTCAAATGTTAATGAGCACTCAAAGCTATAGGAAAAAAAAGTAATTAGACCTCTATGAGTTCTGAGTCACTTTTATAGATTCACAAGAAGTCAGAAGAGATCATGAACATCTCATTAAATATTAATCAAGAAATATTGTCCTTCCAATATTTAAAGGGGTTTTATAAACATGAGGGAAATCAACTTCTGACGTGAGTACATAGTAATAGGACAAGGGGATATGGTTTTAAACTAGAGGAAGGGAGATTTAGATTAGATGCCAGAGGGAAATTTTTTTTAAACTGAGAGTGTTGAGGAGCTGGAACTGGTTACTCAGAGAGGTTGTGGATGCCCCATCCTCAGAGGCATTCAAGGCCAGGTTGGATGGGGCCCTGGGCAGCCTCATCTAGTACTAGATCTAGTGGCTGACAATCCCACCTATGGCAGGGATGCTGGAACTTGATCCTCGAGGTCCCTTCCAACTTAAGCCATTCTATGGTTCTCTGATTAAATTGCTTAGTGTGATACCATTTGAGGGCCTCCCATACTTCATGCCTGCTTTCAATCACATGCAATTATCTGTGTTTGATTACAGCTTGCAAGAAAGGCATCTAAATGTGACCTTGGTTGTTGGAAAATCCACTGTGTCACTTGGGATAATCAAGGCAGTACTGTACCTAAAGGTACAGTAGAATAAACTAGGTTTCTGAAGAGGCCATCACCCATCTAAAAGATTCATTCATCTCACACCAGGGACCCTCTAGTGTATTTCAGATCTATTTTTGTTTCGATGAGTAATTTCTGCCTGCTGTGTTCTCAGCTTATTTTGAAAGGGAGTTCATCTAAGGTGTTTTTCATTGAGGAAGTAAGATTTCAATAGTAGAATATGTTAATAAGCACTAAGGAAAGCAAGTTGTAAGGGATGAAGCAGGATCTAATGACACATTCTTAAACACTGACTACTCTGTACCAGAATATTTACAAAGCTGAAACTGAGAATAAAGCTGCAAGTCCCTGCAGGTTGCTGATCTGAAAGTGATCCTCAAAGACAACAATCAGAAACCTCATCATACTTGGGTAGATATAAAGAATCTAGCCAACTTTAACCAGCGGAACTTTTGCCATCTGTACCCATTGGTTGATGTTTTGTACAGAAATACTTAAGATTATACAAAAAAAAAAAAAAAAAAGTAAAAAGTCTAGAAAAATCAGTTAACTCCTTAATTAACTGAAATTATTTAATTCACTTTAAAAGTGAATATTAAACCTGTGTAGCATATTCAATACATTGCAGTCTTCAGAAAGTAAAATTTTAATATGCAAAATTTCATGTGTTCTGAGAAAATGGGTCAAGAAATACAGTTTCTAGCTAAAGAACAGAAATATCATTGCTTATGAAGCCCATGAAGGCAACTTGATTTTGAGCACTGAATGTTCTCAATAACATTAGAGGTGATATCAAGAATTATATGAAATTCAGTGAATAACAGAATATGAATAATGAATCTGAAAATCCATCAAACTGTATGTATTTCATCAATAGAAAAAAAGCAGACTAAATTTGACATTTTTAATCTATTCTTTACTCTCAAATTACTACCAGAGAAACTGAGTAGAAATATACACATATGGCACACAAATGAGAATGTGTTAGCTATACTGTCTTCAACGTCAGCTGTCATAAAATCAAACTATTGGCAGCCAGCGTAAGTGTAGTGCTACATATCTCCAAGCAGACAGAAACAGAATTCATGAGACAATATAAACCTGGTGGTTTTATGAACTCATACGTTCATAAAAATACTTAAAGAATGGCAAAGCAATAGATCAGATTAAGCGGATCGAATTTGAGGCTGCTAAATGACCTGCAGAAAGATGTAACTGATGACAACAAAAAAGTCAGAAATTTCAGCAATCTTTTAAAATCTGTATGAATCTGAAAATATTCACTGTTGTACTGTGTAGCATGCCTGTGCAAAACCATTGTTGCTGGCCTCCACACACAGCTGAAGGATTCTGCTAGTCTGAATCTATTATAACTACTTGTGTCACAAAATAGCAATGAGAGATACTAACATGTCAGAAGAGCACCACATATTCCCAAAAGGCATTGCAGTTTCATGTATTTTTTACTGTTCAAATTAAAAATTACTGGAACGTAAAATAAGTTGTTACAGTGTGATAAGACTGAGGCCTGGATCTGTATTACATTTTACTTACAGGTAACTTTTCAGGAGGTACATATTTGAGGCTGGAATTGCTGCAGCAAAGAAAAAAGGCAATGAATATGAATAACCATGCTACTTGCAAACTATTTAATGCAAATGTTTGTTTTCTACTGAAACAGATGAATTTAAAAAGAACGTCTGTCTCGTTAATGACTATAACAGATGGGATCATCCACTCTCAGTGGGTGGTTCCAGCCTGCACCACAAGTTGGGATTGGTGCCTGAAGTAACAGTCAGTATTCAGCATTCAAGAGTGCCTCTCAACCAGCATTCAGCAGGTACCGTGCCCTTCAGATTGCCATAATTATATCTCAGGTGCTGGTTATGAAGCCTAAGCAGCTACCGATTTCCAGATGTTGTCCAAGGGCCAAGAAGTTACAAGAATGGTCATGAGACAGCATAGCTCTTAGGACCTATGTTTTTTTCACTGTAGTTAACGTCTCTGTGTTGCAAGATAGGAACATTATGTTTTCTTCATTAGAATAAAGTTTGAAAAGATGAATATTTAGAAACAAGTGCATCCTTCAAGTTCTGTCTAGCTTTACAGCTTTACTTCACAGAAGGTGAAAACCTGGTTTTATCATTGCTTTTGTGTAATACAGCACAGGGCTATAGACAAAAGCATGACAGGAATTATGAAGAAAACACAAAAAATTGTATTAAAGCATAAATTAAGCTTACTTGGTTTCAGAAGAAGCTTATGAATCATTTGAATAATGCTTTATTTTGAAAATCTGTGTCACTTGTTTAAATATAGACTTGCTAAAAAAGCTTCTCTTGTACACTAGTTTAATGAAATATAACACATGAACAAACTTCAGGTTAAAGACAAGTAGAAGGTAGCAAACAGCAGCTCAAGTTGGAAGTGTGTAAAATGGAGTGCAAATAGGTGTTGTAATTTATTAATTAATAGTTTTTAATAAATGGACAAATTGAAAAGTTCTGATCAGCTGCATATTGTAATTCTTTCACTTGCTGGAGACAAACCCAGGGTAGATTTTACATTGAAATTACAGACCCTGATGAGTATTTGACCACTTCATTGTAAATATATTACTTAATTTTTACTGTAAATCAGTGTCTTTCTGTTCTCATTTATATTCTCTTAGAGTTCAGAAGCATCAAATCATCTATCTGAGCAGTTTCCAACACGAATCCCAGAGCTGAGGAATGATTTATACCAGAACCTCATGTATCAGCAGTGCTGTACTTTTTCTCCAGAATTTTGTCATATCCTGTTTTGCATATCTTAAGTATAAATGTATTTTCCACAGGGGCAGGATATGGGTTGTTTTGATCACTATTTGAAAAACACTCACAAGCCAAATGAAGAAAAACAGACTCAAACTTCTTTCTCCACAGAGTTTGAAAAATTATTCTAATATGCAGTAATCGTATGGAAGAGGCAGGGGTGGTTCTGAACTGCACTTCCACTCCTCTCAACTTGGAAGGGCCCATTCCCTTTTCTGTTTTAATGCAAAGTTTGAAAATGTCTGTGTATGACAGGTAGATGGAAAGTTTCTACTTGCTGCTTTGAAAGGAATTGTTCATAATCTGTCCTTCAACAAGTATGATTTTTGTGTCTTTCTTTTCTGTAACTCCCGTTACCCATAGGATATCCTGTATCACTGAAACAAATTTAAATATAATTTCCTTTTTCTCAGTGGTTCAGGTACTTGTGTCACACTTCAGACTCTGCAGGACAAGCTGTCCATTTCCAGATTCACACAGGGTTTACCTGCAAATCCCTGCAGGTCCCTGGGCACCTGGAGTACAGCTCTGGGGCAAGAGAGGTTTTGTTGTGCAGAACTGGAGAGCTGTACCAAGGCAACAGGGGAAGAGAGAGAGATAGGGCACACCAAGGCCTCCTCCTAACATGTAGTCAACAGCACCTGCTCAGAATGGTACTTAGGAGATGAAACTTCCAGGATAACCATGGAGTACAGGGCCTTTCACTGCCAAGGCTGAGGGCCATTAGGTCTCTGGCTCCTGTTACCTGCCCTTTATTAAACTAAGATGAAGTGGGACAGGCTGAGTAATACTACTGCTCTGAGTCTGAGCTAGGCCCACCAGAATTCTGCTCAGCTTGTTCCATGTGAGCAGGCAGAGGCTCATCAGGGCTCATTAGGTCTGTCTGTGTTGCACTTCCTTGACTGTGTGTTGTTTGGGATTCTCTGGCCATGTAGCCACATGAAAATTCATTATGCCTGATATGATCAATCTTGATAGATTTCTGCCTATCCAACATGGGCATGAGGTATAGATTATCCACGAGCAAATGTGTTGCCTGTAGGCAATGGAGAGCTGATAGTATTAAGGCACTATGATGTTTCATTCACTTCAGGCGGATGGATTTGGAAAAACTGTGAATCAGAGCTCAAGTATATTCATCCCTCTCTCCTTCCATTCTGATCACTTACTTGTCTAGGAGTGGCAGTGTCCCAGGACACAAAATAAGAAAGAATATACTATATTTCAGTTAAAGACTTACCAGATCAGGATTCATTCTTGAGCTCTTCCATAATGTAAGAGTATATGCAAATCTCAATTTTCCTTTTTCATTGTGTTCTGTGTAAAAAAGAAATCCAGAAAATGTTACACAACTTTAATTTTTAAATCTTAACTACATGTTGAAATGCAGCCTTTAGAGATGCTTGGAAAGGGAGAAAAATGAAATCTGACACATTTCTGAAATGTTGATTGGTTGTTTTTTTTCTCTTCTGTATCAGCTGTCCACAATGAAACAGTTGTTGGCACAACAAATTGTGAATATTTCTCCCATGTGCTTTCATAACACGCTATGCAAGCTGTATCTCAATTCTCAGTGTCCTAGTTTAAGCTTGAGATCCTCCTCCTCAACTGTTCAGTATCTGGATTAAATGTGCATTTCTGGCCTTGAATTGAAGATTTATCTCTCCTAAGCTTAACTGGCTTATAGCATTTTCTGTATTATCCAAAGTACCACCAAAGAGAACTTTTTCTTTCAACAAAAAGATGTGCATTTGCAGTATTGCTCCTCAGTGCCTAGTGGGAGATCAAGGAAGAATGAGGAAACATTTTTTTTTGTTCTTCCATGCCTTCAGCAGAGCAGGTCAACCTTTACTTTTTAATGGTTTGCATGCAGTAATATTTGACCATATAAGGTTTTGAAGAACTTAGACATGAGTCAACACACTGTAACCAGGTCAACGTCAAAACACAGTGCCTGCAAATCAGCAAACAGTCCAGTTGCTTTGACACAGATCTTTGCCATATCATGACATTTACCAGGCTGCAACTCAGCAAGCTGTATAGGTATGAGTGATGACTTTTGAGAAATAATATAAAAATAACTAAGAAAGAGTTGTCCATTGTCTGAAAATTTGATGTAACGCCTCAAGTATTCAATGGAAAAAATATTACACTGGATCCCAGTTGCCTATGGATAATTATGTAAATAAAATAAGGCAAAATATGAACATGTGAATAATAACCATATATTTTCTCCTGTTATTATTGTCTCACCCTCTGGAAAATTAAATGGTCTGATCTTTGATTTCTCTGTGTAATACTCAGTATTTTCTTCACTAATCCATTATTTTTTTATCTGTAATATTCATTACTCCTAAATGATGTTACTAGTCTTAGTTCCAGTAATGCAGATATAATATTTAGTATCCACAAAAGGACTTTTTTGATGTTGAATTCTATCATTCTATGAATATTCAGAAGTCTGTTATTGCTCTTTAAGTCCTGGACGTTTCACAGCATAAAAACGTTGTCATAGGATCTAATCCAACATGTCATTAAAGGAAAGTATTCCTTGAAAGCATCTTTTCCCTTTTATAAATTTTTAGTAACATTATGAAGGTGAAAAGATAAAAGTAGAACACAAGTAGAAAATAGTGTAAGTACAACTTCAGTGTTCTCAGGTAGAGTAGACATTCATTTTGACCTAGCAATGTATTTACAAGTAAATGACAGTCTTAAAATACTATTACCTAAATAATTTAATCTTGCAGGATGGTAAATACAACATTACTTGACTTGCTTAAAAAAACAGAATTTCAATATTTCACCTGAAGTGACAGAGGTATTTCTTTCACCACTTATACAAGCTAGAATGATCCATCAGGAGTAAGTAGAAAATGACAGGGATTAAGTGAAATACAAACCAGTCCTCTGGCAGTACTTTTCAATAATATGAATTAAGATAAAATTCTGAGCAACAGTATGTGATGTCTGTAATGCCCTTAATACAGTGGAAAGTAGAATACTTGGCTGACTACGTGTTTGTTTTGTGTGGTTTGGATTGAGAGAACATCTTGCTGTTTGTCAATCAGCTTCTAAAAGAGCATGAACTGCAAAAAAATATGAAATAAAAACAAAATAAATACAATGTTGACCTGAAAAAAAAATTACAAGGCAGAGGAGTTCAATGTCTTTGGACAGCATTCAAAGGTTACTTTTCAGTCACCATAATTAACAGTTTGACGTTTGTTTATCATTTTTATTTAAGAAAAGCAACTATTATCAGAGTATTCTTATAATTTCTTTCTTTGTCTGTTCTTGAACATTCTTATTTATAACACTGTTTATATATTATGCTAATTAATGGTACCTAGGGTCCAGTACTGTCATTTACCTGATGTATATCACCAACATGACTGAATGACCGAGGTACCCAGTGTGTGCTGACTAGGCCTCAGCTTCAGGTCAGCAGATTTTTGATAAGATTTGGTAGAAGTTCAGATTAGGGAATGCTGAGGAAAGATAAGAACTAATGATTTTCAGACTTGGGCTGATTAACGTCACATGAATGTACCAGTATTGATTGATTGAATGTGAAGATCTGGACCGAACTTTGATCAAATCAAAAGACAAATATATACCAGTCACGGATCTTTGGTAATGCTCAAATATTTTACATCTTTACAGGGAAAAAAAAAAAAAAAAAAAAGGACATTTGCTGACCTGTAGCCCTTTTGAAGAGCCTGGAAATGTAGTTGAGATTACTGAACACCAAATGGCTCATGAGATCCTAGCATCAGTAAGTTTACGTATTCGTGAAAGGTGCCTAGCCTGGGAACCTGACACAAAATGCTGACTTCTTAGAAACTGAGAAAGCAAAGGGCAGCTCCTGACTGAGATAATGCATTTACCATCCTGTGAGATTCTGGATAGCAAGATAATCTGAGAAACTGCTTTGTGTAGCTGTTATCAAGAGCTGTAAGGAGAAAAGACAGAATTCTGACAGCTGATCTCTTGTCAGCTTCCTTTAGGCACATGGCAACTTTCTTTCAGCATGCTGTGTAGCTTTCATTGACCCCATATAAGCCAAATGCACACACTAGGCCTTTACCACAGTTTCTGATGGTTCTGAGACAGCTGCAGACTGGGATGCCAGAATGAAGTCTGAGAAAATACTGTTTCCAAGGTATTATGCAGAAAATCAGCTGCTAGCTGTTACTTTTATTAGTAGTTACTTTCTAGCTTCAGATAAGTGATTAAACTCTGCAGAGTCCTGTTTCATTGAACTTAAGATTGACAAAAAGAAAAAAAAAAAACCAACAAAAATCAAAAAACCAACTATACACACTTGTAGCTGTTAATGAGCCGCACTGAACAGGACTGATCTGTTAGTTTCACAATAGACTTTCAGCTACATTTCAGTTTGAGAAAAAGTATTGTTATTCATGAAGCTGCATATGGAAGGAAAATATGAATAGAAATGCCCTCCAAGACATCTTTGAGAAACTGTGGATGGAGAAGTCATCTCTCATTTTTACAAAGGCCAGCAAGCAAAAGGAGCGCAGACCCCACATGGTCTCATTTACCCCCATGCTGTAACTCTTACCTGATACTGCAGACCTGAACATTATAAGTTGCAACATTTTTTCAGACATCTGTCCACGAGGCAGCAACTCCTCCTCAGCAGCTTCCATCACACTGCTTTGGCCAACTGAAGCTCTGATCATGAGCATGTGGTGGAATGGCCTCGGGGACTTCAGTAACAAAAGTTATCAGTGGTCTGGGTCGATAAGAATGAATCCTGTGTTCCCAACCAGCTCCTTTGTGCCATAAATTGAGGATGAACCTATGACAGGCTTGATATAGCTATCCTGAAACACCACTGGCCTTTTTGATCATCAGAATGACAAACACTAAATATGGAGGATAACTACTACTGAAGGACATTCATCTTAGTTCATTCATGCATTTAGCACTAGAGTTAACAGCATAAACAAAGATAATTTGATGAAAATGTCTTGTAGATTTCCAAATACCACTAATCACATTTAATAAGAAATACCAGATGCTTTCAGAGATAAGTTATAGCAAACAGATTTCTATTTATTATGCAATCTTTTCCATCCAAGTTCTATAAAGTTTCAGTTGTTTTATGCCAGTTTCCAAGGATACAAAGTCACTTCTTTTCATTTGGTTCTGTAGATCCAATCAGTTTTTTTCCCTATACATTTGAAATATAGAAGATCATTCTAAAGGTAGTTATGTTCTCTGACAAACCAGCTGTTCTGATTAATTGTAATTACCTTTTGTAATGTCAAAGTTCTTCAATAAATATTTGCATGTACCTTCAAGTCCTTGGGATCCAACATATTATTTAAATTAATTTTGAGTTCTAGTACATATTTAGCAGCCAAGTTACAAACGCTTTCTTCAGGTATCCTATGAAGAAGACTGCCTTAGCAATCGGTGCATTATTCTGGAAAAGAAACAAAGCAGTTAAATAATTAATTAAGCATTTCAAGGCCTTTTCTATCAGAATACTATAACCATAAAGCTGATTAAGCAAGTGGAATCATGGACATGCATCAAAACTTTCCATTTTAGGTTCTAGTGTAATATCACAGGTGTACAACACATTTGATAAGAAAAAAAAATAGCAAAAACAAAAACAAAAAAGAAACCCTCAAGAAACAACAATAAACATAAAATAAACAATAAAACTATACAACCAAAACCCTTTTTTTTTCCACTTGCTGATTGAAAATTAGAATAATCAAGATGAATAAATTATATACTATTCAGTACTATCACCTGAAAGGACAGTGAGCCACTGGCACAGGCTGCCCAAAGTAACTGTGGTGTCCCATCCCTGGAGGCACTCAAGGCCAGGTTGGATGGGGCCTTGGGCAGCCTGAGCTGGTGGGGATCAGCCCTGCTCCTGTCAGGGGTTTGGAGCTGGGTGGTACGTCCCTTCCAACCTAAGCCATTCTATGATTCTATGATTTAACATGTGGTTACTGCTTGAAGTAATTCACTGGTGGGCAAGGAATGTCCAGTGAAACTGAGTATAGCAGTTCCCATGAAACAGATAATGGAACACAGATTTCACTGGTCAGTGCTGAGGTCCTGTTACGTGATGGCAGCCAAGACTGACAAAGTGGAAACGCAGTGCTAAAGCAAGGTCAGTAAACAGTAGGTTTTACTTCTTTATAGTTTGCAGCTTAACTAGTGATTGTTTTCCAAGAGGTCAAGCATACTTGGCTATGTACTAACAGTAGAAAACAAGACTGTTCCATGTATTCCTTTTGGATAAGTGTTTGCAGAGGTAAATGTGACTCACTATGCAATAATAAAACACATTTGGGCTGCGTGATCTCTGCCACTGCACAGATCTATGCATGTTTCTGAAGAGATTTATGACAGAGAGCTGTGAAATCCTTCCTGAGCAAGCTGTGATTATTCCCAAAATCACAGAGCATTTTAGGGCATTATTAATTTTTATACTATTTTCACTTTTCACTCAGTTATCACTTAGCCAAATTTCATGCAATTTAACTTTTTAACATCTTTTCCTTAAACCCATCATCAGAGTCCAATAATACCTCTTACTATATTTATTTATTTATTTATTTATTTATATATATAATATAAACACAAAGTAAAACTGCATTTCATTTTCCAATAGTACAAAGTACCTTGGATGCATTTCTGTTGCTAGACATCCAAAAAAATAACAGAAATATTTTTAGACTGAGCAGTGTTATGAATTCCACTGATCATACTTTGGGGGCTTAACATCTCATTGTTAAAAGTCAATTTCCAGACCATGTGCAAATACATACACATAAATCCTATATGTATGAACTATAAGTGCTTCAAATTCTTGCAAGTTTTCATGTATGATTCAAAAAATCTTCCTGACAGTGAAGATACTGCGTAAACAATACCGGCTTCATCCATTGAAATATGGGAAGATGACCAATTAATTTTCTTTCCTTCAGCCTACCTACTCCTACTCCAATAAGAAATGTCATGTAACAGCATGCCAACTGTTTCCAAGTGAATTTCTTTTTACTGGCCTAGGAGAATATCCCAGTGATTTTCTTGTATTTTTTTAAACAAGTTTGGTATTTTACAAAGGAAATCACAAGAATAATGTATTAGAAATGAACAAATATTTTCTGTGTTTAAAAAAAAAGCAGCCTAATTCCACCTACACAGAGACAGAACCTTTCACATATGATAAAAACTGACGCATACTGGTACTAAGTAGAAAGGGAACTCATTGAATGAAGTACGATAATTTCCACACCATCATTAACAGCAACACTGGACTTATAATCATAGAACTGCTCATGCTGGAAAAGATCTTCAAGATCATCGAGTCCAACTGCAATCAAACCAAACCTACAGCTTTACAGGCTTGTCAGCTTGATGCTTTAGACAGATTTTAAGCAAAGTGATAGTGAAAATACCCTTAACACAGAGAATATAAGAATTGCAGGGGTTGGAAGGGAACTCCAGAGATCATCAAGCCCAACCTCTTGCCAAAGCAGATTCCCTACAGCAGGTCACACAGGTAGACATCCAGATGGGTCTTGAATAATACCAGAAGAGGAGACTCCACCTCTCTGGGCCTCAGAAAAACATAAGGTATTGATTCACATTTTGAAGTTATTAATCTAGTTTCAGCTGGACTAAGATGTCAGATGAATATTTAATGATCCACAACAGAGCATAACTTATTTACGTAAAAACTCAGTGTGACACGTGAAACCCTCAAAGAAGGATCATCCTTCTCTATCTCCCTCCTTGGACCTGCTCTCCATCCAGCCCCCTCAGTTTAACCACCACTTGCTTGTGTAAGTGTTAAGGGTTACATATATACTAATACTCCCTCCATAACTGAAAATCTTGTAATTACAAAACATACTTTGCATAAGCTTCTGGGGGGCTGCACACCCTCTATTGATCTCCCCAAACAGTTGTATGTTTGTTTCACTTACTGTTGCTCTCTAGAGACTCCAGGCACTGCACAACCACAGTGGATTTGATCAAAGCTCTGTCAGGTACTGTATGACATTTCCAACTGAGACAAATAATAAAGTTGTCAGGAAGAGCTGACAAGTGTGTTGTGCTACTTACTGTGAGTTTTTTTTCCTCTCAGCTGGTAGTTACCTTTTTTGTCTGGGGTGTAGACAGAAGTAGACTTCTCTGACCATCATTTGCAGCTTCATCAGCAGCTTTATGAATTGTCTTCCACTTCTGCTGCTCTTGCATTTAAGTTCTTGGAAGATGGTTTCACTACTCATCTGCTTCTTCACTGGGTTCCAAATTCTGTCATTGACATCTGCTGGAAAGAAAATATTTTTCTTACTCTCCTTCTCCATTTATGTATTTTACTGCGTCCCATTGCACTCTGCTCCCTAGTTGCCTATTTTCCATCCTGCAGGATTATGTAATCTTTTTTTTTTTAATGCAGGTATTTATTTCTTATCACCGATTGTAGACGGTGACTGGGCATCCAGCTTAAAAGATAAAATTAATTTTTAGGCCACTGAAGAAAGGTGTCATGATGACATTCAGAGTTTCTGTGTAGTTTTTCTTTTCTCCTTTTTGAGTTGTCCTTGAACATTCTGTTCATGTATTTACTCACTGTTTTCCTGCTTCTGCTTCTCATATTCCTGCTGTAAACATTTCTGCAGTGGTTTCATTTCTCACTGTTCATATATTTTCCAAATTCTGGATATCTTTTGAGCCTATATCTTTGTATTTCTTGCAAACTTTGCTTTTGCAGCTTTTTGCAGCTTCTTCTTAGTACTTCTGCTTTATAGCATACCTTTTCCAATTTCCTGCTCCACAATGCAGTCTGCCTTATGTACGCACCTTTTGCTTTCCTTCCAGGGCTTTCATGCCCTTCTAATTGATTACTGCAGGCTAATGCAGACCGACATAAGCATTGCATGTGCGTACGTCTGCATCTTCCAGACCATTTTCTACAGTTTTGTATCTTTAATTCCAATTACTATCTGATCTGTGAAAATTCAGTCTGTCAAATTGCCACAGTTAGCATGGTTCTCATTAATTTAAGGTCAGACAGGAATTCCTCAGAGATTCTTCCCCACTTCTGTAGTTTCACATGAAGTTTAACCTTCCAGAGATTGCGTTTTTCCTATGAATGCAATATTCCTCAAGCCTCCTAATTTTAAGAGTTCAAGCTATCATTCCTATTTGTCATTTTATCATTTATATACATATATCAGTAACTTCAAGGCCAGCAAAATGGAAGGCTACTTAATTTGAAGTGGTTTACCTCTTGTTCTAAACTGCTTAACATTTTTATGGGAACACAAGGAAAAAAAAACCTTGAAAAATTTACATATAATTCTGAGAGAGTGAGATAAAATTATGACAAGGTAGGAACAGGACTTGATTTTGACAGTCTGAAAAAAATAGAAAATAGTAAGAAAAAGAAAAGTAACAAACAAGCAAGCAAACAAAGCCTTTACACTCATGAAAATAATCAGCTGCAGAAACATAAGCTGTAAAACAAGCCATTAGCAGTTCCCTATGAAATAATCTTGTAGAAAAGACAAACATTATATTGAAATGCATAAAAAAAAATAAGAAATGTGAAGTAATCCTTCAGTCAATTCAGTATGAGGACAGCCTCAGCTACAGAAACACGTCAGCTTTAGACACACTTGAGGAAGACGAAAGAGACTGATCTGAGTGTCTGATCTGACTTAGTACCCAAACTTTGGCTTGTTTTGACTAGAGAACAGAAAATCGAGGAAAGACATCATAACAATCTTCAAGAAAGTAAAAACTGTTTCACATTATTCTGGGAAGAATAAAGAAAAATCTGCTTTCTGGTTTCGAAGACAAAAGCAATGTGTCAGGGATTTCAGCTACAAAGAGATTCAGGTTAACTGATAGGAAGAAATTCCTAGAAATAAGGATGGATAAAAAGAATGAAATGCATGAGATGGGTGTGTTGTTTCAATTACTGTATGTCTTTATAAGGAGATCAGAAAGGCATGTGTACTGACTCTTCTAATGGATAAGAATGATGAATTAGAATTACCATACAGTGTCTAGAAGTCTTATCCAGCTCAGTATTTCTATAATACTGGGATAATAGTCAAGATCAAACAGACAGTTCTCATGGCTCACTTTCATCTAATTAAATCCAAGTGTTTACGCATACATTTTAATTCTTGCCAGCATCTTCTTCCAAGACTTGGCAGCAATTCTTGAATGCTTCAGCTTTGTAGAGCCCTTCTTGCCATAAGGTCATCCTCCCTGCCCAGACAGATCATGCTGTTCACCTTTTTGCTAAGTTTACCCATTCTTAATAATCTGGCACTTGCTTTTAGATGGGTTATCACCAATGTGAACTGACAACCCAGAATTAAACTCTGAGGATTCAGATGGGACAGGAATCACAGTGAGACTAGACAAAATAAAGGTGGAGAAATAACTACCTACATCTCTTCAGAAATGCTGTGCAGAAGTTGCGACTGAAAGCACATCCTTCCTCAGTGCTGGGATGTGAGACTCAGGGACTGGGAGAGGTTATTCCTATTCAGGATTTAGAAACTGAGTGCAGACACAATAAAATGTTCTTTGAAAGAGCCAGTGTGTACTTTTTCCTAAGGTACTGATGGTAAAGCAATAGAAAGTGGTGCCCTCCACCCTTAACATATCCTCTTAGTGAGCCTATGTATTTAGAAAGCAGTGGGCCAGAATTCAATCCCATCCACAGCCAAAGAAGTGACAAATGCACATTTTGCTTCTTCTAGGAAAGGAGACTTAATCACTGGAATCTAAATCTGGGGGTCATAAAATGGAAGAAAGTAATTTGTTTTATCCCAATATCTACTCAAAGTAAAAATGTGTGAATGGTTCTGGGAACAAAGACAGAAACCAGACATGAGCTGGAAGTGAGTAAGAGTACTCATGAGTGAGTAGAAATAGTACTGGGTTCACGGACTGGGTCCCAGGGCTTGCCTTTCTTGGCTGAGTGCTTGAGTTGCCAAACATGCACAGGTCAGGGACTGCTCTGCCAGATCCACTGATCCTAGCATGGGGCAGAGGGAATGCACCTGGGTGCTAGGACTAAGGCAGTCCTGAGCAGCTGCAGCAGCAGAAATACATCTAAAAGGGATAAGGTAAGTCAAAGAAGAAGGCATTTAATAATTACAGTTGATTTTTATGTTACATGGCCAAGGAACAGGTTTTATTTTTAACTTCTGTCTCAACCTGTAATGCCCAAAGTCAAAACAGATGGGACAAAGTCCTCTCAAGAATTTGAACCCTCAGACAACGGCACAGTTACAGTGCATCTCAATTTACAATTTCTTTCAGTTCTCTCGAAAAGGCTGTTTTGTAGAGATTTAAATATGTATTATATACCACGGGGTTTATTTCTGGTGTCATTTGTTCTCGTCAAATCAGAGGGGTTGCATAACTGAAATGGAAGTTATAGTACTGCCCTGGCATTTGGACTTCCTTCTGTTTGTTTGTCCAGGTGTAAAACTAGAATAATGACCCTTCTCCCAGTCAAAAACTGAAGATATGAGATTTTAGCATTATTGCGTTTGTGACGCTGTGAAAGACAGAAACTGTTTTCTTTTATTAATTGTCTCAAAGCTTGCTTCGTGAGGCCTTTCTGGTGATAAGACTCTAAGTGAGAACTGCAGGTTATCTGGGTGGGTGTCACCGTGCCACAGTGCCTCTGCTTATTGTTGTAAAGATAAGCAGAAGTGGGGCCAAGCCTGTCTTTTTCGGGGTTCGGCTTGGAGAAGCTGATCACTGCAAAAGGCGATAATGCTTGTGCATGGCAATGAAGGTACCACTCCCTGCTGGCTTATCTGTTGGGCCAGGTATGTCACAACAGAGAAAAAAAAAGAAAAAAACCTGAGAAATGGAGGATAAAAGGCCTTCACTAAACTAGCAACTTTGGAGAAGAACTCCCAAAGAAAAAATCTTTGACGGAGAACTCCCGAAGAGGAAACGGAGAATTCCCTGAGGGGGGAAACTCTGCAGACGGACCCTGAGGCCTGCTTGCTGTCATCTCCCATCCCCCGCGGTGACCAGACGAGTTCTCGAGACTACGAACTTCGCTGGATCCACGGTGGTGATTATATCTCTCTTGCTTTCTATCAAGACTCCTTGCTTTTTATCCCTTTTCTATCGCTCACCTTCCCTTCCCCATATCCCTAAGCAACTAGTAATTGTAATAAACTGGTTGGGCTAACATTTGACCCGTTGTGTCTTAATCTCGCCATCGGGTATACACATAATCAGAGAACCTCGTCTCCCTCCTTTATATTGGAGCGTGACATTTCTTAATGGCGTAGTCGGCAGGATACCCGACAGCGAGAGTGTTGCCCTTCCAGGTATAGTTGATGTGTGTACCTTCTGGAGTTGTCTGGAGTGATATTTATTCTTGATAATTTAGATGTGAGTGCCTCTCCAGAAAGATCACTCCACATATTGAACCTTAATTTTGTGAAACTTGAATCTCTTTTCTTGTGTGTACCTCCTGGAGTTGTGAGGAGTGATAACTGTGATAATTTGGTCATTTAGACGTGTGTACCTCTCCAGGAAGAATCACTCCGTATATTGCACCTTAGCTGTGTTTGTGGGAACTTTAAGTAAAGTTGATCCTTTTCCTGTGTGCACCTCCTGGAGATGCAAGGAGTGATAATTCGATCTAACGCGAGCACCTCTCCAGGAAGATCACTCCACATATTGAAACTTAACTGTGTCTTTGAAACTGTTTATGTGTGTGCCTCTCGGGAACCTATTAAGTGATTTTTGGGACCCGTGAAGATTATTGTGCATTTTCGAAACGTACGGGTACCTCCTAGCTTAGTCGTGAGGTTTGAAGTTTTTTTTTCTCTGTGTGGCTTCACAGAGAAGTGAGAAGTGATTTACGTATTAGCATTTCCTTTGATCCTCTTTGTCTTTTGCACACTCCTCTCAGTAAACAGAGGAGTGGTCTGAGTATTTGCATTTGTTTGGCTCGAACTTTTTGGATACTTTACCCTCTCTCTTTCTCCGTGTAGATTTTTCTGCATATTGAGAAATGAGCGACAGTGTAGTCACAATGAAAGGTGAAGATGTGTTATTTGAACTTTTAGAAAAGCACGGTGCCAGGCCCTCGTTAACAGGGGTGGACTGGGCACGGCAAAACTGGCATAATCTGCAGAGTGTTTCAGACCGTATTAGTGTTCTGCAGAAAAATGCTCGTACCCGAGCTGGAAAAGGAAAGGCATTTATTTGTGCTGTACTGGGTTCGGCTCTGGTTGCAGCCATTGAATTCCGTGACCAGCAGCTTAAAGCAGAGAACCAAACTATAGAGTCACTGCAGGAGTTGGTTAAAACTCTACAGAAACAGACAGAGGAACTCAAAAGGCAATTAGAAAATGAGAAACATAATTCAGCCCTCTTACTAGAGGCTCTGAAGGGTAACTGTAAGGATACCAGTGACACTGTTACCAATAGTTTGCCTCAAGAAAAAATCTATCCTCTAGAAGGACTCGAAGGAATAAAGGCAAGGCTAGACAAATTAGAGGCCTCTCCAGCTCCAATACGTCCTTTGATAAAAACTGAATATACTTTTGATAACGGTGAGGATCTAGATCCTCAAATGAGCATTAAAGAAACCCCTTTCTCTGCTACAGAGATAGCAAAACTGAAAAGAGATTTTGGCCGTTCTCCAAAAGAATCAGAAACCGAGTTTGTATGGAGAGTTAGTCTCAGTGGTGGAGACCAAATATTGTTAACTGAAAAGGAAGCTGAAGGTTATTGGGGACCAGGAGTATTTTTAACTACTGGCAACAATCGTGCTCCTTGGTCCCTCACACAGAGAGCTGCCTATTGGGCAGGTGGTCTTAACCCTCTAGAAAGGGGAGACCCCCTTGCCATTACTGGGACAGTTGATCAATTAGTGGAAAGTGTTCAAAAGGCTGCTTGTCTGCAAATGATGTATGATAGAATGCTGCAGCCACATCATGAATCACCTATGATGATTCCTGTTGATCCTGAGAGGATGACTCCTTTAATTAGGGGGCTTCCTGAATCACTAAAATCTATGGGTATACAACTGCAAGGAAAAATACAGGCTATGCCTCCGGGAGAAAGAATTCAGGCAGCGTTAGTAGGAGTTGCAACCCCTAACCACTTGCAGTCAGGATGCAAAGCATGGACATGGGGGGAGGTTGCCCAAGAATTAATTAACTATGGGAGAAAATATAGACCGGTGATTTCTCCCTCCAATAAAATTGAGACAAAGGGAGTAAGGCGTGCAGTGGCCAATTTGACCCCTCCCCTATCTAACGGGGACCACAACAGATTCAAAAGGGTCTCATTTTCAGTGAAACCAAGTGGGAGAAATATAAATCATAAACGTAATAGTTTTTGGATGCTGGGCCGACAGAAGAGTATTCCACGAGAATTAATGGATGGTTTATCTACAGACAAGTTAGAGGAGTTAGTTAATGGATGGCCAAAACAAAAGCCTGAAAGAAATGACACTCCTCCTCCGAGTGCCCCCAGCTTTGGAATCAGCACAGGCACTAGGACTGCAGGAAAACTGATTCCCTCGCCCCTCTCAAGTGAGTGGGGGGGAGGAGGGTGGATGTACATTAGAAAACTTACAACAAAAGGAAACGACCTGTTAAATACGCTTAGAAGGCTAAGCATGCCTCAGAAAAAGAATAGCAAAGTACCATTCACTGGATTATTCCCTCATTTTAACCATATTAACAAGCCCCAAAAGGGCAAGCCAATGTCTCGTTTTGTCTTACAGAAGACCCCCGTTGGACCTCGATTGAATACAGCTGACTTTAATCATTTGTGTTTTGGGACAAATATTAAAGATTTGATCATACTAGAACGCTGAATGAACTGTATTTTGGTTGCATAGTATCATGTTTCAGGTTGTTGTGGGTGTGGGTGTTGTCTTTAGGTCTGTTAAACTTCACGCTTGGGTTTGAGTTTTCACAGGTTTTGCTGGCTTACTGGCTACTCCCTGCACAGTAACGCTGTTCCTTTTGATCCCTTCTTCTACCTCTTTTTATCAAACTGATTATGATTTGCATGTAACTCCGCTATGGTGTTTCCACCTTACTAAAAAAAAAAGGTTTGAAAATTAACCAAGGGACCTATCTAATATTTGTCAGAAAAAAGAAACCCATTATGTTGTTGATGCTTTTTAGTGTCAGAGAGATGTTTATTTTAACACCAGTCCAGGAGTTCCATCCAAAACATGGTTGTTGGAAAGTGTCTATGTTTTGTTAAGTGTATGTTTCTGTGTATGTTTCTCTAATGTTTTATATTATGGGATATCCTAAACACACTATCCCATGAAAGTTCTATAGACTATAACAATACTTGAACTTGCCAAACTAGTATATATCTCTCTCAGCATTTCAATTGCTTTTGAGATGCTTAAATGACAATTCTGTTCATACTTAACTATGAAGCAACATGCAGTGTTGCTGTGTGGTGAAGTTATGCCTTCGCTCAGCCTATTAGAAAACATGTTTGTTTCATCTATAGTCATGGCAAATCCACGTATTGTTGAATTGTACTAGATTACATGCTTTCTGAGAATTAAAATCACAAATGCAACAAGTACTGATAATGGCATTGCAAAACCAGTTAGTGCTTGGTTAGTTGTTAATGAATAGGTTGTTTGTGGCAAACTGAATGACTCTAATTGTTGTCTAAAGAGCGATGAATGGTAAAGTTGTTAAACAAATTGCCCAGGGTATACGGAAAATTGTCCATGTTCCTGTTCAAACTTGGAAAGGCCTAGACTCTGATCTTTTCCCTGGTCTCCGGGTGGCCCATGGGTGAAACGTATTCTGTTTTATCTGTTGTGTGTTGTTGCAACTCTTTTGTTTATTCCTTGCATGATTCCATGTTTTATTCAACTTATACAACGTGTTGTATCTTCTATGCACATTGTAACCACTTCAACTGATCATGGACAAGTCCAACAGATCAGAGCAACAATTGTAACTAAGCCCAAGAAATCCTTTATAGCAATTGTATAACGTTTAACTCCCCCTTACTCCCCCACCCCCTTTTTCCCTACTGCTTCTTTTTTTTTCTTTCCTTCCCCTCACCACCATGGACGGATGTTTGCGCATCAGTTTCAAGCAATCTTTGAGCCACCGGGTGGTGTGAAAGACAGAAACTGTTTTCTTTTATTAATTGTCTCAAAGCTTGCTTCGTGAGGCCTTTCTGGTGATAAGACTCTAAGTGAGAACTGCAGGTTATCTGGGTGGGTGTCACCGTGCCACAGTGCCTCTGCTTATTGTTGTAAAGATAAGCAGAAGTGGGGCCAAGCCTGTCTTTTTCGGGGTTCGGCTTGGAGAAGCTGATCACTGCAAAAGGCGATAATGCTTGTGCATGGCAATGAAGGTACCACTCCCTGCTGGCTTATCTGTTGGGCCAGGTATGTCACAACAGAGAAAAAAAAAGAAAAAAACCTGAGAAATGGAGGATAAAAGGCCTTCACTAAACTAGCAACTTTGGAGAAGAACTCCCAAAGAAAAAATCTTTGACGGAGAACTCCCGAAGAGGAAACGGAGAATTCCCTGAGGGGGGAAACTCTGCAGACGGACCCTGAGGCCTGCTTGCTGTCATCTCCCATCCCCCGCGGTGACCAGACGAGTTCTCGAGACTACGAACTTCGCTGGATCCACGGTGGTGATTATATCTCTCTTGCTTTCTATCAAGACTCCTTGCTTTTTATCCCTTTTCTATCGCTCACCTTCCCTTCCCCATATCCCTAAGCAACTAGTAATTGTAATAAACTGGTTGGGCTAACATTTGACCCGTTGTGTCTTAATCTCGCCATCGGGTATACACATAATCAGAGAACCTCGTCTCCCTCCTTTATATTGGAGCGTGACAGACGCCAATTAGCGAAGTCAAATAACAAATTAGTAGCAAGGAAGTTATATTCATTTAGATGAATTCACCATAGAGGCATTTCCACACCAAATGGGTTAGGAGCTCAGAATTATACCTGGAAAACACAAAACCATGCTGTGTCACTTTGTTTTCTATGTCAACTTTATTTATTTATTTATTTTTCCCTGCACATATAGCCTAGTGATTTGTGGCATCTTGGAACTTTTGAAGTGTTACTCCTGCTATGGTAAGAGGGTTTATATCTGTTATGCGTGCAATGGGATGTTGTCCAGTATGTGCCAAATCTGCTATATGTAAAAAAGGAATAGCTAATTCTGAATATGTAATCTATGCAATGCTCTTTGCTATTGCAGGCAAATTTACTTCCAGCTATCAGTCCTATCCGTGGAAATTTTAACAGCTATGGGCTTTCATTCTCTCTCTGTTTATCCCACGCCCACAGTTAGTTTTCCAATTGTGGAAAGTCCTCAGATGTACTGGAAATAGCTCTGTTTCTGGCAAACACGGTGTAATCCTTAGAGAATGAATTTTCACGCACAATGTGTATAGTCCAATAAATATGTTTACTGTCTGTAAAAAGAAGCTGAACATTGGCAGAACTGTCCTAATGAAGCATATAACACATGGTAAATTCATGACCGTGTAGGTATCAGAACCAGGGCAACAAGTGTAGCATTACTGAAGCCTTTGCCAGGCATACAAATGTTTTACATACAGAGAAAAAAATAAGAATTGTTAAGATCTAAATATTTCACTCATATGCTGCCTGCATTTTATTGCTTTGATATTATTTCAAGTACATTGTGGTATGCTAAACTTAACTGAAGATGAAGGTTTCATGCCACTGTTGTGTTCACATTAGCCTGGGAGAGAAAGCTAGACAGACCAGAGAACAAGGCAATCACCAGCTACATGAAGTTTATCAAGAGTAAGTGGTGGGTGCTGCACCAGGGACGGACAACCCTGGGTGTACATACAGACTTGGGAATGAGATGCAGGAAAGCAGCCCTGCTGAAAGAGGTCTGGTGGCCTTGGCTGACAGCAAGTTAGGTCTGGAGGGCAAGATGTAAAAGGAATGGCTGAGGTTGGTGAACGGATCTGTTGTTTGTTGTTTTTTTTTTTTTTTTTTTTTTTTGTCTTCAGGCTATTTCTGTAAGTCTGTCTTTTGTATTTTCATTCATTCACCGATTTCTTCTTACATAAATTTTATTACTAATTTTAAATGGCTCTTTCTGGCATAAGCTAACATATCATTGTAAAGCAAGTGCTTTAAATAAGCATCATAACCAAACTGACTTTAAACTCCACTGGTTATTATGTACTTGCAGGTGGCTTTTTCTAGGAATTAAAACTCTAAAATTGAGAAAAAACATGTAGATGAGCATAATAGAAAAAGTTTAGAAGATCTTTACTGTTACTTTGTTTCACTTCCTTCCTTTTTGTATTAGGATATTTTATCTTTTCTGGTCTATCTGATAACTTCTTTCTCAGAGACATTTGAAAGAACCTTACAATTTATTTCTTTTTAATGCAGAACCAGACAAAGCAGTGTTGGCTTCCTGAATCAAATAACACCACAGTACCTATTTCTCCTGGGAGAGGTAGTGTTACAGCTGCTTGGATGTGACAGTGGTATCTGATTGTTCCCAGCTGCTGATCCTTTGTCAGTAGATTCCTATGCATGGGGTATGCCATTAGCAGTACAGTAGGTGTAAGTAACAGCATGTCTCTTTGACAGCAGTCAAATAAACCTGGCTTCAAGTCTGTCCTTGATGATTTGTAACTGATAAATGAAATTTTGATCTATGCAAGGCAGAGTGGAAAAAGGGAGAAAAATTCTGAACTTTTCACCTTACAAAATGGTAGGAGCTGATCTACATTTCAGATTCACCAAGTATAAAGATTCTACCAGTATAAAGCAAAACAGTCACCTTTCAGGGCCTCATCCTCAAATAGATCCAATATTAAACCATGAAGAATACTGTTTATCCATGTTAGTACACTGGAGATGAAATGCCACAGCTAACTGTGACTGTGGGACATCACGTTAGCATTTGCCTGTAGCACATACCACACAGCTGCATCTGCTGTTCAGCTTCCCTTTGCTTTCACTACTATAAATGTATACCTGCATCATCCTAAAACTGCATTACCAGCTCGTTATGGTCTGTGCTCATTAATGGTGAAATACAGGGGTCTCCCAAGGGGCTGAGGAGCAGATCTCTACAGGCGACCCTGATGCCCCATAGTATCCTCAGTAGCAGCTGAGTAGTCTGTGCACCCACTGGGTCTGCAAGCCCCAGCCTGGCTGCTGTGTTCACTGTGGGACCCTTTAATATGCAATTGCAAGTGATACAGGTAATTGAGAGACTAGTGTGCATTTTATTCTAATCCAAAGCTCCACCTTAACCCTGAAATGAAAATGTCTTTTATTAACCAGTTTCCATGCCCAAAGGAATGAGACAGATAGTCTCCTGTATCTGTAAACATGGAAACAAAAATGGAAATTGTTTAGCTTTCTCCTGTTTTGAGATCTAAGAATAGCACAACATCCTTTCCTAATAATACCACAACCACCCTCTTTGCAACCAAAACATCCAGAGGCAGAAACAAATGGCAGCTTTTTCTCCCTTCCCTCCATTATTATAACTCATTCACTTCCTCTGGGAATTACAAAAATGGAATGTTTTGCTAGGACTGTGAAAAACGGGGTAACAGCTTGCTGCATGTGGGTCAGGGGGTCATCTTGGCCATCAGGAACAGCCTGACAGAAGGGAAGGAAAGGAGGGAGGAAGTCCATGTGCGGTGAAACATTGTACTGAGTTATGAGCACTGGGCACAAGGGACATGAATGTAAAGTACTGCATCCATCATTACAACAAATCTGTGCAAATTTTTGTAACGAGAAAGAGCAGAATGAAAAGAAACACATAACAGTGGTCCAGAAGACAAAAAGATATAAGAGCAGAAAGGGATGTTACACGGGTCAGACAGGAGAACCAGAGCGTAACAGGGAAATAAGTAAGCTAAGGAGTTTCTGGAAATAAAATAAAATAAAAGCTCAGGTAAATCCAGTGGAAGTTATATATTCATATGACAGAGAAATAAAGGATTTGCTGAAAAATGATACCCAGAGGTAAGGTCTTCTAAAAAAGAGGTCTGCAAGGACAAAAAGGAAAAAAAAAAAAAAAGAAAAATACAACCAAACAAACCCCAAAGCTGTAGAGGGGGGAAAACTCAACTTTTTGCTTTTCTGGGGAGTAGGAGACATCTTTAACATTAAAATGATATGCAACTCATGTTTGTTTGTTTTTTTCCTTGACTAATGAAAACAATAACAAGAAAATGTTGTCTTAACTTCAGATTCATTTTGATTGGTTCAGACTGATTTTATAACTCTTCAAAAGATTCCTGAATTTATACATTATTTTAAAATACAAATACCATGAATAAAGTATGAAAATACTGTGATGGATCCAGAGCTGTAGCAATGTTAGAGGTCAGAAATGAGGTCTTCTGTCTTCCTCATGTACCTCCAGATGAAAATTTGTTGCTGGAATGTAACCAAAGTCTGTAATAATTTTAGGCCTCAGAAGATGATATGTTTAGGTGAGCAAGCAGTTGTCTGAAACAAGAATGAAAACCACATTTACCAAATCTAAACCATGAGAATGAAAAATATTTTTAATTCCTACTACTGAAAAGGTGAAGTCTAAAACACATTATGTCATTCCTAAGTAGAAGTTGGATATGGATTTATAACAAAAGCTATTTTCATAGAAAACCAAAACACCTGCAAATGAACAAAGAAACAACCAAAACCATCCTTAGAAGTGGATGCTGGTTCTCAGTGCAGATGGCACTTGTATCCCAATGGACCATACATTAATAGCATTTTCCTTCTGAGGAAGGTGTAAAACAAAAGTCCTAATTGTGGCTCAAGGCAGTATCCTCAAAGAACAATGAGATAGTGCTCAGCTTGAAACTTGGCACCAGCGTGGCAGTAATGTGTTCCTGCTTATCTTTTATGGTTTAGTAATTGGAGGAAACACTCAGCTTAGGCAGCAGCATTTCTAGTATGCAGTGTGCTTGAGAGGGAGGAATGAGAATGACCTTACCCATATATGAATGGAATAACAGATATTCCCCCTTATCTTTTCTCTCATGTATATTCTTTTTCTTTTTTTCCTGACATGTAAGCAAACTTTAGCTCCTATGGGAGTACAATCATTAAATACTGCTGAACATTCTCAAGAATTTGATGCTGAGTTTCTGGAAGATCCTTAGAAAATCCAGGACTTTTCTGACAGATGACACTATCCCAGCAAAGAGCAGGCTTTCCTCAGTAACAAATCACAGATGCTTTGGGTACTCCCTTTAAGATCTACGTCTTGACCAATGTCTTGGTCCGGAATTCACCAGCCTTCAATTGTCCTGGGGCATTACACTTGGCAACAGTTTAATAGTTCTTACTTTTATGCTATCATCTTACACTGAGGTTCTGACTTTTCAGAAAACAAAGAACATGCAACAACAACATCTGATCTCTCTCACTCTTGAGTCTCTCCCTCTTGTCCTAAATGCAGACTGTTCACTACGTTTGGACATTTACCTGCAACAGCTCATAATGAACATGAGGGCACTGCACTGCAAAGAAAATCATCCATGGTTTAAGAAAGGCTGAGGGGGTAGAAATCCACTCCTCAATCTGAGTTTAATTTTTTCCATGGCTTTGTGCTTTAAAGTATTCTCAAATGAGGACAAAGACAATAAATATTAAACAAAATCAAAAGCTCTCATTGTCTGGCTCACACTGTCAATGTGGCAGCCCCCAGTCTAAAACAGCTACATAGTGCAAATGTGAATCATAGCAGAATAGGAGCTATAGGACCCCTCACTAAGCTTTCCTTTGGGCCAAGATTGCTCCAGTACGGCAATAGCAGCTAAAGTCTGTTGAGATCTGTAATGTGGACTATTCATCTGGTTAAACATTACCAGAAGAAAGAAAAGCTACTTTCAGCTGAAGAACTATTATTTCTAATGTTGAAGGGAAGAAATAAAAAGGTGCAGGATTTTACCTTATCTTAATAGGAGTTTCATTATGCCACCAACAAATGCCAAACATAAATTGGTAAGGACTGATATTTTTAATCTTTCTTGTGAGGCTAAGAATTTGCTTTAAATGTCAGAGAAGAAACTCCCCAGTTTCTACAGAATATCCAGAATGGAAATGGGACCAAAAAATAATAATTGAAAAAAGGTTGGAATCTGAGTTCTAGCAGCTAGATACTAGAAATTCAGCAAATATAGCTTTAAATTTCTCACAGCAAATATAGCTTTAAATTTCTCACACAAAACCCAATAATATAACATAAATCCAAAGACAACCGTTAATTACTCTTACTGGCTAGGTTATGGGTATCGATAGAAACAGTTTTGCTAAGTTCACTGAAACTGAATCATCAATATGCTTAAGGATTGAACATCTGCCTGAGGATACAACTAGCTGCATTTATATGTCATATAAACCTAAACGGCCTACTGGTAAAAACCAATCCCTTCCACTCAGGATTATAGGTCTTCTTGTTTCTAACTTTAACAGAAGGCTCAACCATACAGGATGCTCTGTGTTTTCAATTACTATTCAATTGGGATTTATGTGAGGATAAGGAAAAGTGGTGTAGGTGGAAAATTATGTATACGTAGTCCCTGCCAAAGAAAGAAGATAACTTTTCTAAATGTTATTTTTACTGTAATTCCTGCAGAAACTACACATACTATACATATGAGAGACTGAACAGAATATTTTCCATGAAAATCCTAATGATCTAAAGTCTGAGCTGCAAAGAAAGTAGTCATAGCAAAGCACTGTTACTACAATTATAGCTTTAGCATAAATACATTTTTATTAAAATTACATGGTCTTAGAAGGCTGCTATTTGAAAACACAAAGCAGACTACTTAGCTGTTTTCATATTTTTTAAAAGTAATGTTGAACACAATTCATTTTATCCAGGAATAACTCACAGAGGATGCACCTTTACCAAAGTAAGGTCCACAGCTAGTGTTTAAAAAAAAATCCTGTCTGTTGCCACAAACATATGCACAACTGTGCCACAGGAGATAAATTAGATAGAAATGAAAACCTATCTGCAAGCAAGGCTTTTCGTTGCTAATTTACAAATAAATTTAACAAAAAAGGTGATGCTATTTATGCTCAAGCGTGAGGAGTTTTAAGTTTTTCCCATGGGAAATCTTATCCTGAGGTGTATGGTGGCCTCTAGTGGCTCCTGTCTTCAGACAAAAAAATAGCAGCAGCCATATTAAAAAATAATAATAAAGTAGTACTTGATGTTAGGCTAAATGACATATTTATTAGCTCTGTATATGTGTAACTGCACCTAAGTGCCAGACATTGTTAATCTTCTCCAAGGAAAGCTGCCAATAAGAGAAAAAATATGGTTAAATGTATAGAGATTTAGCTATGTAAAATACATATAAATCAGGGATAGGCATGAATCCAACTCCCGTATTTAACAATCGTTACAAAAAGATAAGGAGATCGGGTTCAGATCCAAAGTTTTTAGCTCCAGAACATCTGCACTCCAAATGGCCTTGTGAGATTGCCTGCTGCAATACAGAGAATAAATGCTGAATGGAAAAAATAAAAATAAAAATAAAATCTTGGTGCTGTGCCCCCAGATCTAAGGAAAAAATTCTCAGTTTTTTTTTTTCCTGAGATTTCATCCAACACCAGAGGTGTATAAGGGCTGTAAACTGCAGTTCTTTAGGACCTTTACAGTTTAGTGAGCAGGGACATAGTCCCCTGAGTCCTATGGTATCAAGCAGAAGAGTATTATTGCATGAGGATACAAAACTAGGTGTTGTTCTGCCTTGTTTACATGAAAGAAAATGAGTTTTCTTTACTGCGTACATTCACCAAAATTGATTTTGTACAAAACGCAGTAGGAACTATTCTATTTCTTTGCATATAACTTCCTCCTTTTACCTCTTAGTACAAGTGGAGACAAGGTGACCTCTTTGGTAACTGTGGGAAATCAAAGAAGAAGGTGGCACCCATGGATCACCTTCCCTCTCTGCCTGAAAAGATTTGGACTAGAAACTCTCAGCTCCCATGAGTGACCTGAATCCCATAAATCTCTTGTGGTAAGGGGGTGCTACCTGTCCTGTTGCAGAAATTCACCCTTGAATGCCAGAACTAATGTTAGAATCAAAATCAAAGCAACATTGACTACCATAGGTCTGTTGTGAAATTAGGACTCAACAATTTCCATGCACTTCCAAAGCCCTAGCAGCTCTGCAACTTAACTGGGTCAAATGCCCAGAATTACAGCACCAGTAACATTTTTAGTGTTGATAGCCAGAAAATATTCCCCTGAAAATGAGGTGAAACCTTACAGTGCTAAAGTGATGTTTACCTTGGCCAATCTAAGCTACAGGAGAGTTGTAGCAGACCCAGACACTCCAGAAATGCTCGGTCATCATCAGAGGAAAATGGGTGATAGGGAAGCATTCATCCAATCAGCTAGAGAGTTGCTCCTGGGGACAAGCTGAACATCACTGCAGGTGTTCAGTTACTTTTACTGTTCTTCAGTAATTTTCATTATTCACCAGAAAACATGATTTGAACCTACAGGAGTAGACTACAAAGCCAGTTAATCCAGTTAATCTATAGGTATATTAATGAATTCCAACAAATCTCTTACTTTTGTGCAGCTGACACCTTGGTAGGCTAAACAGTAATTAGTAATATTTTATTGATGTGTCAATGTAGAATCTTACTAATGAAAAACAAACAGTGCTCTCTTCCTCTGGGTACAGGTTATTCTTTCTTCTCTAATTTCATAAAATTGTATCATATAAAGTTTTCCTTAACCTCTTCTGGCAGACTAATTAAGATTTTATACTGTCCTCTGTGAATGAGCACTCCCAGACTTGTTACAGTGCATCACCTCAGATGAAGGTATCTCTATCAAAAGCACAGGTAATAATAATCAGTACTCTCAACCCTTAGGTTTTCCACTGCTCAGCACAGGAAAGTGATGGAAAAATCAGCATGGATTCTCTCTTGCAATCATGTTACCTTAACAGCTACATGACTATGTCTGTGGAACATTTTTGCATTTCATGCTCTTTGAGACCAAAGAAATCAGGGCACACCTCTTAGGACTACAGGGCATCTCAGCCCCATAAGGTGCTCATAAGGGGTTCATAAGCCCCATAAGGGGCTGAGAATAGTCAAGCCCATGCTAGGTAGACACGGACTTCAGAATTAAAGAGTACCTGACAGAGCACTCAGCACCACAGTGTTAGGCAGAAGTCTCCTGCTGGAGCATAACCATGAGGATATAAGCTGTACTTTGGTCTGAACTTTGCTCAGGGCTGATCATTAGCAACTGCAGAAAGCCACCTTCATTTCCACTCTCTCTCAATGCTGAACACTTCATGTGTCAGTGACCCCCCCAAAAAGAACACATACAAGCATATTGCATTGCAAGATCTCTTTTTTTTTTTTTTTTTTTTTTTTTCAGAAAAAGTGGCAATTATCTTTGTTTTAGCTGCTCCTGAGCATTTCCCAAGAAGATAATAAACAACATAACTGAATTCTACGATCGTTATAATTTTGGAGAGCAGGACAGTGAAACAAAGGGGGTTGGCTGAACTGTGGGAAGATTTTTGTCCACAATGAGTCCTTTTGTTGAAAAATATTGCAAATAACAATTTGAAAATATTGTTCTGCTTCCTAGGTTTTAAAAGAGATTCCTTATTGCTTCCTGCAGCTTGAAGGAAAAACAATTGCTGCTGTGAAGATACTGTGACATGTCCTGAACTGACAGCTGTAACACTTTACAAGCCATTTACTATGCTAGGAAAATTCCATGTTTTGTCTAAAATAGTAAAAGCTGGATAATTGCCTCTATCTTAAAGGGGTTTGTGACATCAGAAATGCTTTCTTACTGAATGTTTAGCTAGCAAAATCATCTTTGGTCATCTTGCTAGTTCCAATAACAATTAACACAACTTCAGAATGACAATATGGAAAATACTAGAAGTCTAATTTCACAACAGAAGCAGAGCGATGGCATCTAACCTATTAAAAATAATTGTGCAACAATAGACAAGGAAATGAGTTTATTCCACTAGGAAAATCTCATTTGCAGAGAGGATAATGGAATGTTACTTTTTGGTGCTTTCTAAGTGGTAAATCTTTACTGTCTCTTTGCTGAGGTCTGAGCTCTTGGAATTGGGAATCTCAAATATATTAGTGCTGAGACATTCACAGCAGATGCACATCTGTTGCAGTGCTTTACTTCAAGAGTGCCCTGACTGCCCCTAGAAGCCTATTGGTGGCCATGGCACTGCCGTGCTCCAAGAGCAGAAGGGATATCCCAGTGCTGTAAGCTGGGCTTTAACACTGCATTGCAGGTGTCCCCCTACCCCCTACCTCCTGCCATCTCCTGCTTGCTCTCTGTCCCACCATCCACCCACGTGAGTAACTGAACAGATCACAGTGTCTGGAGGAAAGAAACATCAGCAGTCTGTTCATAACTGCCTTCTGATGTATATTTATGTCACTCTCCACCACATCAGGAGGTAAGTCAGAAAATTATGACACAGTTTCGAAAAGCTAATCACCATGTGTTCAAAAACATCACCATGGACCCTTCTATAGTTGCTTAGAATTATTTGCAGAAATAATTCCACAGCAGGCATCCAAACTATTTTAAGGAAGGTGAGAAAACAGGCCCTGAATACACCCGTCATGAAATTCACACTGCTAATTGTTTAGAACTGCAAATCTTCAAATAAAAGAGAGAAATAAATATAATAAAAGCTGAGATTCAGAAACTTTGTGGGTAAGCATATTTCCTCTGTGCACTGAGGCACATAACTCAAAACTGCTCTCTTACAGTATTTAGGAGACATGGAAAGTGTTTCTGGCATCCCTGAATGGAAATTCAATCACTTTTAGTGAGCTAGCTCTGAAAAAATAGCTTGCTCCAAAGTGTCTGGGTGTGGCTGTTGTTGTCCACAATAAAGTGTCTGCCATTACCAGTAACAGAGACATTTGAATCTGGAGACGCTGAAGACTTTCATGCAAATGATTTTCCACTGTAGTTTTAGGTTTCAAAAGTGTAGAAGTTAGAAAGACAAAATATTACTTTTTTATTGGACCAGACTTCCACAACATGACCTCTGTACAAATTGTGTCCCATGTCTAAAAATGCAGAAACAATGGTTTAAAAACAGGAAGAAAAAAAAAGGAAATATTTAAATAAACATCTCCATTGAGGTTGTGATGGCTTATATCTATTCTATTCTATTCTATTGGAGATTATCCTTTTGTGTTATGCTTCCCCCACCACCCCCAGAGAATACAGTTACAGCTTCAATATTAGCAGATGAAAACACAAAAGCTTATCCTTCACTGCTTTACATTTTATGGAACTGTGACATAAAACGTACTAGCAGGAGGTGTCAAACACCACTAAATCACGATGGGAGAACAGTGAACTTCCTGCTGAGCAGTGTAATGACTATTCCAGGTGTACATTAAAAGAGATTCAAATGAACAGCAGTCCAAAATGCCTAATTGAAATATCTCTGGAGGGATTTTCTATTAGCTAATTCTTTGTCATTTTCTCCAAGTATCATTAACACCTGTACTATATTACAGTGCAGCAGATACGTATAAATTTTTACCAGGCATATTAAGAGAATTGGAGCCAGGTACATTTCTAAGACAATGCCATTTCCACTTCTCTTACAGAAGTGCATTGCCTCAGGTATCTGTGTGCCATGGCCCACCCATTTAGCACTGAATCACAGCTGGAGTTAAATCATACAGTGAGAAAAAATTTATAATCTATAACATCCAACATAAGTCAGAGTGCAAAGAAAATCTCATGAAGCCCATTCGTACCTGTGTAGTGTAAACTACCTTTACCAAAGTAGCAAAATGTACTCAAGTTGCACACTGTCATCTTCACTAGTTCTGAAAACAACACAGTTGCTGAGATCACAGCAGCTGCTGCTTGCAACAGGCAAGTAACTTCTACAGCAAACAATTCTTAGCATGCAACACTTCCCAGCTAAAGATTTCAGTTCAAAAACAGTGAAATCCCCAACAATGTTATTTTACAGAAAGCACTTCTGCAGAGTTGCTGGTGTGAGCTTGGGAGAGTTGTGCTGATGACAGTTCCAACTCAGCAGCATTGGAACGGAAATGGAAATGTAGGATTTAACTCAGGGAGAAACCTTGAATTGTTATTTATATGCAGAATTCAACTTGGGGGGAAAGTACGCAGGCTACATTTTCAGGCAGGCAAATATTTATGTGCATATGTGTGCATATTTGTAAACATTTAATTACATGAATCCAGAATCTACCTCTGCAATAAGGAATATGTACAGTTTGGGATTCAAGTTTGCTGATAGTTTAGGTACACCTGTTTTACTATGGAGCTTGCTTGTTCAAAATGTATCTGTTTTTACAATATGTCTATCATCATGCAACTTAAACCATCTGCTTTCCTTATGTATATCATTTTGAATGTTAGCATGAACAAGAACAGAATAAATAAGTCGATTTCTTCTCAAAAAGTCATTATGACTTAAGTCCCTCTCTCATTCTCCTTTCTACCTCTTAAAGGTATAGTGTTTCTTAAATATCATGAAGGAAAAACCTCCAAAACCCTCCTGAGAAGTTATAGCCTGGCTTTGTGCATTAATATTCCACAATGCCACAACTGATGCTGCACAGCACCTCCAGAGCAGTAACAACCCCTTTTTTGTCACTGAGAAGATGGAGAATGATTAATACAACTTTATTGTAATAAAAAAGTCTGAATTTTAAAAATATGTCTGTTCAACAGCCTATTTTTTAAAAGGTAATCTCTATTTCTCTTGTCAGTTTTTATTACACACTCTGTAAGTACCAAATATGACATACAGTCCTATAGCAGCATGGAAGACATTTGAAAATAGGAGGCTATACTGATGAAGCAAAATCATCTTTCTGCCTTTTCTCTAGGTCAATTCTCCTCCAAGCACAGCCTGAGTATACTCCAGCCTAACTCATGAGTTATAACAATGTTCAGCTCTGCCTTTTCCTGACAGATACCCTGATCTGTTGGGAGCTAAAATTCCATGTCTGTTTAAAGTTTTGTGTTAAATTTAATCCAGGTTCATCAAGAGCCACTTTGTGAATTTGCAGACTGCACTAAAAGAGCACTTTGTCCCCCTTCCAGAAGCCAGACTCCAGTACTTTTAGCATGCCGCCAGACAGCCAGACATATCATGAAATAATAGTAAGCCGTTCTGGAGAGACCTTCAGGTGATACTGAGGGCCTCCTGCCTCCTTCAGCAAGATTAGCTACTCCTACTGCATGCACCCGTGTCATATTTGCCTATCTTCTTCAAAGCTAGTAACTCCTTAGCTTCCCTCAGTACTTCAAACACACTGTGTTATTCATAAGGTCTGTGGAGACATGGGAATGATCTAAAATAATCATTGGCAGATAGGAAGAGCAGCGGGGAAACTGAGACTCAGGCACAGCCAAATGCTCACCAGCAGTATGTGCAAGGCTTGGAAACTTCATGCCTGTTCTCAGACCCTCTCCTTCACCTTTCCGTATAGACACAGACAGAAAAGCCAGCTGGAACAGCTTGTAGTTTTATGCCGAAGATCATTTTACAAAATAGTGTTCTGTCAGACCTCTGCCAGCGAGGCAGACCTCTGCTGGGTTCTCTTGTTCCAAGCCATCATTAAATAACAGACTTCAGAGAAAGCTAAGTTTGTAAGAAGCCAATACTTGTATTTGTTCCTAGTAATAAAGAAATAATCAATTGTAATCAAATTCCAGCTGGTGAGGTGAAAATAATTCTGAAGTAGAAAGTAAAAAGAAAAAAAGTAAAAATTCCATGAATAAAATACTTAGAACAACAACAACAAAAAGGAATAATTAAATCAAGTAACCTCTTCTTCTTCCCTTCAAACCAATAAACTGCTCACTTGTGGCCACAGTAGGGAGGGGAAGGGACAAGAAATGATCAGAAAAAAAAAAGGAGGAAAAAAATACAATGTAAATTGCCTGTGCAACCTGGTCTAGGAAGCCTGCTTTGGCACGGGGGTTGGACTCAATGATCTCTAGAGGTCCCTTCCAACCCCTACAGTTCTGTGATTCTGTGAACTACTGCTGCTGCAACTTTCCTTAGTTCAGGCACCGAGTCCAAACCTGAATCCAGATTGGAAAAGAAATCACTAAGTCAACAGGTCATTAAAAGAGAAGGAAGGTACCTTAAATTCATGCCACTTTTAGAGATTTACTTTAACTGCTTCATTCTAACACAAGATGCAGTCTGAGCTACACAGTGAAAGTAACCCTGCTGTTTACAGTAAAGTGTGTTTACTGAATGATTTCTTTAACAGATTTGGGTTTGGTCCTGAAGTTGAAGGAGAGTACTGGAAAAAAAAAAGTGACTGCTGGCGTCTGGAGTTTGTTTCTTTTCTTCTCTTTCTTACAGTTGCAAGGTCTTCAAGAGTTTCTGAGCTTCCATATTTCTCCTGTTCATGTCTAGAAAAATTCTATTCCGAAATTTAGTAACAAGGCAGCATTTGTCTGAAAAATCCATTCTATTGTATGTCTTTTTTTTTTCCTTTCTCTTTTTTATTTTATTATTATTATTATTTTAATTGCTAATACAGAAAACAAAAATATTATCAGTACAGTGTATTCCAGGAAAAACAAACAAACAAACAAACAAAACACCTCATTGTTCTATATTCTTACCTCTTTTTTTTCCAAGTAAAACTTGCAATAGATTGCCCCTTTTTTTCACAAGCGAAGTTCATAGCATCACTTTGCCATATAAATAAGCCTGAGTAGAAAATGTAATAATAGATCTAAGTACACTGAAGCATAGTTATAGCTGATTTTTTGTTTCATCCTTTTTGTTTTCATATAGATGCCAAGAGCATATGGAAACCTTTCCAGAGGTTCCCTCTCTCAATACAAAGCTGCCTAAGTCATTCAGCTCCTTGCTGTGTTTTGGGTGTTAGTGATGTCTTCATTTACTACAGGTGAACTCAAGAATCCTAAGTTCAAATCAGCCAGGTAGAAAGATGATGCTGTTGCTTCAATATATCTTCTTACATTTGCAGATCACCTTTTTAAAATTGCAGGTACAGTGGTATAAATTTGGAATTTAATAACTTGTTTACTTTCAGTCTTTTTGCTAAATATGTAAAAAACCTAGTAACAGTAGTTATTAGAAAGATAGGAAATAGGTTTTCATAGAAAAAAAAAAAAAGAATCTATAAAGGAAAAATGCAAACAAGTAACAGAAAATATTATTTTGGTCATTTAGAATTTGTAGATGAAAATTGTTAGAAAGATGTGGTGCATCTAATATTTTGGAACAGTACTCATGGTGCAATAAGGCAATCATTTCTGGCTTGGCTTTCTCTCTCCAGACAAATTCCAGATCCCTTAAGGTGTAGCAGAATGTTACTGACTCAGAGAACTGCTGGAACAAGACAGAATCACTAAGAAAAATGGTCTGAATTAATTCTCCATGTTTTTGTAAGAGGTGTTAGCATATGATTCTCATATATCAACTATGTATGTGGATAGGAGTTCCCATATTTTTAAGGCTCAACCCACTTGGCAAAACTTGGTTATGTGGGTGTTGCCATTTCTGCACATAAGAACCACTTCATGAGAAAATATCCAAACCTGCGTAACAAAAAAGAGTGATTAATTTTTATAAGAATCAATGGTGATACCTTTTCCAGACAGATAATTCATCAGCATGCCTAAACTTTCCAGGAAAATTTATACTGTCCAGTTTAAGATCAAACCAGCTTCTGACTGCTTTTCCAGAAGCTTCACTTTGGTTTTTTAACATCTTTTCAAGAAACAACACTTATGTTTAACTACATTCATTGTGCTGGTCAAGAAACTTAAAGGATTTCAATAAATGCAGAAAATCTGTGGTTTATGTACTTGAATTTAACTAAGTTCTTTGACATTTTAAATGTTCTGTTCTTTTATTGGCTGCCTCCATCTGCATGTGTCAATTCACTGGCCACACAGCCAAGGCTCACTCACCAAAGAGCACAGAATAAGTTTGTGATACCCACCTTCTTCATCCATTTAATCTTTCAGATCTCAGTTTCTTTCTGATATTTGGTCATTCTGTCTTCTTTCATGGACTTCTACCAACAGTGTTCAGAAATATGGAACAAATCAATTAGAAATAATCTCTGGAAACTTAATTAAAAATCTGTTTCCTGCTGTTGGGGTTTCTGATAAATATATTAACATCCATAGCTACTTTGATACCTCTTAATTTTATGGGGACATTTCTGTGGTATTTAATTCATCTGTGAATTAAATAGTCTTCATGAATTCTTATTCCTGAAAAGAGACATCTTTTGCAAAGAAAATTTTGGTGTATTGACATTTCACCTGCATTGATAATCAGCTGAGGCCCTTCCTAGAGAAAGGACTTGTGACATTTCTTTTGGGAAGACTACATAAAGTGGATTATTGGGTTGAAAGCACATTTGACCACTTTCATATGTCAAAGGCTTCCTGTAGTAGTTATCTCTGCAGTAATCCTGGTTTCCTGGAAATCACTAACATGGTCATAAAAAGCTTAACCCAAAATAACACCCCATAAACTGTCTGGCAGCTCATATCTAGGGACATTCTTCCACATCTGGGTGAAAACTTTTTTTTCCCTTTTTATTCTTTTTTTTTTTTTTTAAATCAAGGCATATTTAATGAGAAAGAGTTACTGGAACATGAAATTATAATTTCCTCATCAAGGAAGAGTGCAAAAGCACAGATATGCATTAGAAATTGGTAATTCAGTTTCCCACATTGAAAAATTGAAACGCCCATATGATAATCTTGGCTATCCATCGGCATAGGCTGGGCAGTATGCTTCATATTGTAATACCTGCAGCTTTTCTTTTACTGAGTTTACAGTTAAAAGTGTCAGTGAATTAACAATTTTAGTCTGTTCAAAATAATGTCTTTCTGTCTTCTAGAGCTTTTATTTATTTCTCATGTAAATTGACCCATATAATCCCACTAATCAAGAAAACACTGAAACAAACTGTCTCTAATCTGCTGCAATAATTTAAGTACAAGAACTTCTTCAGGGAATCAAATGTGTTGCTGAAGAAATTTAATATACAGAAGGTCTTTAAAAATGGTCTGTAAAGGTCTTTAAAAATGGTCTGTAAAACAAAGCACTGAAAATAATTGTATTTTAAGATAGTTTCAAATGGCAAAACTGACATAAAGGCTGTCTATTCGCACACTTTTCTTAACCTGGAATACAAATCTTGAGGTTTTCCTGAAGAATACAAATGATCAGCACAATGTTATTTAAGCTTATTTTAGTATAGATGCTGTTAGACCCTCCCCATAAACATAAGAGCAGCTAAAACTGTAATACAGCTTCACATTGAAAAACGCTAGTGCTTCTGTGTTTCTGTGAACATCTACCCTAAGTTTTAACTAATGTGTGGCTATAGGTCTGGCAATGGTCATGTACATCTGGGAGAAATGTTGTTCTGCCTATACTGAAGGAACACAACGTGTTCTCAGGAGAAACTAAGGTAGACGTGGGATTGATATGGTATGTCTGCTCAAATGTCTTAATACCCAATTGCCACAGGTAACCTGAATAATACAAAACCAAAGGTGACATAAAACAAATTTAAACTAGTCTAGAGCAGGGAAAGAGACATGATATGTGGTTGCATCAGCAGTGGCATGGAAAATCTCTGAGCTGGAGTTGGTGACAGAGAATACACAGCACAGGATGGCTTTCTGTTGTCATATGAAGCCAAGGGTGTCTTAATGGATAATCCAAAACCCATATTAACCAACCCCAGATAATGAAAACTTGAATATGATCTTCTCAAGAAACATGGGCTTAATAATGGACTTCATTCCCATTTCCTCAGGAAGGCCTAAGAAAGCTTTTAAGTTCAGTCAGCCTTATCACCCTTCTTTATTTCCATCTTTAGAAATACAAGTTTCAAAAAGTGTTGATTTTAAGTGAATTTAGCTGGGAGCACTTTGTTGTCTTCAATGAGGTACAAAACACTCAGAAGAGCAAATAACTTGGTCAATGAACAAATCTTGTCCGAATTGAAAATAGTCTTCCTAAATATTTTTTAATGCAGCAGTTTTCCCCAGCTCTTACTCATGTGGAGCGACTGCTTGATTTCTGAGAAATGTTAATTGCTTTCCTATCAGAATTCAGAAGGAATAAATCTAATAGCTTTTTTCTTTAAAACTAAGACAGCTGAGACAGTCAGGAAATGAAGACTCCTGTCCAAGAAAGATGGTTGTAAGTAAAAGAGAAGAATTACTGCAGCAGTGCTGTTCAGAAATCCTGAGTGTAAGGGCTTGGAAGGTTCTCTAAAAAGAACCCTAAACCTTGGAGATAACTGTGTGAAAATAACTGGATTTTGAGGAATATAAAGGTTATCACTTAGTTGGTCATTTATTCGAAGACCTCATTTACTCTCTCTACTTCCAAGTTTAATGGAAGAGACATATGAAGGTAAAGCAGTCACTGCATCCCATTATAATAATGTTTTACAGGAGGCTTCACAAACAACAGTCAAGATATATTGTTAGCAACAATATCCTAACAACAGACATTATTATGCATTAAAATCCCTAGCTCTCCCCTTCATGTAGCCATGTTCCTCTGCCAGCCAGCTATTCAAGAAGAAGAATTAATTAGAATGTCCTTTATAATGAATCCACTGAGACACATCCACTACTATTCTTGGTAGCTATTCCAGCAATATAAAGCAGATATCATGCTGATTTGCCCTTCTCTGTGATGCTTGTGGATCTATTGTATTACTAAAGCAGTGGAAAGCAGTAAAACCACACCTATTTTAATGTTCATATAAGCTATTGATCTCTGTTGGGAAAAGGTTTTCATTTTTAATGCACTACATAACATTCCTAATTTCAGCTGCAGAGGTTATGATTTTTTTTATATTTTCAAATGAAACAAATTTCTCTGAACAATAAAAAATCCATAAGATTCATTTAATAACAAAGCAGATTTACTTTCTTAATTGGTTCATTGGTATCAGACAGTCCTTCTCAGTTCCTGCATCTAGACAGGAACCTTATCTCCAACCCAGACAAAGATATAGGTATGCACCATTTCCCAGGAGTTTGTTTTATATAGGAAGGCACATCAAAACTTACATGAGATTAAGACTACAAAGTACACCATTGAGGTCAGAGCCTCAGAGATGAAGTGAGGTGAGGTGGGGTGGGATCACTAGGGCAATACAAGGGAACTGAGCAAAAGGGATTGATACTCCTTTTTTTTTTTCTTTAATATCATCAGCAGTCCTTGAGTAAGGATAGAATAAATCAGGTGAGACGACTATTGTCAATATTATCAAGAGATGAAACTTACACTTCATCTTATTTCTTACTTCTTTTCATTTATTTATTTGTTGTTCATTTGTCCCTTTTTAAATTTATATCCACTAAATAAATGTCCAATGTCCCTTTTAAAATCAAATTTACTAAACAACTGTTCTTTTTTTTCTAAGCATACACCTTTTTATTTCTGTATTCCCAAATCTTCTCTTTGTAAATCTTAGATTTTCTGAAGCGTGTGCAGGTACTTAGGCAAGCCTTGCAGCCAAGGACATGTGTGTAGTTTGCTTCTTTCCCATAGCTTCAGGATGGAATGGGATAAATAATCCTACTTGGTCACTATAGAGGTGGAGGAGATCTAATTAAGTCAATGATAAAAGTCCTCTTACTGTAAAGTACGTGCCTTGTATGCAGCTCATTCCCATTGTCTTGACCAAACTTCTAGAGATTTTATGCATTACATACTTGGCTACCATTCAGCCAAGATCAGACAAGCATCAGGAATCAAATTAATAAAACATCGAAACAAATTACTGCTCTGTAACCTGTGGCTGAGTCTCAATAAGAGATAATGACAGGCAAGGACTTAAATCTCATGCTCACAAAGAACTGGATTTTTCTGTGTAATCTATTTGTTTTCTCCATTAGTTGTTCCATATTTGTGCACTGCCTTTTTGTGTCTTATGTAAATGTATTATGAATACAAGCTGTGAGGTGTCTAGGTGTCTAGCTGTGAGACTATCATCTGTATAGAACATATCAGACTATGTTCTCACCAGGATTTGTAGCTGCACTGCAAGGAAAACAAGCATTACTAGTAACAGGAATTAATTTTTTTGAGCTTTTCCATCTTAAGAGTTAATAAAAACAATTGACTAGGCTGTCCTGTTTACCAATTGTGGTATAATAACTTTTTTGTTTGTTTCTCATCTGACAAGTTAATTCCTGCATATGTAAGGATTCTATATAACCACAGTAAAATATTCACAATACCTTCACTACATATTCATCACAAGTGGGATTTATTTTAAAACAAACCAAAATGAAAATAATGACAACAACAACAAAAACAGACACAGAGGAGTCTGGTAATGCTTCATTTGAATTTCACATTTTTAACAGTGCTTTTGGAAAAGATGTTGGTGGAGAACAGGTCATGAGCATTCTGAGACTGCCTTGCAAGTCTAGCACAATAGAGACTCATTGAGGAGTGATAATAATAATAATGAAATGCTAATAATTCTGTCTGCCAGGTTTCCTTCCTCAGAATATTACTACAGTGCACCTGGATATTCTTTGATTGGGTCAATGTTTTTTACTTCCTTATTATGGGAACTATTTGATCGTTCTTCATATCTGTGACTTTCCATTAAGAGAGACATTAAATCGTATAATAGATATAACTTTATATTTGGTAAGAAAAAGTCAATGAATTACCGAAGATTTCTTTTTAATTATTTTTTTCATGGAAGCTTCCAACAGCCAAGAGAAAGTTCTACACCAAACATTCCTTCTGCAACCAAGGGAAAGTCACATATTTAATCATTTTCCTAAGGGTTAAGAAACCATCCAGATGTGGTTGCCATACAATTCACAGCCTGAACCTACATTTAGCTAAAACCTGAATGCAACAACAGAAAAACAGTGGGCTTTTACATGCAGCCAAGTGGAATCTGTGCATTCTGGTTTATAATTCAATTTTTACAGGGCTCTTTTTTGAGGAGACTCCCTTTTTTTCTTTCCTGTCTGTCTTTGATTATTGCTGGGCTGATGCCACTCTCACAGTCTGCTCACTGGAAGACCAAATCTGCATTTACGCAACACCAAAAAGCTGGTCCAGCTCCTCAGTCACTCCAGACTTGCATCTGACAGCATGTTGGAAGCACAGACCTTGCACAAATTGCCAGTAAAAGCCAACCTTCCCAACTACTTAAAAGCCACTATTGTTCTCATTCATGACTGAAGAGCTCAGACTTCAGTTGAAATGCTAAAAAAAAAAAAAAAAGAAAAAGAAAAAAAGAAGTACAGGCTACACTGAACAGCTTCCAGACATTTCCTCCACCCTCAGTGCATTTCAATCCTATCGTTAGGATAGCAATGGATATGGTTGCTATTATTCTCTCCAATCCAACAGAACCTCCCCAATTAATTCCAGCTCAGTATTTAATCATTCAAAAGAAATTTTCTGTATCAAAAAAGAGGATTTTAAGTCTAGAGTACTGAGTACATTCAAGGCTTAATTTTACTGGTAGAGGAGTAAGTGATGGATTGGTTCTGCTGGGACTTCAGTTCCTTTTGTAACTTCCATTGTGATCCCACACTATTTTTCTAACTAAAATTCCAGGCTTCAAAACAATGCAAGTGGTTACAATTTATTTTCATTTTACTCGGTGTTATGGTGGAAAAACAATCAGACAGAGGAAGATGTCATGAATGGGAGTGTTTTTAACACAGTGACATCTAGATAGCCCTTTTCTCCTGTTTTTTGATTATGTTTCTTAATTTATCCCTTTTCTATAAGTACTGCCTAAAAATATGATACCATTTTCCCATATGCCAGAAAACAATAAGTATAATTCTCACCCAAGAGACAGGGTGATCTGAAATACAGGACAACTGGACAGTTAAATTGGTTAAGAATAAAACAAACAACTCTCAAAACTTAAATGAAGAAAACTCTGAAGTTTCATTTTATCTCAGTCACTTTCATTATTGTCATATTTGTATTAGTAAGTGAAAAATAGAGATACAGAACTTATATCGTTTATATTCCCTGATGCAAACTTGGATTTGATACATTCAGAATCAAATACGTTTTTTCTGCATGATTTGGATGAATTTCCTCACCACTGCACTATTAGGAAAGCCAGGAGCCACTGCTTTGAGCACTTATGCAGTCTAGATACTCAGATTCATAAAAGCAGTCCCTTGAACGAAGTTATTAGAAATATACTGATTCCTGTTGGATCATTTATAGACTAGATGCACATACTCTGGTTTGGCAGTGGAAGATGTCTGCCTCTGAGGTAAGGTGGCAGCTGAAGGAGAGTTTTGAAAGTTGCATGAGCACACTGTACTGATGTAAATTCCTTCATGGTATGGAGATGGAAGTTGGCTTGAAAAAAATATACTTAATGGGATGAAAAAGATCTGTTCTTTTAATCCCTTGAGAAGAACAATATATTGAAGCATATTCTACCTCTATCTGAATTACATACGAGGAATCAATTTTTTAATGGATACCTTTATTTTTTTATTTAGTGGATATAATAGTTACCGTATCCAAACATCCTCTTTCCTTCCTTCCATATTGCCCATTTCTTCTCTGCTAGTCAGAAGAAGCACTTCTTGGTCCCACAGGACTGCTCCTCAGTCACATCACCCTCAGCCAGCACCTCTCACAGAAATCTGAGCTGCAGACTATCTTTGAGGGGCCAGAAGACTAAAATAAGCATGCTGTGGTAAACAAAGACTAGAGAAAGGGTCAAGGAGGGAAAGAGAGGAAGCCCGTTTGCAAATAATGAGCTGAGAATTCATCCCCTTCATTCCTCTCCCTGCTGTTAGGAAGGAGGGCCTCTTGGAGCAGATTCTCAAACTGCCCACAGCCCTTGAATTGTTAGAAACAGGCATCTGATAAATGAAAAGCTCTGGCCCAATTCACTGTTACTTTTACCCAGGTTCTTTCCTGGGTGCTACACAGGAATGAAATCTCTTTATGCTGCATTTCCTGCCAGACAGACGTCTCTGGGCCCACTCCCCTCTGGAGAGCCCTTCAGCATCACTGACAGATGCTCCCAGGTCACTGGTGTGTGTGACTGACTGGCTTCTTCCAGAAAATCTTATGGCCATGAGGTCAGTTGTTCTGCACTCAAAGCTCTGGAAGGCACTAATGTTTTCATCATGCACAAGCTGACACAGGTCTAGCTACAGGGAAACATAATTGCCTGCGTATAGTTGGAGGTAGGAAGAAGTTTGCAACATGAGGGAATTAATTAGGAGTAATAGGATAGAATCAAGAAAGCAAACACTGGAATATATGGAAAAATTCCTACTGACAGTAAGATCAACTCTGAGTAAGAAATGGCAGTGCAAGGAAGTGGAAAAAAAACACATCAACACATCATAAAATCATAGAATGATTTGGTTTGGAATTGGCCTTTTTAAGATCACCTAATTCTAACTCACCTGCTATGGGAAGGACACCTCCCACTAGATCAGTTTACTCAAAGCTCCATCCAGCCTGGCCCTGTATGCTTCCAGGGAGGGGACATCCCCATCTCATTGGGAAACCTGTTCCAGTGTCTCACCACCCTCTTTGTAAAGAATTTCTTCCTAATATCTAGTGTAAATCTACCCTCTTCCAGTTTAAAACTGTTTCCCCTCAACGTATTGCTACATGCCCTTAAAAGAGTCCCTCCCCATCTTTCCTGTAGGCCTCCTTCAGGTACTGGAGGGTTGCTATGAGGTCTCCTCAGAGCCTTCTCTTCTCCAGGCTGAAGAGCCCCAACTCTCTCAGCCTGTCCTCATAGGCACTCATCACATTTTAAACTAGACTTAACACAAGAAAATGTGCTGTGTACAGCATGACTGAATGGGTAAAGAGAGGTCCTGACTGATCTAGTAATACCCTCCTCAATCAGCATTCACTGATCTGAAAATATCTCCAGCCACAACAGATCCTGATGGCAAATTTTGAGGCTTCCTATAATCTTTCATATGATCAGCAGGAAAAAAAATATATGTATCTTTTAAATATTCATTACCTGCTACTGTACATTGTTTCAGACTGAAGCTGCAGATGCTGTAATTGTGGGCTGCTTTCCTGGACCCTTTCCAGCCCAACTGGCACTGCCAAAACAATGGAGAGTTTTGGGGAGGGTGTGCACTGTTTATTTCTGCTTATTTCAAAGCCAAACAAAACCTAGGAGTGTATCCAGGGGTTAACAATCAAAATCTATTCAAGAGCAGCTATAATTCCCTTGAGACAGACATTTGGTTCTGATTCAAAACCATAACTCATCAAACTCATGTAAAAGTGGAAGAGAGAAAGTAATGGGAGGTGAGTTTTGTTCTCACCTCCTGTGAGTGAAGGCAGAGCTACAAGTCATGAAGAAGATGGGGAAAAAGAGGGGAGATGAGTCTGTCTATGTAGTAAAAAAAGGCCAAGCAACACCTTACTGGGACTATAATAGGTATTTATTTCAAGAGTTGTCACCACCTGGGGCTTTGACTAATGATTTAATTATGAATAGTGTTTTCTGGATGGAGTGGCCAGGCTGAAAGGAAACCAAGGTATGTAATATGAAAAAAGAAAGTCCCTAAAATTATGCCCAGGGTATAGAAATGTGTTTTGTTGTTCCTGCTTTCAGCATAAGGGAAAGTTAGCTGCTGGGAAGTTTGGCTTGGTTGTTTTACAGCTACAGGTATATTGCTAAACACAGCATGTAGACTCTGCTGACTGGTAATGCCCACTCATCACCTATGTATTTACTGTGAAACCAAGGCAATAGCAGAACACATCAAGGCTGCTTTTATCAAGTCAGGTTTGGATATCAGAAATGCTTTCATCTTCTCAGAAGCTGAGCAAACCAGCTAGACCGTGAAATCTCAATTCTTGGAGCAGCATTCCATATATAGGTTTAAGGAAGCTTCAGTCAACTATCAGACATTGCCTCAGACTTTTCCAACTTCTTTTTTGCAGTGTCTCTGCTTAATCCACAGAGCAGTTTCAGTGAAAGATGATAGTGTTACTTCCTACAACCCGTTTTCTTCCCCTGCAGTCTCAAATGGAGCAGCTAAATCAGATTTGGCATGCAAATACCAGAAAAGAGGGAGGTTTTTATAGATATGTTAATCAGTATATTGATTTTAATGACTGAGTAATAATTTTCAAGAGCCAAACGCAGTCATGGCTATAGCTATTGCTGCAATTTTGTATTTTTGGAGGGTATTTTAGAGACTTACATTTCTTTAAAAACCCTCTCTTGCTCTGCTTCATGGTGTTGCAATTCTGTATTCTCATACATTGACTCTGGCATTGCCTTTCACCTCTGGTACAATTTTTATATACAAATCAAGAGTATTTCACTGTATAAACACACACCCAAATGAGGCAAGTGGAACCATTTCTGTTCCCAGCCACCTGGTCTATTTCATAGTTTCAACAAAGCAATTACACAGCTGAACATAATCTCTGTGGAATTTGGTGCATTTTCATAATAGAATCTTGGCTAAGAAATTCTGAGTTTATATTTATCATTGTTATTTTTATAGTCTTTGGCAGCAGCACACAAGGAAATCAAGGAAGGTCAATTTCATTATTTCCCCAAAATGATAAACATTGTCACCATGTGGCTTGTGGAAAATATTGTAAGTAAAGTACAATGGGGAGATGAAGAAGTACTTACTAATCAATATATTTAAAACACAATGGCAGGTGCATGCTAAAAACTTGGGAAGTGATCCTAAGTGATCTGAAATTATCTAACATCATCATTGCTAAAAAACACTTATATTTGCATAAAACTCAGACAGTGGTGTTTTTTGATAATATCTCTACTCAGTCTAGGGAAAATCAGAAAATAATACAAGGTTTTGTTTGCTGTTTTGTAAGTGAGAGAGAATACCAAAGCATCTACCTCATGCCACTGAACTATGTTTTCAATTAGTCTATAAGTACAATGATTTTCTCTTCACTACCATGCAATTGGAAATGCACCTTGTCACCTGTATTCCAAATACAGCCTTTGACGTGGGTGAAAGGATGTCAGAATGCATTGTTCTTCACCATCATAAATGCATTCCTAGAATACTGTTAAGAATTCGCTGAACTGTCCTTAAGTCTTTGATGACTCACCTCTATCTTATTTATTTTTCATTTTAACACTGATGTATACAAAAGAAAGCTACACAGTGTCTTTTTCCTACCATGCTCCTGTGCCACGGAGACCAGTTAGAGAAGAAAAAGGCTTTGGAGGTCAGGATTTAATTTAAACATTCATTTGAGTGACGAAGCCGTATTATCCTTCTTCACATCAGTTTTCTCTTCGGACAGCCATTCGTAACATACGTGACACTGAAATTTCTGTGTGGGTGGCTCTGTTATTAATTGTTTGCATGACATATCCAAGAGTCTTTGTCACAGAGTCAACCCATCTGCACTGAACACAGTACAAAGCAGATAAACACACACATGCAGATTGTAAAATTGTGTGTTAGAGACGAAGCAACAATGATCCATAATGCAAACAACATTAATACTTGCTGTCTTTCATGACTCTAACACTAGAAAATCCTGGAGAAAGCAGAGCTTTGAAAATGAGACAAATAGATGAAACATTCACTAAAAATGACTTAGTCACAACAAGTTTCCTGCTCACCAGAAGATTGTTTTGAGAAGCTGATATCTGAAATACTTGAGGCAAAGCAGCTGTGTTCAGCTACTCTCTCCACAGTAAGTCCTGCATATCGTATATAAGGCTGGGATGCGTGGAGGCAGCTAGTGCCTGCATGATGTCACCCCTGAGCGATTGAACATCTGAGCTTTGTTTTATTTCATAAGGTTTTTTTCATTAAAAAAGCCAAAATGTCTACTTTGTTATCATAGCCCATCCTACAAAAGGATCATAGCTGTCTAGTTCATCAGAGTGCATTTTATTTTGTTAACGGTGCCCACATTTCATTCTCTTTTCAGTGTACTAAGACATTAATCTTGATTTTCTAGAAATCAGTTCAAGGATTTTAACACTTAATACTTCATGCGATGAAAGCAAAGAACTGTCATCATGATACAATTAAATTCTCTCTCATTGACCCTTAAAATGTTTAACAGCACCTCTTGCAGTCATATAATTACAGTAAATCACAAGGAAAGCTTCCAAATTCAGTAAACGTCTTGAATAGCAACTACATTCTGCATTCCTGAAACCACAGCTGTTTGCTTTGCTGTTGAGATGTTATTTAAAGGTCCTTGAAAGAGTAACAACCATACAATCATAGCAGTATTCTATAGAAAATCCTACTGACATCAGCGCTGATTTGTTAGATATCAGAGATCACACTGCAAAGTGTTTCTCTTTTCTATTCAGAACACGTTATCAAGGATTTGATCTAAATAAATTATTAAATGTTTTTCTCTGGCCTCAGTAACCAGAGGCCATACAAACAAGTATCAGACATTTCTGATAAGAGATAACCAGGGAAGAATATGAATTTCAGGAAAAAAAAAAAGAATACTATTGTGTGCCAAGTAAGAGGTAAGAGGTAAGATTCGGGAAGAGAGATAAGAAAAATTAAATATCAGAGCAAGCTTTAAGACTGCCAACCCTTGACTAGCTCTGTTTGAATACCACTGTACAGGACTGCATTGACAATTTTTTATCGAAAAAACTAAGTTTTTTCTTTATTCAAACGCCCTCTTCTCAATGAAGAACTTCCATGCATCAACAGTCCAGATCACCATAAGCAGCAAAAGAAGTCCACAGATATCATCATTTAATATGACTGAAAACAGTCATATATTTTTCCATCTGCAGCCTCTGCTGCTGCATTTCCTGGACAGGTATTTCCCTCTCCAGTCCTTCCTGCAGCATTCACCATGCACAGCTAATTCACCAACCAGTCAAAGAAGTAAAGCTGCCTTCCTGGGGACCTCAGGGCAGGGTGAGAGCAGCCACCCTTCTGATTCACACCAGCAAAGCTCTGTTCTACATAAATATGGTTTCCCTAGACTTTTCCTGCTCATTGAAGTATCACCCAGTGATAATGTGGAGCAGGAATTGAGTTTTTTGGCTGCTGGATGCAGACATGACAGCACTCAAAGTCAACAGATGGTTCTGCTTTATCAGAAAATGATCTCAGCTTCCATCCCCTAAATTTCCCCTTCTAGAGGAAAATCAGCCCAAATCAGTTGAGCAGATATCTGAGGAGTGGGAGGAGGGCTGTGCTGACTTTCACCCAGGCACCAGTGGGAGCTCAGAACAGCTCTGGCACTTCCAGCTCCCTGCTGTGAGCACTCAGAACAGTTAAAAGCTCTTTTACCCTGTGTCTTACCCCATGGCACGTTCAGGGCAGTTTTTAAGGCTGTGATATGCTTCCCCATAGAGCAGTTGGGACAGAAGCCAGCAGTCCAGCTCATGGTCCAGAAATGTGATTCTGATTTGAATTTTGTGATGGGTAAGGGAGTTGCGCTTAGTTTTCTTGGCAAAGAAAGGAGGTTGGCCATAGCCTTTGTAACACAACACAAAGCACAAACCCCAGAGCTGGAGAATGCAACACGATAGAAAGAGTTTGGCTCAGTCTCATTTGCATCACTTGCAGCATTGCTGTGTTCTGCAGCTGAACCATGACCGCGCTGCAAGTAAATGCTGACAGATCACCACTGTCATGAAAGGGCATAGGGACCTTTTACCTGGAGTAAAAAGTTCACACCCACCTCACAGCTGTTTGCCTGCAGTTTGGAAAAGGCCTAAAAATGTTGGGAGAGCAAGGAAACCAGCTCGTGCTGCTACACGCTGCTCACAGAGGCCTCCCCGAAGGCACTTTGACCATGGAAGTGCGGTATAAGGTTACCAGCATGGGTGCTTGGTAGGCACAGCTGTGTCATGGCTGGGTGGGGACTGGGGGGCTCAGCAGCAGCTCCCTTCTGAGTGGAAGGGTTCCCACAGGGCAGGGAGCAGCGCTGCCTGTGGACACGGGTTGAGTAGTGCCTGTCCCCTGCCACAGCCCCCTCTTAGGGACACCTAAGCACCCACCTGAACCACTCAGACAGGTGAACTCCTGGGGGGCAACATTTTCTAAAAGCTTTTCCTTCCCAAGGAGGTTGCTGTTCCATTCAAGAGGGGGCAAACTAAATCTCTCAGTTCAAGTCCTTTCAGCCTCATTCCTTTTTAATTCTTTCTGGCTTGGTGACGGATTCTCGTTCATACCCCATTCAGATCTGGTCTCTTCCCTCCGTGAGCTGTCGGAGCTCTGCGTTCTCTCTCTGGCTGCTATTTAACATCTCTGTGCAAACCCCAGACCACAAGCTCTACCCCAGCAGTCCTTTTTTTTATTTTTATTTAATTTTTTTCCCTTGGACCATGCTTACAGACTCTCATCTTACTGAAAGAGAATGGAAACAGACCACTCCTTACTTTGGCTCCCATATTTCTGCTACTGTTACAGAAACCGTGCTGAGAGGCCGCAGAGGCATGCAGCTGTTTGGTTCTCACCCAACAAGGTGCCATGCAGCAGTGTTTCACCACAGAGGCACTTCTTAAGCCACATTCCCAGGCTGTGTGCAGGTGGTTTGGCAGCTACCTACCAGTGAAGCAGCTGCTCCGTGCCACCTACAGGTTCAGCAGCCCTCTGTGTTCCTCTCAGCACTGCGCTGTGTGAAAAAGGTTTGCTTTGCCCCATTCCTGTTTCATTGGCACAAACTCCAGTCCTTGTCCATGCCCAAGGATGCTGAAAGCAGGATAAGCTTTGTTAGTGCTGGCAGAGATAAAATTATTACAAAATGTTAAGAAGTAATTTGATTCCAAAAGCTGGTACAACTTGGGACCATTTCGAGTTCTATCACTGTCCTATCACCTGAGAAAACAGACCAACACTCTGCACTACAGCCTCCTGTCAGACAGTTGTGGAAAGCAATGAGGTCTACACTCAGCCTCTTCTTCTCCAGACTAAACAGTTTCAGTTTCCTCAGCTGCTTCTCAGAATTTTCTTTTTCCAGCCTGTTCACCAGCTTTGCTGCTCTTCTCTGCACGGGCTCAAGGCTCAGTGTCCTTCTTGTAGTGACAGGCCCAAAACTGAACACGGTACCCAAGGTGCAGTCTCATTAGTGTTGAGTACAGAGGGGAATTCCCTTCCTAGGTCTGCTGGTCAAGCTATTTCAGATGCAGGCCTGTATGCTATCAGCCTCCTTGGGCAGCTGGGCACACTGATGGCTTCTGTCCAGATGGCTGTTGATCAGCACCCTCAAGTCCTTTTCTTCTGATCAGTTTTCGAGCCAATCTTCCCCAGGCTGACACTGCTGCATAGGATTGTTTTGAACCAACTGCAGTACACCACCAGTGACCAGCCACCAACCGGACTGAACTCCCTTCACCTTGAGACCAGAGATCCAGACAGTTTTTCACACAGCAAATTTCACATCTGTCCAAGCCATGGGCGGCCATTTTCTCCAGGAGAATGCTGTGGGAGATGGTTTTACTTTACTAAAATTGAGGTAAGCAGTCCATGGCATTTTTCTCATCTTTAATTATGTTATCTTGTAACTGAAGAACAGGTTCTTGAAGTATTACAGAAGTAATGCTTCCTATCTCATTATTATGTTGAAGTGTAAGCTAAGTTCACAGGTATCATTAGTTTGATGATGAGTCTATTTTTCAGTGACGAAGGGCAACCTAAAGCAATAGCAAACTATATCAACATCACAGCCCTCCTAAATCAAACATCGTAGCAACTTCTATGACCTTGACCTACTCAAGAAGTGACTTTTTAATGATTACTCAGTTAAGCTACTGTACAGTTTTCAACAGAAAAAAACAAAAAAACAAAAAACAACAACAACAAAAAAAACCACACGCATGACTCTAGGTTAGACTTTTTTAGAAAATATATATTTTTTTAAATGATCCCATTAAATGTTACATGGACTATGATTTGTGAGTGATACATACAGCACTCTCAGATCCTAAAGATGCTATCACATTATTTCAGAATTGCTAGTATTTTACAGCAATCAAAGATCAAAGAATGTACATTTCAATTTTAAAATATCAAGTTCAACAGACTCACATGGATACAGTAAGAACTCCTGTGACCAAGTCTCAAATGTTTGGAGCCTCATAATACTCTAAATCCAGATTTGGTGTCAGAGGAGTGGTTGGTAACCCATGTGGCCAGAGACAGTTCCTCCAGCAAATGTCTAAGAAAATCTTGAAGCTCCTTTGCCGTTTATTTGAATTCTCAGTTTAGTTTCCATTTCCCAAATCAGTTACATCACTCCTTATTGAACCAGGACCATCAGGAGGAATCAGAGCTTTTGGTGCACGATAGTCAGTGTCCTCAGTTATCTCACTGTATCTTACTGTGTTACGTATCTAAGATTGTGATCAATAGCATTTGACTCTAATACACACGGTATTCAAAAAACAGAAAGTTGAAAGTGGAGGTAATTTCTGCGCACACTAGTATATAGCCATTTTTAATATCACTATAGCTCATTTTTAAAGTTTTTTTTTTAATTTTATTATTATTTTTTACAGCACAAACTTTAAATTCATGGTTTTCACATGAGAAGAGGATATTCTGTGACTCTTGACTAAAAAGACAGTTCATAGAGGAGGAACGCTTGCCAAGTTATCCAAAGAGTACAAATTCTCATCTATTAAAATAGGAAATGAGTGAGGAAGTCTGTTTGATTTTCCTGTGCTTATTTTCAAGATTAATTCTTTAACTCCAAATTTAGAAGGGTTTGGAACTAAGCCTGGCTGAAACAATTGAACTATTTTCTATTGTTTGAAAATAAATACAGCCATTCTGAAATACACTGTATAGTACTTCTGTGGTTATTTCACTATAATTTATTTATTTTAGCATGAGAACAATTCTTCCTTTATTCTCCAGTCACCAAAAGGCCAAGAACAATTCAGGTTCTGTTAATTAACAGTGGTCACACGTTCCTTGAATCTGTCTGGAATGTTTTTCTTTTCCTTTACATGGCATTTCAGAAGGGGAGGATTAAAAAAATAGATGTATGCACATAAACAGATTGCTACAGAAACAAAGAGCGTATCACAAGAAAGACATTACTTGGAAAGGGCATCAGTTTTCCTCTGTTTTCAATTAAATGTATTCCAGGCCAATTCCCGTGGTGCAGTTTTCAGTTGCGAAGGAAAGATGCACTCTCTGTATTAGTAAAAGCCGAAGTATCAAAGTGAATTATGCTGTTTACACGAGGAGCCTTGCGTGTGCCATAGGCTGCTGCTGGAGCAAAGCTGTGTGGGTGCAGAGAAATGCATGTCCTTAGACCTACTGCAGAGCAGATGCAACCCAAGGAACAACTGCATGGCTGCTGCAGCCTTTGCCCTGATTGCTTTTTCTGCCAGAGGTAAGTTTTCTTTTCCAAGAGGTCCCACTGTGCTCCATTCCCGTGTGCCTGTGATGAAAGAGTTGGCCGGCTAGTTGAGTGCAGTCCTGCTCATGGTTCCTGGAAGGGCTTTTTGGTGGTGACGTGCTCTCTGTCTTCACTCCAGTTAACTGTACAGAAGCTGCTAAGGACTTATGAATCATCCAGACAGCCGGAGCTGGCGGAAATGCAAGCACCACATTACATGACTTCACAATCTGCCAGGTTGTCCCGTTACCATCAAAAAAGTGGGGTGGAAGTAAGTTTCTGGTAAAACATTTTTAACTAGCAGATGCGTACTTTAAGCAGGAGTCTGTCTTCTTCAGACTCTGCACACCCATTTTCTGCCCCTTGGGCAGCTGGGTCCCTGATGTCTGCCCCCTCCTGGAGCCAAGGGCTTTGCTGCCCTTCCGGAGCTGAGGGAAAGGAGGTTGAGTAACATGGTTGTTTAAAAAAACGCTTATGAACTGCTGAAAACTTGGTTTGACACATGGAACTGGATGAAGTAATACTCCTCCTACCATAAGCTGTGTGACCTACAAAGCCTTTTTAGGAGGAAAACTTGTACACTGTGAGCCACCAGCATGCAGCAGGTAGCATTACAGCATGGTCCACGGCAGGGCTTCAGGCCTCCATGAGGTCTAGAGAGACTGAACATAGTGTTTGAGAAGATGAGGAGCTGAGCAAATTCCTCAGCTTATTGTTTGCTGGAACTCTGAAGTTAAAGTTTTGAGAATAAGGAATGCATTAATTTATTGGCTGTTTGGAAAACTATTTTTCAATAGATAATTTATTTTTAGATGTTAATTAGTTCAAATTTTAAACTAAAACAAAAGCTTTGCATATTTTACTTGCTTAACTTCCGGGGACAGATCCAAAAATGTCATTAGAGATGAATACAAATCATTGTTCTGAAAAGTTTAAGCAAAAGTCGAAGCTTTTCCCAAGTTCTTCCTTTTTTTTCCCCCACATTAATTTACTTAATAGGATCACTGAAACCCTGAGTCCCTCTGGTGTCATATAAGATACCAAGTATGAGAATTGTGTAGCAAACTTTCAAAACCAAGCAAATACTCCCTCTCCTATTCCTCAGATGCTGTTATTCTTTAGTTTCAAGGACTCTCTCCAGCCATAGAAAACTGCATCTGCCTTACATCAACTACTTCATGGGTGGTGGGGTTTTCACTTGGGTTTGGTTTTATTCTATATAGGAGAGACAGTGTCAAAGGAAAGGAGCACTGAAGATTTTACATTTTTTGAAGTCCCTTTCTCTGTTTGAAAAAAAGAAAGCCATGGTGATAGCATGAAACATTCCTGTTAGAGGTTTGGGGAAGATACATTTTTTCACTCGTTCCCTTACCCCCAAACCCTTTTTTTTCCCCATTACCCACAAACCCTCTGACTTTCCGCTTTTCAAGCATGCAAAATAGGAGAGATTGGGTAAATGAAACAAACGGCGTTAATAGAAGAAACTGTCTTTAATTTAGTATTGACTTTGTGTTTTAAAGAGTTATAGTTCAAAGATGTTAGAGGAAATTCTTTTAAAGACACTAGCATGATAGGATTTTCTTTTTTATTTTTAGAATACTTTGGTCTATTTCTGATTCGCAGTCTTTCATACGAGTGACAATAATGCATTGTTTCAGTCTGTAATTTATAGTTGCTATCCTCCACAACTTGACAAGAAACAGGATCAGAGATTTCTCAGATAGAACGAACAGAAGTGAACTCCACTTAATGTTACCCTCAGCAAGGAAACAGACTTGAATATGAAGAAAATGCTTCCAAAACAATACAGGAAAACACAGCTACAGATGTCTTTAAAGTGAATTAGTTGAAAGAAGCCAGTAAATTAACAACTTTTGGCAATATATGAAAATATGTTGTAATTCAAAGCTGACTTTTCAAGGTGTTTCTTATTTTTCCTTCCAATATATCATACACTATGGCCCTATGCAGAGAAAAAAAAGAAAAAGAAAACCTGACTTTCGGATAACAAGTTCTAAAAGTCAGTACCTATTTCAATAATGTTATTGCAGCTTTTCTCTTTTTAGCCCTTCAACCTATGCCAATCTAAGATAAACTGGAGATTTAGGGAGAAAGAATGTATGGACTCAATTATTTCAAGTACCATGAAGTGTCCTCCACTCACTGTACAGAAGCTTAAGGATACCACAAGATAAAATTTCTCTCCCTCTGCATTTTTATTGTACTAATTACTATTGCTGATTCTTTTCCATCCAGGTAAGCACTGTTTCTAAGGTGAATAAAAGAATCATAGAATCATAGAATCATAGGGGTTGGAAGGGACCTCAAAAGATCATCGAGTCCAACCCCCCTGCCAAAGCAGGTTCCCTACACCAGGTAAAAGAGGTTTGAAAGAATCGTATTCTTTCAAAGACTTGCACTTCAGAATGATACAAGAAGTATTTAGAGTACAGGTGAATGACAACAACCCACAGTTCAATTTCAGGAGATAAGTGACCCCCAGCCTGAGGCAAGGAAAAAATGGAATCCCCAGCATGCCACAGTGGTAATAAATGGAGCGTATTCCAATAAGACCTAGCTAATACAGAGCAGAGGACAACCTACAACCATTCACCATGACCCGGACTGAGAAATGTTCTGTAGGTACCTCAGCCTCACTGTGAGATTTTAGCTGGTGATGTAGCTACAGCTTTTCTGTTACGTTTTGACATGTGGGTGGGAGGGAGGAATAGTTTCCAACTTCCTCTTTTTATTCCTCTTATTCATTAGCTGCCAGATTTAATCCCCAAAGTGAAGAATTTTAAACAGCCCACCTTCCTGATACCTGTTTATTCAGACAACATATTTTATATGAAAAGGTTTGGTATTTCTTAATATCTTCTTGAATTCACAGATTTTCTTTATTTGCTTGCCAAGTCAGTGTATTAAATTTATAGAAATTAATGCATTAATTTCAAGGATGACATATTTTGCATGTTAATCATCACCAACTGTATAAATAAAATCTAAAATAGTTAATTACCAGAAATTGTTTGCTCTTACAGTTTCTCATTTTCCTGGATGGACTGAAAAAAAGTCACAACTCCGCTTGATAAAATTTTATAATATTCCTTGTTTAAAGGATAATTCTTAAGCTTGACATATAGTCACGTCTGGCTTTGTTTTGGAGGGTGGGTGAAAGGGATCAGAAGAAAGGAAAGCTAGAATTCTAACTGGGATGTGCTTTTACTATCCCTGTGAAATGTGGTCTGAAGCCCAGAGTTCCTAGGGGAAGGAAACAGCTTGTTATCTGAACTCTTACAGATTTTCGAAGCACTAGGCCATATTCAGAACTGCAAAAGTCACAACTGCTTAACAATTTCCAATTAATATTATATTGCTATCAGTAGTTAATAGTGAAACTATTATTTAGGAGGTCACAGAAGGTCAGATTCTTGTCAAACTGTTTCAACTTGTGTTTGTTTTTTTTTGTTGTTTTTAAGATAAAAAGGTGAATGAATCCTGCAGATGAGATACATTTAGGGGCTGTGAGCAGTACTTACGTATGATCCACAGACAGTTATAATCAGTAAAGCCTATCTGCTGTGCATTAGTGAAAAAAACATGACCTTTGTTGGAGAAGATTCTGAGTTACAGATGGAACCAAAAAAATATTTAGCACTCAAGTTAGTGAAAATGAACAAAAACTCTACCATACAACAAAAAGCTTGGGTAAGAAAAAGATGCCAAACCAAATTCTTTGCAAATGCTGAATTCTTGAATGTTAGCAAGCACATGTTCTAACTGAGCAGTTATTTTGATTCATGTCTAAGACATGACTAAAAGTTTGCCAGGACTTACTGCAGTGTTCCTTCACTTTCCATTAGCAGTTTTTTAAAGCACAACATAGTGCTTTATGAGTGAAAAATGTCAATGCAAAAAATTTAGATTTAAGCCAGGTAGGACAAAAAGCACAGAGCTGTGTTAAAAAAACAAACCCTTAAGCATTTCATATTGCATCCAGTCAGTCCTATGCCTACGTAATTCTCTCTGCAATTACCTCTAACCTACGTAGTGGGTAAGAAATAAAATACAACTGACAATGGAGAAGCAGTTTGCAACCAGCAGCTAAATGATCTTGGGTAGAAGCAAGATCGAAGTTCTTGATGGAAGATGAAAAAAAGGTTTAGTTAGGCATGCTTGATGTTTCAAGAATATTATTTGGTGCTCAGCAAAGACTGAAATAAATGTTCCAGAAGGCGTTCAGGTCATTAAACTGTGAAAATGTCGAAGAAATTAGGGTTATATAATCAAAGTTTAATGAGAAGTTCAAGTCAACAGTTTTCAGTATCACAGTACTACCTGAAATGAATTGGAAAATATACTTCGTGGTACTTCTTCCATGCCAAATGAAATATTTTCCACCGCTTCTGTCATGTTCTGGAAAGACTTAACTCCTGAGAAGAAGGAACAGTTATTTTTCTATTCCTCCTTCCTTCGTCGTTTTTTTGGATGAAGAACCCGTACCTCCTCCCACCATAAACAGAAGCAAACTAGGTTTAAACATTCAAAAAGTTATAAAGGTTTATTAAATGAATCCAGATTTGACAGATATTACATAAATTAAGCAGCAATAAAATTTTACTAGGGTTTATGTACAGATCACAGTGATTTTCATTGTGCAATGAGGGCTGACTTTGTAACTTTGAACAGTACTTATAGACGTGAGCTACAACAAGCAACCAGCAACATACAGCATTAGTCCAAGTTAACCTCGCAAGTCTAGCGGTTCAAACTGGCTACGTACTACACAAATGCCTGCCATCACTATCACTACCTACTACACAACAGAGTATTTATAAAGCAGTTAGATTTGCCATAGAAAAGTGCAAAACATGGGAAGTCTGTACACAGTACAGTACGAAAAGGAATCATGCTACAGTCATTGAAAGCTGAAAAATAACTCTATAGCATAGGAAGCACTGCATCACAACTCTTCTGAATGGCAAGCAGATGGGCTGAGGAACAGCCATATCTTATTTGCTTTCAAACCTGCAAAATCCCTGTTGATCTATTCAAACATAATTCAGTACCTATATTTTGATCAATTAACAATGACTTTTTTTTTTTTACAGTGGAAGATCACATTAGTTAAAGCTCAGTAGCACACATATTCATCGATCAAGCTAATTTACAGGAAAATCTACAGCATGTTCTCCATTTAAATCATGAAGCATTTTTATTATTTGGTTACAAGGCAATTGAGTTTACAATGCACGTTTATCACTCAGAACCTCAAATCGAGCAATTAAAAATAGATATATATAAAACTAAAAAATAAAGATCGTTTTTTAATGTTCAACATTCTTGTTCGCCAAAGCAGAATATGAAAGGCCCATGGGCTTTCTTCCAAGGAAACAGTCCTTATGCAACAGTCTATATGCAAAAATACATGTCAACAGAAGCAACCATAATAAAATGAACTCCAGAACAGAGGAGGGAGGAAAAAAAAAACAAACAGAAGTGTTTGAGCTTGCTTAATAAAAAGAACAAAATAAATCCAGAGTCCTTAAATCAGTGTGTATCTGGAAACATCTGCTGGAGCACTCAGACAGAACTGTGTTTGCTAGTGGTCCGTAAAGTCCAAGCAAAGACTTAAAATAAAACCAACTCATTGGTGCAAATAAATAAAATGGGCACATAAAATAACAGCTCATTGAGTTCAAGACTGCAGAGAAAATAACTGGTCATTTATAACAACGTTCCAAAAAGGTTTCTTATTAAGGATTTTAATTGAAAAAATTTTGAAGGTAGCTTTGTACTAGAAAGCATGTTGACGAGGTCAGTAGTTAGGTATAAGTACACATGGCTCTGGAAACAATGTGAAGTCCACGGATTAGCACTATAAAGAAAACTGTATTCACTGCTTTAGTCTCTATCATACGAAGTGCCAGTGCATCCACTGCCAGCAATGGGGAAGTGAATGAGTAAGAGTGGGTAAGAAAGAAAATGCACCATTTTTCTGTTGTTCAACCTTTTGAAACTTCTAATCACCAATGTAGCATATTAGTCAAAGGCAACTTCAAACTTCATTTACTCAGCTCTGAAGTTTTAAACACAACACAGTTTGAAAGAAAAAAAAAGTGCTGTTTTTGTAGTACTTAGGATTCCAAAAAATACTGAAACTCGCACATTAAAAAATAAACTGTGCTTCCTCCCCCTCTTAGACAAAGTAAGTTCTTTGTCTGATTTGGAATAACTAACTCCATGGATACAAACAAAGAGCGCTAGACTCATTTTTCAAGAGGATGAGGTATTTTTACCACCTTAAAAGGACAGTTTTCTCTGGGTGTTCCCCTAGTTATATACTCCTACATAGTTAGCACTGATTTTCAGCCAGAGCAATTAACTTGCAGCACTCTTTAGTATTTGTAATACTCCAGAACTATCACTTTGAAGAAACATAACTTTATTACATATTGTATTTCTGCAAAAAGTTATACAGACTCTAAAAATTAATTTGTTTTATAACGATACAGATCTAATAAACTAGAAGTTGCAAGCTTTCGAAGTACATCTACTATTTTACCACATCTCTGCATTGTTCAGAGTTAAAAAAAAAAAAAAAAAAAAAAAAAAAAAAGAACTGGAGTAATTTTTTCCACCAGGAGAGATCGACTGCAGATCTGTCATAAAACTACAAAGATCGTAATTGAATTTGCAATTTCTAGAATGCCTGCATAATAAGTGCACAGAGTTTAGTTCAGAAAAATGAATCTTTGGCCTACATTTTTTATGTTATTTTAGATTATAAAATACAAAACCAAAAACCATGGAGAAATCTTCGTAGGGAAATCAAGTCTGTAAGATCTATAGAGATATATTTATGTAGAGCCATCAGTACAATTTCAATAAGCTGATGTGCTTTTGAAACAAACAAAAACTTATGGTCTAAATATTACCATTTCCCTAAAAGTTATCCCAAACCAAAAAAAGTAAAATGATATATTTACTTTTTGAAATCAAACCACTTATTTTCCCCTGGATGAAAACAAGTATCACAATATGAAAGACGAGAAAGACTGAAACAATGCTGAATCGTATACAATCTACCTTTGTGTTCATGTGTACTCATATATGAAGATAAATACATATGCACATACTGATACTTGGTGCTACTTAAAATGAAACAGTGTTGCCAACACTTCCTAAATTCAGTGTATTTAAGATGTTAGAAAGCTGTTATACAGCTTAAAAAGAAATTCCTTAGATCTAAGGCTTGTACACATGGAATTCCTGGCAGTGGAGACTTCAGGCTATTTCCAAAAGCAGGAGCAGAAAAATCAGGTTCTAACATACATTTAGTGTTCCCTCTGATATTCAGAAGTGCCAAGTATTCGACAACAACTATGTCAATAATGAAAAAAGTCTGTTATGGCTCATGCTTTAAATTTAGAGAAGACAGCGAGCTTAAAACAGCTCCTGCAAGAGCCAGTTATAGCCCCTGCACCAGTAAGCACTGAATTGAGTGTTTACAGAGAGTTGTCACAAGCAGAATCACATTTCAGACAGTGCATCATCAATATCCTCATCTGTAGAGACATCAGCATAACAGAATCTCATAAATTAACCATCAGTATGCATCTTCATCAACAATAAAACATGCCCTTGTCTTTCTGCTTTCAAGTACTATGGTTGCAAGTATGAGGCATTGGAAATTGTAGGTACAAATCTCATTTAATTATTTTTTATTTTTACAAAGAATTATAAAATGCATATAAGATGATGAAAAACTCATTTATCCTTTTAAGATTTTTATCCCTAGAGAACTTCTTGAAAAACATTATTTGAAAAATAAAAATCATAGACTCTGCAAAGTACAAAAATTTACATCTTTGCACAGTTCCTGTGCTTTAGTTGTACTGTATTCATTATATACATATATACTAATTTGTGCTTTTAATTACACAAGTTTAGTATAAACTTATAAAATTAAATCTATGAGTTAATTATGCAAAAAGGATCTGGGAATAGCAGGAAACTTAACTAAACCATAAGTTAAAAAAAAAAAATCCTAAAATATATCACTTTAGTCAAGTCTACTTTGGAGTAGACTGCCAATATTACAATTTACTAAACCAATGCCAAGTGTTTACAGCTAAAACTGATTCTTGTCTGCCTCCAACTCCTTAGATATTAATTATATTCTCATTTGCATATCTGAATGCAGTATAATTCTCATCCACAAAGAAAGTCTTCATTTATGTATTAATTTTTCTTCAGACTTGCTCTTCAGTTTCTTTCCAGTTTCTAAGGCAAAAAATAATTAAAAAAAAAATTAATGTTAATTTTCAGTCTTTCACAGTTCTAAAACATAATTCAAGGTACAGAATTAAACTGACAATCTTGTTCCCCAAACTAAAGCGCTTACTCTTAATAAAAAAAAAAATCTTAGAATTAAGAAATGAATGTTATTTGTGAAATCAATCTAGATATTTGCTTTTCACACTCTATTTAAAAAGACTGAAAGATTTAAATATGCATGGATAACTACAGAATGAAGTCTTTGGCATAAATTAACTATCATTCAGTACGCCTACTTTACAATACATTATTTCAATTTTACTTTATACCATATCCTGCTGTACCCAATTCATGTTGGTTTTAAGAGTTGTATGGAAGAAATAACTACTCTTATGAATCAGAAGCAGTTTCTTCATAAGGCCTTCATTCACTGACTTGTGATCTTCTGAAGTGTATTTCTAACCTATAAACATACCTTGTCCAGTGTAGATGTCGCATTCAGAAGTTCTTGAAAATTTCTAGATCTTTAGGGGGTACTGGAGGCATTTTGTTCCAGTCATCTTCAGGATAAGCTTCAAAATTGGAAGTATCTCCGTCATTGGATACTTTCGGCACTATAGGAGGCTAGTCATAATAAGAACAGAAAAAAGTTAGTACGGTTTATCAATCTGCCTCTCTCCATCATATTAAAACATAAATTCTGTGGAAAATTAAAAAAAAAACAACAAAAAACACATTTACAGAAATTCACCTTTCTCACAAATATTGACTAACATTGAGAAATAAAAGATTACAGCAACATATACATGATGTACCAAAGCTTTGTCTGAAGTTAAAAAACACTTATAACACAGATACGTATTTGTTTAGCATTCAAGATCTAGCTACTTTGCAAATGGAAGTTATTTACTGCAAAACATTATTTCAGTTAAGCTTCCAGGCATGTTCTCTTACAGAGTACTCTGCCTCATTCCTCATTCTTCAACCTTTGGCTAACTGGTAAGCAGCAGGATAATCACCATCAGATCCTTCTCAGCTAAGATAAAGTCATGAGAACAGTACAGGTTAATTGCTTTGTAATTGAAGGAAAAAAGCCTTTTCATTGCTTTCAAAACAGATTGGTTGTATTTGAAGAGGCTGAAATGACTAACCTTCTCCTGCCTCACACTACTATGCCTTTTTTGAAGCAGCAAATAATGAACCTGCTGCACTGTAAAAAAACCTGATTTCATGAGGATGTCTGTAAAAGCATCTTAACGCAAATGGAACTTTGGATCTTATGGAAATTGGAAGTGTAACAAAAAATATTTGTTTTCTACCTCTTTCCTCAGGATCCTTTGGATTTCCAGTTCACAGTAGTTTTCCCCTACTTTCTGTTTAACACTGAGATTACTCTGCCCATCTGGCCACAGGATTGAGACAAACCTCCTTTCTGAAATACTTATTCAATTACAGGTAAAAAACATTTCCTTACTCAAGTGACTTTCATTTCTATCCCCTGCTTAGTGATATAGAGACCTTAAGTATCAGCATACCAAACATACTGCTCTAGGTTGAGAAAAACTCAAGGACACCAAATAGGCCAAAGAAACCTGAAGCACAAAAAGAACTACCAAGTGCAGTGTCATTCTCCATTTCTTCATAAAGGCTTCTGGCTCTGAGATCTAATCTGAAATTTTAGGCTTTGAAAAATGGCATTAGCAAGTTCCCAGAAGGAAAGTCCTTACAGACAGAACATCCACACGAGTCAAAAACAAAGCCTTGTTTCAGCAACATGGCAGTCACCAGATACTGCGCACATTATAATGAAGACGGGCACAATCTGCTTTGCTTCAGAAGCTCAGCTTCTGTGCTTTATGTTTAATGGAGTTCTGGAGAATTCCGTGTGGAGGACACAGGTATATAGGACAGGTCATATCCTTTCATAATCACAATCCTCCAGCATTCCCAAACTGGAAGAACAACTTGAAAATGTACACAGGAAACCTCCCACACAGTAATGGCTACCCAAACTGACTGAAGACATCCAAAATGGTATTGCTAGAGTCAAAGGAAGATGTAGCCTGGCCTAAAACCTACTTTATCCTGATACTGCTTTCAGAATGTCAGAGAGCCTCAAGGCTCATAGAAAATGGAACTTCAAGAAAAATCGGAGCTATTTACTCCAGTAGAGGGATTGCCTGAGAGCCCTGTGTTGCTAGAAGCAAACTATCAGGGAAATAAGTTTTGTTAAGTAAAAGAGAGAGAAAGAGAGGATTTAACATTAAGAAAATCATGTTCTCTCTCCCAGCATTTAACAGTATTTTCAAAATATTGACAATTAAGATCTTTTCAGGACTATGTTTCAATGTTTTGCTTGTAAAAACAGAAAAACTCAAATTTGTTAGAGGGAAAATGTATCTATTGTATAATACTTTCCATCTCTTCATCAGTATAAAAAAAACTGACTATGAAAATAGTTAGAAGCAGAATCAGAAAGCAACTTTCTGACCCAATTTATGTCTTTGCTCTGAAGAATAATTAAGTAGAATCTGTTCCTCATCTTTTGAAGTTCAATGCAATCATCACTAAGAATAAGAAACAAAATTTCAAATTCACCACCTGAATACCAGTGAATTGTTTTTTTTTTTTTTTAATAACAATGTTGCATAAAGGGGGTTTGGATCTGAGACGAACATTCACTTCTTTAATACTACTTGCTATTTATTTAGTACCACAGTAGATGGTTGTAAACCAGAGTTGAAATTTCTATCACAATGTTATATTCCAATCTGTGTGATCAGAACTTATGTAATATGAAAAATGTGCTTTTGTTACAGCACCTCTAGATAAATCATCAACTGGGTGTTGTAATCACAACATAGAACAAGATAAAAAAATTCACCTACAGCATTACTTTAGGATGTTGTTTACAAGGATACCTGATGAACATTTTCACCTCTTTTTTTTTTACCCTAATTACCTAGTTAGAAATTCACTGTAAAAAATCATGCAAATAAAAGTGAATTCAAACATTTAATTAGTACTCGAGTGACTGCAGGTGGCAATCTATGGTACTGAAAATCACTTCTGTGAGAAATTGTTCTAGTTAGCACTTTGAGGAAAGGAAGAAGTGTTTACTTCCAAAGTCCTTAAAAAAGCATTCTACAATGCTGATAGTTTTTGCAAACATCTGCCCTCATATAATACTAGAATTCAGAGCTGTTAAAACTTAGGTTAGAATTACATTCATAAATACTTTTCTCTCACCTTTCCTTTTCCGCCTACTCCCATATGCTTTACATTTTATTAAGGCATTCACCTGAGTTGAACTTGGCAGAAAAATTTAAAGCCCAGAGTAAAATATTCCCACAGATACAAGATGACAAAAACGCAAACAAAAAGAGCCCCACACCAACACACTTTCAACCCTAAAATAATAGTTACTTACAAAGACCTATAAATGAAAACTGAAGCTTTTTGTACGTAATGTTAATCACCTTCAGCAAAACAAAGCGGGCTTTTCTTAATTCACTATCCATAAGTATACTGCACAAAATGTGAAGAGACATTCAAATAAATTAACTTTGCAGTGCAAAAGGAAAAAAATATATATAATTATTGATGGATACAAATACTCATACATACATGAAAACATACACACACAGCAACATATTATCAACAGACAAATGAACAATAAGTTCTCATTGTCATGTCCTACATAGTATTTTTCAGCAGGTACCTTTAGTCTCCTTTGAGGTACAGCATCCCAGTCTATAGACCTGAACCATCGATGTCTCTTCACATCATCTGCTCCATTCTTTAAAAAACAAAGAAAAACAAAACATTTAATAAACAATATGAATGCCAATACACATATTTCATCATAAGAACTATGCCATCCAAGCAAACTAATGGTTTATTTAACCTTATATCGTTTTTTTTTTTTTAATCAGGAGATAGTCAATATAAGATGCTACAGGATGAAGTTACATGTGTTATTTCCCTAGAAGATCCTGAGTTCCAGCAAATTTATCTGATTTATTTAACTATTTTTAGCATTCTTACACAAGGGAGATGGAAATGAAACTTAAAATATCTACAATGCCATTCACTGCAGTTTTATTTACTTCAATTTACTCCAGAGCTTTAAAAAATAACTATTCAGACCTACTTTCTAATTCTTACACTAATCAAAAAATTAATTGTGGTCTGGTGGAATGTAAAGAAGAAGATAAGTGCTAGGAAATACTTCTATCAAATATTACAGATGTTTAATACTGACAACAGGAGGGCCTAAATACTATTATAAAAATATATAAAAAAAAATTTGTTTTCATTTCAATATATAGTTAGAGGTATTAGTGTCTTGTAATGATTACTTTCTCCTGGCTGGGTTGGTTTCAATTACGTACATAAAGGAAAAAAAACCTTTTTGTTGCTGTTTTTCTTTGTTTTTACTTTTGAGAAGAAGGGGATAGCAACATGAGTGCAACCTTCAGAAATACAGAGTGGAACTTTTCAATGCACAAGAGAAGTCACATTTGGAAATGTGAAATTCAAACTCATGCTTATAATACCAAAAACTATTCTAAATCTTTCCTGTAGAATTCTTTCACCTTGTGCACTACATCCAACATTTTATACTGACCTTCATATTTCCTAATCGCCTTGTCCTGTCAACCACAAGTAGCTTCTTAATAAGGTCTCTGCAATAAAGAATATATATTCTCTGTTCAACAGAAGCACTATATATTTGACTGTCATACAAATGCTATAAATAATCAGCATGCTTCGCTTTGGCTAGTTAATACTGTGTATAATTTACCCATTCATTTATATTGCATTTCAGAAAAGTTAAGAAACATTATCTTTTTTTCTCTTCTTTTCTTCTCTCCAAGCAGTGCTAGATCTTTCTTTGCATCACTGTACTTTGCTGGACATTCTGCATCTCAAAATTGATCGCCTATTTGGCAGAACACAAGCCTAATTTATACATAAAATACAGATAAAGCCCCACCCTCAATTTCATACATTCAAATTTTAAATTCTGAGACAGCTAAATATTCAAGGAAACCACAGAAGAGCTACTCATCTTCATAAAGGTAGTAAGATCTGCAAGCTTTCATTTCAGTGAAAATGACAAGCTTCCTCTGTGATTCTAGAACACAGAACAACTCTTCATAAAGCTACATCAACCTTCATACATTCAGAGACAGAAAGGACTCGTGTTTTAAGAGCAAAGCACATTTTAAGTGCCAAATAACATAAAACAAAGTGAGCATAACTTATTGAGTTCACTTAATTACTTACAAGTTGGGCACAGCACGATATCATTCTGCATTCATAAACTCACAATGAAAGAACAGTTTATCCACCTCTCGTTTCTACAGTCTCAACAGATTTGAAAGTTCCAATGCTGCATGAAATGCTAAAGATCTAGAGAATATGGCCAATGTAGACTCTTTAACCTTGCAGAAGCTTAAGCAAGATGACTTACAGAAAAAAAAGAGGCAAACATGGCATACCTGTCTCCTTGCATCCTACTATTCCAAAACAAAAACAATATTGTGTCATGTATCCTTGGAATCACAAAAGCGTATGCAAAAAGAATAGACAAACTCACATTGAATGTGTTGAACTGTTTCAAAAGCTGTTGTATTTGGCAAGATACAGTTCTAAAACTAAACTGGAAAAATATTCAATTGCCAGACAAAAGGAGAATAAAGAAGTCAATGCAGAAATCATTTTTTCAACTCTCACGATAGTTTCAGACAGTCAATGTTTGGATTGGATTAAGTAACGCAATTGACTCCTTTCTTTTACAGTGACCTGCAGTGAAATATTTCCTTCCAGTTCTTCACAGAGAAGGCTATGAAAGTGGCTATAAATAATCTTTTCAGCTGAAGTAGAACCAAAAAGGAATCCAGAAAAACAAAACAAGAGACACAGGATATACGGCCAGAGTGAAATTGTGGAGTTTGTTCTTCCAGTATAACTCGAGAACATTCAAAGGATCTTTCACTGTTAGCTTCAAAAACTTGTATTAGAAAAGCATAGCTAAACTCAGTGATGTGTGTTGTCATGAAAAATGAACAAATGCTGCATTCGGTAGAACAAATAACCTAGTAATCTGAATCAAGCAACAGTTGAGTGTTTCTTCACTTTGCAGTTTCTCAAGAACAACTGAGAAATTATCACATTAAAATCAGTCAATATGCTGCTGCATGTAAATGGAGAATGAGATACTACATCAAGATCATTCCAGATAACCAATCATTAAATTGCTGTAGCACTGAAGCTCCACTTGGCATTTTCCAGAATTGTCATTGCAAGAAAAGTTTACAAAAACAGAAGAAAAACGTAAAGAAATAAACTACAAACTCACGAGTGGCCAAACATAGAATGCAATTTGTACTCCTGGTAAAGCGTAAGTGAAGTAACACGAAGATCTGATGACATTCTAGTTTCAGAATCTCTAGTTGGTTAATTTATTATTTATCTTCTGAAGTTACTCTGCAGAAGACATCTACACTAATGACCCAATGCATCAAGAACTCCAGGTAGAGAAGACAAAGGACTTGCAGAAAACGTAATCAAACAGCAGGAAGGTTAGAAGAGATACAGTAGAAAGCAATGTGAAAAGAGGCTATCTCAGGCCAGAAGGAGTAGCAGATCTAAAAGCTGTGCAAGATATAGTGAACATCATGCAGCAAGACGGAAAACAGAACAGGCAGAAATTAAAATAGTAACATGTACATGCTCAGGCAATACCATATGTGGAAAGGAAAAGGTGGGGGTAACAAGATGTCAGTCACTAAATTCATGTAGTACATCTACGTAGGGAAGTTTTCCAAGGACTCAATCAGACAGTTTTGCTGCCTAACAGCAAAAAGTTATAGTTCCGCTGTTACATCAGTAGTACAGTTTGTTCCACTGTGCAACATCAATACTTTGAATGTAGCGAGGATGTGACAGACAGGACACAAGACAGTCCTCATTCTTGATGAGACAGCAACTGCTAGGAAGAAGCTAATGAAAGCAAAAGGGATTTAAGTAAAAAAGAACATTGTCTTACTAGAAGAAAACAATATTCACAAGTTCTTTAAGAAAATGGTGCAAAGATGTCAGACTACCCATTCTGCATATTAAGGTTTTTTTTAAAAAAGGGAAGTTGCTGCAACAAGAGACATAAATTATGCTAAAAACTTGGTGCAGGAAAGCAGGTGAAGTCAATGGATGAGATCACTCAAAACTAAACTGTGAAAGGAAGAAAGCCCAAACCAGAATCCCACAAGACCCCTTAAAGGCAAGAATGTAATGGGAATGAACTGCCAAGCACAAGCTGAGAGAACATCTGGATAACAAAAACTGGCACAGAGGTGTATCAACAAGTATGCTGATTAATGTATCCTGCAATTCATGTCTAGACTGTGGAGCAAAACCTGCATATGCATGCTTAATAACATAACTAGGAAACTTATAGCATCTTCTGGACAGTACAGTGCCTTCTGGATAGTAGAGGTAACACAACCTACCTAAATATCCTAATTTGAGCTATTCACCTCTGGTCATGCTTCCATATGCACACTCACCTTCCTAAGATAGACTGCATTAGGAAGACTGGAGGAGACTACCCTAGTTAGGAACTGCTTCAAGATAGTGAGGAAACACTCTTAAGAACAGACACAAACGAGAGACACTAATGAGCATAATCTGACATAGATTTGATTCAGTGAATCTGATGATTCAGAGAAGGCTTAAAAATATATCCTGCTCTGCAGGAGAATACATGAATGTCATGTAAGAGTTGGGCAGATATTGTTATATTAGCCACACAGCATTTTATCTATCAAGCTATGTTAACATAAAGTAAATGCCATTTCTGCAGGTCACTTCAAAATACCTTGGAAGATTAACTTGGGTATGTAAGAATAACTCCTTCCCCACACTCACGTAATTATCTCTACATCCTCATGCTTACAACTGCACATTAGAGCTGCTAAAATTTACTGGCAGTTATTTCAGTGACAGAACTTTCAATGAAGGAATTTTGGAATAGGAGGAAGAAGCTACATATCTGTAATGACTGAAATATATTATGAAGAGAAAGCAGACATGAATATTTGGATTGCATATGGAACTGAGACTCTACTATCTGAAGTGCCATTTTACACTGGAACTTTAGAAATACCAGAGTTCAAGTAGTTATGTCAAGAGTGATTTAAGTCATACTTACATGAAAGAACAGAACGGTGTCCCTCCTCCTGCTCCCCTAATTTTTATCCATGCTAAAGTATCCCTTCATTGTTCTTTTTTCTTCCTCACCCACGCCATGCTAGCATCAATAAGCTTTGCAGCAAGTGGAAAGGCATTTAATATTCCAAACATGCAGAGAAGTATGAGAGGCAGATAGTATATTACAACTGTATCTCCTTGCCTGAAATCTATCAGACACAGAATTTTACTTTGAGTGCGAGAATAAAAGTAATTTAAAATATTTTCCAAATTAGTGTTCCAGAAAATTAGAGTTTTCTATGAATTTCCTTTCAGAAAGAATGCTCAGGAGGTACTTAGAACATAAAAGACATGGCTGGGAGTCACAGACTTACTTTACATATAAATCCAAGTGCCGTGGGAAATCTATTTTGCCAGCAAGAATCTTCTGATATATACCAAATGGATTGTCATCAAAAAATGGAGGAAACCTATTTTAATACAATAAATTAGAGGTTAGGAAAGTATTAGTAGGGCTAAGGAAAGAAAAAAAAATAAGAGTCTTGCAAATATCACAATGTTGTATTATTCTCCCAAAGGAAAAACTGATTACATGGTTCTTTTTAGTAGGGCATCATCAGTCAAACACTAACTGGATAAAAAAAATTATCAAGCCATATTGACACCGCAACTGAAAGAAAAAATAAAATTTGTACACACAGATTTAACATTTATTTGTTACAAGAGAGCTGTTACATTTATACACTTTAAAAAATCATAAAAGAAACTTTCAATGTTAAAGAAAAAAAAGCTTTGCTTCCTACAAAAACCAAGGCTGTACTTTCCAGAACATCCCCATTTTTTATTTTGTCCTATAACCACTGCCTTGTTTCTATCCAAACTGTCAAAAGCCCCTCATACAAACAGTTTGTCCAGTTCAGTTATTTATTGAACTTCTTCAGCTTTAATGTAGGCTTTGTTAGAGAAAGTCTGAAGGAGACAGACTGTTCAGAACCCAAAAGTCTCTCAAAGTTCTTTTGTGAACTGGGACAAATAAAGCAGAGATTTAATCTCTCCAGGATGATGAGGAAATCAAGTTACAATTCTACACTTATTTTCTATAGAATTCTCCAGAAAGTTGTGAGAGACTGCTTCCAGTCTTACATCTACAGTAAGATCTGAGATAATTTTCTGCTGTGCTTCCCTTACCAGTACACTACAGACCCCAATTACAGCAAGAGGTTCAGAGTAAAGGTACTTCCACACAGCAGGCACATTCAGCTTTGACCAAGTGCCAAGATGTTTTACGTCATCATTTTAGAAATTACCACAGGAAATATTTTAGGGGAATGGAATCACTATTCATTCACTAATCTGTCCCACCTCCACTTCTGTAACACAACACTCCTCTTGTGCTTCTACATCAAAATGTTTACAAAATAAAAAATGGATACAATTAATACAGCTGGTATTTAAAATCCTAAATACTGTTACAAGAGCCTCAATACTTACAATGTTTTCATACCTCCCTAACACTATGTAATTACTTTTTAGAAGACTTAAACTGCAAGCACATTTACACACTACAAATATAGTGCTGATGGTTTTAGAAGTCACTGGTAGCAGAAATAAGGGCAAAAACATTTCTTTATTTCAAGTTCTTTCCTTAATTTTCTATTATTCAAACCAGATAATTCCTCAACTACACCATACTTTATTTCCTTCATGTAACTATTTCCAGAAGTACTAAATGCTTCATTATTTTGCTGATGGTGAAGTGGATTAGCATTTTCTCATTTCCTTCTCAGTACTCTAAAATTCAGTCACAGACATAACCAAATTCTTGCCTGAGTGACTAAGATTTGTCTTTATTTAGTTAGTTACTTGCAAGGGAAAAAGGGTCATACTTCGAAGCTCAGAAAAATTATAACCAAACTATTTGGTGTTATTATGAAAAACTGAATAGTCTCACTAGTGAAACTGAAGAGCATATGGATATTAGGAAAAATATTTACATTTTTATAAATTACAGTTTTGATATAAAAGAACAAGGAAAATGGATATACTTAAACATGTACAATTTTTGCAAACCAGACACTCATATAACCTATTAACTTTCTTTTTTACTTGTTTAACATTCTTCACATTCTCAAAACCCAAGTGACAAACAGCAGACTCAACTTCCAATTTTTTATCTGTTACCCTGTATTAATGAATTATATAAACCAATTAGAATTAGACCTTTGAACTAAGCACAAAGATGCCTGCTGCAGTAAGCAGACTGATATGTAATACAGGATATTTTTTCCTCCATCTCCAAACATTCTATATGCTCCCAAGGTGTGAAGTGAAGAATAAGGAACTTGTGTATATTTCTATGTATCTGTGCATTTTAAAGTTTGCTCTGTGCTTTCCTAATTAGAAAATCCTAAATTATTATGTTATCCTTCAATTATTCTTTTAAATAACATTTGGCTATATAAAGATGTAAAGGTGGTATTGCTGAAAGTGCATTTGAACTGTATCACAACATGAGATTAGACATGAAAATTTTTCTTGCTCAAAAGCCAAATGACTTTGATACAACTGTTCAATCTGCAACACATTTCATGGAACTTTTAACACAACAGCACTAGTACTGTGCTGGAAGCTACCTTATAAATCAACAAAAAACCCCTTGAGCTTCAAAACTGTCTTCACAGCACAAGGCAAATATAAACAGCTGCTTTTTTTCCACCAAGTGAAAAAAATTCTCTGTATATAGGACAACAGCTGCAAAGCATTCCTTTTGCTAACTGATGAATAATAATGGCATTGACACTGGTCTCAAAAACAACAGATTGTTTTAGCACTGAAGAAGAGGTGTACTTCCCTTGAGCTTTTGTGACAAGTCTGAAATAAGAAACCATAGACAGAAATCATTATCTACCTATAAACAACAGACCAGTATGAAATGGTCTGTTGTGATAGGGCAAGAGAAAACAGCTTCAACTAAAAGAGGGGAGATGTAGACTGGATATTTAGATTGGATATGAGGAACAGTTATTCATGATAAGGGCAGTGAAGCATTGAAACAGGTTGCCCAGAGAGGTGGTGGTCTGACCCTGGAGACACTGAAGGTCAGGCTGAACAAGGCTTTGAGCAGCCTCATCTAGCTGGGGTGTCCCTGCTCATTGCAGGGGAGTTGGACCAAGTGATTTTTAAAGATCCCTTCCAACTCAAATGATTGTATGATTCTGTTTTGTTTTGGTAGTCACATGACAAAAAAATCTCGAAGTTCTCATTAAATGAGAAAATTCAGTTGGTTATATTTCTGATGACAGTACAATAATCATCTAACATATGTAATATGTTAAACAACAAGTGTATTTTCCTCTGTGGCAGATTGTAACAGAACACAATCACTCAACATATATACATCTTTTAACTTCTATTTTCTTCTACTTACACTTTGTTTAGATTGTTCAGATTAACTAAAAAAATCCTGACATTAATAATCTGCTTTGAAAAGATTTCTTCTCACCCTTGGTTCTCCCTGTTCTAACTTAAAACTAAATGGGACTTTGCCCTAAACCTAAGAATTCCATGGGCCTCCAGGGATTGAGTTAGTGAAATAAGACACTGTAGAACAGGAAAGTGTGGTTTATTTTGTTTGTTTTTAGATAGATCATTTCCTAACACACACATCTCCCTATTCTTTTCAATTGCTTTTGGGGTCCAGAGAGTAACTTCAGGAAATAACTACCAAATGCCACAAGTCATTTACTTGCAGATAGTAACTTAGTCTTGAAGTCAATTTTTGTTCACTTTCAAGTAACTGTTCTGCTTCTTCACTCTTCCTTGAAGAGGAATATCAAGGAAGAGTTTCAAGGGGTTAAAAAACAAACCAAAACCGCTTATGACTGCTTTTGCATTAAAAGCCTTGATAGTAAGTCTCAAGTCATATCTTGAGCTGATGAGGGAAAGTGATTTAAAACACTGCTACAGCCAACAATAGTGAAAAGCTGATAAAATACCTAAAGCATTTACCTTTTAAAGAAGAGATTGGCAACACTGTCTCTGCTCCCCCTGATCCCTTGACCACAAAACCCCAGAATTTTAAAACAACTGAAGTTGGATTGAGACCCCAAACAAACACAAAAGAAATGAAGCATATATGCATTGTTATGGAGAGCATACAAACACAAATATTTTTATTAAATCAGAAATGCTGTAGTAAAAGGAAGACAGTTAAAAACCACTTGCAGATGGCAGCTGTTGTGTCACATCAGCCAATGCAAGATCTCAGTTGTCTTTTAGAAAGTGTATCATTTATCTCTATTAGTTAAAGAGTGTCAGTAGCTGAAATGTTCGTATTAAGCTTGGGGGAACTGAGATCTCATAACACGATGCCAGGTCACAGAAAATCCTACAGCTAGAAATGACTGCAGCTGCTCCCATTACGTTAAATACATGCCCATTATATTTCGGCAGAACATACAGCAGTTGTTCAGTGTTCTTGAGTCTTGAGATCTCACTGAATGTACAGATGAGATATTGCTCAAATATTATTTGCGTTCGGTACATTAACTTTGGAAACCATTTCCACTACTATGCCAGTAGAGAAAATCCTGTCAACCTGAGTTATGAAAAAAAGAAAAACTGCCAGATTTGCTCTTTCACTGGGACTTGCAGGCAGAACAGAAAAGCTGATATTGAAGGGTCCTCCACCAAATCCTGAGGCAGGAAGTTAAATCACACAGACTACCACTGGAAGACTGTGACATCTGAGCTAATACTATTGCCCCAGACACATGGTGTCCAGGACTAAGATTAGCAGCAAAAGGACTGCTGGGAATTTTGTTCCTTTCATTCTTCCCTCTGAGAAGCAAGAAGAGAATTCCACCCATACAGGTAGCCATGGAAGAAAGGTGAAGTTTAGCCTCTGCACAGAACAGTCTATACAAAATACTTTTTATTAGATGAGTCAGCCAACCTTGACACTGACAGTAGGAAACTCTTAGTACATTTCTACGCTTTTTCTGTCTTGAGATTCAAAACAAATGCATATTCAAATCTTCAGGATTTTAAAAAACCAAGCAGTGGGCTGCAGCATTCTCCTGGGACACAGTTTGGATAGCGTTGGACGGACTCCTTCACACCAAACATGTGCTATATAGTGGAACTCTGAAGTGATATGCCATCCATTTTGTGTTCAGGCAATCAATTTGTTTGTCAGGCACTGCACACAGTAAAGGAAGATCAAATCCAGGGAAGTTCGTTTTTGTTTTTACTTTTCTCTATGGGGCTGAAGATTCAGGATGAATGGTGATAATGACAACCTGATGAACACTCAGTGCATGAGAAGGCATTGAGCACACTGGGACTGATACTCTGACACTAAAAAGAAGTTGTAACAAAAACTTACTGAAATGCTGCTTCTTTGGAAGCTATGAAAACATTGCTTCCATCTGCACTTAATCTACTGCAGCAACAATGCCAAACCTGATTTAAAAAATAAAAATTAAAAAAAAATAAGGAAAAGCATTTAGATGCCTTGTTTGGTACACATGCACAATTTCACTTTCTTTCTAACTCTGTTACTTATTTTACTGAAAATATAAATATTTATCTTTTAAATCAGAGCAAAGTCAGGCAATTACTTTTATCTACCTAATACTTAAAGTAAGAAGCAGTTATATAATATTAATGCTGAAAAATCTCATTATAATTTTTATCTTCTGTGAATAATGCTATCAAGCAAATTTCAAGTCACCAGAAATAACATTTGAGAAAACTGATTATCAGATAGACTGTTTAACCTTACCACCATTGCTCTGGTTTAAAGAATACCAAAACTCAGTAGGAACACAATCTGCAGTGTCAAGTCTTCCTGCTTTCCATCTGTATATTAATAGACTGAAGTTCTCACTGCAACTGTTATTTTGATGTGCTATAAACTGCTTACACAAACTCCGAGGAAAACTGCTATTCTCCTTCACCTTTATATGGTTTTGCATATGAAAATGTCAACTTCAACATAACTCCTGTCCACAAGAGATTAGGAAAAAAAAAACAGCTGCTAAACAAAGATACTTCAGCGACCTCATTTTAAGTTAAAAAATAAAAAAAAAACGAAAAAAGGAAAATAAAAAAAAAGAAAGAATTCCCTCTCTCTCCCCAAAAACATCCTGCCATAAGTGGTAGCTTTCTGTTTTTTTTTTTTTTTAATGAAGCACCATAATTCTCATCTTTAAAGACAAAAAATGACAACTTGTAATATTAACAACAAATTAACTCAAATGTGATCTTCAGAGTATCATCAACAGAACTAGTAAGTAATCATAATTCTCTTTGACACAGTATTATTGTGATATGTTAATCATTATCACTTACCCTGACAACATCTCAAATATAAGAATTCCCAGGGCCCACCAATCCACAGCTCTCCCATGACCTTTGCTTTGTATGACTTCTGGTGCAAGGTATTCAGGAGTGCCACAAAGCGTCCATGTTCTGGGAGGAAAATAGAAAACATAAAATACAGCAATAAAATTAGACTGAATTGGAGCTAAAATTACAGTAAAAAACAAAAACCAAGAAGCGTTCAAGATGTGTCTACATTACTTATTATATATAGGGATAAGAGAAAAGCAAGACCTCTACAGATCTCAGAAGACTGCTGTAACATGATCCAGTTCACCTGGTATACAGGGAAAATATATGAAAACTAAGAAACTGCTTGGCTGCTATATAAAAGAGAGAAACTCTGATTGTCTTATTTATATGCAATATAAAGTTTCTCCAGGGCATCAATGAAACTTGTAATAAAGGCATTACCATGAACATCAATCACTTTTAAAAAGCAATACATACAGATTTCACCTTCCTGTTTTTCCTTCCACTTTTCAACTCAACTTAAACCACCTTCTTCACAACATAAGGAGATATTCAAAAATGTTATTACATCAACTCAGAATGTCAATATTTTTTTTAGGTTAAATAAAATGCTTTTCTGAGATGGCAGAACAACTTTAATTGGAATTTTATTCCTAAAATATCTTAAATCAGACAAGCTGTATGACCAGTCATGACTTTCAAAAATTCAAGATGCAAGAAGTTGAATTTCTTTAGGCCTAATTTTGAAACAGCAAATGCAAATTACTCCAGCTAAACGGAGTTTGTTACTAATATACTGTGCATACTTTTGAAATTATGGTCATTGATGTAAGAGTAAATCATCAATTTTTAATGACAAATGGATGGCATAATTTAAATTGCTGGAAAATATAAACTGACTTTCCAAATCAGTCACATTCAAGAAAATTCCTAGATGCAGCACTATTTACACACTGCTGCCATCTAGCAGTTGACATGATAATGCCTACTGTCTAAAAATATATATTATCTGCTCTCCTCCTGAAATTTAAGACACTGTATTACAATACAGTATACAAACTTACTCATGCTTATTTAGCACATCCTGCAAGTAAACAGCTGCCAGCCATTGGTGCCTTTGTCCCGTACGATCGTGACTTACATACTCTCTTGTTGGTCAAGTAACAAACTGTTTTTCACTTTGAGAAATGTATGAAATATTACTTTTTTTTTTTACGTAGGCTGCTCTGAAAGTAATGTCTCCTATTTATTTCCATGAGAACTACAACCAAAACAAAAAGTATAACAACACTGTTTGACAGGGCAAATTCCCAGCTAAAAACACTGTTTTTCAACAAAGTCTCCACCATTTCCTATGCGTTTTTGCCAGTGATGAACAAGAGCTTGCATGCTGAGCTTGTAAAAGTCTGCACCAGAGGAGGCAACCCACTACTGCTAATGCCACTGCCGAAATGCACCACCCACTGCCTTGTTGTGATTTCATCTACTGTTTAGTCCCCATCAACATTCAGCAAAAGTTGAAAAATATGAGTGGGCGCTATTTTTTTCTGCACGGAGGAATTCAGTCCACACCTTTACTTCACCTACGCTTCCATGTCAGATGCCATTTGGACTGACTGCCCCTCTGCTGCCACCTGGCAACGAAATGTAACAATGTTGGTGGGAAACCTCCTCTTCTACTGCCATACCACCAACATCCACCTCTGACACTGAAGGTCAACATAATAAAACAGGAGGCATTACTTTCGGAGCATCACTGTCATACTTCATCTGAGTCTCTAGATGCCATTCTTTTGGACAATTATAGAGCATATAAATAAGAATGGACCAAATCCTTACAATTGCTTTAAAATCTCCATTGCTATGAGTTTTCAGGGTAGGAGCTGAAATGCAGGTAAGCAATAACCAATAACACTGAACATGTAGTTTTAAAATTAGGAAATCAAACTAAAAATACTCTCATTAACAAACATAAGCTATTAAATAACACCTGTCAGACTTGTAACAGTGTCATCTGAAGAAGCTGGAAGTCTGAATCATTACTATGCTGTTGTGTTATACATTATTTAGCCTCTGTAGTCCCTGCCAAGCTTCTCACACAGGATCCAAAGACAAGTAACATCCTTTTTCATATTGTCTTCTGGAAGTTTCTCCATAATTAAATTCAATGGAGATGGCTTTGTTTCTCGTCCTCAAAAGTTTGTTCTGCAGGATCATCTTGCTTCTACAGTGACGCACAAGACAATTACATAAGAAAAAGACTTGCTGCATCTTGTCTTGATTTCTCTATTCAAGTCCACTATGAAGAACTGATGTGAGGCAAAACCAGTTTAAGGAAGAGTAAAGAAGCGTACCAAAAACCTTTAAGCTTAACCACTGCAAGTTACTACATTCTTTTCTTTTATCATTTGTAAGTAATATACATCAAAACATGTAACTATTTGAAGGCCTTGCACAGAAAACAATTTATTTCACAAATCGTGTCTTCCATCGTCTAGGAACACACTCACATGTTTGAAAAACAAAAATACTCTTCATTTTCATAATAAATGCACACATATAGACTCACTAGGTTCACATGTAGAGATGTTTACCATAGTGTTCTAAATGTTTACCATACAGAATAGTCTTTAAAACAAAAATAGTTTATAAAAAAATAACCATAATCAGCTGGGGTGTTATTAGCGGATAGCTAGTGGATAATTGGGATAGTGGGTAGCTGGGGTTTGCTTTTTGTTGCGTTTTTCTTTTGTTTTTAACAATATGTATTTTTACAGTGACAAAAACAATATTGTAAAAAATGATTTTGTAAAGAAATAGTGTGTAGTTACAAAAAACAAACAGAAAACAAAGACCTGAGTTACCTGCACACCACATTAAAAAGTCCTCACTCCTTCCAACTGTGCTCCCTATTTTCTATCAGCTGTCATGCATTTACAACACACAGTAATACATCCTAAAACCTATTGGAACAAACTGACTCTCACAAATTCATCTTTCATTTTGAAAGACACACTTTCATATGAACTATCGCGTTATATGAATGGTTACTCCTGCTCTGTCTTCAATCCACAGAAATCCAAATTAAGAATAACCACTATGTGGCAGCATCTACATCTAAAAAGGAGGTAATAAAAATTAGTACAAAGACATCTTACAAAGAGAGCCTCCAACTTACATCAAGGCAGCTTTACTTCTTCTAGTAAAAAGTCATTTTGATTTAAAATGATTTTTTCTTTAAATGTCAATATTTATAAATCTATTTGCTCACTAGGAGCTGAATTCAAGCAGATGTGCAGGTACTAAAACATTATGCCAAGAACAAGTGTTATTTCTGCCTAGCATTCTTCTGTGCTGAGGCAATAAGCATGTAACATACAGTAAGCAATCTTCATGAGCACTGTAACGGGATTTAATCTGTTCAGTCTGATTTTTATGTCCTAAGAGTTGTGTTAAGAGTAGCTCTCACAGTTCCTTCATTTCAAAAGAATCCTTTAGCCTTTCCCCACATGCTGTGGAAAAGCTCCCCCACGTGAACTGTAGGAAAAGTAGTATCTAAAAGGTGAGTGAAGAAGACAAGTAACTATTTAACTCAACTAGAGTCATCCATTTATCTCATCTAGAACAACAGGATATGGTCTCTAAAGAGATAGTACTAGAGCATGGTATCAAACCTTATAAAGGCATTTTTCTAACTTGATAGATAATTTTCCTTATGTTCAATCTAATAACACTTCTTTCTTGTTCCTTTTTAAAAACACACATAATTATGCAACAGTAGTACAAATACAGAGAGCAGAGAAATAAACTATGCATTGCCTAAATGTAAAGTGTAAGAAGGATTTAGAGCCTACAGTATTGTAGAAATCAGTTAAATAATTTTTGCTGAACCTGGAGTCTAGATACTAGTTTCATTTTAACAACAAGGTAGTGAAAACAATATCCAGCTTGAAAATATTACTACATCACCAAAAATCTTTTAAAAAGAAATCAGAAGGAAACAGCAGTTACAAAGCATTTAGTGATTCTACTTGTGTCAGTATGTTAAATGGGACTTAATCTTCCGTACATGTATCTAACATTCTCTCCTCATTTTACTTTACTGAAGTCTCTTTTTAAAAAGGACTACGGAAAACCCAAATGCACAAATATACGTACACAGAAATATTTTCCTACAGCAGCTTACCTGTGGTACTGCATCTAATTATGCCTAAGGTGATACAGTGACTTCAAGAAAGCCCGCTTCTTTTATATTATGTGACTCCACATTTGTGAAATGCTGAGCTCTGAAATCAAACTTTTCCAACTGTAATTAAGTTTTGTATGTTAAACAGTAACAAAGATATACTTACCTATCCACCAACTTTTTAGCAAATCCAAAATCAGTAAGCTTAATATGTCCTTCTTTGTCTAGTAATATATTTTCAGGTTTTAAGTCTCTGTAAACTATTTCTTTGGAGTGCAGGTATTCTATTGCACAAATAATTTCTGTAGAGTAAAACAGTCCCGTGCTGTTGTTGAAACGCCCCATGTTGCGCAGGTAACTAAAAAGTTCTCCTCCTGGTACATATTCCATTAACATGTATAAAAAACGTTCATCGTGGTAGGTCCAGAATCTGTAATAAAAATATTATTTTACTGAATAAACACATTATCTCAGAACTCTGCTTCAGAATTGAATTTCCACAAACTGAATTCTATTGCACCAAATATGTAGATAATACACAAGGGTTGCTCTGGAAGTAATGCCTTCTGTTTTATAATGTCTGCCCATGGTATCAGAGGCAGCTGTTTGTGGTATGGCAGTAGAGGTTGAAACTTCCCACCAACATCCCTTTACAATTTGTTTTCATGAAACAGACGCAGCAGAGGAGCAGCCTGACTCACCTGCGAGTGTAGATGAGCAAAGGTGTGAAAGTGAATTCCTCCATGTGGAAAAAATGGCACCCACTGACATTTCTCGATGCTTGCTGAATGTTTATGGAGACTAAACAGTGGAGCACAAGGGACAATGGGTCACCTTTGATGGTACAGACTTTAACGAGCATGGCATTCAGGCTCTTGTTCACTAATGGCAAAAATGCATAGCTAATGGTAGTGTGACAGTGTTGAAAAGCAGTTTTGTAGCTGAGAATCTGGTCTATCAAGTAGTGTATTTGTGCTCTTTGTATCTGTTGTAGTTTCCATGGAAGTACATAGGAGGCATTACTTTCAGACCAGCTTACCTATTTATGTTTCCTATTGTGCAACTATTAAAACTCAAATAATCTGGAAGGATTATGTAACAGCTCTATGAGTAGCAGACGTAACTTGAGAAGCAAAAACAGACAGTTCATAATGTGCACAGCAAACTTTTAAAAAAGGAAACTTAAATGATACACTCCATTGCCTTTTACAAAATAGGTATCTGCCAAGGACCTAAAAACTGACTTAGAACACTGCTAGTCTGCTAAGACCCAACAATTCTCACAGATGTATTTTATTTAATCAAATACTGCCAAAGCACTGTGGGGGAACAAGCTGAAGCTGCTTTCATAAATCTACTTTTGACAATACATTCACACAGAGGACACCAGAGTGCTCTCCTTCCCTCTGCTTATTCCTTCCTACATATTAAAATACAACCTCAACTGAAGTTAGTAAATAAGGATCAAATTACAATGACTTCTATCTTTAACAACAACAACAAAAAATAATAATACAAAAGTAAAAATGACCACATTCTTTCATCTCTTTATCTCAGAATTAACCAACTGAGAACTACTTTCTTTTGCTCAGATTGTTGCCTGTAAGAAATTTTGTGAATTATTTAAGAAATACTGTGATACATTCTCTTATTAAGTGCAGTAAAGACCAGCCAAGGATAAAGAAAATCGCTCAATATAGCTTTCAAATACTTTAGTATAAATACACAGGAATCTTCTGTCTCCCATTCCCCTGAGCTAAGCCATTTCTCTTTCTACCCACTTCAATAAAGTCATACACCTCATATCCAAATGTAACTTAATAATTAAAAAAGAAAATCAGTATCTGATAATGCCTGGAAGAATATTTTGCTATTTTTAAACAAACAAATATCCCTACTACTGTGACAGTCAAAAAGAACACTGTATCCCCACGTACTCTGTTGGCAGAAGAACAAAAGTTACTTCAGCTTCTCCTAACTCCTCCCATAGGATCAAAAAATCCTAGAAATTGAGTAACTTTTTTTGGCTTTATTAGTTGGTTCATCAAGCTAGTAAGTTTAGAAAAACATAAGCAAGAAATGCAAGAAAGATATAAAAATCAAACCAAGCTTCAAAACCAAAGAGTGATAATTGCAGTAAGATATTCTTTCTTGATAGTGACATGGAGGGCAACCAAGAAAATGAGACTGTTATAGGGCTAAGAGATTATTTTTATAAATTCTAGTTTTCTTGAAATGACAAGATTCATGTTAAAATTACAGTACCATACAAACTGCTAAACCCACGGAATGATGATAACTCACTCAAACATGTCAGTAAAGACTGCCTACAGATCTCCCATGAACAGCTGTCCCAAGAAAATAAACACCTCCAAAAAACAGCTTAAGGGTGAAGTAGATAACTTCTGTAACTGAAAACTGATAAAGATCCTCTCTATATTTTCTTTTTTAAATACAACAGGAAAAGGTAATAAATAAATAAATAAATAAATATTGAAGTCTTTACATACAGGAAGGTTGAATGCCAGAAATAGATGGTGTGCAGCATTCTATCATAAAGTGCTACAAAATATAGAATTAAGCTGCACTGGCACAAACTCCTTGATTTGTAGCCAGAGGATGATATTATCTGTGCTAAGGTGGTGATAGCAAATGGAAACAAAATAAGTAGATGAAAATAATATGATTTAAATGCTCTGGAACAGGACTATACAAAAATATTATTCCTTTTTCCGATCATTAAAAAAAAAAAAAAAAAAAAAGGAAGAAACACATGCATCGAGACAGAAAGGAGGAAGCCGGGCAAAGCCTGGTTTGTTAAAAAGTCAGTGTTAACAGACCATGAATGCTTGTTTAACCTAAAGCATACAAATATAATACTTAAACATAACAAATTTTAACTAACTCATTTCAGCTTGACTGCTTTAAATTTCTTTTGCCACAGGACCATATTCACAGAAAAAAATAAAGGAGAGCTAAAAGACATGACAAACAGTTGCCCTGCAAACAACTGAACTTCCATTTGGCTTGCATCCTTCTGTTGAAGCTTTAAAACCTGAGATTTTTGAAACAAGGCAAGAATGAAATCCAATAAAACTTGTCTGTTTGCATTTTTGACCACTGCTTCTGTCTGGACATCAATCCTCACGACCCTGTCTGACTTTTCACACAGCTTTTTTTGTTCCCACACTTGTTCATCTATGTTTCTAGAGTTGTGCAGCATTTTTTCCTTCTCTCTTTCTTAAATAGAATTTATACATGTACATAAGCATACATGTAAAATCCTGTTCCTCCCGTTCTGTCCATACTTTAACCAGTTTAACCAGATGCACTGTCAGCACCTCCAACTCACTTTCCTACATGCATATCAGATGCTACATACCCTAGAACTCATTTCACTGATATTTGCACGCATACGGGATTTGTGAATACTGGGTAGAAACTAACAGCATCGCTGTGCTGGAAAAAGCAATAGCACACAAGGGAAAAAGACTCCTCCTGCAGGGCTTTTTCCACACACCAAAAGCATGATTACCATGCTTTTGCGTCTTCTCTCTCTGATGCATTCACAGCCCTGAAGGAGGCTGCACTCCCTTTGCTAAGAGATTAACTAAACACAACGTTGTTTCATTTTAGCAAAAGTGATTAAGGCAGATAAATGCAAAACAAATCTTGGTCAAGGGCCCTGTATCCGTGAATGAGAAAACGTAAATGGAAATTAACTGTACAATTACCCAGACGTTTAGTTGCCCAATTAAAATAGACTGAACAGAGAAGTGTGCTCCCTTCTCTCATTAATAAGAGATCAATAAAATTATCAGACCTGCACTAAAAAAAAGTATTCTCTACTAACTGTTTAATTTGTACCAGTACCACAATTACACCTCAAATATTGGAATAATAAAGCACAAGAAGCACTGCTGTGAACAACAAATAAAGTTCAAAAAAAGTTTTCAAAAGGTGAGGTGAAATCTAACTGCATCTCCATCAATATATTCATAGTAAATATGTACATCAGTTGTTGTTTTCTCACCATTACAACACGAAGAATTATTATAGTTCTCATTTTGACAAACTAAGGTTAACAATTCTTCAATTATACTTTTTTCCTCCCTTAAGATCTCTACTTCACTCTGAAAAAAAGCAACTACTACAGAGACAGCACACAAATAAAAGTTCTAATAAATTATTGCTTAAATGATTAAATTGTGATTCTTAATTTTATATTCTTGATTCTTCCATACTATTTTAGTTTGAAGTCTTACTTTGGTCTAGATTACTTAAAAGAAATAAAACATTTGGTGTTTGTTAAGTACAAATGAACTTGAAGAAAGACACTGGAACACTTAGCTTTAAATGCATTAGTTTAACTGCAAAGTAAGAAAATAAATACGACTTACAATCTGATCAAAAATGGGTGGTTGACCTCTTTCAAGACTGACTTTTCATTGTGCACGTGCTGCTCTTGCTTCAGTCGAATGACATCTGGAATGCTCATCACTTTCAGTGCAAAGTACTGTTTTCCCATTTTTTCCTTCACCAGGTGAACACGCCCAAACGTACCTGTGCCTGAAAAATTCAAAAAGAAAAACATCAACTTACTTCCCCCTCAAAAATGGGAAAAAGTGAAGAGAAAAAAAAAAATATGGCAAGACAATTATCTGGGTTCAAAAACATATGGTCTAGATTTCTTGCTTTTTTTTCTCCCCATCTTGCATTTTTTACATTTTGTTTTTGGTCTGTTCCCACATATCATTTCTGGGGGAAAGGGTAAGTGAAGGATTTGTCAAATTTCAGTGATCATGATTTAATAAAAGTAACAGTACTGGGATACTGCCACCCTTTGGATAAACACGAGAAACATTTCTTGCCAAGAAGAGAACTGGTCCTGAGAAAGACCAAAGATGATCTATAAAAAAAAATTGATACATAATACAGAAAATTCAAACGTAACCGAAAGAAATGAAACATGCAAAACCGTTCTCAAGCACAGAAGAAAGGCTGGGAAACATGCTGTTAAAATACAGAGATCGATTTTAAGTCAGATTAGAAGGGGAAGGTGATGTCAATTATATAAATATATATATGGTGTACTGTATAAAGGAAAAAACTCCATTGATGGAGAGCTGCAACAAGCTTAACATTTACTCAATACAAGGAACAATTTAACTTTCCACAGCTTGTTTATTAAAGCCAGATAGCTAAATCTGTGTTTAAAATGTACGAACTCAGTACACAGAAGAATATACAAGATAGATGGCAAAATAAAAAATACAAAATATTCATCTACCAAGGACTCAGTGACTGAAAACAGCTGTTGGCAAATATTCAGGTAGGGAGATTAGTCCCTTAAATATATACAGAGCAGTGAAATGATTCAGTGCGTGATGGGCAAAAATGCTTAAAAGCTGCTCACTTACAAATACAAACAGGATCTCAGTGTAGTGTCACACTGCTATACTACCTGTTAGCAGTAGATTTCAGTAGATTTATTTATTTATTTTCATAATTTATGCATTCCCTTCTCAATTCATTATTAAAAACATAAAAGGCAAACAAAGGCCAGTCAAAACCATGCTACCTATTGAATAATGCACTATGTATTTCTCATCAGGCAACGTAGTAATTATTAAAGTTTCCTTTGCATTTAAAAGTGATTTATAAAGAACTGAATGGAGCATTATTCCTGAGAAAGCAAAGTTAAAACTATTATGTTTGGCCACACTTAGTGTTTGTAAGCAGCACAGAGTTATATAGCTCAAGATGAACTCCTATTTCAGCTCTCTGGGTGGCTGGTTGCTCATGCTTTTATTTTCGTTGAACAATGTCATGTAGGTTCCACTAGAGCAGTGGAGCAGATTTTTAATCCTTTTCTCTGACACAAATGCTTCCCACAAAATGAAAGACACTTGGCACGCAAGCCAATTGTCCTGATTTATACAGGGCCACTCCCTTCTTCAGAAGTCCCTTCTGAAGTTGTCAGAATTTTGTACTTCTGCTCACAATTACTGCCTCGCACACACGGTAGGAAGGCAGCCCAGTGACCTGTTGCAGAGTTATGAGCTGGTACATCAGCTGACTGCACAGTGGGTTGATGATCACCCTGTACTACAAGCAAACTTCCTATGACGTGTAGTGGGTGAGGAAGATGAATATGTATGTAGGAAGGGGAAGGACGGAAAAAAAAAATCTGCATTACAAAGACAAGAAGAAAAAAGGGGGAAAAGAAATAAAAAAAAGAGGTTTGTTTATAGCAAAATCAGGAATCTTAAGGGTTATTTTCTTTTTTTCCCCCCTCCAGTGTTTGTTTTCATCATGTGTACTTTCGCTTAAAATGTAAACGTTTTAAGTAACAATTTTTTTTCTTTCTTTACAGTCACTTGTAATTTTGTTTAAGAGCACTGCATTTACTAACAGAACAGACCACTCATGTTACAAACCAGGAACTAACAACTTCAGCAATTCAGTTTTACAAAACACACAATTCCACTACAAATGCAGCTTTCAAGATAAAATTTCTCACTATACCAACTGACCAAAGATTACAGTCATCCAAAAGATTATAATCAAAGCCTCTTTAAAAAAAAACAAAAACAGAAAACAAAATCAAACACCCAAAACTAACAAACACATATTCCCACCTGTCCTGAATTACAGCTCTTTAACCACAAAAACTGTAAACAGGTCGCAGACAATGCTTGCTGTTATATCAAAGTAAGACACCAGGTTACTCTGGAAAATTTATCATGCAATGAAATCCCTCAGCAGTGCAGGCACATTGCATGACTGTAACTGTAAACAATCTCATTTTCATGTGGGTGAGCTTATGCAGGAAACAAAACAAAAAAAATAACAGCACAAAAAACCCAAACAAACAAAACATGGAAGCACAGCCATCTGTCCAGACTTAAATACTTATTATTTACATCTTTATTGGATGCATGCATGAAAATAAATAGCTCCGGTCATTTTGGAATTAGCAGCTGAAATGCAACTTCAAGTACCTTGAAAAAGACTGTCAAGAATAACTACTACACATCACCACTAAAAGTCATCTTAAAAAAATTCCCTAATGCTGTCTCAGGGAAAGTAGCCATAGTTCCCCCAAGAGCAAATGCTATTTTCATATATGTTTTGGTACCTGTATTAATAAACATCATGAATAAGCATATTCAGGAGGAAAGTGAGAGGTTTTAAATATCTTCCTGTTTCATGACTTCTCATACGTCCTAGAAATTTTTATTTTAAATGTTTTATTTTCACTCTATTTGTCCAACATTAAAAAACAACAGTGCTCAGAAACAATACTGATTTTTACAGCAGGATCTGCAATAAACATAGTTAACTTTGGGAACGTGGCCTCTTTAAAAGCCTTCCTGCCAGGAGCTGCAGAGCCTGGCACGCAATTCCAGAAGAGCAGCAAAACCTCATCCAGAGAGCCTGGGGCAAAGTGGGAGGCCACACAGGTGAGCAAGAGCCTCCAACCTCCCAAACCAGTCTCATTCTTAGACTGGCTGCATGCAGACTTTCTTCAAGCATCTTTAGCCTGACTTCAAGCCACAATAGAAATCAAGATGGCAATGCAGAACCCCTTTAACTCAACAGACCAATAAGTCCTCCAACATCTGCTTTTAGATATCTCTTCTTGTGGCATGGATTTTCTCTCATTCAGATCTTCTGAGAAGATCTGTTATACCTACACAAATTGTCAGTGATAGCACCCAGACAGAATCGGTACCCTTTCAGCATGTTTGACAAACTATATACACACTTAAAATCCCCCCACAAAATAATAGCAATGTTGTGGAATTCACACTTAGGACTGCTTACACGCTGAAGTTCTCCACTCAAACTCCTGTCCTTCTTACAAACAAAGGGTAAACACGACACAATGTATTTACTGATTTTTTTCAAGCAAAAGAAAACCAACTGTTGGTCACTAATAAGAATTGTAGGGCAGCAGAACTTGCAGAAACTCAAAGACAAGAGCAGTATAAAGGCACAGAAATGTGATGTATTTAATGCTTTTACACACAACCAAGAGCATGGTAAGAAGCCTAACAAACCGAAGGAGTGAAGCGTCTGCGGGTAAAGTGGAGGCTCAGCACCCATAAGAGAAAGTTCTGTGAGGCAGAAAAGGCAGCCTTACTTGTCTTGTGTCAAAGCACCGCTGTCTCTCGCCCACCAGCAAGGAGACATTAAGGTCATGTGGGACAACTTCTGCTAATGCTTGTGCAATATTTTGTGCTGAGCTCCTCAAAGCTCAGATATTTGAACAGACAAAATTTCGCCCTCTATGACAGGTAAGAAAACATGCCTTGGAATCACATTTAAATATTCTATCCTTGCATATCTTACATATAGCAATGAAAGGAAATAGGGTGTTTACATATTTAGACAATATTCCACCGACTTTCACTTAACATTCAGTTCATAACAAGAGAATTGCACAAAATACGTACTCTTTTAGAGGAGTCCCCATTTCCCCTTGAAGACATACAGCAAACAGAAGTTTCTGGCCACCAGTAACAAAAGCAGTACAGAGTGCTTGTGCTATCTATAGTATGCAACATAGTTCTAAAATTTTCAGAGCGAAAGAAGCAAACAGAACAAGCATGCAAAATGCCAACCACTAATCCAGTATAATCTGTTTACAAGAGAAACAATACAATTTTTGGATCCCCTTTGCAAATTTAATGTGGTTGCAGAACTTGAAGGAATGTCAACAATCTTCTCAATTAAGTAACCTTCTCTTGTTAAACACACAAAATGGGAGGAGGGCAAATACTGCTAAGGACCAGCTTGACCTGGGTATCAAAACACAAAATGCACATTCTCAGTCATATAAAACAAACTGGATTCCCTAACACTGCCCAAAAGACTGTACCCAGCATGCAGGATTTAGCTCTGCTTGAAATCTAGTAGAAAACAACAGCAAAGGTGGGAATTTTTCTGACTCAGACTCAGGTACTTCAGATGCTTGGAAAACCAATCCTGCAACTTTAGAGCAATTGACATAACGGAGTGACCAGTTGTACTGACTATTTTGCTATTGATGCGTATGACTGATTTAATGCTCAGTTTGCTTCTTTGTTTGCCCCCATTAATTAGGGCCAACTGTTCCAACTTCCCATTCTTTTAATCCCCAGTTCTTTCTTAAAAAATAAGTTTGCCCTGCTCAGATAGATACCATCTGTTTTAACAAAGAATAAATTAGGTCAAGTGAGCTTCACAGCCCTGAGGGCTGCTTTCTGAGTCCCAGAGGGGCTAGTCCTGATTTCCACAGATGCCTACAGAAACCATCAGATGTATCTGTTGTTATTTACAGTTATTACTGTTACGATAAACATTTCATACCATGCCATGTATTAATCTTTGTTGGTAGCTACAAACAAGACAGACAATTCTGCTGAATTTCTGAGATAAAGCAGGCAAACTGTATCAGATTACAATCTCACTACTCAAGTGTCGAATCTGTCTGCTCCTTAAGCTGTCCACTTTTGTGACAGAACTTCAACAACGTAATACACGTCTTAAAAGGTGGAGGGGGCTTTCATTATTCTTGAAAAAGAAGGGGAAGCAGGGACACAGCAAAGGAAAGGAGGCTGCCCCATCTAACCAGAAGATTAAATACTTTAGAGAAAGAATGGGAAATCATATGACACAAGCAGCTGTGGGCTTCCACAGCAGATAACCAGAGTAACACAAGATGAGGATTTTGGATATCAAAGCAGGTTTGTTCAAGTTTTTCCAACACACAGACCAGTATCAAGTGAAAATGGCTTGCAGACTACCACTCGCTCAACATGCCCAGAGTCTTCAAATCATATTATAAAACAACTGTAGGCTGCTGTGCATAACCACGGCCTCTATATACCTCCACCTGCCTAGAGAATTCTGATCTGTACCTAAAAAACACAACAGAGAAATAAAGCAATTTAAAGGCTTCATATGCTGCCTATTGTTCTATGTCACATTATTAAATAAAGTGAATTGTGCAATACCTTTTGCAAAGCTTTTGTATGTCCTTTAGTTATCAAGTGTCTAAGAGCTTAACAGCATAGAAAATGGGACCAACACGCCTCATGCAGTGTTTCCCACTCACAGCTTTGCCACAGTTCCATGACTTTGTACATTTGTCCACTGTGCTACTTCTGTAGTGTACGAGTCCATGCTATTTCAGAAAAGAATAACAACATATTCTATGTTGGAAGGAACCCGCGAAGACCATAAAGTCTAATTCCTGCCTCCATTCAGAACCATCCATTAAAACCCTGTGCCTGGAGAGCATCAACCAGATACTCCTTTAACTAGAGCAGCTTGGGACCCTGCCCAGTGCCCCGCGCAGCCCGTTCCATGCCCACCGCCCTGTGGCGCAGCACTGTCCCTACCCCAGCTGCCCCTCCCCTGACACAGCTCCATGCCGTTCCCTCGGGCCCTGTCGCTGTCACACAGAGCAGAGCTCAGCGCTGCCCCTCCGCTCCCTGTGAGAGCTGCAGCCGCCATCAGGCCTCCCCTCAGCTCCTCTGCTCTGTGCTCAGCACACCCAGGGCCCTCAGCCGCTCCTCCTATGTCTTCCCCTCTTACACCCTTTATTATCTCTGTAGCCCTTCTGGATGACCCCACTGATTCCATGATTCATGGTATTAGTAAAGAGTTTCATTCTACATTTATAATATAACTCAAAATGATGAATCCTAATCTCTCTCCGAACACTGTTTAATTTTGAATCCTCTCTTGTGAATACATACCTCCTACACCCTGAACTGGGATAAGTACTAAATTAATAAACTTTGAACTGGATGTCCCAGAACTAGTTCAAGCCAGAAGGAATCCTATCTTGCTGTGAAGAAAGAACACTCAAAATTTACCTCTGATCATACATAAAGAATGAATTATTGTAAATCATTAATGCTCCATTTTTCACTTACTCTGATGATGAACTAGAATTGCTTTCCAGTGATTTTTTTCCCTCCCACCAGAGATGTTGAGTAAAAGATGTGTGAGAACACACAAAAATCACACACACAAAAAAAGCTTTGTTGCACGCTCTGGCAGGCAAAACTTTATCTTAAACGAGATTAAAGCTTTCTCTCTCATAATTATCATCTTTACATTCTCTTTCAACTGCAAGTAACCCATAATTGATCTGCTCAGTTCCTTTACTTACGCTCTGTATGGAGATATTTAATCTGTTTTTACATGAAAATGAACCTGAAGCATCACTACATTGCTAGGTCAAAGACTTTTTCAAGCACTTCTAAAGGAAACTGACATTGTCCTAAAGGTTTAGAACAGCACCTCTTTACAAGATACAAGACAACTCAGGCACTTAATAAATTGTTCTAGTAGCTTTTGTTCTGTCAGTTGCTGTAGTTAAACCTATTAGCTTCTGTATGTCGATGCTAAATTATGTATGTAAGCATAACTGTACCCACAAAAAATGGAAAACAATTAAATAAAGCAGATTAACCATATAAGTAAAAAAATTGCCTGTGCCCCCAAATACTTTTTCACCTCATAAAAACTAACATTTCGGTGACAGAAGGAAAAAAAACAAAAAAAAGCTTATGAATACAATAATCTAAGCAGGATTTAAAGAGTCACTTAATTCTACAGAAATTGGGGTTGCATGGCATCTGATAAATACCAGTTACATGAAACACCATATGTCCAAATTTTTACAGTAGCATCATCTAAAGTAAATGAAGCTGGTACTTATTAAGTATCTGATGCCTCCTTAGCCACCTTCCTTTTCAGCCCCCAAACACATGCCCCTACAACCTTCTAGGATTTTTTTTCTTTTTAAATAATCAACATGTTTTGGTCTACCCCACAACTGATCACATAGATATCTTTCTCTGCTTTTTTTTTTTGTTTGTTTGTTGTTGTTCTGTTTTTCTCCCCAGAAGAACTATTTGATGCAAGTCATTTGCACATTAATGTGAAGAACGTATCAGGCTTATATATCCTTCACAGTGTCCTTCTAAAAATCAAATGCAAAAAGTCTTTTAGAAGTACAGAGGTTTATTACTCCTCAATGAATTTAATAAAAGCCACATTCTTTGTACTTGACCAACACCGGACAGAAGCCTCTGAGGGACTGTTGCTTCTCATAATAATCATTTCAATTACATTACACTTCCATCTCCATGCAAAGCAGTGCTGAAGGAGAAGAAAATCAAGGGGGACGTTTCACGTAGCACACAAAAACTGTATTTTAAGTGACTTAAAAAAAAAATTACCTACTACTTACTGAGGTATTCCCAGAATGCTTTTAAAGTATAGCATGGAAGAATAAATTCTGTTGAACAATGGCCTGTAGACAGAGACTTCTGTCTAATTTAAACATACTTTTAAGTCATTAGTACTTTCACTGAGCATTTCAGGAAATAGCTAAATAGCAAGATACAAGATACCATAGGATATGCTATGCTGTGTACTATTATGGAATTAAGCACAGAAGATCCTAGTTCATAAATACACTTGCAGGTGTATATGTTTAAATATGAGCAAAACTGAGAAACTGAGAATTAACTAAAAAGGCCAGGCTGAAGTCAAGATACATTCAAGAAAGAAAATGCTACCAAATCAGCCCCAAAAATAAAGTTCACTGTCAGCTAATACCCACATTTGGCACTTAAAATATTAATTAAAGATCAACTTCTTTTTCCCCTCAATTTTTTTTTACTTCCATTTTTTAGATTCCATCGACTTGAAGCTAACTCATGATGACAAAAAAAATACTGAAGCCTGGATGGTGAGAAGTTGTTTAAAGCCTTGAGGCCTCAAAGTTCATTCTTCATGCTTACACCTTCACCTTAAGCCTAGCACTTTTCAAAAATGATAAACTGGAGTTCTTTCTCCTTTCAAAAATATGAGCTTACCACAATGGAACACATAGTCCCATATTTTCTCTGTGAGTTGAACATTTACACATATCCAGTTTATGAACCCAAAGTACCTATTTTTCTCTGCTGATGGTTCTTCTGTATGTATAAGTTTGACCATCACGCTGCAGAGGTTACATTCAGATAGATAAAACCACCTGATTTCATTACCAGCCTCAAAGCTACATGGTCTGGTGAGCGCATACAGAATTTCAACACAGGGAAACAATACTGACAAAGTATATGCTTATTTGTATAAGGAAAAACACATCTGAGGCTTTAAAACAAAATCATTATCAGCCCACTAAATCCTTTGTATTTGTCACCAAAATTATGCCATATGATACCTACACTTTTTTTTTTTCTTTCAATCACAGAATGAAGTTTGACAAAAAACTCAATATAAGCCAGCAGTGCACACTTGTAGCCCCAAAGGCCAAACTTACCTTAGGTTGCATCAAAAGAAGCACGAGTAACAAACTGAAGGAGGTGATTTTCTCCCTCCACTCTGCTGTGATGAGATCCCATCTCTGTTCAGCTCTAGAACCCACAGCACACAACAGAGAAGCTGCTTCGGAAGTGGGTCCCACTGTAGGGCCACAAAGACAACCAGAGGGCTGATCTAATAGGTGCTCCTACTCATGGCAGTGGGGATAGAACAAAATGATTTTCAAGTCCCTTCCAACCCAAACCTTCAGCAGTGTCAAAAGGAAAACAAAACAAACAACACCTTCACTACCACAATCTCATGGATGTGCTATTAAAAACAAAAACAAAATAAATTCATGAATCTGTTATTTTTTTACATAACAATGTTGTTAATAAGTAGACATTAAACAAAAGAAAAATATAGTTTCTACGTCAATAATCCCCAAATCATGCCTCAAAATCATGCCTAATTTGCAAGCCTTTGTTTACAGATACAGTCTATTATTTTACCTAAGCTACTGAAGTTTATATAGCATAGAAGAGTCTTCAAAGATACTTGAAACTCTTTTAATGTTTACCTTACTCTTCAGCTGCATAAAAAAAACAGAGAAGGATTTCTTAAGCAAGCAAGCACTTCTCTGAAAACTGTTTAGCTTGATCTTTATTCTGAACAGGATATACTGAAGATTTTGGTATCACATGCACAAAGGACTCAGTATTGTAACAGCAGCAAACAAACGTCCTTCTGGAAATTACCTAAATGATTTATTATCTATAAGCTATAATCAGTTCTGTTGGGTCACTAGGACTCTGTATTTCATCCTCCATAAGTTAAGTGTTACATAATAAATCAAGAAGCAAGTCAAGAAAGGATCTTCTCATAAAAGCCTATTTCTGAATTCAGTCTGGAACATTCACTGATTTATTTTGAAGTAAGAGTTAATAAGATAACTGACAATTCACAAGTGGAACAAAGTATTCCTCAAAGGGAAGGCTTTGTTTATATTCTTAGGACAGTATCAACTGATACTCCTGAGAGACTACAGACAGATGCATTAGGCGTCTAGAGTTTACTTCACATGGTCATTACCTTTCCACATTCACTTGTACTATACCATACAGAAAATAATGTAACATTGTCCAAAGGAAGGAGATGAAATCACTGCTGTCTGGCACTAGAATGAACATAATATTCTCCATATAAAGACCTATTATGCAAGAAAGAGGAAATAAATCTAGAATATCTAAATTAAGTTCTACCTGATACAGAACTGGAACAAATGCACTGATGCAAATATTACTTTTCAAAAAATCCGTTCTCAAATAGCAATTAAACATTTCAAAAGAAAAACTCAAGGCTCTGGAAACTATTATTATTGATAAAAGGGAAGCGTAGATATTCTTAGTATTACTACAGAACGCTACTAAAGACACACCAAAGTTATTTACCAGTTTTTTTCCTACATAATGCAAAAACATAGATCTTATTGTTTTGGGACATCAGTTCAGCCTACCACGTGGACATGAAGCACAGAGTACATAGATATTTTTTCCTGTTTTTACCATACAGTTTCTAAACAGGAAAAGCAGCCAATGTGCCAGCTTTCCACAGTTTGAAGCTAATTGCCTGCATATGCTACTACACCAGGCTACTACATACTCTTGCTCATCAGTGGCAAACGTAATGATGATGACATCATTTTGGACACAACGCTTTATTCTATTTCGAAAAAGAGTATTTTGTAACGGAGAATTTGCTGAAACAACCAATACTATTGTATTCCTTCTATCTGCTGCAGTTCCCATGGAAATAAGTAGGAGGCACTACTTCTGGAGTAATGCCTATGTACATAATGACCATCCTATCGCATATATAACAAAACGTGCGGTATAAGATTATTCACATTTACCTCTATTGCAGCTGTAACAGAACATGACTAAGTCCAACTAATAGCACAGTATTTGCTTCTTTAAATTGCATATAATCATAATATAGATCACAAGTGTAATTTCTAATTACATTTTTGTTCAAATTTGTCTATTTCAATGTCATTAATTTGTAGACTTAAATATTATCTGTCTGTTCAAGAACTGGTTCCACTAAAAAAAAAAAAAAAAAAGAGAATAAGTCATCTTGAAATTCATAGTTTAGACTTTGAACACCATAAACACAGAAACCTGAAAGAAGGAAAATAGAAAATCCCACTTGTGGAATCCTACATAAACACGTACCTTGGCACAAATCTTTCCTTAAAATTGACATAAAACCTGAAGCACTTCTGAGTTCTGCCAAACAAATCCAGTTTTTCAATACACTGAAAGACCATTTAATTCCTTTCACGTGCAGTGAGTTTATGCTGATGAAATTTCATCCTTATATCTTTCAGCAACATGCAATGACCCACCTCAAGCTGCAGAATCTCAGCTTCATGGTGGACTGGATTCAGCCACTAACCTGCTGGTGACTATGTACAAGGCAGTACAGTGGCAAATAACCAACACAAATACAAGGAAAAGGAAATGATAAATTGGGGTGTTAAAAACTGCTATTTTTGAGAACTGTTTGGACAAATACATTGATTCAGTACACATGGACAACTTTCCTTCCAAAGTGGACTAACTAATCTAAACCATGCCTCAAATGGAAAACAAAACAAAATAAAAATCCCTTCTCTGTTAACTGTAAAAGTCAAAAGCATCAGAAAAGCAGAAAAGACAGAAGGCCGAGTGCTGAGACCTAAATATGAGCAGCTCAAGGTTAGCATTACCTTGCTCAAAAATCTCCACTCTAGACAAAATCTAACATTTAAAGTGCTGCATGGAAACCAATTACCAACATTTAAGATGTGTGAGTGAGTCTCTGCCCCGGGCCACAAAGAGTTATATTCCAAAACTTGACTAATAATATTCTGCCTGATTATAAAGGGTATCAACTCTATTACCCAATAGCAGTAATTGCAAAGACCTACTAGATAAATCTTATTAGTAGAAATATAGTTTCTAGTTCTATCAGTTACAGTTATCAGGTAGCCAGCCATACAAAGCCCTTTTTTCTTTCTCTCATTCCCAGTTACTTGAAGCAGTTACACTCATGCCTAGTCCCGCATTTGAAATAAAGTTTTTGTTTTTAATTATGAATATTTTCCTCTAGATTTTCAGGCACTGCTCACTGCCCTCCTATGAATATCTTCATACATCTTTTTCTTTAGCAACAAACACTCATTTATCCAAGCACAGGTTAATTCATTTTCTTGTTTACTGCCATGGCTGCTTCTCGATTCTTGCTCTCATTCTCTTGACCCAGAAAAGCTCATACTAAGTTTATTTGAACCGTGCTTGACAGATTTAGAAAGAGAATCACAGTCTGCAGTAGAGAGAAAACAGTAAATTCAACACCATTTTGATGGGACCAGCTAAATTGCAGCTAATCAAATTCATGATCTGTAGTTCTCATGGCAAGAGTACTTAAATGTACCCTTGTAGACTTCTCAAGAACTTTAGCATCAGTGTTTGCTAACACGCTCACTTGCAATCATAGTTGACAGCAACACACTTCTCAGCAGAACTATATTTTCAGACATTCATTTTGAAGAATAAGCATTTAAATATAATTAATAATTCAGGGATTACACTTAAGGAAATAGCATTGGAGCACTAGTTCTGCATAGGTCACTCTGAGGGCAATCCTTCCTACTTCTTCCCATGGAAACAACAGATATAAAGAGCATGACAGCACTACTCGACAGAGCAAATCCTCAGGTATGGAATGCTCTTTTTCAGGATTGTCACCACCATTTCACAATTCCATGGAACAACTAACAGCCTCAGAAGAGAGGGCAGAGAGTGAAGAAATTATTTCATAGTAAGAGGTCCTCCTTCACCAGTGATGGAAGAGAAAACTAACACTGCACTGTCCAAAACGAAGGACTCACGAATCACCAGAAGAAAGCTGTGCAAATTGCTATTAGCTTCATTCTTGATATAAAAATTAAATGTTATCAGTAGTTCGTGTACCTGAAGGAATCCCAAGTAGCATCAATGTTTGAAGAGTCCCTAAAGAACTATTTTCTCTATGCTACTATTTTTAGTCAAGTTTAACAAGTTCCTTACCATTTAAAATTAGATCTGTACAGCACAATAAATTATTCAGAAGTTTGCACAGAGAAGGACCTGACTTGCTTATACAACTTAGCAACTATGCTACAGAATGATCTCCAAATGAAAACATGAAAACCTCTGCTCTTCTGACATGCCTTTCAAATGTTCCAGCACCTCTATGCTTTTTCCCTCCTCTATTACTGAAATCACTGTTTAATTTATTTCAAGCACTGTATTTTGGAATGAGGGAAGCCAGGTAACTGCTATGCTTGTTCTCAAATAAGGTTCCTCCTAGTATCTCTATCAAAGTCAAAAACCAATTAAGCTAGAAACTGCAACTAGCTTGGGAGTTATCAGGAGCTCTGTTACATTCAACTGTAAGCAGAAACATTTATCCCTCCTACAAATACTTTAAATGCCAAGACACGTGAAGATTAGAGATAAGTTTTTCAATGTATTTTATTACAGGAGATAAACTGGCAACACTTTTATGCAGGAGCGCCCAACTCCAGGATAGCAATGAATTCACAACTGGCTTACTTCCAGATGAAGCATTACTGTATAGCTGCCAATGACACATACTTATTATTCATTAACAAATACAAGTTCAGATATTCCAAACCAAGCACTTGTAAAATTTGTTTCTTCTCACATAATCATTTAGAACATCCAGCTGTGCTCCTATCCTACTTTCATTCTGTTCTATTTGTTTTGTTCTGAAAAGAAACAAATACTGAGGCAACAGAAACCTTCCAAAATAAAAGTTTCTCTAAATACCTTAAGTCTATTTATCCCCTTATTCTACTTTCTGGTTTCAGTGTCTCTTTAAATTAAAAACAAACAAACAAACTGAAACAATAAACAACCAACACCACTACAACATTCTCAAGCAAAGGTATAGCTTTATCTATGTATTCACCACTCTTTCTGTCTTCCAGCCTTCTCTATCCATCCACTTCAGTAGTTTTCTTTTCACTAAGTGGCCCCTATTAAAATATAAATAACAACCAGGCAAAAAAAGTCAACACATTTTAAAATAGTTATTTAAAATTATACAGAGGAATGAATCATTGTCTACACATATATAATTTCAAAGCACTTCATTTGCAAGTAAACATTTAAGATCAAGACTCAAAGAGAAAATTATTTATATAGCAGGTTTTATCACCAAGGAATGCATGCTAGGAAATCTGAAAAGCAAGGTGAAACAGGCATACTCCAAGCTACTAGATCAAGGACTGTGCCACCAGTTCCCGCTTTCAAGTTGGATGTGTCTACCTGAAGACATCAAGAAAAAAAAAAAATGAGGTTGTTGAGGGACTGGCTAATTAGAAACACAGCCAATCATCTTCCACATTTCCCACTGCACAATATCGTTTACTTAATACTATGACATAAATCAGTGTCCTCTCAACAAATGAAGCTTTCACTAATAAGTCACATCACCTGCAGTATAATTTATATACATTTCATGTTAAAAAAATATTAAAAAAAACAGAAACTTGCTAAACAGGATTTTGAGAGACTGTTTCTCAATTTAACATTGAGACATTTCAAAATAGCTTTTAGATTTCAGATACTGCAATACTCCTACTCTACAAAATGCACAAGATGCACTCAAATTGTCCTATCACATATATTTTCAGAGCGCTACTTTTGCAGTATTACCTCAAACCAAGCACTGAAACTTGTAGGCCTACGTACCAATTAAGTAAGCAGCACTGAAGGCAATCATCACCATCTCCATCAACATAATCTTTTAACTTAAGTACTACAGACAACAAGAGTTGAAACAATTCTAGGAACTCTCTCCACTTAGACATTTAGAATAAAGATACGGTTTAGTATTTCCATAGAATGGCTTATGTTGGAAGGAACCTTAAAGATGATGGAGCTCCAACCCCCTGTCATGGACAGGGTTGACAAGTTTATTTTGAGCACTTAAAACATAAAAGGGAAAGCTTACATAGGCTTTCATGTGTAAAGAATGGATATGCCCCAATTTGTTTCTGCTCCTCCACTGATGAAAGACAGAACATATACATCATTCAAAAGCTTAAATACTTTTTTTTTTCCCCCCCAGAAGAAATATATTTCCATTTCATTTCAAATATTTTGCATTAACCTTGGAGTTGTTCCTTTTTTCAGCTTCTTTACAATTCCAATTATTTTGTTTTGCCTCCTATGGCTCTGTCTTGTGGGACACACAGCCTCTCAAAGCTTTTACCCAGCTGTGTTTCTGAATAAGAAAGTAACAAAACCTAATAGTAAGCAAGGAAAAATTTCAAGAAAGAGATCCAAGGAATCAGTGCTACTCGTGGTGAACCTGCTAGAAGATGTGCTGGGAGATTTCCAAACAACTATTAGAAATTAGCTGCAGTTCCAGAAAATTTACAGAATATTTTCAAAGCAATTATATTCCATTATTTCAAAAGATATTCGGGAATGAGAAATTTCTACAGTTATGGTTACTAATGCTAATTTATTGCAAGTGGCTTGAATTATGCCAGTCACTAAAAAAGAAGGAAGAGCAACACTGTTGATTCAGTATAACTTGTATCCACCACTTCTGAGTATGACAACAATACACAGCAAGAAGTCTTCAGAAACCTTTGAAATTCACAAAAATCGAGCAGAGTTCAGTAGCATCAGAACACAAACTCAGGATGCTGAAACGCAGCCCAACACGTTTTCATGAAAGAGATGACAAGAATCCCAATTTAGAATCCCAGCTGACCAGCAGCTGTCCTCACTGTTTGTTAAGTTCCCCAGGGACATAAAAGAAGATACCCATTAATCTTCCTGAAAACAAACTAAAATTTTAAAATGCATACTCTTAAGTTATTTCTGGCAGGCACTGCAGAATTAAAACTGTACAGGCTATCATCTGCTGTACACAAGGAGCCAATACCAAGGTGAAAGGAAGGGGCTGAGGCTAGAAGTCTGTAATCAACTCTAGGGGAGGTGGCTGGAGTCTGCTATTACAGTACTGACAAGTTTTACATAAATACAGACAGCATCCAACCTCTTAACTTTTTAAACTTGCCATCCATTAACTATTACAGTTCATTCTAATTAGTAGATCAGCAAGGTAAAAATCTTACACCCAGTTTAGCCTGTTTTTGAAGAGTCTATCTCCCTGCACTATCCTGAAGCATTCAATTTACTGACTGGAATACTACCTGAAAGGCATGAAAAGCAATACAAACTAGATATTTTGCTTTAATCCAGGGAGCTTCCTGAAACTTTCCTAGCAATGGCTGCGTCATTACCATAAATATTTCAGATTGCTCAGTCTCTAGTACAGTCAGAAAAACATTTAAGCAAATGTCAAGAGCTCTGTATAGGAGGCACATTGTAATGAGCAACTACTCCAAAACTCAATGAGTCAATCCTGGGGACCCTACATGGGCAGTTCTGATCATTTTGTAACAAAGTATTACCTCCCTTGAAAGTATCATGTAAAAAATAAATAAATAATAAAAAACCCAGCCAAACAACTTAGCAGCACCATGTGTTTCCCTCTTTTATTTTCCAAGTAGAAATATATTGCTTTGACAGTTATAGTACTTTCCAAATGAACAAATAAGACAATGTCACATATACACATGAAACACAAACACAAGTTTAAATCACAAGCTGCAACTATTAAAGTGATACAGCTCTTCTCCCTAAGGTTGCCTTTCCAAAGTAGTCCAATGAATACATACATTGTACCTCCTGAAGAATTCTTGCAAGTTGCTCAGTAGAGTCAAACAGAAGTTAACGTGACCTTTTATGAAAAATCAGGTCAGACCCCTTAAGAATGTTAAAAATATTTTAAGCACAGCTGTGTGCAGCAGATACTGTGTTAATGCTCTGCATAAATAAAGACTTAAAAAACGTTAAGAGGTAACCAACTTGGAAGTTGGGATGCCTGTAGTGGAAACGCCTGAAACAGGGATTGGGCACTGGTAGGAAAGCAGGGCCAACCCAGAGGAGCTCAGGTGCATGCAATGCACCTGAGTGGCTGGAAGGGGTGGAGCCAGGATCCACCCCCTCCCAGACCTCATTTAAGGGTTGGCAGGGGAGGAAAGGCTATCTTGATAGAATTCCTGCATACCTGAGGCCTTCTGAAGGGAAACAGTTCATTTCCTTTTTTTCTGTGCCCACAGCTGCTACATCTGAGTAAATCCTCACTTGGTGCAGCCTACGACCTTACTGCCCTTACGTCACTGAAGTGCTTTCCAACACATCACAGGGTCGCAAAGAGAAACTTAAAGAACCCCGGGGCCAAATGTAACACTTGACCACCACTGATAGTAGACAAATAAGCTCCATTTCATAGTTGAATCATCTAGAAACAATGCTTCCCTTGTTACAATTCAGTATAACGTGGCCTTCTGGAGCGATCTCATCAAACTGGAGAAAGGGGCTGATGTGAACCTCACAAAGCTCAGCAAGGAGAGCTGCAAAGTCCTGCAAATGGAGAGACTTCCCTGCAGACTTTCAAGGCCAGGCTGGACCAGGCTCAGAGCAACCTGACCTAGCTGTTGATGTTAATTACAGAGGAGATGGACTAGGTGACCTTTAAAGGTCCCTTTCAACTCTAAGGATTCTTTGATTATTTTGAATGTATTTCTAGCAATTTGCCTCAGGTGAAGCATATAGAATCAAACCAGCTGACTCCTCAGAAAAAAAAAATCACATTTACACAAAACCTCCTGTTAATCTATTAATAGTCTAACTACCAGCTTCCCCAGGTTGGGATGGGATAGTATATTGTACATTACAGGTATGCTCAGAATAAAATGAATATGTTAGGATTTATGGCTTCAGCACTATTCCCCTCTGACTTCAGTCATTCCTTTGCCTTTCAATGAAAGATCTTAGGCATTTACATGGATAGAGTTAGCCTGCTTAAACCGAATTGTAAACACAAATTATTCAGAGTTCATGAAACTGGTGCCCTTAAACTGCATAAAAACAAGAAGGGAGCTTACGTTAATCCTCATGAGACTGCCACTTTAGCATTTTCAGAGAGCTCTTCAGAGAAGAACAAGACGTTTCATTCCTGTTTAAATAAGCTTTCCAAAATGATAAAACAGTATTAGGCTCAGAATTTGTATCTCCTGAGATTACCAGTGGGTGTCAGGCAAAACTGCTCAGAGAAACCCTGTTTCTATTTTACACCCTTCTCCTTTCAGGCTTGAGAAGGAGGCTGGGAGCATTCACTGCTTCACAGGTAACATTTTCTCAAGCATCATCCCCTGAAATCGCTTAGGAAGAGTTGAATTTGCCAACTTAACAGTCTTACCTTCACAAATGAAATTAATTCAAAACCCTTCAAGTACGTTATCTACACAAAGTAAAACAATTAACATAATACAACACAATAAGATTTGAACACTTCTTTCACCAAAATTAACAAAGACTACAAGACCCAATGAAACAGAAAAAATGGGATGACCCAAGTGTTTTGGAAATATTTTTGTCTTATAACATTTCACTCACCTTTCAATACATTGTTTTATTAACAACTTTCACAACTGACCTGTATTCCAGGTAAATTTCCTTAGCAGTTGACATTTATATTCTTTCTAGGGAAGAGCTCTAAAACAAACGTGCCATTCCCTATCACCAGAATATCCCAGATGCACACAAAAATGTAGCTCTCAGCAAAATGTTACTTACCAACTCACTGAAGTTGCTGAAACAGCTTAAAGACTTTGTAGAATGGATGGATATATTTAAGCTTTGCCAAGGCAATGTAAAATGTAGAATACTCCTCAAGCCAATGTTTTACACCAGAGAGTATCAACAGAAAGGGAGTTGTACTATTTAAACCAAACTAATTTTGTTAAGTACAGTTTATGCCCAGACAAGTCCTTTCAAGGTAAACAAGAAGTTCCCATCTCCCACTTCAGGAAAACTCATTCAGTGAATTTGTCTGTATCTACACCCCTCATAACAAACAAAAGCAGCACATAAACTCTAACACCCTTTTCTTACGTTTGATATTTACATATTTGGTTACTATTGCTGTCCACTACAAAAAGCCCAGACAGGCAAACTCTGGAATCTAAACACAGAAAAGCTCCATCAAGCAGTAAGGATGCCAACCAAGTTCATATTTCAAAAGTAAGTAAATAAATAAATAGAATCTCTATTTCTGCTCACATTTTCTATCTTCTCCCGCTTGGGTTGATACACAGCACTTTTGAAGACAGAATGTTCCTTCACTTGGAACATTAGTTTTGTTGAAGCAGAGACTTTTTGTGGAGAAGGTGTGGTGTTAGTTGATCCTGATTTTGTGGGAGAGGCGTTTTGCATGCTTCTTACTTCTGAAATATCAGAACTAGTTTGATTGCAGATGATTTGCATCGCAACAGGCACTTCTGTGTCTCTCTGAGCTACTTAGCAGGACTTATACTTACCTTCAAGAAGCCTATCAGAGTGTCAAAGCCAATTCTAAAACGTACCAAGTTCTCAACATCAGATAAAGAATTCCTGATTTCTTCCTGCAGTTAACTACATACCAGAACGTAGCCCTAGATTAAACAGGTGACAGCCAAACATGAAGTAAACCATTTACCTCCCCGTTGATTTTAAAAAAGACAGAAAAACAGAAATGTGAACTTCCAGATTTCACATGCTCAGACTTCTTTTAGATACTTTTCCTTTTCTGACCTCCCTTTTTGAAAGACAGAAATTGGTTTTAAACCGTTTTTTCCAGCCTAAAATAAGAATAAGAACCTTATACAGAAGGACCTGTTGCTGCCAGTTCCGCAGTAAGTATCACAGTCCTCAAAAAAAGCAGCAGAAGAAAGCTGAGTCACACCTGGTCATTCTCAGTCTAGATCAGCTAAAAGGCTGCTAAATATTTATTTTTGGACAAGTATGATGTTGTGGAAAGGAAAAATGAAGCAAGACATGCCACAGAAGAGTGAAAATAAAATCCAAATAATTTAGCTCGATGACTAAAGTCTCCAAGATGTACGAATGTAATGGTGAATTCAGGTCACTATTACAGTCACAACATTCAGATCATGTTTTCTTTCAAAACTTGTGGTATTTAAGGGCATTGCCAAGTAAAATTGGTGATTGCTGTTTATCATTGCAATATCAAATAAAGGTGACAAAACAGGAAAAAAATGCTCACGTCTCCCAGAATAGTATTCAAAATCGCAGCTCTCGGCAGCAAAACCAAAACTAAGGCTTAGCAAGGTTTAGTCAGAAACAGAGGAGACACAAGAAAAACTTTATCCTTGTGCGGAAAGTTTTATTTAGACTACATACAAGGAAAATAGTTCTGTAATGTCTTACACACAAGCAGGTTCCCTGGTACAGCACTAGACTACAGTCTTGTGCCTACTGTCCCTTTAGTAGAAAGCCATTTAAAATAGATTTGGCTAACATATTTTGCCTGTGAACACACTGAAATTAAGTATTTAAAAATATGTTGCTTCTCACTTTTCCCATGTACTTTTAAAAATTTTCCCATGCTCAGAAAAATTGCAGTACTGGTTTGCCCAATTCTTTATTCTGCATTTGCTTCGTTTAAAGCACATCATGGGAACAATTATTTAAAAGAATCTTTTCAAACGAAGATGTTATTATTAAAATATTTCAATCAATTTAATAGATTTACAAAACCTGATTTACAATTAAAATGTATGCTATGGAATTCGCTGCACTTCAAAAAAAGGGCAGAAAATTTATCATGTAGGAGAGAGGGCAAGAATAAGTTTGTCACTCTTCTCCATCCAAAGCTGCCTGCTACTCCAGCACTAACCTACATTTTATTTGGGAACATAGGATTTCTTCTCTTGTTTTCACTTAACCAGAAGTAAAGAAATAGCTTCTAAATCTCTTTCACTTGTAACTCCAGTTTACCTATGTTATTTCTTCACTATGACATAACTAAAAATGTAGAAACTCCTGAGTACGTGTAAGGCGTCCAGCTGCACACACCAGCAACTGGAACAGGAACGCTGCCCTTGTTAGAAGTCCAACACAACCAAGGACTATTCACTTACTGTTCACAGTCTCATAGCCCAGACCTACAAATACTTTTAAACTGATAATCCTAGGCATGACTGGACCATAAACTTTCAGCAGTTAAGTTAAAGTGAATGTAGCCATGACACCTGCTTTTTTGCTTCTGTGCAGCACAGTACTACCACAGCCTTGGCACAGATGAGTATTTATCATTTAAGCTCAACTGATTCACAAATATTTCATCCCAGTCTGAGCAGCAGTTTCTGAACACATGAAGCAAACACACATGGCTTAAACTCAGTTTTAAAGAAAACTAATTCAAAAACAAAAGTGGAAAAAAGGCTCCAAAGGTAGAGCACTTTATCCTCTTAGATAAAACGGGTAGTAAAACAAAAGCAAACCAACCACCATATACCTGAAAGCTCAAAGCCACAACTTCAACATCTCAGGAAGTAACCTTAAAGAAATGTTCTTCCTGTTCTTAAGTGTCAGAAACCAGTCTGCGCTCCACTTCTGTTGCCTGCCCCAAACTTGTAACTTTTAACTTAGACCAAGTTTCAGGGTAGTGCCCAAAGAAAACATACTCTAGTCTCTGATCTCAGTGTTTTACCAGAAAGCCTGCAAATATCAAAGCCCTGGGATATTTAAGGGTAGATAAATGCCCGCCACCAATCACCGTGCAAAACTATGCTTACTCTTTTTGCTCTCTTTCTTCCCTCATAAGGAGTTCATTGCTAAACCAGGCCTAACTTCCAACAGAAGTCAGGAAGCAGCACTTCCAAGCTAGCTTGCACTGGAGTAGTCACATTAGCAGAAACCATAAACCTCTCCGCCTACAGAGGACATTAAAGCCAGCAGCTGTTACCTTCAAAGCAAGTATCACTTCCAAGCATGTTCTGTTTTTACTAAGAACTTTATTCCACCCTCCAGGAGGAGGTGCCCAATCACAAGGATGATCACACTCTCATAGACAGTAGTGTAATTTATTTCCCTTATGTCCTACTCACACACAGCAGTAGGAGCATGAAGCTTACCTCCAGACTACCACTTCCCCACACATAGTTTCCAAGGCTCCCCTTTTTCCAACCCTGAGTATGTCCACAAGCAACAGTGATCCTAATAGGGAAGATACCAGAACTTCCCATCCTGTAATTTCTGGGTGTCCCCCTCCATGCCACAGCTACCTCCAAATAGACAGACCCTTTTCAAGCATGCTGGTTGAAAGACAGTGGCAGTTCTTCCCACAGCAGTCAAGCTGCACACAAGGCCCTGAGCTGCTGCAGTGAAACTGATGACAGTAAATTCATCTCACGTACTTGGGCAAAGAGATGAAATAAAAGGAGGATAGGGTGATAGTAAGTTAACCACCAACAGGAGGAGTAGATACACTCTTTCGGCACATGTGGTACAAACCTAAACTATATTTAACTAATTCAAAAAGCTCTAAGCCAAGCAAAAGCATGTTTCTCACTCTAAAATAGACCTTTGATAGCTTGGAGCACACTGAACTGCAGGACGCAGGGCAGCATGTCAGTAGGCACATCCAGAGCTGCTGGCCCACATCTCAGCTGCACCACAGTCATTTCAGAAGGGCACTAGAAGTTTACAAACTGCCACTTGGAGGCTGGAACAGATGTGCTCACTTTCAGTATCACTTTGAGGCTGCCAATTGCTTCCTGGTCAGAAGCAAGATCCCTTCCCTCCTTGTCTTGTAATGAAGAACGCAGACATCTCTTATATCCATTTCAAAGCCAACATTAAAACAGACCGGCTCAGCTTCTTGTTTGAGGTAAGACCTCACGTATACATCTGCAACATAAGACATCACGTCTTATGCTCTTTTTCCCCAACAACAAATGCCAAATTCCAGAAGAGACACAAATATTCATCGAGTTACAATAATATGGAGAAGAAAAAAGAAAAGAAGAGAAAGCAGGAAGGGTGTTCTTCCAGTATTACCAGTGCCACCAGAACTAACTGCCTGCTTACATTCTTTCCCCTTGTGTCTTTACAAGAAGCAGCTTTTCTTTATTGGAATAATAAACTTTACCCTTTCTTAAACTCTAGGGAGCACTTTACAAAACACCCAAACAAGCCATGCTGTTTAAAATCAACATCAGGATTACTAATACGTGGGCTGCACTGAAAGTAATGCCTTTTATGTTATTATGCTGGCCCACAACATCAGAGGCAGATGTTGGTGGTAGGGGAGCAGAGGCTGAAGCTTCCTACCAAGAGCCATTACATCTTGTTGCCACGCAACAGATGACAACAGAAGGGCAGTCTGTCCAAATGGTGTCCGATGTGGAAATGCATATGAAGCAAAGGTGTGGAACTGAATTTCTCCATGTGGAAAAAATGGTACCCACTGACATTCCTCAACGCCTGCTGAATATTTACAGAGACCAAACATGGATGTGAACACAGTGAGGCAATGGGTGGTGCACTTCAGCAGGGATGACAGTGGGTTACCTCCGCTGGTGCAGATTTTTTTGAGCTCAGCATGAAGGCTCTTGCTCATCGCTGGCAAAAAATGCATAGTTAAAGGCGTGTTAAAAAAATATTGTTTTGTACCTGAGAATTTGCTCTACTAAACAGTGTTTTTGTGCTCTACCTGTTGTAGCTTCCATGGGAACAAACAGGAGGCATTACTTTTGGAGCAACCTATGCACATTTCTTCATTGGCCTCAGCAACGTTTCCATGACTGCTGCATTCTTTAAAAATTAGTGTTTTCCCACAGACTGCACTCCACATGAAGTCACAGTCCCTGGTGATGACAACTGTATCCACAGCAACCGGCCATGATGTAACAAACGAGATGAACCACTCCTGGCAGAGGGAATGGATCACAAACTTTTCTGGCAGACTCTTAGGAATCTCAATTAACGTCTCAATAAAACGCCTGTTGACATTTCAACGTGGAAATATTATCTCATAAAACAACACACTTCAAGAGAAGGTAATGTTGTCTTCACCGATCTCCACACTCCTAGGCCCTTTCAACTCCATTTTTAAAGACCTTTTTAAACCATTAATTGCACTTAGGGTTTAAATCCACAGTATTGAGTGAAGAGAGCCGAAGCCAAAGTCGTATCTGCAGTAGTTGCTAGAAACCTATCCAAAATCCCTTCAGAGATCTCTAAAAACATATAACCCTTGCACAGTTGAACCTTCAGGTGTTCAAACCACGCACGGAATCATACCCAGGTGTATGTGCACAGCGGGCAGATGTTGCACTGATCCGAACACAGCGCATCACCACTGCTGGTGGAAGCCTCAGGTTATTAAGTGCGTGCATTTACACCTCAGTGCTGCTCATCCCCGCTTTCCGAGCGTGGCAAACGCGGGACGCAACACTGCCTTTCGAAACGCGCTTAAACGCATCCACCTAACTTGTATGATCTCTCCCCGGTCCCACGACCGCAATGAAGCGATGAATTCCTACCGCGACGCAGCCAGATGCAGCCCTGCAGCGGCCGGCTGCGGAGCAGGATCGCACCTCGCGCCCAAGGCGCCGGCACAATGCCGGGCGGCACAACGCGCACCGCGGACGCGTACGTGAGAGGACGGGGCCGTCCCCAGCCACACCTGCCGCCCGTGGACGGCCCGAACTCCCGCCCCGCCGCCTCGGAGCGAGCGCGGCCACAACGGGAAACGGACGGAGCGGGGGCCGCGCCCGCCAGCAGTACCTGGGCAGCTCTTTGTTCCTCCCCGCTCCCGTACTCACCCACGGTGGCCAAGGTCTCCAGGTCCTCCAGCCTGTATGCGGCGGGCTCGGGCGCCGAGGGCGAGCCGGGGCCGGCGGGGCTGGGGGCCGTGGCGGCGGGCTGAGGAGCGGCCAACCCCGCCGCCGCCGCCGCCGCCTCGCCGCCGCTCTTCGCCCCCATTTTGGCCTTGGCGGCGCTGAAGGCGTCCATGGGGCCGCTCAGCACATGGAGGGCGGCGGGGCGGAGGCGGACGAGAGGGAGCGGCGGGGACGCAAAGTTTCAGTCTTCAGCAGGCGGCGGGGTGGCTGCGCCCCGGAGCCCGCTGCCACTGCCTCGGAGGGGACGCGGAGCCCTTCAGCATCACGAGCCGCCGCGCAGGCAGACAATGGCGAGAGAGAGCCCGGGCGGGCCGAGCCTGGCTACGCCGTGCCGCGCCGTGCCGAACCGCGCGACACGCCGGGCGGAGGGGCGGGGTCTGCCCGCCGCCGCTGCTGCTGCGGCACGGGCCCGCAGAGGGTGGCGGGGCGGGGGCGGGCGGCAGCGCGGAGCTCGGCCCTCGCCGCGGGCGCGGCCCGAGGGAGGCGGCGCCCGGCTGGGTGGCGGGGAACCCCGGCGCTCTGCCTTCGGTCTTCCCCGCGCCGAGTCGCGATGCTGCCGCCCCCAGAGCCCCCTCGTCCCCTCGAAAAGTTAGACAGGATTGGCTCTGCCCGCTGCGGGGGGCAGGGCGGCTTCCTGGCCCACCTGCCTTCTTGCTTATGCCCGTCCCGAGCGCGTTGGAGAACCTCAAGCGCTCCCCACCCACGCGTGTTAGAACGCTTATGCATGATTGTCGTCTCTGTTTTCGAATGGATAGAGGTATGGCTGCACGTAGCCCCAGAGCCCCGCGATGAGGTGGTGGAAATGCCCCTCACGCAGCACTGAGTCGCTCTGTCTCAGGAGCTGTTGATGATTATACTGAAAGCCGACGAAAATTGGTCTGTGAGCTAAGTCATTGGGAAGAGGTCATGTGAAAACGGGGGAGGAATTCCTAATTTTTTCCATGCCTTGTTCTGGCCCAGTTGTGCGCTGCTCACAGCTCCTAGCCCTCGCTCCAATGAGTGGAGTGTCTGTAGTGCTGAGTGTAAGGTTACTGCAGAAGTGGTGTTTTGCACTTCCTTTGAATTTCATGCAAATACATGGTCTGCTGACCTCGGTGTGGAGCGTATGCAGTGATAACGAGAAAGAAGTACATGTGTGTACAAAAATGAGCATCAGAATAGAAATTGCTATTATTGGAGAAGGCTGCAGAGAGACCTTCTTGTGGCCTCCCAGTACTTGAAGGGGCTTACAGTCGAGAGGGGATGGATTTTAACATGGTCTGATAGTGATAGGACAAGGGGGAATGGCTTTTTACTAAAAGAGGGGAAATTTAGGTTAGATGTCAAGAAGCAGCTTTTTACTCACAGGGTGTTGAGGTGCTGGCACATCAGGTGTCTGGCAAACCTGCCCATGGCAGTGTGGTTGGAACTAGATGGTCTTTAAGGGCCCTCCAACCTATTCTATGATTCTAAGCTTATTATATACAAATTACAAACTTAAGTATCTATCTCCTGAATTTTAACAGATCCCTGGGGTCTTGTTCATAGTTGTGATGCTCACAGAATGTATCATTTATTTTTATCTTTCGGCTTGTTGACGCGGGGGTTATGACTAATCTGGGAAAATGCTAGGTCATCCCTGCTTCCTGCCAGCCTATGAAACGAATCATCGGTCAGAGAGGATGACATAACTTTTGGGATAAAATTTCAAATTTCCATGCTGTGCTTTTTGAAATGCATTGCTATTCTATTTACTATTTTATTTAATTTGCGTCATGTATCGTAAGTTTTGTATACAAAAAAAATTACCACAATTCATGCATTCAGTGGAACATTTCATAGATTCATAGATTCATTAGGTTGGAAAGGACCTACAAGATCATCTAGTCCAACCATCCTCACACCACCATCCCTACCCACCAAGCTACTAAATCAAATCCCTCAGCACCTCATCTAAACGCTTCTTGAACAGCGCTAGGGACGGTGCCGCAACCACCTCCCTAGGCAGGCCATTCCAGTGCCTGACCACTCAGAGGCAGAATAGATGTATTTCAGGAGTTCGACTCCATGACCCTTATGGATCCCCTCCAAATTGGGATATTTTATGATTCTGTGAAAGATTCCCTAAGCTACGAATTATAGATGTTCTGGTGGACTGTAAATTTAATTTGTTCGAGAGCTGCACAAGCCAACAAGCCTCTCTTAATGAGAACAGAAATATCTCGTTTGAGATGACTGCTTGAAAAATAAGCATTCCTTCACTGAAGAAATCTGAACCCACATACAAATATAACTTTGAACAAAAATGTATAAGCAAATTATGACCAAGAAAGACTTCCCTGGAAGTCCAGTCTGTTGAAGATGATCTTCCAGTTTTGTCCTGATAACAGAGAAATCATTCACTGCTCAGATGTTAAAGAGAGAATACTGCATAGAAGGAATATTTCAAGTCACATTCCTGTTTATGATATGAGCTTTAGTGATTAAAATTCTTGTGTTCAGGAATTTTAAACTTATTTTAAAATCTCCTTTTAGAGACCCATTCAGAAAGGCTGCAGTTCAGTGAGGTCTGTAAACAGTGTTAGCTCCGTTGAATTCAGTGCCCATTTCCTTGTGATGAAACAGTCTTGTGCTTACTGCCTTGCTTGCCTGGTATCCAAAGCATTTGCTAGCTGTAGTTGTAGCAATCTAATTGCAATGTTTATATTTAACGTCAACATATCATTACTGTGCTTTACCACCTCTGTATAACCTACTTAGAATTTATCTTTCAGCTGTCAATTACTACGATATTTCATGGAAACAAAACATCATTCTTTCTAAATTAAAGGAGGCTGAGAATCAAAACTTCATGAGTTACAGGTGGAAGTAGAGCTGCCCGCTGATTAACAGTAGCAGATATTGAACTTAGTTTCCTGCCCAGTTTGGCTCACTGTAGGAAGGTCTGCAGCTCTGTTCTCCTTTTGTCGTTCACTTTTGCCCACTATTTCAACTCAGTATGTGAACATTTGCTCACAGTTACTTGAATAATCTTCAGTTTTCTCTTACAGGTAATCCACAGTGCTCATCTTTTTCAGTTTTCTCACACATGCAGAGGATGCCTTCAGCGAGGTTCTAGCCTAAAGCTGAGTTTCATATGTTTCCATCACTTTGTCTTGTAGATGCTTACACAGAGCATTAGCTCTGTTATGAATTTTTCCCTAGAAGGTGAATACCTTACTAAATGAGATTTTAAAAGTAGAGAACAGTGTTTTATTTTTTTCTCAACACTTGTGATTTTGAGTGATATAGTCTTTTTTTTTCTTCCATTTCCGTTGCACAAAGAGTTCAGTTTCTTATATTCCTTTGTAAGTTCAGGAGCTTGAAGAGACTTTGAGTTCACAACTGTTGAGGAGGTTGAAGTCCTGGTTGTCAGTTGTGTTCCTTCATGTTTCCTTTCTTGTATGTATGTTTGCTAGACTTCAGCTTTCTACACATAGAGCCACGTTGTCCAGGCAGTGCTTCTGTGGGTGATAAGCTACAAACCTATTTCCCATTTCTATTTTATTTCTATTTTTTCCTTTACTGATGGAAAGGATTCCAGGCTTTCTGCCTGACTACATAAAAATTCATAACAGAGCTCATTGCACTGTCATTTAGAGAAGACATAGTGATATGCATATCAAACAAATGGATATGATTTGAGCACTGGACTCTCGGTCTTGTGGTTCTCCGTGAAGAGAGTCAGTCATTTAAATGTCTCCATGACTGCAGACAAAAGACTCTCCCCTGTGGTCTGAGCAGGTTTGCGTTTGCCTACCTAAAAGCATGCTTTTTCCTCCCCATAAATTTATAATTTTCCTCACAAATCTTGTTAAAGCATATCTTTACCATCACAGTAAAATGACTACAACGAGTTTGTTAGAGAATCTGCCCAAACCTGCAGGGAGGAAGTGAATAAGTTCTTCAGTGATTGCTGTTATTAATAAATGGTTCTGCATCTTCTCTTGTCACATTATGTACAGTGCCTAAAAGCGTGGGACTGATCTGAGGAAGAAGAATAGCTGGTAAAGATAATTAGTACTGCTATGTGTTTTTCATTTGTTTTGTTTTGCTAAAGAGGCTCATGATCAGGCAAGTCCTGTGAAGTAAACAAGCAGGAATTTTGTACAAGAAATCCCTGCCTGTGACAAAAGAAAGGGGGAAATTGTGCTGCCCATCTGAAGTAGTTCCTTCAGTGTATGGAAATAAGACCATTTGTATAATGAACCGTCACATATTATGCAAATATATCTATGGATTAATATGGCAACAATCATACCTGTATTTTAATATGATTAAGTTTAATTTTTTTAGAAGTGTGTAAATGGTTATGAATATAGTATCTCAATCCAAAGGAGAATTTAAGCACCAAAAAAAAAAAAAAAAAGAAATAAAAAAAAAAAACAACCAACCAAACCAAAAAAATGCAGCTGCCAATATCCCAAACTATGATTTTGTAGCATCTTGATGAACTAATGCCTGGCTTCAGGTGTGCTTTGGCTTCTCCAGTTGTAATATGGAATATTGTTACAATGGTGTCTAGACTTCTGCCCAACCCAAGCAAGTTTGTGCCTATCTTCTGCTGAAACTAGATTTAGATCTGGAAACTAGATGTTGCTTTGCCTACATTTGCTGAGGAACTTTTCATGTTAAGCATTCTCAGTGCATATCTCACATACATGCAAAACTGCTTATCTCCCCAAATGAAGGTGTGCTCACCTTTTTAGAAATAAAAATGTTGGAAGAATACTGTTTTCTTTTATAAGAGATACTGAAATACCGGTATGCTGGATAAGCTCTCAAAAGCATACGAGGATATTTTCTTCAATGGAAGACAGAATAGAACAGCAGTGTACCAGGATGTCTTTTTGTTCTTTCTTTTCCCCAAAGGAGTTGTTACACATATTCCTACTAGTACATCTCATTTGAATACACAGGATAGTGTAGAGGCTTTTTATAGCAGCCACTCAGCAAATGGAGTATCCAGCAGTTTTGATCTTAAAGGTACAAAAGGAGTTCTCATTGCAACCTCCCCTCCTTAAATTACCAGAGACAATTGCAGGACATCTTCTATTACTTCACAACCATTCCTTTTTTTGCTGTGCCTGTGAGATGAAGCTGCCAGTTCACTGTTCTGTAAAATGCTGCACGAGTCTTAGAAATTAAATGTAGATCTAGTTGCATTTATTTATACAATTTATGGTATACAACCGTGTTTTTACAAATGTCAGCGAAGTCCTGCAAAGACTACTGTAGAACCATTAAATTCCACAAATGATTAGCTAGTGTGAGCTTTATCAAACCTTTATAGCAAGACAAGCATTATGTGAACTTTATAACATATTAGTCGTCAGACAGAATAATAAAACACACCTTTTGGTACCTGCCTCAGGGAACTAAGCCATCTTGTCAAGGAGTCCTCAGTTAGATAGATGTGAACTTTTTGTGCCAGAACTTTTTTTTTTTTTTCTCTCTCTATGAGACATAACAGTTAAAGGACTTCTAAAGTCAAATATTGACTTTCCTAAGGCACATGCAACTAATGCATGAACAGACTAAATTGTTTGGTCCCCTCATATCCAGGACTAAGAAGGCTTTTGTCAGGATCTAAGATTTCCCTCTAGTCACAGGCATCAAAGCAAGAAAGACTCCAGGTGTGGGAATCCGTTGTATCTTCTTTGATTTAGTGTCAGATTCTCCACTTGTCACAATTTACACTGGCGTCAGACTTGTAAAGGTGTGGTTTTTGCTGAGCTGATCCAAATCCAGGCTGCCAGGGTTTTGTCCTCCTCCCTCTCAGATCATCAGTTGTGCCCACGCCCTGGTGTGTGCGCTCAGCGTTCCAGCTGCTCCCTGGTGAGCCAGTTCAGGAATTAGTTTGGGCATTTACTTACAAGGTTGCTAGGTTTTTAGCCAGATAACTGCCACGAGCAAGTTGTTAGGGCACATGGTGAGCTCTGGGGAATTTAAAACGGACAGCATTTCCATCAAGCTGCTTCAGTTTTATCTTCCACTTTCTTCTGCTTATATCCTTATGTCCCTCCCATTGCTCCTCAAAAAGAAATCCAGCAGTTTGAATGCTCTGGGGATGTACACAGCTGCAGCTGAAGTTAGTATTACCCATGAATGGCATTTAGATAGATCTTCATTCAGTCTTCTGGATGACTTAATCGCTTAGCAGTGCCACTGAGGCTGGCCATAAAATACAAAAGAAACAAAAAACAGGGAAAAGAGATGGGTGCCTCATTTATGTTGTCGGTATTTCTTGTTTTATGGACATATCTGCCAGCTCAGTCAGGAAATATGGAGTCTGATTTCACCCAGGGCAACTAGGCAAAGAGTCTAGCGCTGTGTCTCTATGTTCACTGACACTGAATGTCAGCTATAGTCTAACAAATGCTATGTAGACATGCTATAAATATTTTTTATTCAATGGTAAATGTAAAAAAAAAATTGCTGTTCTTTTGAAAGCAGAATTCTTGCATGCGTGAAAGCTGCTTATTTAAAAATGGAATGTAATTATGAAAAGGACTTTACAAGTTAAATCTAGCAATGGTAATCATGCCTTTATCATCCACAGCTGATCTAGTTGGCCATAAAGTAATATATTCTCTTCTCAATCTGTTCTTCCATATTCTATAACTCATTAGTGTAATTAAAAGTAATACAATATAAATTCTGTAAACTCATTCTGTAATGCCACATCACTTTAACATTCCATTCCAAACTGGTCTGATTTATACTTTTATCTTCACTATCAGTTAATTTCCTTACAGAAATATGAGCTAAAACGGTTAGAAGATCCTTCAGAAATATTTCTGCTGCTACTTTTAACAAACTGTTCGCTGCTGAAAGTGAAGCAATGCATTTTAGGTTTCTTAGAATTTATTACTGTAGTCTTATGTATGAAATAAAACTTATATGGTATTTTCCAACTCTTTTATTTTTGCTGGTCAAATATATATATCGCCAAACAAATATAGAGTGATATAACTGTGATTCAGTCTTCTGTTTACATTTTAGTTCATGAACTGTTCACTACATGAGTCATTGTAGATTCATTAAGCAAAATCCTCTGAGTGCCTACCTAATCTCTGCGCATTTTAAATAACTGCCTACATTCTACCAAAACCAATGAAATTAATCAACAAGATGCAGTGTTTTAGTGGCTACAACTGGGTTTCCATTCATAGTTAGGTGCTTTATGAATGGGAGCATAGAACGAAAAGCATGAAACTATTCAAGCGATGGAACGAAGAATCTGTTTTTAAATATAAAATGGAAATGTGTTCTTCTCAGGCATCTTGCCCGTTGAACTATGAACTTAGAAAACAACAACAACAACAACAAAAAACACCACAGCATTGTGGCTTTTTGGAAAAGTCAAGTTAATGTGATCATTACAGATTTGAGCAAACCTTGCATTATTTCTAAGCATACATACATTCACTCCTGAAGAAAGGTAACTTACTGTCCAGGGGCTTTATAATGCATTTAATTTTCACCCGTATCTTGTTTTTGTACAGTGAAAATCTGTGAAATAATCAGCATGGCAAAAGCATAACACAATGAACATTGCACAAGTCAAAATACTAACACAGATGAGTTCAGGAGCATAAAAGCCAACCAGTAGCTCATCAATCTTGCAAAATATTGAATTACCTAACTCCTGTACTATCTTTAGCAACTGATTTCTGGCCTTTGAGCTGATCTTGTTTCCACTCTTTGTGTTTGTTGAAAAGCAGTGGATCATTTGTCTGGACAACTGGAGTGGATCACTGGGTCATAGCTCTGCTAGGGCATGGACTTTCAGAAAGCTGAGGTGTGGCACAGCCATTCTGTTTACTAGGTTTTATGGACTTTAACAAACTTTAATTAGATGAAATTAGAATAATTTAATTGAATTTAAAATCTGTCAGCTGGAATTGAAGCTCCCAACCTTTCAGAAGATCATTAACTACATTCAACTGACGCACTGTCAGCTCAATTCTCTGCATGTCCAAGAAGAATAAATGATACAGTGGCTTGAAGCAGAAGAAAAAAATGTTTAGGTAGAAAACATACTATAAGTCAGCTAAAATTAAATGTTAGCATTTTCTACTAGCTTTGAGTTTAGTATGTTTAGAACTCAGATTACATCCATCATGAGGCAGAGAGGCATCATATTATTGTTAAGAAATCCACTTCTTCATGTCTCATACCTAGTGTTCTGCAGAGTTTCTCAACACATTTATCTCTTTTTGCCATGATTTTATTTCTTCATCCACCTGCCTCCTCCTCAGAGCCACAGAGAAATTTAACAACTGAAGCTTTGCGCTGGTATAACCTATGTACACTTGGCATTTTTTGTTTGTTTTTGTTGTCCAAAATGAGTAGATAACATGATTTTGTTTGTGGGCATTGCTCTGGTGCAGGAGGCTCTGCCTGGCTCTGACTTCTTTCCTGTGTTGGTGTATTTACAGGTAAAGGAGTCTGCTAGTAGAAGGAATGTTTGGGAGATTATTTTGGGATTGCAGATAACACTTTTTTTTTTTTTTTTTTTTTTGTTAGTTTCTGTTATCTTTTATAAATGCAATGAGCAATCCTGCTAATGTTGAAAAGGAGAGGAATTTGCAAGTGATTTCACTGAGTTCACAGTTGGGGTGTGGAGCTGACAGCTAATCAACTTTGCAAAGCAAAGAGAGAGCTCTCAGCAGTTTCCTTTGGGAATTGTCTGCAGCCATAGTTTGCCTCTTCACAGACTTCATCCAGCAAGGCTTCCCAAGGTAGATGTTGGCACCCAGAACCCCACTGAACATGCTGTATATGCTGTGCGCCCATGTCTAGCCTTCCTTGGGAAGGGGGCACAGCAGTACCTCAGAGCCTTGCTTCATATGAACTATCACTGTTGTTCTTAAAAGCACACTGGAGAAGAAGGTGATGACTCTCTGGCATTACAGTTCTTTCATCTGTGCATCTTTAGTATTTTTTTTTTCTTTTATTTATGTGTTTGTATATGTTATGGAATGTATCTAATATATTTTATCGAATCTATCTGCAATGTATTTTACCTAATATATATCTGCACTCCCTTTCTTTGCACAGATAGTTAATTCTTGTTACTGTCCTGCTCTTAGATATTCCTGAATGTCTCTCCAAACTATTGGTTAGAAATGGAAGGGAAAAAAATAGAACATGGGATGGAGGAGTGGACAGAGATTATTTCTGTGTTAATTTCAAAAGTAAGTTCTTTTCATACAGTCAAATTGTTTTCATTTTGAACTGCTCTATTTTCTTCTTTGTCTTCTCTCTGTGTGGCACAGAAAAGCCCTTTATGTTCCATGGAAGTCATACAGATCTCATAGGATGGGGAGAAGGTTTTGATCTTTGGTTCCTCCATTTTTGTGACTGTTATACTTCAGATACTTTACTGCCTTAACCACTTTATCAGAGGTGCTGCTTTCATGTTATAAGAAGCTGTTCTCTTTTGTGTTTATATACCATGGGTTTCTTATCTGCTTCTGTTTTTACACACCCTTTCACAGAAAGCCAGGCAGTCTCCTTGCAAAGAACGAAGTTCATATCTCCTAATGAGAGTTACAGAGCTGAAAAAGTAATTATGAGAAAATGAACAAAAAGCTATTTTTTCTATCTTTTCCATTAAAAAGGATACCCACATTAATGGCATTCAGGGCATCTGTGCTGCCTATAGTTTATGTAATCTTTGATTTCTTTAGACTTCAGATGTTAATCTGATTCAGAAATAAACTGGAGAATTATGAAGTTCTTTTGGAATTACTTACCTGGATTCATCATGTTTTGTTGTTGTTGTTTTTGTTTGTTTGTTTTTTAGAATCTGAATTTGAACAACTAGAACTTGAAGAATATCAAAAAGAAGAAAATGACTGTCATACAGAAAGAAATGCCAGTAAAGGAGTATGGAGATTTCACAAAGAAACACTGGTGAAAAGGCTGCAGTGATAGGTAGTACTTGTGCCAGCTTATGTCTCCAATGGATGACAGGTAAGATGGATGAAGATCTTAGCTAAAGACATGCAGACAGGTTTTCAGGAGTTAGAAAATCAGAGTTTTAAGAATGGAAACTATATTCTGGTGGTTTTATAGATAAGAGAGTTAAAAAGCAAAGTTGGAAGATGTAGACATCAAATATTCTTCAGGTTTATTTGGTATTTTGTTCTACTATTTTGTTCTATTCCAGTGGAATAACCTTTATTTGTCTATTGATAGATCTTTCTTTTGCTATAAATATTCAAGAACTTCAGCAACTTAGTTTTCTGTTCTACCTAAATTATTTTGTTATTAATATTTGATGGCAAACAAAAAGCACAAGGATGAGCTGGGCGTTTGAGAAGAGATACGAGAATAGTTAGTTATGCTATTTCTGAGATGGCTGAATGAGAAGCAATTATTACTTAATTTGAAAAGCATTACTAGTGTCTGTTTTGTGATATTATAAATATTTCATGTTCATCTAATTACAGCATAGTTTATTTCTTAAAGTCAGTGGGACTAGGATGAACACAATATGACAAATCCAATACTTAAAGTTTTTTGACACAAAAGTTAAAGCTTAAGGCAAGGTTGCAGATGTTGACAATTTAATGTTCCTAGCTATGCTCAGGGATTTTGAGCAGGATAGAATCTTTAATGAATTTTAATGCAATCAGATTACAGTTTGTAGGGTTTTTTGGATAATTCTAACACAAAATATATTTCCCAGTTTGGCCTTGTTTCATGAAAACAGATATGGGTATGTTTAAGTTTGAGCTTATTTACAGTTTGAAACGTGTAGGAATTAAAAGTAGAAGTGCTTTGCTGACTAACAAAAAACTAAGTACGTACTTAACAGAAAGTGCTTTATTATACTGAAACTCTTACGATTGAAACATTTTTTTTCCAGTTGAAGTGCGAGTACAGTGAAAGAAGAGAAAAAATTACCTTTGATCTTACTGAACCAGTAAATTACAGGCAAAGTTTTGTAAGAATCGTTTGTAACAAATCAGGCTGATTCTGCAGAATGAAGCTTGAAACTACATGTTCCTATTACATGTAACGCTAATTTCACTAATCCAAAGGCATGAAATAAGATGTACTTTTTCTGTGTGCTTATATAATGCCACTGATGATTTCTGACAGGTTAACGATTTGATAGAGGGAAAAGGTGCACTCATGATGTAGGTTTGCTGGCAAATTCACTTTCAAGTACATCTTTAGTACCCCATTTATATCTTTTCCCTTTTCTTTACACTAAATTTCAAATTTGCAGAGAAGTAAAAGTATCCAAGTGTAGCTACTCATTCAAAGAAAATACATTATTACAAATTATTTTTCATTTATATACATTTGCTGAAAATAGGAATTTCTTGCCATCTGAAACCTACAGTGTCTTTCACAAATAAAACATTAGTAAATGATACATCACTGACTCATGAAAATCTCTGTTGCTAAGGCAAAGAATTAGGATATTTTTCTAATAAACTGTGTATTATTATTTAAAAAATGGCATCCATCCATGTTGTAGAAACGCCATTAGCTATCATTAGAAGTGATTATGCATTTAGTATCTGAAAATAAAAGTGCAATTATACAAATGTCCTGAAAAGGTTACTCCTTGTTTGAAAGCCTGCTGTTCTGAAAAGCATTTCTGAGGAACATGTGCTAATCATTCAAGGAAAGGAGAATAACTTCTCTGAAGTGGAGCCTGGTAAGCTTTAAGGGAAGTATTTTAAAATGGGGAGAGCTTTATGAGCTCCAGAGCCCCTTGAAACCTTTTGCTATAAAATTGTACAGTGGCTTAGATTGAAAGGGACCTCAAAATCGTTTTGTCACAGTGCACCTCTGATGTCATCTATTGTGCGGCAATGAAATGTAATGGAATGTTGGTGGGAAGGTTCAACCTCTACTGTCATACTATCACCATCTGCTTCTGACATTGTGCTTTAAAATAGCAGACTTTACTTTCAGAGTAGCCCTCAGTATATATATAATATAGTTAATGCATCTAAGTAAAAAAACCTTGTTTTTTTGGCCTTATCCTCACAAGTATTTGGGAAGAATCCATCTACATATAGATAAAAGAAAAATCGGCATTCCAATGTCTGTTTGTTTAGTTGCAATCTTATTACTGCCAATAAGATCCTGCTAATCTTTACTTCCTTTCATCATTCCTATTTATTTGCTATCTTTCTCTGAGAAATATTGCCACAAATATTAGACAAGTCCCTGTATGAGTGTATCAGCAGTTATTATCAAAGTGCTCCTATTTTTTTTCTGAATTTAGACTTTTAATACTGTTTCTTCTGTTTCACATCTTTTTCCTAATGGTCTTTTTCCTTTCTTCTGTAACTGGATCTCACCATTTATAATAAATTTGTGAAGTCTGTCATGGTTGTAAGTTTGAAGACTAAATTCTGCACTACTCTAGAATACATTTAAATTTGCCTGAGTTAGCTAGAAGTGCATTTTCTGTGAATTTCTTCCATATTTCATATCCTTCGTAATTCTGGAATACAGTCTTCTTTGAATCTCTGTCTAATTTTTGTTGTTTGGTTGCCTATGAACAGTTCTCTGTTCTATTTATTTTCACTTCTGTTGAACTGATTCTGGCATATTTTGCTTTCATTTTTTGCTTTTCAATTGCTGCTTTAGATTTATTTCAGCTTCTGTAGCAGCAGTTCAATCTTGTACGTGTCTTTAAAAATGCATTGATCCCCAATGATTCAGGGTTTTTTTTTTTTGTTATTTTGCAGGAATATAAATATTTATTAGATTTCCTATGCCGTTGTTCTTCTTTTTCCTTGTCATTATTTCACGTATATTTATTTTATCAGCTGAACTCATGTGGTTTGTTTGCTTTTAATCCATTTGGCAGAACTTCCGTGTAAGAATAGAGTAAATATTGCAGCTGGTTTTCCCTTAAAAAAAAAAAGTTTGCAAATTTGGGAAAATAACCTGTTTTCATTGTGGAAGGAAGGGAAGGTGGATGAGAATCAGTGTTTATCTTCACTCTTGATTTTAAAGACAGTGCAGTCAGGCAAGTGCCCAGCTGACTAGGGCTTCTTAACTCAGGTGCACAGATGGCTAATGCAGGAATGCTGCTTCTAATTCATGCCAGGTGAATATGCTCACTCTAGTGGGCCCTGCAATGGTAGCCTTAGTGTGGGAGTACATGTAAATCAAAATTCAGCTGAAGAGGAAGAACTTGCTGACTGAGAACTGTATAAGCTATACAAGTTATTATAGAGACTGCTGGTTTAATTGCATCTTGCAGTGCAGAGTATCCATTTCCCCATTTCCACTGCTTGCAAAAACAAAAAAAAGAAATAGCCTCAGACTTGCTAAGCTTTTTTGAGGTTGAAGACAACCCTGTTTTTGATCCCTGCATCACTAGGTTCAGAAAATTGAGTACTCAGTAAGAGTTTTTTCTGTTAATTCCTGTACCAACTTAAGAATGCTGGATGCCCCAGAGGGGCAACCAGGCCAGTCTTCTGAGCTGCAGGGAAGAACTGTATAGAATCACCGAATCACAGAATCATAGAATGGCTTGAGTTGGAAGGGACCTCAAGGATCGTGAGTTTCCAACCCCCTTGCCACAGGCAGGGCTGACGGCTGCTAGATATGGCACTAAGTCAGATTGCCCAGGGCTTAATCTAACCTGGCCTTAAACACCTCCAGTGATGGGACATCCACAACCTCTCTGGGCAACCTGTTCCAGCACCTCATCACTCTCTCAGTAAAGAACTTCCCTCAGCACCTAGTCTAAATCTCCCTTCCTTTAGTTTAAAACCATTCCCCATTGTTCTGTCACTGTTTATCCATGTAAAATGTTCATTTCCCTCATGTTTATAAATTGCCTTTAAATATTTGAAGGCCACAATGAGGTATCCCCACATCCTTCTCTTTTCCAGGCTGAACAAGCGCAGTTACTTCAGCCTGTCTTCATAGGAGAGGTGCTCCAGTCCTTGAATCATCCTTGTGGCCCTCCTCTAGACCCTCTCCAAAAGCTCCACATCCTTCCTGTGTTGGGGGTCCGAGGCGTGGATGTGGTACTCCAGCTGGAGCCTCATGAGGGCAGAATAGAGGGGGACAGTCACCTCTCTCTCCCTGCTGGCCGCCCTTTGGACGGAACCCAAGATACCATTGGTCTTCCAGGCTGCAAGCACACACTGCTAGTTCACATTAAGTTTTTCATCAACCATAATCTTCTCTGCAGGTCTCCTCAAAAAATCAGTCAGTTCTATGGTTTCAGAAACAACTGTTACCTCGAGTAATGGGAGATTCACAGATCAAATGTTGTATGTCCTGATTCTCTAAATGTTCTTCATGGTTTATGAGAACTGCTGATTGATAAATGAACTGAAGCTTTTTTTCTAGGAGCGTCTGAGGCATCTTCTGTATGGCTAAACAGAAGTAGCTGGTTTCATTTTCTCTAGCACATTCCCAGGTCCTTATTAATATGAGAATGAAGCATACTGTGTCAAATTGTTCACTTGAGAACAGGTCTTTTGATCCTGTTGGGGAAGTATTTACATCTAGAACATAAAAGTCAAGCTGGTTTAGGCAGCTACAAGAATATGGTCCACAGTCTTTCCATATTAGTTCTCATTAGATGCTCTTTCTCCCACACCTTATTCCATTTCAGTAGCATTTAACTTTTGCATTCCTCTAAGTACTTTTAGCTGAGTACATGCTCTGTTCCACAACCTCCCCTACTCTCTTTTCATAACCATTCTACAGTCTGTATCAATTTTAAAGATAACTGTTACTGTTTTGGATAGCAGTAGAAAGCAGATTGATAGATGGTGGATGTAGCAGTGCCTGTTCAAATGTTCTCTCTCACTCAGGAAATACCCAATCTTCTGCTTTTTCTCAGGAAATAAATGATCATTTTACAATAACCATCATAATAATGATCCTATGGTTATTTCTTCTGAGGACTGTTATTGAGGCTGTCTGAATTGAAGACTGTAAGCTCACATTTGGCTCTTAAACTAAGGGCTCAGTTCCAATAACATTCAGTATTTTAAAGTTTCACCTGAGACATTTTCTGCATACCTTTCACTTCAGAAAATCGTACTATTGCTGTCCATATGTGAACATACAAACAAAGTTTTAATTATTGTTGAATTAGTAAGTCTCATACACTTTGTTTTTACATTTTCTTAAGTTCTTAGGGATCTGCTCTCATCTGAAAGGACAGAAATTGTTGTATACGTTACTTACTGGAATTAATTAGGAATCACAAAGATCCAGTGCTTCCGTGCTTAATGTTTTAATTTTTTTTTCTCAGTTGTCCTTTTACAAACAAAGTGGAAGCTTATGCAGATGGTTATTCAATAATTTGCTAGTAGTATATTCTGCTTTTGTGATGGTACTCTATCTTTTTCAAAAATATTACTTACTCGCCTTATTTTTCATAATTTTGGACAAATTGATAAATCAATGAAAATATTTTGTTGCACTTCTGTGCATGTTGAACAAGTATACAGTTCATGTATGTGCTATACGTTTAGTTTATGTGTGTTTTGTTAGATGATTCTGTTGTTATTAACATGCCATCAGATTGCTACTATAATTAGTCACTGTATGATCTAGAGCATAATAATCATATAAAAAATCTCTACTAATTACCCTGTAATCTACTGTTTGTTGATTAGAAGAGCATGGGATGAGTATTTCTGCTATTATTAATCTTAATTTACATGTCAATTATAGGGCTGTTGCAGATTTTTCTTGTTTTCTTGTGAGGCTGTGTTGTGTGACACTTTATTGTGTTAATACAATACTGCCTTTTTACGTTAATACATTTTGATCCCTATTCATCCAGTTTTCTCCTTACATGTGCATCAGGTCTTCACTGTTCTTAAGCTGGTACACTTGCAGGTCACTACAGTGGGTCATCTTTTGTTTACTCCAAAAAGTATCCAAGCAAGTTTTGAGGCTTCAGGTTATGTCAGCATTTATGTGAAATAGTTACAATGCTCATGTCTGGTTTAAATATAGGGTGAAACCCTGCCCGTGCTGAATGAAAAATACAGGGAGCAGTGTCTCTGTGAATTAAGAGTGTACACATACCTAGTCTGAAGTTCAGGAGGAGGCAGTGTGCTTGGATACTTGGATGAACATGAAAGGAGAAAAGAATAAGGTTAATATAATGCTAGGGATTTACTATAAACTGCCAAACAGAAAGAGTAGGTGGATCAGGCTATTTTTATGTAGCTATAGAATGTATCCAAATAGCAAAGTTGCAATAAGTGGTTTTATTGACGTTTGTGGAAGATGATTTTTTGTTTTCATACGAGAAACAGCAACGTCAGATGGACACAGTATTTTTATTTGAATAAATGGTTAGTATTATAGTATGATATAGTATTATATAAGTGTGATTCAAAGTAGCCAGACAATGACACTTGAAAATACAGGAGGCATGTTCATGCAAGTGATCATTATATATTTGGGATTCCAGTAAGAAAAGAGAATGAATGAATGGAAAAGGAGGAAAAGACTGACAGATGTATATTTCAAAAGAGGAGACTTAACACATTCAAAGATCTGATTGTTAGAGTCTCTTGGGAAGACGAAAGGATAAGCAGCATAGAAAGCTATAGCTCAAAAGAGATTGAATTACAGCTACAACGTCAAAATATCTTTATTTTTAAAAAAGTGAGAATTTAGTGAATGGAAAAAGTTAGAGAAATGATCTAAAATCAATTAAACAGAATCCAGTAAAAATGCTTTTGGAGATTAAAAAAAAAAAGCAGAAATACAAAATGGGAAATCAGCCCTTCAGCAGAAGACTTATAGGAAAGTATTTTTGGGATGTAGCATACTGCTATATAATAAATGTAAATCAACAGTGTGATGAGGTTAAATAATGCAAATTTAATTCCAGGGTATATTAGCATCCATGTTATACATTACACAGGTAGTAATTACTGTGCTTTTTCCATGTCTAGTGAGGCTTTGGCTCAAGTAATGTGTCTAATTTTAGGAATTACTCTCTGTAAAAGATGTAGACAAGGAAGAATCAGTTCAGGATAGATCTAAAAATGCTAAAAGATGTAGGCAGCCTGATGTATGACTGCAGTTTGAAAGAGCTAAGTTAACTTAGTCTAGATCAATAAGACTACTAATAGACACACATATAAATATGAATAGACATAGCATATAAAGACTGTTACATAGTAGTATTCAGTTATTTTCCATGTCCACTGGAGGTCAAAATTGGATGAATTTGCAACAAAAGGAATTTAAGTTAAACTGAAAATGTACTGTTCTAAATACATGAATAGCTAATAACTGGAACAACCTGCCTAGAGTAAAAATAGTATTTGCATCACTGGAGGCCTTGAAAGAGAGATGAGGAGAGAGATGAGGTGGTTGAGCGTGTCTCAGTAGTGTAAGATAGACTAATTCTAACGCTGGTCTGACATTTCCACTTGTAACTCCAGAGAGCATTTTAGTTCCTGTATAAGTTGGATGTGACTAGGAGTGGAGCTACAAACTGGTGTTAAGTTGAGAACCTACAGATTGGAGAATGGGAACTAGAAAGCAAGGGATTTGGTTCAATGCATGAAAACATAATGGTGGAATGCATGAGTGAGCTGTGTTCCTCCTTACCTCTGGTCCGGCTTTATGCTGGATGTCTAGATCCCAGGATTTAGCGTATGATTTCCAGAAACTAAATAGAAAATAGCTCAACTGCATCGTGTTATCTAAAAGTTTTCATTGTCATAAGAAATTACAGAAGTTCAGTTTAATGCCAACAGTTAAAAAAAATTTGTTTCCACTCAAGTACTTTCTTTCAGACTAAAATTACAAATTCTCATTATAATTGACTCATTCTAATAAGCTTTTTTTCTTTTGGGTGATGTTATCAATCTTACTTGAATCATTGGGGAATAAATGTAGAAATTAACATAAATAAATGAATGTACTCAAATGAAACTATATTTTTCATTATCAGGTAATGTTCTAAATTAAAAAATTACCAATATTAAATATTGAAGAGGGACTGATTCTCCAGAAAATGATGGGAAAATTTAAGCACTAGAAACTTCCCTAGTTAAATTTTTAAAATGTGAGAAGAAAATTATACTTACATCTCCCTGCCAAGGCAATGTCAGTCATGAATTATACAGAAGCTATCACTCAAGAGCTAGCCTTGTATAATGGAGGCCACCGGCACATAACCAGTGTTATAATTAATGCAGTGTTTTAATAGCCCATTCAGATCATCATCTACTTTTAGAGAGGGTCAGATCTGCTACCCAGGAATTTTCTACTAGCGATTTTTGCAGTTCTGAGATTCAGCCTGCAGTGATGTTGTCTGACTAGGAGATGTTTTAGAAGTAGAAAAAATAAGTGTCAGCCAAACATATTTTATTAACACTTACTGTGATGACAAAAAAATACATACTGTAAGTAAGCATTGTGTTACTAAAACTGTGAAGTGTACAGCCACACAAATTGATGACTAGCTCTGAATAGATAGAAAAATGATAGTTTTACACTGAGGCTGTCTTTATTGAGAGTAGAGATATATTTATGCACTCTTACATTAAGATGTTTTGAATGATCACATTAAGATACCTATCTAGAATAGGTTTCCCATTAGTTTATGTTATGTCCCTTGATTGCTGTGATTGTCCAGGCACTACAGATGATGTACATACTATCTACATACCTGAAAATTACAAAGCTATTTTGATTTCAAATCCACTGGAGTCTGTGAAGAGGGATATGCTTCTAGAATAGTTCTCTTTTCTAAACCAGGAGATCATTTTTCCCTGCCCAGTATTGACAAAATGGGAAACCTCAGGAATCTAGCTTCAAAGTTTGATCTGACAGGTTTGAGGAGAGATGAAAATGCCTAAGAGCCTGCCTCAAACATAGAGGTGCTAAGTCCTGAACTCTCTGTTGGAAGTGAAGGAGGAGGCTGTGACATGCAATTCAGCAGAACGTGGACAAGGAAGGGTGGAGCCTGGAGACTAGGTTCATCAGCAACAAATTTGTTGTCAGTGAAGCACTGAGACAGGATGGACAAAGCTGAGGAAGTAAGAAGCTTGCCAAGGGAGTGCAATTATTGTGCAGTCGAGAAGAATGAGAAAAACAATGGGGAAAAGTCTGGTACGAAACAAACTGGAGGAGATAGAAAAGAATAGGTAAAGATTACAAAAGGCTCTGGGACCACAGTCATCTGCTCCTATTCAGGAATTAGACTTGGAGCAAGCACTCTTTGAGTGCCGCCAACTCCGTTGTATTTCACCATTGTACAGAAGATCTGTCCGAACCATTGGAATGATACAATGGTTTCTAGTTCATTTGATTTTACTTCAGTTTGTATTTTGGAAAACACATATAGGAAAGGTTCTATTATGGAAATATCTATTTTCCAAGCACTCAAAATTAAGAGGCATACCTCTTGTGATATGTTATTACCTTTATTTGCATGATCACGAATGGAAACTATTTCTATGGACCTGCTCTTATAATGAAGATGATGGTAATCACAGTACCTTTAGTCTACTTTTCACTGCAGCTGGAGGCTTTGAAAAATTAGTGTCTCACTTCCTATTGAATAAACACCATCAATTCTGTGTACTGCAGTTATACACAAGCAAGTAATAAATAGCATCCCTGCTAATGTAAATGACATAGTGGGAGCCTGAAATAAGGTGTCATGGGTGACATTAATTTAGTCACTTCCTGATTTCTGGGAGCTTTATTTTGTCTACTGAGTTCTTTTAGCTTGGGTTGCTTCTTGTCTTGTCTTATGATATAGCAGTCTAAAACCACCTGTGAAAAGTAAGAACTTTCATAGGTAATATCTCTATGGAATCTGCTTTTTTTGTTTGTTTGTTTGTTTTTAATTATCCCCAGTATGAAACTTTGCTTTTAAAAGGAGATCTCTATTCCAGATTTGACTGTTATACTCTTCTTTGTTTGTGGGCAGCTTCATCCATTTGTGATTTTTTCTTTTTCTGATTACGTCTATCATTGCTTGACAGTACAGTAGTTTTAGAACATTCCGTTTAAATAGTATACAAATTTTTTTTTAATTCAGGATCTCAAATGTCTTTCAAAGTACATAGTTCCTGTTAATGTGACATGAGAATATTTCTCCCCAACTGCAGAAGGTTTTATTATTTTTCTTTTGGTATTTTTAGCCGTTTTCTTTCTCACTTTTCCAAACCAGCCTACTGTAAAACTTTTCAAGAAAGCTGTAAACAATTTGTCTGGCAGAGCCTTTTTGCCTAGGTTTGCTGACTGGTTAAAATTGATCTTACAGCTTTATTGCTTTCATCATAGAGTTTTACTAATCACACTTGGGATTTTCATCTTGATTACATATAGAAAAATCGTGGTAAGATTTTAAAGATCTTACAAATGATTCATAAAAGCAAAGTGGAATTTTTGGTCAGCCCTCCCTCTAACATCATAGGAGCATGAAGCCAACTATTTGGACATTTAGGGAAAATAATCAATCATGATTTGAATTCCCATCCCACCCCTGACGTTGGAAAAAAAATAGTTAAGGAAGAACTAGAAGTAATGGAATGAAAATTTCTATAAAATGTTTGTAAGTTCAAGTAGAATGTGAGAGTATAGATGAGCAAAGAAAAATGAAAGAAACCTAATAAAAGATGAATGTGTCTCATGAAAAAAAAAAAAAGGGGCAGAGAGTTTGAAAGACTCTGCCCCAGCATATGGAGGCTTCAAAATGAACAAGGTGCACATTTTTCTTTTCCTATATGTTTTCTTTATATAAGCTGGGGAAAAGCTGTCATTACATGTGCTTGCAGCACTTTAAATCAGAAACACTTTCTAGAAAAAAAAAATGTCTTTAGAAGGCGTGTAAAGTCCTCTGAGGCCTATCTCCCTTCTCTTTCACCTGAATGTCTGATTTCATGGAATGCTGCCCCTGAGACTGTTATCATAGTCCCAGGAACTGGGGTTGGAACTAGATGATCCTTAGTGGTCCCTCCTGTTAAGGGTCCCTCCCGTTAACTCAAACCATTCTGTGACTCTGATTCTATGAAATTTGCTCCCATCACAAGTTACTCCTTCATTTAGAAGAGCCTATATCTAGCTCATGAACTACTTTGTTCACCTCATCATCCACAAAAATTAAAACTGCAGAAGATGTGTCAGGGCAAATGTTCAAAAATAATCAGAGTGTACAGCAATTTCACTCTTGTTATAAAAATAGGTATGTGGGAACCCTGTGGATACTGCAAAAAATGAATTATTAAATTGTGACAGAATAATTCTCCTACTGGTAGATTTGCTGTGTAGGAGAAAAAAAAAAAGGTAGCTGGAACTATCGTGACAACAAAACACAGCTGAACAGGAGACAGACACAGACAGAAGCTAACTTGCTGATTATCAATACTAAGAATCTGTTTAGAATAGTTTGTGTGCCAAATGTTGCTTTCAGAGAGCATAATGCGTTTTATTCTACATTTGCTTGCAATCTCCTTTTTCCCGTTTCCATTATACTAACCGAATGAAAACAAGTGATCTGAAAAAAGCCAGCATATGTTTTTAGTAAATAAAAATATTTCTGGCTTGTTTCTCCTTCAGGAACAGTAGCACATTGTACAGTAACATATTCTACTATTCTTGACAAAAGCTTGCTCGTGAATTTGTCAGGAGACAAAAAGGTGACAGTAGCACATCCATAGCATGTTTCAGTATTTGCTGCTTATTGAAAAGCTGGGAAGTTTTCTGGATAGGTGAAGGCAGTTTAGATGCATCTCTGTAGATCAAGCAGTAACTTCTTGGAGCAGGATCAGTTCATGGATGTCACTGACAGTTTTAATACAGTATATTCATGGTGACTTCTAACACACCACTAATGATTGGCAGGCATTAAATTGTGTATCTGCATCACTTGAAGTCCTTTCTTCTGTATTTACACTTCTGTGCACAGCCCTATTGAATAGGCATTTATTTTTCTAGTATTATATTCATATTAGATATAATTTATATGAAACTCAGCAACACGAAGCATGCAAGAAGCTAAAAGAAAACTGAAGGTTGGAAGTTAGACAAGGAGTATTTGGGTCCTCAGGCACTTCAAACAGTATAAGAGGATGTTGTGTTTTTGGTATCAAAGGAGCATTTTGTATTGGAAGGAAATTATTTTTCATTCCCTGAATTTTCTGGTACAGAATGAATTTAAATGTGCAGAGAAAAGATGTGAATGTCTTTAACTTTGCCCAGCTACCATTTGCCAGAAGCTGTACGTCCATCCAGTGTGAGGGATCTAACACAAAAATCAGTAGCAAATTACTGATGTTAAGAGAATTGTCTCTGGACTTCAGCAATAGCATCCTTCCAGAAAGTACAAAGCAGTTTATGCCATTTAAAGCCAGTGTTCCAGATTGTAAAGTCAGAGAGACATCACTGCATTGATTACACACTCGTTTTATGTTTTAAAGCATTGGGACTAGAGGCATTTGAAAAATAAATCATGAATTTGGAAGATAATTATATGACAGCTTAAAAAGGAATCTGACATAATACAGGAAAGTGCCCAGATTCATAATGATATTATTCACATTCTCTGGCAATAAGACTTAGGCAAAGCGTATGGGCTGTATCTGGTAGTCATTTCCCTTGGCTTTATGTGGGCACTGCAGAAATTAATGTCTCTATGACAGGTCTCCTTGGTCACAAATGAGATTATGGATCTCCTGGCTAATTGTTCTCAGGCCACCAGTGACTTTTAAAAATAAACTACATAATGCCCTGAAACTCCTCTTTATGCGTGGATGGTGCTCTGGAACCAAATCAGCAAAATCTGTGCTCGGCTTGGTGTAGGTCGTGTGACAGCAGTAACAGGTGATCAGATTTGTTACCTTGGCAGAGGTGTAGATCAGTGGTGTTAGATGTGAAAGATTGAAACTTTAGAGCTGCTTTATTATTTTTTTTTCCTCCAAACTTTGCATTTCACTGTGATATGATCTTATTCCACTGAGTCAGAACTATAGCAGTGGCCAAATACCAGGTGGCTACATTTTCATTCCTTCCATTTTCTCAAACCAGTACACCAGTGCATTTTTGACTCCAATTGCACCTGAAATTATCTAGTTTGTAGAAAGATTTAATAGGGACACTTAGAATATTAAACAATACTTGATAGTTAGAAAATACTTCCAGCATGCCAAATCTTGTCTTGAGATCTGTTGTCTGCAAGTGGAATAGGGACAGCATGTACCAGGCTGGGAGTTACTTTGCACTGGCAGCTCCTGAAGTATATATTGTGCACCTGAAGGCCTGGAGCAAAGTAAAATCTAGTCTGATAGCTAATACCAAAGAACAGAAGGCACTGTGTTTTGGTGCATACCACATGTCAGTGTCACCGTTGGTAAGCTCTCTGAAGGTTCTTCAGGACAAGGAAGAATCAGATAGAGCCAGGATCCTGACCTTTATTTTCTCATCCTTTTCTTTGTGAGCAGGCTCTGGCTGTTGTCAGTATGGGCCTCAAGATTCATGAGGAGAAAAACATCTTGTATTATGACCTGTATGCCTTTTATTGCATAGCTGTAATTTAAGGTATGGTGTTAGGCTTCTGATTCAAAACAGGAAAGACTGCCAATCTCAGAACCACGTGTCGGAAGTCAGAATTAAGCTATGTTATTATTAAGCATTTTTGTATTCTCTTAACTACAAGTCTTTCAAGGCTGATGTTTACATTAAAACCCTTATCAGTGCCAACAAAAGCAAGGCTTGTCTCTCTGACAATAGGAACCCTGTTATTACTTCTTGATGAGTACTGGGAGAAAAATGTCTCCCTGCTGCCATTGCTCAATTGGGCTGAAACAAACAGTGCAAAGGGAAAACATGTTACCCATCAAAGCTTATCTCTGAATGTGACTCTATCAAGAAAGTAGGGATGCTTTCTGCAGCCTGTCACACAGGAATACTCCCATGTCTCTGCCTGTTTTTAAGGAGCTGTCAGCACTGTGGCATCATGGCTCCCCTAGAGTGCTGCCCGGAGAGTGTTAGCAGTCAGGGGTTAATGCAAAATAAAAGAGATAGAAAACAGAAAACAAGATGAAAGAAATGAAAGTAATTAGTCTGCACAAATGCTGCCAAGCACCTTTCCAAAAATAGCAGATCTTTCAAGCAAAAGCAGAAGTCTCAGTGACACTGGCTTTGCGGTAGGAGAAATATAAATAGAAGCAAGCAGTTATGAAAGCCCTTGAAAGGAGAAGCAGAAAGCACATGAAAGACCTTGGAATCACTTAATCTGGTTACAAAGAAGTAGTATCCTTAACATTAAAGCTAATGTTAATATTCTCAAAATTAATTAACAAATGTAAAATAATTAAGATGAAAGAGGAAACAGTCAGCCTCAGTAGTCTGTCGACCTCATTTGCTTAGAAGGGTTTTTTTTGTTTGTTTTTAAATGAAAGAGTTATAGAAACCAGAAGGTAGATGGACTTGACTTAGTTTCTTTCATTTTTTGCCTTGAGTGAACTGCAAACCAGTTGTCTGCATACCCTTTGTCAATTGGATCACCACTTTGTACAATGGGAAGTGACTGAGAATACTCCTCCCTTACTTTCCTTCTGATCCTAACAACTAGTAGCACTGCAGATTTCTTTTGTTTAAGAAGAAGAAAAGTGAAACATGGCAAAAGATGGTAGATATGACACAGAGCAGAGACTAGTTTTAGGTCACTGATTTCTTCACAGTTCAGAAATGAACAGCAACTCTTTGGAAGTTAATCAGCCCTTTGAAACTTTTGGTGAGGTGTAAATCCAAGAAATCCATCCCATAGAAGCTACCCACCCTGTTCAGATTGTGCCCACATTTCACACATTATAATGAAGCAAGGCCCAGCGAATTTCCGTGAAGAGGAAAGCTTACAAAGACCTGCAAGCTTCCCAACCATATGAAGAAGTAATGCATTTTTATCAGGCTTTTTTGAACATGTTGTGTGGTTTGAAAAGTCATTTAACTTCAGATGCAACACAACAAAAACACTCACAGTTGACATACTTTTGGCTGAGACTTTGACCATAGATTACTTTGGCACAAAAGCAAATGGCTCAGATATACTAATGAGGTAGTAGGAGTTGAGTTCAGCTGCTCAGCATTTGTGGGTGTGGGTGTGGTATGTTCATGGGAGGTACGGTTTCAAGTTTTTCTTAGATACTTTTAGGGTTTGGGTGAATAAATTATTCAAAAGAGAGAATGATGAGTGATTCCATTTTTAATGCAAGAAATTCTGCGTCTTTTGCCAGCAATAAACTCACTTGTAATATTTAAAAAGCTTACATTAAAAAAAAAGAGACTATAATAAAGAGTCTGAAAAAAAAACAAAAACCCTGTATAAAAATGGAAAAAAAAACCAAAACATTACCCGCCTCAAAACTCATCATATAAAGAAGTATAAATATCAGTAGCAGAGCGAAGGATGCAGAGACATCTGACGAATAAAAGTCACCATAGAAAATGAACTCTCTATTTCTCCAGCAATGGAGGATGGGCAGGCAGATAAAACTTCAGATGGGAGTGGAACTTAAAATGAGGGGTGTGCTCTACATATCAGGTTGCAGAGAAGCCGCAGTGTTATGCCATAGCCTAATGGCCTAGATTTACTGAGAGTCAAGAAAGGGGCAACCTAAGGTCATGTAAGGACTCCTGGATTCACAATGCTTACACATGCCTAGAGCTCCTCAGACTATGGACAGTTCCTGAAAATAGCTTTTCCTGGGTAGAATTATGGGGAAAATACAAATCTTTACAATTGCAGAAGGATTTAAAAAGTAAATAAGAGTTAATTGAAATGATCGAGTGATTGCAGTCTACAAATCTATAGTAAGAGGAAGCAGGAAAGGTTTCTAGTTTTTCCACTGAAAGTGCTGTATGTAATAGATGAATGGAAGCAGACAAATATAGGCTCTTTATGCATCTGCTCAAGTATTCCTCATACTTATTCCTCATCTTATTCTGGATTTGCAGTGACTTCTGACTCCTCTGATTTGAGCTTTCCCTAAACTTCATGCTGGGTGATGGAGGCAGTTAAAACTTGAAGCTGGGTTAGGCCTATGTGTTCTCTAGGCAAAACTTCCCAGCAATGTGCTCTGCTCCCTTTCTGTCATTCCACAGTTAGTAGGTTAAAAATAGAGGTAAGAAGGAAATCAGTGAAACAAGTTGCAGTATAAAGTGCGCAGTTTGTTTAAAATGGAAATATAAAACAGCATTACTGGAGTGATTTGCATTCTCTCTTGTTCATTCTGTAGTCTAAAGTAATGAATTTTGGATAGATAAAATTGATTATGCTAAAGTAAAATAGAATTTAGTACTGCTAAATTGGCTTAGAATAGTGCTGCTAGGATATAATGTTTTACAATTTCATATACTGCTAAGAAGCAATTTTCAGCTGCAAATGTTATAAACCTTGCTACATCACAATTGAACTTTGAAAGGGAATTAAATGTTGTTCATTGACACATTTTAATATTGCTGCTTTCTGGCACAGCTGCAATGCCCTGCAATGTAGGTCGCAAAGAACACAGCCAATTTACAGTAGATGTAATGCCCACTATATCTCAACAGGTCTTCCATTCATTTTCAGATAAATGTTTGAGCGTTAACCTCCAAACTAAGCAATGAGCACTTAGACACACTGGAACCTTAAAATAAATAAATAAATAAATAAAAGGGAGGAAATTTTATTTTGAACATTTGCCTCCTGTTGCCTTTGCCAGAAGCAGTCATTTAACATCATCATGCAAAAGGCAACTTTGCTTTCAAGGGATTATTGGTTCAAATCCAATTGCAAGTTTCTAAACCATTTTCCTGTTAAAAGCTATCGTGGCCATGTAATCGCATTAGTTGTTGACTGGCTTCTATCTGGGCAAGGCAGAATGCCATGATTGATGCAGAAACTTGGCATGTGCTGGCTAAGGCCAAAGAGCATTTTTAAATGGATTATCCACAGACTAGCTCCTGATACAAGATCACATAGGAACGCACAGCTGTGCTCATCCATCTCTATGTCTAATGCTTTTTCATGGCTATTCAGTGGAGAATTGCTGAAAAGCACTTCGTAGGACTATTCTCCATCTCTTCTGTACATATTTTGACTTTAGGCTTTCTTTGTCAATATACAGTGGATCGGCTCTGCCACCAGATACTTCTTCAGGGTCTGATTACCGTTATGTATCTTAAGGCAGACAAGACTAAAAGAACTGTTTAAAACTATTCCAAATATGTAAATATTGTAAAATATGTGAATATTTATGTAAAATGTACTTGCATACTCACAAGACAGAGGGAAAAAATAACTTCATGATGCTGTGTAGATTACTGTCTTTAAAATGTGCACACGGGTATAGGGTAGCTCACACCAGAGATACAGGATAGATCAACTTCTGGTTATCCTATTAAGATACAGGGGTGACTGTTAATTGCACACATGTTTCCTTGTATTATTCCTTTCAGCTTAGTGAAGAATGATGTCTGTTATCATCAGGGATATTCTCATATACCTTACAGCAGGCAAACTCTTGGATTCCTTAGTAACATTTTCAAGGGGAATGAAAGTTATTAGTCACATTCTCTGACATTTACTGTGGTTGCTAACAACCACATCTCCAAGATTCCTTTTCCTTTCTGGAGTTCTGCATTAGTATAGTTTTACCTGTGGTCTCATGTGCATTAATTAAATGACATATCTTGACCCTGGCAGCTTCATGTGCATTCATTTACCAGGCTACACCTATAGACCTGGAACTATAATGAGAGCATTCCACTAGCTCAAAATAATCTGCACATGACTTGTATTTCTGTACACTACAGGGAGAGTCCTCTCTAGTCAAAGGCATTCTAACAGGAATCAGGATGCAGCCTGTTAGAATAGATTATCTTTTCTCCAATTCATGGCCTGGAAAAGAGCAAAATTACACAGAAAACCTTAAAATCAGAACAAAACCAAAAAAAAAAAAAAAAAAAAGAAAAGAAAAGAAAGGAAGAAGGAAGGAAGGAAGGAAGGAAAGAAAGAAAAAGCAGGACAGTAGACTGTATAGAGCAGAGTAACAGGCATACAAAACATAGCAGACAAACAGAAACTCAGAAACTGAGTACTCTGGCAGAGTCTTGTCATTCAAGAGAAGTGTGTGAGAATAAGGGCATTTTTAGTTCCTTTAGCTGTTCACTTATTGAAAGAGCCTTTATTATGCTGGCTCTGTGATCACTGCCCTCTGAAAAATTACCCAAAGAATGTATTTGGAATTACCCAGTGAACTTTGTTCTGTGTTGCCAGCATATTTTGTTTGAACTTCAAGCATGAACATGCCCATTTCTCAATATAACACTCACTGTTTTCTTTTTCTTCTTGTGTAGTTCTTCAGCTGCTTGAGAGAAAAAAGAGAAACGAGCCATTTGCTCTTCAAACTTGGGAATGCCTTGTTCAGTCACAAGGAAAACAAAACAAGGTAAAAAACAATGATAGGACACTCAGGCTTTGTTTAAGGCATCCAGGTCTTTAATTAGATCTTTCACTAGCCATGGTAAAAATAGCATCCAGAAATAATGTGTGTTTATGTGAATAATTTAAATTACATTATGGGTACAATAGAAAACACTTAACTCACTGATTTTACTAGAATAGAGAAGTTATTTTCAGTGCAACATTGCAATGACTACAAACATTTCTAACTGTATATCTTTGGCATAAAAAACAGCGAACAGAATTAGGTGAAAAGATTAGAGAAGCTTGACTCAGGAAGTAATGAGATTTTTCAACATTCAGTGCATGGATGCTCTGGCAGAGAGAATTGGATTGTTTGTCTTCTGAAATACTGTCCAAAATATTTTGAAAACATTTATGTTACAGTGTAATAGAAGTCCAAATAACTGGGACTTAGAGAATGAATGTGATTAACTTTGTAGCTATTCAGAATCATTTAGGCTTAAACTATTGCCACCCTGCTGTATTAAGAAGGGGATAATGCTTATCACTGTAATGGTTATTTTGTTGTTAGTGTATGTCATAAGGGTTTGTAGTTAAACAATCTATGATGGAATTGCATATGCCTGTTTTGACAACATGCTGTTTTAAAAATAAACTTTGATGATTATCTTCAGACACCTACACACTGACAATCTGTAGACAATTACCTCCCACCCTTCCAAAGTGACTGTGCAAAAGAGCATTTTCCTCTGTCTCCTGGATCAAGACCATGCTTTATCCCCCAAATTGCCTTTTAGAAATGTATTCTTTTTTATTTCTTAATTAATTCTGTTTTAATGCACACACAAATGGACAGTTGGGCAATATGATAAAGAGAATTGCCATTTAAACTATGGATATGAATCAGAGTTAGATTGTCCCATATTTTATGTATGTATGTGTATATGAACTACTGTTAAAGATTACAGCTGGTACAATTATAGTGACTTCCAGTGCCCCAGAGGTACGTGGATTTCAAGGTGCCCTTGTGAGATTGGAGACCAGTCTTGCAATGAATGTGATATTATCTAGTGCTAATAAAAAGGGCTGATTATGAGCTCTCAGTCATGTGTCAATACCTCTGCAGAAACATCAGTACAGCCCACATGCAGCCAAGCCATTCCACTTCATATCTCTTAGTTTCTTCAGTTGTATATCACAGGGAATCAGTAACCCTGTACATAAACACACAAAGTGAATAGCAATTGCAAGGATTTGTGTGCCATGAAGATATTACAATTTGCTAACAGATGAATAATGAATAAATTAACATGGACTGAGAGTTGATAAGAACATAAGGCAGTACTAAGCTGCCCAGAGTCTGAAGTGTCTGTCCATGGCTGCAGCAAGGATACAACTGATTTTTTACAGCTTTTGATTCAGTCATCATGGAGAATGAATTTCAAAGGGAAGAGCTAATGGTTGTGCAATAATACGAAGTACTTCTTAATTATTACGTTACATTTTTTAAGGTAACTTTTGATTTATGCTACTTCTCTCAATTGCTTTCAGCACAGAGTATGCTAGATGCATACACCCCACACTGCTACATTATGATTTTGGGATAAAAGTTTGTTCTTTCCTTCCTCTTATAAATTTTAGAAGTAAATCATTTTATATACCATGTGAGACATAAAAATAGTGTTACTAAACGTTTAAGTGTGAGTTTTTTTGTGCTTATCACCTGGGATTTTCAGAAGAGTGCGATAATCTTTGTCTTGAAACGGAAGGCAGCTGCTGTCACCACCAAGAAGGGTACAGGCCCTTAGCACCCAGACCCAAGTGCCCACTACTAGCTAGCAAGAGTCCCAACCACACCCAGCCCAGTCCTCCCAAAAAGAGGCACTGGTTTTTGTGTAGGTTGCTGCCTAGCTTCAGCAATTGGACAGGCCTGGAGGATGATAAATGGCAGTCAGCTCTGATGCTACTTTACTCTGTGCTAGTGAGACCTCACCTGGAGTAGTGCGTCCAGATGTGGACTCCTCAGTGCAGATGGAACATGGACCTGTTGGAGCGCATCCAGAGGAGGGCTGCAAAAATGATCCAAGGAATGGAACACCTCCCCTATAAGGACAGGCTGAGAGAGCTGGAGCTGTTCAGCCTGGAGAAGAGAAAGCCCTGAGGTAACCTGATAGCAGTCTTCCAGTATCTAAAGGGGGTCTACAGAAAAGAAGGGGACAGACTCTTTAGCAGGGTCTGTGACAATAGGACAAGGGGAAATGGTTTCAAAGTTAAAGAGGGGAGATTTAGGTTGGATGTTCTATCACTGGGCATCACTGAATAACGTGTCTCTGACTTCTTTGCGCTCAGAAGACATTAAAGGGCAGCACGTTTCCTGCTGCTGTAAAACAGCTTGTCTACATTTTAGCCATTTTGTAGGAAATTAATATGATACTGCATGCTCTTACTTGTGAATCTACCTCTACTTGACTGTTCTTTCTTCTTTTTACGATTTGGGAAATTTTCATTCAGTGAAATCTGTATGAAGCAAAAATCCATTTGACTAATCTAAGGACACAACAAGTTGCATAGTGCATGCTAGAGGCTTTTTTGTTTTACAATTGTCTCTGCTTTGAAGTAGGTTCTGCTTTTCAGTTCATTGGCACAAAAAATAGCACAACTCCTCACAGCTGTTACATTATTTCACAGCAATGCATTGTGACACAGACTCATGATCTGTGCCTTATGTGCATGATAGATATTTTTTAAATCCTCAATCATTAGAATTTCTTCTAATTTAAATAAAGCAAACAAATAAACAAAAAAAACCCCAAACTTTGGATTTTTATTCATGTTCTGAAAGGTTTTGTGTTTTGTACTGCTGGATCTATGTTTCTACAGAATTGAATAAGGATCTTCATCCTATCGTATAGCATTCTTAAACTACCCCACAAAATTTCTGAAACAAATGTCTATGAAATCTTGATTTAGTAATAGCTATGAAATATGTTTATAAAATATATATGCTTAATTTCAACTCGTATTGGATTTCTTAATTTCACATTCATTTTATTGGATTTTGCTCTAAGGTGCCGTGCACAAGGGAATAAGTAAACAAATTAGTTTTAACACGTAAAGTCTAACCAGGCACCTAAATGGAGCTCTGATTGATGATTCCCTTCCACTTGTTCCCATAGGAATAAATGCAGCTGCAAGGCATTTGTGAACGCATGAAGATAAGCCTTTGGGTTTTCTGTTTGTTTATTTGTTCTGGATTCAAAGCTTATTTCAGCCTCTGCACTTCTCCAGTGGTACACTCAGTGTTTCCTCTTTGTTTTTAATGGAAACAAAATGATGACTTTAATAATCCAAAACAGTTTTCAGTCAGCCCACTTCTAAAACTATGCCTCTAAAGCTGTTTAGATGTTCTTGTGCTAACGTGTCAATTATTTCTCTTAGCAGCTGCTTTAAAATATCTTACGCACATGTAAATATTTATGGCTGGAACTGTATTTATGACTACAAGTAAAAAAGACCACAGACAAGCCTCTAAGTGTAAGTAACTGTCACAAGTACTGTGTCTTTATTTTGGCTTACTGGATATTAATTCATGTACTTGGAATTCTGCATGATTTACTAATTAGGCAGTAAAAAATTGAAGATTTCAGCAGAAGAAATGTATGTCTGTGCCACTGTCTGACGCAAAATATGTGCAGCAGTGATTATTTTTGTTTGCTCATCCATGAAGCTTCACAGGTATGAAATATGCAAATACAGTGTTCATTTGCAGACGCAGTGCAGCTTGCTTACACTTCCTCAACAAGCTACTTTATAGGGGAAATTAATCTACAGTGCACTAATACTACAAGTGAAGTTGTATTTGATTTTCCTTAAGTACAAAGCCACAAAACTTTGGTTAACTGTGTGCATTATGCAGTCATATATTTAGTTGGTTGTATTACTACTAATACTATAAATTTGAGCACGGAGAGATAAAATATACTCTTCTTGAATGAGCAGCTAGCTACAATAGTTCCATAGATGAGGAAGTACTTTAAGGAAAATATTCTTTCCCCCATTCCTCTCATTCAAGTAATTTAAGCATTTGTTATGATCAGAGTTTGAGAAATTACTGGAAGTGCCAGATAAATTACAAAACAGAAAAATCTCTTATATTTCAATAACAAATTTGTCTTTAGGATGTCAAGAGATGACTGTAGAGTTACTTGTAGACATTTATGGGTTATTTTTTACTGTGAAACTAGGTGTTCATTAATATGAAATTATTTATATGTACTTTGGCCAAGTTAACTAGTTTTAAACTGTATTGACACGGAGAGGGTGCAAATACTCCATTCTGAGTTGTTGAGATGTGTGAATCATGCTCATTTTTTGGTAACACTGGTCGGCATGGCTACCAGCCAGCAGAAGGTTCACAGGAATATATCCATAATCCCTGTTTTCTCACATGTTCATTTTTCCTTCTCTGTTCAGAACTCTGAAGAACCAAAACAAGACACAAAGTGTGCAGTGCTTTCCGTGGGGAAGCCGTAAAACTCTGGTTTAAAAGTTAAAACAGTCAAAATGATATTCTTGTTTAAAGGAAGTCTGAATATAGTATTATAGTATCCATTTTGAGATCAAATGGAATTATACTGATACTACTACGTAGCAACAAGGTAAAGCATCTGTTAAAAATTTTTGTCATTCATAGCTTGTGTGGAACATAACTCTGTTAGATAATGGTCATTCAGAGATCAGAGTTACCAATGTTTTATGCAGAACAGAGGTTCTGCGCATATTTTCTTTCTCAGATTTTTCAGAAATGTCAGAAAACTCTTGGGAGAAACTTTTGAGTTTGCTCAGTAGATACAAGCGTTGCTGCTTTGCAGGACTGTTTGCTGGTGTTTGATGTAGAACTTCTATTTGCATATGTGAATTTCTGTGTAGTTAGTTGACACTGGTGCAAAAGTTAAAATTCTTTGCACTGATGTTCAAGGAGTTTTTTATGAAGGTATAAGCATTCAAGTGAAAAGGTCTATGAACTCGTCTGTTCACAATGCATATGCCATACTTTATAGCTGAAAGTAATGCAGTTTGAATAGTGACTGCTTCCACAGGAGATTTCAAAGTCAGCTCCAACAATTAGCAAGCTCTAACATTCATCCCTCCAACACCAATTGAAATGATAGAGGGTAATAAAAAAACAAACAAACAAACAAAAAAAACCATCTGATTTCCCTGTTATTTTGAGAATTTGATGCATTTTTCATAAACAACAGAGTTCTTTGGATAAATAGTTCAAGATTTGTAATTGTGCCTCATAATTGTGTTACTAAACTATTTTGTATCCCTGTCATGTCGATTTTCCAAGTACAGGTCTTTGCTTAGCACTGGGGCATCATAATTTGTCTAAGTTAAGAAAAATGCTAAATTTTCTGAGTATATACACATATGTCTTATAAATGACTTATGTTCCCACCATCTATTTTTAGAAGTGGTGAGAAATAAACAGATTATTTTTATTAATATAGATTAGCATACATTGTGTCCTTTTCTCTGATTAATGATAAACTGATGCTATGATTTCAAAGGCTGCATACAAAAAGGACAGGTCTTAATTGCATTGGTACTGCAGAATAACCACATTCATTTCAGTATTTGTAAGAGAGATTTTTTTTTAATGAATGATAAAATCTCTAGGACGCATTTAGTTAATGTATGATAAGCAATTTCCTCTGACTGCGTAGCGCTGCATGTCAGAATGCATGTAGTGAAGAAAAAGCAGAGGTAGATTGATTGATAGATGTAAAATCAATTACACATTATTTTTAGTGTACTTGAAGCTTGATATTTTTATTATTAATAAGAAGAAATGTATGCGAAGAAAATTGTCTCTGCTTATCCCTCCACTATATAGAGGTCCGTCTACAGCACAGCAGTGAATTGTGTTCCCTCCTAGTCCATCCTATATTAAAGTACTAGGGCACTTTACCACAGGAAGGTGTTGCTGAGAATCTCATGCCTCATCTAACTCTGTCAACCACTAAGGTATTAGAAAAGCTGATTGGTAAATGTGTCGCAAATGACTTCTTCCTTCTCTTGTTTTACAGATCAGGAACTCTGCTAATTTGGGAACAAAAGGCAAGAGATCACTTCGGTTTGACTGCCCAGAGGGATTGGGCTTGGCCTGTCCTTTCAGGCATCTCTAGGCAGTTTATTTTTCAGGGTGCATGAGTGCTGAAATGCCTCATCAATGTATTTTGCTTTTTTCCCACTAATTGGCTGTCCAGTTGGAAGTGTCAACTACGTGGATACATATTCAGACTACTTTGTCCCTCTGGAGTATATGGCACAGACAAGGACAGACTCCTGTCTAAACCAGTAATTGTCTTTACTGCTGACTCAACTCAGAAAGCAAGCAGAGGGCTCTCAGGATGATTTGTAAAAATGTAAAAGTCAACAAACCAACAAAAAAAACCCTCGTGTAAATATACAAAGTCCTGCAAGTTTAAGTACATGAGACTCACCTTGCTGAGGGCAGACGTCCACATTTTAGGTATTTCAGTATTTCAGTAGTTGTCTGCAGTCATCTAGACTTTAATCCAAAGCTGAAACAGGTCAGAGCTAATCTTTGTAATATATGAATTTAAACTGGGACTTTTGGGGCATCTTATCAATGTGTAAACACCTAATGGGAAATTGCAAGGAGGATGGGGACAGGCTCTCTTCAGTGGTGCTCAGTGAGAGGACACGAGGCAATGGGCACAAACTGGAATACAGGAGGTTCCCTCTGAGCATAAGGAAGTACTTCTGTACTGTGCAGGTGGATTTTAGAATTATGGCTTGTTCCACTGAATTATTGTTACAGAGATTGATATATAGCCCTTAATACTATGGTGTTGGGGAAAAATACTACCCAAAAAAGTATGCAAAGGACACTATTTTTAACTTATTATTTGAATAAAGATATTATCTCAACACTTGGCTGGGTTTCTTGGTCAGGAATGTATCTGCTACCTAGTGCAGTCATTGGAACTAAATATGCTGTGCAAGCTGGAACAGAGATAAGGACAGGAAAAAGGATGGGGTTTTCCCCTTCTGAAGGTGTGGCACAGAAATATTTTTCTAGCCAATAAATTCCAGATTAATGAGGCTTTCCAGTCTATATTTATTTTCATGCTTTTTTTTTTTTTAAGTATTTTATGTTAAGTTCTTAGCCGTATTTGTGTTACAAGAACAACTTCAGATCTTCATTAACTGTACTTCATTGGCAGAAATCCTTTAATGGTAATTCATTGAGCATTATTAAAAGAGGCAGCCTGTTAAGCCAGTATTTGTGTTGTTGAGCTGCAAACAAGCAACAACATCTCTACAGATGTCTGTGGTTTTTTCTGTATAATTATTTGGCATTTAAATTGTGTTTAGTATTTCCACACCTAAAGCATACTTTTAAAATTTTACGAAGTATTTCTCATTGTTGAAAGTTCTCATCTCAAACACTGTATGCAATTTCCTTTAAATGTTTTTACTCAGAAGTTTTTGCATGTGCTCTTAGTTCTAAATCTGCTTTGCCATTAAGACCCATATATTATGACTGCTTTCTTCAATCAGTTGCATAGTTTTTCCTGAAAATAAGAGAAAATAAAATGTTCATTAGGTCTTTTTAACAATAATCTCTTCTATAAATCAATAAAAGCATTGCATCACAGAATCACTGAATCACGGAATGGTCTGGGTTGGAAGGGACCTCAAGGATCATGAATCTCCAACCCCCCTGCCACAGGCAGGGCCACTAATCTCCCCATTTAATACTAGACCAGGCTGCCCAGGGCCCCATCCAATCTGGCCTTAAACACCTCTAGGGATGGGGCATCCACAGCCTCTCCGGGTTGTGTTCCAGCACCTCACCATTCTCATCATAAAGAACTTCCCCCTGACATCCCATCCTGGCGTCCATCTGCCTAAATATTTTAAATTTTAAACTAGAGTTGAAACGAGCAGGCAAGTGTTTACCTTTATTTACTGAAATCCTTGGATGGATGTCCTCCAGCACCATCTCAGCACTGTGACCAACAAAGCATACCAGAAGCAGACATCTGAAATTCACTAGCATAATGTTGTCAGACCAGTCCTTGGCTGACAGAAGAGTAATCTAAATTTCCATTAGAGTGTTTTGTGATTTGTGAAGACTGTGAACCTTTTAGAGTTTAAGAGAATGTGTGATTGTCTGAGTGGTGATTTCTGGCTTTGGTGAAGTCATTTACAACATACAACACAACCACAAAATGAGAGTGATTCATGATAGTTCTGCTTGGGTATCATTTAGCATCCTACAGTGAGGCAGAAATTGTTACCTAGGAACAGACTAAAAGGCACTAGAGGGTTAAAAAATTCACAGAACATTCAATATTTTGGATTTAAGTAAACATATGCCAAATAGGTGGACAGGAAAAACGGTGACATATTAAAAAAACAACAACAACAACAACAACAAAACAGTTCTACCATACTTGGAATTTATAACTAATAAGCACAGTTGTACAATGACAATTTAAATACTACTAGGGCAGATTATCATTCTACTCTTTCCATACATGCACTCAGAAACATATGCATACACACCATTTCGAGAACCTGAGGAAAATAGAGATTGTAACAATGTCCACTGATCATATAGCAGAGGCTCAGGTGTTTGTAGTTCATCTACTGCCTTTTGTCTTCACAGTATCCAGGGTTTGACGAATAACTTCACAAATCACAGAATTGTAGGGGTTGGAAGGGACCTCTAGAGATCACTGAATGTGCTAGATTTATACTTTATGCGCAAATGTGTGAAGATGCAAAGAAGAGGTATAGCTTTTACTCCCCAAACAGAACATAATGCTAAGCAGTGGATTTTTGCCCATGTTCCCTTGAGGTGGAGGAGAAATAATGATGTAGTAACAAAATTGTTCCTGTACAAGCTGCGCTGTGGAGACTTAATGGGTATTGTGCAGTGAGGCGAGAATAGAGCTGCTGCAGGTGTGTAGCTTTGCAAAGTGTTAATTAGAAAGCAGGTGAACATAAATAAGGAGCACAGATGGTACTCATGGAGATGATTGGAAACCAACCTACAGTGCAAATTCAGTGTTTCGTACCCTAAAATGATAAAAGGGTCTTTATTCTTTTCTGCTTTAAATGAGTTAGTCATAGCTGAACAAATTGAGTCCAGAGAACACATTCAATTATAGTTCTTAGAAATCAACAATACCTATTTTACTATAAAACTCTGACAAGGTTTCCAGACTAGAAATGGAGAAAGGGCTTTGTTGTTAACTTGTCCCCAAGGATAAGAGTGTCAGATTTTAAAATCTGTTGTGAGAAAGGTGATGAAGATAAAGAGTATTTTTCCAAAGCATATGCAATAGAATGTTTAAGATGTTCAAGCTGTCATTTGAATGCTAGCTGCAAAACAAATTCAAACAAATGTTCCCTGGGGAAAAAAAGCAAACAAACAAAAAACACATTATCAGTGTTTAGGAAGAAATTCTCCAGGAAAACAATAAAGCTCAAATCATTTTTGTGATCCAACAGAAAACTGGAATTGACCAATCAAATACTTGATTTAGATTATCTGAAAATACTGAATTCCAAATTGAAAACTATTTAATTATTAATAAAATTAGCATTTAAATTCATATTATGAATCAGAAAATTAACTTTCTATTGAAGATATAAAAATGAAGATATGAATTCTGAACTATAACGTACAGAAGGTGTAGGGACATTACATTTTGAACTTTCATTCTTAGCAGCATTTGCTGCACTTTTACATAGAGATCAGTTCTGAAAGGGATGCTGTAACTGTGCTCTTATGAGAAGCCATTAGGGTGTATTCTTTCCATGTAGCATTTTCACATGCAATCTTCATAACAGCAATTTCAAAGGTTAACAGAGTAAAATGAAACAATTCTTTACTCCTTTTTAAATTTTCTTAAAATAACTACAGAGAAATATAATCTGTTGTATTTAAAATACATACATTTGTCACTGTCAACAGAATTTCATTTACTCAAATGTCTGTGTAGCTGAGCTAAATTTCAAGCTTGCAGATTCCTCCTTTGTGTGGACTTTTTTAAAAGCTGCCACACTGCAGTGCATAGTTTTGATTGATTAATTCATAAGTTGTTAAGAGATGTAATACATAGATTTCAGCAGCTAAACTTGATAATTTTAATAGAATTTTTTTCATTTGAAAATATATTCCTTCAACAATTCACTTAAAAATCACTCTGTTTGCTAAGCGAAGAACTGAAGCGTGGAATGTTTTCAGTTCTGGTATGCAGAAGATCACACATCTTGCCCTACAGACCATTCACCATCTTCATAGTTCTCCTTTGGACACTCTAATATTAGTTTTACGTGCATATTCTCATACTGTGGTGCCCAAACCTGCACCGAGTGCTTGAGGCAAGGCTGCAGCACAGCAGAGGGGACAGTGATACAACCCAGGGCACAGTTGTCCCTTTGGGCTGCCAGGTCATGGTGCTGGTTCATATTCATCTTGCTGTCAGACAGAACCCCCCGACCCCTTTCTGTGGGGCTGCTCTCCAGCCTCTTGTCCCCAGTTTGTATATACATCCAGGACTGCCTGTTCCCAGGTTCAGAATCCAGCAATAGATATAGATGGCCTGTTTAAGAGGAGCAGGAAATATCTTGACATAGCTAGTACCTGGCTCTTTTCGTATGGTTATTTTTAGTTATGTGAGTTATGCACCTGACTGAGAATGAATGAGATTTTAATGACAGATAATGCAATGCCTTTCAGAATCAGAGTATGTGTGATTCATACAAAGTCACAGAGGAGGTACCTGGAAAAGCAGGGAATTGAGTGGCATTCTCCTGAGGCCTAGATTAATACTTACTCCATTGCACAGCCTTTCCTCCTTCAGGTAATTTAACAAGACTGGTCATGTTTCTAGTTAGAGGGACATTAAATCCTTGCCCTGTGATTGAGTAAGTGCACATTTCACCTTCAAGTCCTCATATATGAGAATCTGAAATAAACTCCTGTGAAAATTTTATCACTGAAAAATATATAGTGTCTGATTCAGATATAGTCTACAGGTGTCAGCTGCTTACACATGCCCTTTTAGGCACAAATATTAACATCTTATTTCAGTGATTCAAAACAGAAAATGTATAAATGCATGTTTTTCAACAAAAGCTGTGAAAACTGGTCCTTAAGATGTGACATTTCATACTACAATGATCTTACAGGGAATTAAGATGCAGTAGGTTCTAATAAAGAGGGGTGCAAAGCTAGAACATGGACCAGGTCACAACCAGTTTGTGTTATTATTTTCAACTTTCAGTACTTTTAAGACATAATAATTTTGCAAAGAAAATCAGCCCCACTGAAATATTATATCTGTAGAACAGGCAATAAATTCATCAAACATACATATGTAGTGGTTTGCCTGTTCCAGCCGATATCTCACATTGTAACACACAGGAGGTTTTCAGTCTGTGGAGCCAGTTCTGCTGTCCCCTCTGATCCAGGAGGGGTTAACAAGTTGTACTCCACTACATGTTCTGTTCAGCATGATAGCTATAATTTATATGCAGAGCTTGTGAACCTGCCAAAAATTGACAAGATTTCAATTGCCACTAATACAACCAGTATCATGAGTCACTTTGTAATCCCTGAATGCTGAAGTTCCTCCTGTATTTTACTTTATCCTCATCTTCATAGCAGTGCACGTGTTTATATGTGTCTTTAAGGTCAGAATGCAAGACTGTAGCATGTTTGATTTTTAATGGGCTGATAATTGAAGAAAAATAAAAATCATGATACAGAAATCCATCCAGGTGGATCAGGAGCTCACTGTGAATTGTACATGTTATGAAATACAGATTGCTTTGTGAACTGACATACTGTTCCATGTAGGATGGTCAATATTACATAGCATTCCTCCTAGTCGGGATGGGAATACCTGTCTCTGACCTAAATTAATGTCCAATTCATACAAGTAATGTACCGTGCAGTAGTGGAGCCTTTAGTTAGGATGATATAAAAAGAAGCTTAATTGGAAATTCTTTTAAGAATTTTCCTGTACTGTACATTATTAGCCTGGGGTAGGTCATTCTCACCTCTATTAGTTTTCTGACTGATGGAACACATTTAAATTCTGCCATCTCTTTAAGTAAAGGATGACTTTTTTTTCCCCCTTGATATTTTCTTCAATACCCTTGGATTTTTTTCCTTGTACCAGTAAAACAGGCTGATGTAACAATCTGGTATGTATTGCTTAAAAGTACTTCCATTGTCTTCAGACAGGTTGGCTGCCAGTTCAAAAGGATTTGTTGAAACAGCGTGCTTTCAGCAGGCTACGCTCTCCTCTTAGCAACAAGAGGCTCTGACGTTAGCAAGCTTATTTTGGAAAGCTCTACTCTGTTCGGTGCATGATCAGAGCCCTCCAGGGGCTTGAAACTCAAATTTTTAAACTTGCAAATTAATTGAAAAGCTACAGGAATCCTCCTAGAGACAAAACAAAGGTTTATTTCTTAGTTTCTAAAAACAAATCTGCAAATACAGTAAAAAAAAAAAAAGATCCAGGGCAGTAATTAAGATGTTCTTGAGAATCAAATATCCATTTTGCTATTGATTTACACTGCCATATTAAAAGCAAAATTATATTAAAGTAGCCTAGTGGCATTGAGAAATTTGTAGTTGAAATTAAGCAGTGCATCTTGAAAAAAAAAATAAAGTAAAAATGGAAAAGAAGAATTGAAGGAGAAGAATTGATTTGAGAGAGCAAGGAGAAAAAAAAAGAAAAAAAAAGGGAAACAGTAGCTTTCCAGTTTCCTGACCCCTTTTCACCCCTCAAGAATCAGGTGAATGAGATTTTATTTATAAGAATGTGTACAAGAGGCACAAAGCTAGAACACAGTTGAATATTCTTGAGACTTCTTAGCCTGGAAATGCTTCCAGGGGCTTTTTCAAAGCTTGTTTTGTGGGTGTCAGAGGAGGCAAATTCAGCTATGAAAAGATGAAGGCGAAAATAAATCTTAAAGAGAAGTGTCATTAATTGTACACATCTCAACATGATTTGAGTGTGAATATTCACATACTTAAATTTAAGCACTGAGGGTTTTGAAGGCATGCACGCACAGTATTATACAGTGCTTATGTGGTTTCTCAGAAGTGGAAACAAGTGGTCACTCTTTGCAAAGAGGAATTTGAAAGAATCAGGTGTTGTCCCTAGATGCCAGCAGGTGTGTTTCCTTTTCATCTCCAGAACATGTATACGTCAGCATCTACGCGAGAGAGGGAGCACACTTCATCAACCCTTGAGAATTCTATGCTCACAAAGTAAATATTGCCAAGGAAGAGGCTTACAGTCACTGTTTGCAAACAAAGCACACTGAAGGGGAAAATCCTTCCGAGATAATCTTTTTAAAGTAATCCTGTTAAGATCTAGAATTGTTTATATTTTACTTAATTTCATCTTTAAACATGCTATTCTGTAGTTCTGAAGGAACTATTTTAGAATAAAACCTTAATGACAACAGGTTTTTCTAGGACTTCTAGTTTGTAGGCTGCTCCATAAACTTGCAGCTCCAGTTGCTGGCAGATTTTCCAGGATTTTCTTAACCACTCAAGTAGGAGAAAACATGAAGGTAAAAGAATCCAAAGAAAACATTATTTTCTGCATAGGACAAAGAAACAAACAAATGTGCCAGGAAATAAATTCAATAAACATTCCTAAATTTTCTTATGCTTTCTTAGGCTTAGAGACTATACAGTTCCCTTTTAAAAATCATCCTTACATAAAGGAACCAATCTATCAACAGGATGCATTGCTAGTTTGGCTGAAGTCACAGACTAGGATGAGACGCTGAGTCACAAACTATGTGTATGCCCTACCTAGATATTGTTGAAGTCTCCTGGTTTCTCTGCGTTCCTGGCTACGCAGAGGAATGAGTGGACTGCTACTCTCAAGCTACAACATAAAACAAATCTGATAATGTGGGTCAAATTCATTGCTTTCATTGTCTTTTGACAAAATAAAGATGCAGACTGAAGGACTGGTGTCACAGCATCTATCTGCATCCTAAACCAAAACTACAGGTAAATTGTAGGAATTGTTGAAGATGGCAAGAGTGGTGTCAAAGAAGGAAATTCTTTTACTGTGGAATAAATTAGAGTGAATAATCTCTAAAGAAAAAGTATCTCTAAAGAAAACCTAAGAAAAAATGTGGTTTATGGAATGGAGACCTTCTCTATTTTCCTTTGGACTTTCTTCAGTGCTTCCTATCTTGTAAACATTTGGGCTTGTCTTCACATTAGCTGCAACTGTAAGTTATCTATAGGACATTCTGTTGATGTTATCTGTCTTCCCTGAGCTTTGAAGTAGATGCAGAACCTATGTAGGAAGAAACAGTTTAAACCAAATGAAGTTGGAATGGGAATCAGACCCAATTTAGACTGTGGCTGAATGTGTTGAGGTGGAATGAGGAAAGATGTGGGTGAGGAGAGGTACAAATAAAGAGTACAGGGACAACGGAGCCTACGATAAAGAGCCTGTGGAAATAGAATGAATGCAGCCCACAGAAACATAGATAAAGAAAGGAGTACACAACAAATTGAAGACTCGGATGGATTAACTTAAGACAGTGAATGAAGCAAGGGTAAAAATAATTGAAAGGCTAGATAAAAGTGACAAGTAAGGAAAAAAGAGCGACATCAATAGAAAGAGGAAGAAATTGTAACTTGCTACAACACCTGAAACTGTGAGATTGCAACTGGAATATAGAGAGCTGAAGAAATGTAGGCTAATGAGTGGCTACCAGCAAACAGAAGGGATCGCTTGGAAAATAATGGACAAGTGTATGAAGAGTAAGTACCTGCGGAGAGAAAAAGGTGAAGGAAGAGGCCATAGCATTAAAAGCAAACTGAGATGAAAGGAATCAGCAGTCTGATGGGACATTATGTCATATATAGCTATGTTTATATATGCTTTCTAGCCTATTTTTAGTTGTATTTTTCCAGTCTGATTTCTCTCATGCTTTTATCTACAGTGAGATCTTAAATTCTCCTATTTTTAGAATAGGCTCTGGAGTACTCTATTTGCATAATAGTTGTGATTTCCTAGTACATCTGACAACGTGAAAGATGTTGACTTTGTCTTTTAGGAGTCTGCAGGAAATGTAGTACCGCTTTCACTAAACTATAAATATAAACAAAGTAGAAGGAGAAATGTTCTCCTCAATTTTTTTGTGTTGATCTCGCTCATATAGGAGCCCCAAAACTCCATTCTCATTTTCAGTATTTCACCCTTGATACCTCTCCACAATTGATTCTCTTTTCAAGACATCCTGCTGTATTTGAAGAAGGACGTTTAACCATTTGAAAACCTACTGGGAAAATCTAGTAGAACCAGGGCAATTCTTTGAATTAAAATTTCTGTTGTTTCTCAGTGCCAGAGGTTTAACTCCAAACTTATCTAAATTACTTCTCCTTCCTGTATATATTAACTGAGAACTCTGCTTTTCAGTTTAATGAATTACAAATAAACTAGCCTGTAGTATTTTATTAAGAAATTATTACAAGCAGTTCAAAATGTGTCTGATCAACAGAGCCAAATGTGCAAAAAGTAGAGCATCAGAGACCGCATCTGGGAGACTGAGAAAAAACAATGCCTTTGTTTTCTGTGTTGAGAGTAAAATTTACCTTATCAGAGTCTCTAGTATTAGAAAAACTCTCATGAAACCTGCTGATAAAATAGTAACTCTATGGAACTAAGACTCATCCACAAAAAATGTAACACCTTACAGCTATGATTTTAGAAATATAGAATCCTATTATCTTGTAGGTTGGAAAAAAGCCTGTGAGATTACCAAGTCCAACCATCAGCCTGACCTACCAACTCCTTTCAATAAACCATGTCTCCTAGTGCCATTCCAGTGCTGACCACCTTAACAGTTGAGAAATTTTTTCCCTTTCTTAGTTTGTGATTTTGTTGCATTTGTGTACTGTGGGTGCTAACGGACTCTTCTCTGATAGTCCAGAATAGAAATTGCACTGTTATTTTCATCTCCAATTGCTTTTCATCTAGCAGCAGGTGGTTCTAGAGCTCTGTAGAAACAAAGCCTGTGGCAACCCAGGTTTTGCAGGACTGTACCAACAGCACGTGTTCACACCCTTCTGGTGATGCATGTGAAAGTCAGGGTAATGTGTTAAAACTGAATTCCAGGTTGTTGTTGTTTTCTGATATTGTATGGAGGTTGATCCTGCAATTTAAAAACATTAACTATACTGAAATAACATAATTAAGCTTGAAAGGTTAGGAAATGTCAAAGTTACACCTCATTGAGAAACCTTTTTTTACCCTATCAGGCATTTGTGCTATGACATGGTCTTTAATTACATGATCATGCATTTTTTTTACTAAAGTAAGACTACCTCATTTAGCCAATAGGTCAACCCTGTTCCAAGAGTGGTCCAAGCTTGTGTAGTTAAAGGTGTTGATAGCATACCTGTAGAACCACAGTTTCTCATACCTTAGTTCTCCATGTCTAAATTGGGTATAATAATACCTTGTTGTCTCACTGGTATATTGTGAAAATAACTTAATTAATGTTTGTGCATCGCTTGGCTACTAGAGCAAGCTACAGGAAAGCCCAGGAGAAAAATAATAATTTTGTGTCTAGGGAAGGCCTTGAGTCACGTGCATTACACAGGGTGTGGGCTATGTTTTGGACAATGAATAGTAAGCAAGATGTGGAAAGAGAACACATCAGCATTGGCATCAGCTATCACATGTTGGCTACACCTGAATTTGGTAGTTAATAGGATTCTGGCTCATCTACTCAAAAGGCTGAAGTAGATAGAGCAGGAGCACAAGAAGTAAAACAGTTCAGTCTGTGCTCTGAAAAAGACAGAAATGTAGTGGGGAGAAAAAAGCACAGAAGTCCAGAGAAGTAAAAATTGTAATGTAATTTAAGATTTGCACTTAACCCGTTACTTTATCATTCTCTAGCTTTTCAGTACTAGAGCTTTTTTTACGTCTTTGAACTTTTTCTTTTGTATATGCTTGCTTAGGTTCAATCAACACAGAGAATCATCTTAACTCTGCTCTGTCAGTCCTTTTCCTGGTGGATGACAGGCTGGCCATGAGCCAGGAGTGTGCCTTGGTGGTCAAGAAGGCCAATGGGATCCTGGGGTGCATTAAAAAGAATGTGTCCAGCAGGTCGAGGGAGGTGATCCTCCCTCTCTACTCTGTCCTGGTGAGGCCTCACCTGGAGTACTGTGTCCAGTTCTGGACTCCCTAGTACAAAGAAGACAGGGATCTCCTAAAAAGAGTCCATCAGAGAACTACAAAGATAGTATGTGTGAAACACCTCCCATATGAGGATCTGTCCAGACTTGAAAAAAGAAGACTCCAAGGGGATCTGATCCACGTCTATAAATATCTAAGGAGAGGGAGGCAAAGGAACAAACTCTTCTTAGCAGCTTGTGGTGAAAGGACAAGGGGAAATGTCTACAAACTGAAGCATAGGAAGTTCAGCACAAATGTGCATGGGAACTTCTTCACAGTGAGGATGACAGAGCACTGGCACAGGCTGCCTACAGAGGTTGTGGAGTCTCCTTTTCTGGAGACATCGAAGACCCGCCTGGACATCTACCTGTGCAACTGGCTCCCCTGGTCTAGTGAGCTGCTTTGGCAGGGAATTGGACTCAGTGATCTCTGGAGGTCCCTTCCAACCTCTACGGATTTGTGATTCGGGGTGATTCTTTGTCAAACCTTAAATAAACAGCCATGAAATAGAAATCTCATTCCACAGGAACCACTGATAATCACAAGCATTCCAGATCTGTATCAGTATCCATCCCAGCTACTGGAAAACCTAGCTTGTCTTGTAGCAGTGCATGGAGTTTCTCAGCTAAGTCTCTAGACAGTTATGTAGATGAGATGGTTGACGAAAGACAACTTCAGCAAAAGTGGAAAAGCTCTATAGAAGGTAAGGGTTTCTAAATCAAGCATCTTTGTGATCATAACTAGCAGGATGATTTCAAATGAGTCACTATTAAGTAGCTCAGGACTGTAGAAAACAAAACAGTTCCCTAAAGTTGACTTGTTTTTCAGAAGGTCAGAGGCAAAACCAAAGGCCACAACAAGAAAAACAGTATAAATATGACAATACAAGCCATTAAATCTGAAACTATTTTTAGTTAATAGTTGGAAAAAAAGATTGTCCAAAACTTCAGAGTTCCATAGAGCAAGTTACAGTTTTCTATCTGGAAATGTAAAGAATATGAATTACATTTGTAAATTCTTTACCGTAAAAAAGAGGAAAAACTTAGTCTTCATCTTGGTGGAGAAAACATGATTCTGCAGCTGTTTTCTGATCTACGAGTTGGAAATCAGATCAAAGAAAAATCACTGTAAACAGCAACTATTGCTTAAAAAAGATGAGGTCACTGGCCCGTGAGAAGCTAAAAGAGAGAAGAAATGCTTATGTTTTAAAGCATCAGTTTCACCTCAGTTCTCTGTGTTTTTATGAAACTCTCATTTGTCTTCATTTACTCCTGCTTTCTTCTTTGTAATTGTAATAAACACCTTTGGTGACTAAATGCTTGGAAATTTATTTCATTACTTCAGTGTGTTTATATCCAAATCTACAGTGAATTATTTATTTTCCATTACATTCTTTGTATTATTTTAGGTGGAGTAACAGCTAAAAAGAATACTGAAAGCTGCCATAAATTAAAGGTGCTTTTCTAATTATTTATAGAAACTATGTCATATCATAACATCATTTACGGTGATGTGAGTGTCTGCATGAGATTCAGGCAATAGTATTTTCTTCCCCATTACACTGTTTCCAGAGAGGCACATTTTACATTTCAAAACTGTGTGTATCAGGTGAAACATGAACAGACTTTTCTTGTGGAAAAGGAAAATAAATAAAGAAGAATAAGAAAAGGAAATATTCAGTAATTCAGTAATTTTCCTCTCTCTGTTTTGCAGAGAAGAGGAAAAAGTCACTGTGAAGCTGCTTGAGCTTTGCCTCTGTGTCTAGCAAACAGATTAAGGTTTCTCCTATATTCACCATGCCTCTGTCAAGGAGAAAGACCAAAAGCTAAGGAATTCTTTGCTGTGGGAGCAAAAAGGAATTGTGTTGCCTAGAGGTGTGCTGAAGGAAGAGGGTAATGGACAAGAGCCAAGCTGGATGGAACCTACTCGAAAAATCCTGGAAAGCCAGGCTGATGGGTTCTGCCTCTGCAAATGGTGAAACAGTGCCAGTAAAGACAAGCTTCTCTTGGGGCCATGCTCTCTCTGGGTATCACAAACTCACATCCTGCACAACCAGAAGCAACACAGTGACTAGCATTACTTTTCAGTATACTAGTGCAAGCAAGGACAACCAAGGAAACTTTGTGTCTCTGTCAGTTTATCTATCTTCCTCTGCCTAACCATGGTGCTTTTTATCTTCGGCCTGATTTGCAGATAGAATGAGTAGGGGAATATATTGGTCCTTTGCTCTTCAGTTAAGACAACAGATGTCAAGCAAAGTCATTTTGTTTCCCGACTTTTCATATCTGAGTTCTGCTTTTAATGTTTATGCCCCTACTGATTACATGCCAGAAAGCAGAGAAAAATCAACAGCAAACCAAGGTCTAGTAAATTGGTTCTCATCCTCAAAAGGGATATCTTTCAAATGCTCCATATTAACATTTCTGCTGTGTGCTTTGTTTATAACCATAAACATTGACATTTCAGAAAGAAAATCAACTTCTCAGTTCATACATAGCACAGACAAATTCGCATTATTGCACATTTCACAGAGATATATATTTACTGGCTGAGGTGGAGGAGATTTCAACTTTCAACTACCAAATCTCAGAAGCAAAATGTTTTCCCTTCACTTGAGTAGTTTAGGCTACAGTTCAGTATGTGGTAAGGTAGAATACACTTGGAAAAATACCTATTCATTCATTATTCAAGTTCTCTTTGCATTTTGGACCCCATATCAGGCACAACAGAGTGCTTGACCATAGATTCTGGTCTATGAATTGCATGACAAATCACTGAACTTCAGGCTTTCATTTCTTACACACACATCCTCATGTTTTTTCTTTCCCTACAGAGCTTTAGATATTTGCACTTTTCTTTGTATGTAAGGAACTGGAAACTTATATGATTTTCTTGCTCAAGTAAAAAGTACAGTGGTATAAATTTAGCAATTTTTTTTGTTGTTGTTACATTAAAGGGAAACATACTGAATTGAAATCAGTTCTCTTTTCTCCATCAAGTAGTCAGTTAACTCAAACTTGTTCAGAATGATTCCTTCCCTGAATCTTGTGACTGACAGCATAATTACCCCTATATTTCCACCTGCTCTTTCTTTCACATCTGTTTTCTCTGACTTTATGCTGCAGAGAAGAGGAATGGATGCAGCAGTAAGGAGATTTCTAAGATTCCTGATATTACCACCAGTTGGAGGGTTTAAGGTGTTTTTTTGCTCAGATAATAATAATAAAAAAAGGACCCGTGAAGGCTATGTGTTGACTAGCTGGTCAATAAAAAGGAGGAGAAAAAAGTGGTCTCTTGCTTCTAGCTCCACTCTCTCCTTGTAGTGACTGAAATACAGCATTCTCCAAAACAGATGTCCCTCTCTTAATCTCCTTCACATTTCTGCTGCTCCTCCTCTCTTGACCAAGTTGTTTTTTTGTGGGTTTTTTTTTGTTTTTTTTTGGGGGGTGGGGGAGATTATATGTTAGAGGAGAAATATTCACTAAGAGGGTGGAGTGGCAGTGGAACATGCTGCCCAGAGAAGCTGTGGAGTTGTAATAGATGATCTCCAGAGGTTCCTTCAAACCCAAGCTATTCTACAATGGCTTCCCTTTCTTTTTTTTCCTTTTACAATTTTTACATTTTACCTTTTTCCTACCCCCTTTTCCCTTTTATTTTATTTTTGAAGATATTCTATGTTTTATCAAAGCCACTTCCAGCTTAGTGTCTATTTAGTCCTTAGAGTTCAGTCATTCTTTTGACTAACAGGAGAGTTACAAGAAATTTGAATAAACCAACGTGTCAAGACTTAGAGGTAATTTGAATAAAACACTCTCACAAGCTCACCCAAAATGAGGAGGTTGGTTTGGCTTTTCATGTGCTTTTATAGCTGTTTATGAAGCAGCCCAAACTCATTAGTTCTGCTAGGTATATCAAATGGGTTTCTGTATCTTTCCTGACAAGTTCTGAGTGTCTCTAGTTCTCAACAGTAAAAAACGTAATAGGACTGAACATTTGTAATATGATAGAGTGTTCCTCTACCACTGATAGCATTTTTCGATTTGTTGCCAAAAGGACTGTTTCGAAAGTGAATTTTTACAATGAATAGAAGTGACATCCTCCAAAGGCATGAGATGGAAAAAATACTTTACGGAAATATAATGGCAAGAAAGATTAATAAAACAAAGCAAAAACACATTTAGCAGGACTGTGAAAGATTTGGACAAAACTCAATCACATATATATATATATATTTTTTTTTTACAAAGAAATGGATTTATATTTTCTGAAGAAAAAAAAATGTAACAGCATAACCTAGTGCAGTATATATAACTGAAAACTATAGAAGTATTTTGTATCATTTTTCAAATTCCTCATAAAGTTTCCCTGATTCGAAAGTGAAAGAAAAAAGTTCTGATAATATAGTTTCATTTTTAATGTTCTCATGCAACATATTATTATTATTATTATTATTATTGTTGTTGTTGTTGTTGTTGTTGTTGTTGTTGTTACTCAGATTATGCCAACAATTTAATGAGAAACCTGGTGATAGGGTGCTGGCATGGTGCTAGGAAACATCCCATCACTTTTTGCAAATATATATCAAGTGAACAATACAAAGCCAAGGGGAAAATCTTTGGTTGACGATTAAACAAAAAGGAAAACAAATGTTTTCAACCAGTTCAAATTTTATCTTGCCCTGTATTTCTTTAAAATAGACTCTCAAAAAGAGCTTCAATATGAAAACTGAAACCCAGGAAGCGCAGATGAAATATTTCAGCTTTTCACAGTCTCACTCCACTTTTGCTGAAGTAGTTATGAATCTACATTTTTAAATAATGATTTCAGTCAGTGACAGTTAATCATTTTTTATTTCTTTTTCACTAAATGCAAAATTTCTTGGAAAAAAAAAAAAAGCATTCCAAGCATCACTCATATACACGTATAATGCTTCAGTACTTCTCCTGAAATCCTCTATCAAAGCAGATGCTGAGGCAATCATGTCCTGTTCCCTCATACACTACAAGATCAAAATTCACACCTATCACTTCCAGGTTCCCTCTCTCATCAAAGCATTTCATGTAAGAAACTTAGCAGCCTTGGAGCATGGAAGAGCAACAGTAAGAAGAATGAGGAATAAGCAGAAATAATGTTTGAAGTGGAAGAGTGAAAAAGTGGTAGCTGTTGATGGGAAGAGGCCGGTGGCAAACCAGCAAGATGGCCTGACTGCAGGAGATATCCACTGGGCAGAGTGAGACCTCTTTTCTCCTGTTGATCCTACAGGACCAAATTACAGCAATTTAATAAAATGTTTTCATTTTGGTATGCTACTGTTAGGGATTGTAGGGACACAGAAGCGGGATCAATGTGAATTCTGGTGACACACCTCATCCTGTACCTCGATGGCTCAACAGTAAGACAGGTGGTGAGACCATAAATTGTACTGACAGCACACACTGAGAGAGGATCAATTTTGGTGTCTGAGTTTTTTGAAAGACCAAGCAGATGTCAAATGTCCAGAAAGAGGAAAAGGCTTAGGTTCTGATGAAAATCATTGTAACTTGTTTTTGTGGGGAAGATCCAGCTGCTAGCTGTGGGAACGTTTTTGCCTCTGTGGTTTCTTATTTTGAGGAACTTGTCACACAGGAATGAGGAAATGGCAATGCACGGGCTGCTCTGTACAGAAGCAAGGGCCCGCCTGTACGTGAGTGTGGTAGAGTCTGCTGAGCTGGGGAGCCTTGAGCATCTGTAAAGATACTGGAAAGCAGAGATGAACCCTGTGATCCCAACAGATCTTTACCATTTATTGTGCTACTTTCCAACCAGCGTGCTGCATCTGTAGGGAGCCAAGGTTGAACTCTTTTATTTCTTTCTTGCCATAAGCGTAGATTCACTTCCTGGGCATATGTTAAGCCACTTACTACCAAGTATGTAATCTGGCTCAATATTTCTCTTACAGCCTGCACATGTTTCACAACTCTGAACATAACCTCTTGTTTTGTAAAAACTCCCATCAGCAGAGTAGTAGTAGTTTCATAACAAGGACTTACATTTGCATAGTCTTCCCCATAATCCATCCCGCATAATCAGAAATAACTCCTTGTCATATTAAACCCTGCAGTGGCTGTGTCACATCAAAACTTATACAGGCTAAACATATCAAGACGCTTTTATAAATAACATCAAAAGATCTGGGAATTTTGACTTACCCTTTTGGTCTCAAAACAAGCATAACGCAAAGAATTATGTTTATTTCTTGTGTGGACTAATTGCAAGTTTGATCTGCATTATGAAGGAACTGCCAAGGAAAAATTGACCTTTTCTTCCTTTTGGAGAACAAGTGTCCCCAGATAAAAATGAGTTTCTCAAGAGAGTTAATTATCAAATTCATCTGTAATATATTAGCCCTTGATTCACTCATGTAGCACAATTGTTACAGAGAAGTATCTGCTGATGTTTATGAATAGCTTTATTGTCTGATCAGTCAAGAGCTTGATGCAATTCTGAAGTACAGAGGTTTTGTGTTTGTTTTTTTTTGTTGTTACTAACAAAGCACAATACTACTTTATCTGCAATTACAAAAGCCTAGAAAAGTGAGAGAGGAGCTTTGGGTGGGTGGTGGGGGATACTGATGGGGGCAACAACATAACAGGACAAGACTGCGAAAGTTCTCTGAACTACATGATGTAATGGTTAGGAAATACGAAAAGACTGATGAGGACTGACTGAAAGGACTGTCTGATCTTTGTTGCTGCTTTATTTTCTATTTCTTTATTTAATTTTAGACATAGTTGCTTCCTTTGTGCCAAACCTAACCCTTTAATACCAGCAAGTAACTGAAACAGGCTGCAGGCAATAACTAATTAAAACTATACTATACTTCATACTATGTGAGTCAGAAGTTATGAAAACAAGCAGAATAGTTGACACTTTTCTCCCAGTTGAATAAAGGAGAGGTCCTTGCTGTTCTAGAACCTAGAGAACGAAATAATGCTATAATATTAATATAGCAGGCAGTGGGCTTATAGCAAAAAATGTAATTTTTTCTTTTAACAGGTAATTAATTTATGGAACTGTAGTGGTTTCATGAAGATGGGCAGCTCAGTTCCACCACCACTTTACTCTCTCTCACCCCCTCAGTAGGATGGGGAGCAGAGAAAATGTGATGGAAATAAGCTTGTGGGTTGAGATAAGGACAGGAAGATAGCTCACCAATAACTATCATGGCCAAAACACACTCAATATAAGGGAGATTAATGCAATCTATTTCCTATTTCCAACGGACTAGAGGAACAAAAAGTAAAAGCAAACTGAAAAAATCTCTTTCTGCTCCATGCCTGGAACACCTCCTGCCACACTGACCTCAGTGCCCGCAGGACCGTTTCTCTCCCATCTCTCATTCCTCTGTCCCAGCTGCCTTAGTGCAGCGGGGTTTCCCTTCCTTAAATCTGCTCTCCCTTTGGAGCAGATGCAGATACTCTGACATGGAGTACTGCTGGGCTCTGCTCACAGAGGACACTTATAGCCCTCTGCTACCATGACTTATTTAAGCTCAGGGCAGGAATTCATCACCACAGAATTTTGTGGAGTTCAAATACTTAAAAGGCTTAGAAGGTGTAAGTATTATTTTTTTTCTTTTTGTGGAGAATATATCCATCAGTGTCTTTTTAATTCAGCATTTCTATCACAGCTGCTGGCTCAGAAATTCCCTGAACAGCTGGCTGCTGAGAAATGGTAGACAAATTGACAGACAGATCTCTCTGTGCTTTATCATTTTTGATGTTTTGGTATGTGCTACTGTTCATTGGTGGAAAAGTGATACTGGGCTAATTGGATATTTTTGTCTGTCACATTGTGATAGGTAGCTTCTGTATGGTGTTATGAGCTGAGGGAGGACAGAGCTACAAAATCCTAAACCTGACTAGCAAGAGCTTACCCTTCTTAAGTGCCTCACAGAAGAGTTTTGTGCAGACATAATTTGCCAACTTTTTCCTGAGTGCCAAGTGTATTAGATGTGGGCTTGAATTTTTGAGGATTCAGTGTCTTTCTGCTCTGAAAACAGCTTGTTGACTGATAGAATCATAGAATGGCTTGGGTTGGAAGGGTCCTCAAGTTGTGCATATTTCAGCAGCTCTTCACATGGGGCTACGGACTGCTGTCCTGCAAACAGGCATCATCTTGTTAAAAACACCCACCAAAAAAAAAAAATCCTTCCATCACATTATTATGTTAGTTATTATATCATCTGCAGTAGGCCACTTTTATTTATTTTTATATTTTGGAAAAAATCCTGCCTTTACAGAAAACTAGTCCACTCTGAGCTTTAAGCTCACCAAATTCTCAAAAGCACTTTATTTTACTGCCTACTCGGAGTTGCTGGAATCACATCTGAAGAAATGTGGGCCATAAAAGCACTCAGTCATCTCTTCTTTCTCTCCAACCTGATTATTTTTTCCCGATCTTACTTAATAAAAGCTATTTTAGCACAGCTGAACAAAACATTTTTTGTCGTTCTCTTAATTCCTTCCCCTCGGTGGGCCTCTTAATCTGTTTATTTCGAACTCTGTCTCGCTCCGTTATCTTTCTCCCCACCCCTCCACCCTGTTTGTCACTGAAGACGTGACTTCCAGCATGGTGTGCCCCGTGCCGTGAGCAGCAAAAGCTCCCTATCCGGCCGCAGAGGCCGGGCTCCAGCTGTCCTCAGGCTGCGGCATCCCACGGCTCTGCAGGAGCAGCAGCACCCTCTGCTGGGGTAAAACACGAGCTGGGTTTTGGGTCTTCTGCAGCGTGAAACGAACCTTCAGAGGGGACTTATTTCTGAAAGATTAAAAGAGGGAAATGAATGGAGCTAAAGCAGAGATAAAGTGTTTACAAATTCTAAAGCAAACTGTTAATTAAAAATGTGTAATGAAAAGACACTATGGATTTGTGAATGCCACACGATTCAGCAATAGTTAGTCTCTATGGAGACATTTCTGATGTTTCAGGAGTTAACGTAGTAAGTGCGATGTAACCTGAGATGTCAAAAACTGTTACACTGCAAGTGTGTGTACATCCATCTAGCTCCAGAGACAGATACTCCCAGTGATATCTATAGCAAGAGCCCCAGCAGGGGCTCACAAAATGGTGTCAACTCAGGAATACATTCTGAATAGTGCAGTGGAGTAGCAGTCTGTCTGGCAGGAAAACAAAATGTCAACCATGACATCCATGGAAGGGGAGGAGAAGAGTGAGTCTGAATTCAAGATTCAGTACAAGCTTTTCTCAGTCTTGGCTTAGGTGCCTGTAGTGTGGTGTGAAGGCCAGGACTGCAGCTGGTATATGGAATGAGGAATGAAGATAAATGGAATACGTGAAAAAGAGAAATACAGTCAAAGAAAAAGTAGTAGGAAGCATCTATTTGAAAAGTGGTGACTCAGTGGCAAAAAGTTTATTCAGTGTCTGCCAGTGATGCTAAGCATACATAAATTCATTTAGTTTTGGTAGGACTTCAGAGCCTTCAGCATCTGAAATCAGTTAAAAACACTTATTTCTTAACCCAAAAGCACATTGAGAACAGGAAATTAGGTTTTGTAAAGCCACAGATTCAGAAACAAGTGAAGCTCTTCTAAATGTGGCTCTGTGAATGTATGCTTAGTCAGACAAGGCACGAATATCATTTATTAGCACTATAGAAAAGACAGAATAAAACCATCATGTGCTCAGAATACTGACTGACCCATAAGCAAGTATTAGTTGTATTAAAGGAGTTGTACCTGAGCATTGCAGACAGGTTCTCTCAGGGAAAAGACTTGATCTAATAATAGAAAGGTGCATACTATTGTAGGAAGACAAGAAAAATGCATTAACAAAAGCAAAATATAAAAATAGGTGCATAAATATCACAACAAATTACAAACAAGAACTCCCATTTGTTGTTATTAAAGCCCATCTAGAAAATGCATGTCCAAGAATGGCAGAAAACGGTGAATACATTCAAAAGGTAATTTGAATGGTACCAAATGGTTCATGCAATATTTAGCCTTCTAATTAAAGACTTGAGTAGTAATAGCAATTTCTTGTCAGAAATATAGTACAACCAATCACCTCTGTACTGAAAAGTGGTATTGATTATTGTACACGATCAAATTTGTTCCTATAAATACTGTTCAAATGAATAAGCTTCAGAAACTGCAGAACTCACTTCTTGGCAAATTCGGCAATATAACCAGTAAAACTGACACGATACCATCTCTGCTAATATGCGAGTTCTTGAAGTGATTTATCTCATAAAGATTTTACTTTGTGGAAGATCTGTGGATCATTTAGAATAGATCGAATTGTCAATTTCTTATTCACATTGATGAAAAACTGACGAGTCAAAGACAGCATTTGCTCAGTGAGCAAATACTCAAAAGCTGTCTGTTCCTATTACAAACCATTGCATAAAAAGTGTGTGTAAAGGAAACATCTCAAAGTTTGATGATCTATTTCTAATACTTTTATAATTTGCCTTCTTTTTTTAAGTCTCTCTTGGAGTATATTTGTGCTTTCAATTTTTTTTCTGGGAGGCAATTTTTGATTATTGCTATCTCATTTCTAAAAGGACATTTTGGACTGCTGGTATAATGCCTGTCAGAGATAATTAGGAATGTCCTTTCTAAATGCAGTTACTGAAAAACACAGATTTCCATGAAAAGAAAATGAGTTTTCACTTCTGCATAGTCACTTCATTCAAAACTTGTTAAAAAGCTTTCTGTGTACAACCCATAAATTATGATACAACACTGGAGGGAGCTGTAACTTGAATGCTTCATTTAGCTTTGGAAGGATGTTACAAAGAGAGAACTTTGACCAGAGATGGATTTTTCATCTTGATTACACATTTAATAAAACAGTACAAAAACTGTTACAGTGTTTCATAGAACTGGTAGCTGGTTATTTATCTCCATGATGCATAAATTACTTCTCTCTTTTGGAGTAAACAAATGTATAAAGAAATAAATTGAGCTTCACAAATTCAAAATTATGTTTTGTTTTCTGAATCTTTCAGGTCACTGTGTCCATTAACTTGTCAGTAAGAATTTTGCCACTTCTTTCTAAGGAGTGCATTTTTATCTCAGCAGATGAGAGCAGAAGAGAGCATCCTGACACAATAAATAGCTGCAAAAGTCTGCAAACTGACCTCACTGCTGGGACTGATTCCCTCATGTTTCTGTGCGTCTGGGTCACCCAAGAGAAGCACTGAAGGTGTTTCAAGCATGAGCTCCCAGTCCACTTGTCACTTCTAGGCCAGGGAAGTGCTTCAGGTATCAGAGCATTGTAGTTAAAGGATCTAGTAAAAGTGAACGATAACCATTCTGGGAAGAATAGTTTTACTGGGCCAGTAGCCTAATCCATGGGGTAAATCATCTCTGAATTTGGAAAAAACGAAGGTTCTGTCCCACTTTAAAAAGGGGATCTAATGCATGTCTATAAATATCTGAGGAGCAAGAGGCAAAAGGACGAGGCTGGACTCTTCTCAGCAGTGTGTGGTTATAGGACAAGGGGAAATGGCCATAAACTGATGCATAGGAAGTTCCACACAAATGTGCATGGGAACTTGTTCACAGTGCAGAGCTGTTCAAGACCCACCTGGATGCCTACCTGTGCAACCTGGGCTAGGGAGCTGCTTTGGCAAATGCAATGGAATGAGCTAGGAGTAGAAAAAAAGAAACTAGTTAAGATGAGAAACAAGCATATGCAGCTTGTTTAGAATCCAGCAGATCCATGGCCAGAAGCTATAAGGGCTAAAATAAAAGATAATAAGCATGAATGAGCTCTGTGGCCCTGCCATTGTGAGATTGAGAGCTGTCTGTTATTCTTGTGCTGCCATCAACAAAAGAGTCAGTTGTGAAAAGATGGTGAATACGGCTGTACCAATCCATCATTGCTTATTTGATACAATGACTCCTGGGGGCATATGCTGCTGTTTGTAAGAAAAGTTATATCTGAAAATACTGCCTGTTTTCAGTTTACTTAAGACTGTGGGCATGGCATGGGCACCCTTCCCATTATTTTTATTCATGTATCATGCTTGCTTCTTCTTGGGTGGATTCCAAAAAGGAAGAGATCGAGCAAAATATTTTTCCAAGAGCTGTAACCTGAAGGCAGAAGATAATGTTCATTATCTTGAGCAGTGTCATTACCTCATTAAGGAAGACTACAAAAACATTAACAGAGAGTTGCAAACTCCTAGAAAAAACTCATGGCAGTGTAGTTTGTTCAATGTGGAATGATGAAAACTGGCTGTAATCACTGGCTACAGGTTTAAACATTCAATCTGCCCTGGAGAAAATACAATGATGCCAAAAGTACAGTATAATTAGTAACTCTCTGTCTGATTTAAATACTTCTAGCCAGTCATTGTGTCCCATTCTTATTTCTCTGTCCTGGATGACATAAACTGATGATAACTTCCAAGTCTCTTCAGATTAAAAGTTCCATAATTTAACAGACCATAGAATAACTTAGATTGGAAGGGATCTTGAAGATCATCTAATTCCAAACCACTGCCATGGGCAGAGTTGCCCCCCACCAGCTCAGGCTGCTCAGGGCTCCATCCAACCTGACCTTGAATGCCTCCAGGGCACCAACAGCTCCTCTGAGCAGGTTGTGCCAGCACCTTACAATCCCCTCAGTGACAATTTTCCCTCTGACATCTAATCCAAACTTATTTTTTTAGCATTCCCCATTATCCTATTGTTATCTAGCCATATGAAAAGTTGATTTCCTTTAAGTTCATAACCTCTGTAAGATCATCCAGAAGACCTGAATTCAAATTTCTCCTTTTTGTTGGCTGTTGTCTATACATTGAAATCTTTCATGGCAGTTCAATCTAAACCCTCTCTCATCCTGTTGTGTCTCATGAACTGCATTCTGAGTTAAAGTCAGAGGCAAGGCCATGCTGGAAGAAGAAAAAACAACATACTTCTTCAGAAAAATTCCATGGACTAAACTGATGTATGCAAAATGGCTACTTGGATTCTCTTTGAAAGGCTTTCTTTCTACTACCTGGAATTTACTGCCTGAACATCAAGATGTTTTCTCCATTTCATACTACCATCTGTTTTTTTTTTTCACTAAGTTTTTATTTGCAAATAGTCAGTTACTTTTGGAAAAGTAGAGCTTGCTAGGCATGTAAGGAATATTATTCTGCCAGGGCTCCTTTATTTCCTCTAAGCAGTGTCCCTTCTCCTGCTTCCATTGTTGATGTCATTTACAGGCTTAGTCTTCCATCTTTCTGCCTGCACTTTTTGAGCAGGATCTTGCTGAATCCAACCATGCTGTCGTTCATGCATACATGTTCTGAATCTCCTATCTTCCCAGCTGCTGTCCTAACAGTTCTAGCTGTAGCGTTGTTTATCTGTGTACACCGGCTTCCTCCTTTTATCTGTGAAGCCTTTCATTTTAGTTCCATTATTGCTCATAATGCTGTAGCTACCTTGTACAAGATACCTCAAAAGGGCTTTGTGATTGTGGGTTTTTTATACTTATAGATCCACTTGCTGGTTGGACCTACACTTACTCATTTGTTTATAGCATTTGATACTTCCTTTTTAATTTAGGTTACAAAATGAAGCTGCTTGCTCTGTGACTATCTTAACTGTGCAAAGAAAAGCACATTTTCAGGGTGCCCTTCACTTGATCACTTCTCATTTCATCTCTTCTCCTCTCAGATAGACAGTAATTTAAGGCAGCTGAGATGAACTGCATGCTTGTTTACTGTCATGTTTATCACTCTCATGTTGACATCTGAAATTAGCTGAAATAAACTTTACTCATGTCACACCTTTAATCTATCAGAATTTGCTCTGTGTTTTCTTTACCTTTTACAGACAACTGTAGCAGAAAGTACTCTCCTATGGCACCTTTTTTGTGATAGGATCATACAAGAACATTTGTTATTTTAATGGCTAAAGCCAGCACTGTCCAACACTTTTATAAGATTTTATATCGTCTTTCAGTGAAAACGTAAAAATATTTTTGCATTTTGTTAGAATGTAACAGTTGTTCCAAAGATACGTATGTTAAACCTAAAAGGCTGTATTCAGCAATGGTTCTTTCCAGTTGTCTGTGTTCAGACATTATGGACAAAGGTGACCGAGTGACACTGGGCTGCTCAAAAAGCATTCCCTGATAATGCTTTCTGAATGCATAAACACAATCTGTTTCTCAGGGTTGTCCTCAGAAGTGTTGTCACCTCTTTTCATTATTGCTGCACTTAAATTACTTTGCTTATTTCCAATTCAGCACCTCCATAAAGTAGCAGTACTGTAGGACAGATGTGCTGCCTATGTTTTATTTATGTTTCCAGTCTCTTTCAAAAATATGCCCTTGGATGTCTACACATACTACAGATATAATGTAGTAAATAATAGAAACAGACTGCCTGTAAAATATTTTTTCTTCATTTGCGTGGTTTTTATTTTTATTATTATTTTTTAAGATAATCCAGCACTTTTATACCACTTCCAAATTCTAAGCATTTCTGATTTCTTCTCATTTCTTTAATTTTCAGACCATCAGCTTTATGCAAGCTAAAACTTCTGGGCTTCAGCCTGAATAGGTCTGAACTGATTTGTGTGACTGAATACCTTTATCCTTTCAGAAATGACTCTTGTTAGTATGCTAACACAGCCTTCCATGGATATTTCTGCACACAGAGCTTTCAGGAGCCCGCTGTTTTAGTTGGAAGATAAGATCTACTGCTCTCTATCAAAAATAAATAATTTTTAGCTTTTCTTGACAATTTTCCTTAGAATAGATGCAGGTACATTTCAGCAAAGGTAAATATTATATCCCCTCTATAACCAGAGAAGGACAGAAAAATGAGGGAAATTGTCTAATGCCACCTAAGGAGGAGGTGGAGCAGTAGGTATTCAGTCTTGGTCCCACAGCCTCTCCATTAGATCCCACTGCTGCCACACTATTTCATTAAAATGTATGAGATGTTAGCGCTCAGTCACATCATGGGCATATGCCACTGTAATTAAAATCCATCATATTGTATACAATCACTGAAGTAATTTTGGACAGTTCACAGAAGGGTAGATTGTTGTGAGTCTATGAAGTGTTTTATCAAAAAATGTAAACATGCATTTACCAAGCATAATTACTGTGCTGAAAATAACTGTTGCCCTTTCATTTGTGTTTCCTAACTCTTTCCAGTGGAACTATTCAACACCAGTGTCAATGGGTTACTGTCTTTCAGATTTTCTTTACATTAAACAGACTGCAAATGTGTTTTATCTAGCTATGCTAACAGCTGCTAGCAGGCCGTGCATTATTATTAGATTCATTATTATGAATACTCAGCTTTCTTTTTAAAGTCTTTTTAAGAGCAGATAAACTCTGTCTTTGTTAACAAACCAACCCAGAAAGATGAGCTTTGCACCTGTTGTCCTCTCCTGCCAGAGAGGGAATAATGGTATCTGGAAGCCATCCCAGTGATTTGCTCGGTGGCAGCCCAGGCACGTCTTTTCTCAAGAAGCTTTCAACCATATTGAGCAGATCAAATGTCAGTAGTGATTCATGCAGACTTAGAGTTTCCACAAGACAGGACCAGAAGGTTAACTAGCAAACCTGACTCAGCAGGAGCAAAGCCAGAGCTTATTGTAGTAAAGGGGAAGAAGGGCAATGGCACAGAATATAGAATAAAATACAGAATAATGGTGAAACAAAATCTTACATGGGCCACAAATTGACCACTGAATGAACTACCTGCACAGAAAGATGAGTACATCCTAGGCAGTGATTAATGTAATTTATATTAATTAAAATTACGTAAAACTTAGGAATAAGTCTTGCTAAAAATCCTTCTTCAGGTTTGAGGCAATCTCAGGTATAAAAGATCAGAAAGAGACCAGTAATCTGTTCTGCATGATGCTGTTTTTAGGGGCTCCATGTTTATGGAGTTGTCTCTAGAGAAATACTTGTATAGGCTAACTGCATTTAAATATATCCTTCTTGATGATGGGACAGACTGAGTTTGCTGGGAGAAAGAAAAGCAGAGGTCATAGTGGGGTTCAGTGTCACAGCATAATGCTTTGTTGGCAGAAGAACTGCTTGTATTACATTCAGAGTGAAGAATGTCTCAACTCTGAAGCAGCTTAGCAGAAAATATCTGAAAGGTGAGGAGACAGTTCAAAGCACTTAACACGTGGTGGAGACACAAACACCTAGTCTTCTACAAGATAACCTGAAGACAGATGGAGGCTGTTAAAACTCCTCATTCATTTCATCACAGAAAACTTCCAGAAGCAGCCACAGCAACAGTCCTGTTGCTCACTGTATCTCAAGGCTGAACTTCTAACTTAGTGCTGCTTTTCTGCATTGTACTGGTCTCTTAGTGAAGGAATTAAAGACAATAAGACATCCCACAGCATAGTTCTCTGAAGTATGAATCAAAATATCTACTCTTGATGGAGAAGACTGGATTGTTGCCTGTATGGACAGTTTCTGCTATGAGTCACAGAATCCCAGAACTGCAGGGGTTGGAAGGGACCTCTAGAGATTACTGAGCCCAACCCCCCTGTCAGGATCCCTACAGCATGCTGCGCAAGTAGGCATCCAGATGGGTCTTGAATATCTCCATAGAAGCAGACTCCACAACCTGTCTGAGCAGGCCAATGCTGTGCTCTGTCATCCTCTCTGTGAAGAAATTCTTTTACATATTGGTTGAGAACTTCTGTGCTAAAGTTTATGACCGTTTCCCCTTGTCCTGTCCCCACAGACTGCTGAAAAAAGGTTGGCCATATGCCTTTGTCTCTCACACTTAAGATATTTATAAACATTAATAAGATCCCCTCTGAGCCTTCTTTTCTCAAAGCTGAACAGACCCACGGCACCCAGCCATTCCTCAAGGGGGAGATGCTCCAGGCCCTTTATCATCTTTGTGGCCCTCCACTGGACTCTTTTGGGGAGAAATGTCCCTCATGACATGATGCAGACAAGTGGTGGACCAGAGACTGATTAATTATTATTATATATTTATATTTATAAAAAATCCCAAGTGACTTAAGTCATCTGAGAGGGATCTAACCGTGGCTGAATCAGATGGAAGTGCTCAGGGTAGTGCCTATGTAATGAGTGACGTGATGAAGAAGCCAGTATGAGTCAGGCTCCATTGACTGTGAAGACACTATGCTTTATTGCTTGCTGTAAAATGTGTGCTGCTTACTCTCTTTACAACTATGCTATCACGACTGCGAGTAATTTACAGACATATATGATCTATTCTTCTGCTTGGTCCCATTTTTCCATCTAAGAAAATACAGTGGTAATTTTGGGGGATTTGGGATACTGATTATTTAACTGTCACTGATCATTTTATTGCCAGTGCTATTTTCTTTTTCTCAATTACAGCTCCTAGTTAGACTTGAGTCCAACAGTTATCAATCCTATCTTTGAATTACCACAGGCTGTTGTAATAAAGAAATAACTGAAACTCCCAGTCACAAAACTGATATCAGCCATGGGAACTCTATGATTCTTTCCAAGAACCAATGAATAATCAAGCAACAAAATAATGGTGATGGTATAATAATAAAAGAAGATAATATTCTGATGTCACTGGTGAGTCCCCTAGGGGAGCACAAGTGGAGGCAAGATATTTTCTTCTCATAGAAAGTATTAGAGGAGCCACGTCAGTAACAGGCAGGAAAAGAAGTGCCATGTAGTTTGCTTATGGAAACAGCTGTAGTATTCAATGAAAAAAACGTGAAGAAAACTGTATAATTAATTCCCAGGCTATGATGACATGAATATTTATACCATGACTACATTGTTTTAATGGGCTTGATCTGTTTTTGTTCTTAACTGACTAATGATTATATTTTATTATTTTTGATCTTGAAGACTTTTTGAACAGGTAATGTGTGCTCATTCTTCAGTTTAAGTACATTCCCAATTACTAGGGCACGTGAAATTTTTGGAGAAGAGAGTTAGTTTGTTAAATAGTTAGACAAGGGTCAGAATTCAATAGGATTATATTACACTCTTCCCTGAAAATAAGTAAATTTAGCGGTTTTCATTCAGAAGACGTGTAAATGTAAGACTGTCCACAAGGGGTCACCAAATACTGCGACATTACTTAAAAAATCTTCAAAACAACGCTGAGAACGTTTCAGTTTCAGCTTTTCTCAGTTCTGCAGGCCTATTGTCACAAACACAAAAAACGACAGATACTATCTGAAGGCTGGAATTAAGGTGGTCACAGCTCATTCTTTCCTTGACCGTAATCTGTGATCAAATGATTTGGCTCTGTATGCTATGATAGCTGCTGCGCAGTGTGCTCAGTCTTTCTGGAGTGTTTGGTGGAACAAGGAGATTTGATTCACGCAGAAGTAGCTTGCTCTTTGTGATTGGATTATTTTCAGGAAATATTGCTCTCAGTGGTAGGCATGTGGTTTCAAAAGGAGTGTATTGGGTATGCACAGGTGTATGCTGGTATGGGTCCAGCTTTGACTGCAGCAAACTGAGCCAGAGTGGGGGAGGGAGCCCGGAGAAACTATTCCTGCCCACAGAAGGGCTGATCATGCAGATAACAGCTGGGAGCCATAAGGAGTTTTACTAAATTAGAGCTACAACAGATACCTTCTGTTTCCAAACTAACAAAATAGAGGCTGTGAAAAGAGACCTGCCAAATAGTATCAGTTCTCTCTCTCTTTTATGGTTGCCTTTATTTACATGAAAGAAAGTGCAGCAAGCAAAAATGGGAAGTAAGAATTTATGTCACAGATATTTATGCTTTCACTGGAGCCTGAATACAAATGCGTATCACAGTCACTTTTATATTTCCACGATGAACTTGTGCTGAAGTAGCAATGCGTGTCAAGTTTTAATACCATTTCCTTTTACATGTTGCTTAATACATTGTAAGAATTTTTTCTTATGAGATAGACAAACATATCTGTGACAGATCTAATACAGGAAAAAAAAAGAATATTCATACATGAGTCTTGGAAAAAGAAGACTTCATATATATATATATTTCTTATTTAAGCATGCTTTAAACTTTGAGTAATTGGTCTCTGAAGTATCTAGCTCGCATATTAACTAGCTTGCGTATCTAAGCATATGAGAAGTAGAAAAGATGTATAATGCAATGAGATCTTATGGTCTGAAAAAAGAAAAGTCATGAATTTCAACAATTTTAATTATTATTTTTACGTAATGGTTATTGTCAGGTTGGTAGAAGAAGGAAAATAATTTTATGAATGAATTATTGTAGCACTTAGAAGCCAAACTAAGGTACGTAGAAAAAATACCCCTCTGTAGCCAAGGGAGGTGACGATAGAATAAAAATGTGTAACTGCTTTCACTAAAGCAGGAGAGAAGGGGAAGTAAGTGCCTCCTGAGTAACAAGAGAATATGATTCTTAATGAACTGAATACTGCTTTTGGATCTGACTGTAACTGAAACATATGGCAAAGTTTTGGATGGAGAAATGATCCACTTAATTAATGTATCCTATTGGATTATTCCAAAATAGAACAAAATGTGATAAACAAATACATAGATACAGACAAAACGTGTAATTAAATGGAAGTGACAATTACTACATCAAATGAAGGCTACAACAGCATTTCCACTATTAAATTGCAACTGTAAAGAATTTTGTCAAGTATTCCACAGCTTTGCTGTGGCAGATGGTGACAGGTACAACTATGAGGAATGTCTAAAAGCATAGCACCAGCTTGTACAGTAACAGTCAAATTTCAAAGCTTTGTGGTCTCATCTGATCTGATAAAGCTTGGCTTGCCTAAGAGGAAAAGCAACTTTTCTGTTCCTGATTAGCTGCCTTCCAGCGATGCCAGGCATTAGTTTTTTGATTTTTACCTAGATCTCAAAAATCTAGTGTGAAGCTTAAATGTTAATGAAGAGTTTTGGAGATAGGAAAGAATCTCTTGAGGTCCCTTCCACCCTCTGAAATTTTGTCATTCTGTGAAACCCCTGGATTTCTGGCTTTAGGTAGTGGGAAATAAGCCAGTCTGGTGTCCCGTCCCTCCACCCCAACCCCCCAATGAAATAAAAGAAGGGAAAGAGAAGGGACTCTTCAGTTTTATATTGGGAAGGGAATGGGAGGGGATGGGATGGGATGGGATGGGACGGGAGGGGAGGCATTTTTGAGAACTGACCTGTAAGTACATTATAAAAAAATCTAACACACAGTTCCAAATAGGAAAGTGATTCGGTAGCTGGAAAGAATATGCTCAGGGCTGCATTTGGAAGGGGTTTGAGTATCTGCAGAGATGGAGACTCCACAGACAGCATTTAACTACTGTTACAGTAGAGTTTTTTTCCTACTATTGAAAAGGACCTTCTCTTGTTTTGGTTTGTGTCCATTGCATCTCAAGTCATGCCTTTATCATTTTACTGTTAGTATTTATAACATAAATATGATCTTAAGCATTACAGATTCTTTGAATATGTAAATAAAGGCTATTTTCTTTTCTTTTTTTTGTTCTTTTTTTCTTTTGATATTCCTTTGAAAGAGCTGAAACTTGTGAAGACTACCGAAAGTTACGGCCCAATTTATCTAGATAAGGGCCCAAATTTACTTTTAGCCTATCCAATATGAACAATGTAATTTATTAGTCTGAATGAAATTTTAATTCCCTAAAGAAGTTCAGGTAGTGGTCTGTGTGTCTCTGTGGGGTAGGATAGACTGCCTACAGCAGCAAAATGAGAAGAAGTTGCAGTAGAATCATGTACCAGAATGAAAGAGGTGACAGTGTGATTCAGAGTCTTGAAGAATATTTAGCATTTACTATTTTAGAGGGCCAAAGATAGATGACCAAAGTAAATAAAATAAAAAACAAAAAACACCCTAATTTTGCATGACTACGTATGAATCTTTTTAATAATCTCTTTAGAATCATAAATATTCAGTATATTTATTTTTCCCAAAAGGAAAGTTCAGAATTTTATTAAAATCTCCTTGAATTTAAAGTAACAAGGTGTGTATTTACCTGAATAGCAAAGCTGAAATCCTTTCATGTACCAATTCCTAACTAAGAATAAGAATGTGGGGGAATTTGGCCTGTCTACATAATGTAGGCCTTTTTTATTTTTCAGTGTCCTTATTCTAGGTATTTTCTTTCACTTAGAAGAAAAGATTCCAGGAAAAGTATGCAGAAAGAATAAACCTACTTATGCAAATTCAACAAAGGATTTTTTTGCATCTGTACAAAAGGAACTGATTTTTGATGCTCAGTATTCAGATAAATTTGAACAAAAAGCTACAAAACAGTGCGTAATATGAAAATCCCTAACTATTCCAAATTTTAAAGAAGTAAGTTCAAGATACTTTTCCCATTTATGGCTTCTCATTTTAGACAAGACCCACTGATTACTCAGCTTCATCTATTGCAAACTAGCTTTCAAATTACCACACACAGAAAAAGTCACATCAGCAGTCTAAATTTTCTCAGCAAAACCTAACTCCAGCATTTGCTTTGGAAAAGTTGACTTGAGAAAATTGTTTTGGTGGTATCAGTCCCCAGTGTTTCAGGTTACCCTTTTTCTAGTACTTTCTTTCATAGAAATGTGTGGCTTTGATCCATATAATGTTCCAAAAGCTGCTTGCCAGATCTGTACAAAGCCTTATGAATAACTTATTCAAAGGGAAGAAAAAATCTGTTGTGCAACTTTATTTTAAATAATTTTCTCTGCATTTGTAAATTTAAAAGGTTTCATTATAAAAATCTTTGTTATAAGAAGTAATTTTGAGTTGAGACTAAATGTGTTTTCCTTTATCCAGGGCAAAATGAATCATTTTTAATTTTAAACTCAGCATGCCCTTTAGTTTTGTTTTATTTGTAATGTTTTTCCTAATGTTTCAGGGAGGAAGAGGTAATCAGAGGGGCAGAGGTTAAGCCCCATGACTCCGGTTATCTGGTGGAGGAACACTGAACACTGATGTTAAGGGAAGCAATAAAAACTGAAGCTAAGTCTGTTTATACACTGTATTATTTTTAGAAAGTAATTCTCTGATGTGGGGCCAGAGCTTGTTTGGTAAAAAGTCTTTAATGCACAGCAAGGGTTAGCTGTCTAATGAGGTATGAGACAATTATATCAATCAACTATGTCTTTCCTTCCTCCCTCAGGTAAATATCTGCACATTGGTTATGCCTGATTTTTATTGGGCCTGCCAAATTTATCTGCAAGTTAGAGTTCAGGAAGCTCCCAGAGACATCTGTCTGATATTTGTCTTGTTACAGCTGCTGTTTAATTTCTCTAGATGGAGCAAACATTTATATCTGGTATAGACTTTTCCCCTTAGTTTTTCTTAATTCCTAGGCTGAGACAGTCACAGTTATCCTTATTCTCCATTTGCACATGAAATTACCTTGAGACCATCTGGGCATCATGTTTTTCCTACATATACCCCAATTTTGACACTATCGATAATAGGCACCACAGACCAATCTGAAGCGCACCCCAAAACTTAATGCAGAACATTCTGATGCTACTTCCACCAGCACATTTTTTATTAGCTACTTGTGCATATACCGATGTCTTCCTCTCAGAGATGTTTGATGTTTTTTTTTTAGATATCCTTTTTCTTGTTTGTACTGAGTCCAGTCCTCCCACACCATGCTTACCCACTGCGTGACTTAGAAAGCGATGCATTTGTTTGAGGCGTGCAGCTGTGCCTTTCTGCCACTTTCACTGTTTTTCAGTATGTACTGGTTTATCTCCCCCATTATCTTGAGGTAATCCATTTCTCATGGGTAGCACACTGAGTCCTGCCTTCAGAAAGTATTCAAGGTATCTTGCGAACATAAAGCTTCCTATTTAAATGCAATGAAGATAGGGTAGTGAGTGTACACAGAGCTGCACAGACTGCTAACATACAGATGCTCCTGTGCCATCCTCAGCTGCCTGAAGAAATGATGTGGTTGAGAAGCAGAAGTGAGAGCTTTTTGCTCATTTGACCTCCATGGGAACATGTACAATTAAACTCAAGCAGCTAGAAAGCAGCTGCACTGCACAAAGCCCCACCTGATGATTACACCACCTTTATTCTAGCAGCAGCATTAGCAATGATATGAGCAAACAGTCTGAAGCCTCCCTCTGTTCAGCTCATCCTGGATATTGTCTGAAGTGGGATTTAGAGAAGAATGCCGCATTCAGAGAACAGCGGGGTTACAGAGATTTTGTTGATATCAGATTTGAACCAGAGCTGATACGCTGTGATGCTGAAGACAGAAAGGCTTCCAGCTGACAGCTAATGGAGACATTCATGGCCAGATATAAGAGTGTCAGTGTATCTGCAGTTTAAGAGAGAGAATACCTTGTTTATGTACATATATGTGTGACAAGTATTATCTAGAAGATGAAGAATATGAAGCCAACAATAAATGAATAAGCTACAAAGATTAAGAGAGGGAAAAAAGCAGTACTTTCTCCCTACTAGAGCATTAGGTCCCTCAGCGGGGCTTGGAATGAAGGACACTTGCAACACCACCTCCTGGCACTTAGTTTAAGGTCCTAAATTATGAGATTCATAATTCATTCATTCATTCTGTAGTTCCTTTCAAAGGTACAAAGAGCCATAATAATGTTTAATTCTTTTCTTTCTTTGTACTTGTCCCTAATCTGGTCATTTAATCTACTGCCCACATTACATTAGCATTGTACTTCAAATCTGCTAGCAGAGTGCTCTTGGAATGTATTTCGTCATTGTTCCCTCTTACTACAGATAGAAGAGGGCTTGGTGTTTCAGTAGAGACTAACCCAACGGTGGGGTGCAGGAGTGCTACTGTACCATGAGGCATTCACCCTGAAGAAACACATGAGGCATGTCCTGAAGCCTCAGAACTGCAGGTGGTCTGCAAACTGGCAGTGAATACTTATGCTCTCCAGGTCACTTCCTACTGTGCTGCCTTGCTAGCAGTTGCAGACCCTGATAACAGAGCTGCCTAATACTGCTCACTGTAAGTACCCCCACGAACAATGAGAACTGAATCTGTGAGGCTGAAACTCAGCTTAGAGAAATCCAACATCATCTTTAAATCAGATTTCAGAGTTACTTCAAGGTTACTTGGTTCCAGAGAAGCTGTTTGTGGGGAAAGGTATAAATCAATATGTGATTAGTGGTTTTCCTTGGAGCAGTAGCACAGTTTACAATAGTCAGGCTTTCCTGGATCTTGGTACTGTTCAGAAAACTTTCCTACAACTTTTCCTGGCAACACTTTGTACTGCTGCCTGTAGCTGGAACGTTCTTGCAAATGTGGAGCTACAGACAAGTCCATTGTCTGGGTTTAAGTTTTCTGAGACATCCTTACATCAGCTGTCTTCTGTGCCACTTGTGTTTGCTGCAGATGGTTGTAAATTTAGCAGTGGAATATTTTTTCCCAACGAAGAAAATGTTGATTTGTAAAGGAATTCTACAAAATTTCACTGGAAGTCAAGAAAAAGTGTAATTAATTTAAATAACTTAAGGAAAAAAAGTTCTTGTTGAACTCCAACATAAATATCTTTCTTCTATTTCAGGATTATATATAGGATTATCAGGAGAGCAATTCATAAAGAAGTAAATGTCTTACCAGCTGTTAACCTGCTCAGACATAGAATCAAACCAAAGTTGGAAAAGATGTACAAGATCATCCAATCCAACATCTTGGAACTTACTCTATGGCTCATTTTCACATATTTGCACTGGATGTCTTCTTCCATCCTAACATGAAAAAAAAAAAAAAGAGAAAGAAAGTATCTGCCGACAAAAATAAGTGCAAAGGTAGTCTGATTTTTTTTGCTCATACAAATCTTAGTGCTACAGAGCATAAAGAAAAGGCTGAGGCAGTTCAGTGAAAAAGAATACAAACAGAACTGCTTGGTGGATCTTCAAAATCCTCTCTCTCCATGAAACAGCAAGCCCCTCGAAATAGGAGTGTATTAATGCTCTAAGAATGTGAAAGTGCTGTAGGGAAGCTGCTGAAGCCAGTAGTCAGATAGAGACCTGGGCAGATGGAGGCTGGGCTCTGAGACTGGCCTATGTTTCACAGCCCAACAAATGCGATGTGAGGTACTGAGCATGCTGACTTCCTCTGTAATTAAAAGGTGTGAGATGAAGTTACGTTTGCAGCATGCAGCTAAGCAGGTGAGAAGTCTGCAGATATAAACAAGAACTGAGAAGTGTATTTGTCCCCTGGTGAGAGCTCAGAGCTGGCTGGTACAAAAATATCACCTGGGAGGCCCTGCATAGCACAGAATATATAGAGGATGTATTTTTTTCTGTTCACTGCTGAAATACAACTAGCTATATTTATCTTTTTTCTATAGGTTTATATTCACCGCTCTAATATGGCTACAAATATCCGTGTCTTTTCTATGGCTCCAAGCAGCTCTAAATTTAAGCTTTTTGTAACTATAAGCTCTCCCTCTGGGATGCGTTCCTTATGTGGATCGTGGAGAGGAAGAAGAGGTGATTCAAACCATCACTAAGCCTCCTCTTGTCTGAAAGCTGCCCCACCAGCACTATAGGGTTGGTAGTGCCACCTGCCCACGGGCTACAGAGATGCCAACACTGTAATGCTGGAGGAAACAAAGATAAAATAGATGTGCTCTAATATGGCAGGTGGTTTTCCACCACTTCAAATCAGAAAAGAACCAGCAAGGCACTAATCAAAACCCCAGTGCCCTGACATAGTGCTCTGGAAAATATGGTGCCACTGAGTGCTGAAAATGTCACCGTGTCCACCATGTTTACTATGTCACAGTTTCCTTATGTTTCAGGGCATCTTGTTTGGTTTTACTTTTTTAGTTTATGGTTGCATGCACATGCTAAACGATGGCCCCAGGTTGGAGATTAAATACTGTTTTTTAGACAGTTTGCATCTTTATTCATGTCTACACGCACGCAAGCCAGAAATCTTACAAAGACCGTTATATAGATGCCTTTGAAAGCTGAGGGGATTTTAATACAGGTTAATAGTAAAATGTCACGCTGCCAGTGCGAGATCTGACAGCACTGACATGAATGAAGATGTCTGTAAAAACAAGTAGCCGCTTTGACTGCCAACTGAGGAATTTGTGGAGCTCCTGATTTAATAACACAGTGTTATTTTGTGTCCTCAACATTTCAAATTCCTAAGACATACCACTAAAATAACCTGCAAGAAATTTTGGATGTAATTCATAAACACTAACTTCCAGTGAAAGTTATGTACTTCATACATGGTTTAAGATTATTTTAAATTAGATAAACTTTTCCTAACTCTCTCTATTCCAATAACATGCTTGAAAAGTAAATTAAAAAAAAAAATTTTACTTGAAACTAATCACTTTAAAACTTGGTCCTTCAGGTTCAACTAACTTCAGGCATCTATGCCAGGTTTGATGATTAATCACTAAGTGCTTTGGTTGTTTGTCCATTAGTCTGTTGTAACTATTTGCTTATGCATGGATTGAAACAGTCCTCATGCTGAATAGCTGGACATTAACAGGACTTCCTAACAGTCATTGGGGTGGAAAGCCTTGTCACTCCAGAACTGGGGAATGAAAGGCAATTCACTGGACATGCATGATTACAGGCTTTCAGGCAACTGTGGTTTGAGAGCTCTGTCTCTGGAAAGAAGAAATCCACCTCCTGCAGATCTTGGGCTCACACTCTGCAGGATACTGAGCAGCATAATGGCAGTGACCTCCTTAATTTTAAAAACTACTGATCCAGTTGGCCAGCCACTCCCTAACACTTTGCGTCTCATACTCACCATAAACTCTTCCTAATCTAACTTTCCCCATATATGTAGAGCCTGTCTTGTTTCTGCTACTCTACAGTTTGTTTAGGCAGATTTTCTTTCTGCATGTGCCATTACTCAAAGGCCTCAAATAATTGCTGAATTTGTGCCTTGCACTGTGTTTATCTTGGATCCAATATTCTGCTATTCACATGCATCTCAAAAAGAAGTTAGAACAGTACAACTACATAAGCACGAACCACTCTGGTCAAGCAACATTTAGAGAGTTTAGCTATTTATACACTCAAGAGATAGCTGTTATCAGAACAAAACAAATAAATAAATTAACAGTAAATCAGTCTCTACCGTCAAGTCATATAAAAATCTTTGAATCGCTGAAAAGTCCCAGAGGAATCTGTTCAAAGGCAGCCAATTTCAGTAATAGGTGCAGTCTTTTTAATCATATCATAATTGTTTGGTACTATTGCTGAGGCCTATTCACTGAAGGAATGTAAAGTCTCTAGACATAATTCTTGTCAGATTGAATGAGCATTCATGTATTCACAATACAGAAGAATGCCCAAAGAAACCCCTTTCATCAAATTGTAAATATAGCCTAAAAAAATATATATTTTACTCCAGCAGGAAATAGAGGGAAAAAAAATAAAGATAACATTAGAGGGAGCTGTTGCACAAAGTTAAAAAAGCAATATTTCAGCAACCATTCCTTCCTTGCAGCAAAATAACAACAATAAATATAATGCAGAAGAAAAAGAGAGAGGACAGAGCAAGTAGGAAAGAAGCCACAGCAGTTATAAAAGGAAATATGATTATGCTCAGTGATTTGATGAACAAATCCCATAATGCTGATCTTTTGGATGGCACGGCAGGGCTGCTGTGCTACAGACAGTCTGTTTAAAAATGTCAGTGTAACAGTCACCCTGCAGCCACCCAAGTCCTTGACCTAATTAATTTTGCATGGTTCGGCAGAGCATCCTTCAGGGTCATTTAATACTTCTAAGAATAAAGCTTGCACTGTTCTCCATGCTAAGGGGAAAGTGTGTGCCTGTAAGAGAGAGAGGCTGAGGATGAGTGTCATTTGATCATTTCATATCATGGTCAAAACAGACTCGGCTTAGGGAAGATTATTACCTTTTAGAAATAGAATAGGATAGTGAGAAACAAAACAAAAGCAAAACCACCTTCCCTACTATCCTGTCCCTCTTCTTCCCAGTCCAGACTTCTCTCTCAACTCTCTTACCTCCTCTCCCAGAGCTGCAGTCAGCCCATAATGCTCTGTTTTTGAAACTCCTCCATGGTCCCCTGCTGCACATGTATCTCTCCAGCAATGCCATCCATCCAGAACAGATCCCTGGGGGCTTTCCATAGGCTGCAGATCTCCTAGCACGGCCCCAGCATGGCTCCATACTGTGGGACCCACCCTTCAGGCACTGCCCCACACGGGTCCCCCATGAGCGGCAGCTCCTCCAGTCCTCCTACCCACGAGCTGCAGCTCCAGCCCAGGGCCTCCATCCTTTTCTCATTTCTCTCTCATAGCTGCTGCGGAGCATTTTTTACACTTTCTTAAATATGTTATCACAAAGGTGAAAGCCAAGTGATGGATTTAGCTTTGGCCAGCGGCAGGTCCCTTTTGGAGCCAGCTGGAATCAGCTGTACCCAACATGGGAGCAACGCCCGATCTTTTCTCACAGAGCCCGCCTTGGCAGTCCTACTGCTGCCAACACCTTGCTAGATAAACCCAACACACAGTAACTTTTTTTTTCCTCCTTTATTCATGTGAAAAATATTCATCTTAAAAATTGGACTATCCTTGTCTGGACTTGAGAAATTATTGTTTCTCAGATTCTGTTAATTATTAATACAAGTGGTACAGAGTGAATGGGTAGGAACCGAAGTGCTCAACAGACTCACATTTAAGTTTCAGAGTAGTAAATGAGACATATTTTTAACTGCAGATTCTGTGAAACTGGGTCTCAGCAGACAACAGTAAAGGAAGTCACATTTATTTTCCATGTGTTTGTGAGTTGGGCTTTCATTTCCTGTAAAAATAGTCATTTACAAAGCACAGTAGGGACCTGTACTCATTTCTTCTGTCTCAGGGTGTCATTTCCTGGAAAACCAAGAGAACACATTTGTTAGGCTGAAATATAATAAATCTCACCTTTTTGTTAAATGGCTGTTGATATTTTTTACATTGTTTGGAGTATCAGATGCTTGTGAATTTTTAAGATTTTTCATTTTTTGGGCACTGTCAGTATTTTCTTATAGACAGAAGTGAGTTTTGTATTTTGGAATTTATTTATATTACAAGATATATCTTTTCACTGAACTCCTGTAAACTTACTTTTTGTTTATCTTGGAAAAACTCCCACAACTCACACACTTGTTTTTAAACAAGAGTAGCTATATAACTGGGATTCCTCAGCAGTAGCATTACAGATCTTGAAGCTTCAAGATACGCTGAACCCTTAGAAAAAATGGTAGATAAGTAAATTCAGAAAATCCCTTCCAGTCAAGACTGCAGCTTTCAGGCTAGCACACAGGCCTTCTAAGGACAGAAAATAAGACAGCAAATAATATTTCCATCTTTACCACACAGTGCATAGCAGTTCAATTCTATTCTTGAGGGTGTGCTTCTTTGTTGTACAGGCTTTCAAAATAAATTTCAGATAAAGTTTAGTCTCAGTGATTTTAGTTAGTTTGTTTGTTTTTAGGAAAATGAAAGAAGTAAAATCACTAAAATAAAACCATTAGAAGGAAGAACACAAAGTCTCCACGAGTCTGCGAACCCTTCTGTTTTGACTTTTCTCCTTGCACCTGGTAAGGAGATTGCTAAATTTTACATTCTTTCTGTAAAAATGTATCATTAACTGATTTTACCATGCTGCTGAATACGTACGTGAAAGAAATTTATTCGAACCAAATAAATAAAAAAAAATCTGAATACTTGAATGTTCAAGAATGCCTTTTTGGTATTCACTGAAAGCCCGCATCAGTGCCTTTGATAAAGACATAACATTGTCTGAAATTTCTGATCTATTTGTAATTTTTTGCCTTGCCGGTATTACAATTTTCATTCAATTAATTCTTTTCTTTTGTAATCAATTTTAATTAGAACTTGAATCTCATATTAAGGATAGTAAATATAACACCACTCTATACTATTTACTTCCATAATCTGAACTCTTTTACAACTCAGGAAACAAATGAAAAAAATGCAAGACTACAAAAAGTTTATCTCTGTCTATTAAATAGCATTAAGACAGTGTTTTTTTTGTATCCAAATGCTGAACTCTTTGCTAAGATAACTAAGCCTAGAGAGGTCTTGATTAAAAAAAAACTGATAATGAATTAGAAGTGGTCTGCATACCCCCAGTTATTACAGAAAGAGATGCGTTTGTCATTTCAGATTACTTTTTTCCACTGTTGGATGTGTTGCCTCATTCTGTGTGGCTTGAAGTTTCCTTTTGCACGTGTCACACTAGCTTTTAACTTTCAGATGTTTCCTATTTAGAAGCTGATCACTGCATCTTTGAAGTATAGACCTTTGTTGATTCTTAGTATATTTCTGTTTGAATGCTTAATATAATGCCTGAGATACAATTGAAATATTTTTTTTTTTGTGCATGGAAGAAATGTATGCTATTTACTTGCCTTTATTTCTTGCACCTTATCTGGAGAGTACTGCTACCATAGGTTATTCAAACAGCTAGTAGGACATCTAAGATTAATGCAATGTAGCTGACCTAATTAGCCCTTCTCTGACACTTCTGCCAGAAATATTTGACAGAAGACAGAATGGAAAGGTCTGTCTATTGCTGGTGGTTTGGGGAAGCAACTTTGTACTCACCTTGAGGCAAAGACTCAGTGAAACTGAGTTCACTGTGCTCAGCATGTCTAGAAACAATTGCTCTGGATCTGTAGCCAATGATCATTCTCTGAAGCAGGAATCCTACTTAAATTCTTATTTTTATTTTTAAATATCCTTTGTAATCTCTTTTGATAGATGATAATGCACAAAACGCAAAACCCTTCTGTCCAAGTGTAATAAAACTCTGGAGTAATGGGGTGAATTGGTTTGGAGAGACTGAAGAAGCATTTCACTCATTTTCCTTCACAGGGCTTCATCAGATGAAACTGAGTAAAGTAAGTTTCTGATGATGCTGAATTTCAAAATGGAATGCACAGAATCTTTGACTTTTGAGCAAATTAGTCCCTCTTATCTTACAGGATTCTGTATGTGCCTAGATTCAGGCAGTTGTGTCTAAATGGTTCAAGTTCTTTTTTGCCTAATCATTTTGAACACGTTAAAAAACTAATTAGGCTAAACTCAGGTCAAACGTGGCCTCATTTTACATTCACAGTGTTGCTGAATTGCATTTAGAAGAAGCTGGCATAATCAGATAAGATAATCTATTTGCAGGGCTTCATAAATAAATTTGACTATGTAGGTAAAGATAAATTCATCGTATCTCTAGTATGACAAGAATTATTAGATACATGATACTAACCATGTGAAATATCTTATAGTTATGAAATTGCTAGCAGAAATATGGATGTTTTTAAACTTGCTGCTTTGATTTGTTGTTGTTCCTCCATAATGAGAGTATTGGGTATTATCTAGCAGTACCTGCAGCTTACTCTCATTCTATCTACGGGGGATCTTCCTTTACAGTGACATAATATTTTCCTATGGAACTGTCCCTGATTTATCTCAAATAATTCTATATTACCCCCTTACATGTCACCATTCATCTGTCCTATTTGTAGACAATGTTATCTGACTCAAAGATCATCTAGTTTCAAGCCCCCTGCCATAGACAGAGTCACCAACCACTAGAGCAGGCTGCTCAGAGACACATCCAGCACTGCCTTGAATACCTCCATCTATGGGGCTTCCACATCTCTCTGGGCAACCTGTTCCAGTGTGTCACCACCCTCTGAGTGAAAAACTTCCTCCTAATATCTAACGTAAATCTTCCCTGACTTAGTTTAAAACCATTCCCTCTTGTTCTATCTCTGTCAACCCATGTAAACAGTAATTCCCTTTCCTTTTTATACTCCCCCTTCAAGTACTGGAAGGGATGAGGTCTCCCTGGAGCCCTCTCTTCTCCAAGCTAAATAAACCCAGTTCCCTCAACCTTTTCTCACAGGAGGGGTGTTCCAGCCCTCTGATCATTTTAGTGGCCTTCCTCTGGACCCATTCCAAGAGCTCTTCATCTTTCTTGTGCTGGGGGGCCCCAGGCCTGGCTGTAGTACTCCAGATGGGGCCTCGCAGGAGCTGAGTATAGGTGGACAATCACCTCCCTCTCCCTGCTGTCCGCCCCTTTTTTAATGCAGCCCAGGATATAGTTGCGCTGCGAGTGCGCACTGCTGACTCATGTTCAGCTTCTCATTCACCAGGACCCCAACTCCTTCTCTGCAGGACTGCTTCCCAGGAGTTCTTCCCCCAGTCTCTATAATAAATACCTGGCACTGACCCATTCCAAGGGCAACACCTTGGACTTTGCCTCGTTGAACCTCATTAGCTTCACATGGCCCCACTTCTCCAACTTGTCCAGGTCCCTCTGGATGACTTCCCTGCCCTCCTGCAGGGAGGCCTGCAATGCTCAGCTTGGTGTCATCCACAAACTTGCTGAGGGTGCACTTGATTCCCTCATCTGTATCATTTATGAAGATGTTGAAGAGCACTGGTCCCAAGACCGACCCCTGGGGGGCACCACTTGTGACTAGCCTCCACCCAGGCAGAACTGTTGATCACAACCCTTTGGCTGTGTTCAGCCAACAGGTTCTTAATCCATCAAACAGTCCATACTTCAAATCCATACCTCTCTAACATAGAGAGAAGGGCATGGTGAGGAACCATGTCAACGACTTTGCAGAATTCCAATTAAATGACATACATCACCCTTCTCCTGTCCACTGATGCTGTCACTCCATCACAGAAGGCCACCAGATTGGTCAGGCAAAATCTAGCCTTGGTGAAGTCATGCTGGCTGTCTCGGATCACCTCTTTTGTCTCCTATGTACCTTAACATGGTAACCAGGAGGATCTGCTCCATGATCTTCCCAGGCACAGAGGTGTGGCTCACCAGCTTGTAGTTCCCCACGTCATCCTTTCTCCCTTTCTTAAAAATGGGAGTAATGTTTCCCTGTTTTCAGTCTGCAGGAATTTCACCCTACAGCCAGGATTTTTCAAATATGATGGAGAGCAGCTTGACAACTAAATCAGCCATCTCTCTCAGAACCCTAGGATGCATATCATCTGGCCCTGTGAACTTGCATGTTTCATGAGGAGGTCTTGGACTTGTTCCACTGTTACAATGGAACGGACTCTGCTCCTTTCACCCACACCTAGAGGATCAGGGTTCTGGCAGGCACAGGAAGACTGAGGCAAAGCACTTATTAAGGCACCGCAGTTTTTTCCATATCTAACGTCTAAATATGCTGGGGGATGGAGAGCTCTTGTGCTCATAGAAGGGTGTCCATAAAGAGCTCCCAGCTCTGTTCTGTTCCTACACCCTTCAGGACAGGTTCCAAGGAGATACCATCCAGCAGTTTTGTGAGTAGCCAGAATTTTGCTCTCCTGAAGTTCAGAGTTCTGACTCTACTTTTTGCCAGGACTGCATTCCTCCAGATCACTAAGTCCACAAGAACATAATCACTACAGCCCAGGCTGCCTCCAGTCTTAACCTCTCTGATGTTCTTTGCATTGGTGAACACCAGGTCCAACAAGGCTTCACCTCCGATCAGTCTGTCTAGTACCAGGACCAGGAAGTTATCCTCAGCAGACTCCAGGAATCTCCTGGATTGCCTGCCATCCTCCATGCCACTATCCCAGCAGATATCTGGGTCATTGAAATCCTCCATCAGGACAAGAGCCTGCAAATGCAATGCCTCCTGCAGTTGAAGCAAGAAGGCCTTGTCAAAAGGCTCCTCCTGATCAGGTGGCCCTTAGCAGACCCCAACCACTAGATGTCCCTTACTGGACTGATCCCTGATTTTATCCCATAAACTCTCAATTTGGTCATGGTTGTTAATCAGACACAGCTCTTCACAATCTATCCACTTCAAATTTTGTGACAGATATAGGATTAATAGATTCTTTGAAATAAAATTCTCAGAATGTGTTTGAAACAGAGAGAAGTGTTAAGAATTACTCTAATTCTCTATGGACTACATTTGCAGTAATTTTTTACTCAGTAATTGCTATAATTACTACTGTAACCAATAATATAATCAGAATTACTCAATAATAAAAACCAGTAAAATATAGTTTATTCTTGTTGCTGTCTATCATGGAGTTCTAGATGCTAGTCATTTACCATCTGTTTGAAACAGTATAAATCAATATCACATAATAGAAGAACAGAAATAAATGCAAATATGCTGCTTTTTGTTCTTTCTCTGCCTTTTATTCCTTCTGGAAATGAATCTAGCATATCATAGTATCATAGAACCACAGGGTGGTTTGGATTTGAAAAGGACCTTAAAGTCCATCCATTTCTAACCCCTGCCATGAGCAGGGCTGCCCCCCACCAGCTCAGGCTGCCCAGGGCATCTAACCTGGCCTTGAGTGCGCCCACGAATGGGACATCCGCAGCTTCTCCAGGCAGCTGTGCTACTGCCTCACTACTCTCTGAGTAACTATTTTTTTTTCTTATTAAAGAATTTCCTCTTCTGTTTTTCCTATGTTTTTCTTTTCTCTCAAGGAATGGAATTTATAGGAGATGAAATCTCCTATAGCACACTGACCAGCAGGTTGAAATGGGTGCAGTAATATTATTACTCCTCCCTCACTGGCAGTCTATAAATTAATGCTAAGTCTTACAAAAGTCTTGAAATTAAGTCTCATGGTTCCAAATGTTCATTCATGATTCAATTTGAGACGTCTAAGCCAGACCTCTTCCAGTTACATGTTTCTAAGCAATATAAGCTATCAATGTGAACTTATGTGTTGCAGAAAATATTCACAAAATATTTGCTTATGAATATCATGGAGACTGAGAAAGACAGAAGTGGGATGGAGAAGAAGGACTGATACAGGCAGGGTTAATGAACAGCCAGGCACTCAGCAGGTGAAATATACTGGTGAAGAATACTAGACTTTTAGGAAAAAGTAATAAAAGGAAATCATAGACAAGATGAGGTCAGACTAAGGAAAAAGAGGAGACCTTCAGTATCCAGTGTGGACTTGCCTGAAAGCAAGAATTTATTAGATTATTTCTGCCAGCTGGTTCCCCCCTTGGGTGAGAGTCTGATTCTGAAGTGACATTTTGAGATTCCTGGTCCTGACTAGAAATACTGTACTCATATCCCTGCAAAAAGATAACCCTACCCTAGCTGTCAGTGTAGATCTGTCTGGTGGACTTCTAAAACTCCAAAGAGCTTCCACGGCTATACAAAGGTAATTGTCCACATGATACTGTATTAGGGAGGCACAAGTCTGACAGTTTCATGGTAGAATGCCCTGGGAGGAGAAGAAATAATGTTTTATTAATCATCCTCACAGAATTTTAATCTTGCTAATGTATTTCTTTCAAGGAGATGAAAGGTTGTTCCTTTTACTCAGAAGCTCACTGGTTTGACTTTTAGGATGTCTACATATAGTAATTTTATTGATACATTTTCAGTATCACAGTCAGTACCACTCTCCAGAGCTCCAGGGTGTCACTTCAAAATTTAATTTTAAGCAGCACTTTCCATGGTCAAACACCATGGCAAGCAGTGTTTCAGAGTTGTTAAATCTGCATTTTGTTCTTAAAAATATAACAATAAATTTTAATGCCTTTTATTTTCTTTGATAATCTCTCTCAAAACATAACATATTCTTTTGGCATAGCTCTTTTTTAATATTTCTATTTGATTTCACAGAAACGTTTGAAGGCAATTTTTGTATACTTTTCCTGTTCCAGTCATTATCCACTGAAAACAGTTCTGTTTCCTTGAACTGATGTCATTCAAAACCTTTCACCCAAAATATTGTTGTTTTCCAAAACTAGAGAACAGCAATGTTATTTCCGTGACAAATATTTACCACTACATTTGATTATTACAAAATGCTATCATTAAATATATACAATAGGAAGCACAATTTAAAAACTCACTTTGTAGAAAGTAACTTGGAAAAAAAAACTTAAAAAGGATTAAGCAAGTAGTATGAAAAACAAAATGCCACAGCAAAAGACTGATTATTCTTCAGAATAATGGATATTTTCCTATTCATGTCGGATATTGCTCCAGAGTAAAACACAATAGGCTAGCAATGACAATAGTAATGTAACACACCATGGAAATTCCACGTCTTGATTATTCTTTAATCCCCTCCTTATATAAAAAAAATATTTATTCATTTGTCACTTAAGTACATGGCTTAGTGATGGACATGGTAGTGTTAGGTTGTTGATTGGTCTTAGGTTGATGATATTAAGGGTCTTAAATGATTCTATTATTTTGTAATTCTGTGGTTAAGTGCCAAGAAGAATTGGAAAAACAAGTTTGAGTATTTTGTTGTTGTTGTTAATTGAGACCTGAAATCCAAAATACATTTCTTGTGGAATCAATTGGGGATGAAAAAAATAACTAAGGTGATAAATACTGAGATCAATCAAGTTGATATGCACAGTCACAGAGATTCAGTCCTGACTAGGCTTCACCTAGGAGGTCCTGATAAAAGCCAGAGGATTATAAAAAGACAGCAGCAGAGCAAGATAAAATGATGTTGAACTCAGTGTCAAGATGTTGAACTGAGTAAGTATGGTTTTGCACTTTTGACCACACAGAGCTTGTCTGTCCAGTGTACATTTTAATATCATAGATTCCCCTATAAAATATTGAGTATATGAACCGGTTTTAAATTCAACAGGAAAATTCACCCAGAGCGTAGCCCTACCACATACCATCCACTGAAAGGAATAATGTGGCATTGTTGCAAAAATGTCTTGTGCATTTTATGTGAGACAAAGAAACATAATTTATAGACGAACCTTTTCTTTCATTGACAATGACACTATCAATCATAGTTTCAATTACCTAACAAATACAGAAAAGTTTAACATCGTCATAAAAACAATTAAACAAAACGTACTTACTTTTTGACCAGTATTCTCACCCTTATGAGTCAGAAGGTTGATGGCTTTGTTCTGGGTGAAGAGGTTACAGAAAGTCATTAGTGTCCCAATTTCACACCTGGAGAAATACACTTTTAGGATGGAGGGACTTTCTCCTTTTTGCTGGAAGGGACATTAGAGTGATAATTTCTTCCTCTTCACACTGTTATACACCTCTGGATATTTTATATACATTCTCTAACATTCTTCATTGGTCTCCAGCTCCATTTTATATCCAGATTTGCTGTATACGGTGTCCATGACATACAACAGAAAATTCTTTGTTTTCTTTCTTATCCCTAAAACAGTTTTCACCTATCTGCCAAGAGTGTATTCACTTAATGACCACCGGTACTTTGGTTATATTCCCTTTTCTTCTGATGTTATCTTGTGTTCACACTTGCAAGGCCATTGCTAGCATGCCATAGTATTTCGCTGTGACGCATTCTTCTTCCAGGGTCATCATTCTTTAAATAACTGCATATTATCACCATCTGTTACTTACAGAAATATAGAATAATTATTATAACAATAGGCATTGCCTCTTACAATTGTACAAAGCTAAGCAAGACTAAAAATATTTGGTAGTAGTCTCCTCGACATTATACGATAGATATAGATAAAATAAGCAAGCTCTGGGCAAGCCTATGACAAGCCCACACTAAGCAAGCCTGACAAGCCCCTGTCCTGAGGATCTGCAGTCAGTAAAGTGCTTTTAGCCTATTATTATTAGCAAAGACAATACCATATTTAATGGGCTAAATCAGACTACCCTTTTCTGATTTAGTCTTCCTCGGTTCATAGTAATGATCTCAAACCAAACGCTCAGAATCTTAGCACAGCTGCAGGGATTGCGAGTACTTTTTCTTGCTTACTTAATAGAAAAATAAGTCCCAGGCGAATCCAGGTCTTTCTTGCCTGGATTTGTATTTTTCTTATTGTATGCTCATGCCAATTTTTAAGCACACTTCTATGCTCAAAAGTCTTTACATCTTTAAACTGCTTTTGAATTATCCATTTTTCCACTATGGCAACATTTCAAAATATGTAATAAAACAGAAATATTTTGCAGCAATACTTATAAAAGTGCAAAAATAGCAGCTTCTCAGCTGTGCTCCACTTCTGTATAAAAAGCTGCTTCAAGGTAATTCCATTCTCTGTTTAAGGTTTTCTGCAGTAGTTAGAAAAATTCCTCTTTCTTGGCATATATATATATAAGATAAAATGTTGGATGTAGCAGTAGTTCTAGAAAGCCCTAGGTGACCCTCTCTAGAACTATGTTTTTATGATTCAGTTAAAACAGAAACAATAAAATCCTTGTCTGAAACAAAAGGCAAGAATCAATGCTTTGTCTTAGACATTAGGGCAGGGAAATTTAGGGTAATTAAGTCAGATGTGAGTCCCTAAAATTAAGGGTGGGGTTCATCTCACCTATTTTACTTGGGAAATATTGATGGGACAAATGAATTCCTGCTTCTCTCCTCTGATTGCTGAAGGATGCCAAATAATTTCCTTGATGTACATTTTTTTTTTTTTTCTGGCCTAATGATCTCACCTATAAATGAAACTTTCAGTGATGAGAAGACTATAACCTAATCTTAGAAAAGTTAGACAAGATGAATGCTACAGCCTAGAAACTGCTGCACTGAAACAAATCTACATGCAATGACTTAACGTGACACTTTGACTCAGATTATATTTATGTAGACAAGACACATTTTCTCCACCCAGAAAGGCAGGAAATGGACATATGTCTGTAATAAAGAATGGTGTAGATACGTGTAAGAGACTATTATTTTCTACCATTGCCTCAAAGTTTGCTGATGAACATGTTCGAACATGTCCAAGCAAGTCCTGGGCAAGGGTTGCAAAATCCTTTGTCTGAGGGACAAGCAGATGGGCATGTCCTGGGGCAACGAAAGAGAGATAAGATGCAACTCAATGGCCGCTTAACACTCTTTTGTGTGGTACTCATCTCTGTGAGGAGACTGCCATCTCAGGAGACTTGCCTGGCACTAGCATGGGAATTGTCACTTAGGCAAGAGAAATGGAAGATAAAAAGAGGGATCGACCACCATGAGAGTGTGTGTTGTTGGTTGGGAGTTGGTGTTCTTCCATTGGAAACCTCATGAGCTGATTCCCTGCTGCTGAACTCCAGGGCCTGCTGCCTGAGGCATGCTGCTTTCTCCTGGACCTCGCCACTCCTTCGAGGTGTTCTACCACCTGAACCCTCACAAGCTGATCACTGTTCATTGCTTCTCCGGTGCTGACTGACGCTGCTCATGGACTTTCCCCATGCTGTTTCTCTGGTGCTGACCCCTTGCTGCTTCTCCAGGACAGCTGCTTGCTGCTCAAGGCTGCCCGTCGCTGCTGCTGTTCTCCCCGCTTCTGCCATTCCCTGCTCTTCTGCCTTGGACCGTCGGAACCGCTTGCAACCAGACCACCCCTAGGATCCTGGCTGGTGACTTTCCTTACATTGTACAAACCCTCACCTCTTTCCTATTTTTCCTATCGCTCGCCTTCCCTTCCACATTACCCTTATTGGTAACAGTGTCCGTCTTCTCCTTCCCCATGTCCCTGGTCAATATTGGTAATAAACTGATCGGACCAACATTTGAACCATTGCTTCTTAATCTCACACCAGGTATGCACATAATCTAAGAACCTCGTCTCCCTCCTTTATATTGGAGCGTGACAATATGATGGTAGTGACGTGAATTCTTAAGAAAACTCTCTGCATTTAAATCTTCCGTATTAAGTGCTTCTATCCCTTAAATCCTATCTTAATTCCATACTTTGTATAACCCCGTTGTACTATAGAGGTTTATGAAATGGTGCATGATCATGATCAATGACACAAATTGAAGTCCAAGTTTGAAACGTTCATAATTATCAAAAAGATGTGACTGAATGAAAGACATTTTCACCACATTAAAATAAGACCACTAAGTTAAATAATATTCTTAGAAATTAAATTGTTTTCTTGCAATGTGGTGGAAATACGCTTGTCTTATCAAAGTGAAATTATATGTCATGGAAGGTGACACTGCAGTTTGGTTTATTAAGTCAGGCACTCAGGAAATCCAATTGTCATGAGGTAGGGAAATATAATTTATCTCAGATTAGAAGAAAAATGGATCTAAGAAAGTGTTGGCAAAGCAGAAATTCCATCATTTGCCCTGTCCAGTACTTGGCAATTCCTTCTGTCCCATTGCTGCAATTACATTATATTGTCAGATTTTTGAGGAATATTCACTTCTTACAGTTTTGACTTTTACTTCCTTTTACAGTGTGCAGATAATGTTTATTTTTTACATTGTACATCCATGCTAAGCTTATGTGCAAACTCATATTTAACTTGAGTTCAGAAGTGTTAATTGTTTGTGTTAATGTTAGGTATTCAAGCATAAGTGTCAGAATCTTTCACTTCATTAAAAGGACTCGATAATAATATTTTAAAGGCATTCAAGTTCTAATTAAAGGAATGGAATTATAAGTTATACTACTTTCCTTTTTTAGAAGAAATATCACTAATTCTTTGTATTGGATGAAGATGCCCAGTTCTGGTAACGGTGGACTGCAGGGCTCCTCTGTGAGTCATCTCTGTCCTGCAGGACAGAACTGGATCTAGTGGACTCCAGTTGCCCCAGAGCAGGGCTCAACCAGTCCCAGATGCCACTCTTGAACACCTTAGGGAAGCATCTTTAGGAAAGATGGGAAAAAAGTGCCAGACAGAGAGAGAAGGAGGGAACTAAAAGTGTGAGAAACAGCTGAGGGTGTACCAAAGTCAGAGGAGAAAGATGATGATGAGGAGGAGACGCCCCATTGCACTGGAGCAGGTATCCATTGTGGCTCACAGATAGCTCATACTGGAGCAGGACAAAAGTTTGGGAAGGAAAGAGAGGCAGAGTTTAATTGCTATGAACTGATTATAGCTTATCTTTCCTGCTGTGCAGCCTAGAATGCGGCATGGGGTAGAGACTGAAGGATTGAAATTGACCCAGGGCAGGGGGAGAAGCAACAAAGAGGCTGTTTTAAAGTTTCCTTTCATTTTCACCACCCAAATCTGCCAAGAAATTTTTCTCAAATCAAGGCAGTTTTGAAACAGACATACTTTCATAAACAATCTCCTTGTTATCTTGATTCATGAGTTTTCAAAGCTTATTTTCTTTCCCTGTATTGCTGAGGAGGAAGAGCAAGAGTAGGTAGGTGAGAGACTGAATCTTGGTCAAAGTTAACACATCATATGCATTAACTTATGTAAGGGTGATTGTTTTTTTCATCTGTGTCCTTCTGCTTATATTATATTCTTGCTTATATATTTAAAATATATATTGAGAATATGAAAATTGCATTTGGCATATGTATTTTAGTAAGAAGGGAAGACCATAACAGCAGAAAACTTTCTGAATATTATTACTCAGTAATCTTTGCTACTCACTGCTCTCACAGGAGATAGTCTTATTTAAAAAGTGAGATCATTTACCTCTTTTTGTAATTACTCACACTGTTTTTTTCTTCAACTTGGGGAAAATAAGCAAAAGGTATTTAAGAACAAGAAAAAAACCAAAACATTTATTTAAAAGTTTACTCAAAAACATCAGGTTACAGAAAGTTGTGTTTTTAAAAGGTTTATTAACCCAGAAGCATTACTATTTGAACTTGCCTAAATTAATATACTGCACAATAAAGTTTGCAAGCAACACGTACAGAGCTTGGTGAACATAAAAGCAAAAGACATGTTCTACTGGATCAACTCAGTGGTCCATTATTTTGCTTTTAATAAGGGTTCTTCAAAACTTTATAGTCACTAATTTCCCTTGTGTTTTATAAACCTTTTATTTTAGGGATATCAGAGTTTATATACTCCTGTAGCATTTTACAGTCCATTTAAGGACCTGTTGTCATGCTCCAATAAAGGAGGGAGACGAAGTTCTTCGATTATGTGTATACCTGGCGTGAGATTAAGACAAAACGGGTCAAATTATTAGCCCAACCAGTTTATTACAATCACTAGTTGCTTAGGGATATGGGGGAGGGAAGGTGAGTGATAGAAAAGGGATAAAAAGCAAGGAGTCTTGATAGAAAGCAAGAGAGATATAATCACCACCGTGGGTCCAACAAGGTTCGTTCGTCTGGTCACCGCGGGGGATGGGAGATGGCAGCAAGCAGGCCTCAGGGTCCGTCTTCAGGAGTTTTCCTCAAAGATTTTCTCTTTGTGAGTTCTCCTCCAAAATCCTTGGTTCAGTGAAGGCCTTTTATCCCCCATTTCTCAGGTGTATTTGCCCCTATTTCTGCTTATCTTTACAACCATAAGCAGAGACAATGAGGCACCATAACACCCATCTGGATAACCGGCAGTTATCAGTCAGAGTCTTGTCACCAGAAAAGGCCTTGAAGCAAGCTTTGAGACAAAAGAAAGTAAAAAACAGTTTCTGTCTTTCACACCTGTTACCCATGAATTTGTAGAATTCTTATTTGAACATGCTGAAAGATCTGCCTCCACAGCTGCCTGTAGGAGAATGCTCCAGAAATTTTCTACATCCTTAATAAACTCTATTTACTTCTCTTGCTGCAAAAACAGTACAACAATTACAGCATTAAGTTTCTGTCCACATATTTACTGTACAGAATGGAAATCTATATATATCCTACAAATTGTTTATAGGATATAATTTTCTCACTTCTCATTGTTCAGCTAGGATGCAGTTCAGAAGATTATCGGATCGTGAGACATTATTTTCCTGCTACGCCCTGATAGCCAGGGTTTCAGTGCCAAGTCTTTCAGTGATGGTAAAAAGATTTGAGAATTCTCAGCTCAAACTCTATTGTCTGCAAAATATCTAAATGATCTTAGGCTTGTATGAAAATGTTTTGTTTTATTTTATTTTATTTTATTTTTATTTCTTTATGAGCAGTAAATCATATTTTACTTTATGTTCATTTCTGATAATTTCTGTGTAAGAGTTGATTTTGTAGTACCATGCTTCACAAAATAGAAATGTAGATCGTGAGCCCCAAATTTATACTGTGTCTAAAGCATACACTTTTTTTAGTGATAGAATTTAAGATATGCATAATTTTGATTTCAAAATACAGATCTGAAGAAATCAGTCATATATCATAGAATCCTTAGAGTTGGAAGGAACCTCCAAAGGTCATCTAGTCCAACTCTCAAACAGAGACATGCACAGCTAAGGCAGTTTGCACAAGACCTGATCCAGCCTCACCTTGAAAGTCTCCAGTGATGGAACATTCGCCACATCTCTAGACAACCTGTTCTAGTGCCTCACCACCCTCACTGTAAAAGACTTTTTCCTTATATCTAACCTATATCTACTCTCTTTGAGCTTTAAGCCATTTCCCCTTGTCTTATCCATAAACCCTGCTAATGAATCTGCCCCTTTCTTTCCTGTAGCTACATTTTAGATATGGAAAGGCTGCTATCAGGTCACCTTGGAGCTTTGAACAGCCCCAGCTCTTTTAGCCTGTCCTCACAGGAGTGGTATTCCATTTCATGGATCATTTTTGTGGCCCTCCTCTGGAAACACTCCAATTTACAACATTGTTTTACATAATAAAACATAAATTCCCAAATGAAAATGTAAGTTCATTTAGAAACATGCTTTTAAACACACTTCAGGCTTACCAACTTTCACTTTTCACTAGTATTTCACTAGTATTTCCATCAGCAGTGAATTTATCGAAAAGAGGAGAAAAAATAAAAGAATAAGGCAAAACCAGTGTGTGAAGAAACTATTACTTTTCTGCAGGAATACAGGAATAAATAACTCATTTTTAGGTAAAAGAAAAGCTGGCTTTAACAACTTTCTAGAAGACTTTGAATTTCAAATTGCAGCAAACACTCAAAAGGCTGCAGAGAAATAATGCTACACTTCGTGAGAAAGCTGGCCATTTTTGAGCTCACCTTTTTATGGAATCATTTCTATCTTTGTAAATGCTTGTTTAAGTTGGAAACATTCATTTTATTGTCAACACTGATGAAACATTCACAGTATGTTGACCTTGGATACTGAGGGCCCACATTTACACTAAATCAGAAAGAGGATACTGGACATGTCAAAGCCAGAAGACTACTATTTGCTCCCGCTCTTTCAAGCTAGATCACATGAAACTGCAACTGCAAAATTATAAAATATTTTAAAAGACCTTATATGTCTTACCAGTATGCTGAAGGGATTGGGAGCACAGTTGTTCTTGATCTTTCCAGTTGAAGACTGGGACCTGGGCAGAAGCAGGGGAATGGATTGCTCCCTCCTAAAGTGACCATTTCATGTCTCTTCTGCATCACTCAGCAGTACATCCCCTTTCCCCAGTAATTCTAGTTTAAAGCTCTGGTGATAAACCCAGACATATTAATGCTCAGTATGTTCTTGCCCTTCTTGGTCTGCTGCATCCAATCTAATATCGACAGATTATGCCTCACCAATCTGGTGGCCTTCTATGATGGAGAGTCAGTGTCGGTAGACAAAGAAAGGGCAGCGGATGTTGTTCACCTGGACTTCTGCAAGAACTCTGACATGGTCCCATACAACATCCTTATCTCTAAACTGCAGAAATATGGATTTGGAGGTTGGACTACATGTGATGGATAGTCTGTTGGATGATTGAAGCCTGAGAGGGTTGTACTCAATGAATCTATGCTCGAGTGAAGGCCAGTCACGAGTGATGTCCCTCAGAGGTTCTTCTTGGGACCAGTACTGTATCAGTGAAATAGACATTGTCATAGACTTGATCCTATGATCAAGTGGCATTTCAGCAAGTTTGCTGATGACAAACTGAGTGGTGCAGTTTATGTAATATAAGGATGGGCTGCCGTCCAGAAAGACCTCCAAGAAAGAGGAGGGTTGCTGTCTCCCTCTACTCAGCCCTCATGCAGTTTCACCTGGATTATGGTGTCCAAGCTTGGGACCTGCAGCACAAGAATGATGTTGAACTCTTGGAGAGAGTCCAGAGGAGCGCCCAGGTCAAAGGGCTCGAGCTCCTCTCCTACAAAGAAATGTTGAGGGTGTTGAGCTTGAGAAGGAAAGGCTCCAGGGAGACCTCATTGCAGTCTTTCAGTATTTGGGGGGAGCATATAAGCAGAAAGAAGATCAACTTTGTATACAGTTTAAGAGTGATGGGACAAGGGGAATGGTTATAAACTGAAAGAGGGAATACTTATGTTAGATGTTGGGAAGAACTTTTTTACTCAGAGAGTGGTAAGGTGCTGGAACATGTCCAGAAAGGTTGTGGATGCCCTATCCCAGGAGGCGTTCATGGTTGAGGTTCACCCTTAAGGTTGGATGAGGCCCTGGGCAGCCTGATCTGGTGCACAGCAGCCTTGCCCATGCCAGCGGGTTGGAGTTCAGTGATCTCTAGAAGTCCCTTCCAACCCAGGCCATTCTATCATTCTATGATTCTATGAATGTTTAATTCAATTTGAAACGAAAATACTGCATTTCATAACATCTAGGTTGCAAACAATGTGGAACAGATTTGTACTTGCATATCTCACTCCTGTTTTTTCTAGTTACATGTAGTGATGCTATATAATATTAAAGTATTTTTCTTTTATGTTTTATTTTTATGAAATACATTTGATGTTGTCTTACTCCAATTAACAGGAGGGAGAGGAGGTTCTTTTCATATACGTGTACCTGACAGTAAAATTAAGACACAATATATCAAATGTTAGCCTGACCATTTTATTACAAATTCTAGTTGCTTAGGGAGATGGGGAAGATGGGCAATAGAAAAGAGACAGGAAATAAAAGCAAAGAGTCATTCTAGGAAGTAAGAGACAGACAGTCAGATGTGGAATATCCTATGTCTTTACTGTTTTTCATTCTGGGCAAAAGAAATTTCTTTTTATTCAGTTACAATGGAAAATGTGGCAACAGAATAATTGTTGTTACTTCATATTTTTTAATATCTCCTTCTATGATGATATTCAAGACCTGACTGGATACCTACATGTGTGACCTAATGTAGGGTACCTGCTATAGGAGTGGAGTTTAACTCAATGATCTCCTGAAGTCCCTTCCAATACATGTGATTTTGTGATTCTTTGATATTTTATACTAGAATAGGATAACTATGAAAAGTTAATGCTGAAAATCTCTAAATTTCTTTACCATTACTGTTCACTGTCAGCATGTTGCTATAGCATCCTCTGTTGTTTCCTTTCACAGTCTTCTTCAACAGCCGTTCTGTGAAACTTTCAGGAAATTTGGTGAATGTTTTCTCCTCCTATAACAGAAAAATCTGAATAAAACTTTTTTTTTTTTTTTTTTTTTTTTTTTTTTTTTTTTTTTTTTCTGAATGAGGAGTGTGTAACTCCAAGCCAACTAAAAATTACTGCAATGATTTTGCCATTTCTTAGCCAATCCCATGGCATTATTTAGCTCATCTGGGAACTATGTTTGCTTTGCCAGCGTAAGATACACTATCACAGAATTACAGCTTACACCACTCCTTGGTCTGTTGGCCTGTTGTGACTGCATTTCATTTCCAGCTCGTAAAATTTGATGTTTGTAAATAGCAAGCCCATCATTTCTTATCAGAGTACATCCAGCGTAACTGCCATTAATTACAAAACTCTCCACCATCCCAGGATAGTATATTGAAATAAGCATGAGAAGAAATCGCTGCTTGAACTTTTGTCATCAATTTGGCATATGTTTTCAAGTTGTTCCTTGAAAAAAATGTAGGACATGCCTCTGGTTACAACTTGGTGGATGTTATTTTAATAACAGATATGGATATTACTGATTATCTGAAATATATTAAAATATAGTAACAGAAAATTTTATCCAGAGGTGAGTCTGGAAGTTGGAACAACTGTTCACTGATCTGCATCATGCTTGTTCTGACCTTTATCTGGAAATTAACTTGCTATTTCTTGTGGATTTAATTAAAGAAATTCTTCTGTTCCTTAAATAAATGATAGTCACATATGCATAAATTGTGATTTTTTTTCTTGTTTAAATACAATAAAGAGATTGTAAGTGAAAAAAGCATAAATACAAGATCCTAACAATGTGATTAAATACAGGTCAATTATTTGGTTGCCATCTATTACTGCTCTTTGAAATCATTGATACTGGATCATTATTGATACTGAAGCTTATGCTGAATTTTGTTCTGCACGCTGGAATGAAAATCACTTTGGATATCAAAGCACAACAAAGATGTTATAAAACATATCCTTATAACTTTTTACTTTAGCAAATCATTTACACAGCAAAGCATTTTGATTAAACTACCTATATTTGAAATAAGCTATTTTCAGCAGAAATCTTGTCTTCTTATTTATTTACAAAGACATACTTTAGAAATGCTGGATATTTTCTGCTTTTATGATCTGACTTAGACTAAGTAGCCTGACCTTACCAAACCTGCAGACTTATGAAGACTGTATGAGTAAAGGGCTAAACATGAAATGGGTGTTTAGTATCAAAAATATTGCAGGTTGAAGGAATAATATCTTTCTCTTCTCTTTGTAAACTTGGCCACGCTTCACAGGAAAAAGGGGAGATGGTGAAGAGCTTTCCTCAACACTTCAAATTATTTCCCATTTTTCTGGCTTTGCCTTTCTACTGTCCATTTACAGTAAAACAAACAAACAAACAAACCAAACCAAAACCAAAAACAAAACAGTCAGTCAAACAAACAAACAAACAACAACAACAACAACAAAACCATAAAACATCAGAAAAAATTCAGTTAGTTTAAAAGACAAAGCAATTTGCTGGGGTGGCAGAACGAGCATCAGAGTAAGTCTTGATTCTCTGCATGCACCATTCACTAAAAACTAAAATGCTGGTGCACTATCAACAGTGCTGTGGACACAAATCCAAAATATGGCACCACAGGGGCTACTATGAAGAAAGTTAACTCCATTCCAGCCGGATCCTGTACAACCTTCATTTTGTGCACAGCAGTTTCTAACATGCTATTAAAATATCCTGTCTGTGTCAGATCATAAATAGAACCCGATTTCTAGGATGTCTGTAGATTTTATGCCTGTTGTTTCTTACTACAGAAATATCTCCAGAGAGCTTTATTTTTTAGAAGAAAAAAAGAAAAGGAGGCAGTCCACCTTTTCTTTCAAGTAAGAGGTCCCCATACAATTATAGTACAGCAAAGAAAGTGTTTTAAGGAACAAAATATTTATGAACACCGAAGACGGGGTAGGAAGTTGCTAGCTAACAAGTTACTGCATGCTGGTAGCAATAAATGTGTAATCCTATGGCAATCAAAAAATAAGCTTATGTAGCTTGTCCCTTAATGGGTAAAAAACCAAGTACCACATATTTTCAATGAAAGCCAACGTTTACAAAAAGTCAGAGTTATCAGGGAATAGCTAATGTTCAGGAACGTATTGTCCTTTAGACAATTGCTTGTGTTTGATTACAGGCTTGTATTTTCAGTACTGAAAGTAAATTTGCACAGCTTCAGAGAGTGGGCTGAAGTAAGCCATATATTAAATGCATTTTTATGCCACACCCTTCTCTCAATCATTTATACTCTGTTAAACTGTAAACAATTTTGGTGGAAAAGCACTGAGATAGGGCTAGTATTTGCCATGGGACGAACATTTAGCATCTTGCTTTGACACACTTTGGAGGCTGAAATGTATTTGCTTTGGTCATGACAGGTTGTCCATTTCCCTGGCACGTGACCAGTTCAAGTAGGGCCTGGGGCCCACTGCTGTGGGCTTTAGAGTTTAGCTGCCTCCTGCTGACTTAGGAGGGGGACTTAGGAGATGCTACATCATGCAGACACAGGATGCTGCTTGCAAAAGATTTGCTCACCTTCTGGATATGCTGAAATTGTGAAAGCACTGTGTGGAATCTAGGCCACCATATGCGCCTTGACTGCAAACTGTTCACCCTGGATTGGTCCATGGTCCACTCCTCAGGAAGGTCCATGGCCCTGTGGAGGCATACCTATAGCACAGCCAAGGAACAATAATAATAGCCCGAGTTTAAATGCTGCTGTGGAGCCAAAGGCTCCAAGCTTTATGACCATTGTCACTGTCAGCGATGTCAGGGAACCGTATGGACTGCCATACATTTTGTCCATCCATGAAGATAACTGAAGACCAGAGCTACCCAAGAAACAGGATGTGACTACAAAGAGCATCTTCCTTGCACAGGAAGTCTGTACTATTCGCCAGTATGGGAGAAAGAAACTTAATTTAGAACTGAAGCATTTCAACTGCTGTAAGCCCTGAGAGGTTAAGCTACTACAAAATGTTATTTAAGGTAAGAATAATGAAAAAGGATTCTCAGTGGTTAAGAACTGGAGATACTGACCTGATGAGATACCAATTGGAGAGTGACTTTACTTGCTTACTGCCATGTGAGCATAGGTGTGATGACTGTGGAGGATAAGAAGGGAGGCTAGGATTATGGTTTACAGTGGATGGATGCAGTTAATGAGAAGCTGCTTTCTACTACACTGAATTTGCAAAACACCTGAATAAAGAATGCAATTTGTCAAATGCAAGCACTCACCTCTTTAAGTCAACAGCAGACGCAGTAGGAAAATCAGAGATTAAAGCACGTCTGCTTACAAACAGGGTAAAGTAAGGGCCAGGCAAGCACTTATATTAATTCAGACTCAAGTCCCTTTCTAGGCTTTTGCTCTGTCAATACTTGTCACCTCGCATTTGCATGCATGAGAGTTTTGTTGAGTACAGAACGGAATCCAGCCTTGGGTATGTTTGATGTAAACAGTGGAAGATTTTCATCAAATAATCTCTAATACAGTTACATTCATAAAAGCAATTAACAGAAATGAAGAGGAAATTTGTGTAGTCATTCCTTCAGATATCTCCTGAATATATTTATCTTTGTTTCCCAGTACATTTGGCATTCAAACATTTATTAAAAAGCTACACACAAATACTACACACAAAAAATTTAATTTGGATGGGAGGTTGTACAAAATAATTTAGAGTTAGTGTTATCTCTTCCTCCGTGACAATAAGGCATTCCTTAAGGGATAATCTTGAGACAAGTACAGTGGGAAATATGAACAGTAATTTTGGAAAATTATTGAGTCAGATTTTTTTTTTCCTCAAGAAATGATGGATATAACTGATGGACTGAAGTTCATTTTTTTTTTTTAATTGAATAAGATGTTGTAAATGGATGATCTAATCTGATCTGACGGTAATCAGATCTGATGGCAACCAGAAAAGCAAGTTCCTCGTACAAATACTCATGATTATGAATATAGAGAAGCTGCATTATTTTATACTGTTTAGTTTATTAAAGGTGCTTCATTTAAAGAAATCTTAATTGAAGATTAGGTCAGTTTGAGTCTGTTTTTATTACGAAGATAATATCTTGAATTCTGAAGCTTAATCTCTTCAGACCATTTGGTAACATTGATAAAAAAGAGAAGTAACCTCTATATACTGAAGCTTGCAAACGGAAAAATGTGTGTTCTAAATAAATACAGCTATATCACAAGTATATATCACAAATCAAGTGAGGAGCTGAACTGAGCAAATATGTTTTGAGATGCTGCTCTCAAAAAAAGTAATTTATGAAGCAGTGCCAACAGTAAATATGCTTTGAGGTTTGGTGTTAATACATATTTCAGTTATCACTATGGAAACTCACAGTAACTACTTAGCTAAAGATCTATAAATACGTGAGCAAAAACAGAAACAGATTTCCAAGCATCAGCTAAAGGCAGTAACAAACATATCTGTCTTTGCTTATGGCAGTAATTGCCAGAGGAGAAGTAGCAAAAGTAGCAAAAGGTTTCCACTGGCATTTCTGGGTTTCAATTCCTTTTCAAAATGTCAAATTTACAATAACAATCTTTCAACTCAACATTTCAGTATGCACACAGTTGTCTAGTTCAGCTGAGGAAAGGTGAAAACCTATAAGCTAGAAAAATCTTTAAAATATTCACTTTCTACAACATAATTGAACTTATAATTGAGAAAAAGAGTCAGATAATGACTCGTAATTTTTTAAGGAAACTTAAGGATTTGTTCTTTACTTTAAAACTCTTGATCAGAACATACACATTTAAATAAAAAGCTGGAAAACAGTTATTAAGCTGAGTCATTTGCAGTTAATATTTCTTCTGAACATTGCTTCAGATGTTGTAGTTTGGGTTATGAAATTGCTACATACATAAGTATTATGGTGACAAAAATATTACAGTAGCATGAGCTTAAGAGCTGCACTTTTATGTGCACATTCTGAGAGTTTCTAGAATTCCTTCATTTTTCTAAAAATATTTTCAGGAATGGAGTTACAGACTACAAATCACATTAGGCCTTGGAAAAACAGTGTTTTTGGAATACCAATCACTCATGTCTGCTTGAAAAAACAACTAAATAAAAAGTCAACATTATCTTTCAAAACAGTCTTTGAAACACACGCAGTGAGGTAGTGTTAAAGATGTGTTGTGGTGGCTATGCAAGAAAATTCCCAAACATACACATTAAAGGATGTTCATGCAAGAATAACATAAGGATAAACGCTATAAGAAAAGGCAGCATTTTTTTACACATGATACAGCAGGGAAAAGCAGACACCTCTTGTGTGTCCAATCCTTGATTGTTTTCTTGTTTTTCTGGTTGGTTCAGTAGGAGTGATTACTTCTCTTTTTTTTTTGTTTGTTTGTTTTTTAATTTTTTGTGGCCTTACTGGTTTGACACCATTACTGCTGACAGAATGCACTGATGTGTTCTAGTAACATATAAAAAAATATTTATATAGAGACAGTTCAACTCTCCCTTTATTTGCCTCTAGGATCAGCAGATACCCCACTTGTTTCACATCTGATTAATACTTCAGCCTAGTTCTTTTAGTTTCTAACACTTGAAGGTTCACTGACTTCCTTTCCATTCTCATCTCAGCTTTTTTTCCCCTAATATCAGAGTGATAGTCTATGTCCTAACTACTGTTCTCGGTTCTAAGCTTACCTCACAGTTTTTACTTGGAGGATAACTTTTCTGTTGATATGTATATATTCATTAATTTATAGTCATTAAAAAAAAAAATTCTCTGTTTTGTCTGCTTTCAGTAGAGCTTTGATGTTAAGCCTGCAATACAGTGCCATAAAATCATAGGGCTTTTAGAAATTTTTTACCATTTTTGTTCCCTCTTTGCCTTTCTTAAAATAACTTGCATTCTTGGGTCAACCTAGAAATAAATGAATCGAACAATTCACTTATACTGATCTGGCAGAGCTTGAGGAGGTTTCTATTTTAAGAGTGTGCTGGCCTTACTTTGGGAATCACATGTCTAGCAGGAATGCTTCTAAGAAATATACATATTGACATTCTGATTTTCTTGCAATGTTGCTACCAGCTATTCTAAAACCAGAAACTAAAAGCAACTGAGGGTTAAGCTATGCGCAGAAGAAAAGCAAAAGAAGAAATGCATAAATTTAAAAAGGAAGTCTTACCTTTGACAGTGTTTTCTGTGCAGGACAGTTTTAATGAATAGAAATGTAGTCATATTCATTGACACACCCAGACTTCTGAGCACACAGAGCAGGTCCTTTTGACATAGCATGGCTTCATGACATTTCTTCATTGAACCTGTGAAAAACAGAACTGCTTTGTAAAAAGCATACTAATGCAGACTATAGAAACAAGTAGAGCTAGGTCTAAAGGGTGTCTGATTATTTAGACACTTTTTTCAATGTAGGTGCCTAAGTTGGAACATGAAATGCAACAAGTCTTGCAACACCATCTTGTTGATGTTCAGCAATGATTCTTGGTCTGTAAGATGATCTTCCTGGTCTTGAATGGTATCATCAGACCCTTGTTTGCTGTGTGTTCATGAGTGGTTTTACCACTGTAAACATTAGCAATCCATAAAGAATTTATTATGTTAGAGCTTCTGAACTAAAAAAGTCCTCATTATTTCTTTCAGTGATCAGAAGACCAGACTGATTTTTTTATATTTTTCTTTTAGCCTTTTGTAGTTGATTATGTTGTAATTACCTGTTAGATAATCTAGTGGTTTGCCAGTGCTACCTTCTGGCATTTGGTCATTTCATCCCCTCGCTTATTTCTCTGAAGATTGACTCAACCTGTGACTGAATGCAATTACCAGTGATGACTGACACAAAGCAGTACTTACATGCTTCTTTCCTTAATTGCCATACATTAAAAATATTCTACAAGTTTTCTTCTACTTTTTCACATTTTACTAATGGTAACTGATAATAGAAGAAGCGAATGATATCTAAAAGTAAATGCCGTATACATTCTGGCTGCTTTTCTGCTTCACTTGTTCTTTAAAGCAGTGCTCATCTAGATTAATGCATTCAAAAATGCATTTCAATTATTTTTATTATGCCTGGCTTCAGCTTTCTGCCATTAAAAATGTGAGTGCACAGTTCATTTAAGGATTCAGTATTCCTGTTAGACAGTAATTCATGTCAGCTTCCGCATTAACATTCCAGCAATTCATGGAATTTAGTTGATTTATAGAAGTATTTGGAACTGGAACCCTGCCTCTGCCACTGAATATGGTTTTGTGTAGGGAGTATTTTACACACTAAAGATTAACAGTCAGTAATAATCCCTTTATGTTTTGGCCAGCTGCTCATGATATTGTGTTTTCTGACTATCCAAAGGCAACTTTATCTCTTTCCCTTCAGTTTTTAAGTGTTGATTAAGGTATCAAACATATGCTTCTACATGCTTCTAAGTGCTGGAGATATTAGTTTCTTGGTTAGTCTTGGCATGAGGTAAAAATCTGAAAGTAAAAGAATTTGAGACAGATATGGTGGTAGAAATGTTTTTAGTGTTTCTATAAAAATTCTTTGTGTAGCTTCGGTGCAGCGTGCCTTTAGCTGTCACCATGCCAGTTTGATAAAATGAAACATTTTCCGGAGAAGGGCAAAACCAAATCTTTATATGCATGAATTGAAAGCATTTCCTCTGGATTGCCTTAATACCTGTATCCTTGTTTTGAAGAGCTGAATTGAGATTTAAAGGAAAAAAAACAAGAAGTGGACACAAATGAGTTTAGAAGTCAGTGCCTGAAGCATTTTCACCTAATGACCACTTGTAAGTGAATGAAGTAGAGCAGTCAGTGCAAATGCAGGGCCAGAAGGCACTGGCTGACTATTCATTCCATTCCATTGGATTCCTGCAAAATAATTTATAGTGTATTATCTCAGGGAAGGAAGAGACTCCTCCTCATGACTAGGCATGAGCATGTACATCTGAACCATATTTGGACCTCGGAAATTACCTTTCTCTTAGGAGGTCTGTTTTCATATTAATTCTTAGTTCAAAATAATCATTTTCCTTTTCCTGAAGAGTATTATATTACCCCTAAAGGGTTCTCATGAACCAGGAGCAGTGTTAATCAGCAGTATAATAAATCATAAGCAACCTGTACTTATGATCTAGTACTTGATCTAGCAGACAGAAGCTCTGCCTGTGGCAGGGGGGTTGGAACCTGATGGTCCCTTCCAACCCAAGCCATTCTGTGATTGCGTGATTATTCTTGGTACTAAGAATACTACATACTAATTCTCATCTCTATGAACATAAAGCTGTCTACATAGTGATGTCTTCAGCTGCCAGAAGTAAAGCAACAGTAAAATGCAAACACAATTAAAGAGGACTTTCTGAACAGTTCAGAATGTGGCTTTCTGTCACTACTGTCTCTTCTGGATTAACAATGTTTTTGAAAAGATTATCTCCCCATGACACAACAATGCCCTCCAAAAGACCATGAAGCTTGGGCTTTTCTGAAAATAGTTATCAAACATACAAAGATGGATGAAAATTTTAATTTTGTACAACTTCTCAACAACAGTAAAGGAAAACTGATATAATGAGATGTTCATAATTCTTGCTCCGGCATACTATAATCATCTAACAAAGCTGAGATGATATTCCTGGTCACTAAAATGTTTGTCAAATATAGGTCTGACATTTGTTGAAGTGCTGATACTAAACAGTCTTTTGGTCATTTGAACCTATATACATTCATGATCAGAAGAAATACCTGTAACTGCAGTAAAATTTGTTGGTTGTGTTCCCATTATACTGGGTAATTGTTTTTCATGATATCACAGAATGGCTTGAGTTCAAATACTTAAAGCTTAGCCAGTCCCAAGCCCCTGCCATGGACAGGGCTGCCCCCCACCAGCTCAGGCTGTCCAGGGCCCCATCCAATCTGGCCTTGAGTGCCTCCAGGGATGGGTCACCATATCTTCTCTAGGCAGCCTGTGTCAGGGACTTATTGCCCTCTGAGTAAAAATTTTCCCCCAGATATCTGAACTAAATTGCCTCTCTTTTAGTTTAAAGCCATTCCCTCTTGTTCTATCACTTGTGGAAAATAAAACTTTCAGACTTGCAAGCTCAGGCATGTTGCATTTTGTTTTGTTTTGTAGTGTTTGTGACATTTCAGTGTGAGTACAGTGATGAAGCAACCAGTTGAATCTACGTATTTATTTCATTCTAGTCATGTTTCAGTTTCTTGTTTTAGGCAGAGCATCTCCTGTGTTGTCAGAGCATCAGTGAGGTGAATCCTATAAAGGACATAAAAGCTCTAGGAAATACCTCCTAGCAGAAATTTAAATTTCTGACAATCACTTTCAAGACATACTGAAGATAAGTAAGCTAGTAACAGTGGTTATAGACTACACTGCTTAATACTTTCAAGCTTGAGGTGAAATTTTAAACTTGACAGTCTTGGACTCTTAGATTTCTATGTCTGGGTAAAAACTTTGGGAAGGATTTATTTTCATGCTAGAGATCTCAATGTGTTCAGTTTCAGAATAAATCTTAATCCTTTGCTTGCCTTACAGCATCAGAGTGAATTCTTAAGTTTTGACTATATAACGTTTTTCCTTATAAATATTATCTAGAATGGAAAAAAAAGCCTTATAATAGTACCATCTTAAAAGTAATTTCCTTCTCAAACTTGTATTTTTATTTTTATTTTTTAATTAGGTAGCAGTTCATGGCATGGGGCAAAGCAAAACTGCATATTTTCTCAGCAGAAAGGTGATATCAAGTCCTGTGTAAATCTTGGTGCACCTTGAAGAGTCTTGAAGCATGATATCTACAAACCAAAGGTTCTGCTTTTCTATGGCATCTGAAAACTTACTACTGGAAAGATTATGTGTCGTTATCTCACCTTGGTTTCCTGAAGGACATTTGCATCCTGAATAGATAGTCTGCGTAATAGCCACTCTTGTGCTACCTAGAACACATTTTTTAAGTGGGAAACTTACCTGTGAATGTCTACTGGTATTCAAATCCAAATCATGCACAGACTCTACTTTGAAATCATCGTTGGCGTTATTTTCCTTCTCATATGATTTGTATGAGCTGCTCTACTGTTTATAGTGCTTTCCTTGCAGCACTTGGCTTATCTATCTACTGCTTTCTTGAGTGGCAAATCACTGTTGAACTTCAGTCTGAGTGTTGTTCGGCAGCCTATCATGTCTCATATAATAATCTACCATTAATCCTGTTTGTGAAGGCCAAGAATTGTGCAAGATTATGAAAAACTACATATAAAAAACACCTTCCTCATAAATGAGCTGTCAGACTTAGAGAAGATAGCGTTATATGATTTCATGATTTTGTTTTGTTTTGAAGTTTTCTACCAGAAAGACGTAATGATTCCTCCAGCCTACAGGCTTTTCAGATACAGATCAATTCTTTTCCTCTTCTGGCTTATATTTTAGGTATAGGTAATGTGAAATTGTTCCAATAGGGTAAAACATTTTCTTAAACACTCATCACATGCACTGAAAGAATATTTGTTTTTAAAAACGAGTATGAAGTAGCAAGGAAATCAGATTTTGCTCATAGCAGCATTAGAGGTCACAGAGGTGAACAGAAATGAATGAAATGACCCTTGAACATTAAACTGTTGAGGAACATAATCTATCTGTTATAATGAGAAAAAGAGTCATTTGTTCAAACTTCCCCTCTTCTACTACTTTGAAAATATTCATAAGAAATAAGAACAGATGAATTATTTGAAAAGACCCCAGTAATGTGCACTAACATATTATAAAAATGTTGTTCAGAAGTGGTATAAATAAATGCTTAACCTCCACATAGACATTTTCTTTTTGGGGTTGATTTTCCCTTCTGTTTCTCTTCTATTAAAATAAGAGGATTTTGTGTAAAGCTAATTAAATCACAAGTATGAAAACTGATGTAAGTGAGAGGAGAATTAGTTCCTACATTCATGTATTTTGACTGCTTAAGATTAACTGTTCATGGAAAATGATCCCAAAAGAATCTCAGAGAAGTTCTGTTTGAAATTAGTTTTCAGACTCAAATGAATTCTGACAATTCACTACTGCTTCAGTTCTCTTTCTAACAACTAAGTGATAGTGACATTTATATTAAGGTCACCTAATGCTTTTCATTAAAATATCTCATATCTTAGCTATCAGTGGATTATTTTTTTTGGCAAAGCTTGCCATTCATGATAAAATATTCTGACTTTTATTCCTGTCTCAAGCTGTTCTTTCTTTTCCTTGCCACTCCAAAAAAGTTTCAGTAATAACAAATTCATCTCTCTGGAGTATGCCGCGGAAAATACATGGGGAGATTAAAGTTTGAATATATATTTTTATTTTATTGGGTTAGGACTCTGGAAAGAGCCAGTGGATTATGGTAGAAGTGATTAGCTCTCTGTGAGAATATGAAATAGGCTCTCATTTACATTTTGGAGCAGTTTGCTCCAAATCCAGAACAATAGGTTAATGGAGCAGTTTCCTGGGAAAAGGGAATACTTAAAGCTAAAAGTGATAACAGCTTTCCCCAGTCTGAGGAGAAGTTGACGGTTTATAACATTACCAAAGATGAACTGCAGCCTACATCTCATTGTAGAAGTTCATATCTTTACTTTTCTCTCTTTCTCTCTCTCTCTCTTCTTAATGTGAATTAGGTGACTGGGTTTCCAGTTCTACGTTTCTAATGAACTGAGATCTGCGTAACCACTTTTACACAAATTTCTTTTAGAAACCTAAGCATATCCTTCATGGCAACTGACATGCAAGAACAGTGAAATTAATAATAATTTTCACAATATTGTTTAAAGAATCTGGAATAGTTGTATGGAAAAAGGTGGCTGTTAATTTTTAACTATTATGAATTCATTGTACTCAGTAATTCTAATTTTACATGCTATATTATAAATGCTGTGTTCCTGTTCTGAGAAGCTCTTCTGAAATGCCACTAAAACTGAGGTAATTTTCTTTCTATTTTGGTTAGAAAATGGATTTGTTCTAATTGTATTGTGCAAGAGAAAAAAAATGTTGGAACTAGGCTGAGAGAAAAAGATGTTATTATGCCTTTCAGAGACTTGATTGATTTGTATAACCCTATATAATGACTGTAAGCTTATTTCTATTTCTCCTCATAATCCTTTCCTTCATTGGCTTTGTATGGTGGTCTATCATATTCCATCAATCTTTACATGCCATGGAACCACAGACTGAAAATGACAGTTTTATCATATGTGAGCAAATGGTCCTTAGTAATTCTGCAGGGATGGGACACATTTAAACATAGCTGGCTGATCTCTGCTATACAAAAGCTGACTGCGTTGGCAAGGGAGTGTATTTATGTGAGGGTTGGGCTGCTTAATGGCTTGTTTTAATTGCTCCATTAAAGGTGCACATGGAACATAGAAAGGCATCAGATCATAAGGATCCGATCATAGACTTTGTTCTGTGAGAGCTGTGAAATCTTGTAGTGGTAAAGTTACTTGATAATTATAGTTGAAGCACTGTGAGGCTTGAAGACTTATAGATGACGTCTGAGGGTGATAGAGGAAAATGATGGGGTGGTAGTTTGTCATGCTCAGCTATGCTCCACCACAGGTGTTTTTCAAGGAAGTAATAATCTCTGAGTTAGAGCATTCATTTTATATTTCACAGTATTACTTAGAAAATAGTAATGTGTATGATGTGGCGATTCCGGGACATGGAGGTTTTGGAAACATACAAAGCAGGCTCCTTCGATTCACTTTTCTGCAGCAGACAAAATAAATTGATGAGAGCTGGCTCATACAAACTGAAAGCAAACTAGCTTTGTGAACTGCTAAAAGCAGAAGGAATACTGATTCCGAGAACATTCAAATGTGATGGCTCTGATCCTGACTATGCACAGCATGCTCAACAAATAATTGGTACATGGGCTGACTTTTCTGGGTCAATTTACATGATAAAGCAGATTATTCCTTGGTGTCAGGTAATTCCCGTGGTGTACCATTCTATCACATGTATCTTGGGTGTTTCTGCACAGCAAGTTCTGCAGAAGCAAATTTCTTTAAGTTTTTCATTATCTTCATAAGATATAAACAATCTCCATAAGATTGTAAACCCTACGTTTAAATAAGCAGAATAAGATTTTACTTATATCAATAGAGCAATTATTTATACTTATGTGAAACTCTTTAAAATGGTAAAGCTCTTGATGATAGTGATTGTATGCAAACATGTTAGCTACATACGAATCTGCTGGTCTTAACAAATAGGAATATTTATTGTTAACTATTTCTTCCCATCTTATGTTTTCCTTAAGCTGTGTTGCGCACCAGAGGCTGACTACAAACTTTCGAGAAAATGCTTGTTCTAATTTCAAAAGACTTATTATGTTGCCAGATTTCCAAAGTCCAGCTACACAACTAACTTAAATCAGTGCTAGAAAGAAAACATACCTGGGGGAAAACTGCATGAGACTTATTATTCAGTTCTTAACTCCTATGCTCTTTGTTTCAGCCATGACAAATTCTTTTCAGTACTTATTATTTCAATAAATAAAAAATATATTTCTTCACTGTATGCTCATTTAACATTTTAATGAACCAAGAAGCACACATTATAAGAGCATCTGAAAATTATATATGTGTATTTTTCCTTTATTAGTGTCTCGTTGTAAAATGCAAGTACATAGGAAATACAGTCTCACAATCCAGTAGGCTGCTATACATATAAAATATTAATACGATTTTTTCTTTCTCAGTGAGAACTAAGCAAGGAAATAACATTTTCTGTCTAGTCTGAATCTTCAAACAGGAAACTGGGGCATATGCCTTACAGTGAGAAACCTAATATAGAAGTCTTCTATATTAGGATTTCCAATTAGATTTGTTTACATCTGCAGGCTTATTATAAGTGTGGACCTAAGTGACAAAAAAAATAAAAAAATAAAAACCAAACAACAATAAAACTCATTTGCAAAGTACAGCTTTAGGTTATTATATTTTGATTAAAAAGTTGTCCTATCAGTTTAAGAGCAAGGAAATATAATGCACAAAAAAAAAAAAAAAGTAAAACATCTCTAATCTTCCTTGATTCCCAAATAACATACTGTTTTCTGAATGGGGTGATATGGTTCTGCTGCACTGAAATATTGCCTTCTATCTAAATTTATCTCAACATTAATTTATCATAGAATCATAGAGTTCTCAGGTTGGAAAAGACCTTTCAGATCATCAAGTCCAACCACAACTTCACCATTCTACACTAACTCTAACAATCCAATGCTCAATCATGTCCCTGAGCACCACATCCAGGCATTTTTAAACATATTCAGGGAAGGTGACTCAACTTCATATCTATTTCTTCTATGAAACAGACCAGATTCACATAATCACAGATTGGTTGAAGTGGAGAGGATCTCCAGAGTTCGTCTGAAAGAGGAAACATCCTGGTACAGATGAATTATGAAGGGTTTGGATTCTCCCAGGAGCTTTTTATGAAATAAGAGGACATTACAGGATATAAGTACAGTTATAGATGAATTTTTAACCTAGGCTTTCACGACAGAGAAGAATCACAGAAATCTTGAGATTTCAAGGGAGCTCTGGGTCCCTCTGGCCCACTCTCTGCTCCAGTAGGGCCATCCAGATTCATGTGCTCAGGACAACAGCCTGGCAGCTTTTGGAGATTTCCAAGGAGAAGACCCCAGAGCCGCTGGGCAGTCTGTCCATCATCCTCACAGCGCATAAGTGCTGTCTTGTGCTCAGAGAGAACCTCCTGTGTGCCAGTTTGTGCCCATTGCTTCTTAACCTGGCACTAAGCACCACCGGAAAGAGCCTGGCTCTGTCTTTGCAGCTTGCCTGAGGTCTTTATATACAATGATGAGATCCCCCCCGAACCTTCTCTCATGTAGGTTGAGCAGTTCCAGCTCTCTCAGCTTTTCCTCACAAGATGTTCTCCAGTCCCTTTGTCATCTTTGTGGCTCTTTGTTGGACTCTTCTTAATGTGTCCCTGGATCTCTGTACTGGGGTGGCTCAGAAATGAATTCAGCACTCCAAGTGCAGCCTCACTGATGCTGAGTAAAGTGGAAATATTACCTTTCTTGACCTGCTGATGATACTTAGCCCAATGCAGTCAAGAGTACCAATAGCCTTCTTAGCAACATGGGCACATAGTTGACTCACAATCAACCTAATACTCCTAGTTCCTTTACTGCAAAGTTTTTCCAGAGTTCTCCCTCTAATAGTTCATTATGTCTTCAAAATAAAACTAGAAAACATATCCATACATAGGTTTTTACACACATATTTTTCTGAACAATGATGTGTATATTTGTGTTGTAGAAAGAAACTAAGAGAAAGTTATCTAGTTGAAATGCCCCAATGTGCACTGCAATTGCTGTCTAAGGAATGTTTTTCATCTTGTGCATCTTAAAATGTAAATAAAAAATGCAACGGAGACTGCAAGATATCTGTTCGTTTCATAAATCTTATTTCACCAATAGCGATAGACAGAACTACTTTCTTATATTATCAGCTAGAACAGATAAAATAGAGATTATAGCTGCAGATTGATAAATCTCTACCAAATGTGCAAATAAGAAGTAAAACTGTTAGATTTAGGCAAAGAAGTGATTGTTGTAAATTACCTCTCTGTCATTTTCTAAAGGACAAGTGACAGAAAATTACTTTGGAAAGCCGTGAGAAGTTTTTATTTTACTTAGTTTCTGTAAGAGATTCCTGAACATATTCAATACTTCACTTAAAATATTCTTCTAATTTTAGCTGGACTGTGGAAAGACATACTGCATGTCCATAATGTTACCCTAAATGACAGAAACTTGATAGGAACAATATTCAGCTTAAATTGAAGTTTACACATTATTGATTTTGTAAGACATCCGTAGTCACTTTAACAGCATTACTAGGCCAGTCAATTAAATGTAATCAGAACTTTAAATATGGATCCATTATCTGGCCCCTGAAATAAAATATAACTTCATTCAGGGATAAGATATCTAAAGTTGATCCTCATGGTCCAAAGGAAAACTTATAAAGGTCTTTACAGTATGAATTGATCACAATAGTATATACTAGTTTTAAAATGAAGGCCGTAGTAATCAAACGGCACAGTAAAATGAAATAGTAGGAGTAGCCTTTTTTTTTGTGATGGAAATCTGAGAAAATAACCTTTTTTCATAATTCAAAACTGCATTATGCTGAGATTTTTGTTAAATGTTTACTAATAAATATGTGGAGTTCTAATCCTTTCTTGTCACCCATATTTTCATATTGGAATAATTATTGTCCTTGCATTTTATATCACCTCACGTTTGTTTTGTTGTCAGTAAATGTATTCTTCTGTTCAGTCATTTTTCTCTTCCATTCATTTTTTTGTATTATTCTCCTCTCTATTTGAAATATCCATCTATAGCCCCTGATATTTCAGATAATTTCTGTTATGTTGCTAAAGACAGTCCAAAAATGTCAAGATCAGAAATCAGGAACTGTGGTATTTAGTATAATTCTTGGTAAGCTTAATAATCATTGTTGCCATGAATTGGTTTCAGGATGAGAAAGTTTGAGTGCCAAGAGATAACAGCTTATGATATAAATGGCCCCACCATTTAACGAGAATTTTATCAGATTGTAACAGTCTTTTTCGTGCTTGATTTCTTATGTAATCACGTACCCTGAAGGAAATGACACATTTTGTTCTGCACCAGTAGAAAGATAAGAAAATCATAACAGAGAAAAGGAAAAGAATTGAACACAAAGCAAACTTTGATGGTTACGTTATATTTATATACCAGTGCTTCAGTTTTTCAAATAGTCTCTATTCATCGTTTTGTTTTTCAGCATGATGGAAGCACTGAAGTTTCTTAGAAAGCATCTCTGGAGCTCTGGAGTTTACATTTTTTAGAAAGCATTACAACTCTGAGATCATTGTTCCTGTCAGTAAACAAGAAAAAAATACTCATCTTTCTCATCTGCTCAAAAAAAAAGGAAAAATTATGATTCAAACACTTCTGCTGCCTTCTAGGGCAGTGACAAACAGAGTGGTGTGGTTTGGCATGCTACCAGGAAACAGACTCACCAGAAGAGTCTGTTTCTGCCCTGCTGAAAGGTGAAAGGATTCAATTTTGCAAGATACAATGTGCTGCTGCAATTGTAAATGACCATTAAAATTTAACTTTAAAGAAGGTAAATAGGATCACACATTATCTTACTTCTAATGGGAAGACTGTACAGCATGTTAGCATTTTAAAGCATTTATCCTTAATGGAACATTGATACGCTGGATAAATTTCTGCTATGAAATTCTATTGTGTAATTCCATTGCAGCTAATGGAGTTGCGATACTGTAACCTAAACATAGATCTGAGGCAGTATGAAAAGAAAGATTTCACTCTTTTCATTTCAAGACATGATAGCAATCAAATATAGCTTCACTGATTCCAGTGAAGTGGGTGCTGATTTTCACCAGCTTGATATGTGAAATGAAGGCAATTTGTGTAGATGTTGTTCTATACCATTCTGTCATTTCAGAAGAACAGTTCTATACATAAATAACCAAGTATGTTTCTCTTGGCAGGATCCTGACTCTGAAGAGAATTATTAGAAAAGTATTACAAAAATTTAGGTTAATTACCTATTAAACAGTTTATTAGCTTAAAAATCAATTTATTTAAAGCATGTATTGAACTTATTTAATTATTTTAAAACGGTTGTTGCAAAAAGGATGCATATTTCAGATTAGCCAACATGGTTTTCTTCAAAATCATTGAGGAAGGCGTTCCAATTCTAGGTACCAAATAGTTTGGATGTTGGCAGTATTTGCAAAATAAAGGATGAAATGAAAGAGGGCACAGTATACAAAACATAGACCTTTAAATTTACTAGCTGTTCCAGAGGCAAAATAATAATAATAATAATTTTGAGAATAATGCTACATTGAACAAATGAAATAGTTCTGCATTTTTGTAGTTCTGCCACTAGTTTAAAAAGAAAAAAAAAGAATTCAAAATCATACATTTGCAAATTTCAAAAGTATCAAAATGACTGTTTGGATCTAATGTTCAGAAGCCCAAATCAGAAATAACTGAATCTAAACTAACTCAGGGTAGTTAAAGTGATAAAACAAGCATAAGGTTTGAGTCAGAGAGATCTACAGCCAGTGTACTTTAAATTAAGACAACATTTTTTGTCTATGGTTACAGAGAATCTTCTTATCAAAAGTTTACAATAATTGCATCATATACACAATATTCACAACATATAGCATCAAAATATATTTAGCCACACTTTTCATAATCTCATTTCCCTGGATATTTTGAGAGTCTATAGAGGTTTAGGTTAGCAACAGCATACCTGAACACATTAGAGGATTATATTTCTAACTGTAAATGTGAACGCTTTCTGTGAATGACAAGGTTGGTTTTCTGTAACAGATCTTGATCACCAAGTGTAGCTCCCTTGTCATAAGGGAAACAGAGATAATGCAACAGTGTGCCGTGTACTGACCATGAAGATTTGGGAATCTGTACAAGGGCCTGTACAGTGCAATACACTGTCAAATGACCCTAAAGCTGTCTGAAGATTTTCAGAAGAATCTCATGATATTGAGTAGCAAAATGAGCAGACAATTCAGTGTTAAGAAGTGTGCTTGAATACATGCATACTAAGAAGATCGATGAAGTGATGTATTCTCACTTATTATGCTGTAGTCAGACCTCTGAAAACATCAGCTCAGTGTTACATGGCAGTCAATGTTGCAAACAGATTATGAGATGTTATTAGAAAAGGAACACAGAAATAGAAAACATACTGTCCTTGCATAAGTGCATGATACACCATTTCCTTTCCCATTGTACATGGTCTTTGAGGAGAGGCACTGTAATGTTTAAGGGAATAAAAGAAGGAAATATGCTGATCAGAATCTCGTCTACTGTGACAACTGCCAAGCCCTTTTTAGTATAGAAAATAGGATGAAAGGTAAAGCATCATGAATAGTTCAACAGACATTGTTAATAGAACTGTTCATGTAAGAGTAGCTTGGTGCAGTATTTTTTTAATACAGTTCATAATTTATTTGTACGCTTCTTTGCAATAGGATTCAGCGGAGATCAAAACTGCTTTAAAATAGGATTTGGCAAATTAGCAGATATGTAGCTGTTAAGCATGTGGTTTGAACAATCTCTGGCTCAGGCAGGATCTAAACTACTACCTGCAGGAAATTTCAAGAGGGCAAAGATCAGTCTGTTAACCTATTCCTTGATGACATACTAATAGTCATTGAAAAGACATTTCAAATCATATGAAACAGAACTCCAGATTATGTAGACCAGTATTCTGCATGTAGTAAATTGGCTCACATTACTATCTCTAAATAAAAATGTTAGCTATGCTATTGATAAAAAAAATGACTAAGAAAAGGAACCTAAATCCAGTTCTCAAAAGAGTAATTTAGAAACAGTATTAAAAGAAGGCAAATAAATATGTGCAATATTTGCTTTTTTTTAAGAATTTTCTGTATATTAAGAATCATAGAATCATAGTATAGCCAGGGTTGAAAAGGACCTCAAAGATCATCTAGTTACAAGCCCCCTGACGTAGTCAGAGTTGCCAACTACTACGCCAGGCCGCCCAGAGCCACATCCAGCCTTGCCTTGAATGCCTCCAGGGATGGGGCATCCACAACCTCTCTGGGCAACCTGTTCCAGTGCGTCACCACCCTCTGAGTGAAAAACTTCCTCCTAACATCTAACCTCAGTCTCCTCTGTTTTAGTTTAAAGACATTCCCCCTTGTCCTATCACTATCAACCCATGTAAGCAGTCATTCCCTTTCCTGTTTATATGCTCCCTTCAAGTACTGAAAGGCCACAATGAGGTTTTCCCGGAGCCTTCTCTTCTCCAAGCTAAACAAGCCCAGTTCCCTCAACCTTTCCTCACAGGAGAGGTGTTCCAGCCCTCTGATCATTTTAATGGCCCTCCTCTGGACCCATTCCAAGAGCTCTTCATCTCTCTTGTGCTGTGGTCCTCAGGCCTAGCCTCAGTACTCCCGATGGGGCCTCACAGGAGCTGAATACAGGGGAGAATCACCTCCCTCTCCCTGCTGTCCACCCCTTTTTAATGCAGCCTAGAAAATAGTTGGCCCTCTGGGCTGCAAGTGCGCACTGCAGTCCTTCTCCACAGGGCTGCTCTCCTGGAGTTCTTCCCCCAGCCTGTATAAATATCTGGCCCAGTCCAAGTGCAACACCTTGGACTTGGCCTTACTGAACCCCATTAGTTTCACATGACCCCACTTCTCCAGCCTGTCCAGGTCCCTCTGGATCGCTTCCCTTCCCTCCAGTGTATCGATTGCACTCCTCAGAATAAAATTAAAAAAATTAAAAGATTAAAAATTAAATAAATAAAATTAATTAAATTATTAAATTAATAAAATTAAAAGATTAAAAGTGTCTCTGTAGATTTCAGTTCAATGATAATAAAACTAAGCAATGCCTTTGAGAATTGTGGATAGAAAAAACTCATTTGCAATATCTGAACTCTTAGAAAAATGTTAAACAGAGGATTCACATGTAAAGAGTAAGCCTACTGCCATGCAAATTATTTCTATTCCTACAAAACTATGATCTTGCCACGTATGGATGCCACTGGATTGACCAGCATGATTTGATGAAGGTCTAAACTGATGGCTCAGACATGAATTCTCTCTTGATTAAACAAATGTTAAGCCTTACTGGTAGGACAAAAACCAACAAATCTTATCTGAAGTTAATTATGCCAACTTAAAGTTTAGTTAATACAAATTCTCAAGATAGTAACTGTAGCTAAGCTAAAGAGATGTATTATAGATTAACTACATTTGTATTGTGTTGTTATCCAAATTAAATGAATAAAGACCACTCTACTGATATTAGAGGAAAATAGCAAATATGATCTCTCTGTTTTCCTCACATGCACTTTGTAGCATTTTTTAACCTTATTTGCCTACTTTCTAAATGGCAAGCCTTGATCCGTATAATGTTTCAAACACAATCTCACCCATGTTTGAGCCTACTGGCTAACAATGAGCGAACTAAGTAATAGAATGACATCTCAGAGGGAAAACAGCATGAAGAAAATTTTAAAGGCTGACTCCTTCTATCATCAGCACCCTATAACATTTATGGAATAGCTCATCAGTTTCTCAAAAGCATTCCTTAAGGAGTGCAAAGGTTATGGAACTCTGTCTTTAGCCTCTTGGTGAAGTCGACAACAGTCTCAGTAAGAACTCTTCTCCATTTTACCAGCTGAAGCATGCAACCTGCCCTACTCTGCAGGTCGTTGTAATGTTATTGAACCACTACTGTGTGAGCACTTCAAAGATCTAATGTGCTACACTAAAACAAACAAATAAATAAAAAAATATATGTATTCCTTAGTTCACAAAGCATTAGACTGAATTGACTTACTTTTCTTGGTGCTTATACAATAAAATACGCAGACAATAAAAGCTCCATATAGTTACCATGGGGAGCAAAAGGCATGTACAAAGAAATTCCATTTTTCCTTGTTTTAAAAAAAAGTTAACCAACACAGTTATTTTTATAGTTCATCTTATGTGCTGTGGCATTGCCACCACCCACCTCTATTTATTGTGACACTGAAAATGATTATCTATACTGGTTTGCTACATGCACCATATTTTAAAAGTAAAATATTTATAGATACTTAAAATAAACAGATAACTTTTTCTACCAACTTCCAGATGTGACTGAAGAATCAAGATGGAGAATGAAAATTCAGAAATCTTTAGGTAGGACCTAGTTTTCTGATATTGTTTGTGGTTCTCCCCAATTTATAACAAATCCCATATCAAGACTCGGGTGAAGCAGGTGCAAGGAGACAAAGATCTAAGTTTTGTTTTGTTCCCTCCAGCATTAACAGCAGCTACTCTCAGCTCCATGGGGAGTTACACATATGCATAGATGAAGGAAAATACTCTTTTGCTTTTTATTATTTATGTTTTTATTCATTTTCTCTTTTATTTCCTGTTGTCACCGTGATATTCTAGTACTCTGAAATCACTTCACTACCTCCAAGCACAACACGCTCACTTGCATTCCCACCGTACCTCTCCATATATGAATTCTTCCTAGCCAGACTCAGAGCAAGATGAGAAACTACAGCTATTTGCAGAAAGTGAAAAGTTAGATCTCATCAGGTAATAGTTGCTAACTACCAAGTAGAACCATGGAGTAAAGTGCTTTGGCCTGTGCCTTCATTTACAAATGAGTTGTGAGAGGGTAGCCCTGTAAATGATACAGATATACTGCATGTCCATAAGAGGCTACATTGTCGTATTTTCTCTGTCTTTGCTTGTCTGGGTTTCTTTGAGAAACAGCCGTGTAGGATGAGCTGGCAATTAGTCTGAGAAACAAAGACTAATTGCCCAATTATCCTAAGGAAGACAGCTGAGAAAGTTAGTGCCCAAAGCCAATTGGAACAGCTCCGTGTTTAAATTCCAGGCTGTTATGTTGGATAAATGCTTTCCCATTGACAGAGGATTTTTTTTTTTTTTAATTACAGTAAAATTCTATAATAGTTTAGATTTTTCCCCTAAACTATGGTGTTTCACGTAGGAAGGTCAATTATACATTCTGCATTGTAATGTCATTAAACTTTGCCTTTAGCTATCTAACCAAAAGTGCACTTTGGAGAACTTCAAAGTGCATCTAAATCATTGTTCTAGTGAGAATTAAAGAGTGTGCTTTTGAAGTCAGTATGCCCCTTATAACACTTCGGTGTATAATGTGGAGCACCCTCAGAGCATGTGGTCTGGATGTGTTTCAAGCCAAACTAAATTAAAAGATGAACTGGAGAATTGTGCTTATTGCCATCCAGTCATTAACAAGCATTGAGGTTGCAGGGCCAGACTGCAGATACTGTGAAATAAAAAAAAAAAAGCGTCTTAAGCAGCAGTTGTTTTCCTCTACAAAACAACTTATATATGTAAGAGCAAATAGTGTTGCTATTTGCTAACACATATATAACAGTAGATTCACTGTATTAGATTCCTCTTCTTAATCGTCCTCTAGAGTATCTTTCATCTGTGTTGACAGTAGATAATATGTAGAGAGATAAACCTCAGCAGACTGAAATTAACCTTTGTGAATAATACCCATTGTTTTTTATTCTTAACAATAAACATCTATTTTTTAGAAAGTTTTATCTTTTTTTATAGTGATTTTTATGACCAAATGTTCCTGTATGGTAAGATGTATGGTTGCATTAATACATTTATAAATATGTGTGTTTTATATATACCTAGTATATTAGACATAGCAAACCTATTTTAAACCATGCTGGATATGGAGGCTATTTTACATTTTTCAGAAGGAACATGCAGCCTTTTTTTTCTTTCCTGATGAAAAAGCAAGATATGCACAATGTTAAATCAGGACTGTAGAAGATTCATAACAGTAGTTCATCTTTAAGATACTATTTTTAATTGGTGAATTAAAAAAAAAACAGAAACTGTACTCATTAGTCAATTATACATTTCTTTAAATTAGCTTGCAAGTGAACACGAATTTTATTAGATAGTTAGTTGTTACATTGCCAGCAGGAGATCTTTATGAAATATTACAATAAAAATGTGTTTCTTCAAGAAGCAGTAATGTAATAAAATGCATCACTAGTTTTGATTGCATTGATAGCTCGTAGGAAGCAAATTCCCTTTAGGGGGATGTGCTTTGTGTTCATAAGCAATAGGAGAGACTTTATTTTGCAGTGTGTTAAAACCATGGGAGCCATTATGTTTGTGTAATAAAATCTTGTAAACACTGATAGTTTTATGGTTAGTATTTTCAACAGCTGTTTTCTATAAGATTCTGTGGATGCTTGAAGTCATAACACTTTTCAAAAAGACTATATTAGCTATTTATTAACTCAACATTCACTTTCACTTTCCTAACCATGAATAAAATGTTTGAATTTCAATCAGTTGCAATAAAAAGTTATTTTCAATTTTGTGTAGTGGGAAACAATTTTGGAGGGTCCACTGACTTTAGAGTGTATTTTCTTGAGAGGATACAGATTCAAAGAGCTCCCTTGAGAGAAGACTGATGTGAAACTAACTTTAAATAAAGAGAAAACAATCAACTTCACCTGAAATAAATAAATGTTCAAAATTGCTGAAAACAGTAGGACTGATTAATGCAGGTGGATACAGCTAAAAATAGAACATGTTACGGCTGTGTTTGAAGTGTCCTACTGTCCTTCTGTAACCTTTTATATAAATCCGTGGACTCACAGTGAATGTTCTCCTTCAGTTTATCTTGAAATAGTTGCCTGATGTAATTGGAATGTCAGAGGCAGCTTAATACAACACAAACTACAGGCATCTTTAGCATAGTAGTGAAAATTGTCTTTGAGGATTTAAATGGTATCAAAAAGATGGGAGAATTGTATTGAGAGAAGAAAGAATTTTATGAAAAAATTGAATGGGAAATGAACTCAATGGATTTAATCCAGTCAAGGATTAAGCTCTACTATGAGACTGCAGGGACATGGTTGTAAGAAAGTTTACATTTTTGTATATGTAGTAATGATAGACAGTTTTAAGGGTTTTGCTTTTTCTTCTTGATGTATTTAGAATAAAATTTAGAAGTCAATCCATTACTGTAAAATAAAAAATCAGTAAAGGAATGATATTAAATGAAACACATTTAACAGGACTGAAGTTTTTCTGTGGAGTAGAACTATAATTTGTTTATGTGCTAGCTCCATTTAGCCAATGAACATGTTTGAGTTCTATGATTATGAATATGTTTACTTTTCTAACTTATCTACCTTGCAGGATAAACATTTAATTTCTTTTTAGTATTTAATTTAGGGATTCCTATGTACTTGTGCCTTGACTAAGTCCAAATGAACAATCTCATATCTCTATTATATGTAAGCCCCTCCTCAGTCAACCAAACAAAAAACCTAAAACACATCCTATTTCAGCAATAATTAAAGGTGAGTCAATTCCCTTGAAATTCAATTCATTTTTTTTTACCTAATTTTTGTTCAACAGTAAAAAAAAAAAAAAAGAGGCTTTTGTATGGTAACTAGTTGGTTCTCCAAGAATGAAACAGGTCCAAACACTGAGGATGATTAATGAAAAGCACTGGGATAACTCCTATCTCAGCTCTAGCAGCTGATCTCACTAGTGTCTGTTAAAGTTCTAAAGTGGGAAGAAGAGAGGTCCCAATGAAGCAGACTTTCTCTTTTTCATCTTCTCTTTTTTGTCAATCAAACCAAGGAGGTCTTCTCTCCTCTTTCTCTATCTGCCATTTAAGAAATATATAGAAATGACCAAACAAGAAAATGTGAATGAGGCTCCCACACAAACATTTAAAACAAAGAACAAAAAAAGGTATGTATGAAGATATATCACGTTTTGTTTTTAGAAGTTTTTTTTTTATTCTCTCCTGGTAAAAAGGCTCAAGGAGGACAATTTTATATGAAAGGCTTGTGCTTATAGACCTGGTCTTGAATGATTGGGTTGGAAAATTCGTGCTGAAGAAGAAACTGATCAGGTATTGAAAATTTTGTACTAGGTGTTGAGAGAAGTTCTGCTCCTGAGTACTTCAGCTAACAGTATAATGCATGAATGCCTAGAACACAGTAAATGTTTCTGAATACTATTAGAGGGAAAAATACCTTTAAGTTTAAAATCCAAAGTAGGTAAACATGCAGAATCTCCTTATGGAAGTTTACTAAAAAAGTAGTCTTTTACCATTAGCGTACAGGTATTACAGTACTGAAGAGGAAAACCCAAATGCTTTTGTGGACACCAAGACTGTAGGTGTAAATAGACTGTTAAACAAACCTGAGTTTGAATTCACTCCAATCATAAATTTTGGTGGAAAAAAAAAATCACAAATACATATTCTTGTGTCTGAGATTTTACTGTTCTAAGTAAAAATTTAAAATGTGTATGAGAATTACTTTTAAAATTGTGTTCTTATTAAGACTTCTTTCCTTTTTTCTTTTCTTTCTTTCATTCATCTCCCTGTGTCTTTAAGTCTCTAATAACCTACTCTTGTTTAAGATTAAATGCTGTTTTTCAACATACTCTCAATTTAAATCTTATATTCTAATACCACTAAAAGGAGACTTCATGAAGCAAGCCTCCAAATAAAACATTCACTCTATTTGCTGGTGTTTCAAGCATTAAATTAATATTCTTGAAGTTCATTCATTAAGTCCCTAACCTGTAATTAGGATTCAGGCCATGCTGCTGATTAGACAGGAGAAAGAAATCAGCCCACAGAGAAAGGCAGCTTTTCATTTTAATCCAATCAGGGAGAGCAAACACACTTCAGAAAGGGTTTCTGTAGTATATAGATATAATTATTATGAAAGCAAAGGGAAAATGAACTTGGAACCGTAATGAACATGAAATAAGGTGTTTTGGCCTTGAGAACTCCCAGCAGCAATGTTACTTTTCTTAGTACCAATCCTACTGAACAAAACTTGGCAAAAGAAGACAAAAAGTTTTTTCATAATTTTTCTAATGTGTTCATTATGCTATAAAATGTCTGAGTTGATTTATTACAGTTGGCAGATCCATGCAAATGAACGGCAATAAGGTATTTGCTGTCAATATGCAAGCAAGCAAAAAGATCATGGCAGACTTTAGGGAACAAAACCAAAACAACTAAATAATAAAACCAGTCAGTCAAATAAACAAACAAGCTATCCAACAAAACAACCCTTTAAACTATTTCTGAGATGAAGAACACTATTAGAATAGAAGCCACTAGCAACTTAAGGGCTAAGGTCATCCAAACATTTTCAGCATACTGCGGGGAAAAATGAAAATTTGTTGTCTTATGTCAGGGGTCCCTGACTTTTCTGAGTTTTGTGTAGACTGAACTGGCCTAAACATACTCTGACAATCATCTTGTAGTCAAATTGGTATCCACTGAAAAACAGTAAGGACAGGACAGTGGTGTGACTATCAGATATATAAACTACAACATAAGCAACATAAAAATGAAGTAAAAGCATAAGATAAATTTATTGCACTCATCAGTTCCTGATATTATAGTGTGTTTTTATTTTATATATATGTATTTGTGTGTGTGTGTGTTCCCTTCACTAGTGTAAGGAGAAATACTCAGGGCTTGAGGACTGCTCCATGTTGTGGCTAAATGGCATGGTTATATGTTATGATCTTGAGACCTCATGACATGAGATTGTCACAAACATCTAATGGAATTCTGAATGTCAAAAGGATACAGAAGTAATCCACCAATGCAGACAACTTTCTTTTGGATGCAAAGCCCCTCTAACACAGGATTAGATTTGTAAAACTGATTAGAAGAGTTGAATTCACAGTGTGAGAATGGGGTGGAAGCATAGACAGAAAATAGGAAATGAACAGGGCAACAGAAAAAACTTGATTGCTAAGAAAAGATTGAGACTTATTTTTTCTACAAGAATGAATGTTATGCCAAATTAACTGATTAAAAGTGAAAGATAAGCTGTACTTTTGAAGGTGTTAAACCTTGAGTAACAGCTGTTAAGAGTAATGGAAGATAAACTAAAATTTTCTTATGACACAGATACTGATGACCCTTGCCTACATGGTGAAGAAAACATAGAAAAGAGCCTATGAAACTAAACTTTTGCGTCTGTGAAACCAAATGGCAAAATATAGAGGACAAAAACAATGAAACTTGAGGAACTATTTAGAATCTGTATTTTTTTAAAGTCCATATAACAGCAATTTTCATTCACACTGGAAATGCTGTTAGGAAAACCGAAAGAAAAAGCTACATCAGAAATCATATGTACATGAAAACTTGGTGTTTTTTGTTTTGCTTTGTATTGTTTTCTGATACTTGCAGCAACCACCTATACTTTGATGTAGAAATAACTTCCACTATTTCTTTATTTTTTCCAGCAATCCTCATTTCCAGTGCCTTCTCCTATTATACTATTTAAAACAAGCTTATTTTGTCCCTAAATTTGCTTTAGATCAGACTGAGTTCAAATTTTGAATTCCAGAAAGGCACATTGTCATTATTTACAAAATATTCGGAGTCCTATAGGTGGAGTTCACACATTTAGTGTTAAGAGCAATGAACTACACTAGCAATAAGATTAGTCCAATTCAGTTTCAAATGCGATCATGACTGGGTTTTGCAGCTATGTGCTTCTTACAGACTGTACAGCAGGTTCTTGAACCTTAGTCTTCATAGTCAAGCTTGCAACAGGGGATAGATGCAGGAGAGACTGAAAGACTGAATTCCCACAACAGTCAATGAAAGAATTCAGTCTTAGAGTCTCCTTCAGCATTACAAAGTGCCTCCTCTCTTTGGTTCCAAAAGTAGGATTATACAGGTTCTTTGCAGTCATGGATATGCTTATAAGCTCTTGAAACGAGAGCGTAAAGACAGAACCAACCTCTTTTCAGTAGTGCTTAGGGACAAGACAGTAGGCAATGAGAGCAAACTGGAATACAGGAGATTTGATCTAAACATCAGGAAACGTGTTTTTACTATGCAGGCGTGCTAGCACTGGCACAGGTTGCCCAGAGAAGCTGTGGAGTCTGCTCCTTGGAGATCTGTGGAAGTTGCCTGGATATGGGCCCTGGGCAACTAAATCTAAGTGTCCCTGCCTGAACAGTCGCCTATATAGGGGGATGTAACAGATAAGCTCCAGAGGTCTTTTGCAATCCCAAGGATGTAAAAGGAAAAAAAACCTAGTGAAATTTTAGCAAGTCTGAATTGTATATGTCTAATTAGCTGTGAATGCGCTATTTATTTATCTACCAATTTATTTATTTATTATTTTCCTCCTCCATTCAGTAATATCAAAAATAGTCTCAAGTGTAAACTGAAAGCACTGATTTCCATCTGTTTTCATTCTTTTCTTAGTCTGTCAGGGAATTCTCATTGAGTTTAATTGTACAAGGTCATTGTACTAGAAAAGCCTTAGCTTTCTCCAGGTCTTGCAGAATTATTTTCATCTTGATTCTTTTTACCTTTGACTTGTTCAATTTTTTTTTATTTTTTACTCCTTTACATAAATTTGTTACTGATTGGAGGTTTATTTAGGTACTGTGAAAGCAAATCCATTGAGTAACAGTCTTTGAGTTACTTTACACAAAAGGACTCTTTGGCATTAAAAGATTCTGAATTTACCTCAGAATACCATAACAAAAATGCTTTAGAAAAGCAGTTAATATTTTCCCCTTAGGGCAATATATGAAAGTTGATATTTATTTAAATAAAATTAAAAAATCTGAAAATATTTGGAGCTCTATCATCTTTGTAATGTCTAAATATTACTTTTACTACATCTGAAATTTTGTCTGTTTACCTTGCACACTTTTTTAAAGATTGTATTTATCTTATTTTTTCTCATCTCTCCCAGGCAACAAGTGCTTAACCTGTGAAACAATAAGGAATTATTTTTTTCCTTAGACTATGCCACAGTTTCATTCTGAGCTTCATTCTGACCACAGTATGATACCTGCTGATGTTAAACGGTTAACAGCAAAACCAAACATATGAGATGAATTTTCAAACAGGTAGATTACTTTTTTATCTTCTTCCTGAACTGTTAGTTTTTCTCTTATTTTCCTCTGTTACTTCTCCTGAGTATCTGTCTAGAATGAACTGTGTTTTCTAAGTGTGGAAGAAAAAGAAATAGATTATCTTTTGGGGATTATAAAATGAGGTGGCTTTAGATTTCCTAAAGTGAAAAATCATATACAGGAGTCCTCTACTCTGACTTTTCAATGAGGCTATTTGTAGTAGGATTTTCAGAGTTCAAAAGAGCCATTTGCCTGAGAAGTATGAGAGCTACTTGATTTATTTTTCTAAATTGTATCTTCTAGTTCCATCAGCTCCACTGCGAGGAAGAAACTGGTTCCATTTGTAAAGACAAATTTTGCCTACTACTGTACAGCTTCCATAAACTGTCAATTTAAGGTCAACTTCAAATAAAAAAAAATGCTGCTCAAAAAAGGAAAAACATCAACAAGGACCCATAGATTTTGTATATATTGGGCAATGTCATGCATATGAAATTATAGATAATGTGAAATATAGACTTCCAAGGAAGAAAGATGGACATCTGTATCTAAACAGGATACAAGCTCCAAAATCTTCGATCTGTAAAATTATTAGAAGTTTTTCCTTTGTATGAAGACAAAGTCTTCTCACAGAGATTTGTGTGCATGTAGTTTTTGCTTTGGTTTATACATGTGTCTGAAGTCAGGAAGCACTTCAGTTAATATCAGTTGGATATCAGCATTTGCCATCACTGAAGATCAGAATGAACAAGTCACCTTCTTTAAAATGAAATTGCTAAGTGTTGGTTGTCAGGCTTTGTACCAAAGCAGGTTTAGATATGATAACTGGGTAAAGCTTCCACTGAATCCTCCAGCATGAAAACTGTAGAGCCCTTTATGGGAGAAAGCTTACAAAACAGTATCAGTACTCACATTATTGATGAATGTTGAAATGCTTGGGCACCAGGACCTTGCTATTAGAAGGGTGTGTATGCAAAAAGTGCCTAAGTTAATGCAAGAATTGAAAATATATTATTGTTCTCATGTTACTGAAGTAAAAATGGTAGTAATTTCGCAATTCCCATTTCCAGACTTTTCTGATCAGGAAGATGAATCTGAGAGAAAGTAAGAGGATAAAATATGTCTGCTACTAACAACCAGCTGAAAAGAAAAAATATTTTCTGTGGTTTTCAGCAGTAAGCTTTTGAAATCAGAATAAGAACAATCAAATGAACATTGTGTCTGCTCTTAAGCACTTTGCTTAAGATCAGCAAAACATCATCTTCCTACTTCCTACAAGTGTCTACAGGCTTCCTTTCTGTTATGAACATTTCTTTGATCACTTTAAATATTTTGTTCATAAATTATTAATACGTTAATGTAAAGACTATTTGAGAAAGTAGTTTTGATCGAAAGGACGATACAGTAAGCAAGTTACAACATCCAAGCCATAGAAGTTGTAAACAGGGACATTTAAGAAACAGTGCTAGACAGGCATGGGGAAAAAAGAAAGATATGTGAATTCCTGAAGAATCTGAATGTCATTTTACTCTAAGACGTGTAATTGAATTGTGGAGAAAAATACTTTCAGTGATGGAGAGATTAAAGATTTAGTCCACTGAGCAATATTTTTCTCATTGTCACAGTGGGAGCATAATTGTATTCTTTATTACCTACGCTCTACAAATCTAGACTCAGTCTTGAAGTTAGGGATTTTGAACAAATGAATGTGACAGAATCATCTCAGTCTTTTTAAAAATGTCCCTACAGCTTTGCAAAGTATTGCCCTCTGCTCAGTGGAAAATACACTTTGCTTAGAAAAGAAGGAAAACTAAGAATGTTTCACATACTTTCTTTTTACATCCAGTAACACGTAGACTTATTAAAACATGTTATCTTAAAAGATTCCTGACATATTTGTGCTTGGATAAATCTCCTGACATATGGTACTCAAGGTGAGAGTATCTCAGCATGCTTCTGCTATTGCAAAACTCTTCAGCTGCTGGCCTGATGTGGATTGACTGCCATCTCTATCTTCTCTTCTTTGTTTCCCTAATTTCTTCCCTTATTTCCCATGTAAGAGCACAGGTGGGCAGGAACAAACATAAAGACATGACTGAAACACAGAATAAATTTATTTTCATTACCATGCCAACTGGGGGATCCCTGAAGCAGCATCTGGACAGTGGCACACAAGCATGGATGTAGGAACTGCTGAGCCCCATGCTAGAGGATCACCATCCTGCTGTTTACACCTGTGTATCAAGGGTTTGTTCTTGTGTAGGTTACCACCATGCTGTGATCTTTGCTGTGCTTTGATTTTCTCTGTACCTAGGCATGTCTGATAGGGTGCCACCAAATCTACCAGGCATCTATGTTCTCTAAAGACAGATGTTCTACTTGTGATATACAGAGAGGATAAAAAGCAGCATGGAATATGCAATTTCTTATGCTACTACTCACCAGACTTTGTGTCTTCCCAGATGCAAGGCACTTGAGCATACTTAAAAACCTCCTTTCTAGCTTACTGTTCTCATCTCATTCTCCTTGCAAATCTTTTGCTTTTAACCCATTCCTTCCAACATTTCATTACTTGCTTCATTTCATTCTCTATATATCCTCTCTTTATTATTCTCAGGCATCTATTTCTCATCTGTGCATAAGAAGAATACACTGCAGTGACATACAGTCCGTTTTCCAGGACATTGAAAAATGTATGGTAGAACAGGCAATTTTTTTTTTTTTCAGTTTTTCCTCTTCTTTCCATGACTATTCAGGAATGCTGTAAACTGGTTAAACTAGCTGATATTCCTTTCAGGGAAAGTACATGCATAAACTTTTGCAATCCTGGTATTGAATTTGCTACTTTGGCTGTCTGAAATTAAAGAAGTTGTCACACGTGATTACTTAGCTATATAGTTCTATAGTGCGAAAACTAAGGGAAATTCTTGTTGACATTCTGCAGTAATAGCAAAGTCAAGGAGAAGCTTTATGCTTCTTTGGGGAATGGATAGCTGATGGTGAATTTTTGTTAAGACTATATTGTATTTCTAAATTACAATGCAATATTTGCTGCAACTTTTTTGTCCTTAGATTTTAAATTGTTCGTGTTAGTGGAATCCTTTTGTTCAGGTAGATGATGAGAAACTTTGTGAATAAACAAAGTATTACAGCTTTGTCGGTTGTTCTAGTTCAGATATAACAGGAGGATGGTGAGAATCAATTGTTACTTGTAAGGCTGTTCATAGAGTATTCCAGAGCTTAAATCTTACATGTACTAGCCTCTTCTATAATAGATTCTGTCCTCTGAAAATACATATATCATGTAATCATAGAATGGCTTGGGTTAGAAGGGACCTTAAAGCCCACCCAGTTACACACCCCTGCCATGTATAAGGCTGCCCTCCACCAGCTCAGGCTGCCCAGGGCCCCATCCAATGTGGCCTTGAGCATCTCCAGGGATGGGGCACCCACAGCTTATCTGGGCATCTGTGACAGCATCTCACCACTCTCTGAGTAAAGAATTTCCTCCTAACTTCTGATGTAAATTTACCTCCTTTTAGTTTAAACCATTCCTCATTGTCCTATCAGTATCAAACTAAACTTCTTCAGACTGAACAAATCCTGCTCAAGTTGGAAGGAGCCTCAACATGGAAAGGAGCAAATCTTTGTACTGCTTGTACTTCTGAAAGGAAATACGTTGTAACTCCTGTAGAGGTGCAGGTCTTGAAAGGAGGTGACCGATTTTTTTAATACCAGGAGGTAAAAATCAGGTCATTTCTGGAAGGGTTTGAATCTTGATTGCAAAAGTTGCTTTTTGAATGAGAGAACATATAACAGAATCACCAAGGTTGGAAAAGACCTGTAAAATCATCCAGTTCAACCATTCACCCATCACCAATAGATCTCACTAAACCATGTCCCTCAACACAACATCCAAACGTACCTTGAACACCTCCAGGGTTGGTGACTCCACCACCTCCCTGGGCAGCTTATACCAGTGCCTGACCACTCTTTCTGAGCAGTAGTATTTCCTAACATCCAGCCTGAATCTCCCCTGGCACAGCTTGAAGCCATTCCCTCTAGTCCTGTTACTAGCCATGCGAGAGAAGAGGCCACCCCCCAGCTCACTACAACCTCCCTTCAGGTAGCTATAGGGAACAATAAGGTCTCCCCTGAGCCTCCTCTATTCCAGACTGAACAATCCCAGCTCCTTCAGCCATTTTTCATAAGGTCTGTCCTCCAGACCCCTCACCAGTTTGGATGCCCTTCTTTGAAAACTCTCCAGGGCCTCAATGTCTTTCTTGCAGTGAGGGGTCGAAAACTGAACACAGTACTCGAGGTGCGGCCTCACAAGTGCTGAGTACAGGGGGACAATCACTTCCCTGGTCCTGCTGGCAACACTGTTTCTGATGCAAGACAGGATGTTGTTGGCCTTCTTGGCTACCTGGGCACACTGCTGGCTCATGTTCAGCCGAGCATCCACCAATACCCCCAGGTCCATTTCCTCTACACAGTCTTCCAGCCACTCTGCCCCAAGCTTGTAGCATTGTCTGAGGTTGTTGTGGACAAAGTGCAGGACCAGGCATTTGGTCTTGCTGATTCTCATCCCATTGGCTTCAGCCCAGCTATCCAGGCTGTCCAGATCCCTCTGTAGGGCCTTGCTATCCCCAGGAGATCGACACTTCCAGCCAAGTTGGTGTCATCTGCAAATTTACTGAGGGTGCACTCAATGCCCTCATCCAGGTCATCAATGAAGATATTGAATGGTCAGAGTCTGTCCTGTATCTTGTCCACGAGCCATGGTCTACATAGTGTGTTGGTATGCAAGGAGCAGTACATTTATGTAGGTGGTATTTTCTACTCTCAATAGATTTCCATAGATGTCACCTTAAATTATTTGTGCCACAAGTCATCTTTGTACATGTGAGTAATTAATAAATTGTGAGCTTGGAATACTTCTGCTGGTCTGAGTGACTTCACTGCACCTGGTGTTGCAGATCTGTTTGGCACCTAAAATTAGATTAGTGAGGTTTTCTCATTCTTTTAAAATGTGTAGTACTTTATTATTCTTCCATCTTCACCCTAGTGGTGTTTTAGGAGCTGTTTGAACATTCTACAATAACTTGAGAACATCCTTCTGCAGGAAGCTCATGAGAAAAGAAATAACTTGCCTCATCATTCTGCTTTGAAGTCCTATGTTTCAGTGGTGGTATTTGCTGATAATTAAACTGAGATAGTCTCTGATGTTTTCTTAGGTATGGGGTAGAGGAAGTGCACATGGGAATACCAGCCTTTGCTAATTGTTTCTCAGCAAAGGAGATGTTTCTGAAAATGATTCAGTGGAGAATTAAGTTTCATCAAAGCAGAAGTATTTTAATTACACATTCAACTGTGCACTGCATTTCAGGGATTTTAAACTATGGCCAAGGGCTTGATGAGTAAATTAACAAATAAAGTATATATTGTGCTGGCTCTCTACTTTTTTGAGGTGCTTAAGCTTTAATGTACTAACTACCTTCAAATAACTATCTCCACAGAAACAAGTTTTGGTTGTCCTACATACACCATTGTTTACCTCAGAATAGCCAGATGTGGGATAATGAACATAAGTACAATCATACACATTCACGACTGTCCATGAGATTTCTCCACTAGGTGGATATCTACTGGAGGTTTTGCAAAGTGATCAGATTTTTTTTTTTTTTTAATGAAAAATGGGCATGGAAACCCTCAGACTATGGCAAAACAGATGTTAAATAAGCCTGGTAATCTCCTAGTCAGGCACTCTTATTTCATATCCTGTAATGACAGGCAGTAAAGATGAATAGATATGTAGATGTGAATGAGGCTATGTGGCCTAGAAGTATGCTTAGGTTAATAGTAATATTACTATGCAGCCCTTCAAATTAAAGTAGATCTCTGACCATACTTCTGACCAAATATAAAACTGAAATGATATTTCTGAGAGTTGTTCAAACGCTTCCCAAACTCCAGCAGGATTGATGCCATAAGCACTGCCCCAGGGAGCCTGTTCTAGTCCCTGACCACCCTGTGGTGAAGAACCTTTTTCTAACAGTCAATCTGAACCTTCTCTGACCAAGATTCATGACATTATCTCAGGTCCTATTGCTGATACCAGAGAGAAGAGATCAGTGCTGAACCTCTGCTCTCCACTTGAGAAAGCTGCAGGACAGCATGAGTTCTCCTCTTATCTAGGCTGAATGAATCAAATTAGGTCAGTCACTCCCCATATATCTTGTCCTCTTGACCTTTTCCCATTTTTGTAGACCTATGGACACTCTGTAATAGTTTTATACCTTTCTTATATTTTAGCGTCCAACTTTGCACACAGTGCTCAAGGTGAGGCCACACCAGCACAGAGCAGAGGAAGACTATCTCTTTCCTTTCCTCAACCAGCTAGCTATTCTGTGCCTGATGAACCATTTCAGCTGTAAGGACACACTACTTACTCATTCAACTTGCTGTCAGTCAGAACTCCTAGATCTTGTCTGTATATATAGAATCATAGGATCATTAAAGCTGGAAAGGTCCACTAATATCATCAAGTCCAAACATCAATGCATCATCACCACTATCTGCTAAATCATCTCACAAAGTGTTGCATCTACACATTTCTTGAACACCTGCAAGAACTCCACCACATCCCTAGGTAGCTCATTCCAGTGCTTAACCACTCTTTCAGAGAAGAACTTTTCCTAATATCCAACCTGAACCTCTCCTGGCATAACTTGTGACCATTACCTCTCATCCTTTCACAAGTTACATGGGAGAAGAAACAAATCCCCACATCATCACAATCTCTATCAGGTCATTGTAAAGAGCAATAAGGTCTTCCCTGAACTTCCTCTTGAGACTAAACACAGCTCCCTCAGCTTCTCCTCCTCAGAGGTATTGTGTTCCAGACCCTTCACCAGATTCATTGCCCTTCTTTGTACATGTTCCAGTAGTTACTTCAACCTACTTTCTTGTAGTGAGGGGTCACAAAATGAGCACAGTATTCAACATGCAGCCTTGCCACTGTAGAGTACAAGAAGACAATCACTTCCCTAGTCCTACTCTCTGGCGGCACTATCCTGGGTTGTCTCTTCCTAGGTGCAGAATCGAGCACTTACTCTTGTTAAACTTTATGCAGTTGGTGATTGTCCAGCTCCTTAACATTAAAGACAATTGACCCTAAAATTGAGCCTCGTAGAACCCCATCAGAGACTGGCTGCCAGACTGATGTAATCCCACTTACTGTAAATCTCTGTGCTTGACCCACCTTCTTGACTTTTGATATTTTGAAATTGTCTGCTTCTGTGCTCTTAAGAGGTGGTACTTAAAAAATGACCAGAACTGGCAGACATGTATGCCTACAAAAGCAGTTTCCCAGTGGACTGTGGTAACTAGTTCCCTGAGCAGCAGTGAATTCTGCTCTCCCACATCCTTAATAGAGGTTTTGGTGTCAGTTTTTCTCCTATCACCCAAGGTTTTAACCTTGGCTGCTTAATAGTCACTTTGGCCAAGACTGTCACCAATTGCCACTTCACCCACAAGACCCCCTCTGTTTACAAGCAACATATCTAGGAGGGCCCCTTTCCCAGTTGGCTGTATGAGGCAGATATCATCAAGGTGTTTTAGGAATCTCCTGGACCTGTTTGTATCAGCTATGTGTCATTCCAGTTAATGTCTGGCAAGTTGAAATCACCCCAAAGAAAAAGTGTGGTTGATCTAGAGATATCCTTATTTCTTTAAAGTGTAATTAATCTGTGTCATCATCCTAGCTGGGTGGTCTGTAGGAGACTCTCAAAACAACATCCACATTATTTCCTTGTCCCTTAGACTTTATCCAGAGGCTCTCAACCGTGTCATTACCAACTACAAGCTCTGTATGACTATTTCTTTCAAACACAGTGGATCCTGACTGCCTCACCTGAAATACTTAAAAGGGCCACTCCTCTCCAAATTCTAGCATGATAGTACTAAATAAAAAAACTGTATTTTATTTATAATAAATTTATGAAAAAAAAAGTGTAGAAATCCATGAAAATAGTTTGCTCCTACTATTTTTTTTTCCATGATAATCCAAAATGCACATACAACACTAAAAGAAGGTTGAATATTCAAAAACCAAAGCATGAACTTGGTAAAATGCCCATGTGGGGATTACTTCTGCTCTACTGACACAGTTCAGTGATCAGTGAGAACTATAATGCCATACAATAATACATTTAGAGGCTTAAATAGGTTTGATACTAAATAATGACCGGTGTGTGATATACACAAAAATATATTAAATTCTGGGTCTAGTTTAAAAAAGACACAAAGTTTAATTGAATCTTTGTGCAGATTAAGAAGTCTTTAAAAGATGGATCAGCTTCTTTTAAGCCTACTAATTAGGCATATTAGCCACAGTTTTCAAGAGTGACATGTACAATATTCCTGCAATTCATGTAACCACCCACAACAGTATTAATAATAACATAAAAGCAGAATTGCTTGTTATGAAAAGACTCTGTGACACTTGTTTTAAAAGGTGATCTGCAGTAAGCCCATTGCCTCTAATTATGTATACTTTTGTGGTTCTTGCTGTGCAATTATCTCTGATGTAAATTTCCATCCAAATTTGAGGTGGGCTGTTTGTTTTCAAACATGCTCAAATTAAGGGCCACTGCCACTGCCATTGCCAAAAAAGTATATCAGGAAAATGTCCTATATTTTCACTTTTGAATAAAAAATTGTATGCTTAGGAGTGTGTGCATGTAAAAGTTAGAAGAAAAATGCATTACTGTAAGTTTGTTTGTTTTCCATTTTTAATCATCTCCTATGTAGAACAAAAGGACATAAATGGAAGTAAGAAATACATAGGGGAATAGGGGAAGAAGAGCCAATTCAGAGACATTCTACTTGTCACGTAGTTTTATCAAATGTATAAGCAAGAAGGTTGAGGTATCACATAGTGTTGGAAGATTTTGTTGCAGATCACCTTTTGCTTGTTAGGAGTTCTAGATACTCAAGAGGTGCAGATCTTTCCACACACAATTATATTAACTTCTTTGCTCTGTTGAAAATTTCTGATTTGACTCAAGGGTCTTTGTTACTCATAGTTATAAACCATAGAGCCAGTTGGGAAGTTACGTGCAGAACATGTATTTCTGGTAGTTTTGTCAAAATGTATGGGACCCCACAAATTGGGAAACAGTTGATCAAAGCTTATAATGTTTGTTTTAGGAACAACAATTAAACAAACAAAATTAAAAAAAAAAAACATTTTGGGAGACTTAGCAAAATTATATAAAGTGACTTATTTTTATTTTCCTAGTCTAAACATTTCTGATATATTTGTAAAATTTGTCAGAACCATTTTTTAAAAATGTCTTAGAACTGTATGCTTGTAGAAAATAATCTTACACTGAATTTTAAAGCAAGTTGGCTATTTCTAGCAGTAGTCCATTAGAATTATATTTACACTGATATTTTATTCTTTTTGTTGCACTTGTAAAATTACACTTTCATAGTCATTAATTACTGTTGAGTTTTCTACAATGTTAGTTTTCTACAATGCTAGTTCAGAAAATGAACTATTCTGTACTTCTTTTCCATTCTCCCCTTTCATGGAAGCACATTTTCATATCTCAAAAACCACAAATGAGCAAAATATTTACTTCATTTGAGATGTTAAGTTCTCACCCAGTGGAAGTTGGTGAAAAACCTCATCAACCTTAGTGGTCAGTGTTTCCTGTGCCAGTCTTCCAGGAATGCAAAAAAAGACATGCACTTATTCACTGATGTGAACAGTAAGGAAACAGGTTAGATTCTCACAGTTTGAGCATAATCTTTTAAAATGTTTTCTTCATGCAAGTGTCATGGACGAGAGGAGACATAACACTGTGGGGCTCTGTCCCCAGTGGATCATAGTGGAAGCATAAGCTGGGCTTATGGAGATTGAGGTTCAGATTGAATGTCTCCTCCACCTTCCAGTGGAGCTTTTTAAATTGTAGTTGGTCCTGCCTGGGTTGTTAGAGAAAACTACAGAAATGCCAAAGCAGGACCCTCTGGTAATTGGGGCTGCACCAAAGCTAATCACATTAAACAACACAGTTAAGTACACTATTCCTTCAGAGCTACTTGGAGCCTTTCTAATGCAGCTTTGTACTGGAACAATAAATATCCTCCAAATCTTTATGGTTCCTAAATTTTGTGGGAGAAAGTCTGTGCTTACTTGTAGAAGAAGTATCTCCCCATCTGCTCTCTCTTATTGATGATAAAAAAAATAGTAATAAATCACAGTTCATCCTGCCCACTGAGTATTTTATTTCTTCCAGGTGTACTTTCCTGGTTAACTGCCACAATCCATAATGACTTGCAGTAAGACATCCTTGATGACATGTTCTTGAGCTGCTTTGGGCAGCAAGGGCTGAAATATGATTTGCCACATTTCACATTAAAATTTTTCCCTGAAATCCTATGGCTCTGCAAACTGCACTTTTTCCTGTAGCTTGCAAAGGAGAGGATTGACCTACCTGATCATATTCATCAGATATTTCATGGCTCAACCCTTTGACATACCAGGGCTTTTTAGGATGTGTCAAGATGGCTTAGTACAGCAGTGGGCATAGAAAAAAAATGTACTGCTATCTGTGGAGGAAGCAGTATGGTTATAGTGATGTGGCTCTTTCTGTCCAAGCTATTTTTAAAATAATTCCGTCAGAGAGGAAAATATTCTACATAATGTTCCTAGTTAGAATTGAGATGTCAAAGAAGTTTTTATCCAGAAAACATAACCACATTGAAAATATTGACCCTCTTGTCTGAGAAACAATCCAGATGGCATGAATTTAGACAATAGTCTCAAGATTTCCTTAAAAATACTTGGATGCCAACAATGTCTCATTATGTTCTCTTATAAGGATTAGATGTGACCAACTGGTTAATGAAGTCCAGATTTTGCCAATAAGAAGAAAGACTGAAATATGAGGTTTAATCTGAAATTGCCCAGAAGATTTTTATTCTCAAATAATCTAAGGGAGTAGACCATATACTGTATCACAGGTAATGTCAGAAACTTCACCAATGAGCAACAGACAAACATCCTTCAGCCTGTCCTAAAAGAAAACACATTCATGACTTTGAATCTAGTTCTAAGTTAATTCAAGAGGACAGGGGGGCTAGCAAAATGCTTTTTTAAAGGAATGATAACAAATGTATTTATTTCTTAGTGATAGTTTGAAATATAACCTTCATGCAGAAGACACTGACTAGTTTTACAAATCAAAGTCTTTTGGCTGTCTTTCCCCTTTTTTTTCCCATGTTTTACAGAACCTATATAAATAAAGTTATTGCAAACTTTAAGAAATGCTCACTTTTCTTCTGTATTGAGCTGTGGATACCATTGCTACTTTTGTATTTAGTGTTTCATACAGGTGTTACAGCCTGCTGTCATCCCTTGAAAGAATTAAGAAATTCCTTTTTTTTTTTTTTAACCCAGAGTGAAACAAAGCATCCCAAAAGTATCTTTTGTCACAAATATTCAACATTCCATTTTGTCTTATTCTTCCTTTCTTCATTACAGAAATATCTTTAAATGATATGTTTAGTTTTCATTACAGATCCTTCCACTGACCTAATTATTATGGGTTGGTTGATTGCAGCATTGATGACTATGGAGCTTGTTGGCTCTGGTGCAGAACAAGATGAATGTTGTTAGCCCAAATCATTTTCCTGACTGTGAAGTGCTGTTTCCAGGGCAGAAACACTGGCTGGGGGATTGTTTTGAATTGTTGTATTATAATGGGGTCTTCACCAGGAATTAATTATATGCAAGTAGAGCAATGAAATAAGTGACAGTCATGGCTACTGCTATGTTACTCCATTACAATTTGTTTACAGCAATGAACAGGAATTGTGTTTGTGCCAGTTATTCTGCGAAGCATGGAACATTGGCCTTGGTAATGGAAATAGCATGCATTTTTTAAAATAAAACTATGTTTTTGAGTATGTTGAAGTTTCAAAGTTTTTAGGGAGTAAGAGAGCAGAAATGAAGGATTAGTTACTGATAGCAATAGGAAGTAGCTGCTGAGACAGGGTTCACTGGAGCATCTGATAAGACATAGCCCTGTGAACTGGACATCTGTCTCAGATTTAAGGAGTCTGGGATTGGTTCTGTCACAGATATTATTGAGCAAATTGTTTAATCTCTGTGCTTTGGTATCTCATCTGTTAAACAAGGCAGAGCAGTCCTTTCACTTTTTGCAGCTATTAGCTGTTTAGGGATGAGATTGATCTCTGCTCTATGTTCATATAGCACTAAGCACAGTAAGACTCTGGTCTCAGTAGGACCCACCAGATTCTGCTACAGTGCAATGCAAATAAGTTCTATTTTGAAAGCTATGCAGATGTAGTGATAACTATGGTGTCTGTTTGTTTACTTGAACAATTGACAGTGTACAGCACTATTAGAAAAGGAAAATTAGTGGCTGTGAGTGATTTACCATGGAAGTAAAGGAAAAAGGACTATTGGAAATGAGAGAGAGTTAATGCAGTGTGTTATGATGAAAGCTATTTGAGAATTGAACTACTGAGTCTTTTTTTGTTAATGGTTCAGTAAGAATATCTGAAATTTGGAGCTGATTAAAGCTCTGGACCTGGGATCTCTGCCCACTGGCATAAAGAACCCAGCTATGACAGAAAAACAGAGGCATGGAAGCTGAAGAAAGAATTAAATATTGCACACTGTTATCCCTGCTGGATAGATCATGGGCCTGCTGGCAGACTCAATTGAGAAACTGTTGAAAAAATCCCAACCTACAAAAAAAAAAACACTCAAGAACAGGAGAACTGTTTGTTTTACAGGGAAAATCTTTGATGCACTATTTATCAAGAGAGGCAGGAAGCTCAGAAGAACCTCAGGGCATGTTTTTCCACTCTTTTTGTCTTTTTTTTTTCTTTTGGCATCAGTTTAATTTGAGGATAATTCTTTCCAATATTATGTTGTTTATAAAATGTCACAACAAAACGTTTGAGATTCTGTTTCAAATGGCATTATTAAAAATAGGAAGTTATCAGAGATGCAGGAAAAGCTTAGAACTTTTCTGTTGCTGGGTTAAAGTTTCATTTCCATTTCCAAAGTAAATAATAAATATTGGGAAAAAAAAAAAGGCAAAAAATTATTGCAGCACTTCTACATGTAAAAGAAATCAGTGATGAACTGTTAGGACTGGAGGGATACTACTGATTTTCCTGATTGCTCATTATGCAATCTAAAAGAATCTTTGCTTTTTCAATTTTTCTGTACTGTTATGGCAAATTCAAGAAATGCAGAGTAAAAGAAAAGCTATAAACCGGTCTAAGTTAAGGAACAAGCTGATTTGTCATAATACTGGAGATACAGAATAATTTTAATAAGCCTTATTCACTGTGATCATCTATCTTCCAGGCAGTACACTGAAACCATAGATATTTTTTCAAAGAAAATGTTGTGATAGTGCAAATGAAGAAGGATGAATGTATTTTTCTACCTCTGCCTTCTGTGGCATTAGCTACTAGCTCTTGTTGGCCAGGAGATAAGAAACAAGACTTTTTAAATTTAAGAATTAATTTAAATTTAAATTTAAAAGAAATAATTTAATTTTAAGAATTAACCTTTTTCTGCTTTTTGTACTTAGATTTTGTACTTAGATTACTTATGCATTGAGCAGAAGAAATATAGTTTTGAACAGTGTTTGTTCAAAAGAACAGGAAAAACATTTTTTTTTGGACATTTCCATGTTAAAAAAAGTGATCTCTTCAGTAATAAAATAACAGTCATACAGAGCAGAAGGTTTGTGGCTGGTTTGTTTTAAAATTTTAATGGTTTTACTACATTTAATTTTAAACATCTCAGCAACATAAGAAGAACTCCATCTGTCAACTTGGTGAAAGAGAAAGAGGGAAAAGTTTAAAAATAGACTTTAAAACTTCAGTGGCATAAGACATTGTTGATTTTCTAGATCTCCTTCTCCTAGAGATGCAAAAGTGAAGACAAAGTTTTTTCAGAAAGTTAATGCTCTATGAAAACTTGTTTGCATATGGCAGTCAGGCTATGCTTTATTTAAAGTAAATAACATAATTATATAACTGGAGAGATTAAACAGCTGGTTTGGTTGAATTGCCAGGCCCCCATTCATATATAGAGCATGTTGATGTGTTAGCTACACATGAGCGGTATTATGTGCAAAAAGTTTAGTAGACCAGGCAAGCCCTGAAGAGTTCAATTCTTATTAACATATAATAAATCTTCCTCTTTATAACTTTTTTAACTCTAGTTAACTCTGCTTGCCAATGCCCACAGTGGAAAGGCCTGTAGCAGTCTTTGAAGGGCATGGAGAACATGGTCTGAGAGACCAAAAACTGGCAGGCATTGCTGAAGTGCCTATGGGGCTAAATACAACCCTGGGAAACCCATCTCAATTGGGAATTAGTGCTCTCTTTAGACAATAATCATGAGTATCTAACTTCTAACGCTGCTTCAGTCTCCACATCCTTGAAAAAGAAATTGCCTGAGTGCTCAAACATGGATTTAGCTGCCCTGTTGAGGGGATAATGTTTTTCTTCCAGCTGTGTTCTGTTGCTGTATGATTTCAGATACAGAGCTGCCCAATTCAACTTAAATCTCTAAGGAAATCTATAAAGCAGGTCACTTCGCTGTTCTGCAGAGCTAACTGTAACAAACAGTGGGTGGTGGCAAGTAAGAGAGTAAAAGGAGTTTTACAAATATACCAGTGTCATTTTCCCCAAGCAGACCTTCTCAATCTGAAATAATTCAGCTTTCATAACTCAGGGGAAAGACCTCCCCATCAGAATTATAGAATAGCATAGGCATGCGAGTTCATGTCCTCATTTTGAAGTTGCACCATCAGACAATGAGGAAAGACCCTAGTAAGGAAGGACAGCCAAAGGAATGCAGGTGTATGATACAGGCAAGTCTGCAACTGGCTGCTCTCTTCCAGGACAAAAGCAAGCTATTCTCAACTGACTGCTTGTTTTTCCTATGGTTCTTAACTTCCTAGCTGCAATCTTGTCCAAATTCAACAGGCATCATGAAAAGTCTTTTCAATTTTTTTCTGCTGCTAGTAAGAGGATGCAGGACACATAAGGTCAAATCTCCTCCTGTGTGAAGAAAGCCCACAATCTAATTCTCCTTTAATATCTTCTCACTGTACCAGTGAAATAAATACAAGAAGAGATCTAATTTGGAGACAGTGACCCTGCTTAATGGCTGAGATGGCCCATATTTACTTCAAGTACGTCTAAAGAAACTTTTTAAATTTAAGGGCAAGTCAACCAGAAAAAAAATAATAAAAAATTCTGAGAATCCATTTTGGATGTTGTAATGACAAGCAAAAGGAGATGCCCTTAATAAAATGATGCATTATACCATCTAGGAAAATGTACCCAACTGTCACCACAGCATTCCAATATGGCATTTATTTCCTCTCTCTAAGTGTGTCAGGGACAGAACATCAGCTGGGACCATTAAAATAAGTGGGTGTGCATCAGTTTAAAAGTCATCTAAGAGTATGGCCCTTTATTTAAAGTACTGTTAGATCCTTATTTTTTATTTTTTTTTAGATATCTTTCAGAAAAGGTGGCAACCTGGGGTTAACATTCTGTCAAAAACCTATCACTATCTCATTCCCACCAACCCCCTTTGCAGAAGCAGTCTAACTTGCTGTACAAATGTCATTGTTTCCACAGGGAGCTCCAGACCTTTGAATGTCGTAGAACACTGTATTATTTAGTACTGCTATAAGATAATCTTTTCAACTGCTCTTTTCTTGTGAGAATTGTCCAAAAAGAACCTATAAAGAACAGATGCCAGTTTTCAGTCACTTAGGAATTTTTTCAGTTAAGTGACTTTTACCTTAATCCAGTGGGACTTTGATTTTCAGACACAGATATCAAGCTAGGAAAATGTGCTGTCACTGTCAGACTTCATGAAGGTTTGTTTCTTTTTCACTTTCCTTCCACATCTTAGAACTAAAAAAACCAAAAAACAAAAAACAAAAACAAAACAAAACAAAACAAAAAAAGGAACAACCCCCCAAAAAGCAATTAAATCTCCAAATCACAGTACTTTTGTCTGTCTGTTATTTTTGGGAAGCCTGTTATCAAAAACTATGATAAATACTTTCTTAACAGAGAGCTGTATTTAATTAAATATATAACATGAAACAGAGGATTTTAAAGTATAATCAGTTTTAAGTTTCTCCTTAAATAATGCTAAGTGTGAGAATTTTATAGTTCATCCTGTCTGCAGCAAACGTTCTCTCTGCAGGACATGAATTGCAATAATTCACTTAGCTGAAGTTGCTTTTTCTCAGACAATAAACCCCAGACATATGCATGTGTCCACTGTTTTCCTCAGAGAAATACTCCAAAAGGCAATTGGAGTCGATTAGTAATAAATACTGTTATCAAAGTATAGTTTTCTTGTTTCTCTTGGTTGCAGCTCTTCTGGGTGGAACAAGACAACTCAGATATGCATGGAACCTTTACTTGTCTGGGCTGTACAGTGACTGTCGTATCTCCTACCGCAATCCAGAGAAAGCTCTTTCAAAGGTACTGACTACACAAGAGCTCCCAGTGAGTTGATATGAATTTTATAGCATACTGATATCTCTCTAGCTAACACTACCTGGTGTTTCTACTGCCAATATGTACAGTGTTCTCAGTGGAGTCAGGGCAGGAGGGGAAGAAAGAATAGAATTGGACTGTGCACTGAATCCCCATCACCCCTCTTGTAGGCACGACATCCCACAACTCTACAGCTGTTTACAGCAGTCAGCCATCAAAGGATACTATATATATCATCCTCACTACTGAGGATCAGGAAACCATGTCTTCTCTAGTGAAAAACCATGCTTTTATTTCAAGTGGGAGTTTTAACATGTGCTTGAGAAAGTAAGGCATGGGAGAACATTAAACATGTCATTATACTCAGAGACTTGAATGGAATACAGCCTCCTTCAGTGTGTTTTACCTGAAATGTTTTTATTTCCCTGAAGAATCTCTAGATTCTTTCTTAAATTTTTTTTTGCACCACACAAAGTTATGTTCATTTCAGAGATTGTGATCTCAGACAAATATTATCAACAGAAAATTGCAGTTTCAAATAGCAAAGGCAGTACCTCATGCATCCTGCTAGTCTCATCATTCTTTCTCTCTCTTTGATCTTCTCTGATTATTATAAGTAAAAAACCATGAAGCAGTTTCTGTGTATCACCTCTCTGTTTAAAATCTTCATTGTGTTTGGGAAAAATGGAAGGAAATCCTTAACAAATTTCACAAATCAAAAAAGGTTAATATCTGTTTTAAATAATATAAAGACTGGAAAATTGTTCACATTTCATTGGGATGGAGAGGTTTTTTTCTTCATAGTGTCATGTATGATGCTATAGTTTGGCTTTAGGAGAAAAAGAATGTGGATAACAAAGAGATGTTTTAGTTGTTCACGAGCAATGCTGAAAAGAGCCAAGGACAAGCTCCATGTACTGATGTGCAAGCGAGGTGGGTGGGAGGGCACAAGGAGCTGAGAGAAGATAGAACCAGGACAGCTGACAACCAGACAAAGGGATATTCTATAATACATGACATAATGCAAAAACTATTGTGGGGAGTTGCCTGGGGGGAAGCATCTGCCTGGGTACTTGCAGGTGATCTGGTAGCAACTGCTATGGTGCGTTACTTGTTTTGTCATCCCAAATGTAGTGCCTCCTATTATATATCCTAAATTATAACAGATACAAAGAGTAAAATAACACTATCTGATAGAGCAAATTCTCCGATATAAAACACTCTTTTCTCAACATGGTCATCACCATTAGGTACACATTTTTGCCAGTGATGAACAAGAGGCTGCATGCTGCTTTCATAAAAACCTACAGCAGTGGAAGTGACCCACTGTATAAGTCTAAACAAGTCTATTAGTATCCAACCAGGCATTTCCAACCTCAAGCCCACAGGCCATGTGCAGCCCAGGACAACTAGCAGTGATCTCTGCTCTTAGCTCCCATGTCATCTATCAGCAGGTCTTCCCCACCAAAGCATCTTGGCCCAGCCCCAGGCACTCACCTAGCACTCAGCAACAAGCAGACATTGACCCAAGACAATATTTCTTCACTCATTGCTGATCAGGAAAGTCAAAAGACTGGATGCCCATGACATACTATGGTAGTTCTGATGCATTCACAGTAGTTTAGATCAGAGTGGACAGGGAGTGAGTAAAGTCAACAGATAAGTTTGGCTAATTGGTCTGTGTTGTCCTGGAATGGAATGTATAGTCAAAAATAAAAAATAAAAAAGGAGAAGGGGAGAGCAGAAGACTCTCTTCCTTACTGGAAAGCTGCTGTCTTACTATCTTTTACAGGCAGTTTTATCTTCTAATTTACATCCAAATACATTCCATATTTCTACTTGAAAACCAGACATACAACTCAACTTCTGTCTTCTTGGTTTTAGTAATCACTAGATTTTCTCGTTCTATTCCCTTTCAATTATGGAGTTGCTGACAATCATATTTGCTTCTGCATTGATTAATTTGCATGTAGTATTTTCCATTATCTTTTATTATTTTTTATCTTTTATTATTACATAGTAACTTCTTATTTGTGCTCCAGTGTTTATATTATTTCAGCATTTTTAGGGACTATGCTTTGATTATCTCAGGCAAAAGGAGATAACATTTTCAGTTGCTATTTTTGTATTTTACAAAATGCATCCCTAAATTATTCTGCCTCAGACATCTTTAGAAATAATTATCTCATGCAGAGGGAGTCTTGTTTAATGAGATCTGGTTGTTTTTAAGTTTTATCCTTAAATTCATCCAAATAACTGTGTTTCCATAGTAAAAATTGCTACATATTATAAAGGCTAACTATATATTAGGAAGACTTTAAATTAAATAAATAATGAAAGGAAAAATATTTCTTAATTCTCTATAAATAAAAAGCTAATTTCTGTGTCACTAAAGTCCTTTATTTTGCTAAGTCTTCAAGTTCAGGAGCTTTATGTCAGAAACTACTGTCTGATTTGCACTAAAATTGCTGTAATTTACTGCTGTACCTGGAGCCAAGACACAATAGGTGATGATTTCTAAATAAAGAAATGGAAAAGTATTCTCTAAGGAAAGAATAGCAAAGTCATCTGAATAAATCAAAACTCTTGTGTATAACACTCGAGAGAAGAACAGTATGCTTCGGGGACATTGTTCAGTTTTCCTGGAGATACAAGTTATCCAAAAGTCCAAAAGCTTCCCCTTTAAAATTCTTATTCCTTGAGATAAATATTTTGTAAGGGAATCTTGTAAGAAATATTTTGTAATAATTTCTAAGACAAATGATATTTATCAAATTTTGTTTTATCTGTATAAAAATATTCTGTGAATGCAGTCTTAAAAAAATATCTAGAATGAAAGATTATGAATAAAAGTATTCCAAGGCATTTGGAGTTTAAAAGACACGAAAACTATTCACACATCCTGAAAAAAATGATACAGAAATTCTGAAGGCCAAGTATTTTTAGTGTCAGTTAGTGTAACAATGTTTTCCAAACCTCAATTGATGTGGTTTAGTTGGCATGGGTGATGGGTTGATGGTTCAAGAAGATGATCTATGTGGTCTTTTTTCAACCTTAATGGTTCTATGATTCTGTTTATTTATTAATTTTCTCCACTTCTTCTGTTTGTTTTTTGCTAAGAAAAAATTCTTCCATTTTGTTTGTCCTATCTTGCTACCAAAGTACAATTTGCAGAGTTGTTCCTGTCACAAAATAAGAATACAATCTGAGTCCATTTAAGTTGTCTTTCCAAATTCAGTCTGACATTGATGCATTCCCAGGATATTGCACAGAATAGAAAAATGCTGATGTTCTAACTACCATTACAAAATTTTTGCTTACTTGTAACACATCATTAACACAGACAGATTATTCTGAAGAGAATCTCTGAAGAGATATGGGCCTACATTCCATCTACATTCTACAAAATATTTCATTTGCTAACTTCTGTGCAATTAATAGGTTGATCCAGAAAAAAAAAAAAAAAACGAAAAACAAAACAAAACAAAACAAAACAAAACAAAACAGCACTGGCAAAAGAAAAATTATATTCCAGTTTACTGTTCCAAGCAAAGCTGGAAAATGTAAACAAAGATCAATTACATATCAAACTGAACCCATGAAAGACTGACAGTAACATCAACTCGGACTTTGCATCTCCTTTGTCATCATCTGTGTCACTGACCATGCAGACTCCATTCAGATGTCTCCTGACCACTGTGATATGACTTCACCTAGCATTCTTTTTAAAAGTAGAAAATAAACTAACAAACAAACAAACAACAACAAAAACAAAATAAGGATTTTAATAGAAAGGACAATGCTCCATTTCTTTAGTTTTTCTTCCAATAATAACTCTATTAGATTTAAGTATGTTTCTACTCTTTGTTTTCCAGATTATGATTATTTCACTCTCCTCCCACTAGGTACATTTTCTCACCCACTAGTTCAAGTATCTTCATCCTAAACAGTTATATGCTGTTAAAACATCTACATAAACCCACACTGCCAACAAACATCTTTCTCTTTGTCTGTATTACTGCCTATTTCTACAGTTAACCATATGATTGTTCTTTTGTAGGTCTCAAACCCTTGAGACATGAACAGGAGAATGTATAAATGGCAGTGAGAAAGTGAGAATTCTGAAATGTCTTTATAATTTAGGACCATGAGTCCAACTGAGTCTGTTCCTTGAGGGTATCCATGGGCTGTAACTCCTCCAGGCCTCATCCACTGCTGCCCCATGGGCTTCTCCATGGCTGCATGAGGAAATCTGTAAGGGGACATGTTGCAAGATAGCAACACAACACAGGGTTCTTGTGCAGGGAAGATTTCTTTATTGCTGCACCTGCATCTGCATCTCTCATATTCTTCTAAGCAAACTCTTTTATATTCTAACTCACGTATTCAGTACTTTTCCACTAACAATCCATTGGCTAGACAGCAAGCAAGTTCCAAAACAAATCTTTATAAATAGCAGAGAGCTTATCTTATACCTAGCTACAAAACATCCCAATTTGTTCTATCCAGTCCTCCATCCCAGCTCCATATTATCATCAAGGGTACATTCGATGAGGTTGAGCCGACCTCTCCATCTCCCACAGGGACATCCTGCTCCTCCATGGGCCTCTCCTGGGCTGCAGGAAGCTGCTGCTCCAGTCTGGGGCTCTGTGCACTTGGAACCTGCAGGGCCACTTCTCTCCCATCTCTCATTCCTCTTTCCCATCTGCTGTTGCACAGATATATTTCCTATATCTGCTCTCCCAGAGCACAACCAGCTTCATTCAGTGGCTCAGCTCTGGCAGCAGCAAGTCATTTTAGAGCCGTCTGGAACTGAATTCTATCTGGCTATCTTTCAACTCTTCTCTGCAGGCCAACTCCTTTGTCCTTCCTGCCCACTCCCCCAAAACTTGCCGTGTAAACCTAACACAGGTTAACCCACAGCAGTCCCTTAGGTATAAATAGGGACAAAAATGAAGCAGTGAAAAAAACAGCACCAAGGCTCTCCACATCTTATCTCAAAATGAAGCCACTTCTGTTCTCAAAGATCTCCATAAGAAATGAATACATTTTCCAGGGATCTCTTGGTAATATGAAAAAAAATGACATTTAAGTAAGTGGTTTACAAAAAGATACATTCCTACATCTACTCCTGCCCATTAGTTAATTATAAACATTGATAAGATCCCCTCTCAGTTTTCTCCAGGCTGAACAGTCTTTCCTCATATGAGTGATGCTCTAGGCCTCTCATTATCTGGTTGCCCTCCACTGGACTCTCTCCTGTATTTCCCTGTTTTTCTTGAATTGAGGATCCCAGAACTGGACACAGTACTTCAAATGTGGCACAGTAGAGGGGGAGGGACACCTCCCTTGATCTACTGTCAAGGAACTTTATCAGGCATCCTGCACAGTGCTGTGCTGTGCCATATTTCACATACAGCTTTCTGTCCTATACTATGCTGTGTACATTCTTTAACCATAGAGTGAACTCAAACAGAGGAGCCCATGGATAGTTTTGTCTTGGTCCTGGCAATTACACCACTTGTGTGGCCTTGACTTTATCTAACAGTGCAGCAACAAGTACTCAGGCAAAGATGGATTTTCTCGTATTAATTGTGATTTGAAAAGTTCATAGAATCATAGACTTGCTTCGGTTGGAAAAGACCTTCAAGATCATGAAGTCTAACCACAACCTAAGCATACTACCCTAACTATAATAACTCTGCTAAATCATGTCCCTGAGCACAACATCCAAATGTATTTTAAACATGTTCAGGAATGGTGTCTTAGCCACCTCCCAGGGGAGTCTATTCCAGTTCCTAACAACATTTTCTTAAAGTTTTTCCTGATATCTAACCTAAATCTCCCCTGAATGCAGCTTGAGGCATTTCCTGTCACCTGTCATCAGGGAGAAGAGACCAACCCTGCTCCCACTGCTATTACCTTTCAGGTATTTGAAGATAGCAATAAAGTCTCCCCTCAGCCTTCTCTTCCCCAGACTAAACAGACCCGATTCCTTCAGTTGCTCCTTGTAGGGGATATTCTGCAGTCCCTTCACAAACCATGTTGCCTTCTTTGGACCTGTTCCAGCACCTTAATGCCCTTTCTGTATTGAGATACCCAAAATCAATGTCATGGAAAGCTACAGCAAACAAAAATATGGTCCTAAAGCAACACTGTGCCTTCATACTTAGTTGCTAGATGTGAAGCATAAAAGTTCTATAACTGAGTAACATGAAGGTGCAGGAATATTTTCAGAGAGCACTGCTTTGTAACAAGGCCAAGACATCTCCAGAATGGAAACTGTTGGATAACCTTTACTGACAGGGATAATTGGGAAGAGTATATTTTTCTTCAAATATGTAATTAGGAAGTTATTTATTTTCCAAATTAAGGACTGGTTAGAAAGATGGACTGGATAGAAAGATCACAGTATCACCCCAATTTTTTTATGTGTTTGGCAGGATAAGAAGAAGTGAAAATGAGAAAAGTAAGAACAAAAATTTATAATTAACTTTCAAATAGAATGCATTTGATCATGGCCTATGCAACATGTTTATCTAGCCATGAAGACATAAAGAAAAAATTCCTCCTGTAAATGCCTTATATATGTATCAATCTCTTTATACTTCTCGCATAACCAAAAGTAGTCATCTTCTGAACTCCTCCTTACAAATGCTCTTTTTCCCTGTTTGGCAGCACGATACATCTTGTGTGGTGATAAATCAGGAAAAGCCATTTAAACATCACTGATCATTCTGGCACAGTCGCAGAATTGTATAAATAGAAGCCTTGCAAACTTTAAGTAGAAAAGTAAATCAAGTTATCAATAAAGAGATGACAAAAAATGATGATGTATGAGCACATGGAATATTGATTAAAGACTGGGGGGTTTGAATACAGCTAAGGCAGTAATGAAAAAGGTCAGGGGAAAGGCAATTAAAATGGTTAGAAAAATCTCACTTTCGGAGTGTTGCCAGCCTACCAGACTGTGATGCTTATAATACTCTCAGGCTTGCTTGGGGCTAGAGATCACACAAACTAATCTATAAAGGAACAGATGAATGACTGGCAACTCGCTAGCATTAATTTTCATAACATCACAACCAATCTTCAGTGGGGAGCTGATCCAGATTTATTCCTCTTATGTAAGACTCCAGAGCCCAGAGTCTCATGGCCCCAAAGCAGCTGTAGGCTTCTGTACATACGCATGCAGAAAATATATCTATATATATGTTTCAATTTAAATTCTAGCTGGAAATTTTTGGTTGTAATGAAATAGGGCTTTATTTTTATGAACAAAGAGCACTCAGGAATCACAGAGATTAAATAATGAAAGCAATTATTTATTCTGCCCAAGCCGGTTGTGTTACATCTGGTAAGTATTCATAGATCAGTATTGATTACACCTCTGATTTTTGACTAATTAGCTGTATACACTTCGAGTTAAAATGTCATGAGTGTAACAGACACAAGTACCCTGAAGGAATTCAGGAACAATGCTTATTTTATTGTTTCCTGTCCAATGATAATTTCTTTCTTTGCAGAAGCGAACTTCATTACTTCTTCTGATAAAGCAACATTACCATACTCCACTTGGTAGAACACAGATCATTACTTGTAGAATCATAAAATCATCAAATCATGATAGAATCATAAAATGGTTAGGGTTGGAAGACACACTGAAGCTCCTCCAGTTCAAACCCCCTATTATGGGCAGGGCTGTGACCCACCAGCTCAGGCTGCCAAGGGCCCCATCCAACTTGACTTTGCACGTCTCCAGGGATGGGGTATCCACAGCTTCTCTGGGCAGCCTGTGCCAGCACCTCACCATCTTGTGTGTGAAAAACTTCCTCCTAATGTCTAACCTAAATCTCCTCTATTTATAATCTAAATCTCCCCTAGAACAAAAACAGAGATTATTCAAAGGTAGAAAAAGTATCAATTATATTAAATATTGAAATATTACTGAGGTGCCCAGGTGTGAAAAATGTAGCAACGAGATAAAAATCAAGAAATTTTTTCTCATAATGATCTCTGCGAGATCTAGCACATCTCTGGCAAGGCTTTTTTTTTTTTTTTTTTGTATGAGGAGAGAAGTTAAGATATCTATCTAAAGGGAGCATTTCACCTTCTATTGGTCAGAAAACCAATTTTTAGTGTCTTTACTTTGCAATTCAAGATATGTTTAGTTCACTTAATCACCTCAGACTGCACTAGACTAGTCTTTCTTGTTACCCTTTGAACTTGTGTGATTCTTTTTTAATAGCAAGAATATTGCTATGTTTCAAAAATAACTATCAGGATCCCATAAGGGATTAGTTCATGTTTTTATAGAGATAAAGTTGTGCCTTGAAAAGAAAATAAATGTATCCCCATTGCAAAAACAGAGCTAGAAGATAGGAAGTATGTAAATTTATATGGCTTAAGACAAGTAAAGGCCCTACTAAGGCACACAGAAAATAAAGACAAGGTGATTGGGTGGTAACCAACACAGCTTTACCAAGTGCTAGTTGTGCTTGTCTATTCATGGCTCCTTATGGTGGAGTTACAGTATTTGTGGATAAAGGAAGAGGAAGTGACATAATCTAGACAGTATAAAGCCTTTGACACTGTAACTCATAACATCCTGGTTGCCGAACTGGAGAAAAAAATGGATTTGATGGATGGACCACTCATTGGATAAGGAACTTTTTGGATGGTCACAAGTGGAGGCTGGTGATGAGCGGCATTCCTCAGGGATCAGCACTGGCACAAGAGTTATTAACATGTATGTAGGCAACGTGGATAGTGGATCGAGTGTACTCTCATCAAGTTTGTACATGACACCAAGCCAAGAGGTACAGTTTACATATCAGAGGGATCATCTTCATAGTTGGCCAGTTAGTGTGATCTGTTTGTGTGACATTATGGTGAAAATTTCTGACACTTTATATGAATTCAGCAAAGCAAAGTCATGCAGTCAGAGTTGCCTGTTATTTAGTGTCTTAGTAATACTATAAGAAGACTGAGAGAGCTGGAAGTTAAAGTTATCAAATAAAAATGAGAAAATTTCTCATTTCTAACATTATCTTGAGTCAGTGAAGACCATTATCAAAGAGAATGGTAAATCCCCCTTAAATTGAGGTCATGGAGTCCAGCCCCCTGCTAAGGCAGGCTCCCTAAACCAGGTTGCACAGGTAGGCATCCGAGTGGGTCTTGAACATCCAGTGCCAGTGCTCCGTCACTCCTCATTATGAAGAAGTTCCCATGCACATTTGTCTGGAATTTCCTATCAGTTTGTGACCGTTTCCCCTCACCACACAATGATGAGAAGAGTGCAGCCTCATCCCTTTGCCTCACACTCCTCATATATTTATAAATGTAGATCAGATCCCCTCTGAGTCTTTTTTTTTTTTTTTAAGTCTGAATAGACCCAAGTCTCTCAGCCTTTCCTCATAAGGGAGGTGTTGGCACCCTTTATCATTTTGGTATCCCTCTGCTAGACTCTTTCCAGGAGATCCCTGTCTTTTTGTACTGGCAAGCACAGAATTGGGCACAATACTCCAGGTGAGGCCTGACCAGGGCAGAGTAGAGGGGGAGGATCATCTCCCTCGACCTGCTGGCCTGTTGAGCAAGACCTCCCCCTTGAGAACCCATGCTGACTACTCCTGATAACTCTCTTCTCTTCCAGTTGCCTGGAGATGGCATCCAGAACGAACTGTTGCATTACCTTTCCAGGGATGGAGGTGAGGCTGACTGTCCTGTAGTTCCCCAGATCCTCCTTCTTGCCCTTTTTGAAGACCAGAGTGACACTGGCTATCCTCTGTCTTCAGGCAACTCTCCCATTCTCCAAGACCTCTCACAGATTAGAGAAGTTCAGCAATCACCTCTGCAAACTCCCTCAGCACACATGGACGCATCCCACTGGGGCCTATGGATTTACGTACATTGATGTTGCATAGATGCTCTCAAACCATTTCCTTTATCAACAAAGGGGAGCCTTCTATTCCCCAGACTCTCTCACTTACCCCCGCAGTCCTGGAGTCCTGAGGGGGAGTGAAGACACTGCTTCTGCAGTGAAGACAGAAGCAAAGTGTTTATTACAGAAATTGAATTAGTTGAATTTCTTCAGGGGAAAAAAAGATCAAACACCCCCGATAAAAATGAGCAATTACTTTCTTTCTCTTCCATTTATTTCCTTTATGGTATTCTGATACTATAGGAGAAATTTCAGTGTTTTGTATTCTGTACTCTCAAGGAGAAACAGGCCAAATTTTAGTGGGAAAGAAGTAGCACCAACTACGTAAGATTGTATTTATTTTGTTTAAAAGGTTCATCCTGCTTAGCAATTTTCAAAATGCTATGTGACTTTATGACAAATTTTTAATCTCTTTGGAAGACTTTTTTTCTACTTTCACTTTTTTGTCTTTGATCACTAGATCTTCTCTTGACATTGAGAAAATTTGAGTGTCTCTCCAACAAATAGTTAAAAACAATTGTATTTCTTGATATTCAGTCTGGAACCACGTAATTACTAAAATGATATGCACCATCATGAAAATTATATATATATTTTTCTCAGTAAAATAATCAATTTCAAAATTCTGTTTGCTTTTTTTGTAACACAAAATTTAAAATATGGGAATAGCAATTAACATTATTGACTAGTATTTTTTACACTTTTTTTGCTTTCTTGAGAATCCATATGCTGTTAGTGTACAGTATTGATCTCTACTTAAAGCAAAATTAAGCAAATTGATTACACAAACCACAGAATCTACCATGTTTTTTAATTTATTAATAATTGAAAAAGTGGTTTAATAAATGAACTTCTCAGTAAGCATGAAAATTCAATACACTTGAAAACTAAGAGTTTAGCAGAATAAATTACACCAGCAAATTTAGCTCTAATGCAGCCATGATACACACATGAGCTTGGGCAATGTAAGGAACATGATGTCTCAGTTTTAAAAATGCTCCCCTAGAAAAGTGTATTAAGATATGCAGACTTTGTGCTGACTTTCCTAAAGGCAAAGTTTAATCAGAAATAGCTGAAACTTAGGTGTCAGGGCATATAAAATCTCACAAGTGCCTCACATTACACATAGAGATACAACCTTTCTTTTCCCTGCTGTTCGGTAATGCATCTCTGACACTTGGTCTTGAAGCCTGTCTTTTCGAAGTACTCACTCTGCTTATTCATACAAATATCCAAGCAGAAACTGCCTTCCCTCAACCCTGGTTCGTCCCACAAAATGAAGATCAGGGGAATCAACATTAAACAATGTTTGATACAGAATGATGATTTATTTCCTGTTTTTCTAATCAATGATAATCCCTTGAAAAAATCTGAAAACCCACACAATTTCTGTTCTACTGTGTTTCATCATGTTAACTTACCTAATACTTAAAGATCACTGTCAATATGTGAGAACCTAAATAGATTCTCATTGCTGCAATAGCATAAAAATGACTGAATAATATTTAAAACCTGTGATGGTGAAAAAGGAACTTGCTTGTCTCCTGCTCTCTGCCTGCATACTAATTCAGTCACTATGGCAAAACTTCAGAAAATTTGTTTTTAAAGAACCTTTTACTATTATTGTTGCCTTGAGTAGCAGCAAAGAAGTTCTGGGATTGCCTTTTCCAATTTGTAGTCAGCAAAGCTATTTTGATGTGATGTTATCTGCCAGGAAAGAAAAGAAAGCTTGGTCAGAGAGATACAGGACACCAATGAAGAAAGCAGAAAAAGAGGTTGGAGGCAAAAGAAGCTGACTGCAGGAGTTCATTAATCCTGAGGAACTGAGTACAGGAATAAGTAAGAGCTTAGAAGGTACAGTGCATGTGAAGAAGATTCACAAGAAGCATTACTTGTACTTATTAAAAAGAAACAAACATCCAAATAAAGAATAAAAACCCTCTCCAATTCATTACAATTGTACTTGCCACAAATAAAAGGTACTATTTTATCTTTTAGCTACCTTGTCACTTTGTAATCCAAATCTGTTTCCAATTTTAGATTTTTAAAAATTTCCTTTATACTATAAAATGCAAAATAAAATATTAATAACAAAAAAAATCTTACAGCATAACTTCATTTTCATGCCTTACTGAATTTTTTCCATTTCTCTTTCCTGTTTGTCCATTATAACTTTTCAAATGTCTTTCCTAAATTCATAAGCCTTAGATACCATCAAAACTATTGTTTTCACTGTATCCTTTGCCACAGACTTACAGTAGACTTACTGGGTTTTCGTTTTGTATTGCTTTGATTTTTTTAACAAAACCTCAATTACTCTTCTGAACAGAAATTCACAATGATCAGTCTTCATCTTGGACAGATATTGCAAGGACCTCTCTAAATCTAAAAGGTGACATGAAAGTTGTTCATATAAGTAAATGTCTGAATAGAAGATCAACATAAGAAAACTGAAGTTAAAGGATTTTAAGTACTTACGTGTATGGACCACTACTTCTCTTTCTTTGCACTACTCACTTCACTGAGATCTCTATTGAAGTGACCTTGCAAATCAAAAAATATATAATTTCCATAAGTGGTTAATGCACCACATGAGAGTAGCTCTGTTTATTTCATTTTTGCACTAATTAGTTAGCTTGGACTCCTTCAGAAGTTGTCATGATCAGTTATAACAAATCTATTTATTTACTATTTTCTTCTTGCTTTCTTTTAGTTCCTTATCTCAAACTTTTCTCTGTGTATCCTGAATGTTAGATATGTTCCTGAATATAATACATATGACATTACTTTGACTATATTCATGACGTAAGAAATTTCTGAAGACAACCCAGTCTGAAGCATTGGTAAATTAATATTGTTAATGTAAGTTGTGTTATAGATGTCTTCAGTTTAAACATATGCAGCTCTGTAATCTTTTACATGCATATCAATATTTTGAGGTTTAGAAAATAATATGATATAAAAAATTACAATAATTGAGGCATTTAGGCTGAAATAGATAAGATTCAGAAGTTACACAACAAAATCTCCAAATGCAGAATTAGTATCTGTGAAAGATAGATTGAACAGCAATTGCCTATATCTCACTAAGATTTACTTTAGATATCAGAGAATCTTTCCTAACTCTATGATTAGTGAAGGAATGGGAGTTGCCTGGGGAAGATGCGAAATCTCACTCACAAGAGCCTTGGGAACCAGATTAGACAAACATATGTTGGAAATGACAGACAAAGTTGTGCCTTCCTTGGGGCAAACAATACACTAATGACCTCTTGAAGTCCCTTCCAGTTCTGTTTCTCATGTCCTATTTGGTGCACAGCTTTCTAGCTCAAACCCTGCTGGGCCAGTCCTATCTACTGTAATAAGCACTACTTTTGTAGAATGTCTCTTTGTATGTACCTGTTAGCTACTTTGATTCCTGGGAAACTTCTTCAAAATGTTCACCGTATCAAATTACCTGAAATAGATGTAGATTTCAGTGTACAAAGTACAATTTATATCAGAACTGTTGGCACCTTCATACACCTTGGTTCTAAGGTAGTTCTTTTAACAGTCAACCTCTGTGATTTTTGAGGATTATATTTTATATACAAAGTTCATAATTTCAAACTAGCTGTACAATGTTAAACAGTATTTCCACTGCCCTTATCTAAAACAAATAGATAGGAGGTAACAGGAAGAACATACAGCAGGATGTTATTTTAGGATTACAATTGAAATAAGTGACTTCATGTAAAACAGTAAATTAAATAAACCTTTGCCTTAAAATATCTATCCAGTTGTATATTAAGACATGATATAATGCAAGGATATTTTCTTCAAAAGATGATATAAGCATACTTTTCCTACGAACATTGCTTTGCTAGCACATAATTTACTGGGTCTTTAGCATTATGCAGCTACTACAGAACAGCTAATGTCTACTTGACATACCTTAGGGCAGAGCAATTTTGAGGGGGAAATTGCAGTATTGGAGGACACATTTTTTTGACAGATTGATATAACCCCAAAAGTGGCTGAATAATACTGCTCATCTTTAGCCATATTAAAATATGCTCAGAGTGATGAATTAGTCATCAGGTAAGACAGTCAAAAATGGAATTTTTCACTTGAATGGCACCAACACAAATGCCAGGGATGCTTAGCTAGTCATGAGGAATAAACAATTATGAATGAAATCTATTCACTAGAAATAGATGGTATAAACATTCTCTGTGAATGATCTGAACAGTACATAAGGAATACATGGATCTTTTAGCATAACTTTCTCTTTCCAGCAGAAAGTAATCAACAAAGCTTCTTGTAACATCATTAACTAATTCCTTAGTTTTCCAGTTATTGATATTAGCTAATTGTTTTGGTCTACTGCCAACAATAGTTGTCCTTTTCTGTTCTTTACAGAGTTTTGAATTGACTCTTTTGACTCTCTGTAAGGATTTATAATGATAAATTTGGCGGTGTAAAACCTTTCAGAGGCAACTTCTAATGAAGTCTAGAATTAAGTTTTTTTCCCATACTCATATACGTATTTCTTTCCATATTTTGCTGCATAAAATTATACCTAGATGTCATTAAAGAGGAAAAAAACTTTTATCTTGTTTCAAGGTTATTTCACACTCCACATAGTCAGTATTTGTAATACTGTTGAACAAGTATTAATGGAGCTGTGGAGTACCAGTAGAAGTAAATTAAGGAGTTGCATATTATCACAAAACACTGGTAATCTGTATGAAATATTACCTAGAAATACTAGTCTGGAAAATTCCTCAATGACAGGAATTTATGGAGTTGTTTTCAAATGATTTAAATATGCCAGTCCTCTTGATTTCCTTGGATAGTTTTGATATAATGCTGCTTATGTCGCATTTTGTTGTTGGATTACTGCTTTTCATATTGCTCCACAGCTTCTGCCCTGAATAGTTTTTCTTGTATTCCCACAGATTTCTATATATTGCTCTATCCATCAGTGTATCTCATCTACCTACCTAACTACCTACAACATTTTTCTGTTGTTTTTCTGAAGTTAAACCAAATATCAAGATATTCCCAGTTTTTTGAGACAGTTAAGTTTCTTAGGCATTGTTTCCTACGGTGTACTTTAAGCAACTTCAGTAAGATATATGCTCTATCAAAATTCATCTCTCTCCACTGATCTGGATCATCAACCCAGCAAATCCTTCCTTAATATTTCCTACTGGTCTTTCTAAGCTAGTGAATACCCACCTAAATAACATGGCAAAGTATATTAAACTGTTTACAGGCTTTACTTATCATTTTTATTGTCCCTGGCAATTGTCTAAATTCTATCCATGATCCAATGTTTTTTCACTGAATATTTTTTTTAAACGCATAATATTCTATATAATATGATTGCAGTTTTTCTGTAAGGCCTGTATTTGAGATTAAATTTATTGCTAATAAAACATTGCTTCACAAAGGAACGTGGACAAGTGTTAAACAATGTTTAGTGATCTATTTTTTTTCACTAACAAATGCCAGTAAGTTTATCTAATAATATTGTATTAAAAGTGTAAAACAAAACAACCAATTATCTGTATCAGATAATATGAAACATTTTCTGTGCACTAGTGGGGTAACTCCTGGCAAACTGGCAGTCTCCTCAGACAGGGAGTGACAGATCTTTTGAGGCCAAAAAAAGCCTGATCCAAACTGACAATGCTGCTGAGATGGAAGCTGCTTTCCTCACCTGCTCCTATTCTGCTAGCCATGCCAGGCCCTTCCATGACCTGATTGTGGTCCTGGTCCTCATCTGCTTTACTAAATGCTTGGCACTTCCTGCACTAGCAGCTCTAAATAACTACTCCAATGTTCCTAACCATCTTTCTTTTGCTTTTTCATAGATTATAATGAATGTATTATTCATGGGTAACACAGCTTCTTGGAAACGGGAGTCTTAGAAGACTTGACTGTCTTGTAGCTTATAGGAAACTAAATGCAAGTCCCACTTCAGAGCTCAACAAGACCTCTAAAAAACAGTCTTTTTTTTTTAGTTGTTTCCTGCTCAAGACTTTACCTTTACTCCCCAGATGTTTTTTCCCCAGAAGCTACTGCTTTATATTAGAAACATCTCTGATATAAATACTTGCCACACTATGACAATTTTTTTTTATTTGAAGATATGCTTTCCCTTTTAACAGAAATGCATCCAGAAATAATGAGTGTATGTAAAATAATGTTTCACTCTTATCCTTTGGTTTCTTTCAGTTTATTTGCCCTTCTTTCCAGTAGATATCACAAGAGCTCACCTCTGAATTTCTTTGATGGAAGGAAGAATAAAGAAGTGGCGTATGGACAAACTGCTTTAACTTCTGGTGTCCCATCAGAGGTCTTATATTGTCTCAAAGATCTACTCAAAGTTTAAAAAAAAATCCTGAAAGAATCTCCAGATAGGTGGTAGATATTTCAATTATGAATTAGCATATTTCCTTTTTTTCCTTTATTTTTCCCTTGATGTTGTTTCATGATAACAGGAAATGCAATCATCCCATTCAGCACACATTAATATCATCAATGATTCTTGAAAAACAGCTTTTACACTGGCCCAGACTGGGTGCATCTCTAAAACAAACAATGTGCAAACAGCTATTAATCTTTGAAATCTGTGTTCCACACATAATAGCATTTCAGTATGAGTCAGATAATAACTCGAGAGAGTTTAAAAGTTAAAAAAAGAAACTTGAACTCCAAAAAGAGTCTCACACCTTAAAAATGAAACCATTACAAAACAAAAAACAAAACCCAGAAAAATATAACCTCAGTAGTTCTACGGTATCTTTTTACGCTGCAATCAATGGAGAGAGGTTGAAAATAAAGTAGCCATAGATTGTATTAATTCTATATTTAGAATACGTTTGGATATGTTTTACAGAAACCAAGTGGTAAATGGTGCATCTTTCTTGTGATCAGCCTTGTCGTTACTGGCAATTGTAAAACCAGAATCAGGAAACACTACAGGATCCATCAATGTTATATTTTCAGACTGATGGACATCTTTTGCCCAAAAGTTTACCCAGAAGACCTCTGTATTAACATAAAACTTTGTATGCATGTATAATAAACCCAATTTTGATTTGTATCTTGTTTCCAAATGTAGCAGTCTGAAAATGCACAGTAATGGGAACAGAACTTCAGATGTGATACAATAATTAAGCACATTTTTATTTGAAGATTTTTTCCAGTGCTACCAAGCTGTGGAAGTTAGCATTTAAGAGCTCTAAGTGCAGTGAACAAGACTTTGAATTCCCCAGGATGCTACCATAATTTTAAGTCAACAAATCTACTTTGACTTCCCTGCATTTTTCTTCAGGCTAATGCTATTTTTCTTCAGCAGCATAGCAGTCACTGCTGCATTGAATCAGTACAACTGTAGGAAAACCAGTCACATTTGGGTTGTAAAATAGCCAGATCAGACTTGATTGGGATATTGAATTATCTGAAGATTACCCAAGATGACAACAGAATATTTTATCTTGTCATAGGAAAAGCAAGCTTCATTTCTTTGCATCTCTGGGATGTGATGCTGAAGGGGGAGTCACTGGCCATTTTGATGGAAAAAAAAAATTATTCCGTGTTCAAGGACAGTTTGCTTTTACCAGACAGGAGCTGGCAGAATGACTCACAAATTACAACCATGATGAGGTTTGCTGTCAACATGCTTGACACTACAGGGTACTTGACAGTGATTCTTTGAGAAAGATATGTCACCCAAGTGAATTTTCCCAAAGTAAAGGTACTTATATACCTTTATGCATCTGTATGTGTTTATGTCCCTTTTTTTTTTTTTTTTTTCCTTTGCTGTTACTCCTTTTTGGAAACCAGAGATGATTAAAAGTAAAAGAGAAAGGGATTAATTACTTCATCTTTTCCTCCCCCCTGCCTCAGTCATTTTGCTTAGACCTCAAAAGCATTTTTAGTTAGATTCTAGAGATCATGCTGCGACAAATCAAATATTTATGCTTTATGTTTCTTTATTAAAGTTGAGACAAGGATTGATCCTTGGAAGCAGCTTTTTTTCTATGGGTTTTCTACATTTAGCTTTGGAAGAGTTAGAATAAGCCCTAGTTCTTTTCTGATTTTTAATCTTCAAACCTAGGTCTAGAAGAGTAAGGAGGACATATTTCCCTTTAGCCCTCTGAAAAGAAGATTAACATGCTATCTTATTTGGAAGACAGTAAATGAACTGTAATAAATGATATTGTTCTGCTGTACAAAATGCTGGGGACCTTCCTTATGTTCTTCCTAGATAGCATTAAAATTTATGTTAATATTATTATTTTTTTTTAACTTCATATTAGGTTCTGAATCATAGTACTGTTAAGGAGCATTAACTTGCACTCCATTGTCCTTATCCTCCAAAATAAAAGGCTATGCATGGTACAAATAGTTATTCAGGGAGTCCACTGAGGGATTTATTTTGTCAGCCAGTTTCAGAAATGAGAGAACTTGTACAGATTTTCTTGGAAAAGTACATAAGCTAAAAAAGACAGTCTATGTGCTATTACTGAAAATCAAAAGAAAGAAACAAAAAATTCCAGAGGATTTTATAATGTGCACAAGTACAATTAACATAAATGAATAAGTGGAATTGCATAAGGAAAAGAAATGCAGCGATGAGTTTTGTTATTGAAAGAGTTTGGTTAAAACTAAACAGAGAATTGCAGAGTAGATGATTATGGTCATTGCCAGGTGCGTTGCCAGGCCTAGTAAATATAACATGACTGTTTTCACCTTTATTCTTATCTTTGCTTCTTCCATTTTTTTATTGTAGAATAGTCTGATTCCCTGTTATTTTAAAGGTATACAGTGCTCATTTGATATAGAAATTTATTCATACTTATTTGTTGGCTAACAACTTCAATATTGTTTTATTCTTGTAATTAGCACTTCTTGAAATTCTAGTGTGTTTGTTTAATATGCTCTCTTAGAAACAGGTAAGCACAGTTAAAAGCTAAAACACACAGGCAAAATTGATTATTACTAGTGATTGTATGTATTGACATAACAAAAAGCTTTCATACGTGATATTTAAAATTTTGCTTATTCCTCACTCTCTCTGATAGCTAAACAAAGCTGTTACAAGAACATACATAGGCAAAACCAAGGCAAACCAAACAATGCCAAAAATAATTTGCGATGTGCAACAGGTATACTCGCAAACAGTAAGAATAGTTATCTGACTTTTTTCAATATTCATAGTGAACAAAATTATATAAAGACCATGCTGTTGATTAAAAATGCTTCAGAACAATTGACTAGCTTGTGCTGTAGTTTTTTTTTTTTCCTCTGGGAAGTTGTTTTTTGTTGTTGTTGTTGTTATTTTTTTCCTTTCTTTTTTTCTTTTTTTTTTTTTTAAGAGGATATGCAAAATGGGGAGTAGATTATTTGATATGTTAGTTTTTATTTTCAAATTTTACCTTAGACACATGATGCACCAAATATTTGCTACAGTTGGTTGATTGCATGCTTTTTTTTCACATTGCAGTAATTGTGTCTATGAAAATGGTGGAATGGAAGAACCATTCATAGCTCACTAAGTCAAATCTTCCGTTTTTTTTTTTTTTCCTATCTTTCCTATTTTTCCTACTAGGGAGGACTGCGTATAAAAATCTGCTGCTGTGGGAGGTTAGGAACAGAAGGACAGACATTCATAACAGTGAATTTAAACTCCTTCTTGTCAGAGATCTACTCTTGGCATAAAAGTATTACCTCCAGAAGAAACAGCATAGAGATGGATCAGGTAGAGAGGGCTTTCAATCATTCTGGTGGCAGGTACTGACTTCTCTTAACTCTCAAAATATTTAATTCCCTCTAAGCACTGTCAATTTGATATAGTATCAACTACTCTAACATTGCTGAGAAGGTAAAATCTAACAAAGATTTTCTAAGAAAATAATCTTGTCATATTAAGTTGAGCCAATAGAATTCTCATTAAGAAACAAGGAATTCATATCCGTAGAATGTAAATGTGTAATCATCACAAAGGCAAGCTCTGTGTCTTGCTGTCCTTGTCATAACCCAGAAAAGAAGTGAATGTAGCAGTACACAAGAAATGTTGATCAACTGTCAGGCAATGGTAGTCCAATCACGTACTTTCAAATACTAACCTATTAAGTAATAAATAAATAAATAAAATTATGCATTTTTATTAAAAGAGTTCTTAAAAACAGAATTTTTCAGTAAGCCTTTTCAGTATTTATTTTACTTTATTTATTTTATTTTATTTTATTTTATTTTATTTTATTTTATTTTATTTATTTATTTTCCAGGAAGCTCAGTCAACAAGAAAAGAACATACTTCTTTTTCAAGGGAATTATGAAGAATTCCCTTTTCTTTTTTTTTTTCTCTCACAACACCCCTGAACCATTTGGCATTAAAAGGCAAAGATCTGACATTTTTTTTGAAACATGCTCCATTGTTTTGTGCACTTTTCTTCCTGAGACAAGTTCAGTTCCACCAAATCCTTCTGTGATCACTGTGGTCCTAAACAGGATTTGGTTAGTCTATCTAGACTGCTTAGCAAACAGTGCTTTAACAGGAACCTCAATATCTGCCTCACTAAGCTAGAAGAAATGCCGTGTGCATAGATCAAGGCTAAAGTATCTCCATAGACTAGAATGCATGCTATGCATTTTTTTTTTTTTTTTAATTCATTAGTATAGCTTGAACTAGAGACAGGTAGATTTGGGAGAAGAGTACTAACTACTACATAAAGACTTGTCCTAGAGTAGCGTAAAACATGGACAAATATATGTATTTGTATATTCAAGGAATATCATGATAAAAAGAGTTGGGTAGTATTACCTGGGAAAAATAAGTACAAATACAAGTGCAAATTCACCAACAGACATTATTTTTCTTATACTGTCTTCAAATGATACTTTTAAACAAAAGACATTTGCAGTCAATTAGATTTCTTTATTTGCGAAAAAAATCCAGGTGTGTTTATGTAATTATTTATTGCCAGTTTCTCTTTATTTGTACTTAATTTCCTTGGTCTCAATGAGCTGTTGGGAATTTTATAATAACTGGTTGAACTCACACATCACAGCCTTTTTTTAATGAAACATTTTCATTAGGTATGTTCCAGTGATTTTAGCAATACTACATTTAAAAACTGTTCACCTCCAAAATCCTTATCAAATGGGAAAAATATCACCATTTTCTTCTCACTTCTTAACTTTATTTCCATTTTTTGGTCATGTCATGGATGCTGTCACTGAACTGCTCTCGAGTTCTGGTCTACATGGTTCACGCTCTGCAACACATGGTCAATACTCTTTTAGGACTGAGACCTACTAGATTAATTTACAGTAAAGAAATGAATCGCATATGCCCATTCATGCCGTAATGATTCATCTACATGTGCATCTGAGACACTGGCATATTATGACATACTGCTTCTGTGGATTATAATTCCTCAATTAAACGCTAGCAGAAGTTAGACTCTGAAGTATAATCAATTCCAGAATAATAAACATTATGGAATATACTTGTAATTTAAATGAAGTATGGGAGAATTATTTCTTTTGGTGGTTATTCCGTTCAATCTTCATAGTTTACACCATCTTTCATCTCCTGAGATACAGATTCCTTTTGAACTCCCAAATAAATCAGAAAACACTTCCAGCTTACCTCTAAAGTGACCACTGACTTCGGTTGGATTTGAACTGGAATAGAAACTGTGAAAATAGAAACAAAGATATTCTATTAACAGCAATTTCCTGAATCAGTAAGTACCTATGCAGCTAAATGTGCGCATTTGTCTGAAATTCTTAGCTGAGGATGTTTTTCATTTGCTTGTTCTATTGTTTTCAGCAGTAGAACTACGTATTATGGGCTGACTGGTATCAAATGCGATCACACAAATCTCTGGGGGCCTACAGGAAAGCTGAGAAGAGACATTTTATAAAGGTGTGCAGCAACAGAACAAAAGGAAATGGCTTTAAGCTCAAAGAGTTAAGCTCAAAGACTAGATATTAGGAAGAAATTCTTTACTGTGAGGGTGGGGAGACACTGGAACAGGTTGCCCAGTGAGGTTGTGGATGCCCCCTCCCTGTAGATGTTCCAGGACAGGCTGGATGAGGCTTTGAGCAACCTGGTCTAGCTGGAGGTGTCCCTGCCTATAGCAGGAGGGCTGGAACTAGATGATCTTAAAGATCCCTTGCAACCCAAACCATTTTATGATTCTGTGAGTCACAGAATTATATCTGATAGGTTCTAAATCATCTCTATTTTTTCTGTATAGCTAGAAAGTAGTGAAGTTAAATGTATTAACTTCAAAACCATATCTTATAATGGCATTATCCCTTGGAAAAGAAGCAAAACCAAAACCAAGCAATTTTCTGTTTTTTAGTGGGGAATCTGCCAAAACTCTTGTCTTTAAGTCAGACTTTGCCACACCAGAAAAATGTAATAGAATGAAAAATCGACAAGCAACTAGCTGTTTTACTGAGCAACCTAGGGAGCAAACTGTTAGGTATTCTTCCTGGAAAATGTTTATATCCTTTATCTTGCAATTGGTTCTACATGAACAGGTTCTGCTTTTGTGTGGCACTCTGTTGGAAATTCTTGTGCTTTCTAGGATTTTAGAGATAATGGGCTCAGTCCAGGCTCATGAACTTGCTATCAGAGTTGTAATTGCAGGACTGGGTTTTTATTGCTCTGTCTTTCACCCCATAGCTATGGAGACTAACCTGCTTGAAACAGATGTAAGCTAGGAAGCTTATCTGCTGTGCTTCAGCAGTACAGCGCAGAGGTTCCTGCTGGAAGTAAGATGAAAAAATGAATGTAATAACTTGGAAAACACTCCAGTTGCTAAGAGAACTGTTTTTCCATGTCCTTATCATTATTATTTTCTGGGATAGTTTCCCAATAACTTTCCTTTTCCTTGAAAGGAAAGAAATGTTACTTAAATAAATGTAAGGATGGAGATTGCAGAAATCCTTCAAGAAGTGATAATAAATACCAGATAGTGAGAGCACAGTGAAGACTCATTTTGAGTTTTAATGATTAATAAGTAGCAAACAGATTTCATCTGTCTTTTGAAAGCTGATTACATCAGATACATTATGGATAGTCATTATCTAATCATTTTATGGAATTTTACACAAGGAAGCTTCCCTTCCTGTTCCTGTACAGGAAAAAGAAATAGATGTTTAGAAGAGATGAAAAAAGAAAGTGCTTGCCATGTATGTAATGATTTAGTTTCAGTTTCATCAAAAATAAAACAGAATGCTTCCAGCAGTAATGTAGGGAATCATTATATTAGGTCTCAGTAAAAGACAGATCTCAGGAAAAAAAAAACAACCTTTGCTTTCCTGCTTTGATTTATCCTTGATTTGTAAAGTCTCAGAATGCATTGTGGAGATATCTTGCTTTCTGCATTATATTTCATTGTAGAGTTTGCAATAATTTACTTCAGAAACAAACAAACAAAAAAACAAAAAATCCCCACAAAGATACTAGATTTTTTTAATGTCTTTCAAGGGTACAAAACATTAGTGCTTGTATGTAGGTCACTCTGAAGGTAATATCTCCTATTTATTTCTATAGAAAGTACAACAGGTAAAAAGTGCAAAATAACTATTACACAGATCATATTTGCATATACAGAATCCTATTTTTTCAGCATAATCACCATCCTTAGGTATTCATTTTTTGCCAGCAATGAACATTTGCTGCATGCCATTTTCTTAACAATTTGCAGTACTGTCACCACTGCTGAAACACACCACCCACACCACACTGTATTCACATCCACTGTTTCATATCCAGAAATGCTCAGGAAGCATTAATGAATGCCAGTGAGTGACATTTTTTCTGCCTAGAAGAATTCAGTTCCAAACGTTTGCTTCATATGCATTTCCATGTCAGCTGCCTTTTGGTAAAACTGTCCCCCTGTTTCACTCTGTCACACAGCAGCAAAATGTAAAAGAATATTGGTGGGAAGGTTTAAGCTCTACTGTTATACCTCCAACATCCACTTCTGGTGTCAAGCGCCAACAAAATAAATTTGGAGGCATTACTTTCGGAGCAGCCTTCATAGTAACAGCTCTTGTGCAGTTTTAGTTTTTTCCTTTCACTGAAGACTACAACAATACAATTTAACATCCACATGCTAGTGAAATATAGGCAATTCAGAATTACATCCTATTATGAAAGTGTGTTCTCTATGCCAAAAAGATGTAGGAAGGCAAATACACTAAAATGGCAGCTCTCCATCATCAGAGATTCCCCCTTGTCTGAAATAATCCTGTGGTGTCTGTAAAACTGACTTTATGCCCTTAATATACTGGAGAATTGCGAGCAATGTGAGTCTGGAGATTTTGAACAGTAAAGCCTCTCCAGATGGAAAACCTTCTATGATTCATCAGCTTTGCTCAGGAAAAAAACATTGCTCTTTCAAGAAAAAAATCCAAAACCATACACACAAAAGACAGAATAACAAGAAACCGTGAGTATCTGCAAAGGTCAGTAAGAAGAGAGAAAAAGGGCTTTCTTTTTCTTTTTACGATTTAATTTTTTCATTTAAATCTTTACTTATCATTATCATTTTGGATATGTGATTTAATGCTTCAGTTAAACACAAGAAGTCATTAGGGAGAATAGCTTTTCCCAGAGATTCTCAGATTGGTTTGATCACAGTTCAAATGCTAAAAAAGTGAGTTTTCTAGTCCACAAAGAGAATATTTTGGCTTTCACCCTGATACAGATGAAAAAAAAAATCCAAAACCAAAAATGAATGCTTTGAACATTGGAACGAATGCATTAAGGATAGGAAAAAAGTAAAAGAAATAGTTTGCACTCTAGAAGGAGTCATTTGAAATGAGAAGCATCCCTGAATGCTTTTGATTAGTTTGAAGTTTGAATTTGGAATTTAAAAGTGGAGGGTTTTTTTGTTTTATAGCATACGATGACTGTACAGAACTTTCTCCTTTCATTTTAAGGAGGGCAATTCTGAAATATATCTATCCACTTACAGTCGAAGTTACTAAACATCAGATTTAGCTGTAGTAAGTCTTCATGAATCGTGCCAACTACAGTACATATGTGCACTGTGCATGTGTGTGTAAAATCTTAAATTTCTGTTTTGCACAGGGTTGTTGTGACTAAACATGTTAAAGAGAATGCGGTGTGAAAGATGATTTGAGCAAATGTGGAAGGGAAATCATCCCAAGGATTGAAATTTGCTGTACTGTTCAGTAGGCAAAGAAATTCCACAGTGTATTCCCTTTAATATTTAGTATGAAATTTCAAACTTTTTGGACTTAAAACAGTTTTAGGAGCATACTAAAAGATGTGTGTAAAAGATGTAAAACATGGTGCTGTGATTCTATAAGAATACTTGTTAAAGTATTTGTTGCAATACTAAAATACATTTCAGGAAAATTACGTTAGTAACCAAAAATCAGAAGGGAAATAAACCTCTTTCCTTTTACTAGTCACTGCTCTGCTATGCCTTAGGTTAAGTGTGCTAAAGTAAAGGTTATTGGACTCCTACATATGTTATGATATTCGCTCATGTGCTGGACAAATATTTAAAACTAGATGGACCCTTTTAGTCATTCATAATAAGTAATCAGCATGTACCAGAAGAAAAATAAACTTTTTGAAAAGTAAGGAACTTCTGTAATGTATATTTTTTTCCTGGTATATAGATAGAGTGATTGTATAAGACACCTGCCTGAGGGTTTGTGCACAGTGATACAGCTTGTGTAGCTCTTTTCATGCTGATATTGGTTCAGGCATCAGCCACAACAAAAACAGAGCATCTGGGCTTTCAGTGCAGACCTCACCAGGCTCCTAACAAAGCTCTGCACAAACTCAGGACTCCTGCAGAAATTGCTGTGGTTTTATTGCTATACATACCCTAATTTGAGTTAACATATGCAGGAGGTAGGTAAATGTAGGTGTCTGTGCACCCGGCATTAGACTTCTCTTACTGTATTTTTAAAATAAAGAATTCCTCTTGGAGCCAAAAGAACCATCAGATAACATATTAACACAGTAAAAGGCTATCTATTATGTATTTACATTTTTAATAGAAGCAAACAGTGAGAGAAAACAATCTTCAAATCTAAGAAAGCATACTTACTTTTTAGGGAACTTTACCTTACCTTGCTACAGCTGATATGTGCACTTCAAGGCAATCAGACAGCATTGCATAGGTAACTTCACAATGTTCTGTTCATGTTTAGTTCATTGCTAAACTACTGCTGTGAACAGATCATGATGCAAGAGTAACTTAGACATATCAATGAAAGCTTTACACTAAAAGTTGGCTAAGCATTCAAACTGCACATTTTCACTTTAATGTCACTGAAACTAGGGCAGGTAGTTTAACACTAGCTTAGATGCATTAGCTCAATTCTGCAGACATGGCGGTGTAGGCACATCACTTTTATCTATTCCATGATCACAACCATTCTTATTGATCTGCTGAAAAGAAGCTAAAAGCCTTGAGAAGAAGGGGATGAATGCCTCCAAGTGAAATATATCTCTGTTGGGAGGTTATGGATCAGAAGTGCTCAGTTTAAAGGGCTTTTCAATATTTCTTCAGGGAGAAAGTATTTGTGGAAACAGAAAATAAAATCAGAGAAAGTAGTTATGCAATTTAGTTAATAAAGAGTGGCTAACATGAATCACAGAATATAAAAATATACTGAAAATCTTACCCATACACTGAAAAAAACATTAAAAAACTAAACACATTAAAAACGAAACAAACAACAAACAACCAACCAACAAAACAAACAAAAAACAACCACCGTAACTGTAGCTATTGCTTCATGTTTCTCTTCTACAACATTAACAAATACAGATTGATACATTACATTCCTTATAATAAAAACAATGGTGGCTGCAGTGGTCACTCTTTAAAGGACCTGTTCCTCAGGCTTGTATTCGAAGAACCAGCTGCCTTTATTTCTGCCACATTTTGTAGCTTGGGAGAGAAATATGTATTCAGACAGCATTAGAATCCTGCATCAGAGGGCAGTTTGGTATATAATGAAAGGAAAATGAAGGTTCCTGTAGTTTTTGTCCAGAAAGAGAAATGATCACTGGTCTGGACATAGGTGAGCAAGAACAATGGACAGCAGTGACTGCTAAAAGCACAGGCTACCAAGAGTCTGACAGGAATTTTGCTTTCAAATTCATCCTTTTTCAAGAGAGAGTGAGAAAAAAAGGGAAAAAATGAACTGAAATTTCAAATTTGTCCATTCAAGGAAATCTGGACGTAGCAATGTTTATTTTCCTCAAAATCAAACATTACTAGAAGGAAATAAAGGGGCAGAAAGAAAAAGGACAGAAAACTGGGAGCATTACTGGCATCACCCTTACAGAGGTGTTGTCTATTGAGAAATGCAGTCTTTTCAGTTGACCGCTATGGAATCTCAGTGTGATTATAGAATAGGGAAAAATAGTTAATAACCATACCAGATGGAGCCCCATCTGCCAGGGATTCAGAATAGAAATGGAGAAATTATAGGTAAATATGGACTCTGTCTTTTTAAATTTGAGATCTTGGGAAATTCCGACATCCTACTTTGATGTTTTGCCAGTAGAAACAGTTATCTTGAGAGATAAAGGTGATAGGAATGTTAATTTGTATAGAGACTTCAAGAGCTATTTGCATGCTAATCGAGTCAGCATCAGCAGAGACTCCAAGTGCAACAGACATCAGCTGAAGTTCTCACATAAACATGGACAGATTTCTGCCTCATGAATGCCTGAGTGCAGAGCCAAACAAAACTGAACCTTTCTGAAATATAGTCTTGGGCTATAGCACTGAAGAAGTAAAGAGGTGAATTGTTGAGTAACAGATGGAATCTGTCTTAGATATAATCGTGTTTCTGTGAGAAGGGACAATTTCCTAAGAAATAATACAAAGCAAAAAAGAGAAATGTCTGAAATTAGCTTTTGTTGTCAACACAACATATAAATGCTGTCTGTATGGTGTATATCAGCAGTATGCTGACAGACACAGACAGCAGAAAAACAAGATAAAAAGGACAAAAAACAAACAAGTCATTGAACAACCAATAACATCATGTTATCAGTTTTGCACTGTACTAAGCAAATTCTACCAGTCAATTCCACTGGAAGCTGCTTTGGAACTAAGGTTCATCTTGCAACACGCATACCAATGGAACATACAAGTGGAGCGTACAAATCTCTTGCAAATATTGTCATAAGAAGACTTCTACCATTTGATTGGTTGGGACCATTGTATCTTAACTGGTCTCAAAACTGTATGAATGTCCTCACGTTCCTAGACAATCGTGGAAGCATGGTTTTGTGCCTTTGGAACAATTCAATTCCATTGTGCCACAAGGATGGGGTGGTCATATCAACAACCTCATGCAGTGATGTACAATCTAAAATTTATCTACTTGACATGACATGTTATCGAGTGGATAGGGATTCTTGTCCTAAAAACCACAAAGATGCACCCAAACCCAAACCCAACCCCAGCCCCATAAGTTCAAACTAGAGTAAATGGATCCAGGAGAACAGGTCACTCTCTGTGACTCGGTCACAATGCATAATGATATCTCCTTGGGCTCCAGCTTCTACAAAGAGCTCACCATTATATGTAATGTCCCTACAGAAGGAGTTGCTGATTTAGGTTTTCATTGTTTTATTAGTTTGTCGGAATAAGCCACATGGATTTATTTATCAAATAGCCTCAAGCATACCAGCAGTTTCCGCTACAGTTTTCATCATAGAATCATTTGTATTGGAAGGGATCCTTAAAGGCAATCTAGTCCAACTCCTCTGCAATAAACAGGGGCACCTAAAGCTAGATCAGATTGCTCAGAGTCGCTTCCAGTCTGACCTAGAATCTCTCCAAGGGAGAGGGTATTCACCATGTCTCTGGACAGCCTGTTTCAGTGCTTCACTACACTTACTGTAAAAACGTTTTTCTTATATCCACTCTAAATCATCCCCTTTCTTCTAGCCCTCTTTATATACTGAAAGGTTGCTATCAGGTCTCCCAGAAGCCTTCACTTCTTCAAGCAGAACAGCCCTAACTCTCTCAGCTCATCATCATAGGGGAAATGGTCAATATAGACAAACAGGCTATAACCAGTGGCAAATAAACATGGGGGAGACTGCAAACAATGCTTCATCATCCTGTAATCACCTATCAATCTCTCAGCAGAACCGTATAGTCAAATAACCAAATGACATTCAGCTCACATTCCAGTTCATGCAAAGTATACTTTCATTTCTGTGTAGCATGCAATATAAAAATAGCAGCCTTTAGTTAAATTAAAGAAGATAAAAGTACATGTAAAGGAATAATTTTGTCATAAAGTCACTGGGATTGCCGTGCAGGGTAATGCTGTGCCATGAGTATGCAGTGAGTATGAATGAAACTTAATCCACTTCCCTCTCTTTGCCTTGAGAGCGAGACTCTATCCTTGTAGCAGTCATTAGGTATGTAGGCCTGATCTACCACTTGTTAACATCCATATCACAGATAGCTATTATTTATCCATGAAGAATGGTCTATTGTTTAATTAGCAGATCGTGATTTAGTTTTACTTAACTCTGAAAAAAGATCCCTTGGTGGTGTTTAAACATTGATACAATTTTAGTAACAAAGCTGAAGATAATTCAAATCCTCCTGAGTGTGTTCAAAGGCGAAAACTTCAGGAGGTGACCTTTCCTCATGGCCATAAAGAAGCATCTATTTCTTCTGCAGATGAAAACTAAAAGGGCACTTTGATGCATAAGAAAAAGGAAAACCACTGAATAGACACAAACTTTTAATTAGAAAAGAAGAAAGAAGAAAAGGAAAGGAAAGGAAACAGAGAAAGAGAGAGAGAGAGAGAGAGAGAGAGAAAGGAAGGAAGGAAGGAAGGAAGGAAGGAAGGAAGGAAGGAAGGAAGGAAGGAAGGAAGGAAGGAAGGAAGGAAGGAAGGAAGGAAGGAAGGAAGGAAGGAAGGAAGGAAGGAAGGAAGGAAGGAAGGAAGGAAGGAAGGAAGGAAGGAAGGAAGGAAGGAAGGAAGGAAGGAAGGAAGGAAGGAAGGAAGGAAGGAAGGAAGGAAGGAAGGAAGGAAGGAAGGAAGGAAGGAAGAAAATGGCAAAGAAGCTTATAAATAGATAATGCATAAGAACAATTTGCCTCAAAGAAATGCAGACTGAATAGAGCTCGCCACAAGTCAGGGGCAAAGTTACCTGGCCTATCAGTTCATCCATCATTACAGTTATTTCTGAGGAACCTATGGGAGTCTGAAACTTAAAAGTTAAGATAAAATATGTATGGTAAAATTTACTTGTAAGAGAAACAGTCAATGGATAACAACGTATGTTCTAAGGAACACCATATACATTCATCATCTGAACACACTTTGTATTTTCCTATTTGAAATATTCAAATTACTTAGAATTTCCTATGACTTTAAACTCCATATTTATTTCTCTCTTTGAATTTGTCCATATCCAATTTTTACAGTTTTTTAATATGTTTACTTTCTTATGAATGATCTTAGGAATTATGATAGTCCCAGTCTGAAAAATACCAATAATGGGGACATTCTAGATGGCCTCACTTTTTAAAAAATGGAGGAAGATATATTCTTCTATGATGATCAATGCCCAATTTCTTCCTAAACACAAAGTGGTGCTACAGGACATGAGAATCTGTATAAGCTTTTTCACGCATTTGCAAGCATATTAAGGCTTCAATATTTTGCACATTAACAGAAAATCAGTCAAGACTTGGAAGTAAAAGTTATTTTTTTAGTAACTTTACTCTGCGTGACAATCATAACATCCAGTCCTTTATAAAGTAGTGACAATATCAGGTAATCTGAATGCAATTAGACAAAAGGAAAAGTTCCCAAATGTTAAGACAAAATAATGATGAAATATCACTGTTCTCCAGAAATAATAAATACATTTTTAGAACAAATACAATTTCTAGTACGGAAAAGCTTCATATTAACTGTGATAAATAATTAACAATCCTATATTATCTTCATTTCTTTTTAATTTCCTATTTCTCCCTGTATGTAATCCAGAAATATATTGCACATCTTTTTGAAACATTCTAAACTTGTTAAAAAGGGAACCAAGAGAACTGGTGGTGAGTATGTCTGCAGGGATGCTGAATAAGGGTCTATTTTGAGGTACTGAGAGAAGGAGATACACATGCCTCTGGGAAAAATGTATGAAGAGGGAGTTGCAAATATGTATGCTGCTAGTTTGCGGATTTAGAACGCCTTTAGTAAAAAGTCTGTAAACTAATTTTTCTTCACAAAAAAAAGTAGTTCAGATTCACACAAGGAAGTTTCAATTGTTTTCCCACTGGGAAGAGTACACAAAATGAAATAAATACAAATGAAAACATAACACAAGCAGGAAAGGACAAAAAATAAAATGGAACAAAAAGGCAAGGTTTGAATGCAGCTTTCCAACCAAATCACTTCCAGACTATGGATGAAATATACCACTTGAACTTAGAGCCAGTCTGGCACAGAAGTAGAGATTCCCATTTCATTTTGGTCCACAAAGACAATTCAATTCTATGTTTATTCATGAAAATTAGGTAGCGTTTCTGCTTAATTGAGAATTAAGAAGTATTTATTTATTACCAGTGCTTCATCTGAAATGATTTGTTAATATCTTCCACAGCTCACCATGGATTTTGGTTTAGTAAATCAGACTGAGGGTTTTAGTATGTGCTCAATTCATGTCTAGTCTATAGTGTAAAAAGACGCATGTATTAAGGAAATATTTTTGATGTCCTTCTCCCAGTGCTTTCCATAATATAGATCCTTGAGATGTATTCTTTAAATATCTTGAAATGACATAGTATATCAATAGGAAACTAGAAAGGCTAGGTAGGAAACTGGGAGGATGAAATGCAAATGAAGCATTTTTGTGCCAACAAAGCAGTCTGAAGAGTTGTAAGTTGATAACCTCTCTAGAGTTCTGCTTTTATTTTATTATATATTTTATATTTTTTATTTTTTCTGAGAGTGTTGAATTCACTCTGAAGACCTTTTAAGTGTGAGTAGACACTGGTTGTCACAAATATACAGCCTCCCACTTCAAAGGAAGAAAATGAAAATAAAAACGTTGCTGCCTGCACAACAATTTTATATTTTCTATCTGTAAAAAGATAAGCAGGTAAACTCTCTAAGAGTATTCTCCACATTTTATTTAAAATAGGTAGAAAAAGAGATTCACAGGTGTGAGATGTCTTTCCCTCTTCCTCATTCCAATTTTCTATTTTAATTTTCTAAATCCACTTTTTCATAGTTCTGTAGTCTGGATTTTATCTCAGCATTACTTGAAAATTTGTAAGAATTATTATTTTATCTTTTTATTTGTATTTTGGGGGTTTTCGAAGGCTTTGCCAAAAATGAAATATTTAGCTAGCATTTTGGACCATATGCTACTTCTGATTCCCACTTCAAATCAGGAATTCAGAAATCAGAAGATACAAAGAGACTTGCATTTTCTTCCAAAGTATTATGTTCTTAAAAAAATGCCTATGGCATTTATATTTGCTGATCTCACAGAAGTTGCAATTTGTAGTTTTAAAGGAATAAAAGTCTTTGGCAGGGAAAAAATAGTTAAGAATAAATGCAAAATTACATTTTATTTAAAAAAACCCACAATTTTATTTAAAAAAACCCACAATTTTATTTAAAAAAAACCACAATTTTCATCTTGTTTCTGCGTTCCCAGACCTTGAAACTAGGTACTTATGAAAAACTTTGAAGTTATTCTTTGAAAATGGAGAATTAATTCAAAAATATTCAAGCACTAAATAGTTATCTAATCCCATTAATATTCTAATATGTGCAATATTGCAGGTTTTGAGCCTAAATGTATTGCAGAATCTCTGCAAAAATTCCTAAAACCACAGGTGTAATAAAGAAGGAAAAAGTGAAAATCTGCCAAACTAGGCAGTTCACTGGTGTATATAAAGACTTATGTTTTCAGAATGAAAAATGAAAATTGAAGTATAACCAAATTCTCTTAGATTTTAGGAGAGAAAAGAAGTATTGCAATCTTTCTGAACAGATAAGTTGATGAGTGTTCTGTTTAATGTTTATTTTACTATATTATTATATGGTGGAGAATAAAAAAATAGAATATCTAAAGCAAAAGCAAAATACTCTGCTTTGTTCTGTAATATCTGGTTCATTTTTGAAGAATGTTTTTAGTTAGACTGAAAGTGATCACAGTCAGCAAACAGGAGTCAGGAAGAGAGTCTTTTCAGAATGTCAATATTTAGGTACAAATTAAGAAATCACTGAAAGGTTTTTTACCTATTACTTATTTCACTCATTTATGAAGTTTGCATGCTGGTGTTAGCCATGTCTTTTGAACGCAGACTGCCAAAAGGAAGAATAGGATTTTTTTTTGAGACTGCACCTGTGAGAGGCAGCGTTTCACTTCACTGGAACATGTGCTGCCCAAGCTCAGGTTCCTCTACTGAAGAGCCAGCTCCTTGCCAGCAAGATGCAGCATATCTAGCTCAGCCTTTTACCGCTTCATAAGTCCTTTTGAGTCTTATGAGCCTTAAAGAAGGTCTCATACTGATAACAAAGGTTAAAGCAGTCGTCTCTTTCCTTTTGCAGATAAGGACTTGAAAACTGCCTTTGCAGCCTCTCTCCTCTCTACCAAGCAGAAAGATTTCTGCAGACTGCAATTTCTCTTGGTTTCAATAGTATTTATCAAATGGGAACACAAATACATGATAGGTAAGTAAACATTTGCTGCCCTTTGAAGAAGAGCTTGTTTTTCTTTTGTTTTAGTGTTGGTTATCCTTAACAGAAGTATTTTTAAAACATACATGGGACTAAATACATGATAAAAGAGCTTAATCAATTCAGTTCCCATTGAACTATAAAACAAACTCATTTTTAATCATCCTGCTTTATGCATGCTCATATTCCCCACTGAGAGAAGGATGGAAGATCTGGAAATTGGACAGTGCTGTGTTATTCCTAATTACTTGTTACGAACACTGAGATTGCAAAATTGCTTTGGGAACAGCTCTTAAAAAATAAGGGAAATCTAAGCAAGCCTCCAAAGAAGGCAGAACTGGATCCCAGCTGACTTTGGCACACTTAATTTCAACATTGCAAATTACTCATAGTTTACAAAAGTTGGGGATTCTTAATGTGATTTTTATGACTGTTTGAGAGTTTTTCCCACAGTTTTCAGTAACCTTTATGCTACTACTTTTCTGTTCCTCTCTCTCTCTCTCTCTCTCTGAGTTTCCCTTCAGGATATTCTTTTTCTTCTCAAGATATACGGAGTATTTCTGGAACTTTATTATGAGCACAATGTTTCACCTAAGATATAAGAAGTAAACTAAGTTAATGAGAAAAATAAACAATTTCATGTGTGTTAACCTTCAGAATAGCGGACTAGATTTTCAGATCCCATTATTAAATTGATACATTTAAACTAAAAAAGCTTCATTAAAAGTGTTTTAAATAATTACTGTATGACTTAGCAAAACATGATAATCACTGTTCCATTATTTACTGCAAATAGTGGTTGAATGCTACTTCATAAACATTTCAATTAGGAGTGTCTACTACTTTTTGAACACTATCTCTAATCTCTATTGCTCCAAATCTTAACCTTCCTTGCAAGCTTTGGAAAACTATTCTGATCAGGAGTAATCTGAAGGAGGACAAAATGGATATTAGATTATACTAATTTTATCCAAACAGATAAAAAATCAGACTAATTTTATTTGATACTTAATTTTTTCCCAGTATGCCAAATTTAGTAAAAGAAAAAGAAGAAAAAGAACAACAGCACTCTACTAAATTGGGACAATGGGAATATGTTATTCCTTTTTCAGAATTCATTAATGTATGTGTTGGAGTGCAAAGATGGAAAGGAATAACTAATATTCTTCAGTGCAGTTTAGAAGTCAGCTAATAGTCACATCTACTCAGTACCAGTATGACAGAAGCAGAGACTGAACCTGAATAAAAACTGGCACAGTATTTTACAGATAGGTCACGAGGAGAAAATATCTGAAGATAATGTAATAGTATTTTTGGAAATCAACATTCAGAGAATTAATTAAATGATATAAACTAAGAACTCTTTTTACATTATAGTCTCTAACTATGAGAAAGCTACAGTGCTACAGTGTACTGCTGAAGCTTCTTAAATCTAGATAAAGCTTGTTTGAAAACCAGTGAAGTACCTTGATTTCTTCCATTATCTTGTACATACTTGCATACAAAATTTCCAAACCATTCTCTTAATTTATTTACCAAGATATTTTAATAACATCAGAGTGAGCCAGGCAGGAAATAAACATTAGGAATCAAGTTTTAACAAAAGTATGATATAAATTGTGCATATTTCTCTAGCTCTATATTGTCAGTATTGTGAAACAGACATTGGAATAAAACCAAAATATTTCAGGATCTTACCATGTATCTTTTCTCTTTGGGTCATTTCTATTCAGAGGTCTTTGATTATTTTTGTTTGTTGATTTTCTATTGCCTATACTTCCCTGTGATTTGAGTCTTTAAGTCAATGATTCATCAAGCAAGCACTTTAGATTGCCTTAAAAGGGAAGACAAAAGTTATTTACTTCCTAACAACTATTTGTCCCTGATCTGATAACATCAGACCTTCAATGACAGAGCTTTCTATATGCGCCATGCTGTTATCTCTATTATCTTCTGTGTTTCAGGGAATTCAGTGTCACAGAACTCACAGTAGACATCAGAAACTTGTGAATGTTTTTAAGGATGGTCACACACTGGAATAGGTTGCCCAGAGAGGTTGAGCCTCCATCGTGAGAGATACTCAAAACTTGTCTGGACATGGCCCTGAACAATGTGCTCTAGCTGACCCTGCTCTGAACAGGTGGTGTGACAAGATAATTTGTAAAGGTGCCATGCTGCCTCCTGTGTTCTGGTGATTCTGTCAGTGAACTGGGTACTAATATACTAGCAGCTCTGTACTCATCTCTAGCCAAAACAATAGGAATTTTGATAATTCAAGAAAGTATTAAAATATGGAAATATACTAAGTGTTAGTGTAGCTTTCTGCCAGCAATAAAGTTGCAGAGATGTAGAATAAATTTTAACTGAGTCACTGTAAAAAGCTATGCTTGAGATCTCCTACTCGTGAATCTAAGAAAATTTAAATAAATTTTCTTATACTATATGAACAAAATTTTTATGTCTTACAGTTATATACTCAACCATTGCCAAATAATATTTTCAATAAAGCAGATGAAAAAAACTCTAGAAAATGTAAGACAGTGTGACTGTGACAATATCTGATTCTCAAAGTATAACTAATTCTATAACAATATACAATCCTTTCCACTGGGAATGCAGTGATGAGGTTGACCAGCTGTTTTCCCCATCCTGCAGAGATCTGTGTTCATGACTGAAATTTTTAATATCGTACTGAGTAGAAAAGCCCAACGCTGTCTAAGCTGACTTCTTGTTCTGAGTTGTTGCCATCTTCTCATTTTTCTCCTTTACTTTGTCCTTGCCCCAGCATCCCACCAGTTTGGCTTCAACCCACATCTTGTGCTACTAACCAATTCTCCGTTGCTGTCTTTCTCTGCTTTGTTTATTTCAACCTGAAAATATGTTGGATACGTTCTCATAACACCTCCTTTTCTATTCCAGTTTTCACGTTTTTAACCTTTACTAGTGGGAGGAAAGAAGAACAGTGCATCTGGTGTGTCACTTGCTGTCAGTCTTCAAGAATAGTGATGAAAATATATGTATCTATCTTGATGTATACATAGTTTTTGCCTGGAGTAAGCAGAAACTGTAGTAGGTTGACACAAATTTGGCTTTCCCTGCAAGATTTTAATGCCAGATTCCCTTTCCTCCTTTCTGTGATACCATAGCATGCACCCGGTTTAAGATGACACTGAGATGGGAACATGGAAGGATGTGACAATTTGTTCCTTGTATATTTTATACTTAAACTGAGGAAAGCAGTAAGAATATGTCCAGACTGTTTCCTAAAGACACAAGAACAGACCTAATTAATTTACAGTTCACAGGGGTTCGGTTGAATTTGATAATAATTTATGACAATACTCTATACATATGTACATATATGTGCATATGTATACTGATGTACATATATATGTCTCTATATACATAAGTATAAATTATTATAGTATAAATTATTATATATCTAAATATATGTATAGTATGATATTATCATACATTATTTCCAGTTAGAGAGATCCAAGACCACATCTCCTGTGCATGTTCACTGCTTTAATATCTATAATGGAAAAATAATTAACTACTGGAACAATATAAATAAACAAATTATATTAATTTTCCTATCCCCTTTCCTATTTCTCTTTCCCTCTCTCTCTCTCTTCCTCTTTCCCCTCTCAATCTCTTTATTTTTCTTTACCACCCTTTGCCTTAAATTTTCCTCAGAGTACTTGACAGGAAGTAAAACCTGTGCCAAAGCACCCTTTATCCATATCGTTTATTGTTACAACATTCCCTAATTTTACATCAAGGTGGTTGACTAATTGTTGTTGAAAAGCTCGATGAATTGTTTTGTATTGTTCCTCTGAGTCACAGTGTGATCTCAGTTATTTCTGTGACCCCTGCCCTGTTCCTAAGATTCCAAGGATTCACCTTTCACACAGCCCACAGAGTGGGATGAAACCAATGGTAAATGAAATGAAATGTGATGTTGGGAGCTCTTTATCCTTAACATTGCCATGCAGAGGGTCTCTCATGAACATGTTCAGATTCACCTTGGTTAGATTCACCAGGAAATATTGAGAATTGTTGAGAAACAACACAGGGGAAAAATATCAGTTCTCCATCACAGACACCCTAACTGGACAGCCTCAGTTCTTTCTGCATCAGCTGTGAACAAAATAAACCTCTCAAAAATCCCTGTCAGACTTTGAGTAGAAAGAATTCTTCAATTCTTTTAAGTTAGAATGAAATCCTTGAATTCAGAACATAAAAAATAGTATTAAATAAAGACTGTAGTATAGCTGCTTTAATCTTCACATCCTAGTTAAAGACTTGTATGACAATTGTAAGGTAATCCAGTCTCACTCACAAAGATCTATATTCAGTGTTCAAGAGATATATTGGTATTTTAATCTTCCTTTGCATTACAAAATAAAGAAGACTTGAAACAAAACAATTATTATATAATAAAATGGCACAAGAATATTTGTAATACTATATTTACTGAAATAAATGATGTTTTTGCCTTTCATTTCTGTGGGACTAGCCTTTCATCCAAAAATTATGAATCCACATACGCTTAAACCCAACGTCAATATTTGTATGGTTCCCCATGTATAGAATTTTACCTAAGCAGTATTTAATTTATAAACTCTCACTTAACTCTATTTTGTTTCTGCTATTTTGCTTTGGTTTTAGTTTTGTCTTTGGTTAAGGACATTTATGTTTAACTAGCAGTGTACACGAGGTCTGCAATTTAATAACAAAACAAATTTCTCATCTGCTGAATTGATCAAAAAGTCTATGCCTGCATGATTGGTATCTATTTATGGAAACCCAAGTGTCCATCTGTGATGCATTTTAACAAGGAAATTTTAATAGGGACTGTCTTGTTGAAGTCATATTAAATGCTGCCTATCCTCTTGCTGCTTCTCCAATCTCTATAACTTAAAAAATCCTTACGGGAAACAAAAAGTTTATTACACTAATATTTCAGATAGTGGCTTGTAGCAGGAAGCAGAGTAAGCGTCATCTAAACAGAGTACATATCAGATGGTAAGTAAGAATTTATCTTGTGATGAAGCAGAAGAAAAAATGCGTAACTTTCAAGCTCTATAAATAAGTAATGCTCTTTGATTCAGGCACACACTGATTTTTAATTTCTATTGGAAAACTGTATGTTTCTGGATTCATTATGTCTGTGTGGTAGCATTTGGATTTGTCTGTAAATCATACTTAACAATAAAAGCAATCACTTATATGTGATATAATGTTTCATAATTCTTAATAAGTCTTGTTAAATTCATCCTTAAGAAATGCTTTTCTGGCAGGAACAAGGCAAGAAAATTCACATGAAATTTTAATTTCAATGTAAATCCAAATATTACATCATATGCCAACTAGTCTGAATAAGAAAAAAAAATACAAACACTTTCCTTCTGTTATTAAAGTTCATCCAAACAAGATTTTTTGCAATTCTCTATGGTGTGCTTTTGGAAATGATTCAAATCTTACTTGCTGAAAATGTTTAAAACAACCCAAAAAACCTACAGTGTATGCTCCATTATACTTTCAGCATTGTTAGAGCTCTACTGCATTTCGGACAACAAAGTGTATGTGTGTTTTACATGCCAGTTAACATGTTCTCCTTTTCTTTCCTGCTGTGTTGAACAATTCACGACTTTCTTTCTCAGTACTCCTGACTCATGTATTTACCACATCTTTTAACCTGATAAATAGTATGGATTCTTATTCCCAATTTGTTTGTCACTTTGTTATTGCTTTACACAGAAATAAAGGAAGGATGGAGACTGGGAATGAGGTCACTATCTTCTCCCTTTAAGGTATAAAAAAAGAGTAATGAAAAGAGCTAAAAGTAGTTCAAATCCCTGGTTCTGGCTAATTTTCGCAGAATGTGAAGAAATGAGGAGTGTGTGAAGAAGAGGTCCTATATGGCCTCATGACTGCAAAGGGTGACATGTTATTAGTGGAGACTGGACTTGCATATATGCTCAAGAAATCACAGAAGTATAGAGTCATGGAATGGTTTAGATTGGAAGGGACCTTTAAAGATCACCAAACTCCTGCCATGGACAGAGTTCACCAAGGCCCCATCCAGGCTGGCCTTGAGTGCCTCCACGGATGGGACATCTACAAATTCTCTGGACAGAATGTGGCAATGCCTTAACCACTCTCTGAGTGAAGAATTTCTTGCCAACATCTAACCTCATTCCCTCATTTTAGTTTAAAACCAATCCTCCTTGTCCTGTTGCTATAAGACCATTTAGAAAGCCAGAACACCCTCCTGCTTATAAGCTCCCATCAAGTACTGGAAGGTCACAAGGTGTCTCTGGAGCCTTCTCTTCTCCCAGCTAAACAAGCCCAGTTCCTTCATCCTTTCTTCACAGGAGAGGTGATCCAGCCCTTTGATCATCTTTATAGCTCTCTTCTGAACCCACTCCAATAGCTTCATATCTTTCTTATGATAGAAGCCTCCGGCCTGGATGCAGTACTCCAGATGGGGGCTTATAAGGGCAGAATAGAGGAGGGCAATCATCTCCCTTTCCCTGCTGACCACCCAGTATATTGTTGTCTTCCAGACTGCAAGCACACACTGCAAGCCTGTGTCTAGCTTTTTTGTACACCTGGACCTCCATGTCCTCTGCAGGGCTGTTCACAACGAGCTCTTCTCCCAGTCTGTACTGTATATCTGTGACTGCCCAAACCAAGTGCAACACCTTCCACATGGTCTTGTTTAACCTAATTATATGCTCATGGGTCCATTTTTCAAGCCTGTCTAGGTCCCTCTGGATGACATCCCTTCCTTTTATAGTGTCAACAACACCACTCAGCTTGGTGTCATCAGCAAATTTGCTGAGGATACATACAATCACACTATCTATGTCATGATAAAGATGTTGAAGAGCACTGGTCCCAAGACAGACCCTTGAGCAACACCACTCATTATATACTTCCAACTGGACACAGATCTTTGAAGCACAACACACAGGCTGTGACCATTCAAACAATTCTTTGGCCACTGCATAGTTCACCTTTCAAATTCATACATCTCAAATTTATTGATAAGAATATGGTGTGGTACCATGTCAAAGGCCTTGCATGAGTCCAGATAGACAACATCAGTTGCCTTTCCTTGGTCCACCAATGCCATCACTCCATCGTAGAAAGACAGTATATTGGTCAGACATGACTTTCCATGGAAAAGAACAACTTAGTAAAGGGATCCATATGTTTGATATTACACATATGCAGTTACACAAATTCTTTTTGGTAATTTTAGACATAAAATTGAGCTGAATATGTGGAAGAAAATACAAACACCTAATTATAATTGTTATTGGAACTATAAGTGTCCTACTAGCGTTTTTATTAAGTTAGATGTTGTTTGTTGTTTATCAGACTGTTAACAACAAGTGTAGAGGGAATAAATTATTTATGCAAGCTGTTCAGAAAGTTATGGTGTGTTTTTCATTTAAAATTTTCAAACTACATATGGAGAAAATGCAATGACCCTATGAAAGAAAAGAACTTTTACTACTACACAGTTAAGTATCTCTCAATGATATTTGAGCGAGCATAATTTTTTTTAAATGTACATGGAAGTTTCTTTCATACACTGCAAAAATTTTGGGTGATTCAGTTTGTATCAGTGATTATTGATATTGTATCTGCCAGTGATTTTAAGAGAAAAACTGCTTCATTCTTTATATGGTGACTGAATCACAGAATCTCAAATTGTCTGAGGCTGGAATATCATCTGGTCCAACTACTGCTCAAGCAGGGGCACCCAGAGCAGGGTGCAGAGAACCATATCCTGGTAGCTTCTGAAGATACTCAAGGAGGAGACTACAACTCTCTTGTCAGCCTCTGCCAGTGCTCCATTGCCTGCAAATCAAAGTGCTCTTGATGTCTAGAGGGAACCTCTTGTGTTCCAATTAGAACCTACTGCTCCTTGTCCTGTCAGTCGGCACCACTGAAGAGAAACTCTCTGTCTTTGCATCTTCCCTTCTAGTGAATAAATAATTTGACATGATTATCCCTGAACATTCTATTTTCTCAGCCTTTCCACGCAGGATATGTACTCCAGTCCCTGCATAATTCTTTGATCTACCATGTTCAGTATGTCTGTATCATTCTTGTACTGGGTAGTCCAGAACCAGTGCTGAGTAGAGGGGAAGAATCATGTCATTCCAGCTGCTGGTCATGCTTCATCTAAAGCAGTTCACTTTACCATCAGCCTTCTTAGCAGCAAGGGCATATCGCAGGCTCATAAACTTCATCTTGATTGACTTAACTTTCTAGTTGTAAACATTCCACTCAGTGTGTGACATTCACACTCTTATTTTTTAACCTTGGAGACTGCTTAATTCACATATAGTGTCATAGTACTTCTGATTTGCTTGAAATGGAAAATAACTTATTTTAAATTTGCCTTGCTTCAAGGTAAAGGTTGTACATTTATTATTAGTAGTAGTAGAATTAGTTTTAGCATCGTTGTTATTGGCCTGAAGGCAGCAATTATGTGAATGTTAGTTTAATATGGAGATGGCACCAAACTGGGGAAACAGTCAGTATGCTGGAATGCAGAGCTGTCATCCAAAGAGACCCAGAGAGGCAGGAGGAATGGTTTGCTGTAAAACTCATGAAATTCAAGAGATAAAAATGTCAACACACTTAGTCTGCACTTATATTCTTCCCTAGACATCTGCTATAAGCCATCATTGCTCTTCTGTTATTACATTTCTGTTTAAAGCAGTGGTAAATGCACATAAATTGAGAGATTCATCATAATACAAGTAAATATCAATACAATTATACTTAGGAAATACATTAAAAAATACTAACATGATGGCTCTGCATCATCCCCAACATTTATTTTCTGTTTATTTGACTGTCAGAATACAATCTTTAGTATGTTTAAATATTTTTCTAATATTTCACCTCACTGTTCTACATTTTTCTTTTGTGATTTAAGGCAAATGCTAATTTATTTGCAGTCATTGATAGATTCCCATTTGTTGTGCAACTAACTGCCTAACAAATCACTTTTCATGTTCTCTGTTGTTTAAGATCTGGGAATCCAAACACATATAAATACTATGCAAGTTCTTCGTAGCAAAACTTTACTTGCTTAGATACCCATCTAAATCTTCCTTTGTACTTCATACGAACCATCTGATTGTTCACTGTTCTATCTCTGAAGCCCTTATTTGTTGGATTTTAAATTTCAGTGTAAATTAACATTTGTCACCATTGGAAAAGAAAGTAATAAATCTTACATGTAGGCCTTGAGAGTTCATCTAGTTTCACCTGCCTCCTAAAGCTGTTACTTATGGAATAGTACATCTTTATTAAATACCTAGTTTTATACTTTGGTTTTATCTGAAAAGAACTAAATTTACATTATTCCAGCCTAGATCTTCGTTTACAGGCAAGTGTACCCTAATTTATTCATTGTTTACAAAATAGACAAACAAACAAAAATCAGCCACACTAAAATACAATTTCCTTCACTCATTTCAGAATATCAAGTAGAAATTAAATAATGTGGCGAAAATACCATGTATATGAGTTAAAAAAAAAAAGACATGCATCTCAATAAATTCAGAGGCTAGGATTTTGAGGATGTGTTTCAATTTTACATTCAGTGTCATTTAGTTTATACTAAAGTAGAATGGAATATTTAGACAAACTACTGTCTGACAAAGGCAAAATGCAGTTATTTTATCAGAAGTACCTGATGCATTTGGAACTCTTTGGAATTCTTTGCTTGTCTTTCTTTCAATACTTGGGCATTAATCGCTTGCCTCTTTTAGGTATTTCAGATGTTTAGATGTTTCAGATGTTTGGATGTTTTATACACTTCAACAATTCAAAAAGCACTAAATGCTTCTATTTATGAAAGTACTTCCCATCTTTATTCAAAGATACAAAGGTATACAGAATATGGGCAGAAACAAACTGTGATTTTACCAAAGGTAAAAAGCAGATGCATCTTCAGTAAGACAGAAGATTTCCTCTTGGAATGCAGAAGACCTGACTAATTTGTCATCAAGTAAAAGAAGTAACCTTGTAGCAACTGGCAATTTTGTAGTTAAACTGTGAAGACAGAGATATAAAAATGACACAAGAGCACTGTACGTAAGTGACACCTTGTATCATAGCTTTCTAGTCTTGGCTAATCAGCAGATGATAAAGCCATGATGAGATATTCAATTCTGTACCGTAAGAAATATATGTTTTGCAATTACTTCATTTGTTTAGCCTAACATGCAAACTGAAGGACGATTGGTTTATTTGATTATATACTCAACAATAATAAAAGAAAATAGCTATTTAAATAAACAGGTTTTATTGACATAGAGAGAAATGAAGCAGGCTATCAGAAATGCATTATATTTGGGTACTGAAAATATGTTAGACCAACAGAGTCGTAAAATTCTGATTAGTTTTGAAAACAGAAGTATTGAATTCCATCACTGGATGGCTACAGATGTTAATCTAGAAAGTTGTTTCTAAATTTCTGCATCCCTCAGTGACTTAGTAATTACATTTGATTAATTTATATAAAGTGGCTTCTTTTCCCTAAATTTGTGCTTAATGAAATATCCTAAATTAGAATTATTGTTAACATAAACTCAATTAGTCTTTGTGTATTATGAAAAAAATAATACTACAGAATCTCTGGAGTCAGGTAGCTACATAACTTTATTAAACAAATGCAATTGTCCAAAGTAATCTTGTTAAAAGAATTCATATCTTTCCTCTGTAAAGCAATTTCACAGAATGTCATTCTATAGCAGTGAATCTTCTCTATCTTTTTTTTTTCCTCTCAGATTACCACAATGTTTTATAGATTTTCAAATATTAAATCAAGATTTATCTTCAAAAGCTTGCAAATTAGAACAGTAAACTGAATCCTTTATCAGACTGCTGATATTAATATTCATAGAATTATATAATCAAAATACAACTACCTGTACTCTCTAGCTACAGTTCCTAACCACCCTATTAAGCCCAATTTTCTCATTTCTGTCAGAGGTACAAACACTTAAATGGACAGAGTGATGGTCTGAGTATTCAACTTGGCAATAATCATGTCCTGTTAATGCTGCTCACCTGAAATATTTGTTCTGTTTGATCTGATAGTTTGAATGACCCAGATTAAAAATTTTAATGCATCTGTATGCAAATTGTATCTAAGAACTGAAAAAAAAAAATTGTTTGTTTACTTCCAGAAATAAAAGACCAAAAAAACCCAAACCAAACAAAACCAAAAACAAACCAAAAACAAACAAACAAAAAAAAAAGTGATTAAAACTTGCAAGCCCTTATAAAAATATTTCAGGGCATTCAGAACACAAATGCATTTTCTGTGCATAAGCAGCATAATAATTTTTCATACCTCAGCACTTAATTACTCTGGGATAATGGTGCCGATGATGAGAGAGAATAAAAGTACTTTCCACAAAACAAATGAAGCTTTTTTCATTAAAAATAAGATTTCTATTCTGTGCTTTTGTTTAACATATAGATTTAATTAAAACACCGCTGGCAATTTTTAATGTTGATGGTAAATGGATTATAGAACATAGAATGGCTCATGCAAACAAGCAAGTTGCACCTGAATATAGTGATAACTTACATTTTCTTGACTTAATAACCCTTTCCTATTGCTTTTTTTAATTTTTAATAATGCCAAGCACGGTATTTTATCTGTGTCGCTACTGGCACTTACTCAGAGCAGGACTGGAATACAAACAATCTCATCTTATTTCTGGCACTAACAACACGTTTTCCTAACATCAGTTCTTCAACAATAACAGTGCTATTACATTTCTTTTATTATCAGAACTTGCCTTCTATTCTAATTCTTCAGTTGAATTTTTATTTGTTTGTTTCGCATCTTTATTTTATAGACTCATTTTCGCTTCTGCATCTTCTCTTCCTTAAGAATTTTTGGTTGATCAGTGTTAGGATGTTGTGCAATTACTTCTTTTATTGTTTGCAGTGCATGTCTTAGAACCTCTCACCTTATCTTTATGATTATGGAATCCCGCTGTTTTTGCAGCACTTTGATATTGAAAATGTTATGACTGTTGTTTGGTATTTTTTCTGAAAACTTTCCTAACTTATATGCAAGTAGTCAGACCATCTTTATAGTAACAATAAAATGTGTTTATTTTTCTTTTAATTACAATATATGCCCTTCTCTCTGAGTGGAGTTGTAGAATATAATTAAAAGAAAGAACAATCTAATTCCAAGCAAACTGAAAACTCATTTCTATTTTAGTGTTATTTGCTTTTTTTTTTTTGGAGAGAGTAGGGGGAGGAAAAAAAGAAAAAGGGCAATTAGCAGTAGAGGGGTAGAAATCACTGATGAAGATAAAATGAATATGTTAACACACATCTATTAATCTATTAGGTCTATTTCTCTTGTCCTGACTACTTTAAAAAATAAGTACAAAAACAGAATTTGTTCAATCAACTTCAAAAAATGGCAAGTCATACTGGATTACAGAATGAGGTATTAAAACGTTATATTAAATGTTTAAAGCAGAGGTATAATGTCTTTTTGAATCAGAAGGTATTGGGAATGGGAGCAGCATGAAGGGACCCAGAGGCAAAGAACGTTCTGGAAAGAGCGTCTGACAGGGGATGGGTGTCCTCCAGTGAAATCCAAAATATATTAGATAACACAGGGCAATAAAGTAAACCATTATCTTCATAGGAATTTGTCCCTTGACTGCAAATAGAATCATAGAATCACACAATATCTTAAGTTGGAAGAGATCCACTTTGAGTTCAGCTAATGCAAATGTCTCATCAAACTTCTGAATAAGGCAGAAGGAGGGAACACAGAAAAGAACTTTTAACTGTCTGGGACAAGTGACTGCAAAAGTACACTTGATTTTCTGTTTGAAAGACAATGTGTCCCAGTTGTGCAGATGCCAGAATGCTCCAGGGATATGGATAAGGACATACAGACTTTTGGGAGGAGTTACTGCAAGCGGAATATTCGGTTCTAGATATATAGCTTCACAGCTTACAAGAACAGAAGAGAACTGACAAATCATAATGTGAAAGATAAATAACAGTAATGTGCACTTGTACATAACAATGAAAAACTATCATATCATTCTATGTTAAGTTCCAGTGCTTAATTACTTGAATAATAGAAAATTCTTTATAAATGCTAAATCTAGTCAGACCTTCTCTAACTGTTAATTTTAGCACTTTATGTTGTAAATTAAACAACTTAATTAAGTATAATCTATTGTCCAAATTTTGCTTTCTGCATAGGCACATCTAGATTAAGATCCAGGTCCAGCCTGACTCTCTCTGGAGTCATGTTGCCTGTATAAGGTAGTGTTTCTGACTGGCATAAATAACAACATAAAGAGTAAGACAATAGAGAAAAAGTGTTGCCTAAAATAAATAGGATGCTACAGAGAAAAGAAAATCCTTTAACTAAAGATTAGGATAAGTAATCTATGACACTGCAAACATTGAATGTGGTTCAGGGATTGGTATATTTATGGAAAATAACCTCAGATTTCTCATGTATATAGTTCTGTGTATGGCTGCCAGAAGCACAGCTCTGTACACTTGATAACTTATTGTAGGGAGCTGTTGGGTGCCTCCAAATCTGACCCAGGTCATCTTTGACCACTATTCATCACAGGGAAATTGCACCTGCCTTTACCACTCCTGGAGCTCCACTGAGCCCCTTCTGGTGTGTCATGGCTTTCCTGCACCAGGGGCCCAAAACAGTAGGCAGTATCTGAAGAACTGCACATCTTTTAATACTTCCTAGGACATATGTGTCAGAAAGATGCAGAACTCTTCTAATGGGTCCAGAGGAGAGCCACTAAAATGATCAGAAGGCTGGAGCACCTCTCCTATGAGGAAAGGTTGAGGGAACTGGGCTTGTTTAACTTGGAGAAGCGGAGGCTCCAGGAAGACCTCATCCCTTCCAGTACTTGAAGGAAGCATATAAACAGGAGGGGGAATGACTGTTTAAATGTGTTGATAGTGATAGGGCAAGGGGGAATGATTTTAAACTAAGATAGGGGAGATTTAGTTTAGATGTTAGAAGGAAGTTTTTCATTCAGAGGGTGGTGACACACTGGAACATGTTGCTCAGTGATGTTGTGGATACCCCATCCCTGGAGGCATTCAGGGCAAGGCTAGATGTGGCTCTGGGCAGCCTGGTCTAGTGGTTGACAACTTTGAGGTCCTTTTCAACCCAGGCCATCCTATGATACTATGATTTTTCTGCTGCAGCATGATGCTACCTCACATTCAGCCTGTTGTCCACTAGTACTTCTGGGCCCTTTTCAACAGATGTACCCCCTGGAATGTCAGTCAGGTATATACATCCCAACATTTATGAGTATACAAATTGGCTACTGTGACTTAAAAGGGTGGTAAAGAATAATTTATTTTGATTTCTTCCCAAGGTGACTTTGCATCTTGGCAGCTTTAATCTCAGTTTTGACATGTATCCATGTTGAGCTTGGAACCGGTCCTTCAATGAACTAATCTTTAATGTCTTAATAGTGAAATATGTCTTCTAACTTGTTCAATTTTATACAAAAACATGCCTGTATAATAGCTTTGATAATAAAATGAAAATTAAAAGGTGAATTTAATTGAAAAATTACAAACTAGCAAGGCGGTCATACGTATATTTTGATCTAAGATTCCATGCAGTTTTGTCCTTTGCTGACATTTTTCAGTTCTTGATTATTGGTTCCTACAAGTGAATTTTAGAACTGAGAATTGTGGGTAGGGGTTTTAATACACACAGATTATAGCTGTGATTTTGTATTAGTCACTTAACATTTGCATTACATGACCAACTGTGTTTGCTTTTGACTTAAAAGTTTCAGAAAGTATTTTCTTGGACTGAAGCTCAGCTGTTCATGACTTGTCTTTTCTTGTTCCATTACACTGAAAGGTGTTTTGTTTATTTGTTTACTTTTCCTTATGCTATCTGGTGAAGTGAGCTTTTACTTGCACATCATTTCTGAGGTGGAGTTGCATATGCATAGTGGAACAAACTTCTTGTACGACTAAGCAGGTTTCCTTATGTTCCCCTGCAACTTTCTCTACTGTGTCTTCCCAGAACATACCTTTCAATTATTGCTTAGCTACTTGTGAAAACCTAGCAGTGAAAACATTTGTTTGTATTTTGCTGGTTAGCATATCATTACCAGCAACCATGAGAACCAAGTCTTAAAGCCACTGTGCTAAAAATAAATATATTTGCCTGGTATTTTAAGTACTGTACTAGAGAGCATAGCCTTTTGAAAGAACAAGCTTTGCAAAATAGCTCTTGTTAATTGGCTGTATTACTATGAAACACAAACTGCATTACCAATTCTTGCAAGGTCATAATCATCAGAAATATTCCACTAAACGAAGAGAAAACAACTGTTAAGTTTTAACCCTACCAAGTAGCTCAGCATACACAGCTGCTCACTTGCTTTCCCTGGTTGGAATGGAGAGAGAATCATAAAGGTAAAAGTGTGAGAACATGAGTTGAGATAAAAACAGTTTAAAAGATAAAACAAAAATTACTCATGAACGCAAAGAAAAGCAATTCATTCATTCACTACATCCCATTGTAGGGAGATATTCAATCCCTTCTAGGAAAGAAGGACTCATCATATGTGACAGTTTGTTGAGAAGACAAACATCATTTTTGTGAACATCCATCCCACCATTACTCCTTTTTATTTTTTTTTTGTGAGCATGTTATATTATGGGGTATTCCTTTGTTCAGACTGAGTCTGCTTGCCCTGGTAACACCTCCACTCAACTTCCTGTGCACATTCAGCCTGCTTGCTGACATTAAGACAAGTGATGAGAAGTAGAAAAGTCTTTGAGACTTTGCAAGCACTTCTTAGCCAGAACTAAAACACTGTTGTGTTATCATCACTGTTTTCACCAAAAATCCAGAGCACAATATCATACAAACTTGTTTGAAGAAATTAATTCTATCCCAGACGAAATCATAAGGACTATGTATTTCAAGCTTGCTTCCTAAACAATACATTTTCACCAAATAAATCAGTTCATAGAATTTCTTAGTAATAATGTGAATTACCTGATGTGTGTGAAAAATATAAAATGTTATGCCACTCTACAGATCGCAGCATATTCCCTGAAACTGCTGTCTTTCCAAAACATCTTAATTTTTCACCAAAACTTGATAGATTCCAAAAGCTCACCCACAGGGGACTCATCTAATTTACAGTCTCTAATACAGAACAGTGAAACTTAGCGGTCATGCTTAAGTGATCCTCAGTATTCTTCTCCCCTGCAGTCACTCAAAAAATGTTCTTAACAAAGAACACTGAAAGGTGAGAAGTGGCATATTCTGCTGCAAATAGTACTTTTTTGAGACACCCAACACGTCTCAATTTACTTTTTCATTCATTAGCTGTCCCTGCTATAGCACGATCTTTACATTATGCCTGTACCACTCATATAGCTTGTTAAGGTGATCTTAGCAGTCTAGGCACTCTTGAAAAATGATATTAGCATTTCCCAGTTATTTATCACATCTGTAGTCTTAGCATCCTTTCTTTTCCTCATTCCTTTAATCTTAAAGACTTTTCCTCATCAGAGGATAATTTTTCTGATTACAGTACTCAGAGAATGAGTCGTACTCATCAGCTTCACTCCTCTTTAAAAAAAGTTGTTAAGCCTCGTGTTGCAATTATGACTGGTATCCGGATTTTTGATGTTCAAACTAAAGTACAGTCTGTGAAGAGAAATGAGCCGAAAGCAGTACAAGTGGTACTTGTTAAAACCCTGTCCCAGTTTTCATGTTATTCTTGATTTGTTGGTTTGATTAAATTGCTTCATTTGACAGTTCATCAGCATTTGCTGATTATTTACCCTGCTGATTTACATGAGGGTTTTTAAAACCCCCCTGTAAAAACATGGAAAAAAATGCCTAGCTATGAGCCACTGGTCATGGCAATACATGTGGTGTTTCAAGTAAAGATATGCTTGGTGAAGATAGAAATTCTGCATATATTAACTTATTTATTAACAACTCTCTTTAACAAAAGGGAAAAGGAAGAACTATTGATGTATGTCTTGATGAAATCCATGATTTACTTTTTCTACACTGAATAGGCAGTGGTGTAACAAAATTTATGAAAATTTTTTTTCTTATGGATCAGAAATTGAGAGCCCTTGTTGCAGAAGTACTATCAACATCTGAAAGGAAGTTTAGTACTCTCCTAGATCTTTAATCCTAATGATTGCTGAAATAAGCAGACGCAAGTAGTACATCAGATAATAAGGAAGCTCTAGTGAATAATTTTGCACAGTGAGGCTACCAACAAAGAAAGCTTTTCAATTTTCCACTGAAGTTTACGTTCCGTAAGAACCAGAAGCCTCCTGGAGAACAGTATCAATCCATCTCCACAAAAGCAGTTTTGGCTTTTTCTTTCTGAGTTAATGCTTTCTCCTCTTGAAATGCACCTACAACTCCAAAACCACACAGAAGAATACTCTGACATAGAAGAAATACAGCGATCTGGGTTACAAAGTGTATGTTTAATTCGCATGCAGAATGCCTGCAGGTAGCAAGCCACCAATGAATGGAGGCACCGGGGTTAAACACATCAGGGCAGGAAGAAAGCACAAGGATACATGGTCCTACTTGCAGGAAAGGCAGTACTTATGAAGAAAGGGGGCACCCTGCGGTGCTTAGGGTAAGGAATAAATGCAAGAAAAGGAGAGATCAAGGTTGTATGAGGACGAACATGTGTGGAGAAACATAGGGAAAAGGGATTAAAGTGTCTGGCAGTGTGATCAGGGGCAGGTCAATTGACATGCCCAGCCATGCCTGCTTTACATGTTCTACATTAAGTTATGCTTCTGCTAGTTTTCCTGGGACAAAGTTTTCAGTCCCCTGTGCTTGTGCCTGGCAGGACTGAGCATGGCACCCATGGCTGAGGTTTGGGTGGAAGCCAGACACATGGGGTACATGCAGTGTATGTGCATAACCATTGTCAAATGCAGACTAGAGCCACCAGTGGGGATACTGGGAGCTTAACGACAGGTATCAGGAACACAAAGAGGTTGGGCCCAGCCACAGGGGAGTTGTGCATGTGTGTGTGTTTGTGTGTTCATGCCATGGATGAACAGTATTCTGCATAGCTGGACTTGTATATGTATGTGCACATTACATGGTGCACCTGCTGGCAGGACACAGGGCAGAGAGCTGCAGGCCTCCATTACAATACAGCAAAAGTGTGAATGATAATGAAGAGGTATTTTTAGGTGTGCTGACTTGTAAAGATGTCTAGAACATCAATCCTGCTAAAGACTTAATGGTAAAACAACTCTCACTCAACATCCAGCACATTCTTTTTGGATTCTAATAGGTAGCATCAAGAATTAACTTGCAATGGCGCCACATCAGTTGAACTGACTACAGGGAAAGTAGGTTAGGGAACAGGAGCCACACAAGTGCTCTGAATGACTTCAGCATCATGTGCCATGCAAAACTGACATACAAATCCAGAATTAAAATTACTCAGTGCTTGTTGATCAGTGTAGAAATTAATTATTCTCTATTCTCGCTTAAAAACGAGCATTTTAAAATTAAAATTCACTTAAAAATTTTGTGTTTCTGATATTTCCGAGCAAGACTAGTATAACATAATATCCAAACAGTCATGCAGGCTTTGCTATTAAAAGAAAGATGAAGAGATAGATTTATCTTTAGAGCACTGATCATCAGCTGTAGCAAGAAACTTTTACTGTAGTAGGCACAGAACCTTCACAAATTCTGCAGTACTCTCATATGCAAGATGAGAGAGCAAAAGTTTAGCGAACCAGTACTTCAAATTACTGCTCTTGCACACAGATGTGCCTGCAAGCTAATGTTTTATAATGATTCCATTTATGGCAATTAAGAAAAGATATATGGGATTTGGCAGCCACAGAATTTCACCCACACATCTGGAAGCACTTGAAGAATATGTTACTCAGCTGTCTCACTCAGCTCACTACTGAATTGCTTACTATCCCCTGCACTTGAATGCGTTCATTTCAGTTGAATGTTACTTTGTTTTCAGATTGTGCTTGAAGATGTAGTTCTCTCACACAATTCTTGTCAATACAGGGTGCTCGGGAGAGAATGATGCCTATATTTAGGCATTAGGAATAATAGAAAAAGTGAAAAGAGAAAAAAAACAACACCAAAACAAACAAACAAAAAAACCCTAATTTTTTAGATGACAGAGGAATTACTGGGGTTTACTTAATCCTTAGTTATTACAGTTCCTGAAAACTCCCCAGCTACTTCCAGAATCTCCCTTTGAGGTGAAATGAATAGATGCCAGAACACATGGAATATGAGTTCTCTTGGATACAAGGGGTAAAACACTGTATCATCACTATGTAAATATCTGAATCTGTAGCATTTGTAAGTAACTACTGAATTACAGAAATCCAAAACTAAGGCAAAATCTTCTTTTGACAAATTTCAGAGAGAGAAAAACTAGGAAGGTGAAGATCTGAGGATACAATTAGTCTATGCAAATCCTGTACGCAGGCTATGTCACAAATGCAATGGGCTGTAACCAAGCTACAGGCAAGGTCAGCTCTTTTGCAAATTAAAGTTACTGGAGAGAAGAAAGCAATAGATACATTTTACCATTCAAGTCAGCTGAAACTGTGCAGGCAAGGAAATTTTTAGAACTGTGCAAACCCATCTCCAGTGTATTCATGCAAAGATAGAACTGGGCAGAAAGGTTAATTTTTGCCTCTTGCTTTTCAGTGGTTTTTAGAGAACTGATTTTGTCTCAGTAGTAGTCTTTGCAAAAATGGAGACTGAAATTTAGAGTTACTGCATTGATCACCTTAAGAAAAATAATGGATATTTAAATTCATCATACTCATCTCTTGGAAGCAGTCTCTTTGATTAAATTTATAGCATTAAATGTTTAAGTCTCATTATACAGATGCTTTAAAGTAAGAAAACCATATCGACCCCAAGATGTGAGCTGAGAACAAAAGAAGACTAAGACCTTCCAGAGGAATCAAAGTATTCTTGAATATTGACTTTAAAACAGTGAATATAGAAGATACTATTCAGTGAATACCAAGTATTATTCAGAATGATGTAAATGCCTTAAAGAAATTCAGTAGTGTAACCTTAAAGAGATAGTAGAAATACTGAAGGCTGAAATTCTTATACTTCAAATCATTAAGAAATATTAGCAGGGGGCTGGCTTCTTAGGGCAAGCTGTCCCCACAGTTCAGCTGCTGAGTTGGAGGAAGGGGAAGATCTCATTGCTCTGCAGTTGGGAACCTCATTCACAGTTCAGTGCCAGTAAATGTTCTCAGGGGAGATCTCATCTCTTGCTGTGTAATTGCAAACGTAAAACTGGATTAATAGCTATACTGAAAATGGATGTATTTAATGTATCACAGTGTTTTCTGGGCAGGCCAAGGTTATCCTTTAAACCAACTTACAGGTTTTTGTGATTACTTAAGCTAGTTTGATGTCAGTCTGTGGTCAGATCTCACATTCATTTCTTCTTGCATATGACCTCTTCTATGCAATCTTTATAGACAGATTGGATCATTATTAGGATTTACCTACTGATGCAGGTTCAAGTTCTACCCTGAAGAAAACAAATTTAAAATCCCAAGAAGTGATCAGTTAAATGGGATTGGGAGGCATTAATCATGAACTCCTGGAGTAACTATCTTCTGTGGAAGTCCCTATGATGGAATATGCTCTCTACAAAGATGCCTAGACCAGTAAATCTTCCCTGAATTTTTAATTATTTTTTCATCCTGGATGAGTGTCTTCTAGTACAGCCCAATTTGCTTTTGAAGTTGCAGTGCCTACCTGTGATCTGGAGGAAGACAATGACAAGGGAAAACCCATCAGAAAAAACTCCACCATCATTCCCTGTAACCCGCCCTGAAAAACTAATACTTTGACAGGATGAGTAATGTATAATGGAAACAATGTTTGCTGGTTACTAAAGCTCCTGGAACTTCCAACTATTTCAACTATTCAACTATTAACTTTTAACTATTTCAACTTACTCTTTGCATTTTCTGTAAATCCATCACAGAAAAAAAGACCAGTTCAAAATGAAAAAATCATGGCTTAAATTGAAAGTTTTTTCTTAGAAAACAAAAATTCTTAAATTAGTCGTAAAACAGTATATTGTTTGTGGAATAAGACAAGAAAGAGTTTCCTGAGGTGATGCTGACACCGGAATGCTAATTACTTTGTTTCCAGTGGATGATCTGATCACAGTTGCACTTGTCCTGCTGCCTTTCTAAAACATACGATTTTGTTTCTTTTAATAAATACTGTAGTATGATAGTTCATAGGACAAAATTTTAAAGTGCTTAAAAGCTTGCTTTAACTTTGGTAATTTTCCTGTGAATATTTAGAGAGAGGAATTTAACAACAAAGTAAGAAAGTAAGTACTTCAAATTTTATTGCTGAGATTTTCCTCCATGACATGTTGTCTCCAACCTTTCAATTTGTCTCTTCTGTCTTTTGAATTCTCCCCAGGTGATCATGATTTCTTAAGTGTGTTGAAAGAAGGGCTCAGACTTTGTCTTCTCAGGGACAAGAGGAGGTAACCTCAGTTTTTCTGCATATATGCACTGAGAAGTTATCCATCGTGCAGCTCAAAATCTTGTTCAGAATCACTATTCTCTGAACTATCTTCTCCAAGCTCTGAGCACACTCTAGTCTTCAGCTGAAGATGTGCGAGTTTCTTGCCTGTATTAGAACAAATATCATTTGTTTATAACCCACTTACAAGTGAGCCATGTCCTTCCTCATGAAGAATGTTTGACCTACTAGATTCATTTGCAATTTATCTTCTACAAAATGATAATGCCAAGATGACAACATTTAATCATGATGTCAAAAAACAGTAGGAAATCAATTACAAGTTATTTTATTTTATTTTATTTTATTTTCCTCTGGGATGTTGTGTAGCTGAATGTTACTTAATCAAAACCTGAACTAAAAGAGATGAGAAATGAACTCTTCTTCTTGTTTATTAGATTTTTTGGTCTTCGTGGGCTCCTGAACCTGAAAAATAATACTGTAGAACTGTATACACTTAAATTACTAATTGATAACAGTGCATTCATAGCTTTGCATAACATAACTACAAGAATGGTTGTCAGTCAGCTCCCAAAGTTGACTGAAAAAAAATCAAAACAAAAACAAAAACTAAACAAAAGAAACCCCACAAAAACAACACATAAAATCTTCAAAAATTTCATTTCTGAGACGTGTATATTTTCAGGTAAGAGAGGAGTTTTTCATCATTTGTTTGGTCGAATCTGCATTGCTATGCAGACATAACTGATAGGATATAGATCATAAAATCATAGAATCATTATGGTTGGAAAAGATCTCTAAGATTATCTAGTTCAACCATCCACCTACCACCAATATTTCCCACTAAACTATGTTCTTTTGTATCACATCTACAGATTTGTTGAACACTTTCAGGGACATTTGACTGTTTATTCTGCTCCCATCCCAGACTTCCAGGTCAGAGGGTAGAGTACCCTGAGGATAATTGTTCTGAATTTAGAGACAGATGTAAAGAAAGTACTGAGAACCTTAGCCATTTCCTTGTTCTCAGTGGTCATGTTCCCTGTCACATTCAGATGGAGATTCTTCTTATTACTTCTCTTACTGACGATATAATCTGTTAAAAAGTTTTGTGTTCTGTTTTACTACGGAGGCTAGGTGGAGTTCAAGCTGGAATTTTGCCTTTCTAGATTTTTCCCTGCATATCTTAACAACGTCTTCGTACTCTCTCCACGTTGTCGTCCCTTCTTCCACAAAAGATAGACTACCTATTTTTATTTTTTTTTTGTCCCAGGGTCTCAGCAAAAGTTCCTTGTTTATTCATATTGGTCTTTTTCTTTGCTAGCTTAACTTATGACATTCAGGGACAGCCTGCTGCTATGTCTTTACAACTTCTTTCCTGAGGACAGTCCAGCCTTCCTGTACCCCTTTACCCTTTAGGTCCTAAGGGACCCTCCTTACCAGTGTTTGAACAGTTCAAAGTATGCCCTCTAAAAGTTCAAGGTAGTAGTTCTGCTGACCCCTCTCCTGACTTCCTATAGTAGAGAAGTCTACCATTTTGTGATAGCTTTGTGCAAGACAGCTCCTGATCCATGCATTTCCCAACAGTCCTCTGTTTATGAACAGCAGGTCCAGTGGGGCTTTGACCTTGCTAGGCTCTCTTACCAGCTGTGTCAGGAAGTTATCTTCCACAAACTATAGAAACCTCCTGCATTACGTTTCCAATATATATCAGGGAAGTTGAAGTCCTGGATGAGAACAAGGGCTGGCAATCATGCAGCTTATGCTAGAGGATAGTAGAATATATTATCTGTCTCTTCATTCTGTTCAGACAGACTATAAAAGACCCCCACCAGGATGCCTGTCCTGTCAGCCCTCCCCCTGATTCTTACTCATAGAGATTGAACCGAAAATGAAAATTTCAGACACCTACATTTTAGAAGCGTTATTTGATAATAAAGTCTTACTAATATTAAATCATAAATGCAAAAGCTGAGTTTTAATTTGTGCAGAGGCATTTTGAAGGATAATGATCAATGTTAATATCTTTCAGTTTGATCTAGATAAATGATTTCTGAATTCCAGATTTTCACCTCAGAGCTCTTTAATAATTGTCATATTACACATGAGAGCACACTTTAAGATGGAGTGACTACATTTCTATTTAACTATTATATTCAAGACTGTATGGATATGGCTCAGCTAGATGGAATTAACTCGTATGCATAGTACAGTATAAAAAATCTTTAAAAGCATTCAGCATAAACATATTTGCATTTTGGCCAGCAGAATATCAATAAAGTTCATCTAATAAGACCAGCTGCCACAGCTGAACTCAAGTTACAGCTGCGCTAAGAAGCCCTAGCTACTGTCACTCCTGTTCATTTGTATCCCTAGTGTCAGCAAAGTAATGCATATAATAACTCCTACACAAACGAAGTATTCTTGTTGTTTTTTTTTGTATGTGTGTGTATGTGTGTGTGTGTGTGTGCTTTTAATAAAATTTTAGCCAAATCTACAGTTAAAAAAAAAATCCATAAAAAATTACCACAAATACTAATGCAGTAATTTACCAATAATAAATAACCTTTTTAATGAAATTCTAATTATATATTTCATCAGATATATATTTTTTTAATGTTTGAATTTTCTGTAGGTTAATCAACTAAGAGTTAATCTTTGTTATGGTGTAGATAGTGTGCACTAAAAACAGATTTTCAGGTTGATTATCCTAGAGATAATTCTGAGACAGATAGTACTAACAAGACTTGTTAGTCTTTTCATGTTGTTTTAATGTTCTTGTTATACATAAAAAAATGATTTCTGAGTATCATATTTCCTGAGAGCCATTTATATGTAAAAGTGTGCAAACACTAAATTCCTAAGCCTTGACTGAAAATCATCCTTTAGCTCAGAACTACCTAACTAACTTCACACAAGATGACTGTTTTGCCATTCAACAAGACTTGGACAGGCTGGAGAGCTGGGTGGAGAGGAGCTTGATGAGATTCAACAAGGCCAAGTGTAGGTTTCTGCACATGCACCCATGATTAATCACATGCATCAGTACAGAATAGAGGATTGAAAAGAACTCTGAGGAGTAGAGTATGGGTGTCCTGGAGGAAAATAAGTTGTCCATGAGCCAAATGAAAATTCCCTTGTGGTGCATTAAGAATAATGTGGCCAGCAGGTCAAAGGCGGCGATCCTCCCCCTCTACTCTGCCCTGGTGAGGCTACATCTGGAGTATTGGGTTCAGTCCTGGGCTCCACAGTTCGAGGAAGGAACTTCAAGAGAAAGTCCAGTGGAGGGCTGAAGAATCTGCCATATGAGGAAAGGCTGACAGACTTGTGGCTGTTCAGTCTGGAGAAGAGGAGGTTGAGAGGAGATCTCATCACTATTTATAGATATCTGAAGTGTGGGAGCTAAATGATGAAGCCAGACTCTTTTCAGTGGCGTGCAGCAGGACAATGGGAACAAACTGGAACATAGGAAGCTCAAATACAAGGAAGAACTTCTTTCCTTTGACGGTGACAGAGCACTCGAGCAGGCAGCCAAGGGTAGCTGTGGAGATTCCTACTCTGGAGATACTCAAGAACCACTTGGGTGTTTTCCTCTGTAACCTGCTGCAGGAAACATGCTTTAGCAGAGAGACTGAATCTATCACTAGAGGTACTTTCAAACCTGTTATTCTGAAATTCTTTGTTTATGTTCTTGAAACTAATCACATACTTAAATGCTTTCTTTAGATTGCATAACATAAGGACAAAATTGGCACTGAAATAATCCTTATAATGTTTTGGGATTAATGGACTGTCTATTGATTGTTCTGCTATTTGGATTTTTTTTTTAGAGCTGGCATAATTTTCTACATGACATTAAAAGACTGAAGTTGCTATGTGAATTAAAAATTAAGATATGGGTGGATTATATGAACATTAAAAACTGAGAATAATATGTGAATTAGAGATTAGAGAGGCTTGGACTAATGAGGAACAAAGGAATATGTATGTAACAGTCAGCATATGACAGGGCAGAGCTAAGGTTTTGCAGGTTGAGAGATCAACAGGAGGAAAACTGTTCGTAAGAAGCAGTGTGCATTCAGTTTCAACTTTGCAAAACTTTTCTTAATATATATAAAAGACTACAACTTCTGAGATTGCTATGCAGTCCTGATAGTCTCTTTTAATTTTTTTTTTCAACAGAGCTTTAATATTTTGTACTGATATAAGCCAATTGTTTTCTGTTAATTAACATCTGAAAAGCAGCCAGGTTGCAAATGCAAGTAAATAAAAAATGCAGAAAACAGAAAGTTCTACTGATACTGTGTTCACTTATCTAAGCAAAAGTACAGAGAAAATGAGGTTCTAAATGTTTATGGTTGCATTAAAAAGTATTTCCCTTCTAAAACATAAATGATAATATTTTTTTTCTGGCCTTATGGAGGTAAAGGCCCACAAGGTGAGCAGGAAAACCTGAAGTTATCAAAGTATTTAATATAGAAAGATACTAATAGAATGAGACTTGTTAAGGAATTTAGTTGAGGTGGAGCGCATTGTAAGATGGCTTATAGTCTTACTAGAGCTCAAAAGTTCTCATGATTCAGAAACACCTGGTTTTTATCATTTTGTTTTGTGACAATTTTTCTGGTTTCACTGCCACTGACTCATCATCAGTGATTAGAGATTATTCTAGCTGGCAGAAATATCCCAAACAGTCACTATTTTATTGCATAATGCATAAATACATGATTCCTGGATGCTAAATGTTAATTGTATGGTATTTAATATCTAGTAGATAGCAGCAATGAATATCTAAGTGCTAAATTTAAAAGTGTGCTACTTTTTTTTTTCATCTACATTTAAGCCAAATCCTACTGTAAAGGTTAAAGTGGTGTATTAGTTTTGCACACAGGAATCAGGAAGTCTGAATTCCTCAGGTATGATCTGATTGTGTTAGAAATTTAGTGGAAGATACCCTTTGAAAGAAGAATAAGATGCACGTGATTAATTTTTTACAACTTTGTTATGAACGTCTGCGATAACTGAAACAGAAAGTTGGGTCTACATGCATCACAATGAGATATCTGTGGTCTCACAACAGCCAGGTAAGTCAGTGCACAATGAGAATATTCAACTCATAAAAATTTCAGTGTAGTGTCTGAGATATGTAAGTGGTGTGTGTGCTGACTGTAAGGCATTAGGAAATATATTTCAGTAGGCACTCAATACCTGAGTAAAGCATTTGAAGACTGGAGTAAGTAATTTTAAATACAAAGCAAAAATCAGTAACATGCATGAAGAGTCTGTGTAAAGAGTATAAAGGGTTTTTTTCACGGGATCATCAAAAATTAACCAGTGACACTAGAATCTTTACTAATGAATATACAGCACAAAAACAAAGAAAGAAAGACACAAACAAACAGAGCACAATATTACAAGATGAAAGCAGGTTGAGATGACTGACCTAAAAGGAATAGGTAACCATGCAGGTGCTGTCCTTTCTACCCTGAGTGTAGAAACTAAATAACTGGTCTTGTCAGTCCTGTCACTCACTTCTTTAAATTATGTCTTTGTCTCCGAGTTGCTGCTGTCCTATCTACTTGTCTACTTTCTTTAGCTTCCATCTGGACAAAACACAGAATCACAGAATTATAAAATATCCTGAGTCGGAAGAGATCCACGAGGATCACAGAATCCAATGCATGGTTTCAGACAGGACTACCCAAAAATCAAACTATATTTCTGAGAGTATTGTCCAAATGCTTCTTGAATTCAAGCAGAGAAGGCAAGAATATCTAAATTTCAGGTCACATTGTTCTGATTTTGAATCAAAGCTTTTCATACCAACAAATTCAATTTAACATAATTTGTATTTGAAATTACTGTAGCCAAATTCAGTCTGAGTACTTAGAGCAGATCATATTGATATTTATTAACAAAATCCTTAAGTGAAATGATTTTTTGCAATCTAAGTAGACCTATTTCAAAATTTTGGGAGTGTTACAGTGTAATCTGTTAGGGTATGTAGAGTGGACACTGAGGGGATTTGTATATATATTTCTGTGGATTTTGTTTCTTCTGAATAAAATATACTCACACTAGTAATTATGATTCACTTTAAAAATGGGGTTCTATTAATAAAAAAAGCTTAATAAACGTATGGTGTTCGAAGAAATATTGATTGTGACCTGTGTCTCCTGCAGCTTGATCCCTGAAGAAAAGATAATTTACAACAGCAGCCATTTCTGGACAATAGTAAATGACTGTCTTGAAATGCCCCAAGTGAATCAAATGAACTGACTGGCTTTTGAATTACAGGAAACCTGAAACCTGATAAGCAGCTAAGGGTGATTGGGGAAAAATCTGGACAGAGCATCCAACAACTCATTCCTCTCAACTTTATTATTATTATTATTTCTCAAAAATAACTTTATGTTCTTCTTTTACCCAGCATTTTTATCAAACTTAGAGTGTGAAGCCACACCTTACACATCCTACATACAAATTCAACCAAGAAGATTTGGACCGATTCCATTCAAGATACCTGGGAGTTATCTGAAAACATCTTGGAGTAAACCCTGGACAATATTGGAGATAAACTCATATAGGATTTAGAGCATAATGAATTAAACAGTGAGAATATAATTATTGATAGTCAACATGATTTACTGGAATATAAATCCTGTCAAGCAAATCTGATTTCACTGTCAGCCTTGATAAGATTATGGATTTGGTAAATAGAGCTGAAATCTCATGAAGCATTTGACTTAATACTATATGACAATCTAATGAAAGGATTGAATCATACAACAAGTAGGTCATGAGCTGGGTAATGGACAGGTTAGTTATTTCTGAACTTTCTATGATTCTTTTATACAGTGAACTGAAGAAGTCAGTATTAGACATGTTTCTCTCCAATATTTTCACTGACAACTTAGCTATGAATCTAAATCACTACTGATGAAACAAACAGGAAGGAAAGTGCACAAAGAATACAACTTAAAATAATGTTCTAGAGAAACTGAAAAACATAAGAATGCTAATACTGAATTGCTTTAGTGGAGATAAAGCACTACTTAGAGCTAAGGAGCTTCCAGACTGCACCTGTTTTGCTGGTTCTTGCTGCTCTGCAATATGACATCCAGTTCATCTGAATATTTTTAATTTTTCAGTCATTAAAAAAAAAGAAGTTTGAAAATAAGCTCTTAATTGAAATATAGAGCCTGTTTATCTATTGATTTATTTTAAAATTCCCTGTCATTACAAGCAGAATACTACAAAACTTTATTAAGAGGTTTGTTTCAATTTTAATTTGGATGGGATCTCACCACACTTGAATTACAAGCTTCCAGGGAAAAGAAAGAAAATCTTTTCTAAAGTAACTGAATATTCCAGACAGAAAGTGGTGCTTCTGTGCATTTCATAAAGAATGGTTAAAATGGTAAGAGAAAGAAGAAGATCCATATTGAGGAATAGTTGTCCTCCATCCCAGGTAGAATACATGTCTGAAGCATGCACATAACAGGATGTGTTTATAATGTATCTATAGAAGTGGTATTGAAACTTCTTGAATATCAAGCATGTAGAACTTGTATAGAAATTCTGTCTGGAAGGACAAAAGCGAATTACCGTTTTTGTTGAAGTACCCTCAAAATGTTGAGTTTTCAACCAGAGAACTGTTCATTTTTAGTATTTCTCAAGTTAATCAATGTTGTATACAAAATATGAAGTAGCAATGAAGAGATCTAAATTGAAATCACCAATCTGCAGTTTTATTTGGCAGAAATTCAGCTTCAGTGCAAAAAAAAGAAAAAAATAATAAATACATAAAAAAAAAAAAAAAATATATATATATATATATACACACACCTATGTGCATATATATAAACTTAGCTAAAGGGATTGTTTTTGCAGAGCTGTAGCTCAAACTTGTACCTGAACACGTGATTTATAGGTAAGTAGGTAGGTAGATAGACAGAATGATTGATTGATATCTTAGATTGATTGATTTCTTGAAATTGCATTGATTGATTTCTTGTAATTGCATAAATGATTGATTAAACTCTAAAGCAGTTTTATTTTTTCCTTTACTTTATCAAGATTTCTTAGTCTTAGAACATTGAATTGATAATTAAATGTGTGCATGTATATACCAAGTTACTTGACGGAGATGCTTCAATGGCATGAAAAATATTTTCATTAAAATGTATATCCTACTAATGATAAATGATATTTTGGTATCTTGCTGTTTCAAACATTTATGTAGGAAGAGATTAAATTCCTACTAGGAAAAGTTGCATCAATGTTATTTGTCTATACTTTGAAATTAATATATCTGAAGATAAACATTTTATTTTTGTTTATACTGCCCTGTCATATACTGAACCGCGTTGTATCATAGCAGTTCCCAAGTCAGAGATTGTGACCCTGATGTAACTCTGAAATTTATGAATAGAAATGGGAATAAGATTACCGGCTTTGAGCTCTGCCCAGGAATGAAAAGGAAAGTGTGACTATAAACCTGTAAGGGCAGAAAAAATTAGGAATCAATTCTGAATAGACTGGCAAATAGCCTCTAGAACTGCCCTGCTGCACTATTTCTTTGCAGAGCAAAGCAATTTCTTGGTAGGAAGTTGTAGATTTTTCTTGGGTGCAGGCAGAAAATAAGTTGTACTAACTTGTACTGAATATCAGAATTCCCAGCTTAATCTTCTCTTCACCAGCTGTACTAGAGGATTTTCCTACTTCATTTTTCTACTGAATTTTTTATCCCTTTTTACTGGTTTGAAGGTTTAATCACACAGCACCCCTCCCTCCCCTCAGGAGAAAGGCAGTGGAAGGAAGAGCTAAAAACCCGATTGAGACAGGTGAAACTAATTTATTAAAAGGAATGTAAAATAATACAGAATAATTAATAATAATAAACAAAACAAAAATAAACAGGAGGGGAGAGAGAGTCAGTGTGAGTCTTTATCAGCAGGCCCTCCCTGATGCTCCTAGAAGAAAAAGAAAGCTCCTCTCCATCACCTGGAATTGGAAATTGTTTGGAGGCTCTTGGAAAAAGTAGAATATCTCAGTGTATCTTCCACTTGGAGTGTTAGAACTGCTGGTAAACTGGGAAGTTCAGTTCTGCAGTGCACTGTGCACCCAACAGCTTGTTACATGATATCTTGATATGCAATACTGATAAAAATCAGCTCTGCAGTTATTACTTTGGCTACATCATTCCTGTATTTGCCCTCTAAGATTTTTCAGGACTTAGGTTTAGTATAGAATTTCGTGTTCGTATCTAGCAGGGCAAGAGGCTGAAGTCAGTCCTTCATGTCAAGTGTTTTAGCTGTGATGCATATGATGTCCTGGATCACAGACTTTTCTTGGATGTTTCCCTCTTGGTTTACATAAAAATAAAAATAATAAATAATAAAAAATAATAAAAAAAAAGCATTAACCAATCAGATCGATGAGAAAATAAAGTAATAAATACATCATAAAGTTATAGAATTGTTTCTTTATGGATAGATCATTTTTATTGTTACTAGTCCATTTCCTATATTATACTCCCATAGAGAAAGAATGAACATTCTAGTTTGTCAAGATGCAAAGTGTTTAACAGAAAATAACTCCCAGGCATGTTTAGGTACATTGCTTGAATGAGTGGATAATCAAATGGAACAAACATCACCCAAACAAAACATAAACAGAAATTACCAAACTTGACTGCTGAGTCATTTCATGAATAAATTACAGTCAAAGTGAATTGTTTACTGAGAACACAATCCCTAATCCGTTTTCACTGTACTTTGTGCCACATTTTATTTGCTAAATTCTACTTGGCATCCTTTTCAAATTGAACTACAAACCTTTCCATTCCTAAATAAATAATGAAATTGGTCATAGATACTAGGAATGTCTCCTCGCTCTTATTTAATTGTTGTCACAATATGACTGCCATTCTCTAAAGTACTTACTGAGAAAAGGAAAATAATTTTTTCTATGTAAATAACATTGGTGGTAGTGTTGTGAGATTCAATACATTACAAAAATCCACCCTGAGGAAAAACGACCCCCATTCAAAGTTATTTTGATTACAACTAAGCTATTTGACCAGTGACTAAGACAGGCCCATTTCCTAGCTAAAATTTATTACAGAAAGCATCAAGGTGTAACAGTAGTTCAGGACAGTTTTGGCTAAAGTTTGTATGTTAGAAGCTTCTGTTCTTCCTCTAACCCAATCCAGAAATGCTGGAAGGAACAAACCCTCCTGGAAAGAAATGGCAGGAGACTCATCAATGACTCTTCACTTGTTTCCTTCAGATGAGTTAATCATTTCTCTTTCACTGGAGTAGAAGCAGTGGAAAACAGCATAAAAGCAGACAGCATCAAAACAGACAAAACAAAATTTAGTATCAGGGAGTTTTCTGAAACACTAAAGGACTAAGGTGTAGGACCAACTACTACAGTAAATTAGAGGTAGTAGGAAAAAAGAAAAAAGAAGCAAGCAAACAAACAAAAAAAAAGAGAAGCAAAACTTGTGCATCACTATTACAGTTTCTAGATGAGCACCATGCTTCAAAAGATGCTTCCAGGCACCCCTAAGAATCATAAGCAGTTTATATTTTCCACCTTTGAAATGAAATTGCGTGGGACATATGACCTTGACTTAAGTCAAAGAACCGCATTAACTTCTAACCTCTTCATAACCTTTCTTTTTCTGCTCCAGAGATGTTTTATTTTGGCTATGTTTTGGCTATTCCTATGAGTAGCCTAAGTACCAGAATGGATAGATTTACCTAACCTTTCTACAATTATGTTTGGATTGGGTCTGAGTATTAAATAAAGATCAAGAGAAATTCACTCTCTAAGGAGTGAGATAAAATGCAATTTAAATTGAATTCTATAAACAAAAGAGAAAAATTAAGGAAAGTGAGAGAGCAACCACTAATACTACACTAACTTGAGAGTAAAAATTGTTAATAAAAGGTGGAGAGGAAGGTGTGTGAAAATGGGAGAGACTAATAGAAAATGATCAGACTTCCATATGAAGAAGGATAAAATATTATATTTACTTGTCATTTTAGCCTATTAAAAGAAAATCAATATAAATATCAATAATCATATTACATATCTTCTATAAAGATATCTGTCCAATTTGAGATTGGAAACATAGGATTACTGCTGCTCAAATCTCTCCACTCTTATCTCTTTGACTGGTGCAGATTTTAACAACATATAAAATGAAGGCAGAGTAATTCTCTCTTCTCAGAAAGTATTGACTAGCATGTTCTGATCGAAGGTAGCTAAAAGCAGATAAATGCCAGCAGTTACCTCCCTTAGTGCAGTGTATTTTAGTGCACATATGTCTAGACCACAGGCATACCATTCATTACACCTTGATTTCAAAAATTCTCAGGAGCAGAAAGAAGACTTGATCAACTAACTTAAGCATCTGCACCACACAGACTGTGGAATTTCACTGACAAAGTTAGGAATAAGATTCATAATTTCTGTGTTATTAATACAGACCATTTTATTTGCTCTAGAGTTTAGAAGGATGCCTTCTAAACCCAGTACTGTTTGTCTCAGTACTGCCCAGTACTGTTTGTCTCAGACCTGCTTTTCAGTCGATTAATTTTTCTTCTAAGATCTTATACGTCACAAGGTTTTACTTAATTGCATGTATCTCTAATGTTACATTTCTGTACTGCATTAGGTTCTTGATGATTCAGCTGTAGTGTGACTCAGTATGATAATATACAAATGTGTACTGCTATACATATATATCAAAGATCCCTGAGAGGTCTACTTTGATGGACAACAAATTTGTGATTTGAATATTGCTTTCATAATTATTTTAAATTGTTCTTTGTAACTAAGTTACTTTGGTAGTGCGCTGCTTTCTAGTACAAGCAATGAATTACAAATGAAAAATCATAGAATCACAGAATCATACAATTATAGAATCATAGAATCAGAATCATAGAATGGTTTGGGTTGGAAGGGGCCTTTAAGATCACCTAGTTCCAACCCCCTGCTATAGGCAGGGACATCTCCCCTTAGACCAGATTTCTCTACATCCCATCCAGCCTGGTCTTAAATGCTTTCAGGTAGGGGGCATTCACAACCTCACTTGGCAGCATGTTCCAGTGTCTCACCACCGTCACAGTAAGGAATTTCTTCCTAATATCTAGCTTAAATCTATCCACTTCCAGTTTAAAGCCATTTCTCCTCTTTCTGTCATTATATACCCTTATAAAAGTCCTTCTCTACCTTTCTTGTATGCCCCCATAAGGTACTGGAGGCTACTATGAGGACTCCTCGTAGCCCTTCCTTCCTCAGGCTGAAGTGACTCAGCTCTCTCAGCCTGTCCCTGTAGGGGAGTATCTTTATGAAAGCAGTCCTAAATACCAAAAACGGAAGAATTTTATAGATACACAATTTTTTGTACTAAATTTCAGCTGTCTAGTTTTATATCGCAGTCTGAAGCAATTATTTGGTGTAAAAGGTCAACAGCAAAAGAAAAAGCCTTTACTCTTGATTTTTGTCATGTTTGCTTTACTCCTTATATATGAACATGATATTTGAGAGGAAAAATCATATTTCACCTCTCTAACTTTCAGATACAGTCTTATTTATGCAACTTAAGATGGACATGTTTTCCCTTTGCAGCTGCAATTAGACTTGAACTTGCAGTCTTTGCTTAAGGTCGAGATCCTACATGTTCTGAGATGCTGAGATACTTCTATTAAACTTCTTCGGTTTTATGACTAATTTTATATGTACAAAAATTTTTTAAAAGATTAACTCTTTCAGTTATAATAAGTAATCATGCATATGTATTTATTCCAGGCATTTCTATAACCTAGAAATGCTTTAAAGAGTAATCAAGTTTGGGTTCTGTGTTGGACTGCCGTATTAGGAATAGCTGGCTGAGTTTGGGTAGTAGAGTGATGGCAGGATACCTAATGCAGTAGGAGAACCTCCACTTCATCAGTCATGGCTGAATCCAGGTGGTTCAAGAGCTCTAGCACACACCAAAGCTCCATCCCATCAAAGAAGCACACATAATGCAGCTCCAGAACCATTTGCCCATCGTTTTTCCTTGTACACCCTTCCTCCTCTGTGAGACATTGAAGTAATGCCGTTCAATTACATGAAAACTAAGTCCATGCAGTCTTTATTCTACCAGTTTTAATAACAATGACTTCAGATGCTGGGCTTCGATTCAGTGGTCTCAGTATCTGCATCTGTAGTATAAAACTCTGTAGTTTTATATGTTGTTGCAGTATCTGTCACAGCTCTCTTGTGTATTTTTTATCATATCTACATAGGATGTCCCTGCTTGTTTCAGTGCACCGAGTCCTGGTATCTTTGTTATTCAAGTATAAACACCTTGTCAAACCTTCTGCTGACTGAAAATTGAATCAAGACAGCCCTCAGAGTGTAAGAACTCCTCAGATTATCTTGAAGTTGATGCATAATGTTTGATTAAATTCTGTAACTTAAGCAACTAGTACTACTCCGATTTACAACACAACATAGCTGCTCATGATGGTGGCAGGTACGACAGAGAGCACAAGGCACCTGTAGCCATCTGGACTAACAGTGAGAAGTCATATAGTATATATTACTAGAGGAATCTGTTTAGGAAACTTCGTAAATACTTCAAATTTCCTTAGATAAATCCCTATAGGTTTGTTGACTCTGTTGACTGGATCTCTTCTGATCACAGTGGGAAGGCAGATATCTTTCTTATGAGGAGGAATCTATGTCAACTCTTGTCCCTTGTTGTTTGAATTTGGAGTAAGACACCAAATGTGAATATCAGTGATACTGTTATAAAACATACTTTTTTTTTCATACATTATTATTATTATTTTTTTTTTATTTCATATGAATTACTAAATGTATAAGGCTAGGTTCCTCATTGATTATAACTTGTATTATTAACTTTTCATAAAATGCATTAAGATTTCAATTAAAAATAAGCTTAAGGAGGTAAAGTTTTTAAACTTGGATTTAGCAAATTATTACAAACAGATGTTATTAAGGCTTGTATTTTAGATTACTTCCACAAACATAACTTCAAGGCAAAAGTAAATGTAGAATGAGAATAATTTTTTCTGTTTAGAATCACTTCCACATTTGACTGTATCTATGCTGCTTTCTATACTGTTATTGTGTCTTTAATTTCTAAAACGAACAAACAAACAAACAAATAAATAAAATCCCTGAAATACTTTTGGACTTAAAGTCCTTTCTGTGGACATGCAACTAAATAGAGGTCTTCCTCAGCATATTCCGTATTCTGGGGCAAAGACTGGGCCTACATGTGGAAGGGGTCAATCATTTAATAACTTGTAGTCTTGGAATAATCCAACTTTTTTTTTTCCTGCCACTGTCCTTATTAACCTTATGTATTTAAATTAACTAAATGAACTGTAACTGATTAAGCCTCTCAAAAGAAAATCTGGACACTGAGATGCATCTTTTTGAAAAGCGAGTATCTGTAGACATAATGTCTGTAGAACATCTCCAGAGAAGGAGACTCCACAGCCTCTCTGCGCAGCCTGTGCCAGTGCTATGTCACCTGCACTGTGATTAAGTTCCCACACACATTTCAGCAAAACTTCCTGTGTTTCAGTTTGTGGCCATTTCCCCTCATCCTCTCACCACGCGCTGCAGAGAAGATTCCAGTCTTGTCACTTTGCCTCACGCTCCTTAGATATTTGTAGATGTGGGTCAGATTCCCTCTGAGTCTTCTTTTTTCAAGGCTGAATAGACCCAGGTCTCTCAACCTTTCCTCATAAGGGAGGTGTTCCACACCCTTTATCATCTTTGTGGCCCTCCACTGGACTTGTTTGAGGAGATCTGTCTGTTTTGTACTGGGGAGCCCAGAACTGGACACAGTACTCCAGGTGAGGCCTGACCAGGGCAGAGTAGAGGGGGAGGATCACCTCCTTCGACCGGCTGGCCATGCTCTTTTTAATACACCTCAGGACTCCATTGGCTTTCTTGGCCACAAGGGCACACTGCTGGCTCATGGCCAACCTGTTATCCACCAGGACACCTAGTTCCCTCTCCTCAGAGCTTCTGTCCAGTAGGCCTTCCCCAAACCTATACCATTGCATGCAGTTATTCCTCCCTAGGTGCAAGACTCTACACTTGCACTTGTTAAACCACATCTGGTTCCTTTCTGCTCAACTCTCCTGGCTGTCCAGGTCTCACTGAATGGCAGCATAGTCTCCCAGCATGTCAGCTCTTCCTCCCAGATTTGTATCATCTGTACACTTGCTGAGGTTGGACTCTATTCACTCATCAACCTCATTGATGAGGGATGTTGACCAGCACTGACCCCTGAAGAACACTGATAAGTACAGGCCTCCATCTGGACTCTGCACCTCTGATCACAACTATCTGAGCTCTGCCAGTCAGCCAGTTCTCAACCCACCTCACTGTCCAGTTGTCTATTCCACACCTCTTAAACTTTGTTATAAGGACGCTGTGTCCAACAGTTAATCTGTTCGACCAGGCCTTCCCTTGGATCATGACCTTGAATTGAATATTATTTCAGGTAACCAAGTATTTTTGTCTAAACTTTTCTTAGTTCATAATTTGTTACTAATACTTCATTGTAACTTGAAACTGTATGTTTCTGGGTACTAGCTGTCTATGGAACTCATAAAATGAAAATGAAAATAAATAAATAATAATAATAAAAAAAAACCAAAAAAACAACCAATAGAAAAGAATATGTTGCTTACATTCACACTTCTTTCTCACACAAAATATGGAAATAATGCCAACACTATCTAAACTATTAAAAAGACATAGAAATTTGGTAAAGCACACAGATGTGCTTGATCCAAAGATGTATATGAAGTCACATTTTCTATCTGATTTTTTCCTCATTTCCAAGGATACCAAATGAAAAGAAGTGAGAAAACACTCCATAATCCCCATTTTCTGGTTTCCTGCCCTGACACAGTTAACTGCATGATTTCTGCCCGTGATGCAGCATCATAACTTCTTTCAAAGTCTGAAATAAAAAAGAGATGTGGTGCTGTGCAGTAGTTGGCAAGTGACTTTTTGGCTTCAGTCCTTTTTTGTATTCCTGCCCTCAAAACACAAATCCAAGTCAGACAATTACCTCACCACAATACAGCTGGGAAGGGGATGAAGGTGGGAGGAAAAGAAGCTGTGTTGCACCTCAGACACATCAAGACTGTTTCTGAAAAGGAGGCAGAATAATGTGGGCAAATGCCCTCAACATTTGTAAATATCAGTTCAAGAGATCTGAACTTCATTTGTGCAGAAAAGTTCATTTATAATTTATAATTTTTTCTTACTGGGAAGCCTGTAGCTGTGGTTATATATTTTGTAAGAGCATATTTTTACAAATGATTGTATTCAGAGAACAGCGCCAATAGCACTTCTAAAAACTCTCTGAAGCATTACTAGAATAGCATCACATTACAATATGTGGAATCTTCTCTATAGAACATGCAGTACTGCAGTATAATGATTCTATTGCTTCAGGTTTGGCATAAACTGTGTGACTTGCAGCTTCACTATTCATGCAGAATTTACTAACCTCTTTATGTTTACAACCTAGAAAATATTTGGGGTTGCAAGATGTCTTAAAAACAAGTGCTGTTAATATTACTTGATCATATAAATCACAAAGATAGCAAGAAAAATAAAGTTAATAGTATACAGAAGTATATCTGGTACATGACCTCTTCATGACAAACAGCTTAAAATAAAAGATTCAGAAGTTAGTGAAAAAAGAAATCAAAGGATGTTGTTTAGGAGAAATGAAGATCACAGCCCTCCTTATAATGCATCCCATATATGGCATGCATCTGGCATCTAAAGCTCTGCAATATGTATCTTCTAGACAAATAGAGAAAATACTTGGTTTCTACTTCCACACATATTGGTTTATAGATACATTTTTTTACATCGACACGTGTAGGAGGCTTGGAATTGTCAGATATGGCACATTATTTATAAGTGATCCATATTCATTCACACTGCAATTGGAGGCTGGCAGATTGTGTAGGGCATTACAAATGGCACAAACTACAGCTGTAGTAACTGACTTGAATTATGTATCTCCACTGACTACTCTGTATGCTTAGGCACTCAGTTCACATATACACAATTTGGGGTTGTCAGCTAAAAAGCCAAGCTGGGATTCTAATTTTAGATCTGAAATTCTACCAAAAACCAAAGATGGAATTGTGGTAGAGTACATCAGTTTACATTGATTTATGTTAATAATTTCCCTATATTGTAAAACTCATTCAATATTAATCAGGATATTTCAGCAACACCACTCTGAATTTATCAAATCTTTCTAGTGGGAATGCTCAGTGCTCATACACTTGAGAATGCGGCGAACCACTGTATTACCACTACATTCTGCAATAACCTAATTTTATCTGGAACACTGGACAGGATATGCCTTCTTTTATGTAATCCCGGAGGAAATATAAAAACATCACTGAAGGTACAGAGAACTACTTCTTGTACTTATATATCTGAGTTTGTGAGTAAAAAAAAGCATTCCTCATTAGAAAAGTTGACTCATTGATGACTGGCATAGAACTGCAAGTAACAGCTTGGGCTATACCTCATATAGAAAATGTTATTCAAAGCTTATGCTCAATTGCACTGTTAAACTGATGCTTTAAAAGATAATTGCAAATTCACTTATTTTAGAATGCCAATATAAAAAATACTGGAGATATTCACTGAGGCTACTAACCACTGTTTGGCATGCTGCAAAGTTCCTCTAAGGTACAGAATTTAGACTGTACTGTTCCTCCCTAGGGAGAGTAGAATAAATGCGCTTCCATTTTTACTGTTTTTCCAAAGGGTTTTTGAGATGAGATGTGGAATAGACATCAGTGGAACAAAGAACAGGAATGTGCAGAATTCCTCCTCTCGGCTCTCCAGAGATTCACCTTAATGGTGAAATAACAGTGGAAAATGCTGTTGTTGCTATGCTGATCAACAAAAAAGAATAAAATACTTATAATGGAAAGCAGAACTCAACTGACAACAGTTCTCACTGTAGGGCTTTTTTGTTTTGTTTTGTTTTGTTTAACTTGAAACATGAAACTGTTAAAAATGTATTCAGGTAAGTTTAAGTTCAGTTTTCACTTTATAAAAGCTACCACATAGTTTCTGTATAAATACATCTCGTAGGAGCTATTCAAAATTCCTTTGCAATTTTCTTTCACTCCTATAGCCCTTCTCCTATTTTATTTCATGCTGTTCAGATATTGAATAGAATATTAATAGTAAACTTATGTGTTTCTCTTCTGTTATGCCACAGTGGAATTTCACAGCTTCATAAGTATTTACTGAAGTGACTTTCACATTGAAAATGGACATAGAATTAATGGGGAACAAAGGCTCAGAAATATGAACATCAAAAATCTTCATTAAGTTTCAACATCAAATTTTTGACTCCTTGCTTCTTATGTCATTTTCTCTTTCCAAAATACAGCCCTGCTAAATGACAGCTGTGGACATTAAGCGTTTAGCATGTCTGCTAATTTCATCCTCATTTCTCAGCAGTATACAGAATGTGAGAAATATGCACTTAATGTGTACCTGTGAAAATGCTCATTTTCATGAGTTGGCTGACCTCACAGAGGCAGACCTGAACTGAATTCACTGGCATCATATTCATCTGCCTCATCTTGGCAAAGATCCTTTCCCCTTGCAATGTCCTAACTAATTTACTACACACAATCCAGCTTCTGTGCAGGCTGAGCCTCATTTGCTGCATAGTTCTGTTTTGGTTTTGTATCATCTAATTTTTGCACTAAAAGAGACATAATTTCGGTAAAAATGCTCTGTCATTAAGTGACTCAAAGCTGAATCTGAATGCATATATGAACTACACTAAATTAGATTGTCACCTTTTGTTTCTGGATGGATTCAAATTGCAGTGTATGTTTTCCTCTTTGTTGCTTGGATGCCATTAAATGTCACGACACAGAAAATGACAGTCTGTATTGTTAAATTTTGTTAGAATTACAATACACTGCTATGTGTCAGGTTAAATTAAAAGCAATACAGCCACCAACACCACTTGGAATACTAGAGAAGAATTATATTTTCACCAACAAAATCAAAAAAACTTTCCCACATTTCACATTCTCCAGATGAAATCTTCTAGTTTCTTTACTTTTAGGAAGATTTTTAATCTCTCTACCTGTAGAAACCACTATTCTCTTTTCTTTCTGAACTTGTCCTCTTCTATTTTTGTTTTATTTTCTAGAACTGCCTACCCCTTCCCCTTTTATAAATGCAGGGTTTTTACTTATCTTCTAAAATGTTTATAGTTGTCCTAATGTATGCTTTTGAAATGTAGCTTGAGTGTAGATAGTCCTGTGACATTTACATGTCACATCATTCGTTTGTATGTACTACAGAAAAGAATCATCACCCTTACTGAGAAACTGCATCTCAGATTAAGTGACCTGAAAGATAGATAAGATAAAAACACACCTACTAATATATTTCAGCATATTTCACCACTGCAGATACCTACTGCAGACCAATAAAATCCATTATCTATTAACATATTTTATAGGAATATCTACTATGGCACAGAGGAAAGATTCATTTCTCAAGAAGAAAGAAGAATCCTCAAATAGATTCGTCTTAGTAGTACACAGACTGTATACACTGTTTTGCTCAGCTCACTAATATAATCAATAAATGCTTAAATTTAGTAACATTGTGTTAAGAAAGAAAAAAATATTATTACTTAGGTCAATAAATTGACTTGTAAAGAAGTAGCAGGTAGAGAAGCAAATAATTCAACATTTATTCAATGCACTGTGTGTCAATATGCATTATTAAGCACTGAATATTCTTTGATGTAATTGCAAAGGAGTACCTTGGAAAGAGGGATTTCGTTCCTGTTATTGGTTTAGATTTACAAGTCTAACTGTATCTGTCTTTTTCCCTTTTGTATTTTTTTCTTCTGGGATAGTCAGAAATAGAGAATAATTGTATAAAGCCTTGACATTTTTTTAAATTTTGAGGGACGCATTTTTTTTTTTTAATAATAGCTACTATACAAAGTTGAATAGGTAAGTTTTAAAAAGTGAGACTGGGGTTTTCCTTGGTATAACAGTAATAAAATATCAGCAGAAGTAATGTGAAGATAATAGGACAACCCTTTAACTCAACAGACTTGTTAAGAAACTCACTGCTTTCTTGCCAAATGTAGCAGAAAAATACTAGATCCTTCCCTTTCTGTTATTAACTCACAGTGTCTCTGGCACTCTCTGTTGCTCTCTCTTGACATCTTCCTGTGCCTACACACACACACACATATATATATTACATAATTTTGTGATGCTGCAGCTGCTGTAGATAAAGCCCAGAGAATCAACAGAATATAACTAGGTGAAAAACTAATTTTGGGTTACAAGTGTTCTTTTGATTTATTTCAGAGCATATTAAAACAGAAGAAACAGAAAACATCTGATACAGTTTACAAAACAGTATTTTTCCCAACACATTGCTAACCTGGTCACTGCCAGTTATTGACATTTCTACACTGCATCAATGGTGTGAGATGAAGAGAAAAGCTTACTGTCTTTGATCAGGATTACTGAAGAACTCCAAGCAACAACTCTCCATTACTACAGCATAATCAGGTTTATCAGAATAGGAGTCATTGGCTCATGCAGAGCCACTTGCCCCATTTCTTTAAGTGTTTTGTTGTGGATGCCAGTTTTTATAAAAAAAACTTGCTCACATTTTCAGTTCTACTGACAAATCCTTAGATTTACATGATCACTGTTTGCCAATCCGGCTGACATTCCAACTATATCGCTTCTATTAGAATTGTCATGTACTGCAAAATTTTCAGTGAAAGTAAACTTTGAATAGAACCATACTGAGCTTTACTGTAGAGACTCCATGAGATTCTGAACTATTTTGATTTTGTCTTTTGCCTTTAGTGAAGGAAGGGAGCTGGACAGATAAGTATCTAAAATTCAAAAATGAAGAGTGCAATATGTACTTCCTTGAGCGTAATCAGTTGTTGGTTAATTTAGCCTATTCATGATGCAATAGTATATTAAAAAATCAAGAAGAAAGTTTGCAGTTTTAAGGAATACAGAGCATATGGGGATTTTTTTTAAGTCAGTGGTCTAATATAATATCAATATTATTGGAAAGAAATAATATCCAGTGAATGGATGAATGATTAAATTACACTGTTTAGCCTCTGAGATTGATTCATTTTAAAGAAGTGCTTAGAATTGCTCTAGAGGAAGAAGTATAAAAACAAAATAGACAGTAGAAATAATAAAACAAAACTAGAAAGTTAGTAGTTATTTGAGCAACATCAAATTAAAGCTAAACAGAAGGTGACTGTTTTGCTTGGGAGATGATACAAATGGACGAAGTTATAGACAGCAAAGTGAAATAAGATAAGAAAAAGATAAGAAAAAGACTGAACCATGAGAGCCTGTTCAGTAGTGTGGTAATTACCGTTTAGGACTCACAATATGTGGTCTAGACTTTAGCAGCATCATGGGTAATGTCTTAATACATCAGACAAATAGGTACTGTTTTATTAAAACAAGTTACAATTTCATTTTTAAGCCTCTAGCCCAACATGCACCCAAACTCTCCACTTTGATTAGTACCAAAACAGAGATGCACTGAAAGCAAATGGAGCACATGCATCACTTATATAACAAAATGTGATTCTGAGAATGAGCTTAATAATCCTTAACATTGCAAAAATAATTTTCCCTTTCTAAAAGCACACATTTAAATTAAAGACTTTCATTTTATCTGAAACAAACTGCATCAATGATTGTTTCATCTGTGAAGGGTTATGGCACAGCTCTCACTTGATGGAAAAATAAGATGTTCATACCTCATCAGTCCTTCACACTTCAGAAGGAACCATAGTGTTGCAGCCAACCTTCACAGGTGAAGTACATTGTCTGGCAGGTTTGACACAAGTCTGTATAGCAGAAAATTTCCATAAAAAAAAACTGGCTCATGCAGACAGAACAATCTTATTCACATTTTTATAGCTCTCTATTACTTCCTAGGCACCTTTTTTGCAGCATGGGACAGTCAGATGCAATAAACTGAGCAATCTTCAGTCTGCAAGCAATATAAACTCATTGGATGGTAACACTGAATCTTATAAGATTTGGGAAATATCCATGAAGTAGTGGTACTTTAGCCATTTGCAGTTCTCTGATTTTACACAAAAAAATCTGTCCAAAAGTTCAGAAGTGGTGTTTTGGATTAAATGGTCAACATTCAGGATAAATGTTTGCTTCACTCTACATCAAATGGAGCAAAAGCAGACACTGCTGCTATTTCTTTTTGTTTCTTCAAAAGAAGATCAAATACTTTAATAAAAATGTATTAAAGTGTATTTAAAGATATGATATATGAGTATTTAATATATGATGTTTATTAAAGTATTTAAAGAATACTTTTTATTTATTAACTGTTTATTATTCTGGGCTGCATTATAAAAGGGGTGGCCAGCAGGCAGAGGAAGGTGATTATTCCCAGCTCTTGTGAGGCTCCATCTGGAGTACTGCATCCAGGCCTGGGGCCCTGAGCACAGGAAAGATTCAGAGCTCTCGGAATGGGTCCAGAGGAGGGCCACTAAAATGATCAGAGGGCTGGAGCACCTCTCCTCTGGGGCTGAGATGAGGAAAGGTTGAGGGAACTGGGCTTCTTTAGCTTGGAGAAGAGAAGGCTCTGGGAACATCATATTGTGGCCTTTCAGTACTTGAAGGGAGCATATAAACAGGAAAGGGAATGGCTGTTTACATGGGTTGAGAGTGATAGGACAATCGGGACTGGTTTTAAACTATAACAGGGGAGTTTTAGGCTAGATGTTAGAAGGAAGTCTTTCACTCTGAGGGTGGTGATGCACTGAAACAGGTTGCCCAGGGAGCTTGAAGATGCCCCATCCCTGGAGGCATTCAAGGCAAGGCTGGATGTGGCTATGGGCAGCCTGGTCTAGTGGCTGACAACTTTGCCCATGGCAGGAATGTTGAAACTAGATGATCTTTGAGCTCCTTCTCAATCTAGGCCACTCTATGATTGTATGATTCTATGATTCTGTGATTCCATGAAAGAGTATTTAAATTCTGAATTCTTCTTTCTGCCACGTATGCAAATTCATGTTTATTTATTTATTTATTTATTTATATACTACTGTCCTCTGGTGTTATTTTTATAACTAAAACATAACCGGTGTTTTTTTTATACAGGAATGATCTCCACATACACCATTTGAGCATTTTAAAACTTTTCCTATGTGTAAGTTATTTTGTAATATGACTATACAGCATTTCTGTAAATCAGCCCTTAAATGCATTCTGCAATTGTTATTGTGATTATTACATGATCACTGGTATTGGGCTGATACTGAGAGCTCATTATTATTTTCCTTTTGATAACTGTCATATAATTTTTTGTCTATCATTGTCTAGATATCACTGTTGTTCAGTTTGCTTGAATTGTAGATAATGATTCATTGAATTTTCTGATCAAGGAATTTATGTTTTTCCCCATATAAAGGTACAACCATTATGAAGTGGACCATAGGTACTTAATATACATGTGAGCAATTTCATAGATATATTACATAATAATGTTATGTATCAAAAAATATTATCTGTTTTGAAAAGGCTCATCAGAGAAAGTTTCTTCTTTATTAGAGAAAGTTAACTTTATTAAATTTTCAGACATAAAAAAAAAAGATTTCCTACATTACCAAAAGTTGGATTCTTCTTTGTTAAATTTGTTCAGCATCTTTACAGGTTTGGGGATTTTTTTAATTATAATTTATCTATTTATTTATTTATTTATTTGCATGTTTTACTTAAGACTTGGCAGTGAGAAGAGTATATTTTTGTTCTGAGTTTTATATTGGATTTAGAGAAGTCATTCTTCTACTCAGTTTATGATGGTATAGATATAGTAAGCAGAACCAAGCCCTTTTGAGAAACAATTGTAATGCAAATTTAAAAGCGCTCACTTGGGATTAGTTAATCACCACTAGCTCAGGTGTGGTATTATTCAACTCAGACTACTAAATTTAATAGCAGATTTGAAGGCAGACTGTAGCTGCCTTTTGTTTGGTTAGAATGCAGTCAGAATGGCATTATTCTTGCCAGCTTAATGATCTAGATGTGCTATAGTCTAGATACTAAGGGAACAATTTTTCCACCTTAGCAAATTTTTCTGTCATGTATGAAATGTTATATAGAACTGATATCATTACTTCTATGGAATAAATTTATATTAGTAGCATAAAACAGTCTAGGGTCTGAAGAAATTTGCACTTCCTCCTACTGCATTTCAATGACTTCAACAGTTTTAATATCAACAATGAGTTAAGGAAGAAGAAAATGGACAAGTGTTTACTTCTTTGCTTCTGGCTGAGTTGGATATGAAAACAGATAATTTCAGCTGAATTTGATATAAATGGAGAAGTGATTCTGTAATTCTGTAAATCATAATCACTGTAGTTATTAAGTCTTACGCCCAGGAAGATATAAAGCAATATATCACTGGCAGTGGAGTCTAGTTCATGTGAGATCTTTCTGGCTCTAAGTGATGGTTAAAGCATTGCTTTCTTCTTTGTAAATAATTTGGTGAGATCTTTGTTCCTTTGTTTCTGATTGAGATATTCAACAAGTTTGGAATATACTTACTGTGCTAAAAACATGAAAAGAAAGACTTGTCAGACTACTGAGAAGGCGGTAGAATATCTTGAGGGGGTTCTATATGTTTTGAGAAAAGGCTTGAGAAAGTCAGTATTTAATTACTGCATTTTAAAATGAGACTGAAGAAAGGAAAAGCATTTCTAGCTTAAAACCCCTAACATATAGCAAAAAGTGAGAGGCATGAAGGGACTTCAATTTTCCTCTATAGCTGGAGCAAATTTGTCTTAATTAACTTATAAGATTTTACTTTTGAAAAGTTCTGTGAGTCTCCTTTAATATAGAAAAAACTATAAATACACTAATATTTTAATAATCTTTTACCCTCATTTTTCTTGGGGTGGGGTGGGACAAATATCTGTTTGTTTCTTCTTTTTGTTTGTTTTTTAAGTTGTAGGGCCTGTTTGCAGAAATGTGTTTCATTGAAATGCATTGTTTTCTCTGAAGATAGAAAGGACTATCTAGCAGAGCATTAGCTGAAAGAGTGAAGATAGAGCACAAATTCTGGTGATTATGTCATAAAGTATGGAACTCTTCTAAACCATAGAGCTCAGCTAATAATAAAAAGACTGGACATAATAGCATGTCCACTTAAAAAAAAAAATAAAATACTGACTACTAGGCTAGTAAAAACTGACGTAATTTGGCTTGTTCTCAATTCAAAGTGAGATTTTCACATTAGGCAATTTGAAATGTATGAGATATTTTAAATGGAAATATAAAGACTACTGACCAAAACAGATATGCATAATACAAGGATTTTTTGCTACCAGAAAGAAAATATTACTATACCATATAGAAAATTGTTTGAAAGTTAATATCACCAAATAACAGAAATAATATAATGCCAAAGATCTCCCTGTAAAATCAACAACAATAGCAATGCTTTTCCAGCTTTTAGAAGTATATGCTAAAGTATATATCATTTTATGGTACCATCATACTTAGCCTTACATATTTTGCTTAATCTCTCCTGAAAGAGGTTAAAAATGTCATAAATTTTCAACTTCACGGATATTTTAATTAGTTTGCTTAAATAATATGTAAAAGGCCAAAAGTGCTTACAGCTATAATTATGTCTTGATGGCCCTACAGGTTTGTCTACTGATGTTGTTATTTCACTGTATATAGAAGATAGCTTATTATTTACTATTTGTTCATTAAATTTTGAATTAGTTTCTTAGGTGTCTGTACTGAATAATCTTGATAATCAGAGAAAGGTGAAAGAGCTACAATTTCATTTTCTGAAAAACAAACCTACTTAAGATTTCTTTTGTGTTATAAAGCCCTGAAAACTATTTTAGCTTTTCTCAATTTCACATTTTGCTTCCTATAGCAAGTAAGTTTTACACGACCTTTTGACCTCTGATGTAAGAGAACATGCATGAGAGAAATATTCAAAAACAATAGTTTTAGGCAAGATTCAATGTTTTTAATTTAATATTTGCCCAAATTAACGTCAGGAGGATGTGGAATCTTAATTTCTAAAAGCAAAAATCCTTAATTTCTGGGTGTGACTTTTCTCTTCATGCTGAGTCTTTTGATTTTGAGTATCTGTTGTAGCCAATACTTAAGTGGAAACAAATATTAATACAGATTTTCATATCTTTACTTAGACTGTGCCACATGGATTAATATGAAATATTAACTGCTGTGAATTTTATAATGCATTTAATTTCATTTTCTACTTAATTCATTACTTCTCAGTATGAAATGCAAAATACATGCCAGCAATATATGAAAGTCATGGAACAATGAAAATACTGCCATTAAAGCTTTTTATTTCATTAGATTTTTAAAAATAGAATGAATATTTTTTTGTCATTTCACACTGACTTTCTGTAGTATCTCTATTCATAGTTCCTACAAAGAAAAGGAATTTCTATTTCATTCTTGTTACTTTCTTAGTTTTGAATTTTTTTCTTCTTTGACAAGCAAGGTTTCAATTATTACTCTTCTCCAGCTTTTGTTCTCACCTTCTATTTTAGGATAAAAGAAAATATGATTAAAGAAAACTGTTTTCCTGTATGAAATTCTCATAGAAAATTTACAGCTTTATTGAGAGCTGTTCTGCATAATCACAGGTTTTGGAGAAGTCTGTAAGCAATGGATATATGAGGAATTACTTATTGAGTAATGAAAATCTAAACTATTTATAAAAAGTTTGTTGTTGTTACCTAAAATTTTAATTCCTATCATACATGAAAATTTTCTACTTTAATTATTGAAATAACATTTTTGGAAATAACTGCTACATACCTTACCTCCTCTACTACCACCATCTAGAACTATCTCAGCTGCAGACATTTTTTTAAAGTAAATTGAAGTAAAGGCATGTTGTGTTTACTTTTTGTGGCAACATAGTAAGGTCTCATTTCAGTTTCAATCCCAACTCTTCTACCTCCTCCTCCTGAGCAGACCACAGGAATGTGGAATGGATGTTGTGATCAGAGCATAAAACTTTGTCTCTGCTGCTCCTCCATCTTCACTCTCTTCTGATCCACCATGGGCATCTTTCACATGCTGTCGCCTCTTTCAGTTCAGATCAGTCTGCTCTGGGATATGATCTTCCATGAGCTGTACATGGAGAAGATCTGGTCTGCATGGTGCCCATGGGCTGCAGGAGGACAACCTGTTCCTTCACGGGACACTCCTGGGCTGCAGAGGGCTGCACCTCCTGTCCTCCTACTGCTCTGACCTCCGTGTCTGCCGAGCTGCCTCTCTTATGCCTTTCTCCCTCCTCTTTCTCTCTCAGTGCTGTTTTAGTTAGTTAGTTTGATTGATTGTTTGTTTGTTTTGCCTTTCTTAAATGTGTTATTACAGAGGGACAATCAGTGTTCTGCATGGGCTCAGCTTTGACTAGCAGTGGGCCCATCTGGAATTCAATTGGAACTGTCTGTATCCAACAAGGGAGCAGCACCTAGTCAGAAATCTACAAAGGATAGCAGCCACTACAAACATCTTGCAGTGTAGCACTTTTTTTACTGTATTTTCTCAAACACTGAATTCCATTATTTCAGGAGTAAAGTTTACAGGGAATTGTAGAGTAAAAAAAACATGGTGAATAAATGGAGAAACAGTGGAAGAAAATAAAAATAGAGCAATGATTTTTTTTTCTATGAAATGTCTAAGCAGTAGATTATGTAGTCAACAAAGCAAGATAAAGTAAAAGATAAAAAAAAGTGAATGTTAAAAAATATTTCTTAATTAGTTTTTCTTAGGCATCACTGCACTACTCAGTCTTGAGAATGAATTCAATTAGTGTTTCTTATGTGATGGATATGGGAGTCTGTGCAGAAAGATTAAAAACAGCAGTTTTTGGGATTTCAACGTATGAATAAAGAAAGATTGTACTACATTGAAGTGAATCAGATATGAAGTGCATTTCCCACATTAGACTTTGAATATATCTTGAGATCTGATATAAACTGATTTTATTTCTGTACAAAATATTTGTGTATTTGTGTATATTCTTGTATTCCCTAATATTTTATTTTCTGTATCTGTCATCAAGCAATTATATGTATTTAAAGAAAATAACCTCTCTAATCAAAAGAAGACCATGACTTTTAACAATGAAGACTAGATCTATATGCTTGTGGCTGTGCTGTATTTTACACCCACAAACAAAAAAAATATTATCATCTGTTTTGCATTAAGCAGGAATCTTTTTAAAAACCAAACACCATAAAAAATTAAGCATGAAATAAAGCATGTTAGTTTCAAACTTAGCACTTGTGTGTTGATTGCTTAAGCAGGACTTTCTTCAGTGCAGACACTGCTTTATAGGAATTAATCTGATTAATAAAGTGATTGCTTGCAGTGTTTTTCTTTTTTTGTTGTTTTTGCTGTTTTTTTTGCTATTGTTTGTTCCCTTCCCCCCCCTTCTTTTTTTCTTGTGTTCAAATTGAATTTGGAACAAACTAATTCAGATTTAATTGGACCACAGATTGCATTTTCCTTCTAAATGAAATTGGAAAGGAGAGGATTTGATTTACTAGCTTGAAAGATGAGATGTCATGTACAATTTGTTTGTCCTATGTTAACAGCATTTTGAATAAAAATAATCGTAGTTTTAAATGTTCTCATATAGATGGATAGAGATTATAAAATAGTGGAAGAACAATAAAATCTCTACATCAGTAATTTCTACATAAATTAACAAGAACAACAAAAAAGGAAAAATTCATATTTGCTCAAATAATGAAAACTCAGCATTGGAATTGGAATGGAGAAAAAAAAGGTCTTATGTTATTGTTTTGAGTTCTGAAGGACTAGAGTACCAATAAAATAGAGACTGGTTCTTGATATAGTGTCTGTCTTTAGTATCAATAACTGTGAATGATTTTGGCAGACAGAGAGTTGATCAAACATGAATCTTTGTCATCACATAGTTTTGACTTGATTTAATATGTACCTTTTATTTCTGTTTGCCTTACTTCCAAATTTCTCAGAAGTCCTTCCAGACATCATTGGCTACCTTTGCAGAGGCTAATCCATTGATATTGGTCTGTGATTTCTGCATCTTTTATCTGTTTTGCCGCTTCATAATTCATGTTGTTAAAGTCATTGCTTGTAGAAATTTTAATTCTAGACAAAAGTCAATTATTACTGAGTTTGGGCGGAGAAAAAGAGTTGATCCAGCAATAATCCATAGATTCTGGAAAAGGTGTGATATCCTGTGGGAGAAAACTAACAGCTGAAATGTTCAAAGGTGCTTTAGTCAACAAATATGAGTAATATACATCTGTTCTTTAACATAGTTTTTCTCTGAGCTCTACAGAATTTCCATTCCAATTGGGTAAACAGGTCACTTTGTACAGACATATTGAATAAGACTGACATTCATTTCACAGTTCCTAAAGGCCCGAAGAGCTGGAGACTGTTATGCAGTCATAACTGTCCTCTGGATAAATTTCACTGGAAACATTTTTGTGCCATTTTGAGTGATGTTGTATGTCAAATTACCCAGGTATGAGGGTCTGCAACTTGCTGATTACCCATTTTCTTTCACAATGCAAGATAAACCCTGGCATGATATGTCAGATATATGATAGAGACAGAGGATGTGAATGTTTAGTCAGCGTCTGTATGGTAAGTTAGTGCATAGAAAAGGGTAGCTGAATTCTCTGACTTGAGAGAGAAGCTGTTTTACATTAACCAGTTTTATGCAGCTAACTCTAGCATAGAACTCTGTACCTAACCAGGTTTTCCTATTATGTGACAGCACTGTCACCCTCCACTATGTAGTACACAGAACGATGATGATGGCATATTATCATTTCATGCTTTTGTCACAAATTCATTAGTTGTCTTTTATCTGTTCTCCTTCATAAAAATATATTTTTTCTTTATTGTCTCCTTCTTTTATTCCTTCCTTGTTGGAAGACCAATACTAGTCAAAGTCCAAAAAAGAATATTAACTGATAATTTTAAGCTATGCAGAAGGAAGCTATTATAATTTTTATATGAGTTTAGTTAAAACCAAGTTTAATTTAAATACCATCCCATCAGAATTATCTTCTCACTGACGAAATATATTAAAAAAGTGTTTTCTATATATATATATATTCATTATCTTTGTCAAAAGAGTGTAAAGATATAGGGTTTTTGTGCCTAAGAAGTTGAAGAATAACTGAAATTTTTCTTTTTTATGAAATTCATGTGGACGCTTTTAAGACACCAGTTGATAATGATGAAACTCATTTTTCTCTCCAATTACTATTTTCCACATCTAAGTTAACAAAAAAGCTGAATAGAAACTTATAAGAGTGGGAAAAATTATTGCACTGCGATTACGTTCAGTGTTCAGTTACTTAATTATTCAGTACAAGATAAAATACTCGTTGCTTTTTTTTTTATATAAAATATTGCAAATAAAGAACATGTTCTGACTGTAATTTTCTAGTCTTACATATCTATTTACTTCTTTTGAGATAATACTCAAAGTGATCTTGGATGTAGGACTAGCTAAGTGTCATGGTTTTATGATTTTTGTTATGAGTGTTCCACATCATAACATCATGTAAGGCACTGGGAGTTAAAGACTTAGTGCTTCATTTCTGTGAACTGATGAATTTCCATGTGCCTGGTTCTTAGAAGAGAAGAATAACTACATACCCGAAAGGACCTTACATTCCCATTCTCCACTTAGAGGGAAATACAAAACTGCATGCAAGTCCCAAGACTTTTCTCTCTTTTTGCTGCTCACCAGCAGTGGATCTCCCTAGCTGTCTTGCCTTCAGCTTTAGAGTAAGGCCTTTGGTTTTGGACTCTCTCTCTCTCTCATTTTATTTTATTAATTAACCACAATTAATATATATAAAAACACAATTATATTGTGTTATATTGTGTTATTCTGTATCCTGATATCTTATTTAGTAAATTAGCTTTCCTCATCAGATCATTGCCACTGTTTTGTTTCTAGACTCATCTCCCTATTCTCTCTGTTTTCCTTCCCTTTCCCATGGTGTGGGTCCATAGGTCTCCCCACCCATGGAACCAGGCGAGACTGACCCCTAAACTGTTGACACTAAGGAAAGTATGAATTTTCAGAATTGCTTATACTATAATATATTAAAACAAAACAAATATTATTCATTTATACTGTAAAAATACTAAAAGTTTACTTCATATATTGTACCAACATTAGCTACAAACATAAGAAATATTAAAGGCTGCCATGCAGAGTAATTAGTGCATCTGCAAATGTACAAGCAACAGCATTCCATCAAAACCAATGGTGATGTCAAACATTAATCAAACTCTTATTCAGATGCTTTTAAATGCGTAGAACACTGTGACATCTTTTTCCTCATTATAAAGCATCCTTTCTTGAAAATTTTGCAGCATTTTAGGAAAGCTTTTAACCCAGCAGTCAGTCAGAACAAAGATGATATACTCAAACACCGAGACCCTAAAATGAGCTTGCAGAAGGTAAAGATTATATGGTAGATTTTCAAAGGTAAAATCAGTACATGTACTTACAAGAAAGGCAAAAAAACAAAACAAAACAAAAAACAAAACAAAAAAACAAACAGACTTTTTTAATAAGATGTAGTTTTTAAGCATGAAAATGGGCAATATGGATTCAAACAAGGAAGCTCTGTGAGCACATGATTCATAAGAGAATATATATGATTTTACTCTTATGCAGGAAAAAATAAAAGGGGAAAGGAAAAGGGAGAAGAAAATGAAAAGGAAAGAGAAAGGAAAAGGAAATAAGATAGAAGAAAAGAAAAAGGAAAATAATATTTCAGTTCACAGATCCATGCTTTTTCCCTGAGACCCTTATTTCTGATTGCAGTACCAGTGTGAGACTGAATGACTCCTGGTTTCCAAGTGTTAGGGTACTTAATTATTTGAATCTACTCACACACACTGACATGATTATTCTTACAGTGATGTTGCTGTTCTTGTGTTTCTCCATACTGGACTAATTTAGCGATGTTTCCCAGACAGAATGATGGTGGGATAAAGGTCTTTGGAGTCAGCAAGATGATACAAAGACTGGAGCAGTCAGTTTTCTGAGAAATAGAGTTTTGACCTGTCGTTTTGTTTCTTAGTCTTCAAGTTTTTTTTGTTTTGTTTTGTTTTGTTTTTTTCACATTTTGGAAGATTATGGTCTTTTTTTCTCTGCACTGAAATCTGATCTGGTGAATTTGTCATGTACTAGACATGCTTCAATCATATCTAAGTTCAGGAAATCTCTTGCGCTAGAACAAACCTTTTATACAAGGATGGATTTTAACATGTGCTACTAAATTGATAATGGTGATCCAATTTTATAAATTTTCTAGTACTTAATGTCAGTGTAGGAAGGTGATGATTTAAAAACAAACAAACAAACAAAACAAACAAACAAACAAAACAAAACCCACAACCCTTTAAACAGTCTTTTTGAGAAAATCTACCTACCTATCACAGAAACCTGTTTAAATCTTGTTCCAGACCTTAGTAGACTTTCAGGATTGTAGATAGGTTTCTGATAACGCCCAGTACTAGTGTTTCTGTAGAGTGGTGAAAACCATCTAGGTCATGATCTTTATATTTCTACTGTTAACAATAAACAGCAAATATCTGAATGACACGAACACATTTAAAGATATGCAACATCAAAAAAAATTTCTCTTATTCTATGTTAAAAATTAAAGGGGACACAGGGAATTTGAATATAAAGGAATGAAAAATCAACAAAAATTATGGTTATTTTGAAGTAACAGCTTATCTAGATTCATTCACAAAGAACGATCAGATCAGTTTAAAATAAGTATTGGCATTGGCACTTTAGGTAAAATCTGTCATAGATCACTGAAATTTTCTTTCTCATCATATTAAACATCAACAGAGAGAAAATGGAAAACTGCAGAGTAGTTCTTAATAATTGGATCTGGTAAACGAAGCAAAGAAAACAGTTTCAGGACTCTAGCTTCTTGTTGGTTTGCTGTTTTAACTTCTCAAACAACTGAACTGCAAATGTCGATGTTTTCTCATTACACACTCGAAGCAAACATCCCAATCAATCTCTTAAAGTGAACAGTTGCCTGCACAAACATCACATTTCAGAGTATTCTTCTTCTAACTTAACAAATTAGCCCTTATTAATAGTCTTGCATTCATTTTTCAAAGTGTTTGAGCAAGATGTTTGGTTACTGTGATTATTTTGGCACTAATATTCGGTGTAATGCAACAGCTGTCATGTTTATAATATTTATTTCAGTACATTAGATTAATATCCTGACTTAATCCACAGCCAGTATAAAAGGAGAACTAAATTTAGAATTAGAAATACTAACCCTTAAATAAAATATAATATTCTGAACACATATAGATAGTACACATTTCATACATTTCATGGTTGTAGTGTTGTTTTTTTTAATTAATACACTGCCTAAAATGAACAGTTGCCATTTTGGTATACTTCTGTATTACTATTAAGTAGAGTTTGTGTAACGATGGCTTTAACAATAAAAGCTAAAAACATTTTTTGCCTTGAAGAGCAATATGTGGATGCAGTAAATGCAGACACAACAAATCTGTTTGTTACACAACACATTCATGAACAGGACTGTAGAAGAGCAGGTGCAGTTGCACAGTGCCTGAGGTGTCTTAATGCCTTAGCCTTAACAGTGATACAGATGTACTAGTTGGTATTTAACCTCTTGCCAAAGCTGCAGTAGAAGTGCTTTCCCACTGCCTTTGTGGTTTTATTTATACTTTTGCTTCCAATGTTGTTGCTTTCATGCTATTACTCCCATGGGCTTTCACTTGCCCAATAGCACTGGTACAGTGAATTCTCGTGGGAAGCAACCACTGCCGGCACGAAGCATGCAATCACAGAATCACAGAATTGTAAAGGTTGGAAGGGACCTCCAGAGATCACTGAGTCCAATCCCCTGCCAAAGCAGCTCCCTAGCCCAGGTTGCACAGGTAGGCGTCCAGATGGATCTTGAATGTCTCCAGAGAAGGAGACTCCACCACCTCTCTGTGCAGCCTGTGCCAGTGCGCCGTCTCTGCACTGTGAAGAAGTCCCCATGCACATTTGTGTGTAACTTCCTATGCCTTAGTATGTGGCCAATTGCTCCTCTTACAATGCCCTTTTCTTCTCTTGTATTGCAGTTTCAGGTGTGGAGTTTATTTGAACAAGGAGAAAATCAAACATAATGCTCAACAAAATAGGCAAAAGACCTTTAAATATTTGACCAACATCATTCAGTGATATATGTGCACAGAAACTTAACAGAAAATCAATATGCAATTTTCTCACCTGTGCCAACTAGTGCTAACTGTGTCATAATCATAAAGAATTAAAAGGGAGTATGAGACAGTCATGATTCCTATTGCTTGGAACCAAATGAAAGGCAAAGAAAACATCATCAGCGTGGTTGGCACTGTTTCCCACACCTCTTGCTGCTTTGGACAGAGACACACTCAGAATACTATGCCTATCTTGGAACACTGTAATAGCTTTTTCATGCCAACCAGTATGGAGAGTCTACATTTTCTCTTGCCCTTGACTATTTCATTCCCCTTTTATTTTGCCTTTTCCCTCCCCTTTCTCTCTTCCATTTTTTTTTTTTTTTTTAATTTTTCCCAGAGTGTGAACTTATTACTAGTGTTCCATACAATCAGCTGTGGATCCTACTAGTAAATCTATACATGTCAGCTACCCAGCCTATTTTGCACATTGTACTTAAGAATGATTACTAAATAATGTTTTATAAAACCATATGGCAAAATCCAATTTCTGTACAGATTCAACTGCAGAAAGCTGATTTGTGGAGACGGTTAATAATCCTTGCTGGGTTATTCCTTCTTAAATTTGTTTTATCGTTGGATTCCTGCTCTTCACCTTGTTCTTTGGAAATATTTGATGTTTCCTTGACAGTGTTCTTCTGACTAATATCTTGCAAATAAGGAAGAAACTTCATAAGTAAGGAAAAGAGAGAGAAAAAAGCCATCTGACCTTTGGCTACTAAAATATTAGGTAGTTGATTTTGAAATCCAGCTTCAACAGGTTTGTGGATGAAACAAAGCTGGAAGACATTCTTGACACAACAGAAGGCTGTGCTGCCATTCTAAAAGAGCAGGACATGGAGAGTGGGGAGAAGAGGAATCTGACGTAATTAAACAAGAGCAAGTGTAGAGACCTGAACCTAGGGAGGAATAACCTCATGCATCAGTATAGATTAGCAACTGGCCTGCTGGAAAGGAGCTCTGGCAGAGGAGGATGTAGGTGTCTTGGTTGACAATAGGTTGGCCATGAGTCAGAGGTGTGATCATGTGGAGAAGAAGGCTGGTGCATTTTGGGTGCACTGCAAAGTCTGAGGCAAAGACTTGGATGTGAACAATCCACATTGCTTATCACAAGTTCTAACATCCCTTATATATATTCACAAGTTTCCTCTTCTAAATTTCTCACCAGCCTTTACATGTCAACAAAACATTCCACAAACACTCAACCATACATGCAGGCACTTATCTAATCAAAGTCATGAGTTCTCGGCGATACTCTCTTCCTCCAGTCAGGGTCATTATCAAACAGCCATCAAGCAGCTTACTTAACTTTGTTTTTTTTTCCTCTTCTGGAGGTGTCCTTGGTTCTCAGCCTTCCTTTCTCACACCATTTATCTTGCTCTGCAGCTTCTGCTCTGAGTATTCTCTCTTGTATTTATACAAGACATTATGAAGAATCTGTCCAGCAGGTTTGAGGAGCTGATCCTCCCCCTCTACTGTCCTGGTGAGACCACATCTGGAGTACTGTTTCCAGTTCTGGACTTCTCAGATCAAGTGAGACAGGGAACTACTGAAGAGAGTCTAGTGGATGGCCACGAAGATGATGAAGATCCTGGAGCAACTACTTTTTGAGGAAAGGCTGAGAGACCTGGGATTGTTCAGTCTGGAGAAGAGAAGTCTGAGAAGGAATGTCATCACTGTTTATAAATATCTAAGGAGCAGGAATCAAATGGATGGTGCCAGGATCCTTTCCGTGATGTAGTGACAAGACAAGGGGCAGTGGGCAGAAAACTGTACATCTTTCTTATGTCTGTGTGGAACAGGAGCAAACAGAAGAACGAACTGTGTTACAAAGGAAAGAAACAGGCTGCCCATGGAGGTTGTGGAATCTTTTTCTCCAGAGATACTCAAAATCTATCTGGATGTTTTCCTGTATAAACTGCTGTAGGGAAACTACTCCAGGGGGCTAGAATTAATGATTTCCAGAACTCCCTTTGAACACCTGTGATTCTCTGATTCTCTATGAAATTAGTGAACTACTCAAGGACTAAAAACAACACTACCAGATATGCCTGAAAATAGCCTTTGTTTTAATCTTCATTATATCGCTTGGTGACCATTACCTCGAGTAAAAGTATATAAATTGATAAATTAAAAATTACAGTATTTTTCCCACAGGGCACACTAAATTTTATGTTTCCCTTTGCTGGTACCAAGGAAATTTTAGCTTCACCTAACAGTAGTTTGTTAGTAAATATTCATATTTCTGTAAGAAATCAGAAATTTTCTGTTTTCTTCATCATTTTAAGATTGTCATTAGGTCTAGTATGAACTCATTATTGTTTTACAGATTTAGAAAGGGTAAAGAAAGCTGCTCAGTTTTAGTTGCAAAGACAGTAACTCAAACATAATGTGAGGATAATCTTCCTTTTATCGTGTGGATTGTTTGGAGAAAGCTTTCATACATTTTCCATATATTACTTGGTCAGGTGCCATTTCTACTTGTGTACTTCAGTTCTCTGTCTATTTAGCAGGATATGGTATATCGTAGGAGGTCATCCCAACTATTTCTAGCAGAACCATTACATAGCCTCAGGAATGAAAAGAAAAAGAAGAATGAAGGCAGTACCAGGAAACTGAAAATTGTCCTCTTATTTGTAAATTAAAAGAAAAAAAAGGTACTCTTCGGTCCTAATAAATAATTGATAAGCATATATAAATAAATGCATGATGCAGTAGATAAATAATAGAGACATGAAGGGTGATAAAATGATCAGGAATAGTCAGTGAAGATTCACCAAGGGGAAGTCACACCTGAGCAACAAAGTTAGTGAAGAGACTGGAACATCTCTCCTGTGTAGAAAGAGTGTAATAGCTTGTGGTGGGAAAGGATTGGGGAGCATTGAGACTTATCAATGTATGCAAACACCTGAGGGCAGGGTACAGAGCAGACAGAATTAAGCTCTTTTCAGTGGTGCTTTGTGATAGGATGAGAAGCAATGAGCACAAACTGAAACACAGGAGGTTCTGTCCAAACACACAAAAAAATATATTTTTACTGTGCAGGTGATGCAGCACTCGCAGTGGTTGCATAGAGAGATATTGTGGTGTCTTCCTCCTTGGTGATCTTTGAAAATTATTTGTTCGTAGTACTGGGCAACCTGTTCTGTAGCCCTGCATGTAAAATGAAGTCAGACCAGATGATCAACAGAGGTTCTTACCAACATCAGACATTCTGTGATTCTATGAAGAATGAATGAGGATCAGAGACTCCTTCAAAAAATTTGTGTGTACCCACAGTTTTCTTGAGGAAAAAAAAACCAAAAACCCTAACATAAATGTGAACCATTTTAAGCCATATGACCTCACAGTCCTACTGGCATTTTAACTCCTTAGTATAGATGCACTCTTAAGTCTGTTTCCTGTTTGATGAGAAAAACTGTGCAGTATCATAAAATATGTAGGGAAAAGGAAGCAAACAAAAGTAAGAAGGAAAACTAATTTCCCTATAGGAGATTTTCTTTTTGTGAATTAATTTCTACATGGAAAGACAAAATTAATGCTTACAACATTTGTCAGTTCTTGTCTGCTTCTATGGAAACAGTTGCTGAAGATAATTTATATACATGTCAATTTCTTCAGTGAACATACACCATGGAGATTACTTCTCATTTCTGTCACCTTTTACCCTCAGACTGCTGAATCTGTGAAGCAGATTCTGGCACAGGTACTGGACTTGCACATTCAGCAAATGCTAATTGTAATGCACTGTTATGAATGTTACAGATTCCAGTAAGACAGACACTCAGATTCTGTCAGGTATTGATTAAAATACCATTTATTGGACATAACAGGAGAAGGAAAAATGGGATAGAAGGGATAATTCAATCTTATGCCCCTTCAAATAGTGGGAACCCTGAATTTTACCAACACTCTAGTCAGGGCATAGTGTGCTGTGTAGATCCTGTGTCCTTAGAGCTCTCATAGGATTTTCTTATTACTTTGCAGCTCACTTAATCATTTCTACTGTGGAACAGAGGAGCATTATATGTAAAAATGGTTATCTTCAAGACCTGTGCAAGTGGTATAATGGCCAGGTGGCAAGTAGGAGCTGCAAGTAGTCTTCTCTGTGTCCTTATTTCATCTGAAAAAGTGTTACTAGCACAGTGATGTTTTTGTTGAGGAGTAATGGGAGCACACCTGGGGCCAGGCCACTTGGCAGGAAAGAACCACTGCCATGATAGCATGGCAGAAGGGGATGGGACAGAGGCCAGGCAGCTGGCCTGAATTGGGACAGGAGTTATGCCATACCATGTGACATTATGTGGAAAGTTTCAAAGCTGTGGGGTATTGGCTAAGGCGCAGGCCACTGGTCAAGAGCTGGCTAGGTGTTGAGATGTCGCATTGCCAGTCAGTCAGCGAGCACTTGTATTGTTAGCAGGGCATCAGTCATCAACTGACGAGTGACTGCATTGTGGATACATGGATACATACATACATATATATATATTTATGTAATTATCAACATATTTTTGTTTCCATTTTCCTTTTCTGTCTTAGTAAATAGGTTTGATCTCAACGCATGACTGCAATTTTGTTTCCAGTTCTCGCCCTCATCCCACCTGGGGGAGTAGTGGGTGAAAGGCTGTGTAGTGCTGAGCTGCTGCAGGGTTAAATCATAATACTATGTTACAATTAATTATCTAAGTTCATCAGTTAGTGTAATGAAGTAATCATTGTGACTACCTAGTGTGGATCACAGCAAAAGAGTGGATGAAGGGTAAGCCTGGGGTCAATGGCTGAAGTGACCCTGAGCAAAGTCTGGAAGCAGTGCTTTCCCAGGATTTCTGGTCATCTGGCCAATGTTCCTTTCCAGCTGGCAGCTGGCATACCTCTGCTTTTCTCCTTGTGGAAAAGAAAGTGCAAGGGTATGAAGAAATGAGTCTTCCTGAACTAGATGTTTTGAAATTCACTTGTTCACTATTCAAGGCATAATTAAAGCGTGTCTGTCACCTGGGAGAAAGGAAATGTTGCATGACCAAATCCTATCAACCTTTTTGATCTTCCTACTCGTAGAAATTTTAATGTAGGAAGGGAGTATGTATGATTAAGAATTTAAATACAGACAATGTTTAACAGTGCCACAGCACTGATCTGAACATTTATGAACTACCATAGAGTGCACCTGTTGTGTAAGTGGCACTATTAAACAAGGGAATGAGTGTAAATTATGTTCCCATATCAGCAAAGGAAGCAAGCACTGAGGTTAATAAGATGGAAAAATGTATGAAATCTATTCAAATTAAAGGGACTCTAAAATTAAAACTTTCCTGTTGAAATATTCATCATAAAGGAACTATTAGGAAAGAAATGCATGTTTCTCTACTTAAAATATTTTTATGCATTTCAGTATCCATGTAATTGATATGACTTCTAAATTACTTCATAATATGGTACTTCTCATAGCAATCATGACATTTCTGCACTGCTAGGACCCAAGGGCACCACAGACCTGACTACTCCTGCCCAGACCTGCCCCCTTGGGCTCTCCTCACCCTGCCCTCAGCCATGTCCAAATTAAATGCTTACTTACTGGAAAGTCTCTCAAATTCAGAGTCATGTTCCTTTTTTCTGCTGTAGTGAAGGACTTCTGTGCCATTGCCGTTACACTCCAAACAGAATTCTTTAGTGTATCTTTTTAGCTTAACGAAGTCTCCTACTGTTTTTCACAATTATGCTGTCATCAGCTATATCATAGCATTGCTGTGCAGCTGACAGATCACTGTAATGATGTTCTGCAATGAATTTTACTTTAACATTTGCTCTTCCTTCTCAGTTCTGCCACCTTTGCATTTTCTTCTTCCCATTTTTAGTAATGCATGGTCATGCACAGATGGTCTGAACCACATGAATTAGAGTGCAGAAGTCTACTACCACTGCAGAATGAAAATATGCAGAAGCAGCTGTGGCTTTGATGAACATCTTCTAGAACTACCTTGCCAGGCAAGCTTGAGAACATGGGAAATTCTGGTTCCCATGTCTGCTAGGCCTCCTGTCTCTAGCTCCACGTCTGATTAAATAGCTTACCCCTCCACTATTAGCTCTCAACATGAACTGACTGAATCAGAAACACAATTGAATGACATTGTATTTTACAGTTTTACCACCATCAAACTTTTACAAAAATTTCTGAAGTTGCTCAATGGAGAAACACTATTTCTTTGGAAGCCGCACAAATTTAAATTTGTCCCTTTGTTTATGAAATACATATATAAAAATAAAATTCAGTGCTTTGAATTGGCAAAGCCGATGATTTCTATTGATTTAAATAGGAACTGGAAAAAAAAAAACAACAAACAGTAGATACAAAATCAGAATTTATGTGAAGTTCTTAAAAAAAGAAAAAAATAAAAAAAAAAGAAAGAATCATGTAGAGTTATGCCTGTACTGAAATATTCCTCATGCTTACGATATAATTTCCAAACATTATGTGAATAGAAGTGAATGCTAGTTAACTTCCAGAACTGTATCTCAATTGCTGATAATGTGACCACAAATACTATGTAAATGGTAGTGACAACTGGAAACAAACAAAAAAAAAGTATTCCACAGATGTCTTAGGAAAACTAACAAGGTAAATCTGAATGCAGTATGTGAGTATAAATGGTATAGGTGTATATATATATATGTGTGTGCATGTATGAGTATATCTATTTCTAATATCATTTTGACTGTTCCAGAGCATTAAGAGATTTTTGCAATCTACCCCATAGAAACCGTCATTTAATCATACTCATTAGCTAGAATAATTACTGTATTCAGTACCTGACACTCGTGGACCTCCAAATATAATTACCTTGAAGCGCTATTTGTACTGTGATGTTAGTATTCAGAAGAAGCTGTGTAATTTCTGCCAGACTCCTGAGATTCAATAGCTGTAATGTCTTTTATCTGACTTCCATTTTCTTTCAATAAAGAAACTGAAGGATTATTTTCTTTGAGACATATAAATCTATCTATATGGATGAGATCTTACCGACAGAGCACTAGCACTAATAAAAATCACTGATTGTGTTAATACCAGGCATTAATCTGTCACACACGTTATTTGAAGCAGAGGTGTATCTTAGGGTTAATAACTATTTTTGTTTGTAAGCCTGGGCCATTACATTGCAATGTTCTTGAAAGTATTGACTCTAACTGAGATGACAGAGATGCCTTTAGTATTAACACTTAAGGGAAACAAATAGGCACCTGCATTTCAAATACTTTCTCTAAAACTACAGTTTAATCATATCTATTTCACTAATGATAACTTTACTGTTCAGTTAACTGGAGTATTAGGATATTTAAACTGATGAGTCCTTTGTGCTGTGGTTGTCTCCAGGTGGAGTACCACAATGAAACTTTGAGTTGCAGTGTTGTAAAGGAATACCTGGAGAGTCAGGTCAGCCACTGCAACTGGAATGTCTCATGACGAACTACAGGTAGAACAACTGCAGCAACCTTATCTCCTAAAAATCTCAATTGTGTTAGCTGAAATCTGTAGCACTGTGCACTTTGCATGCATACTGTATAGTGATTGCTTCCCACTATTAATATTTGTTATTAGCTATTAATTCTCTCCATTTTACAGCTCAGTTCTTGTTTTAATATGTAATTAAACAAACCTCCTCAGCTTTCTCAGGAGCATGTAAGGGTTAAATGTAACATCATTAATGTCTGAACAAAGGATGACAGATTGCAAATGTAATATTGTAAATGCTATGAGAACCTTCTTTTCAGATGCTCAGAAAGTGACTTAGACATGTTTTTTTGGTGACGTGGCTACTCTTTTGTGGTTAATTTCCAAACTATAGTGCACTTTCATGATAGGTCACATGAGGATTGCAATAGGCGTTGACAGGATGGAAGGAAAACCTGATCCTTTGTGAAGAAGAAATGCATATCTTCAAACCAGAGATTGTGCTTGGATTTAGGCCATCATTCTGAAGAAAAAGAAAAAGTTGAGCACATTGAAGAAAATTATATAGGTAATTTGCTAGTACTAATTTGGTATGTTGACCCTCAGTAAGTTTGCAGATGGCGCCAAGTTGGGAGGGAGTGTTGATCTGCCTGAAGAGAGAAGGGCACTGCAGAGGGACCTAGATAGACTGGATTGATGTGCCAAGGTTAACTGTGTGAGTTTCAATAGAGGCCAAGTGTCAGGTACTGCATTTTGGTCACAACAACCCCAGGCAGCCCTACTGGCTTTGTGAGGAGTGGCTGGAAAGCTGCCTGATGGAATGGGACCTTGGTGTACTGATGAACAGCCAGCTGAATACGAACCAGCAGTATGCCCAGGTGGCCAAGAAGGCTAACAGCATCCTGGCCTGTGTCAGAAATGGTGTGGTGAGCAGGAATAGGGAAGTAATCTTGTCCTTGTGTTTGGCATTGGTGAGGACTCGCCTTGAGTACTGTGTATGGTTTTGGGCACTTCAATACAGAAAGGACACTGAGGTGCTGGAGCAGATCCAAAGAAGGGCAACAAGGCTGGCGAAGGGCTTGGAGAATATGTCCTGTGACAAGAGACTAAAGAAACTGGGATTGTTTTGTCTGAGGAAAAGGAGGCTGAGGGGAGACATTGCTCTCTTCCAGTATCTGAAAGGTGCTTACAGTGAGAGCAGGATTGGTCTCTTCTCACTGGTGACAGGATTCATAGATTCATAGATTCATAGATACATTAGGTTGGAAAGGACCTACAAGATCATCTAGTCCAACCTTCCTCACACCACCATCCCTACCCACCAAGCTACTAAATCAAATCCCTCAGCACCTCATCTAAACGCTTCTTGAACAGTGCTAGGGACGGTGCCTCAACCACCTCCCTAGGCAGGCCATTCCAGTGCCGGACCACTCTCTCAGAGAAAAAATTTTTCCTCAAGTCTAATCTAAATCTTCCCCGGCACAACTTGTGGCCATTCCCTCTCGTCCTGTCGTTAGTTACCTGGGAGAAGAGGCCGACCCCCTCCTTACCACAGCCTCCCTTCAGGAAGTGGTAGAGTGCAATGAGGTCTCCTCTGAGCCTCCTTTTCCCCAAACTAAACAATCCCAGCTCCTTCAGCCGCTCCTCGTAAGACCTGTGCTCCAGACCCCTCACCAGTTTTGTTGCCCTTCTCTGAACACGCTCCAGCGCCTCGATGTCTCTCTTGTAGTGAGGGGCCCAAAACTGAACGCAGTACTCGAGGTGCGGCCGCACCAGAGCTGAGTACAGGGGGATGATCACCTCCCTGCTCCTGCTGGCCACACTATTCCTAATACAGGCCAGGATGCCATTGGCCTTCTTGGCCACCTGGGCACACTGCCGGCTCATGCTGAGCCGAGTATCAACCAACACCCCCAGGTCCTTTTCCTCTATACACTCCTCAAGCCATTCTGCCCCAAGCCTATAGCATTGCATGGGGTTATTGTGGCCAAAGTGCAGGACCCGGCACTTGGCCTTATTGAACCTCATCCCATTGACCTCAGCCCAACTGTCTAGCCTATCCAGATCCCGCTGAAGGGCCTCCCTACCCTCAGGCAGATCAACACATCCTCCCAACTTGGTGTCATCCGCAAACTTACTGAGGGTACACTCAATCCCCTCATCCAGGTCATCAATAAAGATATTAAACAAGACGGGCCCCAATACCGACCCTTGGGGGACACCACTCGTGACAGGACGCCAGCTGGACTTGACTCCATTAACCACTACCCGCTGGGCACGGCCCTCTAGCCAATTCTCAACCCAGAGAAGAGTGAACCTGTCCACACCATGGGCTGCCAGCTTCTGCAGGAGAATACTGTGGGAGACCGTGTCAAAGGCTTTGCTGAAGTCCAGGTAGACTACATCAACAGCCTTTCCCTCATCTACCAGTCTGGTCACCCAGTCGTAGAAGGAGATGAGGTTGGACAAGCACGACCTGCCCTTTATGAACCCGTGCTGGCTGGGTCTGATCCCCTGATTGCCATGCACGTGCCGTGTGATCTCCCTCAAGATCAATTGCTCCATAACTTTCCCTGATACCGAGGTCAGGCTGACAGGCCTGTAGTTCCCCGGATCTTCCTTACGGCCTTTCTTGTAGATGGGAGTCACATCGGCAAGCCTCCAATCTTGCGGGACCTCTCCAGATGACCAGGAATGCTGATAGATGGCAGAAAGCGGCTTGGCAATCACCTCTGCCAGCTCCCTCAGCACCCTTGGGTGGATCCCATCTGGCCCCATGGACTTGTGGCAGTTCAGATGGAGGAGCAGGTCTCTGACTGTCTCTGCTGGGATCACAGGGGGTGTATGATGCACTTCGTCCCAGACTTCCAGGTCAGGGCGAGGAGTATCCTGAGGATAACTGGTCTGTCTGTTAAAGACAGACGTGAAGAAGGCATTGAGAACCTCAGCCTTTTCCTTATCCTCTGTGGTTACATTCCCTGCCGCATCAAGTAAAGGAGGGAAATTCTCCTTAGTTCTTCTTTTACTGTTAATATATTTATAAAAGGATTTTTTGTTCTCCTTTACTGCAGTAGCCAGTCTAAGTTCAAGCTGGGCTTTTGCATTTCTAACTTCCTGCCTGCAAATCTTGGCAAGTTCCCTGTAGTCTCCCCAAGTAGCCTGTCCCATCTTCCAGAGGACATAGACTCTCTTTTTCTCCCGGAGTCTCAACAAAAGATCTCGGTTCATCCACACTGGTCTTTTTCCCCTCCGGCTTGACTTACGGTACTCAGGGACAGCCTGCTCCTGTGCCTTTAAGATTTCCGTCTTGAGGAGGGCCCAGGCTTCCTGGACCCCTTTACCCCACAGGAGCGAGTCCCAAGGGACCCTTGCAACAAGCGTCCTGAACAGGTCAAAGTCTGCCCTCCGGAAGTCCAAGGCAGCAGTTTTGCTAGTCACCCTCTTGATGTCACCAAGAATAGCAAACTCTACCATTTCATGGTCACTCTGGCCAAGACGATCCCCAACCTTCACATCTCCTACTAGTCCATCTCTGTTAGTGAAGAGCAGGTCTAGCAGGGCACTTCCCCTGGTAGGTTCCTGCACCAGCTGTGTCAGGAAGCTATCTTCCACACACTCCAGAAATCTCATGGACTGCTTCCTCTGCGCGGTATTATATTTCCAGCATATATCAGGGAAGTTGAAGTCCCCCATGAGAACTAGTGCTGGCCATCGTGCAACATCTACTAGTTGCTTGTAGAACACCTCATCTATCTCCTCATCTTGGCTAGGCGGTCTATAACAGAGCCCCACCACGATGTCACTCCTACAGACCATCCCCCTGATCCTTACCCACAGACACTCCACTTGGTCGTTTCCAACCTCAAGCTCTTCAACATCAAGACACTCTTTGATATAGAGAGCTATGCCACCACCCTTTCTTCCCCGCCTATCCCTTCTGAAGAGCTTGTAGCCATCCATCCCAGTACTCCAGTCATGGGAGGGGTCCCACCATGTTTCCGTAATAGCAACAAGGTCATAGTTTGCCTGCCTTACAATGGTTTCAAGCTCTTCTTGTTTATTGCCCATGCTGCGTGCGTTGGTGTATATGCACTTCAGCTGGGACACTTGCCTCACCCTTTGTTCCAGCACAGCCCCCCTGGGCTCTTCACTGGGGAGCCCTGTTATATCCCCTACCCCCATCACAGCTAGTTTAAAGCTCTCTCAATTAGTCCAGCTAGCTCCTGGGCTAGAATTCGTTTCCCCCTTTGGGACAGGTGTATTCCATCAGTGGATAACAGGCCAGGAGCTGAGTAAACTGCCCCGTGGTCAAAAAACCCAAAGTGTCTGTCTCTACACCAGCCTCTCAGCCAATTATTCATCACTTGTGTTTTCCTAGCCCATTCCGTGTCCTTCGCTGCCCCAGAAGGTATGGAAGCAAATACCACTTGTGCTCCCACACCTTGAACTAATCGTCCTAGACCCCTGAAATCTCTTTTCATAGTTCTTAGGCTTCTTTGAGTTACTTCACTGCTATCTGCTTGAACTATGAGCAACGGATAGTAGTCATTGGGGTGAATCAGATCTGGGAGTCTTCTAGTTATGTCTCTAACCCGGGCCCCAGGGAGACAGCACACTTCCCTACGGCACGGGTCTGGTCTGCAAATGGGGCCCTCAGTACCCCTGAGAAGGGAGCCACCCACCACGATCACCTTTCTTTCCTTCTTGGCAGCTGCAGTCTCAATGCATGGAGTCGACTGCCTTGCCATTGGTGACTTCTTGGGAGAATCTTCCCGCTCCTCCCCCCTTATTTCTCCTTCAACATCCAACACCGCAAACCTATTGTTTAGAGGGACTTGAGGAGACGATGTAGGCAGAGGGGGAGATCGCCTACAGTACCGAGCTGGGACTCTCTGCCAGCCCTCCCCATCCCTCAGATACCCCCCCTCAACCTGACAGGGGCAGGTCAGGGAGTCCACCACCAAATTCGGGGGATCTCCTGGGTGCCTTTCTCTCTGGCACTTGAGGGAGCTACTCCACCAGTCAATCTCCCTCTCACAGTCCCTGATGGCCCTCAGTCTCTCAACTTCCTCTTTCAGTTCTATCACCATGCTAAGCAGATCTTCAACCTGTTCACACCGCATGCAGGAGATCTGCTTGCCATCCTCCTCCAGCAGCAGCAGGCTCTGGCACTCACTGCAACCAGAGACCTGTGTAGCCACATTTCTAGGCAGACCTTCTGTCTGGGTCGCCACCGTCTTTTTACGGCAAGCCCTCTGTCTGGTAGAGACCATGGTACAGAAATAAGAATAATAAATAAAAAGAATAAATAAATATATGTATGATGATAATAAGATAAATAAAAATGAAATAAGCAAAAAGTAGAACACAACTGTGAGAGCACAGATGCCAGTAGTAAATAGGATGAATTCACAAGAGAGGAGGAATAGAACTCCTACACCCAGCTACACAAGCTCCCACACTCCCACACTTAGCACCTAGCTTCAGTATAATAGAGAGGGGTGATACTCACAGGTAGTTAGCTCCTCCTTGTGCCTCCCTGAGGCCTTTTCAGAGCTGAAGGTGTGGGCGGGGGTGCCGTTTCCCGGGCAACGCCTACGCCACGTCAGCCTCTCGCGAGAGAGCTGCCGAGAGCTGAAGGGACTGCCCGCTCTCCCTCGGTTCCCCTGTGACAGAAACCTCCCGAAAAAAAAAACCCTCTTCACCTCAAAATTTGTCACTGCAGCTCCGGTTGTGCCGATCGAAAGCGGTAGAACTCGAGGACTGAGTGTTAGTTCCGCGTTCTGACCGTTTAAATCTCCCGCCGTTTCCCGGGCAACGCCTACGCCACGTCAGCCTCTCGCGAGAGAGCTGCCGAGAGCTGAAGGAACTGCCCGCTCTCCCTCGGTTCCCCTGTGACAGAAACCTCCCGAAAAAAAAAAACCCTCTTCACCTCAAAATTTGTCACTGCAGCTCCGGTTGTGCCGATCGAAAGCGGTAGAACTCGAGGACTGAGTGATGATGAGGGGAACTGGCCTTAAGTTGCACCAGGGTAAGTTTAGGTTGGATATCAGGAAATACTTCTTTACAGAAAGGGTTGTTAGGCACTCAAATAGGCTCCCCTAGGGAGGTAGCTGAGTAACAATTCCTGGATGTGTTTAAAAACTGTTTGAATGTGGTGGTCAGGGACATGATTTAGCAGAGGGCTGTTAGAGATAGGTCAGTATGGTTAAGTTGGGCTTGATGATCTTGAAGGTCTCTTCCAACTTGAATTATATGATTCTATGTTTTCAAAAATCTGTGTGTACTTCAAACTAGAGATTATATGTGTAATTGCTTTCAAATTTGCCAATGTTTCAATATTACCTTTTCATTGTCTGGTTAATCTGGAGAAGATGTCACAGATGAGTTGAAAGCAAACAACATATAAGTTATGGAAATGGAATATGGGCTTGTAGAGCATTGAACTGTTATTTATTTATCTAGCTAGCTTTACAAATATCTGGAATCCCTGCATTCCAAATCATTCAAAGTCAAAGCTTCAGTACATTATATTTTTAAATGCTTGATATTATTGAAGATCAATGTCAGAGAAATGTGAAGAAATGCTAATTCTTAAAGTTAACCTGGATAGCTGTAATTAAAACAAATAAAAATATTAAAAAATAAGCTTTTTTTTTAATGTCTCCTAAACGTTATGAAATTTACAAAGATGAGACTAATATCTTGTCCCAAAAGAAAGAATTGAGATTATTCTAATGTTAATGAAGCCAGGTATTATTCCTTATAAAGAATGTCCTTAAAACGTTGTTATTAAGACCAAGTACCCTTGCCTGCATATGAACTCTTAGATAAATTTGCTAATTGCCCTTCGGAGAGTTTTGGCTCCCTAAAAGGGATATCCCCTAATACATAGAGACATAGAATCATCTTGGTTGGGAAACATCTGCAAGATCATCAAGTCCATCTACCAACTTTATCTACTGACTCCCATTACTAGACCATTTTTCTTTTAATAACAAATCACATGTGTTAAGTAGCTCCAGGGACTGGAACTCCACGAATTCCTTGAGCATTCAAGATCTTGAATGTAAGAAGCAAACCAAAAAGTAGGATTGCTACCCTGGACTACAGGAGAGACAACTTTGATCTCTTCTGGGACCTTCTTCTAGCTATCCTGTGAACAAGGGTATTAGAAGGTAAGGGGGCCTGTGAGAGCTGGTCATCATTTCAACAGCACTTCTTCCAAGCACAGAATCAGTGGAAGCTCAGGGAAGGGTGGTAGAAGACCTGTATGGATGAGTAAGGAACTCATGCATGAACTCAAAGGAAAGAGAAAGGTCCATGAAATGTGGTAAAAAGGGTCTGACCACTTGGTAAGAATATAGGAATGTTGTCAGGGCCTGCAGGAATGCAACAAGGAAGGCCAAAGTCAACCTGGAATTGGATCTGGCAAAGGAGATAAAAAATAATAAGAAAGGTGTTTTTTTTTTTTTTTTTTGTTTGTTTGTTTTTCACGTATGTTAGCAGTAAAAGGATGACAAAGGAAAATGTGGGTCCCCTACTAAATTAGGGGGCTGTTCTATTAACAGGGGATGCCGAGAATGTGGAGACACTGAATGCCTTCTTTGTTTCTGTCTTCACTGGAAAGACTCCCCTTTGGGACTCCTGGACCCTGGAGATAAGTGAGGGGGTCTGGGGGAATGAAAGTCTCTCATGAGGGAGGATAGTCAGAGAGCACCTAGGCAACATCAGTGTTCAAAAATACATGGGCCTCAATGGGATGCATCCACATGTGCTGAGGGAGTTGGCAGAGGTGACTGCTAAACCCCTCTCAATCATCTTTGACAGGTCTTGTAGAACAGGAGAGCTGTGTGAAGACTGGAGGATAGCCAGCGTCAATCTGGTCTTCAATCAAGGCAAGAAGGAAGATCTGGGGAGGTACAGGCCAGTCATCCTCACCTGTGTCCCTGGAAAGGTGATGGAACAGCTTGCTCTGGATTCCATCTCCAGACAATTGGAAGAGAAGAGAGTTATCAGGAGTAGTAAACATGGGTTCACCAGGGGAAGGTCGTGCTTGACCAACCTGGTGATCTTCTATGATGCCATCACTGGCTGGGTGGATGGGGGAGAGAAGTGGATGAAGTGTACCTTGATTTCAGCAAGGCATTTGACACTGCCTTCCACAGTATCCTTATAACAAAGCTGAGGAAGTGTGGAATAGATGAGTGAATGGAGATGTGGGTTGAGAACTGGCTGACTGACACAGTTCAGAGGGTTGTGATCAGGGGTGCAGGATCCAGTTGGAGGCCTGTACCTAGCTGTTTCTACACACAATTTGAGACAATTTTCAGCACAGAATTTGAATGTATACCTATGGATCTCTTCTTAACTAGCTCATGTGAGTGAGAAAAGATGAATATCTGAAAGTGATGTATCCAAGCAATGTCTGAGGATACTTCTGTTTTTTGAGGACAAATCAAAAACAGAACAAAATCCTGGAAGCCTTTGTTTGGGTTTTTGAAAGCATTGCTGGGCTCTTAGATCTTTTCATATAGTAGGATGGAAATTTCATTCTGTCATGTATCACATATTCAGAATTCCTGGTCTGCATTGTTGTTCTATATGCATGAGGAAACATAACATAAATAAACAATAGAATACATAATCAAAATTAAGATAAATAAATAGTATTGTATTATTAAAAAATAATAACCAATAATAAACTACTATTTGAGTGTTAGAAATATGTTTCCAGAAGTATCTCAGTCTTAAAAACAAACCATTAAAATGTTCAGGCTTAGGAAAGAACAAATTTACAGGTCATGTCAAACTACATTAAATTATTTTATATGAGTTAAAAGGATGACAATGAAAGCTTTAGAACCTAAAATGCTTGAGCAGCTTTTCATGTAATTTCTTTCTTACTTTTCTCATTGGCAGAATGACAGCCTAGCTCATTACCTTATTTCTCATCACCTTTGCATTGTGATGTGAGAGAACCCATTTAATAAAGGTCAAACACATCAAGATCCGTGGGCATTATGTGAGAGTGTGGATTTATTTGACATGTTCACAAAATAATCCTACAGTTAGTTTTTCTTGAGAAAAACTGAGAAGTAAGGGAGAAAAAGTTTATAAAAGTGTTCATTTACCACCCCTTAGAAATACTGTAATTTATGTCTTTCTTCAACAGTTAGTATTGGAGTGATTAGGTTTAGAAGTGTCCACATTACCAGCAGTTTATTTAAATTAGTGGAAATTGGACTGGGCAGAGAGCACCTTTGGGTCTTTATTTCAGAACTGTACTTTAATTGTATCTGTCACACATCATCTTTAACAGATCTGTATGCTTCATATGAAACGCTGAACAGTGCTTTTTTAATTAGCTTTTTTGCATTCTTCTTTGAAGGTTCAGGCTTATAGAATTGTACACTTTTTGCATTGAAGACTATGTGTGTGAATCACAGCTGGATGTAGACCTCAGAGAGTCTCCATTAAGGCTGCTCAAGTGGATGATGAATGTAAACACAAGCAAAGTTACCCAAGGCCAGTGTTCCTCACAACGGCACTTCTGATTTCTTCATCTCTGTAAAGTCTCCTCTTGTCACTCCTGCAGGTGGTGCTGAGTAAAATGGCCTTCCCAGAAAATTAATTCTCCATTGCTGCCTCTGTTGTTCCTTTGAAGTTCAAATGAGTCACCATGATTCATTCCTGTTCCAGCAAAAGTGCTTATGCTAGATTCTGCTTTGTTTTGTGTGCAATTGGCAGCCTTTATTATAAGAAGACAACTGTGCTGCTCAGAAGCCTTGAGCTGGATCCTCATGGTTTCCTGCTAAGATGTTTGACTTTTCAGTTTCACAGCTGACTTAAGCCACATTAAAGATTCACTAATTGCCTCTGTGAAAGCAAATATCACAGGCAGTTTGCAGTTTCAATACTAAAAAACTTCCACCTGTCAGATGCTCTTAGCATTCTTGCTATCAATTTTTCAGTTAAATTCAAATAGTGATTAAGGAATCCATTTAGTAAAACATTGGTAGTACAGGACTGTGTTTAGCTAAATGTTCATTACACTCCCTGATTCCCTGCAAACATTTTATATTTGCTATTCTTTTTCACTGACATGTACAAGCCAATGTTTTTTTTTTCATAGTAATGATTGGCTGTGCTGTACTCTGAATGAGTTCAAGACCTTGATAAAACATCCAGCATATGCTTTAAGAATTTTATATTTCTCAGTCGTTTTAAGATAAATTTCCCTAAGTACCGATTCTTGTCGCAGTGACTAATATTTATATGATTGCTGACTTGAAAGACTTTCAGCTGCTTAGGAATATTCAAGCAGGAAAAGATTCCTGGATATTTGAAAGCTTCGTCTTATACAAAATTTTACATGACATTATATAAGTTCATCAATTGAAACTGGATTCATGTCTGTCATTTTCGGAATAAAAAGACATCTACTCCTGACTGGAGAAGTAGTTTGTTGTGGAAACATATTTTCTTTGTAACTTCCTTGTTGATGTTTTTTCTGCTTGTTTGGTTATGTTTTTTGTTTTCTTTTTCCATTTTTTTCTTTTTCTTTCTTTTTTTTCTCTTTTTTTTTTTTTTTTTTTTTTAATTTCCTGGAAAATTGCAGTGTTAACATACAAGACCTTCCTTAGCTTACTATGATTATTGAATGACATGGAATGGTGGTTAGGAGTTGCAGTTCATTAAACAAGTTGCAGTCACTGGTAACTGATGATTGCCATGTCAAATGAAAAACAAAACAAGCTTCTTATGTTTCTTGTCATCTTCATAAAAGTCTGTAAAGTCACTGAAGAGGTTTTCTCTGTTCTGACAGATGGTGACCTTTCCCATTAATTGTGAACATGCAAGTACAGTTGGATTTTTATTGGCAGGCCTGAAAAACTGTCTGGCTTTCAAGTAGAGAAATAAAATAAATAATGTCCAGATCATCTGTTCCTGCTCTACATAGAGATGAAACCCTTGACAATAGTACATTCTTTTCCAGAAGGATTCTCTTTAAGTATCTGTGTAACATTGCGTATCCTTGTCATGAAGGAAAGCATTGAAAAAGGCCAATGTCCATAGATAGCAAAAGATAACAGAAAGTTACAAAAACGGGTGCAAACGCGTCAGCCAGATGAATCCACATTTTATTCAGCTGGTTTGAGGGGCTGAATGCAATATTTTGTCAGGGATATGCCCTTCAAATTCAAGGAACTGCTCATGTTATATAGTGATATATCACTAAAAATATTATAGTTCAGAATAATAAAATCAATTGTTCTTAAGCTGTATAATATACTACTTTGAGAAATGAAGTCTTTGCGCTCCTGCCAGGTAGTTCAAAGAATCATTTAGAAAACCTATGTACAGCAGAGATCCAAAACTGACAAAAGGTTGTGGAGGTTTATAAAAAAGAGATTCAGAACTGACATTTTCATCTACAGTGAAAGAAGATTTGAGAAAGAAACATTGGGAAAACAAATATGTTCAAAGAACAAGAACGAAGACTTAAGTAGCCATTGAAATAGAAGGACGAGAGACTCAATAACAAAACAAAGTTAATTCAGAACTAAATTTCTCTAAAACATTAGAAAAATTCCAAGTTATTAATTATACTTCTTTTCCAAGAATGTAATAAAGTGCTTAATGTTTCATTAGAAGGAAATCCTTTTTTGGAGGTAAGGAAGGAGAAGTAATTTCAGATGTATTTAATATTTTCCACAAGATGCTTAAGTGACGTATGACCCAGGAAACTTCCAAACAGATGGCTGATTACAGATCATTTTCTGTGGCTCCAGAACTTTGAATCTCAGGAACTTAACAACTTTGGAAGCTGATAACTTCATATGCCAGAAAAAAGGCAGAACTTGCCTGAAGCATAAGTAACCTAATAGTCCATAGTGTGCATGGAATTTAGTTTATTAAAATTACAGTACGTCAGTACATACATAACAATATTTAGGAAACACCAAATGTGCAGTGTGCAGAATCATGGACCAAGAATGATGAAGTCAAAGTGGGAAAATTATCTTAGATGAACTTAATACTGCTGCAAATATGTTGCAAGCCTCACAAAAAGATGCTGCTTTGAAATTTTAGGTAAGCATTTAATACACAGTCATCCAAAGCAAAACTATATTCTCATGGCTGGCATGTTAGACTGAAAAACAGAGATAGTAACATAAATAATTAAAAAAACAACAACAATGTAGGATAATATTTTTCAGTACTGTGGCTACAGATTTATAGGTTACTGCCTAGAGAATTTCTCGAAGAAAACAGAGAACCCATTCAACATTATTCTTCATTTATTTCATATTATATAATCAGTGATACTGAGACTAAAATTAAAATATACTTTCCTCCACATGTTCATTCAAAAATAAAACTCTTCTCGCAGCTTGGTTGTGGTTCAGTGTAAATTGAATACATATATTCTGAATTTAGCTGTCCAATTTTTTCCTGTAACAACCTGGGGAAATCTGTTTTTTGTATTTATTTATAGAGCTTAAGTATCCAACCGCTTAAAACTGTTAGGTCATGGGAGGTCTGAGTTACTGAATGCTATGACACAGTTGCTAAGTGCCATTTGTGATGCCTGGCACATCTGAGACATCTATGTAAGAGTAACAGACAGCATAGGATCAATGAAGTGACGCTAGAAGACAATCAGAATAGCACACAATGCACAAAATATCTCTAGAAATCAAATTTTAGGAAACAGAATAACACTCTAACTGTCCAAACTGGGGAATATAAAGACCAGAGAAAATCCCTTCAAACAGGCAGAAGGCTTTCTCTATACTTTATAGGGGTGTGTAAAGCTACAGGCTAGTCAGCCTTGCAATAGCCCCTGGTAAAACCATACACTCTCACAAAAAGGAGAAGGTGATCAAGAAAACTAGCATGAATAAGTTCTCCTTGAAAGCCTGATTATCTTCTAGTATGAAATCACTGTGGGAACTCATCACTGTTTATGAATACCAAAAGTGTATGAGTCAAGTTGATGGGGGTAGACTTTTTTTCAGTGGTTTGCAGCAATAGAAGAAGGGGTGAAAACAAAACACAGAAAAGAGAAGAGGAAAAGAAAGGGAAGGGAAGGGAAGGGAAGGGAAGGGAAGGGAAGGGAAGGGAAGGGAAGGGAAGGGAAGGGAAGGGAAGAAGGGAAGGGAAAGGGAAGGGAAGGGAAGGGAAGGGGAAGGGAAGGGAAGGGAAAGGGAAGGGAAGGGAAGGGAAGAAGGGAAGAGAAAGGAAGAGAAGGGAAGAGAAAGAAAGAAAAGAAAAGAAGAGAAGAGGAAGAGAAGAAGAGGAGAAGAAAGAGAAGAGAAGAGAAGAGAAGAGAAGAGAAGAGAAGAGAAGAGAAGAGAAGAGGAAGATAGAGAAGAAGAGAAGAGAAGAGGAAGAGAAGAGAAGAGAAGAGAAGGAGAAGAGAAGGAGAAGAGAAGAGAAGAGAAGAGAAGAGAAGAGGAAAGGAAAGGAAAGGAAAGGAAAGGAAAGGAAAGGAAAGGAAAGGAAAGGAAAGAAGGAAAGGAAAGGAAAGGAAAGGAAAAGGAAAGGAAAGGAAAGAAGGAAGGAAAGGAAAGGAAAGGAAAGGAAAGGAAAGGAAGGAAAGGAAAGGAAAGGAAAGGAAAGGAAAAGGAAGAAAGGAAAGGAAAGAAAGGAAAGAAGAAAAGAAAAGAAAAGAAAAGAAAAGAAAAGAAAAGAAAAGAAAAGAAAAGAAAAGAAAAGAAAAAGAAAAGAAAAGAAAAGAAAAGAAAAGAAAAGAAAAAGAAAAAGTCAGCTCTGTTTTGTCTTCTGTTTTTCCTGAGGAAATAATGTTTCAGTGCTGCGGAACAGAGAGTTTTGTAACATAAGTGAGAAAGCTTTGGTGCTGCTGTCAGCTCTGATGAAGGAGAATCAAGGATTTCACCTTCAAAGCCAGGAGGAAGATGAATAGGTGGTGATAGCAAGGATAAATGAGAAGCCAGTGCAGTCATACAAACACTTGTCCTGAGAGGCCTGACAGAAGCTATTAAGATTCACCCCACAGTTCTCATTTTCACACTAGCAGGGTGAGTGAGCACCAAAGGCTCATGTAACAAGCTATTGATGTAGCCTCCGGGCATGGGCTTCACCAGCGGCACAGTGTGGGTTATGGATTACCATTGTGATGGTTCTGATGTGAATTCCAATAAAATGTATCATGGAAAATAACTCAGTGTATAGGGTTCATCTGCTCCCTATATTAATCCCATATATTCCCAGACCTGCTGTCAAAGATATCTCACAGCAATAAATAATTGACAAATTAGGTCATTTGATATTGCCTTTCCTCAATTTTACATCACAATCCTCTATCACTTCCCTATCACTACTGTGAGAAAACACATGAGGATGTGCATTTTGGAGGTCAGCTCTTAGCAGTCAGCCATGCTAAGTCAGCAGAACATTTTACCCTTAGTTTTTTATAAATATGCCATCACACTAGCTTTACAGAGTCAAGAGGATCTTAAGTAACGATTCTCTTATTTTGCATAATATGAATTCAGAAAGACGAAGCAAAACACTGAATAATCTTATAGTAAATACAAGATCACAACACCAGTGTTATCTTGCTTATGCCTTACTTTGCTGTTTCCTTTGTTTCTTTTTTTTCTTTCTGTCAGGCTTACTTAATTAAAAAATCCACAAACAAAACCCATGCTTTTATTTCATTTTCTCTCACACAGTGCTGCTCAAACTATTATATCTTTGAACTTTCTTTTTGCTTTACCCTAAAATAGTAACACCAGAAGAAAAGAAGCAGATTGAGATGACTGGAACAACAGGAACCATATAATGACTATCGTGTCATTTCCTAGAATTAGGTTCTGAGTGCTACACTGTATTTGTTTTTCCTATGGGTTATTGATTTTGGTCACACAGATGAATGCATACAAAGATACCTCAAAATTTGTAACCATCAAGGTTTTCCTCTTTGAGTTTCTTTTTTCTCTTCAAATATTTGATCTGGCTTAGAAATGTTCAAGAGTATGGGTGTTTTTTTGTTTTTTGTTTTCCCTTTTGTTTCAGTATTTTTTGGTGAGAGAGGGAAGACTTATTTCTTGTTCTCTTGTAGTTTTCTAGATAAAAGCTGAGATTTTAAAGTACAGTAGTTAGCAAAATTTCAACAGAACTTACTCTCAGACACTGCAGTCTTGAGAACTACCAGTTTTGCATATTATTACTGAGACTGTTAAAAAAAAGCGATTTAGATCTCTAATATTTAATATATTTCCAATTCTTTTGGAAATACTTTTAATCAACGCTCAAATACAATGTTTTATTGCTGGAGAATGGAAGGCAGAAAATAAACAAAAATACATATAGATATTCCTCAAAAAAGAGGTCAAGCTTTAAATATTGACTCATCCAGTAGAGACTGTGCTATGCACAGTATGAAATAAAGTTAATCTCAGATTTTGATTATTTATTCTAAGGGACAGTATTACAGTAGAAAGCAAGAATGGATAATTTCTCTGATTTTCAGCTTTTACTCACTCTGATCCCAGGCCAATGTTATATTTTCAGAAAACTTCTCCAGGCCTAAAAGACTTTGTCACATCAAGCCTAGATACTCATGTCTCCATAATGCATTCGCAACAATAGCTATAGCTTCACTGGCTTTTATATATAATGTCCTATCTTTAATCTTAGAGGAAAATGTCCTACTGTACCTCAGAGTTGTCCACTCAGTAGACAAGAAGAGAAAATAATTTTGTGTCCTTTTATGGTTTTCCAGACAAGACTCTTAAAGACACATGCTTGACAGTATTTTTCATCTAGGATATCAGCAGCTAACATTAATTTTCATCCTCAGGAATATGCCATGAGAATATTACACTTTCACTCAGCATTCAGCTTCATTGCTACCTTTAATTCCTTACTCATCTGCAGTTCTTTTAAAGTAAATGCCTAAGTGCACTCCCACCTCATTTTTTATTTTTCACATTAGATACTTTCCTCTTAGCTACAACTATTTATCACTCACATTTTTTTTCACCACCTCGAAAGGTAACAAGAGAGAATCCATACACTATAGAGAATTAAAGTAATTCAATTTCCAGATCTTTTCTTTCTGTAGTGAGTGTTTTAGCTAAGTGAGAAACTCAGATTTTCTCTAAGCACATAAGATGACAAATGCAGGCTTCCACCTGTTTAAAAGTAACATTTGGAGTCAAATTTATGTTGTTGGTTTTTTTTTAAATCTTATTGTGTAAGGGAACAAAATATCCAATTTTCTATTCACATATTAATTCACCCACATTTATGTAATTATTGCATTACGTATGCAGAGTACGGAGTGAAAAGAAAAAAAAATATTCAGATTTTTGAAATGTTTTCAGAAGAGCCAAACTTGCTGAAGGAAATTAAGACCAGTACATCAAACTCCTGAATACACAAATAAGCTTTGCAATCACCCTACTTATTCCCCTTGGGGTCTGTCTACTCGTGCTTAGTGAGAGCCTACATGCTTGCCATGGGATCATACAGCTCAGAAAGAACCAGGGACGAAAGAATTGGGACTGTTTGTTTTGAAGGGAAGCAAGAAGTTTTCTGTAATTTCATTAGCTGCAAAAGGAATATCATTGTTATTGTGGGGTGGAAGCTGTAATAAAATACACACACACACACACACAAAGAAACACTGTGGTGCTTTGCACTTTCTTTGACTCAGTCTTTTCTGCCATAAGATCATATCATCTCTGTTCCTATCACTAATATTTAGGGAAAAAAACCCTCTGTGACAGAGATTGAGTTAGGCATTACTTTAAAGGGAAATCTGTGGGGATGGACAGGACACATCGTAATGAAAATTCTTTTTGAGATCACTTTCTATCTTCTTTGGAAAACTGAGGCAGGGAAGGTAAGTTTTTTTAGAAGAAAAGAGCAAGTACTGAGATTATCTTCAAGGAGAAGGAGGATTTTGAGAATTATAGTCTTTCTAGTATTGCTTTTGTCTCTGGAATGTTATGGGAATAAATACCCATAATGAAATTTCCAGAATCCTCTTTGAATTTACCAACACTGCTGTCAGGGCCCTTGGAGGCCTGGTCCAGCCTTCCCTGGGACTTCTATACACTTGTGCTAGTAGTTCCAGGGAGCCCATTTTCAGCTCAGATCTATAACACTGATCTCTTTTGGGCTTGCTCAGCATGGTACCTTGTTGCTCTGATGTGGTCTCCAGGTCAGACTCAGATCAAACTCTTCACTATTCCTTGCTTCAAAACTACTTAATGGTGACATGACCTTATCCCTGTCTTCACCTTGTCACCACTGAGTGCCACAGAAGGCTTCAGGTCAGTAATAGCACTGCTCTTCCACCACTACAGGTACTCATTGCTCCCATTCCATCATTCTTGAAGGACTGCCCCACTCTGTCTGTTCACTGACAGCTGAAATAACTGGCTTTGTGAGTGAGTGAGGAGTACTGGATTTTTGTTTACTTTTACTTTACCCAGGGTTTTGACATGATCTACATACAACATAATCATTGCAAAGTTAGAGAGATGTGGATGGGTGGGTGAAAAAATAGCGAGATCATCAGGCTGAGAAAGTGAGGAGAGGATCAACAATGCAAAGTCCAGCCACCTATTTGCTATAAGATTTCCTTCAGTAATGTGTACAGGGTTCCTCATAGCAGACAGAACACAGAAAGTGCAAGAGATCAAATTTGCAAAATAGAGGTATTCAGTTTGGACATACAGATAACGCTTTTCCCAGTGAGGGTGGTTAAACTCTGGAACAGGTTATCCAACAAAGATATGTAACGTTCGGAGGTTTTCAGAGCTAAGATGAACGAAGTGATCTATCTTTGGAGTTAGCCCTTGTACGAAACAAGACAATGGACTAGGTGACCTCCAGTCATCGTCTTTGAGGGTGTGATTAAGGTCTAGTTATCTTAATTGTAGGTTTTCCTCTCTTTACTTAATAAGGAAGAAAATATCCATAAAAGCTAATGGACTAGTTGCAACTAGGTGTTTTCAAATAAGAGATCTGTGCCTTTGGATGAGTCCTATAAACGTCTGATTGCTTCAGCCTAACACTGTAGAAAGACAATTTTTTACATTTAATTTTGCAGATGTAATGCTTGGTAGCAAAAGTCATTGGATTCATCTGACCATAGGGACTCTAATGTTTGTCTGAGCATTAATAAGTAATAAAACAGAATTCAGTAAGCACTTTTCAGAATAGAAAAGATATGCCCGATTGCTCATAAGCAGGCAAGCAGCTATTTTGAGAAATTTATCAGCAACTGTTGGAGTATAGATGCAATTTAAAACAGTACAGTACAGACTTTTATGATAGAAGCTTCATCAGATAACCTCTTTATCTTAAAGAATATGCCACAAATCTTCTTTGTATGCAACGGACAAGTGTTTTTTGAAAAATGTAAGTAACAATATATTTGTTAGGCAAAAAGTGAAGCAATACAACAGCAATCAGTGCTAAAGTGGGCACTTCAGAAGAAGTGGCAAGAAATATAAATTACTTGGCATTTTGTCTTTTTTATTGTTAGTTATTCTTTTTCTCTTGACTCAAAACAAGAAAACAGCCAAAAAGTGTCAATAGATACAGTATGAAGTCAAATAAAATTTCATTCAATCTATTGATTTGTCATCTACTTAGCATAGCTGAATTCTGATAGGCTGTCACAGTAATGGTTCACACCCAAATAGGCAAAAATGCTTGATGTATAGGTTTTAAAAAAATTATATAAACTGAAAAATGAAAGTAAGCGAATTAAAAACCCAAATCAAACATAGAAATATCAAAACTTTTTATAAGTTTCATTATCTGCAGCAATTATCCATTTGACAGATGATAAAGGTTTCAAAGATAATATAGTGACAGTGGCACAGAGATATTACAGAAAATATAGAATTAAGAAGAAGTTTATGATTAAAAATTATGGCATTAATCTTAACAATGTGAAAATGTAGAAAAGAATATCATGAGGAATTAAGCAATTATTGAGTTACATTTCTTAATATTGTAATTGCAACTATATGAAGTAGCAAACATCCTGAATCAAAAGTTGTACAGCTTCACATTTAATACAGATTAAGGCATTACTCATCTTCATTTTTTTTTCAAAAGAATTCATTATTTTACAAATACATTCAGCTATGTCATCTCTTATCATTTAGAAATGCATGTGACATTTAATTTTACTGATTCCCAAGGAAATCATCAGGAAATAGGTTCATTTTGCTTTTTTTGATTTTCCATTGAAGGTGTGAATTACACATGCACACATGGACAAGAATAGATTTTAATAACAGAAATAATTCCATATTTGTAGTTGTAAAACATTTTAAGTAGAAGACAAATATTTATGAGATATGGAAGAGTGGTTACAATCATGGAATTGAGAACTACTAATGCTTAATCAAATAAATTGATATATTACTTTTTTTACTGTTGAAAAGGGTGGAACAAAAAAAGGATCCAAGTGGAAAAAGAAAATTTCAACCTATATATTCTTAGCAATAATCACAATGTTGCATTCCAATTGTCTTAAGAATATGTCGTTTTTACAAATTTAAAAATTAGTTTAAAAACACTGCAGAAAGCATATCCATATCTAGACTGCTTGTTACAACATCTTTAAGAAATTGTTCAGTTACTCTTCATTATGTCCTTGTTCTACAGAATTCCTGTGGTATCACAAAGCTACCCCAGTTAAAATGACAAAGGAAATAAAATAGCTCAAAGCATTCCAAATGACCCAATAACTGAGGGTTTCCTAAACAGGAAATGTTGAATCAATCAAAACAGAGATGTGCTGGAAAAACAGTATGGTAGGAGATTATTCATCTCATTTTTCACTCCTTACACGACTCTTCACAACCTGCATGGCTTTGATAGGACAATTAGCCTGATATGCTCAAAATCAATTTAAGGGAAAACATAAAGCCAATAAATTTATTATATTAAATAATAATAATAATAATAATAATGATGACAATGATAATAATAATAATAGAACACTTCTAATGGAAAAACCGCACAATAATGATAAAAAATAAGTAGTGAAAATTACAAGGCTTTTGCTTTTAGTGAAAACAAATACTGAATAGTAGTGTAGAGTATGAATAGAACATGTATCAGTGTAATTCTTGGGCTAATATGATATGAAAGTCTTACCATACCGCCAACTTTTTATCACATCATATTAGTTTTGCACAATGTTGGACAAGCTGGCATTCATTAATATGATTTGAAAGTCAGTAAGAGGATGAGACTTTTCTCTTAACGGTTGCAAATGCAAATACAACATGGCAGTGATGTAAATAATGTAAAATTTCGAATAGTGAGTTTGTAACTGAATACAGTTTTGGTATAACTAAACTCCTTTTCCAAGATTATAATGATCATAACTCAGTAGTACAGAGATAAATTACTCACAGTAGAGATAACTGTTTTTGCCCTTTGTCTACATTTAAAATCTTTCGTTGGTGGTGTCTGTTGTTTATTTTCTTGTTCAGTTTCTGAGGGAAAACACTAATCAAAGTGACTTTCCTTTAAACTACAGATTAATTATTGCCAAAATAAATGCAATTTGAATATAGTAAGAACAAACAAATAAAAAGCACTGTTATCTCTTGTATAGATTATATTTATTAATGGATTTTTTTCTTCCTAAAAAGAAGCCTCAATCTTGAACTGAACATTTTTTTTAACATTTGGTTTTGTTGACCTAGTGAATTGCAGTAAAAAATTTTGATGCAAGAAAAATCCATAACATCTAACCACAAAGTCTCCATTTTTTTATAGCAGAATTTTTACTGCAATTCTAAAATTTCTTACCATTTTCAACACCATGTTAAATCATGAAATGTAGCTGTTTAACCAGTTCTTATATGCTGACCAAAAGAAACCCAAAGAAACAACAACAACAACAACCAAAAAAAAAAAAAAAAGTGAAAAATGAAAAGGGAAATAGAAAAAAAGAAAAAAATATCATTGTTAGAGCAAGGTTGATTACAGCTTTTCCTGGTGTTTGAGCATCTAGTGTAACATCACTCTTAGAGTTTGCATAAGACCTAAAAGATCTAAATTCCATAATTAGGGACCAAATGGGGTTGATGGGTTAAGTGGCTTTCCTAAGGTATGGACTAACAGAAGCAGCACCACTGCTAAGTCCCTTGAATCTATTTTGACTATGGAACAGAAATGGAAAGTCTATTTATTAAACTTTTTTTCACTGAGGGGCAAGGGACTAGAAAGGCCCATTGGAAGCAGTGTCAAGAACGAGAAGCAGAGAGAGGAGCATAAAGACTGTATCTTAAAGAGGATGCAAGATAAGGAATGGCCAAGCAAGGAAAACAAGAGGAAAGCAGAGCAAAGAAAGTGAAGACAAAAGTAGCATTCAGTTTAAAAACCTGAAAAAAAAAAACAAAAACAAAAACAGTTTTCAAATTGCTTTTGGACAGCAATATCTAGAATAACAGCTAGATATCTAGTCTCTCAGACACAAAGTCCCTCTGTAATTCTAACCATAAGTGATTTACAAAATCCCTCCAGGAACTTACCTTCATCTTTAGCTGCCTACATACCTTTAGCGCAGCACACTAAGCCTCCTCTAATTGCTCCTCTGAGTTTCCTACCTCACAGCCATGCTGAATGGATAAATGCATGGAGGATTTGAATCAGTCTGATACCTTGGTAATGAGGGAAAAATATCACAAATAGGTAGAGTAAAAAAAAGTATTCTTAAATGCTTAAATGAAACTTCCTGCTTTAGACCACCAGCAGCTTTAATCTCTCTGTACTGTTAAAAAGACCAATAGCCCCTTTGAACTTCTAGTATGCTCTTGAGTGCAGTTACAATCTAGTTAATACTGATGAGGGACAGTAAAATTTGGAACAGAAGGGTTTGTGTGAAAGATACAGCCCTAAGGAATTAGTTGTTCCTACAAAATCCCTGTTTTTACATGAGTTATATATTTATTAAAAAAGTAAAACTGGAAATGTGCTTTTAACAAATTCTGACAATCTTTAATAATACTAACAAATTCTGTGGAACTGGAATAGGAAGTCAGTACTTCACAAAAGGCTTAAAATATGTGGTCTGACTCTAGTAAAGTTTTTAGATATCTTAAAAGACAGATACAGCAACAGACAAATTTTTCACCTTGGGGATTCTTCCATCCTGATGTTAGGTGTCTAAAACTAAGCCAGTTATCATATCCTCCTTTTGCTTTCTATAGTAAGAAATGAGCAATTTTAAATAATATGCTATCAAAACTACTGTGATTGTTTACATGACAACAGTACAAGTTCTTTCTTACCATTCAAGTGTTGATGTGAAATGTCAAAAACTGGGGGAAACAAATCTGTCCACTGTTCTCAGATTTGACCTTCCATACTTTACCCTCACCAGAATCTTGGACATGCTGTAAACACTGAGGTGTCCTAAGGTGTGTGCATACAGCACCTAATTTGCTGAATTTGTAAACAAAATCAGTGCAAGGATTCCACTCTGAAAGACTATCTCAAAGAAAAGCTAGCATATCAAGAGCTGCTACAGAAAAATTTTCCTCCATTCTGAAATCTCCTGAAGAAAGATAGTGGCACTAACTTTGTGGGCAAACTTCCCTGCTGCCCTTGCCAGATTAAAATAACTAAAGACATGTCTTCACCCTCAGAAGATCAAAACACCTCTTTCCTGTCTTCTAAGACGTTTTCCAAAACAACTCTCTAAAGAATATCATGTGGGAGGATCTAGCAGAAATGGGTCAGTCAGTCACTGTCCTTTGGACTGATCAGAGGGCACTCATAGAACCAGAAAGAGAACAAGCAGAAGGAGTAAGAATACATACAGTTTGATACTCCTCAGCTTCACTGTACTTTCTTCCTTGATTACTTCAGTGCATAAATAGTTCTTGGCATTCAAGACTCCTGCCATTGGCTGTGTTTTACTATACTGGCTATAATGTAATTTCTCCTCTTAGACACCTGCATATTTCTTCCAGTGTTAAATGGAAAGAGGCTTAATCAGTGCAACTACTGAGCTACTGCAAATACTAATCTGCACTTTTGTGAGTGACAACGGTTAGTATCCCTGAGGATTCAGGAAAACTTAAAACCACATACTTATCATATACTCTGATGTCCACTTCAATTAAATTATAATTTAGAATTGCATGCCTCTTAGCTAAATTAAATAATCAGTTATTGGTACATTCTGCGGAACAGTATGAGTCAGATACTCTTTGAGAGTACCCATCAAGAATGAAGCTTCTGGAGCTTTTTGTCCTTCTTCATGTTAATTGGTAGTTCCAACTGAGGCTATAGAAAAATAAAGAACAGTGTGACCATTTTGCAATTTAACAGCATGGCATAGAAAAGTGCATGACTGGGGTTTACAAAATTGTGAAGATGGAAAGAAAATGAAAACAGAATTGTCATTTATGATATTCAATACTAAAAGCAGAGATCCTTCTTGAAACTAAAACAAGATAATTTTGGAACAGATAATAGAAAAAGTCTCTTTACACAGGGACTGGATGTTGTTCCTTGAGATGCCGTGGATAAAGGTAGTTCAGATTAGACAGTGGAAAAAGGGATTAGATGAAGTCACCTACAAAAATTCCAGGGATGTATTATCAAAAGAACAGATTAGGTTGAAGTCTGTGTTGGTTTTAGCATCTGGGGAACTTTAGGAGGAGCTGGTCATACTTGTTTTCTCTCCTGTGTCTATTGTTGGAATTAGAGTGGGGCTAGATCAAACATTTCAATGTTTAATATTTTTTGTGTTCATGTGTGTGTTTTATGCTCTTGAAGTAACAGTCTTGCTTTTCCTTCCCCCAAATGTAGAATGTAGCCTTAAATAATCCTGGATATTAATGTAAATTTTTTATATTATGCATTGTTGGTGATAAAGAACATAGATTACAAGTAACTGTGGAAACTATTTAAGAAATTAGTTCAATATTTCATTCAGTTCTCAATAAATAATAATTTACTTTCACTCTTCTTTGTCCTTCCCACCTCATTTTTATTCTTTTCCTATTTTTAATTCCCCTTCTGTATTCTTGGTGCAGTTTCCTTCCGTGTTAATTCCACTGTACAGTAAAACGCAGAAGTTTAAATTCAGCTGTAAAAGTAATACACATTTATAGTAAGACATAAATTTATTTCAAATACAATGTTTTTTTTTTTTTCCTTTTCTAGAAAATAGGTCATTTTTAAAGAACTTTTACCTGCAACATATCTTTTTCTTTGTTGAAAAACCACATGCTTTCATTTTCAAAAAAAAAAAAAAAAGGCTTCTATAACAGTCAGAGACCATAAATTAAACAGAGATGTCATACTGTATTCTAAAATTACCACTAAGATATAAGATCTTGTAACAGTCTTGACTAGAAGATCCCATTACTTCTTGTCTACTGTCATCTCAGTGGCGCACCATCAAGCAGTTGAAGTAAAAAATCAGGGGAAACAGGAAACATGGTATTATTTATAGTTTATTATATTGATTAATGCCATTAATATGCAGTTTGAAATTTCCTTTATAATTTTAGGACTTTTATAAGTGATAGAATATGCTTTGAGGCAGAAAATAAAGAAATGCCTTCATGATTCCTCCTACCCCTGTAGCACATCTTTATGGTCTCAATTAATAATTAAGTTACTGTGATTATTAAATACAAACTTCTAAAAATCCTTGTAAATCATCTTTCCATTGTCATGTATTCCAGAAGTATATATGCCAAAGTATTTTAAAGGTTTTGGTGGATCTATTCAAGAAAATTAACTCTCAGAGGAGGAATATTCTTCGAAGAACAAAATATTTAGAAAATATGTGTATATTAATTAAATATTCAATATGAACTTGACAGAACTTCCTATATTTTTGACTTTTGTCACTCACCCTATTTTGCAAGAGCCTATCCCTGACAGAAGACTAATCTTGTGGAATTGATCATGACCACAATCTGAAGGGCTTATTTAAATAAATCAAGAGCTATTTGGAAAATGATTATAATTCTTTGTGAGCTAAGTATTTTGAAGCATATTTGGAGCTTTTTTTTTTTTAATGAAAAACTTCATCAAGTTAAACTGTAGAAAGATAAACTGTAGAAAGATAAACACTAGTAAGTAAAATCCTGATTCTATATTTTTGAACACTTGTATGTAAATACATATGAAAAACAAAAATACTTCAGAGATGTATCAAGTTTGTTTACTATTTATGTTTTCAGAGAAGCTTGTAAATATGAATTAAAGTAAATACATACATATTATAAAATACTTACCTCTGTATCTCACAAAGGGATCGGCTTTATTTCAGAAAGCTGAGCATTAATAACCTTTAGATGAGATTTCTTAGGAAAGTAGGAAAATTCATCATGGAGAATTACTAAAGGACATAGGAAAGGAAGATAAAAATCAGACTATAAAGGAAGAGAGCACAAGTACCATCTGCAACTGATTAGTAATTTTTCTGTACTTATAAGTTGAAAAGTGAGAAGCTCTTAAATATGAAGATTTCTGTGAGCCCATATTACTTTTAGTGTAATATGTATTTGACAAAGTTGCACTTCTCCAAGAAGAGAGAGCAAATATGTGATGATTCTAAGTATGTACGTCTAGTCTGTCTTTAGATGTGTAAGTGCCTATATCCTATGGCACTCCTTTCTCCGTGGATTTTATTTTCTTTAAAAATTCAGATGTTTGTTGTTTTTTCATGATGCAATAGGAATTAGTTTTTTTTAAGAATATATCTTTGAATAATTCACTTACTGGAATAGGTTACAATCACCTGGAAGTACACTTACAGTTCTATAACATATGCTCAATACTTTTATTCATCTGTTTAATGATTAGTATGGATTCAGCAGGTCTCATTAAATATGTTTTTCAGAGGCTGCTAGAGCCTTCCAGTACATGTGGAATACATTCACTGCCTCCAAAACTCCCATCCTTTTTTTTTTTTTTTTTTTTTTTTTTTGTTATTATTCTTACATCACAAACCAGAAAAACATTTTCTTCCACACAGAGTATTCAATAGGAGAAATCTGAGGAAAAAGTTTTGTGAAGAAGTAAAAAGAATCTTTACTGCACTCAACACCACAACTCGGACTTCAAATGAACACAGCTAAAAATACCTTAGTGTTATGTGCTGAAATAGAAAGTCCTGTGATTGTGCAATTATGTTGTCATGGAGAAAATATTTTTAAATTAATGAATGATAAGATCATATCTAAGGTTGCTGTTAAATATTTTGTCCCATCAAGAAGAAACAATGTTCTGCAATGCTTCAATAAGATTAGACCTGCTGTGCTTTTTTCCAAGTGTTCCATTAATGTGTTGCTAGGAGTTTTGTTTTGCTTAGCAGAAGTGATGGAATATTTGCATGAAGGCAGTTAGAAAACTGAATATGTAGTCAAAGTAAATGAAAACTGAAGAATGCTTAATTACTGATTAACTTAGTTTATGAAATGCATAAGCATGAAAATAGAAAAAAAAAAAAAAGAGTTTTCTCTCTTTTCAATTAGTTGTGACTCTCTTCATTTAAGTATATCAAGGGATGCTCAAAAAAATCCTAGCACAAAGCTGAGATCTCAGTTTTTTGGAAAATGTTTCATAACATAACTGAATCACAGAATCTTAGGGATGAGAAGAGACCTTTGGGGATCATCTAGTACAACCCCCTTCCAAAGCAGGTTCCCTAGAGTAGATTGCCACAGTAATCTACTATCATTATTACTACTCTATTATCTATTCTAATTTCTACATCAAGTAATTAAGAGAAACAAAAAAATCTTAGTAAGGATTCTCAGCACTCTTAAAATAGTATTTCCTTAACTTTTGTATATGGGGTTTAACTGTGAAGTATTGTGAAGTTTCATAGGCACAGAAAGTGAAGTTACAATAGCTTTTCCTCAACAAATTCTTACATGCTCATAAAGCATATAACTCAGAGAAGTAGGCCTACATTCTCATTATGCAGACTGAATGTGAATAATTCAAGAATTCATTATTCATGAACTAAAGATTACGTCTTCTTTGATAATGAACTTTTCCTGTGCAGCTCCTGAATCTTCAGAAAAGGAGAAAAACAGCCCTGAATATTTTGATGTTCAGAATACATGAAATTACACAATATTACAAGGAAAAGTCTGAAAAAATTTACTTTCTCCACAGAATCAATGAATGGTCAAAGTTGAAAGGGACCTCTGGAGATTACAGAATGACAGAATTATTGAATGAATTGGGTTGGAAAGGTCTCTAAAAATACTTGAGTTTCCCCCTTGTCGTGGGAAAGGCTGCTACCACCAACTCAGACTGCCAGGGGCCCCATCCAACCTGGCCTTGAATGTCTTCTTGTGTGGAGCATCCATAGCTTGTCTGGACAGCCTGTGGCAGTACCTCACTACCTTTTCAGTCAAAAATTACTTCCTAATATGCCACAATGAGGTCTCCAATGAGCTTTCTCCAGGCTGAACAAGCCTAACTCCCTCAGCCCTTCCTTGTAGAATAGATGCTCCAGCCCTGTAATAGTCTCTGTGAACCTCCTCTAGACTCACACCAACAGCTCCATGTCTTTCAAGTATGGGAAGCACTCCAGGCCTGTCTTCCAGACAGGGCCTCACAAAAGCAGAGCATAGGGGGACAGTCAACTCGCACTCCCTTCTGGACATCCCCCTTTTGAGGTAGCCCAAGATATAATCTAGTTGGCCTTCCAGGCTGCAAACACAGACTTTTCACTTGTGTCATATTTTTTATCTTGTTCAACCCCATGTCAAACTTTTCATCTAATTAAACCCATATGCTCAGAACTGGACACTCCAGGTGTGGTCTTACTAGTGATGAATACAGGGGAAGGATTACCTGCCTTGATAAACTTGTAGCTCTTTGCTTAATACAATTCTGTGTGGAAACTGCAAATTATTGTTTCATTTGTTCTCTGCAGGAACCCCCAGCTCCTTCTCTTCAGTGCTGGGTGGATCCCAGCATTGGTGCTTGAAACTGTGCCTCCTCTGATATGAGACTTTGCATTTCTCATAGTTGATTTTCCTGAGGTTCTTGTCAGCCAGTTTTCCAGCCTTTCCTTATCACTCTGTGTAGCAGCACAATCCTCTGATGTATCAACCACAGAATCAAAAGAAACCACAGAATTGTAGGAGTTAGAAGAGATCTTCGGAAGTTGTCAAGCCCAACCTCCCTACTAAAGCAGGTTCCCTACAATAGATTGCACAGGACAGACACTTCAAGTTTTCTGTCACCTGCAGATTCACCAAGGGCACATTCTGCCCTGTAATCCAGATCATTAATGAAGATGCTAAACTGGACTGGACCCAGTGTTGACTCCTGGGGTAAACTGCTAGTTACCAGCCTTCAAGGAACCTTTGCAACATTTTTCACAGCCTTCTGTGCCTAGTAGTTCATCTAGTTTTCATAAAAATACAGAATCATAGAATCGCCTATTGGAAAAAGATCTTCAAGATCACCAAGTCCAACCATCAACCTGACCTCTTGAATCTTTGGGGCCACAGAAACATGTCCTGTTGTGCCACATCCACACAGCTCTTAAATATATTCAAGGATGGGAAATTCACCACTTCTCAAGGCAGACTATTTCAGTGCTTGACTACCTCTCTATGAAGAAATTCTTCCTAAAATCCAATCTAAATCTCTCATGGCACAACTTGAGATTATTTCCTCATTTTTTATCATATGTCATGTGAGAAAAGAGAACAACACTCTCCTCACAGCTAACTCCTTTCAGATAGGTGTTTAGTCATAGAATCACAGAATGGCTTGGGTTGGAAGGAACATCAAAGATCATCAAGTTCCAACCCCCCTGTCACACACAGGGCCACCAAATTCCAGATCTGGTACTGGACCAAGTTGTCTAGGGTGCCATCCAACATGACCTTGAACACTTCTAGGGACAGACAATCCACAGCCTCTCTGCGCAGCCTGTTTCAGTACCTCATCAGTCTCTCTGTGAAGAACTTCCTCCTGGCATCCTATCTAATCCTTTCCTTGAGCTTAAAATCATTCCCCTTTGTCCTATCACTGCCTATCCAAGTAGAAAGTTGATTGCCCTCACTTTCGGTAGCATTAATTTAGAGAGTCATAAGCCTATCAAAGTGGGTGTGGTATATTTTACTTTAGCACAGATCTTTAGGAAATCTGATATCTGTAAAGTTTAACTTAGTACATCTGAGATTCTGGGGAAAATTCAATTACTTTTCCCACAACTGCTTTATTTTATTGTGTTAGTGAAACTTACAAAGGAACAAAAAGTTCTAAATCGCTTTTTTTTTTCTTCTTTTGTGACAAGAGAATGGTGCTCCTGTGCAAATGCAGTGGTCTTTCTGCTAAAGTACAAGCTTCTGGCGCTGGGAATTAGCTAAGCACATCAATCACATTAATTACTGAGATGCTAATGGCTTCACAAAGCAATATTCTATTAATGCTGATAAATTGTCGTGTGCCCATTAACAGTAAATTTTCACCAGTGAGCAGAACCTAAGTGAGTAGAACCTCCTTCTACAGCAGGAGGCTGTAGAAAGTCCAGATATTCCTTAATATATTATTATTCGGAAAAAATCAAATTGTAGCAAACTACATTAAAACTGCTCATAGTTTAAGTGAATTTATTTTTGCATTTTTTCCTATGACCACATAATTTAAATCCAGTATTTACTGAAAAGAACAATAGAATCTTTCACACAAAAGAATAGTAACTGAACTGAACTGAAAAGAAATAAACAAAATAAAATAAAAATAAAATAAAATAAAAATAAAATGAAATAAATAATCATTATGAAATCTTCAAGGTTAGAAGTTTGACTGAAAAGTCATCTATTTTATGACCAGCAAAGCAATTTACTGTAAAAAAAAATCTATCATGTATCGGCTAAGATAATTAAAAATGAAATCATAAGATTGAAGATTTTTGTTAAATAATGTATTAATGGTGTTTGTTCATGATATGCCATCTAATGATAATTTAGCAGCTGTTATTTCTATAGTTAAGTTCATATGCAGTATTCTTCAATTTCCATAGCTTTTCTTAATTTCTATCATCATTAGTGGACATGGTGTGATGGGTTAGAGGTTGGACTAGATGATCTCAGAGGTCTGTTCCAACCTTAATGATTCTGTGATTCTGTGATATTGGTAAGGATGTATTCAGTGAGAAATCTTACTATATTTGAAAGAAAATAACAGCGTTTTTGATTGACAACTTAAACAGGTAAAGGAAATTTATACTTAATCTGAATATGTGAATTAAATATAAAATTCCATGCAACATTTAAAAGAAAAATGGATCTCATTGGGAATTTCCAATTGGTATAAAACAGACAGCTATGCTAACCCTGAAGGCTGCCATTTGCTAATATTATGAAGAAATACAGTTTCATGGGCCTATTGCCAGATAGGAAGCTGTGATTTATTTAATGATCAAAAGAGAGTTGAATGCCCCACAAACACATTAATTTTAAAAGATGAGGTACTATTCCAGACTTGAAGAACTGATGGTATATAACACTGAAAAAAAATAATAATTCTATGGGATATCTAGAACTAAAAGAAAATGAAAAAGTGTAAATAAAACTGCAAAATTATGTTTAAATATAATCAGATGATGGGTTTTTTTGTGTGTTTGAGAACTTAATGGATGAATATGTGGATGAATGAAAGTAAACATGAGTCAACCCTTGGTTGTGGTTATCCAGCAGGACTCTTTGTTCATATATTTCTGTTTCCATGCTACTTAAGCATGTACAGACATGAAATTCAATATATTTTTTTAAGATTAACAACCTCTAATGTTAATATTTCTCATCAGGAAACATGTCACACTCACGCACAAAGAGTACCTTCTGTTCCTCCCTTTTCACCTTCCTACTTTCAGCGTGGCTACCTCTTAAGTTATTATTTCTGCTTATATGTATTCTTGTCAGTGAGTATAATTTTTTTCCTATGGTAGTAGACTGGAAATAGCATAAAGGTATGAAGAAATTGGCTTATGGTAATTAGATTACTTAATTTCATAGAGAAAAACATATCCTGCACAAAAATAAATTCAATCTTTTTTTATAAAGCTCTCAGTTTTATGAAACTAAAAATGTTCTGAAATAGCCTTGAGCTCTAGATGAAGTGACTACACATCCACTATAAGCAAGGCTATCATTCAGTGTTATCATTCAGTGTAGAAAATCTCTGGCTGTTTTCACAACCTAATATGTACCACAAACTAGTTATTTCATTTATCCCTGGCAAACGTAGTTACACTGTGTGTTAAGATGAAAAAAAATATAGAGAGAATGTATATGTTATCATTTATCATATATGTTATTAGGTGTAGTCCACTGGTATTAGTTTGCTATCAAGACTGCATAGATTTAAATTTCAGTTGCTCTTAGAAAAGAAAGCCTCTTACTGCTCAGCTAACTAGCTGTAAGAGACTATTGGAATGCCATTGCCAAAGAATGAGTAGTGAAGATGTATTATTTGATCTTTTGGAAAAGCACGGTGCTAGACCCTCACTAACAGGGGTAGACTGGGCACGGCAGAACTGGTATAACTTGCAGAGCATCTCTGACCGTATTTGTGTTCTGCAAAAGAATGCTCGTACTCGAGCTGGAAAAGGGAAGTCATTTATTTGTGCAGTTTTGGGTTCTGCTTTGGTTGCAGCTGTAGAATTCCGCGACCAGCAGCTTAAAACAGAGAGCCAAGCTTTACAAGCATTGCATGAATCAGTTAAAGTTAGTCAGGAATTGATAAAAGCTCTGCAAAATCAAATTGCAAACCTAGAAGAGCAATTAGAAAGAGAAAAACATAATTCTGATCTGTTGCAAATTGCTTTAAGGGAAGTGTTAATGGGTAAGGATGCCAGTTGTACTAGCGCACCTCAAGATATAACTTATCCAAGGGAGGAATTGCAAGGTATAAAGGCAGGTGTAGACAAATTAGAAGCCTCCCCAGCTCAGTTGCGTCCTTTAATTAAAACTGAGTATTCATACGATAATGGTGAGGATTTAGATCCTCAAATGAGCATTAAAGAAACCCCTTTCTCTGCTACAGAGATAGCAAAACTGAAAAGAGATTTTGACCGCTCTCCTAAGGAATCAGAAACAGAGTACGTATGGAGGGTCAGCCTCACAGGTGGAGATCAGATACTTTTAACTGAAAAAGAGGCTGAAGGTTATTGGGGACCAGGAGTATTTTTAACTATTGGAAACAATTGTGCTCCTTGGTCCCTCACACAGAGAGCTGCCTATTGGGCAGGCGGTCTCAATCCCCTAGAAAGGGGAGACCCCCTTGCCATTACTGGAACCATTGATCAACTAGTAGAGAATGTTCAGAAGGCTGCCTGTCTCCAAATGATGTATGACAGGAAGTTGCAGTTACACCATGAATCGCCCATGATGTTGCCCGTTGATCCTGAGAGAATGACCCCTCTAATCAGGGGGCTTCCAGAATCACTGAAACCCATAGGCATAAACATACAGGCTATGTCTCAGGGAGAAAGAACCCGGGCAATGTTAGAAGGAACTGCAACTTCCAATCATCTGCAGACAGGATGCAAAGTATGGACATGGGGGGAGGTTGCCCAAGAGTTAATTAACTATGGAAGAAAATATGGGCCGGTGGTGCCTTCACCCAGTAAATCTGAGCCAAGAGGAGTAAGGCTTGCAGCAGCCAGACTTGCCCTCAGGCCACCTAGCCCAAAGCTTAATAAAACTCAAAAGGTTTCATGCCCACTAAGAACTGGTAGGCGAAGCATTGAGCATAAACGTAATGGCCTTTGGACTTTGGGCTGGAAAAAGGGCATTCCACGAAATTTGATGGATGGACTGACAACTGATAGGCTCGAGATGCTGGTGACTGGATGGCCGACTAGATCTGAGGAAAGCAAAACCCCAGGTCCTAGTGCCTCTCCCACAGCACCAGAAGAGCTACCAGAGGCATCAGAAAACTTAATTCCTTCACCCCTCAAGTGAGCGGGGGGGTGAAGGGGGAATGTTTGGAAGCTCACGTTTATCACTCAAGGGTCATTATTTGATTTGGTTTTTATTATGCATATAAACAACTACCTGTAAACTGAACTGGGGTTATGTTATTTTGGTTTAATACACTGAATGTTATGACATAGATCTCCTTGCAGATCAAGCCTCACAGATGTGGGTGGCAATACTTCAGCATCACATTGTTCTGGACTACCTGCTAGCTGAAGAAGGGGGTGTCTGTGGCAAATTAAATGATTTCACTATTCTAAAGATTGATGATAATGGGATTGATGCAAACAAATTGCTTTAGGTGTATCAAAAGTAGTACATCCTGTCCAAACTTGGAAAAGCCCAGACCTTGGCCTCTTCTTCTGGCTCCCAGGTGGCCCATGGGTAAAATGTATTTTATTCTGTTCATTGTGTGTTATTGCAACTCTTTTGTTTGTTCCTTGTATGATACCATGTTTTATTCAACTAATACAACGTGTGGTATCCTCTATGTACTTTACAACCTCCTCTGCTGATGATGAAGTGAAACATATCAGGGGGACAATTGTAACCAAGACTAACAATTATACGAAAACTTTTGATTCCCTGCACCCCTCCCTCCTTTACCCTTCTGCTTTCTATCTTTTTTCTCACCATCATGGATCACCAGTGTCCAATTTTTAAGCAATCTTTGAGTCACGGGGTGGTGTAAGAGACTATTGGAATGCCATTGACTCAAAGTTTGCTGATGAACACGTCCTGGGGCAACGAAAGAGAGATAAGCGGCAGCTCAATGGCCGCTGAACACTCTTTTGTTTGGTACTCATCTCCGTGGGGAGATAGCCATCTCAGGAGATGCTTGCCTGGCACACTAGCATGGGGGCAGCGATGGCCAACGAACACTCTTTTGTTTGGTACTCATCTCTGGGGAGATAACCATCTCAGGAGACGCTTGCAGCATGGGATTTGTCACGTAGACTGGAGGAATCTGGAAGATAAAATAGGGGTCCTGTAGCCACGAAGATGTGCGATTTTCTCTGCGAGGGATTTTCTCGAAGCTGGAGTTTCTCTTCGGAGGGACTACCCGAGCTGATCTCACTGCTGCTGCCTGAAGAGGCCTTCTCTTAGGAGAGACCTCACGAGCTGATCACTGTTCGCTGCTGCCCCTCTCGGGGTTGACCCCTCGCTGCTTCTCCGGTGCCGGCTGCTGCTGTTCCTGGGCTGACCCCGCGCCGCTTCTCCTGTGCTGACCCGGTGCCGCTTCTCCAGGACAACTGCTTGCTGCTCAAGGCTGCCCATCGCTGCTGCTGCTCTCCCCGCTTCTGCCATTCCCTGCTCTTCTGCCTCGGACCGTCGGAGCCGCTTGCAACCGGACTGCCCCTAGGATCCTGGATGGTGACTTTCCCTGCATTGTACAAACCTTTGCTTCTTTCCTATCTTTCCTATCGCTCGCCTTCCCTTCCCCATCACCCTTAACAGTGTCCGCCTTCCCCTTCCCCATGTCTCAGGTCAATATTGGTAATAAACTGGTCGGACCAACATTTGAACCGTTGCTTCTTAATCTCACGCTGGGTATACACATAATCTTAAAGAACCTCGTCTCCCTCCTCTATATTGGAGCGTGACACTAGCGATTTATCTACTGAATTTGGTTATAAGATAAGAAGTACAGCCCTGCTAGACCTTCAAGGATCCTTTGGGATTGTAGAAATTAAGACTAATGATTGATCTGTTCTGAATTATATTAGCTGAAAAATGCCTTGCAAAGGAGAAATATAGTTCCTTGTAGCGTTTGCTGAAAATGCGTTCAAGCCATTCCAGATTTGGTGATGCTATTAACTGAAATCCAGAATAGGTTAATGATTTTCAGATCTTTGACACAAAAAAAAAAAAAAAAAAAAAAGTCCTGAATTACAGACTTGTCAAGTATATTTTATGGCTGGGTTTGTGGCAGTATAATGGATTGTCTTGTTTATACCTATATTTATGTATTATTAATTATGCTTGTTTCTATTAAGATGTATTTATCACTATCTATCACTCTGTTTGAAAGACCTTAGTGCCCATATCAACGTTTCTACTCTGCAAAATATCAGATATGACTTCAGGTCATTCATGCATCTTATAATATGAACCTATCAAACAAGCATGTAGATAATGGCCTCTTCGTTGGAAAGGGAGGTAAGATTTTGCTTGTACGCTGTACTATCTGTGTAAATTTTTAATGCAATACAAAAGACTGAGTGCATTGTCTAGTATTAATAATTTATAAAAAATTCCTTTTAGTCTTCCACAAATTGGCTTCACATAGTAACATGGAACTGGCTTCATGTCTATGTGGATAAGCATTTCTAATTCTAGCCTCTTAGGAAATTTCTTCTCTGTAGCTAGCAGACTTTTCTTGAATGTTACATGTGACTTTTTCTTTTTTTTTTTTTTTTTGATTTATAGGCGATTATCCTTTTTTGAGTTATATCAACATGGACTACTGGTATGGGTACAGACAAAGGCTGAAGGCATTTTGCTAGAGTGCACAGAGGCATGAGATATGTGTTCCCAGAGACATGGGGCATTATAGAACACTTGAACTAGATGGTGTGGTGCTCAATCTTGTACAGTGATACCAAAAATCGCTTCCAAGAGGTCCAGATTTCTCATGATTGCTGACAGCTGTGTAAGGTGCTTCACACCATTTTCAGGATTCAACTTAGAAGCTGTTGCTCTACTTTGTATATGAAAAGTGGATAACTGAAACCTTCATTGGAGAATATTTGTCATTCATTCCATTTTGGGGAATGGCTTAATACTGTTCTGACAAGACATTCATGCTCACAAGTCGTGGATATCTTATGTGTTTGAGTGTTCCTCTAGGTGAAGTAAGTTAGAGAAGACTTTTGATGATGTGATCATTTACTGAACATTTTGGCTCACACTGGAGACCAGATAAATTAATTCAGGTATGTTCTACCTGCAGCCCACAGGCCACATGTGGTCTGATCCAGCCTGTCCTGCAGCCACCCCCTGCCCTGCACCATCATAGTAGAGGCTCTGCCCCCAAGTGGCCCAGCCCAGCCCCAGTTGTGCAATAGTCACACCTTGGCGTGCAGTCAGCACTGTCTGGGCTGAAACCAGGACATGAGGAGGGAACAGCACAGTGCTAACTTGAGTAACGGTAAATAACAGTGTGTGTTTTGATACATCAGCTTAACACTGTCCAGAGAACAGCAAAAAATAAACAGCTCTCTGTTTTGATAAAGGAATTTGAGAATAGCCTTCAAGACTGAAAAAATCACCATTTTTTTGTGTGTATGTGACTCAATTTCCAGATGATATAAATACATTACCTGCAAATTTTCAAATGGACTGTATAGAGTTACAATCTGACATTCAACCCCCTGCCCTCGGCAAAGTTGCCAACCACAAGAGCAGGCTGCCCAGAGCCACATCCAGCCTTGACATGAATGCATCCGGGAATGGGGAGTCCACAACCTCTCTGGGCAAGCTGTTCCAGTGTATCACCACCCTCTGAGTGAAAAACTTCCTCCTAAATCTTCCCTGTCTTAGCTTAAAACCATCCCCTCCTTGTCCTATCTCTATCAACCCATGTAAACAGTTATTCCCCCTCCTGTTCATCCTCTCTTGCCAGAATATTCTCATTACTAGAACAAATGAGTTTTAGTAACAATATTTCAAAATCCTCTCTAAAATTACTAACCTAAATACATTCAAATGCTTTGGGTTTTTTTTTGTTTGTTTGTTTTTTGTTTGTTTTGTTTTGTTTTGTTTTGTTTTGTTTTGTTTTGTTTTCACTACTGAGAAGCACCTATACTTACAAAGCCATTGGATCAAAAACTCTTTGGGATTAAGGGGTATAAGTCAAGGGCATTCAGAACATTTCAAGTGCACCTAGAAACAGATCAGAAGGAAAGAATGTGAACAATGCATAAAGGTTAATTTAAATGACAAATACTTTGACAAACTTTTCCTGGAAGAAAAGAGCTGCTGATACAAAGAAAAGAGAGTCTGCTTGAGGTTAAGAGATGTTATTCAAGTGATAGTAACGTTTCATACTTAACATCATTCACATAATCGCCCACCTGCTTCAAAACAAGCCAATGCTTATCTGCAGAAAAATAATTATCCACAATCTCATGCTATGTTTGTGGTGAGCTGACTGTTCAATTCACATGAGCCCAGGGTTTTGTATCTTGCACAGATTTATTCAATCACATTCTGTGTTCACATTCAGTGCTAAATTAAGGCTCCAGAAAAGGCCTTTATTTCCTCTCTGGTAGTATGCTCTTTTTTACTAGCACCAGAGGGAAGAAATGAACATAAGTGTAGTCCTAACACCATGAAATCTGTCTCTCTAATCCAGTCAATCTCCTTTATATCTCAATACTTTTATCATCATAGTGTCCAAAGAATATTTCAGTAAGTAACAAAGGTTCTTTAACTGTATAAATAACAAAGAGAAAAATAAGTGAAAATAGAATAAGAATAAAAGATAACTGAATGAATACTTTGCCACATTTTCTGATAAAAATGATGATACTGAACATGGGAGAAAGGCAGGAAGACTTGTGATAACAGAGGCAAGGAAACAGAAATAACAACAGAGGTGGAAGCAAAGCTCACATTGCTCAGTGCTCTCAGAGCAGTGACCCCAGATAAGCTTTGCACCAAGGCTGGCAAATGAAAGCTCAAGCCTGATAGCAGCTATCTTTAATGAATCTATCAAATGTAGGGGTGGTATACTTTGCAACTGGAAGCGGTGAATGCAGCATTTCTTTCAAATAGAGAAGGAGGGAAAGAGAAAAACTGAGATAAAACACAGTAGCATGATCTCAAGGGTAAGCAAATGTGGAGGAGGAGGCTGGACTGATAATAAAGAATAGCAAAAGAAATTTGTGTAAATGGAAAAAGAAGTTTAAGAACAGTACAAATTTGTATAGATTACACTGAAAAATATCATCTTTAACTAATAAAGCCATTGATCTTCTAAAAAAATGCAATATTATACTTTTCATCTGCCTGAAGTTCACTAAAATATTTCATTAAAGTATTTGATATTGTGCTATTGGAGAAACTTGCTGTACTGCATTTAGGTGGAGATGTTTTGGCAGCAGGGAGTTGTGTGGGTTGCTGCAGGGCTGTAAAAAGAGATTAGGAGCCATCCCCCTGTTGGACCCCATAAAGTTTCCAAAAGAGACCCATCACTAAAAAAAGCTCAGCCCATCATCCTCCTCACTTCCAGTGTGTCTCTCTATTATAACAGATCTAAGAAGAGGTAAAAATAATGTGTGGCAGTTGTGAGAGAGATAGGATTGAGGAAATGTGAGAGAAACATCCCTGCAGGCAATGAGTTCAGTGCAGCAGGAGGGTAGATGTTGCTCCAGATGGAGCAGAGACTCCCTGCATCCCAGTAGAAACCAATGGAGAAGCAGGTCATCCTCCTCCAGCCTATGGGCACTGCACGGAGCAAATCTCCATGCAGGAATATGAAGAAGAGCCCATGCAGCAAGGGATCCATTCTGGAGTACTCTGTTCTTGAAGAACAGCTCCCCATCATTCAAACCCATATTGCAGCAGTTATTGAAGAACTGCAGCCCATAGCAAGGATCTTTATTAGGGCAAGTTGTGAAGAGCTACAAGTCTGGAAGGGCCACAATGGAGAAGGAAAAGGGAGTGAGGTGAGAGTGACAGAGGTGGAGTGATCATAACCCCCATTCTCCATCCCCCTCTGACATCTGATGAGAAGGATGTTGAAGAGTTGAAATTGAACTTGAGCTGGGGTAGAAGATACTGGTGAGAAGGAAGTTGCTTTTTATTTATTTCTCACTATCCTACTCTGTTATTAATTGGCAAAAAAGTGCACAGATCTCTCCTATAATGAATTTGTTTTGCTTATGATTGTAACCCGTGAATGAGTTTATTGTCCTTACCTTAAAATATTGATTATTTTTATTCAATTTTTTCAGGTGCCTTTCAGGTGTGGGAGTGAGAAAGCAGTAGGCACCTGCCAGACAGCCAAGGTTAAAATGCAATGCTTTCTCAGGATGTTCAAAAAGGAATAAGTAGAAAATATTAAACTAGTTCTGGAAGGAGTAGCAAGTAACAATGAAAGGATAGGCTGCGAAATTCCATATAGTTATATTTTGAAACTGAACACAACTCAAAAAGTGTGCATATTGAAAAAACGTACTGATAATAACACCATGAAAGATTATCAGCTCTGGAAAATCAGAAAGAACAGGGAGACACTGAGATTTAGGACTCCAAAACTGACAGTAAATATAGCCATTAAAAGCACAAGATGGATGGTACATCTCATAATTTTTTGCTATCATCTGTGAGTTCATCTGCTGAAAATGACAGAGGAATAGCAAAATCAACAAGCAATTGGGCAATTTTATCACAAAATAATAATAATAATAAGAAGAAGAAAATAATAATAAAACAACCTACATGAAACAACAACAACAAAAAAACCCAAACATGAGCTATCAGTGTACTATAGCTACAAATATCCCAGTTGTGATCTCAGTGTAAAGGGTTTCTGAAAGAGATTGAAATGTACTAGCTGGCATTAAAAGCACTGTTTTTATTGCATCTAGACTGTTCATAATTGAGGAAAATGAACATAAAACAACATGTAAAGAAAAGCACTGGTATGCTAAGTAAGGAATCATATGCTCATATGGTCACATTCTAGGTCTGCATATATTCAGAACTGAGAGAATATTGACTGACTTCAGTGAGAAAAGTACACCTGTACTTATTTTGATTCTGTATCTGAAAGTCAGACCGTGACTGTTACATTCACTGTGCCAGTGCTTTTGAAGATAGCATGCAATTGTCAAAATCTATTTTTGTAGATGTGCTTTAAAAGTTTTGGTCATCAGAAGAAGAAACTCCTGTACACATCCTCCTCTCATCTCACAAATCACACAATAGAGCCCAGGGAAAGAAACCAGAGAGAGAAAACAGGGAAAAGTGACAGAAGAGTATTGCTCATTTGACAGTAGCAGGAAGGGGAGGAGGAAGATATTTTTATGTTATTTGCAGTAAATATTCTTTCTTGCAGTTTTTACTGAAGAAGAATATTTTGATTTATCCATCTTCTCACTGTTACTACACAGTAGAATAAAGTATAACACTCTATGTGGTCCACAGAAACACTGGGAGAAAAAAATGAAAAAAACTAGGGGTATGTGTTGTCATTTCAGTAGTCTAATATATCTCTTATTGTCATGAACAGAGTTCAGAAAAAGGTTATAGCTGAAAATAAGCTGCATGCATTCAGTTAAAAAAATTGGCTTTGCTGACAGTCCATTCTCAGGAAAGAACAGACTATTTGCATGTTTTTTCTTGTGTTACGACTAAGCTTTCTTCCTCCCTATCATAACATTTACTGGTGTTATCTGGATGCATTTTAATTCAAAACTGACATTTCTTCTTCGTAAGTAGTAATGAAATATTTATGGGATTATACCTGTATGTTTCAGATGTGATACAGGGATTTAAGAACCAGTTGGCAGATGGATGTCCTACGTTGTCAATGAAAGGTCACAGTCAAGTGAAATCCATCTCATTTATGCCATCTATTTTCCTCTAACTATAAGAAAACACAAGTATTGCATATTCACTTCATAAAGCAATTGAAGTGTTGCATAAATACTGTTTGCCAGTGTAATTTCCTTGGAAGATTATATCACTCAAGGAATAGATTTATTTGTTATTTAAATCTGGTCGCTCCCTACTTCCCTTTCCACAGAATACAGTTTGACTTCACAGCCTGAAAAAAACTAAATATCATTTATTTCTATCTGTTGCCATGCAATCTCATTTGGACTTCAAAATCTCTTCAAGACTTTACTTTTCCAATTCCTTTCTATCCCTCACAAAACTATTAAAGCAGGGTCTTGAGATGCACAAAGATGAGGGAATTATTGTTGCACTGGATACCCTTGACCTGCTGAAAGGTTACCCGAAACAGTGGTTGTGTGAAATATGCATAGCCATGTTGCTTTTGTTTTTCTTTTATTGATGATCAGTTCAATAACATAATAAAAAGGAACAGTAACAAAAAAATCAGCTCTTTGCCTAATGTACATCTCTAAATTTCTGGGAGCAAACAGTAGACTTCAATATTTTTCTCTTTCTTATTACTGTGGATTTTGGGAACATCTTCACTATTTGAAAAATAGATAGATAGATAGATAGATAGATAGATAGATAGATAGATAGATAGATAAGGATGAAGTACTAACAGTTTATTCACACATACAAAATAAATAAATGAATAAATAAATAAAACAACCTAAAATAGGAAAGAAAAAATTGTTGTCATAGGACTAGTTAATTTAGTTCCAGATAAAATATTCCATCCACCAAAGGTATGCAATTCTTCTTCTAAGAATCAAATAAAATAATATCCTTCTTTCTCCTTTCTACTCCAGTAGAGGGGAAGTAAAAATAATAATAATAAAGACAAGATACTAATGGTAAAGCTTCTTGATTTAGCTCCTGATAAATTAAGAGACAAATCCAAGAACTCTTTGATTCTGTAGGTCTAATAAATAATATGGAGATTATGATGAGACTGTGCAGAATATGATGCTGCATAAAACAAAAGGTCTACAAAGTGAAATATATTTTATGGATTCTGAGAGGCAGATCACTATCAGTCCCTCGGAAAATTTTGAAAACATCAAGTGTGAGAAGAAAGTAGAGTCTAGCAAAGAGGAAATAGTGAGTGAAAGGTAGGAAGTATCTATATCTGGGAACTAGTAAAAAGACTTCCAACTTCAATTATAATGCAAGAGGCATTTTTTGTAGCTTTTAAAGCAAGCTTTTTTAATACTTGGTATAAAAGCCAAAAATGAAAGATGATTTTTGGTTGGGAATTGTTGGGGCTTTAGATAAGGAAAAGTTTATGTAAAATAATAGTTTAAGAAAGGATACAATTTTAAACCTTACAATGCATTTGAAGTCTGTTCAAATTTTGTCAGTTGTTCTGTTTAAGTAAAAAGTTAAGCTTAAAAACTACTGTAATTAATAGTTCCTCCACTTGCAAGTAATTGGACAAGTACGCCGAGGTGAGATTTTCAAAAAACCCGTTCATTATATGCTCTGAAAACTGATTGTTTGAGGAAAGATATGGTTTATACTGTAGGCCACTGAAATCTTCTAAATGCCCTTATTGATTTCCATCCTCATTAAACTACTCAATGTGTGCTCTCAGTTTGACAGCTACTTTACAGCAACTTTAAAGTCCAGTTCACACAAAATGTTGCTGTTCCAAAAAGGAGAAAAAAAAAAAAAAAAAAAAAAAGGTTCCAAGGAAATAAGTCACAGTTGTTCAAAAGCATGACACGGACTTCATAATTTGTTTCAGTTATCATTTCAACTTGGTTGGAAACTTTTTTGTGTTTTTTAAGACTACAATGTATCTGGTATAAGTTTGTCAATCACTTCCTGGCAGGGAGACAGCTTTCTGGGAAGCAATGTGCAGAACTGATTTAAAATAGTGTAAATAGAATACATAATTAAAAGGGGTTGAATTCCAGCACTGAAAACACTCTTATTTATTTTCAGTGCTTAAAGCCAATCAGCATAATTGGAATTAGGCAGAGGGTTTCTAGAGATGACTATATGAGACATGTTAATGAACTGAGCTACATAGCTGCTAATATATCTCTGGTCTACAATCATGTCGTGAAAGCAATTGGCATGCTGTGCACCAGGCAGATTTTTATTTCACTGGAATGCAGGAGTTCTGAGGGACTCAAGGCTTTTTAACAGGAAAAGAAAATTCTTACATTTGTTATAACACCACACTTGTTTCCATCTCGACTGAAAGAAGCATCTATTCTGGCTGAAAAAAAAAAAAGAAACTCAGCAATGTGTACTTTATATCTTTACGAATGTTAAGGTCTCTTACAAAATAAAAGTACTTTGACACTTTTATAGCGCTGCTTGATGTTACCTCAGTAGCATTTATTAGCAGAGAGCTCATAAAAGCAAACTATATTTTAACAGTGTTGGAGCTATTGTTCTTCTGATTTCTGCTTTCAGCAGAGTCATTTTATGTAATCAAAATGGACATTGAAAGGATGTTAAAATATCACTAATCGCAGAGGATGAGGAATAAAGGTAGTAAAGAGAAAAGGGATAGCAAGAAAACAGAATGAGTGACAGGAAAGAGAGAAATGATGTGATGCAGAATTACATGGCACCAACTCACCAATATATTTTCTTTTTTTTTTAATAAAGTGCCCTTTTTTTTTTCTTTTTTTTCTAAGCATGCAGTACTTAGGAAGTTAAAATCAGAAGAAAAAAAAAGTGGAAAATTCCGATAGTTTTCCAGATGTTACCCTGTAGATCTTCTTTACATTTTTACTCCTAAATTTCAGTTGGATTAATGTTCCTCATTTGATGGTCTTGGGGTGTGAGTTTCCACTAAGCAGAGATTCACTGATCATATCTGTCTTAATAGTGAATCTTAACTTGTAATCTCTGTTCTCTTTGTCAGTGGTTTATGGGCCAGTCTGTGTCCGGATCTACATTACGAGAGGTTCTGAACAAAGGTTCTGGTTAGGACTCATTGGGAACTGGAGAACTACTGCCATCATCCCACAACACAGTTCTGATATCATCCTTCCCTGTCATATCTCTTGGCTAGAATAGAGATTGTGACACTTTGCCCTTCAATTTTCTCATACTTCCAGACCCTGTATCAACATCTCACAAATGCAAAAGTTAGAGGAAGTAATGTGGAACTCTGAGGTTCATTTTTTTATACATGTAGTGCATTATTTCAGTGGAAAATAAATATACGCTTCCTTGAAAATGGGTTCTTTCACCAGAGTATTCCCTCCTTCTACATGCAGTTGTTTTGCTTATTTTTTTCTTTTGTTTTTCTTTTTTTTTCTTTTTTTAATTAATTAATTTTTTGTTGTGTAGTTAGGATTATGACAACGAGCATAGAGAGAAATTTTCCATTATTGATTTGGCAGTTAATATTCTCCTGGAAAATGTGCACTATGTATTCTAAATTCTTTCATAAGTGAGAGATGAGAAACGTATTTTATCATACATAGGGAATAATACCCTTCAAGTATTTCCCTCCAAACTCTAAATCACAGCTTGTTAAGCATATTTAACTGCACCAATGGAAAAGGGAAGAGACACTGATTTCATATATTTGAACTTGAATATGATATTTATCATGGTCCCCCATGACAACTTTTTCTATAAATTGGAAAATTACAGATTTGATGGATGAACTGTTCAATGGATGAAGAACTGTTTGCGAGATCTGTGCTGCTACACTGTGTAATGGTCAATGACTCAATGTTCAGATGGAGATAAGTGATGAGTGGTGTTCCCCAGGGTTCTGTATCAGAACCAATGCTATTTAACATATTGATCAATGAAATAGTCAGTGGGATTGAATGCACCCTCAGCAAGTTTACAGATGACACCAAGCTGAATGGTGGGGTCCACATACCTGAAGGATGAGATATAACCTAGAGAGACCTAGTCAGGTGTGAAGAGTGAACCTCCTGAGATTCAACAGATTCATGCACAAAATCTTGAAGTGGGGTCAAGGTGACCCCCAGTATCAGTACAAGCTGAGTAATGATATGATTGAGCACAGTAGTGACAAAAAAAGACTTGGGAGTAGTGACAGATGGCAAGCTAAACATAAGTCAGCAACATGACTCATCCTGGACTGCATCAACAGAAGTATGGGCAGCAGGTCGAGGGAGGTGGTCCTTCCCCTCTATCTTGCACTGGCGAGATCTCACCTGGAGGACTGCAGCCAGATGTGGAGTCCTCAGTGCAGAAGAGATGTGGACATGCTGAAGCACATCCAGACGGGGGGGCACAAAAATGATTCAATGAATGGACCTGTGAGGAAAGGTTGAAAGTGTTGGGACTGGAAAAGAGAGGGCTCTGGGGGATCTGATAGCAGCTATCCAGTATCTACAAGGGGGCTATATGGAGGAAGGAGCAACATCCTTTATGATAAGGATGGTGAAGCACTGGAACAGGTTGCCTAGAGAGCTTATGGTTTCCCTTTCACTGGAGAAAATCAAGGTCAGGCTAAGTAGGCTCTGAGCAGCATGAAATAGCTGTAGGTGTTACTGTTCATTGCAGGAATTTGGACTAGATACTCTTAAAGGTCCCTTTCAACTCAAGTGATTTTATGATTCTATGAAATACTTCTACGTTTCAGACTGAAGAAAACCTGAGTCTCATGAGATACCATTCATAACTCTTAAAAACTTTTCAGTCTAGCTAGGCCTCTACTTCTGATGATACAATTGAATGGTAGGTAGGGCTAAAGTTGATCTGAAATTTGCCATACATTGATCTGGACATTGTCATTGTGTTTCTTGTATTGTAAGTATTTGCTATTTTGACATGGAAAAGTAATATAAGAATATTCTATCTAACAAAAGAAACTGGAAAAAAATCACAAAATCAGACGCTGGAAATGATTTTAGTCACAATAAGTATTACAGAATAAGTTAGGAGATGTTGAGAAATTTTTTTTTTTTTTTTGCACATATAAGCTTTAATTATTCAATATTTATATTCTGATCTTTGATACATTGTGTTATGCCAAAGATGATTCCACCCAGTTGAAGATCTTCCAAAAATTGCCTTAATAGTAAGCAGAATAGAGCATTAATTTATTTTTAACTGGCATTTTTTAAAAATTCCTCTTCCCTCTGAAAGAAATGCTACATTTAGAATGAAAAGATCAATCAATATATTTGCTATTTCAATATTTGATTGGGAACTTGATATTGATAAAAAAGAAATTTGAGTAAAGCAAAAAATATATTATTCTGTTTTAAAGTACTGAAAAAGCACATAAATATTTAATTTGCACTATATATAATCTGGAAAACAATCTTTACTGGATATTCCAAGCAGCCACATTGACAAAGCATGCTCTGTGTTCCTCTTGTTTTCATTTCTGCATAAATGGCCTGAGCCATTACGATAAATTCAATTATAATTTAAATTTGAAGTCACATTACAGGAAATAGATCTCTTTGGTTCCCAACATAAGTTTAGAGCAAAATAGCTTTTTCACAGATTTTAAATGTCAAATATATTTGAAGCATAATTTGTCCCTTTTCTCACTTAATCCTTTATGCTTTCCTGTAGAAGCTAAATTCAGTTAGAGAAGATCAACTGAACTCTCTGGAGAATATTATCTGTATCCAACAGCAAGAATTGCATACTACAGAACAACGTGTCCCAGAAATTAAAGTGCCAAGACTGTAATGTCTTGCCACATTTTTTCATTGTTACAATTAATGAATAAAATTAAGGACTTTGTTTCTGAGTTACTAATTATACACATTTTACTAGGACATTCTGAAGGATGACCTTTGTTCTGAATTTCTTGACAGAATTTCGATACTTATTTATAAACTACTAAAAAACTGTCTTTAAAATTAAAAAAAAAGTCTACTTTTGAGTGATACTGTCTACAAATTAGGAAATATTATCTGAAACTTCAAGCGAATGAAAGAACTAATAAGCAGAAACAGCTATTTTTATTCACACACTCATAATGGCAATGGCATCCTGGCCTGTATTAGAAATAGTGTAGCCAACAGGAGCAGGGAGGTGATGATCCCCCTGTACTCAGCTCTGGTGCTGTGGCCGCGCCTCGAGTAGTGTTCAGTTTTGGGCCCCTCACTACAAGAGAGACATTGAGGCCCTGGAGCGTGTTCAGAGAAGGGCAACAAAACTGGTGAGGGGTCTGGAGCACAAGTCTTACGAGGAGCGGCTGAGGGAGCTGGGATTGTTTAGTTTGGGGAAAAGGAGGCTCAGAGGAGACCTCATTGCACTCTATCACTTCCTGAAGGGAGGCTGTGGTGAGGAGTGGGTCAGCCTCTTCTCCCAGGTAACTAATGACAGGATGAGAGGGAATGGCCACAAGTTACACCGGGGAAGATTTAGATTAGATTTGAGGAAAATTTTTTCTCTGAAAGAGTGGTCAGGCACTGGAATGGCCTGCCTAGGGAGGTGGTTGAGGCACCGTCCCTAGCGCTGTTCAAGAAGCATTTAGATGAGGTGCTAAGGGATTTGATTTAGTAGCTTAGTGGGTAGGGATGGTGGTAGGAGGATGGTTGGACTAGATGATCTTGTAGATCCTTTCCAACCTAATGTGTCTATGAATCTATCTATGAATCTATAATGTCAAAAATCTGGTCATTGATAAATTGATCACTTTTGTACAACTAATATACAGCCTGTAGGCAATGGGACATAAAGAAGTTATGAAATATTATCACATCTGGTCAATAATTACAAATGAATATCATCACAAATCACAGGAAACAGTTCTCAAAGTTTAGAGCTTGTGCTTCTACAAGATCACACTGTACCACCTTTAGTTCTATACCTATTATGCAAACCTTAAACCACTTATCTATGTATCTGTTATACCATCCCAATTCCTCTGATTTCAGAGGAATTTTGTTTTTCCTTATTTTCTTCTCCCCCTTGTGCTTCTCCCACATTTCAGAATACGAAAGCCATCATATTGTACTACAGACGAAAGAAGCTATTCCACAGGAAACTAGGTTTCACTTCCACTGTACATCAATCTTTTTAAGATGCAGTGTTAAGAATTCCTAGGGATTAGTATGTTTAAGGAAAATACAGCAGTTTTCTTTTTTTCTGGAAAGGGATAGGATAAAAACTAATGAAATCTTTTATCTATCATTATGCTAATTCAGCAGGAAGGTGAGGTATCTTATTAAACAAAAAGGAATTGCAGAAGTGATTCTTGTACGGTCAAAATAAAATTGTTTTGAAATGGCAATTAAATTTGTTGCTGGTGCCTATTTATCTCCAAGAACTTTTGTCATATAAGTTCAGGATATAAAAAACACACTAATGTAAGAAACAGAGTAATAACTATTAATTTAATAAAAATATCAAAATTACAATTCTATCTAATGTCATCTCTGTTTTGTGGAACTCTGTGCTTGATTGTTTAAAGCAAATTTTACTGATCTCTAACATTCCTAACACTTGTCATGGGAGTAACATACACTCTTAAGTGACAGTTAATCAGTGTCAAGCTGGATGTAAGACAGCAATGTGCCGCATCCTGGACGTAAACATAAGCATGGGCAGTGGGTCAAGAGAGGTGAACCTTCCCCTTTATCTTGAACTGATGAGACCTCACCTGGAGGACTCCATCCAAATGTGGAGTCCCCAGTACAGAAGAGACATGGACATGCTGAAGCACATCCAGAGGAGGGCCACAAAAATGATTCAAGTGATAAAGCATCTCCCCTACAAGGACAGAATAAGAGAGACGGGGCTGTTCAACCTGGAGAAAAGAAGGCTCTGAGGTAACCTGAATAGCAGCCTCTTTCAGTATCTAAAGAGGGGGTGTAAAAAGGAAGGAGACAGATTCATTAGCAGGGTCTGTGGTGACACATTAAGGGAAAATGGTTTCAAACTTTAGGGTAGATTTAGGATGGATACAAAGAAAAAGTCTCCTACAATTAGGGTGGTGAGGCACTGGAACTGGTTGCACAGAGATGAGGTGGAAGCCTGATTCCTGGAGACATTCAAGGCCAGGCTGGAGGGTGTTCTGAGAAACTTGACTGAGCTATGGATGTCCTTCTTCATGGTAAGGAAGTTGGACTAGATGACCATTAAAGGTCTATTTGAAAACTGAGGATTCTTTGATTCTATAATTGTATGATTCTATGTAGGCCTTGAAACCAAAAATCTGCAGTGTTGCAAAAATGTATAAGACAGTGATGGAAATGTATTTGTATTCTCATAGAGTAATAAATGATCTGTCATCGTTAATAACTGTAGGAAAAGGCTGGCAACTCAAGCAGAATAAGTAGGAGAAGAGTGTGACAACCTGTCATTGCCTAATGAAGCTGGGACATTGAAGGTTCTCAATCACAGTATTTTACCAGTACACCTGGATTCTTTTTATTAAAAAGGCATTTATCTAATGATGCATAGCAAGGTAGTTTAAGTAATTGAAGATGGTTTTCCCGGAAAAAAGTGTTTTGCAAAGGATCAGAGGAGAATAATGCTTTATTGAACAATGTTGCAAGACCCAGCCTGTGAGTGTTCATTCTGCACAGTTTATGCACACACTCAGATTTGCATATAAGTGCTTCAGTTCAATTTTACATATTCATCTAGGTAAATTTTCTGATCGTCTTATAACAACTGAGATTTACTTTGGTTGTGTGTGATCATTTCATATAGATTTGAATATCTTGGTGACATATTTCTTAGGTACAATCGCTCCAGCAGAAAATTTGTTCTCTCCAGTGAAAATTATTTCATATTCTTCAGAGAGATTCTGTTCTACACAGAAGTAAATCCAAATAAATTGGGAATGGCTCATGGATGTTCCATAAATAAAGAAGGAGGCAAATAAGTCCCATGAAAAATACACTGCAAAATACACACTCAGCTGAACTTATTTCAAGGAAATTGGTAGTGAAAAAAATTGATTATAATTCCATTAATTTTTTTTCTTGCTTATTCAGTGTGGGGAAAATATATACCCTAGAATACTACTGTGATAGCGTACTACATCTGTCTGATAACAAGTATACTTTCATGAAACAACGCTTCTAACTGAAACCTTCTGAACAGTAATTTTAGCATAATTCATCAGGTAATATTAATTAAAAAACCTTTATTCATGTTGAAACTTGAGTTCCTGATTATAGTTGCTTTAGGTCAATGTACACTTAGTTCAAACTGTAGTATAATCTACAGATCTGGAGTACAAACATTGTACATAATTTGACTATTAAAATTTCAGAGAAAAGACACTTTCAAATCAAATAAAATTTACAATATTTGAAGAGGAAAAAATATACCATAGATACTGTTTTTGTTTGTTTGTTTGTTTTTGTTTATTTCCTGGAATACTCACCTTTTCCACTTTCTTGAATATCGAATCTGGAACGATATCAAATCTCATGTGTCACATCTCAAGTGGGTCTTTATGTCCTGCTATAATATTGTGAATAGTCCTAATTATTTCATCATATTTAATATGATTAATTAATTCTATTAATTCTATTAATATGATTAATTAATTCTAGATAATGACTATATATTATATTTGTGACACCAGAATATCAATATAAATTCAGTAAACGAATAAGCCAAAAATTATTCATAATATTATTGTATGCAAAAGTAAGCTTATTAAGAATCTTAAGTAAGAAAAATCTCTTAACAAATAAGAAAGTTAAATGAGAAATTAAATCAATTAATACAAAATACAGAATACATTCTTTTTTATTCTATTTCTTCTTTATTTCTTCTTTTATTCATGAGTGATTTTTTTCTTGTAAATATTCTTTTTTGTCATTTGATTTAATGCTGTGAATTGTGGGTTGATAATTAAAAACTTTGATGGAGTATATGATTTCATGTCCCATTACCTGTGTGTATACACAAACAATTCCTCATTCAGACTCTAATTTTGGATTTTGCAATTCAAGAAATGTATTTGAAAATTGAATGAGTCAGCTAAAAGTTAGGGTTTTGTACTTCCTAACTTACAAGAAGAAGCTGAGAGAGCTGGAACAGCTTGGCCTGAAAAGCAGATAGAGAAGGCAAGAGCTTACTTCTGCCTAGAATGTGTAGGCAAATTCCTTTTAAATATGTAGGTGAAATGACAAGAGGTAAAGGATGCATGTTGAAACACAGAACATTCCAAGAAAAAAAAAATGCATAATGATGATAACCAAATACGGGAAACTGTTTCCCTAGGGATGCTGTGGAATCTGCATCTGTGGTCATATTTGTCAAGGTTTTATGATTTTTGTTATTGGTACTCCACATTGTAACATCATGTAGTGCATTGGGAATTAAAGAGTTAATTCATCAACTGTTCCAGGTATACCTGTCTCAGAAGAGAAGAAGAACTATATACCCCAGAGGATTTTGTGTTGCCTTGCTTTTTTTTCCATTTTCTGCTCAGAGGGAAAGATAAAAAACTGTTCATGTGTCATGAAACACAGGCTTTTTTCCTTTTCAGATCTACCCAACAGTGAGTGCTTGCTAGCCGTCTCGCCTTCAGCGTTAGCATAAGGCCTTCCCCCTTCCCCTTTCCCAGAGTGTGCATCCATGTGTCCCTCCATCCTAATCATCATGGAACCAGGCCGAACCAGCCCATAAACCATTGACAATATTGAAAATAAAATTGCATAAGACTCCAATCAACTTCATCTAGACTGGCCCTGTTTTGAGAAGAGTTATGCCACATGACATTTGAGGTCTTCTCCAGACTAGATTATAACATGATTCTATATTATAAATACTTGAAATGGAAAATTGTTTTTAATTCTTTTCATCTTCACACTTCAGAAAAATATCTAACAAAGGAGACAAAAATTGTTCAACCATGCAGTAACAAGAACAAATACCTACTGGTGCTCTTTTCAGTTTTTCATCTATTCTATTCTCATGCTTAAAATTAAATGAGAGATAGGATGGAGTAGCCTTTCCAACATTTTTCTCCAGTGTTCCTAATCTTTTGTCCACCTCAGCCCTGTATACATCATGGCTATACTCAAACAAGATCTCAGAAGTATCAAAGATAATCTTCCATTTACCTACTCTGCTCTCGCTTCAAGGTGCCCTTTAGCATGGTATTTAGTCTATCATTACTTCCTGTGTCAGTGCAATTTATCCTCTCTTTCTTTCCAGCTTTTTTTATCTTCCTTGCATTTTCTGTTATATTTCAACCTGTACCAATCTTCACCCAATCTAAGGGCCATTTCTTTCCTTAACTTCATTATTCTTTGATTTTAATTTAGTTCTGTAATGTCATGATTTCATATTCTTGTAGTGGCTTTGGCTCAGTTTCTTACTAGCTATATTTTATTATCTTCTTTTATGGTTAGTATGATCTCATTCATTTATAACTACTAAAGAGATTTAGTATGTACAATCTCTGTCAAGTTGCAGAATCTGCATGTTTGAAGCCTTTCCATCCCTCCTTCATATAGACATTTTAATATCCCAACAGAAGGGAGATAGATACCTTTAAAAATGCAGTATAAAGCTCAAAGGACATTTGCAGTGGGATTCTCTTGCTAGGAACCTCAATCACCTATGCAAGTTGTGTGACACAGAGCTCTTTCTCCTTTGAAAATATGAACCTGAATCATTACATCGGTAGCTTTATCATTCATGAGTAGCCAGTCAAAATAACAGTGTTAACACAGTGCTACTATCAAGATATCTGTTACACTACATCCTTCAAGGCAACATGCACTGTATAAAAGTCATTACTTCTCCCACCTCACCAGGCATTTTATTTGTGTTACTACGGACTGCATACTAACAGATAAAAATCTACACTGAGTTGAAGAATAAACATGTATAACTGTTCAGTCCACTTAAAAAGACTGCTAAAGAATGATAAAACTTCATAACTTTGATAGTTGACCTTCAGGTTTCTTTACCTCTTGCATGTTATTAATACTCAGACTTTTTACTTCTTACATATTATTTGTGGTAGCCTGCAACCCATACTAACACAAATAACATGACATTTGAAACAGTGTATATATCAAATATTTTTTTCTCAAGTTATCAGCAATAAGAATATAGCAATTTTTAGATTTGTTTGCATTCACTTTTAGACAGTTCATCAAAGGATATTAGAATAATCATTCAAAAATTATACTCTTGGAAATTCACATGTTTTTTTTTATTTAGGAACATGATAAAACCTGACATTTTTATATAGAGAGTATTGTACAGGAAATGTGTTCTTCTCTACATCTTTTTCAGTATCCCTGAGGAATCTCATGCAGGAGGGCAGTCTGGAAGGCATAGCTCAGATGGAACCAGGACAGTTATGGGTGTGAAGCACACATTCTACAAACTGATTTGGTTTGAATTATACACTTCAGTAGAAAAACAGAATAAAGCAAACCAAACCAAAACAAAAATATTGGATTAAATGTTTATTCAAATATATTCCACAAGTCTGTACTGCTGAATTTCTTGCTTCTGTGTTATCTTTTGTACAGTTCTGGTCAGAATTGTATTATAATTAAGCTAGTCATTACTGGGAATGAAGCAAATGACAATGTTTCTGTTTTCCCAGGAGCAAACTGGTAAGCCATGTTGAAAATCAAGACAATGATGAAATCACTTCTGACAAAGACAGGTGAGGATATTTTTAATATACCATTAAACTCCCATCCCTGACCCCCGTCACCTTTAAACCAAATGGTTATTCACTTTTGCTATTTGTCTCTAGAAAGACACTCTGCTATACAGTTACTTCACCTGAGTATTTGATGAGTGAGGATGTCGGTTCTTCGTGTAAGTCACCATTTAATAATTTGCATGTCATAAGCTCTCCTCTCAACATGGAAATAAAGCCCATTTTTCACTGTCATTCTTTTCACTCTGTGCCCTAACCCTCTGAAAGTATCTTCCCTTGTTGCAACTCACACCATCCAATCACATTGTAATTATTTGAACAGTCAAAAGCCTGGTGATTTATTGGCTTTATTCTAGTTGGGATAAAATGTAAATCTGGATAATAGCTGTCATTTTCAGGTTCAGAGCTGGGAATGTGAGATAGAGATTGATTTTTAACCGTCCATTTCCTTAGCTCAGAACATTATGCAGTGTCTCATTTTGGCTTGTGCTGAATGTCTGTCACTGCAGACACAGCATCCAACCAAATCAGAGTGCCACCTCATTTGGAATTCAGTGTTTTCAGGAGCAGACAACATTTAATAGTGTGTGGGCTTTTTTGTTCATTTGTTTGGTTGGTCTTGATTTATGTTTTCTTTTTTTTCTATTTTTTTACACAGTCATTGAAAATTTTGCAAGGGTAACTGGTAGATCATAACATTAGTCTATGAAGTTATTGTCCACAGAATTAGAAAGCTGAGGAATATTAACACAACTAGCTATAGAATTTTGTTTTCTCTTCATGTCAGTATTTGACATGAATATGCTCATGCTGCTTTACACATTAATCTTTTGAGTTCATTGTATAAACCTCTTTTCTATTTTACACATATTAAACAGACTTCATAATGCCATACAGGTTTATTCTGTGTTTGTACTGCCAATACTGAATAGAAAGAGTTCTGTGTAGAAATAATTTCTTTGAATTAATGTATTATTAAAATTGCATTTCACATAAATGGTAAGCAACATGAAAGAAAGAAGCTGATAATGCCCAGTACTTCACTGATCTATGAGACATGTTAGCTAGTGAACTCTCCGTTTGTTTCTCTGAGACAAAATTTGCCAGAGTAGTAATAAAATCCTCATCTATTAGCAATAAAGTAATTATTGCTTAAATGGCATGGATTATGTACAGTGCTCATACTTTCTGATGAGCCCACATTTTACTAGGAGTGTAGATTCTTGTAATAGGAGTTTCCTTATGTTACAGAACTATCGTTGTTTTTTTTTTTGTCAGGTTTTTTTTGTCAGTTTTTTTTTTTTTTTTTTTTTTTGTTAAAATGTATAATTATGAGAAACTCACTGTGTAACACTATTTATCAATGGGAAATTGCCTATGACAAATTCATCTATAAATATTTAAAACCTGTGGTTTTCTGAAAAAACAAAAAAACAACAACAGCCAAAAAAAAACAGTACTGAAGCTATGCTTGTTTTTATTTGATTCAAAGAAACACATTACTGCTTAGATAAAGAGTGAAAAATATGAGAAATAGACCACACATCAAAACACACATATATTTTGGTGAGAATTATTGATGGAGAAAAATGAATTTTGAAAATGTGCTTTAGTGAACGAAGGCATTAAAAAACCTACTGCATGCAACAGATGATATGTATTTATTCTTTCTTAAATATTTTAAGTAAAGTGTGTTCTTTGCAAATGAGTGAAAATGTCTGGTCATGTTTTCTATAAGAACAATGTTTGTTTAAAATACTATTACCACAAGGGCAGCTCTGAAAGTAGTTCCTCCTACTTTATTGTGTTGTCCCACACAGTCAGAGGTGAACACTGGCTGCATGGCAGTAGAGGTTGAACCTTCCCACAACTATTCCATCAGGTTTTGTTGCTGTGTAACAGTTGGTGGCAGAGGGGAGGTCTGGCAAAATCATTTTTGACATGGAAGTGCATATGAAGCAAAGGTGTGCCACTGAATTCCTCCATGTGGGAAAAATGGCACCCACTGACATTCACTGTTGTGTGCTGAATATTGTTGGAGACCATACAGTGGATGTGAGCACAGTAAAAAGGTGGGTGGTGTGTTTCAGAAGTGTCAACACTGATGAGAAGAACAAATCAAGTTCCATACAGCCGTGGACACTGGTCATGCCACAAAATGAAGAGCATCTCAAGGAGCTTATCTCTTCTAACTGGTGGATTATAGTGTTATTGTGTTTTTTGTATCTGCTGCTGTTTCCATGGAAATAGATAGGAGACTTTACTTCAGTAGTAACCTACATACTACTAATAAATGATAATAATAAAAACAAACAACAGTAAATCAGACTATATTACCTGTTGAGTAAGTTATTTATATAGTTGACAAGAACTCATTTTTCATAATTAAAGCTTCCCAGTCTCTCACTGGGAAATGTTACATGCATATAAACTGTCAAAATCTGTTACATTCTTCTTTCTTTAAAATTATCTATCCTATTCCTACCCAACTCCATTTTGTGTTATAAACCCAAAATAATATCTTCTGACAAGAAGTCTATGTAGCCGATAGTATCCTAGTTCCTACCAGTTCGTTGATGAAAATGTATGTTTAAAGTACAAATGATACTCTTTTAGTCGTCAAAATTCAAGGAATATATTTATATAGAAACTAATCCTTTATTTTTAAAGTAAAAGGATCATTTAGTTTATATTCAAAGTAGTTAGTTAGTAGTTTTAGTTATATTCAAAATAGTTTATATTCAAAATGTATTCAGATAGGATAAATGTTTTCTTATATTTAATTTTCTCTGGAAATAAAAGTCAATTGTGTTTTGAATGTGATCTGGCAAATAACTCAGTTATATCACAGTAAAAGTGTTAATTATTTTATTCCCCACTGAGTAGTAGAAATGATTAGTTTACAAGAGGAATCATTATTGTTTTAATTTGATATGATTACACTGAATCATGAAGCCAATATTAATAGAAGATAGATCAGTGGAATTTCTTTTTCATTTTAAAGTGCATGTCTTGATATGCCATGGTTACAGTTTATCACTGTTCCTACGGTGTAAAGCAAACAAAGTCAATGCAAGAGCCTTTTTTTGAGATACAGGTGCTATAGAACAAGATACCAAAGAAAGGCATCAAGCCTCCCTGCAACCATTTGTGTTCAAGAATGCAGCCACTTCTTGTTCAAACTCTGGCATGCCAGAAGGAAGAGAGCAAGAGAGGGGAGGAGAAGCAACCCGCAGAGGATCTGAGCGTATGTGAAGCACCACTGAGAGAGAGAGAGCAAGAGAGAATGGGTGGATCTGAGCTCTTCTGCTCCAGTCACTCAGGTACTCATTTACTGGTTCAGGCTGTGACCAGGCAACTCCATTGCACATGGACATTCAGTAGCTCTTAGATGCTTCTGAATTTTGTAATTACTTTTTAAGATGAATGGATGCTAGGTCTTGCTGTAGTTATTTATATTTTCCATCAAATACTCAAGACTTAGAATGTTCACACTGGTTGACAATCCATACGGTTCTCTGTTCACCATCTGCAGAAAATTTGAAGAAAAAAACCATTTGCTGCCAAGTAATTTTTGTTTCCCCTGCTTGCTTGTTTTTAAAACCTTATTCTGTGCAATGGAATGAAAAATAATTTCCTGTTATGATAGGGCATGATTGTTTCATACTTTGCAACTTAATGAAAGTTTTATCATTAGCGTCCTCAATTCTGAATCCTGTCCCCATTCCTCTGAAGAAAAAGTTTTACAAATTGATTATAAGTGTACAAGATTTCCCTTAAAGATGATCTTTGATCTTACTGAATGAAAAGTGAAACACCAATATTCCCAATGTCCTTGTAGAGGCTGAGAATGCTATGTATGATTTTAATGGAGATACTAAGGAACCTTCAGACACATATAAATGAGCTAGAAGATATCAAGTGAGATTTTGAAAACTGACATTATCACAGCTCCATCAGATCACACCTATGTTTTTGACACTGAGCAAGTTCATTCATTTTCTACTTTTTTTAGCTATCTAGATATCTTCAAAAATTGTGTTTTTTGAAATGCAGCTTTAGGAGTTCAATTGAAAATATGGATAAACAGGTGGGATAGAAAGACAGTGGATAAGGTTTTCTGAGCATATATATGTATATATATATATATTGTGTGTGTGTGAGAATTGGAAAGATGTCAGTTCCTTTCATTCTTTTTAGGTGCATTTCTTGATTTCAGTTATATTTAACAAATCTCAGGTACACCCTGCCATGCTTGTGAAGTGCTTCCTCTTCATAGACATGGTGTTAAAACTTTTTTTTTCCTACGGAGAACATTTTTTAGAATAAATGGGTACAACAAGCTTCAAGCCTTGTAACAAGACAAGAAAGGAATCAGTACTGTCTAAAGTTTCACTCCTTATATTTAAACATCTGTGTTAATCTTGTGTTTTTATTTCTTCACAAGTGGTGAATTAATTAGATAATTTCGGTGCATGATATTATTTATGTCAGTAGAGATACAGGTATCTAAGTTAAGTATTTAGAGATGTGAAACAATTGCATCTGAAAGAGCGTGAAAAGCATGTTGTAAGTTGCTTCCAGTTTCTTTAAGGTATGTGCAGTAGTAATAAGCCACTGAGTGACATAGAAAAGCAGGATTATGACAATCCATCTTTTTTTCCCTTTGCTTCTTTCCACCTATCCCTTCCATCTTCTTTCTTTCACTCTATTTCTCTCTTTCTTCAAATTCCTTCTCTATTATCTCCCCTCTCCCCATCTCCTCCCCCTTTCCTCGTTCTTTCCTCTCTCTCTCTCTCCTTCTCTCTCTTCCTTTCTTCCTCCCTACTTATTTCATATGTAAAAATAATTTATAAATCTTTTTTTTTTCCATTTATTTTCTGGCTCCACTTATTTCCTATATGTTTGACAGTATGCTGACAGTAAAGTTAAGAATTAATCTCAGTTTTGTTCTCTGTGTACTGATGCATGATAAACAGTAAAACCTGTTGTTCTAATACAATATTGTTTATTATTTTTTAGTTTTATTAGAAAAAAAATATGGACTTTAAATGTAATATTAATTATAACATTTCTTGTATGCTAAGGAAGTGCAATAGAAGGAACTGCTTAATACTTCTATGTGCATGGCTGTGATTAAGACCATAATAACTCTGTTCAAAGTGTCATAGAGTTTAGAGCTGGACATTCTTAGTCATATAGTCAGACTCTAAGAGTCACAAGGATGGCCATTTGTATATTTTAATCACAGCAGAAAATGGATAACTGTGCTGTTGATCGATTTTTGAAATTGCTATTGTCAGCATATACCTGTTTTACATAATAATGAATTAGTAAGACTCTGATCTTAGAACTCCATGTACCATAATTTTTAGAAATCTGAGAGAGAATTTCAAATTTCCAGTAATCCTTTCAAAGAAATGTATTTCTTAAAAAAATTAGAGACTACGTTGCTTCTCTTTACACTCACAGTTTCAACATTAGACTTTTGAATAGCACATTGTCACTTTTCCAAGAAGTAGAAAACACTATTAGTTTCAAATTTTTGTTTGTTTGATTGCTTTCCAGTACTTTTCATGATGTTAACTTTTCTATCTTCTTAGTACTTATATTTCAAGATCTACTGTACAGATCACAATGGCAAAGCTGAGTGAAATGAAGTGCTAAAAGGAGCAGTAGCAAAGGATAATTCCAAAATGGTGAATATTCAAGAAAGAAACATTTAAATGGGAATAATACGCAATTTGTTTCAAATTGTAGAGGCTCTTGATCCAATGGAGATGTGGAAGCCAGCAGACAGAAGTATCAAGTGTGACGCTGCCAAAGTGACAAGATGGAGAAAATGTCAGTAGTCTCACTTTAAATGGGCAAAAGCTGTGTGAAGCTGTACTTGTCACAGCCAGAGAGGAAAAGATGATTCAGTAACTGACATATTGACAAGAGCCAGGATGAGATTTAGGTATGTGGTTGGACAGAAAAGCTTGGTCCTTGAAGAGTCAGCAAGCACAGAATTGAGGCTCTAAAGAGCTTTGACCTAAGTCAAAGACACATATAAACAATGTCCAGAGTTAAAAGAAGGATGATGTGATTGGAAAACATGACATCAGAGGAAAAGTGAGCTGGGTGAGAGAGTGAAAATTGGTTGTTCTCTGTAATTCATGCAGAACAATAGTACACCACCACAAGATGATTTCTGTTACAATATATTTGTTTTGTTCTGTCTTTGGAGGACACCATTACTGAGGTAGAACTACACTACAGTGAAGTATTTTCATATTCATGAAATAATACTAAAGAAAAATGATTTCAACTTAATGTTCAACACAACAAGGCAAAAATGGAAGTGTTTTAATTAAAATGTTGGATTACCAAAAAATCCTCACTCTTTTTTCCCCCACTAAAATCCTTTCCGCTTAGAGACAAGAAATTTGCAGAGCCCATCTCCAAGATAGAAGAAGTTAAAGCATCCTTGAAGCAGTTTAAATTTAGTAGATGTTGATCACTGAGGGTTAAGTGTAATTCCTACTTCCTTTTCCATTTACTTGAAGGCTGAGAATGAAGGCAAGAACTGACAGTGATATATTTTCTCTCCCGAAGTAGTAATGTGAAGAGAAGGTTCACTGTTCAAGCATCTGCTTTTTTTTTTGTTGTTCTTTTTTTCTTTTTTTTAATAGTTATAAAAAATTCTTTCTTTATGAGAAAGAAAACAAGTAAATCCCTTTTGTTCCCCTAAATGACTTTAACAGCCTCCTAATATCCTTTTGAAACTGTTGGATACGTTAAAATGTTAGAGATCTCAGGGTTTCTTGGATGAACTTCCTGAATGATCTCCTGGGTAGTAAATAAGTTGGTCACTGAATCCTTAAATTTTGTGTTTCGTGACAATAACTATATATTCCTGTAACTTATATTTAGAAATTGGAATCCTTTCCTTCCCTCTTGGTTATTTCTCATTTTATGATGATAGGTGCTTCTTCAGAAGCACTCATTACTTGCAACTGGCCACATTTTTCTTAACCATGGCAACTGTAGAAAACTTCTAATACAAATTCCATGATTACAATAACTAGTGGAATATGGAATATATATCAATTTTATCTTCAGCATTAAAGCACACATATTTATCGTTTTCTATAAAATGCACCATATAAATAAATGTGTTAATTATGTATTGAAAATAATTATATCAGTGTATAAATAAATGTGAAAGTTTAAGTTAACAGTCTTTTGATAAACAGACATTCTTTGGTGGTAAGCCCCAATAGCTCTCACATATGTGAAATAAAACCCATTGGTAACCAGTAAAGGAAGAGGTCACTAGTGAGTTTCTGATCACTTATAATCATGTACAACTATTCTAAATAGTGGTTACTCTAAAAAAAGATTTTTCTTTTCTGATATCTGAAGGGCAATGAATACAAGCTGTATAAATTCACAGTTAAACTTTCTTTACAGAGGTTCCAATCAGTGGCTAACTTAATTGCATTCTAAGGCTATGTATATATAGGTTATGTTAATATTCTCTCAAATTAGCCATAGAATAAATATATTCTTACTAATAAACAAACAAACCTGTGCTTGCATGACAGTATTAATTTAAACTCCAATTTACTGTTATTTAAATCCAGGAGCTTTGATGTGTTCTAGAGAAAACATTTAGTGATGTTTGGTTTTGATAATGAGCATCCTTTTGTCACTGATTTGTGATATTTTTTAAGACAAGAAATAAACAGAACAGGTTATTGAGATAGTATATATATAATATCTTCTTCAATAGATTTTTTCTCCACTTACATTAAATTATTAGCTGTCAAAGCCTAGCAGCGTTTATCCAATGAACTTGCTTATACGAATGACTGGTGCCAAAGATATTGTCTGCCTTGTTCCTCTTTCACACTTTTTTAGGCGTGATTTAATATCCCACTACTTTCCATGCTTTCCTCTAAACAATCTTTGGTATGAGAAATATAACTTCTGTCTACATCCTCTTCCTATACACCAGTAATATGCATGGGTGGGTTCCTGGTACATAGTACATTTTTAGCAGAGCTGGATTTTCTCCACTTTCTACCCAGCTCATCTTAGTTTTTGTAAAGATAAAATTTAGATGTGGATCAACAAAGTAGATGTTTTAATCCCAGTTTTCCTGCATGAATTATCAAGGTTCCAGCCCAGTTGAACAAGCTCACAGCCTGAAATAAAATCTTTAAGTAAATTTTCTTAATAAGGAAAGCTACAGGTTGTATTAATATTAATAGATTATATTAATGATAATAATAACATTAATTCATCTCAGTATTAATTATACAAAATTTTAGATGTATCTAATGCTGAACTGCATTTAAGCATTTTATTGCCAGAATTGTAGGAAACAGATGATAGACTGTGCTTGTGAAAGATGAATGTCACATTTATAGCTACTTTTTTTTTTTTTTTTTTGGAGAAGTCCATGCATAGAAACCCTGGTAAATCAATTTCAATACCTAACTGATTTTGATAGTAGAAAGTTTTTTGTTTCTTCTTCTTTTTTTTTTTTTTCTTTTGCTTCTCTTTTCAAAAATTCACTTTTCATAGGATTCTTCTGAGGAGTTCATTTCTGAAACAAAATTGTTGATGTCTCATTTTTCTCATTTTATTATAAAGTCATTTTTCCTTCTTTGTAGGTATGTCATATATAATGACCTACTTATTTTTGCATTAACCATTCAGAAATGTAGAATATTGCCTTTATCCATTTTTTGACTCAGGAATTCCTTTCTCTCCATAGTAGTATTCGGAATCTGAGATATTAACAGTGATGAAAATAGCTATTGGAAAATGTTTCATGTCATGTCCAGTCTTCTATTGATAAATTTCTCCATAAAAGATGGAGAATTCCTTCCCTTCTCTCCTCTCCACTCCCCTCCCTTCCCCTTTTTTTCTCTACAAAGCCTATAAAATACTGTGACTAACATACATATTTCATTAAAACTGAGCAATTCTCTCATCATGTGAGCTTGTTTCAGAAGGTGTCATCTCTAAGATAAGATGAATTATGTCAGTCATATTATGTTTCCCTTATTTTCAATAAAGTCATAATAAACTTCATAGAAAATAATAAATACACGCAGTAGAAAATCCCTCTATAAAGTATTGGCCCAAACAAAGAAAATCTATGGATCACATACTGAAGGTAATGTAATCAGTTTTACAAAAATAGAAAATGACAGTCTATTTCTTTCTTCAGACACACAAAAATATTTCATCTCTGCAGCAGTATAATCTACCTCTTGTTTATAAAGCAAGTATGCCTCTAGTCTTAGCATTTCTAGGAGAAAGCTGATTCCCTTGACACATTTTTTTTAACAGATGATTACAATCAGAGTCCCATGTAATTCTGTAGCTGTTTTCAGAGAAGAAAGCTTAATCTAATAACTTCTTATTAAATCTTTAGTTCCTTAGGAATGCTTTTGAAGGATATTCAAGGTAAATCATTTCATTTTGCAGCTCAGCGGCTGGTTACCGTCATCTTTCCTAATGAAAATTTATTTCAACCCAATACTAGATTCACTACTTGTTATGTTTGGTTGTATTCTGAGTAGGAGAATTTGTGTGAGCTTTGTAAATTCCTACCAGAGACTATATGACCTGAAACAGATTGCTTTATTTCTTCCATAAATCAAAAGATTAACTCTTTTCTGCCTGTATTCTACCTCTTAAAATAGGAAAATATTTTTTCTAAATGTATTGCAGTTGCTTAATACTTCAGTAAACTGAAAACAGCAAATGGCATTTACATAATAAGTAATATGTATCTGAACGCCTCTTAAAATCTTCCTCCATATGAAAAAAATCTTTAGTCTGACAATGTTTCTTATTAGATACACCAACATTCCTAATATAAAAGGGTAACATTTAAATTTTCCAAGATGAAATAACTCTCTAGGAGCGAGGAACAATGCTTGAAGGAAGCATTCATATTTGTAGCAAGTCATTTTATAAGCAGAATGCATACGTAAAGAATAAGAGAAATAATTGCAATAAGAAAGAATTTTCTCATAGATGAAAAGTTGACTTGAAGTCTCACAGAAAATGAGATACTTGGTTTTAGATCTTTTTGGAAATCATAAAACTACAAGAATTGCATTTCAATTTTTAATTGAATATATGTGTGTGTGTATGTATGTATGCATGTACAATATATGTTTTTCACTCTGAAATAAGAGTAATTTGGAAGAAAGTTGGGAGTAACATATGTGTTGAGTCCATCAAGTCTAGACATCTGGCCCTACAGGAAAAGAACAAGGAAGCTCTAATATTTTCAGAATGGGGAACTGAGGTACTGTGTACCTCCGCTACAAAATGGCAGCTTCCATTCACCAGTCCTAGTGAGCTACTGCAGAGCTTATGTGCCTGGAGTTTCTCTGACTCAAACTTGGAGGGTCCCCTTCCTTGCAGCAGGTCTTCCATACACCATCCCTACAGCTGTGGTCTTCTAATTGTTGGTGTGTCCGTAGTCTGTCACACAACCATTAATCTTGAAACTGACGTGTTCTTCAGCAAAATTAGAAGGCAAAAGCTCCTTGAACTCAATCTGGCCACTGGACTAAAAGGAAACAAAAAACTCTTTTACAAATATATCAATAGTAAGAGGAGGAACAGGGAGAATCTCTTTTCTTTACTGCATGTTGTTGGGAATGTTACCACTGAGGATAAGGAAAAGGATGAGGTTCTCACTGCCTTCTTTACACCTGTCTTTCAAGGTCAGAGCAGCTGTCCTCACGGTATTTCACTCTCTGACCTGGAAGTCTTGCTCTAGTGTGCAGAATAAACCCCTCCCCCTCCCCCCCCCCCCCCCCCCAATGATTCAGGGGGAACAGCCAGAGACCTACTACTTCAACTGGACTACAACAAGTCCATGGGGCCAGATGAGATTCACCCAAGAGTGTTGAGGGAAGTGGCAGAGATAGTAGCTGAGCCACATTCCATCATCTATCAGTGTTTCTGGTTGACTGGTGAGGTTCCATAAGACTGAAGGCTTGTCAGTGTGACTAGTATGAACAAGAAGGAGTGTAAGGAGGATCTGGGGAACTACAGGCCTGTCAGCCTGACCTTGGTGCCAGGGAAGGTTGTGGAGCAGGTTGTGTTGAGGGAAATCACGTGGCATGTGCAGAACAACCAGGGGATCAAGCCTAGACAGCATGGGTTCATGAAGGGTAGGTCCTGCTCAAACATTTTGATCTCAATCTATAATCTAGTGACCCGTCTGGTAGATGAGGGAAAGGCTGTGGACATAGTCTACCTAGACTTCAGCAAAGCCTTTGACACTGTCTAGCCCAGTATTCTCCTGCAGAAGCTGTCAGCCCATGGCTTGGGCAGGTACACTCTGTGCTGGGTAAGGAACTGGTTGGAGGGTCAGGCCCAGGGAGCAGTGGTGAATGGAGTTAAATCCAGTCGGTGACAGGTCATAAATGGTGTTCCCCAGGGGTTGATACTGGGGCCTGTCCTCTTCAATATCTTTATTGATGACTTGGACAAGGGCATTGAGTGAAACCTCAGTATGTTTGCAAATGGCACCAAGTTGACTGGAAGAGTCAATCTGCCTGGGGGTAGCAAGGCCCTGCAGAGGGATCTTGACTGGCTGGATTGCTGGGATGAAACCAATGGGATGAGGTTCAACAAGACCAAATGCTGGGTCCTGCACTTCGTCCACAACCACCCCAGGCAACACTACAGGCTTGGCTCAATGTGACTGGAAGACTGTGTAGAAGAAATGGACCTGGGGGTATTGATCAGTGCTCGGCTGAACATGAGCCAGCAGCATGCCCAGGTGGCCAAGAGGGCCAATAGCATTCTGGCCTTGCAATCAAAAATAAAAACAGATCACAATATTATATCTGAGGTTAATCACTTGAAAAATATGAAGAACAATTTCTTATGAGCTTTACAAGAAATACAAAATACCAACATTTAAATAACAGAATTTGCAACAGATCCAGATACGTAGTTTAAGAATAACATTACACTTTTGAGTCTTCTTCAACTATAAAAAGACTGAGAGTATGCATTTGCACTTTAATAACTGCAGCAAATACAAACATCTTAACTATTACTTGTTTAGTAGGCATTGGTGCTCAGAACAGATTACAAAACTTTCCAATAATTTCTGCATCTTTTTGGCCATTGTGGTCAATGTGTTGGGGTCTATCCTGCCAAGCTTCTGTGTTTTAAGCCATCTCATGTACCATGGCATGAGAAAGTGTGCGCAACCACTACCTTCAGCCTTTCAGCACCTGCACCTTATGGACAATGCATTCATAGAAGCATGAAATATATCCTTTGTTCAGAAAAAAAGAACTAAATTTCCTTCTTTATCATAATAATTTATTTCAAATCATAAGTGGGGAAAAAAACCCAGTAATATAACATACAATGGATCTTTGGGAAGGCAGAGGTTGCACTTGCATACTTCTTTTTCTGATATATGATGTATTTTTAACTGCCATGCTCTGCTATGCTATTTGGGATTTGTCCTGTGTTATGATCCCTGTTATAGGTAAATAAGGTAGGTATGTTTCTTTTACAAATTAAACATTATGTATTCCAGTGTTAATGTTTTTACTGGGAAAAAAATAATAAAAAAAGGCTCCACTGGCCAAGATTAAATGCTAGATTTTGCTCCATTCTTAAACTGAACATCTGTGATTGAATATATTCCTGGCTTACTGAATAGAGGTTTTGCATTACAGCTTAACAGTATACCACATGTGCTACTAAAACAAGTATTCTGACACATTTGTCAAACTGCATCTGAATTACAGCTACAACCTGCAGGCACAGAGAGATTGCATCCTCTTTCAGAACTGATGTGCAGAGGTTGTGGTCTTGATTTGTTTTCTGAGAGAAGACAATAAAAAGTCTGCTGATAATAGTTACAGAACAGGAGAAATCTGCAGAAAAGCATTATTTAGGCATTCACCATGGAAAGACTTAGAGTAACAGTGCTGCAGTAGGAAAGATCTGCTTGAATGTGGGATGAAAATACATATTTGATGCATAAGGAAGGACTGCAAAATGAATAAATAAAAAGCATGAATGTTTAACATAACATTCAGGAAAAATAATATTTTTTAAAATTTGTTTATTTTCATGAATTTAAATAACAAGAGGAACAAAAGTTTCTCACTATCTACTTAGCATTTTGAAAAAGATCTTAAGAGTCTCCTTCCCAGTTTCAACTTTATAACATAGACATCCAGATACGATAAAACATAAACTGTTATGTAGCTTCATTTACATGAAAACAATAGTTACCAAGTCATCTTCATATCTGCCAGACCTACATTAGTAAACTGATGGCAACAGACAACAACAAAGCTAGTTGTGAACAGCAATGTCTCTTCATGTAATGCAAAACTGGGATGAGTGGCAGATATGCCACGGGGTTATGTCACCCAGAGTTACATGGATGGCCTGGAAAAATGGGCTGAGATGTGCCTCAGGAAGATCCACAGTAAGAAATGAGAAGTCCCACACCTTGGGAGGAAAATTCCCAGGCACATGTCCAGCACCACCCATATGGAAAACAGCTTTGCAGAAAATGACCTAGGGGTCCCGGTGGACACTAAGTTGAATGTGAGGAAGCAATGTTTCCTTGCTACAAAAAATGCCACTGACAAACTGGGCTGCATCATGAGGACCATCACTTGGAGGCTGAGGGATCTAATCTATATCTTTCCCTTGTCTCTGGTGAGGCCACATGTGGAGTACTGGATCCAGTTCTGGGCTCTCTGTTACAAGAGACATGAACATACAGGAAAAATGTCTTTACTGTGAGGGTGACCAAGCACTGGAATAGTTTGCCCAATGAGATCCTCCATGGAAGACACTACAGCAACCTTATTGAGATGTCTGTGCATGAGCAGAGATCTTATTCAACTTTAGCCATCCTCTAATTTGTGTCCAAAGAGATATAGTGACTTAAAACTGAATTATAATTATCTTCAGAAGTTAAGACTGATATTGTTGTGTTCCTTGACTGGATTATCAGAAGGAATAAAACAGCAGAGATGTCTTCATTAAGAGAATTGGTCATGAGTCCTGAATAACTAGGGAGAAGTTATAAATAAAACCTCTTGACAGCTTAAAACTTTTCCTGGCAACACTTTTCATCTTTTAGAAATCACTGAATCTATCATAGTAGTGATATACTGCTTTTCTGCTGTTAAAACATTTGTTCACCAATACATTTTGGATTTTCATTTCCTGATAAGTAAATAAAAATCTCTCACAGAACAAAATACATGGCTTTGCTCATATAGTTTCATTAGCTTATTTCTCTGTTCCCTCTGTGATGGCAATAACTTTTTTAGCCTTCATTAGATTCATAGAATCACAGAATGGCCTGGGTTGAAAAGGACCTCAAAGATCATCTAGTTTCAAGCCCCCTGCATAGGCAGAGTTGCCAACCACTAGAGCAGGCTGCCCAGAGTCACATCCAGCTTTGCCTTGAATACCATCTCTCTCAGAACCCTGGGATGCATATCATCCAACCTCATGGACTTACATACACTCAGTGTCATGAGGAGGTCTTGGACTTGTTTCACTGTTACAGTGGGATGGAATCCACTCCTCTCATCCACACCTACAGGATCAGGGTCTTGGCAGACATGGGGAGCGTGGTCACCAGGGAAGACTGAGGAAAAATTCATTAGCTTCTTTTTTATTCTCCTTCCAAGTATTCCTTCATTTTGTGTTGGGCTGTACATTAAGTTCTACCTCCGTTTAGGTTCATTTGACATAAATATTTCTAAAATTAATTTTACTCTGTTTGTTTGTTTTTCTCTTTAGTTTGTGTAGAACATTTCTAGTTGGCTGAACATCATTGTGAATTTATGCCACGAAGGAAAGCGATTGTGCCAAAAACTTGGGAAAGTGATGTGTTATTGGCAATTATGGCACAAACCAGGATCTTACCAAGACATCTTTTTGTGCTGATTCTTTTATCGAAAGTGAATTGATGCTGAAGTTAGAAAGTAGAATACCTTAAAATAGTATTTGCTGTGGTATATTACTATTTTAAAGGAGGCTTCAGATTACATAGGCTGAGCTGTTTTATAAAGCCATGGATCTTGTATTCCTGTGACATATTTTCCCAATTTTAAACCAGGACTTTTCACATGTTTATGTATTCCTTACTTGCTTAGTAGTGTTTTCATTTACTTTTCATTGCATTCTCCATGTCAAGAGATCTGCTTAGAAACATTTCATACTTCTCTTTACTTGAGCCATAAATTCTTTATCTTTTATCTGGTGTTTTGTTTATTGTTCAATCTAATCAGATTCACTGACTAAGTAAGAAACAACATATGGAGAAATCTGCATGTGTTTCCAGTTTCTAACTGATTCTATCATTTAGCTTATATTTTCTGATGTCACATGCAAGTTTCTTTTCAGTACACTCATACATATTTTGCGACTTCCATTAGGCATCTTAGAACCAGAGAATCATAGAAGCCTTAGAGTTGGAAGGACATTCAATGGTCATAAAGTCCAGCTCTCCTGCAATAAACAGGAATATCCACAGCTAGATCAGTTTGCCTAGGGCCTGATCTAGCCTTGCCTTTAATGTCTCCGGGAACTTTCAGTCTTTTGCATTTCTGGACAACCTATACCAGTGCCTCACCGCCGACACTGTAAAATACTTTTTCCTTATGTCCAACCTAAATCTATCCTCTTTAAGCTAGAAACCATTTCCCCTTGTTCTTCCACAACAGATCCTGCTGTATAGTCTGTCCCCTTCTTTCCTGTAGCTCCCCTTTAGATATTGAATGCCTGTGATCATGACCCCTCGAAGCCTTCTCCAGGTTGAGCAGCCCCAGCTCCTACAGCCTCTCCTTGCAGGGGAGGTGTTTCATCCACTGGATCATTTTCGTGGCCCTCCTCTGGATGTACTCCAGTAGGTCTATGTCTTTCCTGTACTGAGGACTCTACATCTAGATGCAGTACTCCAGATGAGACCTTACCATCACAGAGTAAAGGGACAGGATCACCACCCTTTGATGTAGCCCAGGACATCGTTGGCTTTCTGTTTTGGAAGGGCACATTGCTGGCTCATGTCCAGCTTTCCATCCACCGGTACCCCTGGATTCTTTTTGTCAGTGTTGCACTCAGTCCTTTCCAGATTTTATTAGTAGTGGATGTTGCCCCAGCCTAGGTGCAAGACCTTGCACTTGGATTTGCTGGACCTCATGAGGTTTACCTGGGCCCACTGATCAAGCCTGTCTAAGGTCCCACAGGATGGCATCTGATCTCTCTGGTGCGTCAACCTCATCCCACAACTTGCTGTCATCAGCAAACTTGCTGAGGGTGCACTTGTCCCCACTGTCATTATCATTAATGTAGATATTAAAGAGCACTGGCCCCTGGGGGACACTATTTATCACTGATCTCCACCTGGACACTGACGCATTTTACCACCACTCTCTGGACTGAAACTTGTAGCCAGTTGTTCATCCACTGAACAGTCATCCAATCCATATCTCATAATTTAGAGAGAAAGATGCTGTGTGGTTCCAGGTCAAAGGCTTTACTGAAGTCCAGATAAATGACATCAGTGGCTCTTCCTTTGTCCATTGATGCAGTTACATCATGTTCTGTCTTTATCCACTCTTTCCCTGTTCACGGCAGGAGCTTTCATTTACCCTCATCTTCCCCTGCAGCCTTGTAAGCATGTTTTTGTTTCTCATTCCTGATCTAATAATATTTCATATTTACTTTAATTCTGGGATTTGCATGACTAGGGGTGTTGGTACAAAATAAGTAATATTAAATTATGCATTATGGGAATACTTAATAATGCTCATATGTAGATACGTGGGCATATTTTTCAGTAATACTGCTTGTTACTGATTCAGCAAAGCTCAGTATAAATTATTTTTCTGCCAATTTGGTGTTTTCAAGTGTCATGCTTTATGTTGTCCCACATTCAGCTTCCCTGTGTTTTTTGGAGTATTAAATAACCTTGAGACACTCTGGAGATGATTTGGGTAGTTGTCCTCAGGGAGGTGGCTGTGTGGATAGTGATGGCTGTGAATGTTAAGGAGGAGAAAAGAGAAAGAACTCTTTTTTCAGTGAGATTAATTTCTGGCCCCAGGGCTGTCTCAAAAAAAAAAAAAAAAAAAAAAAAAAAAAGAAAAAAAGTAATGTCATGTTGCTGACAGACTAGAACAGATTTCTTTGGCTACATCACTATCTTTATTACTCTCCACTCCCTCCTTAGAGTTCCTTCAGCAGCAGTAAGCATTAGTTTCCAACTATCATATTTTCACAAGTTACTTTTATCAAAAAAAAGACATTTAAAAAGAGTAGAAAATTTTCATCGATGTTAGACCTAATGGTAGTTAATTTGGGAAATAATAGATTGTCTCTGTTCAGCGGCTGTTTTAAGCACTGCTCTGCTCGGATTGCCACGTTGCCACCGACGGTGCAGTTTTTTAACTTGTGCCCCTGCCACAGATAACACCATGACACAATCAACAGATCGAAAATATATAATTGAAGATGACTTCCTCTGTGGTCCTATTGTCAATATAGAGGCCAAGGCATTTTTAGAAGAGATTTCATTCTTTCTTAGGATGCTTGGGATGAATTAGTCTCCTTTAAGAGACTGGACTAAACTAAACATTATAGATCATTATTATTTTTTTCCATTTTATTAAAAAGGATTATAGTTTTATATGTTAATGTAGTAATGAACAGTAATTTTACTAACTATTGATTTAATCTCTGTCTCTGTAAATAAGTATCATAAATTAAAATGTCCAATATAACTCACTAGCTTACAGTGTAATACCATAAATAAGGGAAGTATGCTGATTGAATAAGTGTGAGAAGTGGATTTCTGTCTCAAAGCTTGTTCAGAAACACCTATCCAAGACATAACCTGCTTGACAACCTTTTAGGATTAATGCTTATTGGGAGCACAGTGGTAAGAGAAACATACGCAGCTGCGTGACCAGATGAAACCTTCTGGCAGTTGCTTCTTTGGACATTCAAGATGACTTATTTGGCTCATCTCAGAGTTGAGGTCCACCATGCAGTCAGTGCGTATACCTAGCAGCTCACCATGTGACAATCATACGATTAATTGCCAGTTACCCAACAGGAAGGGTGTGTACTATGGACATACTGTTGTAACTACCATTGCTGTCACCTCAATGAACCAAACAGAAGTGCCCCTGACAACCGGCTGCTGCCCCGGCAACTAAAAGGATCCTATGGAGAGAATAAAAACACAAAGAGTTCTGAAGAAGAACGGGTACCTCCTTTGCTGAACTGCAGCCAACCTAGACGTCGCTGCCTCCCTGTGGACCAGTGAGACATCACTGGATCCCTGGTGGTGACTATCTGTGCCTCCTTAACTCTTTGCTAGGATTTCTTTCTTTCCTATCACTAACTTCTCCAACTTCCCCACATTCCTTAGTAGCTTAGACAGCAATGGACAACATTTGGCCTCATTTGTTGCCTTAATCTTCCTTTGGGTATGTATATATTGAACCATCACCTCCAATAATTGGATCACCACAGTAAGTTTGTATATTTAAAGATAATACTGAATAGAAATTCTCAGAATATTACATACAACTTTATATTAAGTGATTTTAGAATGAAAGCTGAGGCACTTTGGAGGAAAATAAATAAATAAATATATGTATTTTGCATGGATATTGTTCCATTATATTTAAATTTTCAGCTCAATTACCACAAGTGCTTGTGTGTCAGAACAGATGTTGTCCCAAAGGAGGTGTTGTCTGAGTAAGACTGACACTGAATCTTTAATTCTCGTACCATAATAAATGCTTTAAAAGCGATTCTTTCTGTATACATCTGAATAAAAAAAAATGATAAGGGTGGATACTTGTCATTGCATATAGTGTGTGACACTTCAGAAAGCAAGGTTAAACTACTCTCTTGTAAATCACGACAATTGTTATAGAATAATAAACATATTTCTTGTTCCTTGATGGCATTTCCTTCTGTAAGCCTAAATTTTATCTGTTTGATACTCTCATTTCCTTGGCAAGACTAATATTGCAGTAACTCTCATAAAGTACTGATTAATATTACAAAACAGTTTATCTCCTGTAGACTGACTTTGTTTCTCCTGTACTAGGAATTAGGCACGTGATTCACAAGGACAGATCCTGACTGAAATTTTTTTGATTATGACATTGACCAGACAGTTCTGATATCAGACTTTTTTCTTCCACATTTCTGTCCTGGTGCCTTTCTGCTTATTTATTTGCTTGTCTGTTATTTGTTACTTTACTTATCATCTATTTACTTATTTACAAAGCTTAATTCTTCCCAGGTTTTTTTTAGGCAAAGTCTAAGGTCCAGTTCAATGAAGAGGACTGTACTTTTTAATGAATGCCATGATGCTGGCTATTACAGAACTGAAGTATTTTTGCAGAGTTAATTTTATGCTGTTCTTGTTCAGTCTCCCTGATGGAAAGAGGATTCATGATCTAACAAACATAATGCTGCAGGAGGTGGGGTATGTATGAGGCGCACAACTGAGTGTCTGACAATCAAGAAGAATAAAATCATTATTTTTCTTTATTTATTAATAAACCACAGTGTCTAGATCCACTACTGTCTGCCTTTTGCTTCGTCCTGACTTAGACAGTAGGCAAGAGATGGTCCTCCTACATCTGGTCACATTAACTCTATCCATTGTAAGAGAATTTCAGACAAGTAGATAAATATACATTTTAACTACAGAATATCAGTTAAGTTAATAATTGAAGAAAATTAGTGGATATTTAATAATTTAACATGTAGGAAACTTAATTACTGTCAAACCCATGAAGTGTAAACAAAGAGAATATATGCATAATCTATAAAGTAATATCAGAAATCATACACCTAAAAACTTTAAGAAACACTAGTCTTCCTGCTTTGACTCACTGTAACATGCATGTCATGCACAGTACGCAAATTTAAGCAAACTTTCTGTGGGTGTTTGCAGATGGTTGGCCCTGTAGTTTCAATTTGTCATTCATACTACCAAAATTTAAATAGAAATAGTAAATATCAATGTCCTTAATGCTTTAGTTATATCATTTTTTTCTTTATAATAGTGTCTTTCAGTAATCACTGGCTCCTGAGATCATGCTGAAGCCTAGAGCAGGAAAGACCCACTATGGAGAATGGGCATGGCATGGAATGACTTAACAGACCAGAAAAATACAACTTCACGGTTACTGACAAGACGAATGAAAAAAGGGTTCTGAGGGGACTGGCCTATGTCATTGCAAAACTATGCTCAGTTATCTTGAAAAGGTCATGGTGATTGATGGAGGTTTTTAGTGACTAGAAGAAGGCACATTTAACTCTTGTCTTCCAGAAGATCAAGGAAGAGGACCTGGGGAATGGCAAGCCTGTCAGTATCACATCAGTGTCCAGGTAGATGATCAAGCAAATGGTCTGGGAAGCAATTTACAGACGTATGAAAGAGAATAACATGATAGTGATTGATAAGTTGAAAAACACACTCTACCAACTTGGTTGATTTATATAAGGAGATAGCTAGCTCAAAGGATGAGAGGAGAGCAGTAGATGTTACTTATGGGTACTTTAGCAAGGCTTTTGAAGCTGTCTGCAACAATATTTTGGAATATAAACTAGTGACGCACAGAGTAGATAAGCTGGACAATGAAGTAGATTAAAAGCTGGCTAACCAATTCAGTTCAAATGATTACAGTAACATAAAGTGTAGGTACACAAGAAAGACTATTCAGAGCAGAAGCTGCAGAGCAAGATAAACAGCATGAGAAAGCAAATCTGAGAACCAAGGACACCTCGAGAAGAGAAAAACTAAGTAAGGTGCATGATGGACACATGATAACAACCCTTTTTGCAGGAATAGCTAGGGAAGACCCACGACTCTGATAGGATAAGTGCCTGCATGCCCACTTAAGGAGTGTTTGTGGAAAGTTTTGTTGAGATGTTTGGTTTTTTTTGTTGTTTTTTTTTTTGTTGTTGTTGTTGACAGGCAGGAGGGAAAGTTAAAAGAGAAAACTTGTGAATGTATATAAGGGATATTAGAACCTGTGATAAATGATTTGGATCGTTCACATTTTAGTCCGTGCCTCAGATCTGCAATAAAGTCCAGCTGAAATTTAGTAGAGGTTAATACTGAGGCCAGTATTGCTTAACATCTTCACTCAACTCAGTCATCTGGATTATGGGCCCAAGCACGCCCTTAGCAAGTTGCAAACACAAAACTATCAGGAATAACTGAAACATTAGAAGGGCCTCCATAGTCTAGAGAATGAGCGGAAGAAATCACATGGAGTTATACACAAAGGGAAGTGAAATGTTCTGTCCCTTGGAAGGAATGTACACATGCATAAAGGGCACCAAGTCTCAAGAAGAGAAAGCTCAGGGGCATCTTATCAAGGTATGTGAATACTTGATGAGATAGTATAAAGAGGAATCTTCTCAGTGATGCCCAGTGCAAGAGGCAAAAGGGACAAACTAAGGTACAAGAAACTATATTTAAATGTAAGAAAAATGTCCTATTCCTGTGAGATGGTAAAGTCAGGTCAAATGTGCTTTCAGTGTTCATGAAATGAGTGTTCATCCTTGGAGAAAATCAAACACATTCTGTTATGTGGCTCTGAGTAACATACTGTAGCTGACACTGCTCTAAGCATTGCTATTGATTGGCTGTTGGACTGGATGATCACCAGAGCTGCCGTCCACCCCCAAACATTTCTGAATTCTCTGGTTCTGTGTGTGAACATCTGTGATCCAGAAACTAAACATCAGTAGGCTGTATTAATTCTGTAGCTTTTATCATAAGAAAAATGAGTTAAATTAAATGTAATTAAATATATTTTTTCCTGCATAAAGTTTTGGTTGCTATAGAGTAAGAAGTGAATATCATTCTTTTAGGTGAGTAACACACTATGATTTGAAAACTTGAAGAGAATAATTATCATCTTCTTTGCAGAATTTTTGAATAAGGCTTAAAACTCAGAACTCTGGTGGTTCAACTTAATGTTTCATCTTACAAAAACTTTTCACTTGGGTATAGTATGAATGAATTGATTCATCAAGTGTAGTTCCCTCTCTTGGCCTTTCCTGTGCAGCCTTTTAACAGCCACTTTCCATTTCCTAGTGTTTCAATCTTGTGCACATTTAATTTTTGTAAAAAATATCACTTCTGCCGCTATGGAATCTGTGTTAACTCTGGTTGGCTTCAATACTAATTTGACACATTTCAGCTATTCAGTCACAGCAATAAGCATTTCTATTATCTCTGTCATTACCATGGCAAGAACTAGTTAAATGAGCAAAAATAGTACCCTTCTTTTATCTTTCTAGTTTCTTTCAGAGTCATATTTGACACATGTAGAATTAGTCTTCAATCATCTTTTGCAGCAAGCTGTACTTTTAATGAACTACTAAGCACTCAGACAATTAGTCATTGACATGGATGTAAAATAATTTTTGGAACGTTGCAGAACATACATCTAGATATGTAAGCTTTACATCAAAAGTGAAAATTAATTTAGAATATGAGGGTATAATTAAAATTTTCCCGCATTTTATACTTGACATTTTGCCCAAATAAAAATTTATTATATCTTCAAAGCAGACTAAATAGTTTTCATTATAGTTTTGCACAATTATTTCCTGAATATTAATTATAAATCAATCAGAATTCTTTCAGTTAGAAAACTTCATTTAAAGTCTAACGTAATTTGCATGTGAACAACTTTACATACCATTTAATTCTAGTCTGGATGCAGCTAGTACAATGAATATATTTCCATAGTTACCTTTTGCAGGATACACAGTTGGTCACTTAACTCTTCCAGCCTTTTTAGAATTGCTGAACAATTTCTCTATTAAAAATAATGGAACAGTAAAAATAAAATAAATGCAGAGAATAATCTTAATGAAGCAGTACATTACAAAGCAATGTTTTGAATTTTTGATATACTTTCACATTAACAGTTCTTTGAATATTCAAGAACATTATCAGAAAAGGATGAAAATGAAAGATCAAGTAATATAAAAATCCAACTCAGTATTCAGTGTAATGTCATCATCTGCAAGTGGGTTTAAGAGGTTCCCTTCCACTCAGAAGTCCCTAAATATCCTCTCAACAAAACTGATTTAGGAGTGGTGCTCTTAACCAGATTAGTGGCTTAAGTTGGGTTAAAAGAGGGTCCTTCTTCCCTCTTCTCCCTCTTGTGTTAGTATATCTGCAGGGATATATTCAGAAGGGGACGTTTTCCCTTTCTTGCTCACATACTTAACTAGTGTTATAGTCCATTATTTATGTTTGTGTAGAAAGAAAGGCATTAAAATAATGTCAAAGTAAAGAACCTCAAAGGAAAAATGGAGGCCTGGACTCATCCCACTTTAAATAGACACAAGACTAAGTTAGAACCCTGTTTGCCAAAACGTCAGCTTGTTGTCAATAGTAATGCCCTTATGGAATACATCAGATTCTGGTGGGTTGAACAGTTCTTTGGAATTGTCTGACTCTTACCAATGACCATTTGCCTAGAGGCACTTTCAAATGTTAAAAGGCATTTTATTTTGCTAATTTTCACCTCAATTGCACAGAAAAAAAAAAGGGGAAAGATATACCTAAACCTGGATTGCGTACATTGTGAACTACAAAGGTTAAATCAACTCAGTTAGATAAGAATATATCTAATTCTCTGATAGGTATATCTTTTCTTTCTCACCAGTTCTATAAATGAATAACCTTTCTCTTTTTCCTTTATTTTTTATAATATTTTAGTGTGAAAAGCAGCTTCAGTTCTACCACAAAAGGTAGTTTGAACGTCTTCTTTTTCCAAGATGGATGAAGTAAGGATTTATTTTGTTCTTACTGGATCAGCTTTCTAGCATCAAATCATCAGTCTGAATTCCGATGACAGTAGATTAATTATCCAAAATCTGTGGTAGAAATCCTCAGGTTTCTGTCTCTTTCTACAGATCACTGATCTTAGGCTTTTTATCAGTATGTGAAAATACTGAAGATCAAGTTTCCTCCCACTTTGGAAGTGAAGATGCTTATTTTGCAGTATTTTAATTGGCCATGCATGACCAGAGTTAGCTTATTAAAATGTTTCTTCAGGGTTTTCTTGGACATTCACATTCAATATATTTTGCTACTATTTTAATCCCGTATTTCAAAATGTTAAAGTAATTTATCTAATGTTAATTTGAGTTGCTCAGTAGTATGCAAACTAATTGGAAAAATACATCTGTAATATTGGGAAAATGCTGCTTTTGCCTATCTTATATATAGCATCACATTAATAAAAAGGATGAGGAAAAATGAAACAGGAAAGGAATAAATTACTCTATGAGAAAATTTCTTGAAACTGGAAAGAATATGAACAGAGTACTGGAAAGTTGCCTGATTCATTTGAGAGGACAGAAAACAGCAGCTAAGCATGAAGCTAATACACTCAGACTGTTTTCAAATAGTTTTTACTGTTTATTGATTCCTTAAGGATATAATTCTGAATTTAAAAAATGAGTAGCCTATGTGTTACAGTCAATATCCTTCCTCGACTTTATAGTTAGTCTGTAATTTCTTGTTTTTAAATGTTTACCAAACTGGTCCATGTAACAATGTATTCAAAACTAAGTTGGCATGAGATATCTTTCACACATATTTTCCAGATGATGCTTTTTCCTGATTAAACAAAACAAAATAAAACAAAAAACAAAACAAAAACAAACGAACGAAAAAAGAGAATACGTTAAAAAAATATGAAAAGAAAACAAGGACAAGTGAATTTCAGACAGTTTTTGAGGCTGTCTCATGAAGTAAGAATTTAAATTAAGAAAAAATCTATAAGTTTTAAATGGTTTAGTAACCATCTGGTTACTAAATGGTTTCACACTGTAAAGTGAAGGGGTAGATATAGAATATAGTATATTTTTCAAAGTCATCTGGTCAAAAATGTCTGTTCTATAGTGTTAACATAGTGCTAGCTGTTCATTAATGCCAAGAGGTGCAAAATATAAAGTTTCCTCTAGTTGCATCTGAGCAGAGGACAGTAAGAAGACATTTTAGGACTATGTATTGTAAGCAATGACTTTCAATTATGATAATTATTTAAATTAGAAGATGGAAAACAGTAATAACAGAAATCAAGGAACAAAGGAACCATATTCATCCACCTGTAACTCAATTTAGAGCAGTCTTACTCTTGATTTTTGAATGCTTTTCATTTGTTTTGTTTTATTTATTTATTTTTTATTTTACTGATATTCTTACCCTCATTATAAGAACCTGAACACTAAATCTGCCTTCACCTAACAAGGTTCCCATTCTAGCTGACTGGGAGAAAACCACAATCTGAGAAACACACATTTCAGTACATAAGATGGCAAAATTTCAGGTGGCTGCTAGAAAATTACATACAGAACTGTAGAGAGAGACTTGGGTAGAGAAACCTCTGCATTGGATTGATGACCTGTGACTACAAGCAGCTCCTCAAATGCTGTTACCTGAATAACAACAACTTTTTTTAAAAATCACCCCAGTTAAATGGCTTATATCTTCAACACTCCACGGTCTCCCACAGCTTTCATCCTCCTCTCAGACTGATTTGTAGTCTAAAATGATCAAGTCCCTTTAAAGCTTTTTAATAGGAATTTAAAGTGTATCTGAGTGCTCAAACTAGGTCAGTGCCCTCAATTGCCAAAGTTCGATGGAAAGTTAAAAATAGATGTTGGGCCACTGTCAGCACATATAGCAAGAAAATAGGATCTTTGGCACTGAAAAGGAGAAATAAACTACTGGTGATATCATTAAACCTACTAATGAAGCCATAAATATGCATTCTACCTAACTATAGATGAAGAACTGCAAGACAACAGTGCACAGCAATTCAAGTACTAATATTACTTTGTACTGCCCAGAACATTATTGCTTCAGTTTTAAATTATCATCCAGTTAACTAGACTCCAGTCCACAGGTGATATAATTACCTGACATATCTCTCAACATTTCCTTTATAACAATCAACTTAAACTCTTATGGAATGAAGTGGTGGATTGTCTTGTAAACATGAATAGTTTGCATAATTCGTATGCTTTTATTTCACTTGAAGAGCTTGCATGTAGAGAGAAACTTGAAACAGGTTTATATCTATGAATTACAGTTTAAGTTCTCAGTATTAGACATAAGTTGTGTGAAACATACTGATGCAAGAGGTAATGAATTTAAATCTCCCTTACTCCCTTACATAATTCAGTCTCGTGTCTATCATTCATCTTAAATCACTTTCACGTTCACACATGAGATACTGCAGTAGTCTAAAAGAATCAACATGTCTACGTAGAAACTATTGTACCTTTATCTTCTTACACAGTTCTCTGCATGCACTGTAACTTTGCATAAGTGTTTTTCTGTTCAACCTAAAAATAAGTTCAGCCTATTCCACTTTAGTCTATAATTTCCTAAAATTATTACAATATTATCAACTGTTACACTTATGAAAATCATAAAATATAGACATATTTTCTGAGCCTTAATAGAGAAATTCTATTTCTTACACCTCTATCAATACATACATCAGGTATTCTGCACAGGAGCCAAATTCTATCTTAAATGAATATATTTTTCTTTCTTCTTGCCTTCTAATGCTTTCAGCAGGGCATCAAATACTTTAAATTGTATGTGTATATAATATCTTTTTAGAAGATCTGATAAAGGAAGTGTTTTAATAATCTTTTAAACAGTTTTGTAGTACAAACAAGATGTGTAAGAATGTTTGGACGAAAGGTCTGTAGAACACGTTTGATATGGTTAAGTCTACTTGTTTTTCTATGTGAGCTAATATCTCTAAATATTATCACAATTTTTTCTCTATGGGGTCCCTCTTTTGTAAAATGCATATATCCCTTAGAGCTGGGTGAAACTTGTCCATTCTCAGTTACACGAATATACAGTTCATGGAATTTACTTATTTGTGATGCATCAAAAGCAGTCCTACAAATATAAATATACGTTTGCACAACCACACTGTACTTGAGTGCTTCTGTATGTAGTAATTCAAAGTAAAATCTGCTAACAGATTCATTTTAATAAAAGATGATGTTAGATTTTCTGAAAATTAAATGCATTTGGGAGAAGGGATAAAAAACATACTTGTATCTTATTTGTTGTTCAACTCTTTTATTAGATTTGTACACAAAAAAAAGTTTGGAAAATACAGGTAACAGGCATTAAGCCTGTAATCTTTTTTTTTTTTTTTAACAAAACTCATGATAACGTATGATTGTATTGATTTATCTCAATATGTGTTTTTGTTTTCTTTTGTTTTTTAAATAGCTCTATATGTTTAAAGAACTATAGTGTACAATACCATGGAAAACTCTGCAACAATGTTTTGAAGAAAACAGCGTTTTTTGCCATACAGAAGATATATTATTTTGCAGAAGTGTTGAAATTCTATATTTGGGAAATGAGAAGTACCTATCATTTTACAAAATGTCTTTTCCTAGTAGAAAAGGCAACATGATTAAAAAAGAATAAAAACAATGAGAATGATACTAATGCTTTTGAATTGCTAACTTCAATTGAAAGAGACAACTGATATTAGAAAACAGTGGTTAATTAATGCTGCTCTACAGATTTTTCTTTTTAACTACCTTTAGTTTTTGGATTAAAATGAGTAGCAGCAATTTAAGTGGACAAGAAATGATTCTTAAAAATAATGTTTCATAATAGTGCATTATTTTCATTAATGTAAGTTAGCATAGCACATTATTTGCAGTGTCATAACATTTAAAACCTCAACCAACATCCTTTCATCTGTAGCATATTTATCAACATACATAAAGACAGTCTAATCTCCCCAAGATCCAACGATTTAAGATGTATGCCAAAGTTTGAGAAAAGAGGAGTGAATGAATTTCTTCAGAATTGGAGAGCTCATTGCTGCTAGTGTCCAAGAGTTTTTCCAAGTAGAAGAAACCTATGTCTTTGCTTTGTGGGTTAGAGTTCAATGAAAAAGGCAGTACTTCTGTATCTAAAACACTAGCATGAATAAAGCTGTTCCTTCATTTGTGGAAGAGTTGGTTTTTAAAGAGAAATATGTTCCAGCTAGAATGTAATTTCTCAGAACTGCCAAGTGTCTAAATGTATGACTGAGACTTTTTGTAATAGTTTTATCTTGTGATTCCCTGTTGCAGGGATTTATTGACTAACATAAATTCTCTTATGTAACTACCCTGCTACTAAAGCATGCTACATCAGTCTCTGTCTTTCTTGTTGGAGCTGTTCCATTTTAAATAAATAAATATTCACTGAGCCAGAACAAATGACTGATTGCCTCTATACACCAGTGATTAAGGCACTTGCTTGGGAAATATGAGTCAGATTCAAGCTGTACCTCCAACTGTTATTTACACAAGATGGAATAGCTGCAGCCTGTCCTTCAAATTCCAGTAGCTGTGGTAGGTCGGATGTCACTTATAAGTGCTTGAAGCCTGATTCTAAATCAGGCTAATAAGGAATAACTTGATGTCGTGGTTTAACCCAGCAGGCAGCTAAGCACCACATCGCTGTTTGATCATTTCCCTTCTCAGCCAACACCCCATAGATTTATAGCCTTTTGCATGGTATCATGTGGTTTGGAATAACCCCTTGCCTAGTTCAGGCACCGTTCTGGCTCTGCTCTTCCACCTCTCATCCCTGTGTCCTGCTGCCATGCCATAAAGAAAAATTATTATTTTCCAAAAAAGAAAAAAAAATGTCATTAAACTTATTTTGATGTCTTCTTGGCAGAACTACTAATGGCTTAAAAAAATCTAGATAATGTTACACTGGAGAAAAATATATGTAATTGTTTTTTTTGAAAGCATGATCCATGTAGACTACTATTATATTTAGTTGTTATGAGTTATATAGAAAGAATTAATGTCTCAAAGCCTACGTACTTTCACAGCATGTTTCTCTCCATAAACATGACATTTTTTTATTTCAATGTCTGAAAGAGATTTATTGAAATTAATAAAAACTTCTAAAGATTTAATTTACTTTATTCTTAGGCTAGTATTTCGAATTCTAGCAGAAATCATGTTAACTAATATTTAAGCTGAAGATTAGTTCGATATAATCAAAAGACTTGAGTCGCATAGAAATATATCTACATGCAGATGCGTGTCTTTGTAGGATTCAGTCAGGCAGCTTATTCATAAAATCTTATCTATTCGAGCTTCAGAATTTAGTCTTCAACCTGTCATTCTCTTCAGAAAATAAGTTTTTCAAAGCAAAATGTATGTCTTCTGTTTTTTTCTGGTCTAGCTTTAAACAGATACTGAATAATCTATAGATTCTGAAGAATATTGTTTTTAGTGAGTTATGCTGCAACATGTATAATTTTGGAAACATAATGATTTATGTATCTATTTGATTTCACTTCAAAGGACACTGAAAAGTAAACAGGAAAGCAGTTTATCAGCTCCCTGAATAAAAACGTCCTGACATACATTTGAAAGACAACAGGACAATGTTTAATCCTTGAAGAATCTCGTTACATGTCACAGTCATGGATGTCAACACTTTCTATCAACATAACAAATGAAAATCAAATTTTTAAAAAACAGCAATTAGAATAGGCATAGGGTGTGGATAATAGTATCCCTATTAGGACAGTATTCTCTAGATATCTTCTATTACACTTTTTAGATCTCTTAATGTATTTAGAACAAACTAATCAAGAAAAGGTTGTTTAGTTCATAATGAACTTCAGTTATAACTAATATTTCATGGGACAGATATTACTATTTTAGCCAGTGGTTCATAAAGCTGTGGCATTTTCCTTTCTTGAATAACATATTTGTTACTCCATCACATAAACATACATAAGAGGCACATACAATTACATTAGTTATAGCTATATTGCAGTACTCAAAGTCATATAAAATAGTTCTTAAAACTCAACAAATTAAAAAACATAAATAAATTATTACTATTATACAGACCTTGTTCTGGAAACATCAAGAAATAGATATAAGATAATAAAACCTAATATACTGACCATATTTCACTATGTCCTTCATTCTGTACTTGAGTTTCTAATAAAAATGCTAATAAAAGGTTTTTATTTTTTAATACCTTATCATTTGGAGATATTTCAGAGCTAGTTATTTTACAGTACAAGTATTGCTGTCAAAAATTTTTTTCAGCAATTATCTTTACTGCATGTAATAGACTTGCTGATAGGGAGGGCAGTATGAAAGTAATGCCATAAAAACCACAACAGACACAAAGAGCACAGTAAGATTATTTGATGGAACAAATTCTCAGCTATGAATCTCTCTTTTTTTTTTTTCCAACATATTTACCACCATTGACTATACATTTTCACCAGCAGTGAACAGGAGCTGCATTCTGAACTTGTAAAAATCTGCACCAGCATAGGTGATCTCTGTTTACCTCTCGTGTCATACCACCAACATCTACCTCTGATATTGTGGACCAACATCATGAAATAGAAGGGTATACTCTTGAAGCAGCATCGTACATGATGAAAAAACACAGTATTACTCCAATACTGAAAGAACTCAAAAATTAAAATAAATGTAGAGGTAACTTTTATTTAGTATTAATATATTTTGAAAGTTATGTTATGATTTTGAAAATATAAACATTTTAAAAGTTATCTTAAAACTAGCTAGAGGATATTACAAATCAGGATTTCACTAATTCTTCAGTTTTAGTTTCTTTCTGGATCAGAATGTTTATTCTATACACAGTCTTAAAATAAAACAACAACAAACATGGCAATGTTCATTTCAACATATTCAAACCCGTTCTGTGACTCTCGATGAGATGAATGAAGAACTATCTTGTTTATTGATGCTAGCTGAAGACAGGCTTGAGCTTAATGCTAGTCTGCAGTACAGACTTGGTAGGAAATCTGAATAAACCACATCAAGCAAAGATGCAAAACCAGATGTATTATTAACATAGAAACTAGACTAGTTGACACAGAAAGCTGACTAGCTGTGGTGAAATTGTATGCAACAGTGAGAGTACTTTTTCTCTATGGGTATCAGTGAGTCTTTCTTCTGTATTTCAGTGTGCTGTAAAAATATGTCACTCTTCTTGGAGCTACCCCAATGTCTGTAGTACATTATCAGCTTCACATTATATGTCCAATCAGAGCAGAACAACTTACTTGCTGCATTTCTGATCTCATCAAAAGGAGAATTAAAACTGCAATACAGGACCAAGAGTACAGAAGTATCAAACTCCAGAGATGTGGTCCAGCAGACTCGGAGTTTATGTACAGATCACACTCTGAAACTGATTCTAGGCTGATGAGGGACCAGAAAACAAATATTCCAGGGCCTTTGAAAGCAAAGATGTATACGCATAGTTCGTATACCTATTTATTTTTATTTTTATTTTTGTTTTTATTTTTTTATTTTTATTTATATATATGTTTATGGTCTTGGACATTCCTAATAAAAAAAAATAATAATATTATTTTATCAAGACATCCTGTCTAACTTTTTTTTTTGTTTTCTCAAAGCATTAGTGTCCTGTAATTTGGAAGGTGATTTCTAATGGGCAATATTTAAAATTAGTAATTTTTAATGCACTGAGAGTCAGAAGGTTAGTCAGTAACTAGTATGATTTTACTATAAATGGATCATTTATATTAAAATATGCCATCTTTTTGATATCTAAAATGACAGAAGTAAATCTTTTATACTGCCTTTCAATTAAATGCAAAGCTAGTACAGTCTGCTACTGCATATTCTTCCTATCACAGGAGAGGTTATCCTCTATAAAAGTTCAATATTTAAGAGAAAGCTGGTGGAGCTAACTGACTTAGTTAATGTAGCAGCCATAAGAATATTAGAGGCATCATCAGCATTTTAACTTATGAAGCCCTTGCTCGTTACATTCGATCAATAATCTGATAGATGTCTAAGAAACCACTTGTTTCTGCACTTAGCTTGTCATCTAGAACAGAATGTAGATGTGTACTGTCCTGAATTATACTGATACAGACTCCTAAAAGCTGTCACTGTTCCTGAAGGCTCAAGACAGCAAATTTCAAGCCAATGAAATCAGATGCATTATTTCTGAAGGACAACTATTTTTGGATCAAACAACTGAAACAATTTAAGTTAAAATACTGGCTCGGAACTTAATCTTTACAATAAGTATGAGTGATTATGTTGCTGTTTTTGCTATTTCTTCATTTAGTTAAAGAAGCTAAGATTGTGCTTCTTTGGTGGTGTTTATGTCTGTATTGTGGTTATACTATATAAAAATAATCTCAAAAATATCTCCAATAATATAAATTAAAAATGTATTTTAGCACCCAGCATCCAGGGGAATTCCTTTCTCTCTGAAAATGAAAAGATTATAAACTTCTGTATAGTTTTAAGCAAAACAAACCCCTGTAGGTAAAATGCTGGATAATTTTTAATCCTGAAACAATTTTTTTTTCTTCTTCAGCAGAACAAGGGTGCTTGTTTGAGGCTTGGAAATGACAATATTGTCTGGATCAGTGACATGTATCTGATGTCAGCAACTCACTGCTAGAAAGAGATGTATTTTTATCTCTGGATTTCTAATGTGCTACTGGGCTCTGTAATCCCTAAGAGTTTCAGAAATAGTAACTTGTATCTGTCATATGGCTGGGAATACCTGTCTCTCAAACCAGAAACTATCCCTCCAAAGAACAGCAGTATTTTTTTTTTCTGAGGCTGTACAAAATGGTACCAGCACTGAAAAACGTAGTTTAGAAAAAAGACTGCACAGCTGTCATATACTCTACAGTTACTTGTCCGATTTCAAACATATTTGGATATTTCCTTTCTAAGGAATTATTTCACTGTTAAATGTGTCTGCTACAGAAGATCATTGCAGCAGTCACTGATAAGGTTTGGAAAGATGGAAGTAAGGACTAAGAATTAGTTTTAGATTAACTTCTCTTGCTCTTATGATAAACTTGAACTTGCCAGGCATTAACTGGGAACACCAGCAGCAGAAACAAACAGGTCCAGTATTTGCTGCTCCTCATGGGTACATATAAGTCTATAGAGCCTAATGGGATTCATCCCAGCTTATTCAGAGAGCTGATCAATGCCATTGCAAGACCTCTCTCAATTATTTTTCAACAGTCTTGGGAAACTGGAGATTTTCCTGTTGACCGGAAACTGGCAAATATTGTTGCAGTTTTCAAGAAGAGAAGAATGGAGAAAAGAAGACTGGTAATTACAGGCCCATTAGTCCCACTTCAGTTCCTGCTAAAATTATGGAGAAAATTATGCTGGAAGTTACTGAAAAACACCTGAAGGACAATGCGGTCATAGGTCACAGTCAACACAAGTTCATGAGGGAAAGGTGCTCTTTAATTAGCTGAAAATCCATTTGTGACAAGATCATCAGTTTAGTTGATGGGGGGAAGCCAGATGATATTATCTTTTTTGGATTTCTGTAAAGTTTTTCATACTGTTTCACAGTTTTCTTCTGGACAAAATGTTGTGGTCTCACCTTGAGTACTGTTTGCTGTTTAGAGTACCCCAGTACAAAAAAGACTTTAAACTATTAGTGTCCAAGTGTATAGAACTACAATATGGTAAAGATTCTGGAGGGGAAGACATCTGAGTGGTTGAAGCCTCTTGATTTGTTCAATCCAGAGAAGAGAAGGCTCACAAGGTGGAGGGGAGGGACAGAGCTGATCTCCTGTCTCTTCTGACTAGTGACAGAGCAGAAGGGATTGGTGTGAAGCTTTGACAGGGGAGGTTCAAGTTGAATATTAGGAAGAGGTTAATCATTGAGAGTGTTGTCAGGCATTGGAAGAGGCTTCCCAGGGTAACTGTCAAGTCACTGAACTTGCTAGAGTTCATCTGTACCATGCTCCCAGTCATATGTTCTCATTTTTGTGTTGTCCTGTGTAGAGCCAGAAGTTGGACTTGATGATCCTTAGAGGTCCCTTCCAGCTATGTTTTTCTTTCTGTTTTTGCTTAGTGGATATTAATTATTTACATGCAAACAATCCAATCTATAGATACAAAATATATTTGTATCTACAGAATAAAAGCATCACTTTTTCCCTTAGAATCCTTTAATTTCCAAATCACAGTAGTTTACCTAGGGTAGACAGAGGAAGAATCTATAATCCCACCTACCTTATCATTACTAGTCCTCCACTATCAATCTGCCAGAATGAAGATAATGTGCTACAGTAAAGTAAATATTAATACTGTTATTCTCTTAAATATTAACACTTTTTTTCTGCTGGGGACATAGTAAAGCAAGGCCAACTGATGTTCAGCTGACAAGAAATAAAATTTCTTTCGCAGATTATGTATTTGGATTTTGAATTCTCTAGGTCATTTTAATAGCCCTAATCACCTACATTTAGACTTCTTGTACCCTCTAATATTAATGCATCATGAAACAAAATCAATATTTAGATTTTATGTTGATAAAAGAACACAAAGAGAAGATTTAAATATTGAATGTAACATGAAAGCCATGCACTCTGATGTAGGCAATTCCACTTAAACTTTTGAAGTGAAAAGCCTCTGAGCCTGATAAATAGATTATTTCTTTAATAGATTCAGCAGTTAAGCATTATACTATTAAAGTATTTTAAACTGTTACAGTAGCACATGGATTAAACGATATTTTTGGTTGTTTTATCAATAGAAGATACTAACAAATGGAAAAGAAATGACATTACCGTTACAAATATTTGATAATTCTGGGACATATCAAGGAAGCATAGACAGTACATGAGGAATGCAAGATATTCTGTTGAGGGAAAGCAGACACCTGGAATATTTCCTGGAATTAGAGAAACCTGATTCCAGACTTATCTTCTCTTTATTAAACAAACAGAGAAACATACACATAATAAGTAGATGGTTTTACAAAAATGAATTTCTTATTATTTTCATGATCACAAATTTCACAAAGATAATTTCAGTTAGATCGAGACCATGGTCCTTTTTCAAGAAGTAAGGAGAATTATTTAAAAAAAAAAAAAAAAAGACAAGATGAGAGTGGCTTTACGTATTTTCTTTAGGTTCTTATACATACAGTTCTTAAATGTACAGCTGATGCCAACACCTCCTAAGAACAAAATATGTAATATGTTTTTATTGTTGAATTTATTGCTATAAATGCAGTAGTAAAACTTTTAATTATGTGTCTTTGATAATTAAAATGTTATTCTCAGATTGTTATAAAATCAATATGCATTTTTGGTTACTATAGCACTTATGTCAGGATTTGAAAATTGTACGTTTACTCCATTTTTATAGCATCATTTAATGAAGCAACAAATTGATTAGATATTCTGATACCATATAATGACAATACCTTCTATATTTCTATTTTTATTTAAATAAAGTTTGGAGATGGAAGGAAGTGCATATTATTAAAAAAAAGGAGTAAGACATTACTGTTGTGGTCAGTGTAACAAAGTTCCCACTGAATTCAAGGGCGCAAGATGAAATTGTTACATCACTTCAGAATATGTATAGGCATGCCTTTACATTTGTATGGTGTTATCATATCAGACATAATCATTCTTTTTCAGCAGGTTCTACTGTCAGCATTCTTAGCAACAATTGCTTTAAGTGATCCCATTTAAAACCCCAAAGAAAAATACATATATAAGTAGTACTGCAGAAAAAAGAACCTGATATACATTTCAGCATGTTTATAAATCCTCTGACTGAAACTCACAATCCTTTTACCAGCTTAGAACACTGATAGTAATTCTATTACCACTGCAATAGCCATCCCTCTCTAATTCTCTAGACACAATTACAGTGCACCATGCAATATGAATACAAATTAATAGAAGAAAAAAAAAACAGTATGGAAAAGAGAAAATCAGTTCAAGCTGAAATGTTCCTGCAGGGGATGCTCTTGTACTCTCCAGTTTGGTTGAATAAGTTTCCAGAAACTGCAAAAAAATAACAGAGGGAGAAAAATTATAAGAAAAAATAAAAGTAAAAACAAAAACAAAGAAGAAAAAAAGAAAAAGAGAAAGAAAGGAAAAGGATAGAAAAGAAAAGAAACCCAGAACATCAAGAAATATCAAGCAGCATTCTGCATATGATCTTTCTTTTGCCCTTGGTAATTCATACAAATGCAATTAAGAATTTAATTAACACTGTTATCTATAATTTTATTTTCACTGTAACTATTCACTCCTTTGAAAGAAAGCAGTCCGCTTCATGTAGAGAAAAATATCAACTGTGTTTCACTTTTTGATCAGTAATTGTTTCTATTTAAATGTACACTGTACTATAGGGGCAGAAATTTAATCATAATTCATGAATAAAATCCCAAATTGTTCTTGTTTTTGAAAAAAATGTACATTCATCATAAGAATTTTTTATTAATGGATGTAAAAAAAAAAGGTGAATATGAAAATCAAACTGGTTTAGCTTGGATACTGCTTACATAAAAATAAGAAAGGTTGAATAACACAGCTGCAAGTAGTTTATTTCTGCTTCTGCTGGAAGCACATTCCACAGTGGCAGACTACTTTAGTCTCCAAAGAATAGAACTTAAAATGATCAATACAGACCAATATTTCAGTTTTGTTAAAGAAAAAGAAAGAAATAAAGAAACCAATGAACCAAACAAACAGAAAGCACAAACCCCAGCACTGCTATGTAGGAGCTGGATTGAAACATAACATTATTGATTTTTTTGTCTTCTCATTTTGCCTCACTCCTGAAATAGTCTTCTTAAGGGGAGGCTGCATTCACATTTCCTTATCTTTTGTAATATACAACTTCTTACATTCTGCATATCTTAAGAACACTTGCCCTGCTCAGTGCAATACATAAGCAGGGATGTAAAATACATAGTTTTCAGTAATAGGTTTAATATTCAGTATCTTTATTCATTAAAATCAACAGATGCAGGATGGGATCTGGAATTTACACAGCAATTTTTACTTTTATTTTCCTCTTTTGAGGCAAGCACTCAGACTACATTGGCATAATCTTTTTCCACGTGATCTCAAAGTTTTCAGCCCATCCCTCCCACCTCAATCCATGATTTGAGCATAAACTCCAAGAGGAGTGTTATTAAATTTATTTTGCATACATTTTTGATGCCCGAATTTAAGATATCCATCCTGCCCTAACAACCCAACCTTAGTTAATGAGTAAGAAATTAAGTTTTGTCTCATAATAACAACAAAAGTCTAAGTCTCATAATGTCTGATGGGTTGGTCCTATCTCCTTTCCTTTTATATCTGTTGTTCCCAACTTATTATTATTTATTTCTTTACTTTTTAGGATAGTGTCTTTTGTTTTTTGTTTGGTTTTTTTTTGAATCGAAATAGCAGATTACTGTCATCTATTGCTGATATTTGTAGTAAACAGTAGGTTGAGAGAAAATAAAATGATATTTACTTCTCATTGTACTATTCATTTATTTTCTTTCAGACAGTTCTGTGATTAAAATTGCCAAGAGCTGCAAAATTGTATTAGCCATAAAAGTAATTCTCACTGAAACATAGCCTTTAAATTGTTCCTGGCAAAATTAGGTTCTCATTCCCTCATTTTAACTTTTGGCCCTGAAGAGGTCAGGGAGTGGAATCTTTGAAATTTCAATGGATCGGTCCTACCCTACCCTACTTGGAAACGATATTCTGAGTATATAAGATTGAAATATTTTTTGCATCTCATATTATCTTGTTGTTTCTCCTTTTACTGTAAACAGTAAAACGCAAGATAAGTATAATTATTATTGTGGTTGAACCCAGAAGGTAGCTAAACATGGAAGATCTTCTTCTTCACTCCACTCCCTCCTAGTGAGATGAGGATAGAATCACAAAAGAAAAGAGAAAGAAGTAAAACTCATAGGTTGAGGTAAAAAGCATTTACTAAGACAGAAATGGAGGTGATAAATAATACTATATATTATAATATATAAAATTATTGTATAATAATATATATAAATGCTTACATAAGTGAAGAACAAACAGAATAAATTTTATGACACTTAAAGAGAAAAATTAAACATGATTTGTGTGCTAGAAATATTTCTGAGACTAACTCTACCCTGGCGGTATTCAAGGTGAGATTGGATGTGGCCCTGGGTGACCTGATCTAGTATTTCATCTAGAGATTGAAAACCCTGCCAGTGACAGAGGGCTGGAACCAGATGATATTTTAGGTTTCTTCCAACCAAGGCTTTTCCATGGTTCTGTGATATTCATAAATATATAAGTTCTGCAGGAGAAAATATGCATTTAAGATCAACTTGAAATGCATCTCTGTACATCGTTCTTAACATCGTTTAAAAATGTCACCAAAGTCTTGTGTTTCATTTTTCAATAGGACTGCCAACGTTCAAGTTTTTTAAGTACTGGTCTCACTAAGCAGCTAACTCTTGCAAGTTACTGCTGTACACAGCTGACCAATGAAAAATAGTGTGTTTTCCTTTTAAAGTTCTCTACCTAAAATCAAGAAGCTGTTACAAGCAGCTGTTTAGAAACAGAAAATATGTATTTCAACTAGACAAAGAAAATCACAGGGTGCAGAGAGACAGAAAAGAATAAAAATCAGAATCCATCCTAAACTTGGAAGAAGAAAAAGAACCCATAAGCCTGAATCATTATTTTTTCCTTTGTACTTACTATTTTTTCAGATTTTATGGTAGCGTCCTACACAAGGGTATATATCACCTACAGCCATCATGAATTTGTCAGCACAAACTGTGTCAAATCGATCTAATTTTCTCCTATGACATAGGAACAGGCCTTGTGGCTAGAGACAAAAAAGTTGTCATAGCTTGAATCTGGTGGACTTTTTGATGCTGTCTTACATGACATTCTCTTAATCAAGTTCAGAAAATATGAACTAGTGGAATCTACTATAACAGATATAAATAAGAGAGCACAGTGAAAGAATGACTACAATAAATATCTACATACACAGCCACAGAATATTATTGCATGTAGTCTGATTATGCTGGAAATAGTGAATTTCTTAAATTTTCAGATTATTTCAAGAGGAGATTCTTCAAGAGTAACCTAAAATTTTATTCAGCAACTCATTTTTCCCATAAATCTTCCATGCCATGTAATGCAATATAGATATTGCAATAACGAGAAAACGTTGCATACTACAATCAAATAGTAGGTACGTCTCTATTCAGAATAATATAAATTTCTTTTTTTTTTTTTAATAAATATATTTTAATTGCACATGCTAAAATATTTCTTTGAACAATATTCAGAGTAAATTTGTACATCTGGAAAAGAACAAGCCCAGAAAGAAAGCTAGGTCACCAGGCAAGTAATAATCTGGTCTTCTGTCTATGACAGACAATCCATCCTAAAGATAAATCTCTGTAGATTTATTGTTAGCATAATACCTGATTTTCTTTTTTCAACTTAGACTGAAGTAATCATGGACAAGCCTGCCAAGTGCATGACTCCCTCTGCCCTCCCTACTTATCATGTTCTGGACAGCTCTGTGTTCTCAGAATTCCACAGGCCTCTTATACTTTGCCTCTGAACATGCAATGTCTCCTTCAATGGTTTACTGGCTGGTTTGGCCCGCTTCTGATGATTGGGGTGGGGGACTCATGGAAGCATGCCCCAGGGAAGGGGAAGAGGGAAAGTGAAAAGGGAAAAAAGGAAAAGGGAGATGGGCCTAAAAACAAAACATCATCAACGATCTGAGAAGGAAAGCTAATTTACTAAATAAGATATCAGAACATGAAATAACACAGTATAATTGAAATTGAAGCTAATAAGTCAAATAAAATGAGACAGAGAATGTCTGATAAACCAAAGGCGTTACTCTAAACGCTGAAGGTGAGATGGCAGAGAGCAAACGCTGCTGAGTTGATCTGAAAGGCAAGAGCCTGTGTCTTGTGACACGCAAACAGTTTTTATCTTTCCCTCTGAGCAGAAAATGGAAAAACGCAAAGAAACGCAAAGTCCTATGGGCATGTAGTTCTCTTCTGAGACAGGTATACCCAGAGCTATTGATGATCCACAGAGTTGGAGCATTATTTCTTTAACTCCCACTGCACTTCATGATATGATGTGGAATATGAATAACAAAAATCATGAAAGCATGGCAGCCTCCAATTGCAGCACCATTTTGATGGGCTACAATGCAATTCTAACTTTATTTCAGGCATATTCAGAAAGGTAAAAGTAAGGAAAAAGTAAAAGTAAAAGTAAAAGTAAAAGTAAAAGTAAAAGTAAAAGTAAAAGTAAAAGTAAAAGTAAAAGTAAAAGTAAAAGCAAATAAAATAAAATAAAATAAAATAAAATAAAATAAAATGATAGTACCATAATATATCATATGTATTTAAAGCAGATATAGATGATCTCTGCCACATGATATTGGGAAAACTTTTTGAAGCTCTACGCATAAAAACAGCTTCCGTGCACAAATAGCATTAAAGATTTTTGGAAGGACTTATATGAACAGAGAGTACAGTGTTACTACAGCCAAATATGTATTAAGTTATATGTAGAATCTATTCCTAAGGCTGCATGTTTTCTATGTTCAGGCTAACTGGTAAGGAGTCTCTGTGAAATGAACAAGGAAAATAGCAAAAGCATGCAGGGAAAGAGAATTTGGCCTGTTTTCCTTTTATTCAGTCTAGAAGAATAGATTCTGGGAAAAGGATGGCGTTATTATATTATAATCTGTTTGGACATTGTTGGCAAAAGTCAGCTTAGTAAAGGTATAGAAAAAATACAGCTACATCTATTACAAAATTGATTTATTTGTTTACGTAAGAATGATTGTTTTATCTATGGAAAATTTAAGACAAAATGTTGTGGGTTTTTTTCCTCTATTCTATCCTAATATTCTTTCAGCAATAAACTTTTACTGTAGGCATAATAGTGGCTCCTAAGCATCAATTACATTTATACATGAAATTTCAGGGGGATATTGGTAAGTTTTTCTCATCTGAAAAGCACATAATTCACAGAAGAAAATGGAAAGCAAAAGTAAGACAGTGGAAATTAAAATATTAAAGGGCATGTCACTTATACTAACATCCTGTGTCTACCTTCATAAATCAGCAAATGGGAGATTTGAGACATAAATATTCTAGCTCCTGGTAAGAAGAAAATTATAGTAATGCACTTGTGCATTTTTCTGAGATGGTGGTTTTTATGCTCTCTGAAGTGTTCTCATCCTATTCAGTACTGGATAGCATGGAAAAGTGCTACTTGCTTTTCTTTCTTGTCTAGATTATGTAAGCCTATATAAAAATTGTTTAGTTTAGTAATTTATCATACATTGATTAATAAAACAAAAGTTATATGAAATATAATAGAAAGAAAAGATAAAAAAAGCCAAAAACATTTGAGCTTTTCTGACATTTAAATTCATTTTTTGTCAGAATGATTGAAATATTTCCAAGTTAATATTTTCTTTAATACATAATATTCACACATAGTAGAGAGAGGAAAAGGAAGCATCAGCTCTTCTACTTTAACTTTGGTTCATCTAAGAGGCCATATACTATTGAAAATATGCTTTTGAGAAATAGTCATTTGCCTCTCTACAATTCAAAATCCTTTCCTGTAACCAGACATGTAGTATAGATTGCCTGAATTCAAACAAAACAGTAGTAGAAGAGCGGGGCAGCATAAAAGACTTAAAAGTGCTCTTGATTTGAATCAACCATTTCAGGAAAGCATAAATCCCATCTCTGTTTTGGGGCATAATCCTGACACCAATTTACATATCTTTGCTCATCCTAACATTCACTGTTCTCACATCTCAACTCAGATGATCAGTTCTTGGCAACAACCATATGATGTCCATGATCCTAGGGATACCAACAGCTCTAAAACCAGAATTCAATCAGGCAACAAATTTACACTCTGGATCAGACTAAACAGATTAGATGTCTGCTTTATTATGGGGCTGCTATAGACAAATAACACCAACAGTAGCTTCTGCCAATTAATTTGCATCCAGATTCAGTAAGATCTGACTAAACAGTGAGTGTCTATTTTTTTGTAAAGGAATTTTTAGGAAAGTTTCCAATATATATTGTATGGACTAAAACACATTTTATCTTTATTTTCATATTTCAAGCTAATGTAATCAGGCTATTTAGGTTCAATGCAATCAGAGTGCAGTGTAAGTTTAGGAGTGTATTCAGAAAAAAATGACTAAAGGAATCAAAATCTTGTCTGAGAAGCTTAGGTATACTATAATCAGGCATGAACAGTACAAGAGAGGTTTAAAATAAGGGTGAAGGGAGGTTACTAACATTGGTAAACGATGCAATGTTTGAAGCAAAACTGAAGGCTAAGTGCTGTGATCATACTAGAATTGTGTTTGTGAAGCTATGACTACTGCTCACTCATTGCTTTTGAACTGACTAGAATTTTAAAAGGCAGAAGACAAATTAGACTGCTTTTTCAGGCTGAGGAGATATTCATAAAGCTAAAAAATGTTTTTGTCTCTGATAGCTCTGGAGAGCATCTAGTCTAGCAACCTTCTCAAGTGGAATCTGATAAAGTTGCTCAGAGCTGTGTCTGTTTTTCTTTACTTCCACCATGTGTTCGTTCATACAGTGAAGGTACACACTGTACACGCTGACACACACATCTTGCCTGGACAGTCACAGTTCTCTTGATCTCTTCTGGAGCATCACTTCCTCCAATCTTTTAATCATTGTTGCTCTTCACTGTATTCACTTCAATGTATTTCTGATTATGGGACTTCTTTCTTTTTCTATTTTTTTTTTCACTTTTTGAATCAAACAGATAGTTATGGCTGGACTGCAATTATAGTTATGTATAGACATTATGTAACTGTCTTGAAAGTATTAGTGTTCCACAGTAAAGTAGATGAGATCCTTCATTGATATTTGAAACAGTGTGTGTTTCTGTATGCATTAATCATCATAAGCAAATCTATGAATTAATTAGATAATATCAGGACAAGCAGAAAGACAAAAAAGAATCTCTTACTGAAAAAACAGCATAAAGTGATCATAAAGCAAAAGCCTGCTCATGTGACTAGTTCCCTCTTTACTTAATACTTAAGTGAAATTGATCTTTACTCAAAGATCAATTGTACTTCAAAGATTCTTTTTCTGTAGTGAAACAATTTAAGTTGTATATCAGACTATAAAAATGCATCAATTTTCACCCGTTTTTTTTTTTTTTTTTTTTTTTTTCCCATTTTTCTTCTTTTGCTAATGGATACTACTACTTTTTAAATAATATTCATTATCTGGTAACATACATAGACAAGTATCATTATAAAATTTTCCTTTTTTCCTTTCCGCTTATATTGTTACTATATATCTGTTACCTACTTCCCAAAACAATGCTATCAGTAGCAGTTGGATCCCAAAGGATACTTAAAACAAAATTTTGAAGACTAACAAACCACATATTCTTTGGATTGCTTTTGTGGTGGTTTCTCTTTCACTCCTTCATTTCTGCCTCAAATTTGCAGAAGAAATTTCTTCTTACTCTTCTGAATAGAAATAGTCAGCCTTCAAATTTGAGTGTAATCCATCTGTGAAATACTACGTTCATGCCTATAACAGCTTTCAACAGTTTATTTCTTTATTTTTATTTATTACTTGATCTCCTAGAACCTGAAATTGACTCACCCATTCACACATAGGAAAGATTCAGCTGTTTTCCTTTATTAGCCTTTCTATGAGAAATTTTTACTGTTGGCTGGGGCAGAAAATTCTGCATGTTCTAGTGCATAAGCAGCTCTGAAGTACTCATGGTTTTGCTGGAACTTGATTTTTATTGAGAACATACAGATAAGGTAGAATTCTACCCCTTACAAATTCAATATTTAAAGTAGTAATTTAAATTTACTGTCATTAATTTATTAATTAACTTATTATTATAAGTTAATATTTGTAAGGAATCAGTTGCTTACCAAATTAGATTTATATCTTTATCTGATCTGGATATTCAATACTTCTTACTAGTTTCACAGAATCACAGGATCACAGCACAGCTGAGGTTGTGTGACCCCTGGCGTCCATTTGATGTAAGCCTCTTGTTCAACTAGTATACCCAGAGCCCATTGTTCATGACCACATCCAGATGTTTTTGAATATCTCCAAGGGTATCAGTGACTTGAAAGGGTGGGACAAGAATAACAGTGACTTGAAAGAGTGGGACAAGAATAACAGCTGAGAAGAAACAGAGAGATACTCAGTTTAATTTCTTTATATCACTGTAGAAGGAGGGAGGTAGGGAGGGAGGACACATCAAAACCAGAAATGATCTTCAAAAATGAAGTCCATTTGAACTCACTGACATTTTATGCAAAAAAGGCCAAAGGTTTCAGACTCCTGTTTAATAATATTTCCAATTTCATTTATATATTATTTATTACTTAATATTAACAGTAATGATTTGTACTTATGTTTAATAAATGAAACATAGTAAGAAAGTGTCCACGATGGTGTAACAGAATGATGCACTGATATAATACTTTGTTAAAAGACGTGCATACTTGCAAAATTTGAGAATAAAAAAATAAGTATAGTGTCTAAGAAATAATTATCTATTTCCTTCCCTTCCCTTCCCTCCCGTCCCCTCCCCTCCCCTTCTAAACTGCTTCAAGAGGTGGTCAGCAGGGAGAGAGGTGATTGTCCCCATCTTCTCTGCCTACATGAGGTGCCAACTGGAGTATGGCATCCAAGTCTGCAGACTCCAGCTCAGAAAAGACTTTTGGAAAGGATCCAGAGGAGGGTCATGAGAGTGATAAAAGGCCTGGAGAACCTCTCCTATGAAGACAAGCTCAGGTGCTGGGTTCGTTTCATATGGGAAGAGAAGGCTCCGGGGAGAGTTCATTGTGGCCTTCCAGTATTTAAAGAGAGATTATAAACAGGAGGGAAATCAATTTTTCACTTGGGTAGATAGTGATAGGACATGAGAAAATGGTTTTAAACTGAAGGAGAAGAGGTTGAGATTAGATATCAGAGGGAAATTTTTCACTGATAAGGTGGTGAGGCACTGGAACAGACTGTCCATAGAGATTGTTGGTGCCCCATCACTGGAAATGTTCAAGGTCAGGCTAGATGGAGCCATCAGAACCCTGCTTACACAGAGATGGGAACTAGATGATCTTTGACTTCTTTTCCAAACCAAGCAATTCTATGATTCTACAAAATATTTGTTTAATCCTTTTCAGATACAACAATAACAACAAGAACATATAATAACAGAGTGAGAGTACCACATATTTTGCTTCAACTCAAATCATTTTTCATTTTTTCTTCAGGTAATTTGATATTTAGGGTTCATTCTTAATTTGAGTGAAGAAAAAATTTCAAAACCTTGATGCCTCTTCCCACATGTATGCATTATTTTCCAATTCAGATTAGTATTTTTGAAAGCAAAATCCAATTATTAATCATCTGCAAATGTCTTGACTGAAATGACTTAGCTAACACTTGAAGGGAACTTGCTATCAAAGCTTGGGATAAATACAGGTCAAATGGGAATATTTGGTTGATTAAACCATCCATTTTGTTTCTTCTTCTCATTTCTCTTTTCACCTTACCTTCACACTTCACAGCTTCTAGTGCTATGGGGCAAATTTTCTGTACATAGCAGTTTAATTTATAAAACAGTCGTGATTTACTCGTTTAATAAAATTCATCCTACACACTAAATGAAGCAAGGAACATGTGGATGAGGCAAAAGATCATGGAATTTTATCTGCTTAAATGCATGCATGATTGAAGTGCTAGCAATATTCTTTCAGTCATGGTTTGGTAATGGAGGAGGCAACTTTATACATATATTTACTTGGTTGTATATAACCCTTCCTAGACTTTATTCAAAATAAATAGATTATATAGTTATTATTTATGGATAAAGTCTTGCTTCATCAGTTCAATCTTTGAACCTCTAAAACAGACCTTTATTGTTTGTCCTATGTGAATTTGTCCCTATAAACTACAGACTGTTTATCTGAAACCTGAGGAGTATCTGTAGAAATGAGCTGGCAGTGTACAGTAGGTATCACAGAGCTTTCTGAAAAATCTGTGGCTGAGTTGATGGCTTTCCTCATTAAAAAACATTTTTTCAGTTCCTGTGTTATGTAATTCTCCAGTTGGTATTTGAATCTGTAGAAAAAAATCAGTGCCTCCTGATTCTTTGTAGAGGCCACCTTTCTGTATATCCATAACAAAAATAAAATAAATCTACACAAAGCTTTTCATTAATTGATGTAAAGGTTATCATAAATTGCAGGACATGGAAATGGCATCACTATCTTCCCAATAAAGCTGGAAGTTCATAGGTTCTAAGAATGAAAATGGTTAAGCTAATGTTTATGCAGTGAGAAAGTCAGAATTTCACAAAAGTGCTTAAGGTACCTGAGCCAGAGATCTATCCATAGTTCAAATAGCTTCTCTTATTCTTTGATGAAAAGGATTTTTATTATTACTATTATTATTTTTATTTATTTTGTTTATTTATTGTCTAGAATTTGATATGTCTAAAATATGGATGTAAGTTGCTATGGGTCCAGTCTCTGAGCAACTCTAGGTTTTCTGGGCTGACTACCAAAAAAATTAAAAAATAAATAAAGAAAGAAATTAATACATAAACCACACACAGAAATGACAGTTTATAACTCAGAAAAACTTAAATTAATTTTCATGAAATGAATTTTGCATTCAATGTCACGCCATATTTGATGTCAATTATCACTGAGAGGAAAAAGAACGATGAAACAGTTTCATATTTTTCTATATTTTTAAATGTTAGGTAACTTTAATACAGAATGCTATGACATTTCATGTAACTGCCATGAAGAACTGAGAAAGCTATAATTGCAAAATAAAACTATCCCAATACATTTTCAGATGTGAGCCTGGCCTTTTTGCAACACAGTTTGCACGTGTAATTTATCTGTGATTGTTTATCTGTGTAGTGGCATCACTACCTGATTGAAGGCACAAATTCATTTGAACAAAAATGACCAAAGTTAGAAGATTTATTTTACTCTGAAATACTGTTGGTTTTTCTTTTTTTTTTTTTTTTTTTTTGATTGTTTGTTTCCGAGATACTTATGACTTTTCAGGATAAATGTTAATGTAAATTTGACAGAACACTCTAGCTAGGAAATTCAGGGACATTGTACCTACCCATTACATTCATAATTTGTATATATGTGCTACTATAATCAGATACAAAAGTAAGTTCGTGTTTGCTGAAACACCTGCAGAAAAGAGCAACAAAGCTGGTGAAGTCACTAGAAAACGAGGCAAAAAAGGATTGCTAAGGGAACTGAGATTGTTAGGTCTGGAGAAAAGAAGGTTGAAGGAAGATCTTGTCATTTTCTGCAACTACCTGAAAGGAGGTTACAGCAAGGAGAGTCACAGAATCACAGGATTGCAGGGGTTGTAAGGGACCTCTGGACATCATCCAGCAGAACTCCACAGCTACAACAGGCTCCCTTCAACAGGTAACACAGGTGTTGGGCTTTTTTCTCAGGTGACAAGTGTTAGCATATGAGATAGTCTCAATTTGCACCAGAGGAGGTTTAGGTTGGATATTATGAAGAATTTCTTCATGGAGAGGGTTGTCAAGCATTGGAACAGGATGCCCAGGGAAGCAGTCAAGCCCGCTTTCCTGGGACTATTTAAGAGACATGTGGATGTGGTACTGAAAGACATGGTTTAGTGACAGAACTCTGTAGGTCAGGTTAATGTTTGTACTTGGTAATCTTAAAGGTCTTTTTCTTCAACCTAGATGATTCTATGATTCTATTACCCTATGACTCTAAAGTGATAAAAGTTTATGCCAGCTTGCAAACTAATTTCTTATCTCATTAATGCAAATAGCTGTGTTAATTAAATTTCTGCAATAGAAAAGTAATGCTAGATATGACATAGTCCAAACATATCTATAAACAATTCCAATAATGTATACTTGAAGTCACTTTTTAAGTAGATTGTCCAAAATCAGTTACTCTTGCCTTTCATATAAGAATTCATATGAAAATTTAATGGTTTATATTTAATATTTTTATATGCCATCATCTGAGTTTTAATAATTGCCATTCTAGCTGTTATGGCCTATATCTAATGTATTTATGAACAGTGGTTATGCCTGTTTAATTTGAACTACTATTTGGATATTGCCACCAATCTCGTGGTTAACATACATGTAAAATACTCCCTAGCATATTTCTGGCATTTTATAGCCCAGGCCAGCTGCTATTTTGGAATGTCCTGGCAAGTACGTCTCTACTAAAATAAAAAGTAAACCAACATGTACTGATAGTTCTCCTATTGCTTCCCCACAGATCTTATCTTTGCTCAGGTTGCACTGAGTCTCCCTCTCTTCATTGGTAAAAACATCAAAAAGCTGAGGTGAGGAAGTGACAGATGCAACCTAATACCTCTCATACTCTGGTTTATTCAGTTGTATGATGACTACCTTGACTTTCTGGAGTTGGTAAGGAACAGGATGATACATACTTCTAGGGGCATATGAGATCACGTATCTGTACAATGTGAAAAGGATAAAAAGCATAGCACTTCCAGGTAAGCTTACATGATATAAAATGTATAAGTAGACAACTTGCTGTTTGAATATTTTCTTTTTCTCTAGTTGTACAAAGAATAAATATTTAGGGAGCCACTCCAATTAAGTTAATGAGAGGTGGTTTTGGGGAATAAAAGTGACTTTTCCCCCATTCTGGTGATCTCTCCTGCTCTGGTCTCTCAATCTTGAGAGCTTTTCAAGTTCAGTGATAAACCTTTCTTCAGACATGATTAGCTCCATGTGCCTGTGGTTGTTTAATGTGCCTTCCTCCACCTGAAGCACTGTTGTGAGGTCCCGTTTTTATATATGACCAATTGGTATATGGATGAAATTCTTCCTTAGACAACCCAGGTCATGGGTCATATTTCTTAGTGTGTGTGTATTTCTGAAATGAATGTCACTTATATTGACCAGAAATCAGACAAACAAGCAATTTAAGCAATCTATGAAGTAAAATCTGTGTAACAACAATAGTAATAATGATAATTATAGTCCTCTCCCTATTAGGCAAAAACAAACAAACAAAAAAACAAATAAAAATAACAGAGAACAACCCTGTCAGCAGAAATAGAGATATTTCTGTTTGTTTGAGTTCAAGGCCAAGCCTAAGACCTATAATGTAATATCTCTCACCCAGAAAATCATTAGTTCCAAAACCTAAATCATTCACAGATAAATTCTGAATTGATCCAATCAAATGCAAATCACAGAACAAGTAAGAAACTTAATGTACTGATGTGAATCAAACTTCGAAATACATTTTGATGATGAATAAAAATGAAAGTCTAATATATTTTATTTAAAATAAGAAAAATTATATATTTAATATGTTAGAAGAGGGGAAAAAACAGAAAAGAACAGTGGAGAGAAAAGGTGTTGAGTGAAATTTATGTTTCAATTAAAAATACTTCAGGTTTGACTTTGTTCATTTTTCAACTCATAAAAAAAAAGAATTATTTCTTCTTTTATTTTCTTATATATATTTCTATTGAGATATTGAAAGCTTATGATTTAACTTTAAATATAGAAACTGTTACTCAAAGTTTTACTATTCTTCCAGTTAACTTCTTATGTTAAATAATAACATTTTGATGTTAAAATACCATTTATTTAATTTTCAAGGTAGAAATAAATTATATATATATTTATAAAACATAATATATATATATATATTTGCATTTACTTCAGATACAATGCATAAAACAGAAAAAATAATCATACTTTTGTTTGGAAATTCATGAAATTCAGCAGCTAATATACTGATTAATAAAACTAACTGGAGGAACCATTGTTAAAAGTTCTGTAGAAAATATAAAAAATGTTCTGAATGTAACTTCAGTGCAATTAATGGAAGACTGGATGGCATTCTATGCAATGAAATGACTAAAAGTGATTTCTTAATGTAACGTAAGTAAGTAATACAGTGAAAGGCACAGCTTAAATTGCTCCAATTGTAGGAACTATTTACGTTATAATGACTGCATGTTTTCATAAAATGTAGACTTCCTAGTAAAAACAAGGGATGTTATTTTTGTTGTCTTCTTTAATAGTCCGTGTTTACTGTAGTCATATAAAACATAGAAGACTTCAGTTTTCTCCCCAGTTTGACAAGATTTGGACTTCCAGTTTTTATCTCCCAAATGATTGCCTAACCATTAGGAACAAGTTAAACTTAATGGAACCAATAATATATGCAGTCAAGATTAATTCATTTTGCTGTTGTGCCCTCAGGAGTTTTGATGGTTCATTTTACTTTGACCTATTCAAAAAAATCTTTATTCAGCAAATTTGGGTTGGACCTCTTACATTAAATATTTTTTGACTGTCCAAAAGAGGAGTTCTAAAATGTTGCATGGCAAGTCTTTCATAAGGATCTAGCTATTATCTGGATATATGTAAGAATGTGAGAATAAACAGTAATACATTCAAAAGAGCAAACCTTTTTTAAGAATTTAATACATATTGAAGGGATACGAGGATGCTTTTTGACAGCAGATTCAAGACGAGTCAGCAAGGTGCACTGATAGCCAACATGGCCAACTGTATTTTGAGGTGTACTGAACACAACCAACAGGTCAAAAGAGGTGATTCTCCCACTACACTGAGTGTTGTTGAGGGCTAATTTTGAATACTGTGCATAGTTCTGGGCTCCACAGCATAAAAAATGCATAGATAGATCTCCACGTTGTATTTTCTATTTTCATAAAAAGAATAGATCTCATTTCTAAAGCACTAGTGTCTTGCTTTAGATATAAATCTGACATGGTAGGGGAAACCATATATTAAATTAAGAAGGTTCCAGTGCCACGGTATGTTTTTGTACAAGATTGCTAGTGTCATGATGGTTTTTTGTGCATGATTGCTTTCTGAGAACAAAAATTAAACTGTAAATTAGGCAAAGATTTGGTGAATTATAAATGGCTGCAATAAACAGAGCAAATAAGAATGTAAGATTAAAGTAATTGATTATAGTAATCAATCTCAAGTTTTTTTTTGTTTGTTTGTTTTAATTTAATGAAGTACTCTGCAGCAGATATTGGATCTAATTGGCAGACAGGTGGACAAGATAATAAATGCCATGCAATTCTTTCAAAACACTAACTGTTTTGATCTTCATCCTCATGAAGCAGAATTTAAGGTTACTGAAATAAACAGGGATTTTCGATTACTTATATATGCAAAGCAACCTACTTTTAGAAGTGAACTCATTACATATCACATTTTACTCTGCCCTACTACATTCACGTTTTTACATTATTTGTTGAAATAAGCACAGAGTACCTAAATTTTGTCAGATATTGCTTTGTCAGTTCCTTTTAGCCCTCTGAAGATTTGTTTTACCAAACAGCCTCCAAAATACAAAGCCAGATCATGCAGTGCTTGTGTCTCACCAGCTCTCCCTGCTTTGCCTCCACCACCCTCTCTTTCTCTGCTTTCTGCCTGCCTAGATCATTCAGGCAAGCAAATGAGGCTGGAGTAGCAAGTGAAGTGTAAATTCAGCTCTGAGCTTTCTCATGGCTGAATTACTCCTTCCATCTGAACAGATAGAACCTACAAGTTGTTAAAAATATGCCAACATTGACAGTATACTCATATGGGATCTACACAGATTTCATACCTTGCCATCCAACATACACATTATAAGGGTCAAATTAATCTATAGTGCACAGATGACATTTTTTGTCATCCCATTGCAACTTTGCATCTTCTTTTAATTCTCTTATATTCTGAAACATAGTTACTGAAGTGTCCTGCAATCAATATATTTGTAAGAAAACTATGATGAATTTACATACAAATTTTAAATGTAAAAAAAGAAATCAGAACTCAATTCCATATAAATTTATAGATTCATGTACAACTTTTAAAAATAAAATTACAATGTCTTTAAAACTGTCAGTCTTTATGGTAGATAACTGATTTTAAATAAGAAATTTGATTTGACATATCTGTTTTTTGTTAGAAAAAATAAGTTTTATTTTGCAATCCAGTGACTTTGAGAGTTCATCATTTCACAAATGAAGATACAGAAATAAAAATAAAAATCTAATCTACTTTTAAATCATTCAAAGTATCAGAGTAGATTTATTTACTTATTTTTCTCTGATGGCATATTCAATTTTTATTTCATTACAGATTATGCAATTATAAAATCACAGGAACTAGTCACTACAAATTTAAACAGTACATCTGTCAAAATAGTTACAGCCTAGCAGTTTCAAATCCTTTCTCTTCTATTGCTATAAAATTATACTTCTGAAAAGTTAACCAAATTTGAAAAGCACTGACTAAATTAACCTCATAATTGTTAGTTACTCTCAGGCAAATAGTTCATTTAAATTCAACTATTAGAGAAGAAAAACAATCACTACTAGCAGTACAGGATGCAATGTATGCAAAGGAAAACATGAAGGATTCTGTTTGAATATAAAGAAATATTTTTTTTCTGTGAAGCTTCCTGGTTGCCCAGAAGGGTTGTGAAGTTTCCCTCCTTGGAGATCTTCAGAAGCCATCCGGGCATGAGTCTGGGCAACCTGCTCCAGGTGGTTCTACTGGAGCAGATCAGTTGATCTCAAGTTGTCCCTTTCAACCCCAACCATTCTGCAATTATTCAAAACCACTTAGAACACAAAAGCCAAATCTGTACACCAGACTGTTTCCTTGAGAAAAGGAGTGCCAGTGATATTATTCATTGTTTTACTGACTCCATAAGAGTATAAGATTGAAAAAAAAAAGGTCTGGATTATTGTGTTCAAGTCCTCACCTGAAACATACATATATATCATACAGTTATATTTAATATGCAGTAATTTCTGTATAATTCCCCCAGCATCTTTGCAAGTGGTTCCAACTTTTTGCCATTTCAAGGATCAAAAATATATGTATCTGATTTTCAGACAAGGAAACCCATTAAAACCCATTACTTTATTGTAAATTGGAGCTGATCTATTTCTTGCTAGTGAAATTTTATCCATTCTATTCATAAGCAGTCTTCTTAGCTACATACATGTGTTTGCACAGAAAAAGAGGGAGATTCTTTGGTGGTTGTAGGCACAATTGAAAATTTTCAGGCTCTGCTGGATTGGCTAATGACAAGCTGACAGCAGATTTTTAGTAGGAAAGCTGTGGCTTAAGTAGTTTTCCTTCCTCCTTGCTTTTCAGTGAGTTTATATAAACAAGGCTACTCTAGCACAGTAAAGTGGAAGGGCCTGTTGACACCTTTGAAGGTACAGGGCCCTTGGAGAGAGATCTAGGCAAATTATTCAAACGGGCAATCACCAACAGCATGAACTTCAATAAAAGCAAGTGCCAGGTTCTGCATCTGGGACAGAACAACCCTGGATTCATATACAGACTAAGGAAAAAGAGGATTTAGAACTCCACTGTGGAAAGGAATTTGGCAGTTTCTGATTGACAGTAAGTTGAATATGAGTCAGAAGGGTGACCTGCTACACAAAATGGTGAATTGTACACCGGGATGCATCATGCACAGCACTGGCAGCTGGGTGATTGGAGGGATTGACCCATTCTTCTCTGTGCTATGCATCCTCATCTCAAGCACTGTGTGCAGGTTTGGGGACCACAATAGAAGGCACAAAACTATTGGAGAACATCCAAAGGAGATCTAAGAAAATAGTGAAGGATCTAGAGGCCAAGATGTATGAGGAAAACCTGAGGGCACTTTGTTCAGCCCAGAAACGAAAAAATAAAGAATTGTGAGAAGATCTCATGGTGACCTACAGCTTCCTCACAAGGGGAGTGGAGGAGCAGTGATGATCTCTGCTCTCTGGTGACAGTGATAAATATGAGGGGAATGGCATAGAGCTTTGTCAGGAATGGGTCAAGTTGGGTGTTAGGTAGTTATTCACCACAGGTTGTTGGGCATGAAACAGGCTCCCCAGGGCAGTGTCCATGGTCACAAGCTGCCAGAGTTTAAGAATCATTTGGACAACACTCTCAGATATAGCCTTTGGATTTTGGGTGGTGTGGAATCCATAGTTGGATTTGATGATCCACACGGGTACCTTCAAATATAAAACATTCTATGATTCTGTGGTTCTATTACTTGGCAAAGTTAAAACACATAATTGTATTTACCCTCCTGAACAATACATATATCAAAGAAGCCAATTCAGCAATAAAAGATATGCAGAAATATCTCCTGCCATACACATTTATGAGATCCTGCCTAGGAACAAACACGTCATGGGTCTCATGGCTGTCAATGCAGAAGTATCTGCTGCCTTTCTACTGTTGGACTGACTTCAACTGGCAAGGTAAAACTCCAGGTGTAAATTCTTTTTCTCAAGGGGACAATGTTTGTGAAGGTATAGTAATATCATTTAAAAAAATTGAATGTACAAACAGGAATTTGAAGGTAGTTTTATTAGTATGTATCTATTTTCAGGAATAAATTGATGTATTTGGAACAGTGGCATTTTTAATAAGCCTCATAAATAGAAATTCATAAGGGCTGGCATCTTAAAAAATCAGCAACTGTAGCATGTACTGTTTGATGATAAATGGACAGAGAGATATTCTCTGAAGTGAGCAGTCTCAGTGGCCCATGTACACCTTGTTTTTTAGGGCCAGATGTAGAGAAATGGCATTATAATGACCATCTCCCTACAGATTGAAACACCTGCAATCCAGCAGGCAAGGTGGGTGAACTGCTGGCCATGTAATTACAGAACAGTTGTCTTCCACACAAAGAATGCAGCAGGAACAAACTGCAGGGCAACTGCATTGTGAACATTCCAGTCCGTTCACCATTAAGTTACAAAAATCACTATATTAATATATATGTATACACACATCCATATAGGTTGTTCTGAAAGTAGTATTTGTTTTCCTCTTGCCAGTAGCATCTTATTTTTTCTTGCGTGAATAATAAGAGTTAACTGAATAATCTACAACTAGATGATTTTTTTATCAGCTGATTGATACAGGTATCTGTTTGCACATAATACCATATTTTACAACATCTTTAGATCATTGCTGTACCTATTTTAATGTAATAGTCATCACTATTTCAATTACATATAGCTACGCAAAGGTGAAAAAGGTCTTTATTATTCAATACTTTGTTTTCCCCTATGTCTTCATAAAAGTATTTTTTCATTGAGCTTTCAATACAAAATCACCATTCCATTTATACTTTTAACAGATAGAAAGAGCAGAAAGCATTTCTCATGGATTTTTTCAAATTCAAACAATATCTTTTTTTTTTTTTTTGTATATTTTTAATTCCTGTATTTTTCTTTGCAGTTCCTTTAATTTTATCCTCATGGAAGTATGCCACAGTAAATTCTCAGTGAGCATGCTTTCAAAAGAACAATTTTTTTTTCCTTTTTTTTCCTACAATTTTAAAAATAGAAAGTATTGTAGAGAATGAACATCTTTGAGCACTTTCTTTTTATGAGTTCTTAACTATATCTATCACTGCAATACTTTCTTGACACTTATGCTTGAGGAGACTATAGTCAAGTCAGCAACAAGAAGATAATAAAAATACTACCTTTTTTTTTTTCCTAACTTCCCTAATGCAGCACATTTAAATTATACAAATATGATAAGAAATATTGCTATTTTCATTCCAGACCTTTTTCATTTCAGTGTACAAACTTGGTTTCCACTTTTGATCTCTTGACACTGGTTAGTAATCCACGAGTTAAACCTATCAGACACAGGACAAAACTGAGATTATAATCGTAGTATCAAGATCTGAGTAGATACTACTACTGCTACATTGTAGTAGCTGGGTCTCAGTGCTGCCTCTCAGGCTTTAAGTGAAAGTAGCTAAAAAGGAAGCAGGAAAAAATAATAGAAAGGAAAAAGAGAAGACAAGAGTGTAAAAGAAAGTTGTTGACAGCTGAGTGCAAATACGAAGCAGGAGGCAAGCTTCAAATAAAGTGTTTTGAGAGTTGGAAGCTAGGGAATCAGAAATTGTGCAAACTCATTTTGTAATGGGGAGTGAGGTGAAGAAAAATATGTGACAAGAATCAGAGGAATGAACCAGACCTTGGAATTTTTTGGTGATGTCCATGACCTGGGTACCAGGGAGGCAGCACACCTCTCTATGGGTCAGGTCTGGTCTGCATATGGGTCCTTCCATCCCTCTGAGAAGGGAATTACCTACAACAATTACCCTTCTGTCTTTCCTGGCAGAGGCAGTCTCAAGCTGTTGAGATGACCTCCTTGCCCTACTCCCTCTTTTAGGTGGATTGTCCCTTTCCTCCCCACTCAATTCCTCCTCAGTTTCCTTCACCCCAAACCTATTGCTTAAGGAAGCCTACAGAAGGCAGATAGGCAGGCAGGGGTTGTGCCCTTGATACTGAGCTGGGACTCTTTTCTAACCTTTCTCATGTGTCAGATCTGTTACATGAGGAATAGAGAGCAATATTTCTTTAAACATAAAGTATGATAATCAATATTAAAGCTACTCTCTCCTCTTCAGAAACAAGCTAGCAAAGAAATGAAAAACAACAACAAAAAAAATGGAACGATATATCCACCTTCCACCCTACAATGAATAACAAGAAGCATAGCTGGGTGGGGGGGAGCAGGGTGGATGTAGCTGAAGGAAGAAGAACACTTTTCAGGTCTTCTTCAGACCAAAGAATTAAGAATGAGATTGAAGGAGAAGTTTTGAAAAAAAAGGCTTATGAAGGTATTCAAGTACAGGCATAATTGTAATTAAAAAAAACAAAAAACAAAAATAAAAGCAGTGAATGACTGTCAGTTCATCAGTTACTAAAACAAAAGTGTCAGAAATGTAAATAAAGAAAAATAATCTTAAAAAAATTAAAACTCAAGCTTTATTAAAGTTCATCAGTAGCAGGTTACCACAAAGATTTTAAGAAACCAATGTCATTGCCACTGCAATGGATATCTTTCAACTTATACAGTTATATTTTTATATGCAAATAGATTTTATTTCAAAACACGTACTTACAGAAGCCTGTAACTTTTTGTCAAAGCCAATTCCTTTAATTAACATGAATACATTTGTTTCTCAGGTCCAGCCTTTTCCAGTCAGAAGTACTTTCTCATCCAGTGTTTTCTGTAGTACTTGTATCTATCCAAGTTAACACAATGCATCAACATCTGCTATTTTTTTTCTTCTATGAATAAATATAGCATAATTCTGTGGAATTCAATGGATATTATTGAAAATGCCGTATCTGAAGCCATCATACTTTGCATTAGATCAACATGGTGTAACTGAAACCAAGATTTTGTCATTTATTTTTCATCTTCTACTGAATATAAATTCCTCTACATATTGAATAGCCACTGTTTTGCTGGACAAAACTTATGTCTAGATGAATACACATTCAGGTATTTTTCAAGTGAAACTAAAGCACCTTCATTACTGATAGAAAAACAAGTCCTCATAACTCAAGCCAGTACTTTCCTGTCGTAGTTTCCAATTTATAATGCTAACACACAAAGGATAAAAGATTTCAGAGATCAATTTGTTGAAATTTTATTGCAAGTTCTTTATCTTTTTTAATTTTTAAGTGTATTATTTTTAAGTAGTAGGAAGAAAGATATTTGGGGTATGTATCCAGAAAGCGTGAATAAAGATCCCATTTATATCCATAGATTCTGAGTGGGAATTCTTATATAAATGGAATCTCAAATGATTTTTTTTTCCTTTTTTACAATTGTTCTCAAAAAACCTTCTTGAAAATAAATACGAGGACATATAATACAAAGAAGTACTTTAATGAATCAACAATTCTGTTTGGTTTTGTTTTGTTTTTTGCTTGCTTCACTTATTCTCATAATTGTTGTGTATCACAAAATCATTTTACGTTATTCAAAAAGAAAAGGAAGTAAATATTTGTCTTTTTTTTGGCTAAGGTATTGCCATTTCTGTTGGATACATATTAGTGTTTGAAGAAGCATTTGACAGTGCTACATCTTTTTGCCTTTTCTCTTCACTGCAGAATAAAGAAATTGATGAGCAAAGAAATACAATTAAAAAAAAATAATCCTTTGTCTGTGAACTGTGTTTTCAATTAACAAATATTTAGGAGGTCTACTCTAAATATGTTTAATACAATTAGAAAGATGATATTTTCCAAGTATACTGTTTATGAAAACTGCTTTCATGCTGCTTAAATATTTTTATGTGACAGTAATAAATAAAGTAAAGCAAGAACAGTGACAGCTGTGTAACGAGAAGTGGATTTCATATTAACTTTTACTTACATTAAATAGATTTTTGTTTTCTTCCTTGAGCTTGCAACAATTGAAAGCAAATTACTGAAGGGATATTTAATAATTACAGATATTGTGCCTCAAAAAATAATTAAATCAAAATTATTATGTAATGAAAGATTAAAATATCTGTCAGATATACTTGGAACTAGCTAATTCATTACAGCTTTTCTACAGTGGACAATAATATGTAGAAACAAAAAATTCTGTTTACGGATAAGGATTTATATTTTCATTGTACTGTTTGACCTTAGGCTGCAGATATTTATTCAATACAATTTCTTATAACTACCATACCAAATTTAATCTTAATGATGCTCCACAATTTTGCACTGCTAATTATAATCTGTTTATGATCCCTGATTGTGCAAATTAAGCCTAATTAAGTCTTTTCAGGGAAACATTACACATAGTAAGAAAATTTCTTATTGGAAACGAAAGTCAATATAAGCAATTAAAAAGAATTTGTTGCTGAGATGTCTGAAAATGTAATTTAAAATGCTGTTTATAGGATTCAATTTAAGAGTTCCCTACTGGTTAATTTTTGAAGCACATTTATGAGAACAGCAAGCAGAGTGTCCTGAATTCTGTTTCTTCGTTAAATGAAGATAAGAAATAAATAGGTATAACTTCATAGTCTATTGCATATATTCCATGAATTGAAAGCTTTTTTGCTAGCATCTTCTTTCATGCTTTTGCTATTTCTCTTCAACAGATATCCACTGCATGGTGAATATTGGCAAAAATAATTAAATATACTGACCTCACAAAAGAGATATTCCTCCCTGTTAGTTTCAGCAGACCTTCTGAAGAACTATGACCAATTACAAAAATATTTTCAGAACTCGATATTGTAATTAAATTTGTTTGTTACAAAATATTATTATTCTCACAATCCTACAGAAAAAAATAGAAGAAAATAATAGTGTATATAACTCCTAAGTTTCACACTGAGAATCACAGACATATTTGCATCATATAGGCTATGACAGTTTTTGCTGCCAGATGCGCATTGTTTTTATATATGCATTTGCCATATATTTAGCTATAATCTGCAATCTCTGTCTGTTATATGAACTTCACAAAGCTGAAAATTGAAAAATTAAAACTTTTCATCTGTGAAAACAACAAAATGCAATTATAATTTCTGCCCACACATTATTTTACATAAATCTCATTATGGTGTCTGGACAGCTATTACTCTGCTTATTCAACAACCTTCATGAGCACTCTCTTTAAAGACGATCCAGTAGCTATTTTTAGTATAGCATGGAGGCATGTTTTCAGTACGTCATTTTAATATGTTGCTGTCATTTCTTTCAAATTTTTAGTACAAGTATCTTAAAACATGTGTCATGTTCTCATCCAAAGCCTATTTTATTTAATGGAAATAATCTATTTGACTCTCATGGGAATTGGATCAAGCCATTTGTCATTTAGGTTAATTACTAAAATCATCTCTTTTCCAAGAATTTTTGAAAGGAAAAGTATTTTCGGAGACTGGGTCTGAATTTTTTATTTTTTAATAAAATGAGAAAACATCTTGATGGACAAATCTAATGTATTTACTTTCAGTTTCATTGGTATCTGTTAAGGTGGATAATGACTAAGAAATTTAAAGACATTCAGTGTGTTTGTGTAAGTCTATGCTTACACACACACACAAGGCTGTTCATACAAAAACGAGGTGCATCTGAAGATATGATTTGTCTTAGTCTTTATTGATTGAATGAAAATATTCTGATTTATTCTGTTTACTTGTAACAGATGAATGTATTTAAATTTATGGAACATCCATTCATCACTTTAATAAGCCAGCCCATCAATCTATAGTTATAATTAAATGATTAGATAATTATAAGGTTCTATATATTACCATAAAATAAATCAAGTGCTATGTCATGCACAGAGGAACAGGATGCTAAAAAGTAGAGAGAAAATTGTCTGCTGAGGTTCCAGGTTAAGAACCCCTGTTTGAAACTTAGCAGAAACCCATCTATTTGCAATTTTTACCTCAAAATAAGAAAGAAAATAGCAAAATACCTCTGAAGTAGTTAAAAAGCTGTTCTGACAGTGCAGCATATGCAACTAAGCACTGCCAATGGCTGCAGTCAACAAATTCCTAGTGTTTCCTTGCTACAATCTGTTTAGGGAAAATGCTGGGTATGCCTTTACTGTTAGAACTGCTTTATATTTATGATATTCCTTTTAGGTTTCAAGTAGAACAAAAAATATCATGACACAATGATTACAAGAAAGCAATTACTTCTACGAGGAGTTTGCACAGTAACTATTTTGATTAGCTTTCCTTTAGGAACTCCTTCATCTTAGGCTACTTCCAGTACTACCACTCCATGTGAAGGTAATAATAAAGGTAAAAGGTCTGTCTCCAGGAGAGAGAGTGTATTTAAAGAAGGAAAAATGGTAAATATCAACAACAAAAAATTAAATGATATGTTCTCTCTCCACGAAGAAACTGTTGTTGGCTTTTGTCCATTATGCTGAGTACCTTTGTGGCTGAGCTACTGTTATGAAGTCTTCATTGAACTGGTTAACAATTAGCACTTAAACTGGCTCTTTGACTTAGTGCCAGTTGCCTAAAATAAAAAGCAACGTATCACAGAATTAGAGACACTCTATTATGCTACCTGGTGATAGGTTATTTACTCCTGAGCAAGCAGGAGATACAAAGAAAAATGACCTCAGTGGGTGATTTGTATCTTTTCTAGCAATGTGTTTGCATATGCTGCAGATGGTAGGAGAAAAAAGCGGCCAACACACACTGATAAGTCTGCTGGAATTATATCACTGTTATTTCATAGATAAAATGTTCTTACATGTTACATAGGTTTATTTTATAACAGCTTTAATGACTATGACTTTATACATCATTTATATACGGCATACAGTTCTATGATCCATTGTATCTGTGAATGTTGTTCCATGTTGGATTTGTTGCCTTTTATTTACTTAAATGTACTTGACTACACATATGCCTGTAAAAGAGATTAATTTTCCATAATCAGTCACATTCTCTAGCAGTACTTCCTGAATCCTCTAACATCTTCCTCAAATGTATTTGTGGAAAATAATGATTTCTTTAGAGTTTTAACTAAGATAACTGTTTAAATAGACTAAACAATAGTTTTAGGTTTATTGATGAATATTCTCCAGTATGAATACATCCATCGTCGCTTTTCAAGACCCAAGGGGATCTGATTTTACATGTCAGATCATTAGAAACCAGACTGCGTTCATGTACATTCTTCATGGGATATACATGTGTTGTTATTTAATATGTGTGATAGAGCACCAATGGTAATTTACAATGCATGAAGAAGTGCTGTCCTGATGCTGTGTTGCTATGAGGAAAAAAAGCACATATTAGCTCAGATGGAATAGCTGCTAACAAGGCTATAAAAGTTTTAATGTCTGAAAAAGTAAAAATTTCCTTAATTATAGTATCTCTAATGTTTCTGCAATATAAACCCTACAAAGCAAAGCATATTGCTTACAATGAAGTGAAGGTAAATATTATAAGCAATCTTTTGGTGAGGGAAGCACAATGCTAAATTCAGGTCACCGAGTTAGGTGTGTACAACAGGAGGTTGTATAGCAATACAATATTATAAACAGAACTACAACTGTTTCTCTGAAAAATTATAAAAAAAATTAGGAACATAAAATTAAGTGCATTCATTAAAAATGCTTTTATTTATCCTTCTGTAAGAACTTAACATTTCAGGCAGCAATTTATATACTATACAAATGATTCAAGTTTTTGAAGATACAGACTTGATAAACCTTATTAGAGCTCTGCTGGAAGCTTAAAGGGGATTTAACAGCTACTGGAAAGGGAAGTGAGACTTTTCTTGTTGTAGTTAAAAAAATTTAATCTGTCATTGGCTTTCTAGCAACAGAATTTGTTCAAATAAGAAGTGTAGACAATTTAAGAAAAATCCAGTCACTGGATTGTCATTCATTGCTGTTTAAAGCAATCAATAGATGTTATTATGGGAACTAATCAAGGCATAGGTTTTCTTAAAATTGGCATCAGTGAAAGTCACCCAAGAGTTTACAAAAAAATGCAATTGCTAAGGATATACTTTTGCTATTTTGAACATTTTATATATAATTGTAGCAAAATGCCCTCCATTAGACCTGTGTTTCATTTGTTCATTTTGGGAAGTATTAACTGCAGATCTTTAGTGAATCATGTACTTCTTAACAATGAACTCTTTCTATAATGTCATAGATCATCTGCACAAACCCAGAATAAAACAGGTGCCTAAAATTTGATATGAATTATGACATAGCAGTCCCCCAATGCTGAATAGAGTTATTAACTCCCAAAAACCTAAAAGCAGTAGTATTCACCGAAAAATACACAAAGGAATGAAAATCAAAAATCAAAAACAAATAAATAAATAAATGCCAAACACAAATAAAAGACAAAGCTCTGGAAGAGATGGTCAGGAGAGATTCTAGATGATGTTCCACAATTGAAAGATACTCAGAGGATCCACGAATAGGATATACTATTTACAGTTTACTTTGAATTTATCTTCTCCTCATAGACATTGCTCCTGACAGATTAAAATCTGAAAATTCTGAAACTGTTATTCCATGATGCTGAAAGACAAAAAAATATCCTTTTTTAATTTAATCCCTCATTTCTGTACTATCGCTAGGGATTGATAGAATGTGTTTTTTATTTTAAGCAGCCATTTCCCCATAAATCACATTCAGTATATTTTTTTGGATATAAGGAACAGTGTTTTGTTACCCATCATTTTTTCTGTTTGTTTACAAAAGATCTCTTCTTGAACAGTTTCTGAGGAGTCGATATTTTTCTCTTAATTACTTACTTAGAGTTCTGATCTATCAGGTTTTAACCCTACTTTCATCTTCTTACTTCCAAACTACTGTTAAGCATACTGTTGGACAAGAAGACAAAACTGAACTCCTACTCTTAAAAAAGTTCATACCATTAATAAACAACAAAGAGGTAGCCCAATGTTAGCACCTGCTCACCTTGTCTTGGGAAAGCTAAGAACAAAAATAGATGCTTCCAAATTTTACTAATTAAAGCGTGTCAGAAGTACGGCCGTCAGCAAGCTATTAGACGTTAGTCTATTCCACATAATTTAGAAATTTAACTGAAACTCCAACAGTAGACTTCATACGAGATACTTAGACATGTTGATTAATTTTGTTTTAAGTAGACAAATATAAGCTGCAGGTAGATAAGATAAAATGAATTTACATTATATTTCCAAAGATATTAAAGTGAACAACTGGCTATTTCTGATCTCTACTTTCAATTTCTACAGCACAAATTCCTCCTGAATTCATAGGAGGAAATTTATTACCCTGACATTCAAAATCTGGCTTTGCCATAAAAAAAAAAAAATGTTTACATATCACAGAATCAAACTATCTAGGCTTGTTTGAAAATCAAATTCAATGAGTATGGAAGTTGCATGTGTTAATGAAAATGAATAGATCACTGATTAATTCCTTAATTGTGGATTTTTTATTTTTTTTTTCTATAAGACCAAGACTACTATTTCTGCAGCTAGGAATGTCGAGTGAATTCTTTTGAATATCTGTTTGGGAAGATAAATCTTTTTTTCTGTTAAAGTTTTCACATGTAGGGTCTTTAAAGAATACTATATTCTATTTAAAAAAAAAAAGAAACAACACTGCTTTCAGTAATATAGTTCTTATATTAATTGCTATAACTTAGGCTTAATATTGACAGACACTAGGATATTTTCTATTAATTATAGAAATAACCATATTTTATTCCTGTTCTTTGTAGGAATAAATCTAAAGTATTTCAGGAGAATTGGAAGTCATGAAGAATACAGATTTAATGCTTTTTTAAATTTATTTATTTATTTATTTATTTGAGTTCTTCCCATGGAAATAAAAAATAAAATGAAATGTTTGGTGTCCAGAGTTTTAAAATAAAGCAGAATTTTAAAGCAGTTTTTTAAAGGGAATTATTTGAAACTAGCTGCTCAAATTGTCATCTCTGGATATTTCAAGTATATGTAGGAAGGTTTTAAATAGATGATCTTCTATTTATTTCCTTGAAACTACAACAAAGGGCACAAAATTACTACTTAATTGAGTACATTTTCAGCTACAAAACACTCTTTTTCAACATAACCACCATTATTACTACCCATTTTCACCAGCAATGAGCAAGAGATGCATGATGTGTCCCTCTGCTGCCATCTGTCTCATGGCAACAGCACATACTGGAATGTTGATGGGAAGGTTCAACTTTTTGAGTTCAAATGTGTTTTGTATAGTCTCTTTGAAAGTTTTAGACCTTGTATTACATTTCCATTGATGAAATATTTCCATTTTTTTAGCTGTACACTGTCATCAAGCAATATATATTCCAGGCACTCTTCAGCTTCACTGGAGCCCACACTCCTGAATTTTTAAAAAGCTAGATGTGTGTTATTTCATAGTGCATCAAGTGCACAAAACAACTTTAAAAATCTTTCCGAATTATAAAAGTCTACACAGAGCCTTTGTAGGGCACCACAAGTGCCTCTGGCTGTTAGAAGTCTTGTCATATAATTTGCCAGAGCCCTACAGCTGAAAGAATCACATCAATCAATCCAGGTCTAGACTTTGGTCATCCTTGAGCATGGGGGGCAGGAAAGACATCCCAGTCTGTCATATTAATAGGTTTTACACAGTTTTATTAAATTTTCTTTATTTAGCGTGTTCCAGTCACAAACCAACTCAGGGTGGAACAGCAAACAAGTTTCTCAAGCAAAACTATATGGTGAAAGAATTTCACTTAGACCCCTAAATGCATATTTGGAATATTTTGACATTGGCTGCCAGTTATCTCAGTAGCATCCAACTAACTGCCCTGTACTCTACGTGTTCACTATCATTTTTTCTTAGTTTCTTTCCTGTTTCTTTATTAACACTTTAATCAAATTTAACTGAGAGTGAATGAGAATGTTCAGATAAATGAACAAGGAGCCATTTTGCATGTAGAAAATGTAGATTGTTGTGTTACATCCTGTTATCACTTTCTTTCTTTCTTTTTTTTTTTTTTTTTTAATAATGATATGACTTTCATTCCAGGTTAAATTCTTGAATTCTTTGTTGTCCTACTTTGGCATATTTTTGCAGATGTCATAAATGATAAAAAGAAAAATTACTGTTGGAAAAAACGTTGAGTAAAGGTGATTAAGGAATGTAATGATTATATGTTCCTTTTACCTTTCCTTTTTTCGTTACTTTTTCAATGCTAATATTAGCTTTGCATGTGTAGCATGGTTCATTTGCAGCTAGATTAACTAGTGCTAGATTAGCACTATTAAATTTGTCCTGATGGAGTCTTATAGAACTTATACAGTAAACCTTTGACCATTTAACTCTCTCTTTTTTTTTCAATGGCTTGTTATTTAGCTAGACCTAATACAGTAATCCTTTGAGCATTTAACTCTCTCTTTTTTTTTTTTTCAATAGCTTATTGTTTAGCTTTTCAAATACCCAGAAATATTTTGGATTGATGTTTATTGCATACTACAAGTAAACAAAATAAAAAAATGAAATACATTAGAGTGCATGTCTGCAAATATTCAATTAGTAACGTGTCTGAATGGGTCAGTAGCTCCCATGGAAAAAACAACATTTTGACAAATAATCAGTGTTCCTTTTTTATTTAGAATTTTCTTAGATTCAGTGAATTCCACTGTCTCCTCACTTCTATTAAAAATGCATAATCTTTTTGATTAGTTTATCACAAAGTGGAACCAAACATCTGGGTATAACAGAATTTAATTTTACTGTGGAAGAGCCATTCCCTTGATGCAGAGGCTGGGATCACCCAGTCAAATCCAGTGTAAAGGTTAGGAAATACATCACAGTCAGTACAGCAGGAATGATCTGATAACACCACTAATAACCTTATCCTTTGAATGATTTGAAAATGGGAGGGAGAAGAAAAGGAATTGAAACAGAGGTCTTGTTCAAAACATGAAAGCTACTTTCAAGAAGAACTTTTTTCACTTTTCTGCACCAATGCCTTCAGTTATTAATTTTTGTTCCTTCTTAATGAATAGAGACTTTCTGAAAGAAAAGAGAAACAAATAAAAAAGATACCATGGTGACATTTCTTTGATGTGTTTAGTTAAAAATAGACTCTAAAACTCACCTTTCCAATTCTTACCCAAGTATTTATGTATACAAGCAATATTCTTTGATTTTGATTGCAGCAGTAAGGTAAATAAAATAATCATACTTTTATTGTTTTACTGAGCGTATTAGAAATAACTTCTTGTATAAGATGAAAACCGAGTTACAGGTCTTAACAAGAGACAGATAAATTTGAATTTTGGTGGCCAGAGGAATTTATGAATAACACTGCAGCTTTAAGTAGAAATCACTGGTGATCAGCTTAGTGACTTGAGATCATTTGGACAGAAGATTCAAAGATCAGCTTTCATGCTATTCATGTTTCTTCCATGTTGACTGCAAATTTTTACTTATATTATTCAAGTGACTTGTTACATCTAGTCAGATGACATTTGTCTTCTGTGCAATAAAAACAAAATCTGTGCAATATAACCTGCAAAAGATATTTGCACCATGGTGTAGATTGTTCTATGCTGTTTTAAGGATAAAGAGTCTTAAAGAGGAGGTCTTAAAGGGGAGATTTTGTACTTTTTTGTCTTTTATTTTTTTCATAACATCTAGCCTCAGCATCGTTGGAATATAAATCTTTCCCTTGATTTATATCAAACTTGAGAAATCTCATCAGATGAGCCTAAAAGAAAAATACTATTGCAAGTGACTTATTTCCCAAAACAGCAATGCTGCCTGTTTTCTTTTTGCTTTTTTTTTTCTGAGTCACAAAAATAGTGTAGAGGACATGAATAAGCAGAAAGTCAGACTTAACACTGCAAATATTTCTGGCATTCAGTTTCTGTGAATGCCATATTAATAACATCTACCAGATTTTATGATTGAATGTGATTGACAGTGAACTGGCATTGAGCCTTTGTGTTTTTGGGCCAAAAAAATGAGATCTGTTATGTAAATCTAATAAATCTTAGATTCAGCAATTCGGTGAGTTGTGTTGTAGATTAGAATGCTGACTTTTGCATTATTCCCAATCACTTTGTGGATTTACATGAGACAGTGGTTGTTGTGATGCCCCAAAAGAAGTAAAACTTACCTAATTTAACAACTATACAGCATGTAAATGGAAAGTAATTCATGTCTTAAAAATGGCATGCGGCATTTAGAAATATGTATGAATCCAATAGCAGAAACACATCTATATTCCAGCCGTTGCCTTCCTCAGAACATCATTTTTTATCTCTGGTTTGGCAGACAGGACTCAAAATTTTCAGAGCTGGTTCAGATTTCCCAATGCTATAAATAACACTTGGAAGTGGGAGGATGGGAAAGGAAGAAAGGATGCTTGAGGTCAGAAACTACCAGAAGAGGAGCCCTGGAAAACAAGGCTCATTTTTGTTACTATTCTGTCACTTAAGACAAATGATGCCCTTCACTGGCAGCAGCCTTACTGAATAGCTGTAGATATTATATCAGCTCTGGTGGTCAGTGCAGCCTGGTGCCCAGATTAAGAGTTGCATTTGTCCAGATCTGAAAGTAGTTTGAAGAGTTGGTTCCTTAACCAATCAACTGTGCAGCGTGATTTTTCTTTAAATCCTTCCCTTATGAATCAACAAAGTTGACACATTAGTCTGATTGGCAAAAACAGATGTACATGAAATGAATTGCTTCTATATACTGAGGTACTTCATGATACCCTGCAGCATTTTCTCATAGGTAAATGATGAATTGCAATTCTTCTAAAATAGAAGAATGTAAAAGAAGTAGCTACTTAATAGTTCTGGTCTCCAAACAATCACAGATGTTACTTAGCTTGAGATCTCCTCTGTCATGATAACGGTTTTACAAGTGTCCTCACTCCTAAAATAAGGCCATCGATTTAGAGACAAGCTTCTTTAGAATATAAAGGTGTTTTTTAAACAGATGCAAATATGAGCTCAGTACTACAGATCAGTAGATGTAAATAGTTCCTGCTAATTTGTAAGTTGTTCTTGCATTAAATTTTGTCTTGAGCTAAGGTTCAAACAACTCACCAGGAATTCTGGTATTCAGGAGCTGACATCAATGTCCACATTTTCTAATGTCAGAGATTATATCTGGGTCTGCAGTGTGGTGAATTTCAGTGTGCAGCCATTTTGCCTGTTTAATATAGAAACAAGACTGCAACATTTGCATGCAGAACTGCTTTTAAAGTCTTAGAAAAAGCCAGAAAGTCTTAAAGCTTACAGATTATGTGTACAACCTCTGGTTTTTTACTTCTTGTAACTAATAGAAAGCCCCTCATACGTTCATCTATTCATCAAGTGCATGTTTAGAATAGAAGTCGATTTGATTTGACTGATTACTCTGAACATTACTGTAATTAAAATTAGTAATATTGTATGCCAGTGCTAAGACCAAACTTACGTATCCACACAGTGCCCTCAAGAAAAAAATACATAGGTAGGAAATAATTAGTAAACAGGAAAAAATTAGTAAAGTTATAAGGCATAAAAAGACAGAATGGTTAACAAATAACTGTGTGAAGACGATGTGTCTCCATCACAGGTCAGGTTATAGCTCTAAATTAACTATTACACTACTTCACCATCAAGCTCAGTATAACTTAAGTCACTCCAATAGTAATGCCTCCTATTTATTTCCAAGGAAAATACAACAGATACAAAGATTGCAATAGCACCATTGATAGAGCAAATTCTCAGCTACTAAACTCAGGTTTCAATATAGTCACCATCATTATCTGTGCATTTTCACCAGCTATGAACAAGAGTTTCACGCCGCACTCATCAAAATCTCCACCAGCAGAGGTGACCTGCCAGTGCTGTCGGCACTGCTGAGACACACCACTCACCTGTAGTGTTAATTTATTTACTTCTGTCCTTAAATATAGTCTCTATCTTAACATTTCTTTAATCTTTCCTCTCTCACTGATCTTAGCTGCAGTCAATATGCTCTGAGGAAGTAATTCTGCACTCCAAATTAAGTTTACTACAAGGCATGAAGTGGAAGCATTAGAGGTGTTTGAAATAGCCTCCTAAAAAGAAGCAAACTGATGGGAGTAGATAATTTCCTCAGATGTGATATATCATAATTGTATTTTTTGTAGATACAACTGAGACAAATGTGATAAATGTATTAAAATCACTATAAAGGGAAGATTCCTTTAGGTGAAGACAGACTAGATTCATTCTCATCTTTCCTATCCACAGTTATTTTGAATTTTGAAAGTTTGCTTCCTGCTTGTTCAGACAACGTGAAAGACAAAATGTGCACGCATCTATTGACAGAAATCTAGAACTGGTTTAAAACTTCGTGTTACTGTGTTAGTTGTTTAAACAAGAAATTAACTGCATGCAGTAGATACAAAATAGAAATATGCCTAATATGTTTCAACCCTTTCATTTCCAAACATTTCTAAACATTTGAAAAGGAGGAAAACAAAATGCACAGCAGAAACTAGTCTGAAACTGAATTTAGCATTGTTTTGCATTTCCGTGAAATACTTTGTAGTTTAATTTTCCTCTAAAACTGATTCCGGTTACATAGATAAATGGCTTATTTCTGCCACAGTTAGACCTACCATTGATAACAGTGGATTAAATTACCCCATGTTTCCACCCAGCTGTTCAAAGAAATCATTAATTTGAGTTGAAAATGTCTGTTTTTCAGGTTTAATCATTTGGAGTTTTTATTCTACATTTCATAGTTTATCGTGTTCTGTGATGATTACCATAAATTGAAATGCATGTTTAATTTTATTTGTTCAAAAGGTATTTGGAAATAAAAAAGAATTAGAAGCTTAAACGCATTTTGCATTTTTACTTATGAGAAAGAAAATAGAAAAAACAACAAAAGAACAACAGAGGAATAAACAGCAGCACATCTCAGCTTGAAGCATATGCTTTTGTGGGCAATTTCTTATGGCTGAAAGCACAAAGCAATAGAAATCTTGATTCTTGCTTCTGTAGCTAAAATTTGATTTTTAATCTGTTCTTTCAGGAAATAGAATGGACATTGTAATTCTGCCCTAGCCAGTCCAGAAACATTCCAGTGGATATTTTCATTGAAATCTAGATTTCACTTGCCTGTGACAGGCTGCACTCCCATTCTTCAGAACATGATAGGAAGCAATCAAAATTATAAAAGATAAAATTGCAACTACTGTAGCTGAAAACTTACACTGCAAAAGTCCAGTCAGAAGTTAATTAGGTAGCCAGAAAATCCACATTTCAAATCTTCAAAACTCAACTTTCACTTCCCTGATTTTCTCAAAGATCACAATGACCACTCATGTCTAGTATGAGTGATCCTTTTCTATTTCCCCCTCAAAATCAGCTCTTTTCATTTTCTTCAATTACCAATTGATTCTGATATTTCTTTTCCAGTGGCAATTTCTTTTTCAGCTTTACACAAGTCAATCTTACTTCCCCGTCAACCCAGGGAAAACAAATCTATCAAATCTGAAATCTGTTTTGAAAGTACAGATGTAAAAATGATGAGAACTTTTCTAGGAGGTATATTCAGCTTGCAGGAGAAAGACTTTGGTGTGCTCACTCTATTAACACGCATCCTAATTTTAGATTTCATACACTTTCTCATAATCAGAATCAGCAGGCTGATTCTCAGCAATTCCTACTGAGCTGGAAAAGTGCAGTTGTTGGTATCTGTTGATCCACTGAGTATTGTTGAATGACATTCTTTCTTAAAATTACAATTTAGAAAACAAATGGAAGGAAAATAAGTAGAGCTATACCTTATACAAATAAAATATGAGTCAGTAATCATTATTTCTTATTATTTTAATTCTATTAGATAGCTATGCATAGGTTTAACATCCTATTACAGCATAATACTGCTGAGAATATTAGTGTGAATATCTAGTAAGCAGTGAAAGGTCAGTTTTCACAGCACAGACTTTTACTCAAGACTTCCTCAGAGATAGCAAACACATGTTTTGATGTACTCTAGAAATATTTGTGCCTGAGATCTTACTTTTTTCACTATTGCAACTTCCAGTGTAAGATGATCTAGCATTCCTGATTTTAAGGCCATAACTCTTTCAGGCTAACATAAACACATTTTTATACTGATTCCTTAATATAAAATTTTATCTAAGATTTTCCCTTTTACTACTTGTTGTCCCCCTCTCAGGCTTTGTCCTTTTCTTGGACTGCATGCTAAACAATTACTGTGGATGTTATTCTTAATGCCTTAGGATGTTGCTTTTATTAAAAACAATTAGATTATCCAACCATTAATCATGCTACCTCTGAATGTAACTCCTGATAGAGAAAATATCTTTCCGAAACATATTGAATGCTTTTTGAATTTGGTCATACACCTGAAACATGTGTCTGACACATCCTCTCTTCTCTGTTTTACCAAGAAAGTGATAAGATCTGCTGAGTGGTCTTTTGCTTGCGCTGTTCATAGGGCTGAGGAAAAAGCAATCTGGCCAGCGGACTGAACAAGAATATGACACAAGCTGCTATAGTGAGGGTTGGTGACATAGTCAATGGTCTGTTTAGTTTACATCATGGAGGCCTGCAGGGTTCAGTGTTCAACAGCTCCTTTGAACAATGTTTTGATAGTAACTAAGTTACAACAAGATAGAACAGGTGTTTTTTGGCTCAGGGAGCTGACCTGTGGAGTTAGAAATAAAGGACACTGTATTCAAACTAAGTTATTCAGAGGATCAGAAGACAAACTTGGACATGCAATTTTCTCCACTTCCCTATGCAAAGACAAATCAGGTGTCTCAAATAATTTTTGACATGTGTTTGACAGTTTTTTTCTTTTTTATATTACCTTCCAGTGACAGAGTTTTCCCAGGAAATATTTTTTAGTATTCAATTTCTCTTCTACTTAGAAACCTAGTTTTAATCCTCTCATTTCTAAAAAAAACAAACAAACAACAAAAAAAAAAAAACGTCCTGTGCATTCAGATGTCTTCCGTCCCCATTTATCCCATTGGATCTCTGTGATATTTGTAAGCATTCACTTTCTTATTTTTTATTGAATATGAGTAAGAGAACTTTAAAAAATATTACAGGCTATTAACGCCTTGTATTTGCTACTGAAATTATTATACATGATATAGACTCATTATTTTGTACCGATTCATTTTTTCTTAGTAAATTATATTATTTATACAAAATTTTCTATTATTAGATAGCACGGTTACAACTTCCTCTTCTAAATTAAGAATTCATGTTTTTTGCATATAATTTTCTTGCTTTTTTCTGCTGTCGAAACAGTGCTTATTTGTATGATCTGTCCTCTATCCAATTTTATAAAATTCCACATATATATTCTAGTACCATTCTTTGGTGATCATTTTTTTCTTTAAATTTTTCACAGCAGCAAATGGAGCAATATGAAGTTATTTTTTAGTGTTGAATCCATTAACCTTTTTTGAGGAATTTTTCTAGCAACTTTTCTCCACCCTTATTTCCTCCTTGATGGTTCTTCCTATATATCATCATTCTTACACTATTGCTCATGCTTTCTAATCAGTACCAAATCAAATGTCTAGAAAGGACTTCCTTTGAAGTCTAGTCATTCAATTGCATATTCAGCTGTTTTACTGAAGTGACATATCAGTTTAGTATGACAGGCACACAGACATGTTAGCATGTGACTAATCTGTTTGTTTCAGTTAATTTTGGGATAGGTGAAATCAAGTGGCTGTTCCAAAACAATGAAAATCACACCATATTTTAGATAATTCCTTAATGCAGAGAACAAAAATCTAATAAACCATGTATTAACACAAAGTAGACATGAATATTCTGATTTGTTAAGAGAGGACACACTGCACTCAACACCCTTTAAACCACTGTTTGTAAACTATTTATTGGAAGCTTTACAAGTTTGTACATGACGTGTACGTATAACCAATTGTGTGTGTGCATTATTGCATTTCTGAAACAGCTAGAAAAACACAGGGCATATTGAAAAGCAAATAAAGTAATATTAACACAAATGCTATCTTACTATATCCTATTGTTTCATTCAGAGGTCTAGTCCTTCACCAGAAACATGACAATTTAGATTTAACTATGTAAGCGGATGGCGTCCTTTTTGCATCCATGCTCAGAATATGAATACTGACCTACCAAAATTCTTTTGGGTAATGACTTAAATACCTAAAGACAATATGTTGCTGTTTTGTGGGTTTTTTTACCCTTAGAGGAAAATGAATGAAACAAAATTTTTCCATATTAAACACAGAAAGGGTGCAATATATTTCATGCAAATAAAAAGGGAAGAAAGACACTTAACATTGCATAAAATATCATTTTTTTATTGAAAAATTAAATAAGGGAAGCTGAAAATAAATTTGATTTGAAAAATTTAATGGTGCTTCTATACCTGTTGTTCTGATATTAAACGCTGTTCTTCCTTCAAAGATCTCTCTTTTTTGCAAAATCAACTCAAATTTAATTAAAAAAGATGATGAAGAAAAGGAAAATTAAAACAAAAACAATATTTCCTACTGCCACATCAGAGAAATTCCATTAGCTTAATCTGATTTATCTCTACATAGGACTTTTTCTTTCTTTTTTTTTTTTTTTTTCAATTTCTTTTCCAGAATTTGGCTTTGCTCTTAGTGACTTCTGATTTTTTTTTTGTTTTGTTTTTTGTTTTGTTTTTATTATTATTATTATTATAGCAAATACCTAGAAGAAAATTGAGGAAGAATCAAAACGAGAACTGGAGTGAAAAGGAAAGCAAAAAAAAAAAAAAAAGAAAATGTCAACTGATTCATCTTATTTTCTATTGGAAATCATTAGTTACAGTCTATTGGAAGAGTATGGTGATTAACAAGAATTATTCTCCATAAGAGTAAACAAAGAGGAGATTTTGTTATTGTTTATAATAGCATGTTCATTAGCTAACATAAACCAAATGCTTTATAAGCCTCTTCAAATAAAACATTTTTACCAGGTATTTTAATTGCTAATAGCTAGGCAACCATGAAATAATTGCAAGTTGCCCTTGCATGATTTAAACTTGGTATGAGATTTGCCACAAACAAAAGAAAGATTTCACTACTGGATTTCTTTCTGCTCCATTTACTCCCTGCAGTTTAGAGCAGATTAATGTGTTCAGAGACTGATTGCTGTAATTACTCTGCCCTGCTGCTCTACTATATTATGCAAACAAATGTACAGGATGAAAGAGAGAAAATGGACAAGAATAAAGGTTCTTAGTCTCTCCTGATCTCCGGCAAAAAATAAGAATAAAAACTAAAACTATGAGCCAAACTTGAATGTTTTTCACAAAGATAATTATTCATCTCATCTTAGTTTTCCTTTCATGGTCGTTTCAATGAAATTATTAAAGAACTATGACAACAATATTTATCTTTTGCATATATCATGTATAAATTTATAGGCTAATTAAATAATTCATACTTTCTTCTGACTACATCTTGTCTCTCTAACTATGAGAATCTGTTCTATAACTGACAATAGATGCACCGAAATTTAGGGAAAATAAGTTGATAAGAGTTATGCTCATTACTGAGTTTTTTACTCAACTGATTGTTTTATTAATGCTCATGGATGTGAATAAAGATGGGAGAATAAAATGGGTATTTTTGATTTCTTTCCTTGCCATTTGTACATCATTCTTTAGGTAATTATCAAAGTGCAAGGTTTTTTTTTTTTTTTGTTTGTTTGTTTGTTTTGTTTTGTTTTTTTTTGTAATAGATCTGTTCTTATAAATTGTTTCCATTATAGTGGAAAGCCTAGAAAGCTCTCAGTGTTGAGAGTTGTCATGGTTTTGTGTTTTTTGGTATTGATATTCCACATCATAAATCACAAAACCATGACAAGAGTGTATCAATCAGGATAAATTCCAAAGTTACAACAACTAGAAAAATACATCCTCTTCACTTAATTTATAAGTATTTTTCATTATGTGTGCTTAACGTCAATGGAATTTCTTTGCTTTATTAATTTACTTATTTATTTTCCCATGCTGAGTTTTAAATATGTTCTTAGTAAAATTTGTTTCTGGCTCAAGATATCAAGAAATGGCAAAAATTGTTTTTTGGCCAAAGGGAATTGTGTGTTAAAGTCATTGGCAGTCAGCACGGACCCAGATAGGGCCACATATTGTCCCTTATTGGATTTCAAGAACACTATGTCTGCTTTATCTAATTTCTTCCTTTGAGACATATATCTCACTTAGATTTGTCTCCCCTTTTTCATGCATTAAACTGCAAGACCAAATTAACTTCTTATGTGTCTCAAGTGATTTATGGAAAATGTACCAAATTCATTTAGAATTCTCTACTATACGTTTAAATTATATGGTGATGCTTGCCTTATGATTACATAAAAAACAACTAAGAAAACAAAACACAACAATTAAAAAAAACCAATAAATAAAAGCAAAAACAAGTACTGGATTTCCACAAGGATGTCAATCTCAGAAGTGCAGCTCACTTGGCAAATGAAAAATAAATATTTTAGAACAAGTAACGGTGTTCGGAAATCCCTAAGATATTTGAAGGACTAAATGACTCAAGCAGATATTTTCAAATAACAGTGAAAACCATGTCGTCCAGTGGTCAATGAGGACATTGAATAAATATTCTGAATATATTTTGTCTGTTCTCTCTTTTCTGTTTTGCAACTCAAAACCTATGTGCACATAAAAATAATACATTATATATATATTTGTTATTGTATCTCCCACCAGGAATCTTGCCCTCTGTCACAAAACCCTCATCTCAAGTAGAATCTCATTATTTTCAGCTAGCCTTCAATCAGGTTCCTATGACTTCAGTTAACTTGCAATCAAATCTTAGAATGAATTCTTTCAAAGTATTTATCTGTCTTCAGATATGGTTGCAACTAAAGCTTAAATCTGATTGCATTAAGTTTTCACCTAAGTTCGTTGTTGTGGATCGAATTTTGGCAGTACTTTTTTTTTTAATATCACTGTCATCTTCAACATTTTCTGTCACCCCAATTTCAGACCAGGCAGTGAAGCTATCCTGACACTCTCGGAGTCATGTCTGTGACTCAGCTATATCAATAATTTGTTTCTGTTGGCCTGGGAAACATTTATCCATGTTCTATCTTGTACTAGAACTTTTCACCTTTGCTCACATTTTCCCTTAGCAGAGGTGAACCTGTCCATCAGGGAGATGTTAAGAAGTCATTTTCCACTTGCCTTCATGTATTAATTACAGCCTGCCATCTCAGGTTTTGTAAGTGAAAGTATGAATAATTCTAGTCTGTTCCAGTGCATCTTTAAACAAATTTGACTTCAGCAGTAGTTGAAAAGCTCACAGAGGATGCTGGAACATCAGAAAATAATTTTTGTTGAGAACTGCCTCTTATGAAAGCTTAAACCATCACAGTTCAAATGCATGCTGTAGCAAACTGAAACTGACATTTAGAGCCTTTCTCAGAATATCTCAGAAGACAAGGAAAGAAAAGGATCTCAAAGTATCTTTCTCCTTTAATGTACTGTCTACTTGCACCTGCTCCATTACACTGTAATGAAGACCTGAAACTTATGAACAACAAGGAAAATCTGGAATAACTAAATTCATGTTGACAGCAGAATTTCAGAAAAAGAAAATCTTTAAACTGTATTTTAACAAACTCTATTATTCCAAGTACTATGAAGCCATATTTTCTTAGATACAATCAGTAGGGAAAGGACAGAGAATATTTAATTTTGGTTTTTTTTCTATACCTGAATTAGAATATCAATGCAAAATATTATAGAACAACTTCAGAGTGTCTCAGTGCCTACAGTTCCTTATTGAATAACTATCCAAATTTGTTTCCTATAAGGAGATAATCTGTGCCATTAATATTTATATATATACATATATATAATATTCTAATAAAATTGTGAGCCTAGACATAAGGACTCTCAGAGACTCAAAGCAATGGATTTTGATAACTTCTGCATGACCTTTCAAATTTGTCTTAGATTTATCATGACATAGTAGATCACATTCACACATGGATGCTCGTCATAAATTTTCAGTTTCCCAGAGCTGAGGTTGAACTGTTCTTTACCACAAAAAAATTTTGCTCCTAATCCTAGATGTGTCAGTGATTATTGTGTATAGATTTGGTAGATTGCAAAAAAATGAAATACATTAGAGGTAAACAGTTCTCTCAATACTTATCAAAAAACATCAATATTTGTTAAATATACTTATCTGAAAATTAGTCGCCCATTTACATAGATATACAGAGAAAAGATTTATTCATATCAGTACCCCATGAGGTAATTTTTCTGTTTTCTATTCCTTGTATTTTTACTTAAATAAAATAAGTTTTACAAATTCTGGTACTGAGCATATGTATAGCTTAATGATTAAATAACTAATCCATATATTTTATTTACTGCTTCCACATATTTGTTTAGCCTGAGGCAGAAATCTTCTACTTGAGAATTCTAAAGAGCTTGTGTTTTTAAAATTAACTTCTATTTACCCATGAGACACTTTCATACTTATTTTTTGTTGTTATGAAATGAGTTTTGAAAATACAAAATGATGCTATTATATCTCCAATTAAGTGATTCCCATTCTTTTTATGACATTTTTAATTTTAGAATAATGAATTTTTGAATTAATTTTCATTACTCAGCTTTGCTTTAGAATCCTTTAAATATTCAGGTGGGTCATTTTGCTCCTGAAGAAATACATGTATGTTTAACATAAATCAGAATTTATAAACTCATTTTTCTCCTAATTGGCTTAAATTGGCTTAAAACTGTTGTTTTAAGAACAGGTTATTTTTTTAAGTCTCCTACAGTATTCTCCTGCAGAATCTGGCCGCCCGTGGCTTGGACAGGTACACTCTGTGTTGGGTAAAGAACTGGGAGGAGGGCCGGGCCCAGAAGGTGGTGGTGAATGGAGTTAAATCCAGCTGGCAACTGGTCATGAACAGTGTTCCCCAGGGGTTGGTACTAGAGTCTGTCCTCTTCAGTATCTTTATTAAATACCTGGACGAGGGCACTGAGTGCACCCTCAGTAAGATTACAGATGACGCCAAGTTGGCTGGAAGTGTCAATCTGCCTGGGGGTAGCAAGCCCTACTGAGGGATCTGGACAGGCTGGATAGCTGGGCTGAAGCCAATGGGATGAGCTTCAACATGACCAAGTGCCGGGTCCTGCACTTTGGCCACAACAACCCCAGGTAATGCTACAGACTTGGCACAGAGTGACTGGAATACAGCACAGAAGAAACAGACCTGGGGGTATTGGTTGATACTCAGCTGAACATGAGCCAGCAGCATGCCCAGGTGGCCAAAAGGGCCAATGGCATTCTAGCCTGCATTAGAAATAGTGCGACCAGCAGGAGCAGGGAGGTGATCGTCCCCCTGTACTCAGCACTGGTGAGGCTGCACCTTGAGTATTGTGTTCACTGTGGCCCTGGAGAGTGTTCAAAGAAGGGCAACCAAACTGTTCAGTGGTCTGGAGCACAGGCTCTATAAAGAGCAGCTGAGCTAGCTGGAGAAGAGGAGGCTGAGGGGACACCTTATTGCTCTCTATAACTACCTGAAGGGAGGTTGTAGTGAGCTGTGGGTCGCCCTCTTTACTCTTGTAATTAGTGGTAGGATGAGAGGGAATGGCTTCAAGTTGCATCAGGGGAAATTCAGACTGGATGCTAGGAAATAATTTCCTGAAGGAGTGGTCAGGTGCTGGAATGGGCTGCCCAGGAAGATGGGTAGAGAACTATTGGTGGACAGCTGGAATGGATGACCTTGTAGGTCTTTTCCAGCCTTGGTGATTCTATGATTCTATGATATGATTAAAGAGAAAATAAGCACTAAGGAATTTTTTTCCAGTATTTTTTTCTGCAGACTTCTTATGAGGAATATGGTCTAAAAATCCAAAAACTTAATTTTTAAAACTTGTGAAAAAGATGTTTAATAAAAATGCACATAATAAGAGTTTCCACAGACCAGCAACAAAAAGTTGCTGTTGTGTCATATATTCCTACTACGTAATTCTGCACATATCCTTCAAATTATTTAAATTTGTAATGTAATAACAGAACACTTGATAGGAGCTATTTCTTGTTAGTTAAGTATTTATTAGGGTGCCCACCTCTTCTTCTAATTTCAAAGATTTCATTATTACTCCTTCCTCAAATATTTGGGATATTTTATGTGTCAGAATAGCTTCACAGCATATTAAACACCACCTATATTAGTCTATATGGAAGGCTGTGAAGCAAGAAAACGGGATACATTCAAAAAATTTTCACTAAATACCATACAACGTATCTATTCCAGTGCATCAAGAATGAGGCAATTTTGATGCTTTTTACTGTTTAAGAGGTGACAGTTGTGCAAAGGGTAAGAGAGATGCTTCAGTAAACTTATGAGATGTTCTGTAGTTGAAAAACAGTGTCTTAAATATTATCTACACTTCACATGCTACTCACACATACACCATAATGATAGTTTATATGCTGCAAGTATAGTCTGTGATTGAGAACATACAGGGTTTTGTATTAAATTTGATTTTTAAATCTACTTGCTTTCACCCACCTGCCAAAAAAACCTTTTTTAATATATTCTGAAACTATATATATTCAATAAAACTACCTTTTATATATAAATGCTCTCTCAGTTTTGTTTTTTTTTTTTTTGGTAGCACTACACTTTTCTGAATACAAAAATGATCTCTGTTGGAGTTTAAAATCCAGTAAAAGACATCGAATGTTTCGAAGGAAGCTAGTGTTTGTGACAGCAATTACATGTGAACTGGGAAAGTAGTAACAGGATGTCATATAATAGCTGTTTCATGTTGATTGTTGATTTCTTTCTTCTGTTAACTTGAAGATAGAATATAATAGGTTCCCTATTTCAAATCATCTTAACAAATTCTTTCCTGTAAGAGTGATGAGATACTGAAACAGGTTGCCCAGAAAGATTATGAATATCCCTCTCCCCTCCCCCCCCAAAAATCCAGTTGAAACATAGGTATCTTGACACATGGAATGAAGTTCAAGAAATGTAAGAGGGTAGTTATTCTCTTCTATGAACTATTTATTTTGATGAGGTATAAACTCCTTGGAGTAAAATTCAGAGTTATCACCTTACTAAATAAAATGTTGAATTTGTAATACTTTCCCTTAGGTCAATTAAATATAAGGTTTACATTTTTTCTGTTGTACAGTCTAATCTAGAAGACATTAATAAAACAAGGATGTAATATATTGCTTTCAAAAAACACTTAAGAAAGATACAAGGCAAGTACAATGATGCTAGCTATACACTTAGCAGTGAAAGTCTCCTCATTCCTTTCTAAGATTACACAGTGGATTCTTCATTAGTAAAACTGAATTTTTCCAGTCCTAGTGCATTTACTGTTTTTCCTACTATAGTATCGATAGTGATCATGGAATGACCTAATTGTCCTTAGGTCTCCATAGTCACTTATATAATAAAACCATATTCAGTGACACAAACTCATGGAAGAAGTCTTGCATAGAAGATTGTTTGAAAACAAGTCCAAGTGACAGATGATGGATAGTTGTAAGAACTGAATAATGCAATAGCTATTCCTCAAGAAAAAGAAGGGAGTTCATTTTTGGCCATAGCTGGATATGTGTCTGATGTTCTCAGTATTATTCTTGTTGCAGTCATACACATAACAAAAAGCTATCTATAGACTTTCTGGGACTGATGTGCTATCATGTGAAATTAAAAGAAGAGATTCCAGTATCTAGTAAGGACACAAGCCTGTAGTATGTTACTTGGCCATGGTGTTGCCATTTAGAAAAGTTTGTAAAGTATATAATTTTTCACTACTTCTGACTGTCTTAAGAGCCAAATGCACATAATTCCTCTCTCAGTTTTGTGGGATTTTTATTTTTATTTGTTTGTTCTTTTTGTCAGCGCTGTCAGTTCATACTACCAAATGAAAGATTGATTCCTCCTGTGTAAAACTAGTAAGGGATAATGTAATTTCAGCTTTGTGTGTTAGAGTTAGAACTACAGTTAGAAATCAGAAATATGGTTATACAAGGAATTTCAATACTGGAGGGTTTTCAAACTAACTTTTAAAATGCCATGATGTGATTTTAGTTTATAAGAATACATATAATATATGTAAAGATGTATTTCAATGTATTCCAGATCTTTTGGCTGAATAATGGATGTCATTTTAACTTGATATATTTCTGAAATTATATACCTGCAATATTGCGTTGATACTGTCACATTCAGAGACACCTGAGAACATCAGAGTTAATGCCTTCATATGGTTAACAATGATGAGAGCATGGACTTAGGCACATCAAAAAGCAGAGCTGAAAAGGAACTGCTTTCAGCTCTGTGGTTCAGCAGCAGATCTTCCTCAGAGTTGTTGTTAAATGTGTCTAAGTGACATCTCTCAGAGTCGCTGTTTACTTCTTAAGCATTTTGTCATGGTTTTATGATTTTTGGTCATGGTATTCCACATCATAACATCATGTAGTGCACTGAGAATTAAAGAGTTAATGCTCCAGCTCCATGGATCATTGATAGTCAGAAGAGAAGAACTACGTTCCCCAGAGGATAGTGTTGCTTTGTATTCTTATGTTTTTCCACTCAGAGGGAAAGAAAAAAACTGTTTCTGTGTCACGAGGCACTCTTTTTCCTTTGGGATCAACGCAGCAGCGAGATGCTCACTGCCATCTTGCCTTCAGTGTTTAGCATAAGACCTTGGTTTATCGGGCACTCTCTCTTGCTCATTTTATTTGATTTATTAGCTTTAATTCCAATTATCTTGTATTATATTGTATTATTTTACTTTCTGATAACTTATTTAGTAAATTAGCTTTCCTCATCATATCATTATCACTGTTTTGTTTTTAGGCCCATCTCCCTTTTCTTTTTCCCTTTTCCCCCTTCCCCTTTCCAGGGGTGTGAGTCCATGGGTTCCCCACACCAATCATCGTGGAACCGGGCCGAACAAGTCCGTAAACCGTTGACACATTTATCATAGTGAATTTACCCGTACAACTGGCTCACACTTCGATTCACCTCTGCCCTATGAAAATTTCTAATTTGTTTATGAATCAGTGCAAGTATTCTGTTCTGTGCTTTGTTTTTCAATACCTCCCCTTACCTAAGAAAAGTCAAGATATAGACTAGATAATTCCATCTTCTTCTAAGTTGTTAAATGTTGCATATTCTACCATTTCAGTCATTGGTGTTTTTTTCTGACAATTTTGGATATGTCAAGAGTCTTGCAATAACAGATAAAAAATATGTGAATAGCTTTCCGCAATGGGACAAGACAGATATGATGACTTCTGGCAAGGCATGACTATGTACAAAGTGTTATTGGTCCCTTGCGCCAAAAGTCTGGCAAAAATCTGCACATGGAAAGATAGCCAAGTCCCCTACTTTTACAAGCAGTGGGATAATGCTGACATTATTTTAGAGGCTATTCCAAAAGTAATACCTACTTCATTATGTTGGCCCACAACATCAGAATAGAGTATTGGCTGTAGTGCAGTAGACGTTGAACCTCCTTGCCAATATTCTGTTATATTTTGGTACATTGTGACTAATAGCAGCAGAGGTGCCGCCTGATGAAATGGAGTCTTGGCACTGAAGTGCATAGGATGCAAAGGTGTGCCACTGAATTCCTCTGTGCAGAAATAATTTCACTCACTGGCATTTGTTGATGCTTGCTGAACAGTTATGGAGATCAGTCAGTGTGAGCACAGTGAAGTAGTGGGTGGCGTGTTTCAGCACTGGTATCAACGAATCACCTCTACTAGTGAAGGTTCTTATGAGCACAGAATGAAGGCAATTGTTTATTGCTGGTGAAAATCCATAGCTAATGGTGGTGACTATGTTAAAAAGTAGTGTCTTGAAGTGGAGGATTTGTTTTATCAGTGTTATTGTTCTCTTTGTATCCGTTGTAGTTTCATTAGAAATCAATGAATAAATGGGAGGCAGTGCTTTTGGAGCAATCTACATACATATTGTAGGACAGAACATGCATGGAGAGAGCTCTTATTTTAATAGCTGGTAGACATAGTATCTAGCATCATTTTTCAAATGCTTTTGTGTGTCTGTGAGGACATCATCTCTTGGTTGTAATTTAAACACAGGAGGTAGCTCAGCGCCACACAGACAGTTTCTCTCTTAGGAGGGGTGGGACAGAGAATCAAAAAGCTAAACATGTAAGAACTCATTGGTTTAGTTAAAAACAGCTGACTAGGAGAGCAAAAACTGCATGTACAAGCAAAACAAAACTCAAAACAAAATTCATTCACTACTTTCCATCAGTAGGTAGGTGTTCAGCTACTTCCAGGAGAACTGCAGTCATCGTGTGTAATCATTTCATAGGAAGACAAACACCATCACTTAAACAACCCCTTTCTCCTCCTCTTTACCTCGGCTTTTATTGCTGATGACTCAACCTGGAATGGTATCATCTTGGTCAGTCTGTATCAGACGTCTTGGCTGTGTCACATCCCATCTAGGAAACTATATGAGAGCTTTCCATGAATATTAACAGTGATTCTGTCTTCATTTATTTTGATAATATGCAGAGGAAAGTGCTGAAAACCTTTCCACATGAAAATATTTTTGAGAAGAATGTCACTAAGCAGTTATGCAATTAGAATTTTGACTTTATGTTTAGGGGAAAAAAAAAACAAACCAGAAAAAAACCTTCAAAGTTTTCAAAAGAGACAGATTTCATACGTAAGAATTGGTTTACTAATTTGATTTATTACATGTAGGTCAGCAGATTATAGTGAGATTGCAACGCATCTTTGATGCAACTAATTTAGTATGTGTCACGCTCCAATATAAAGAAGGGAGACGAGGTTCTTTGATTATGTGTATACCCGATGGCGAGATTAAGACACAACGGGTCAAATGTTAGCCCAACCAGTTTATTACAATTACTAGTTGCTTAGGGATATGGGGGAGGGAAGGTGAGCGATAGAAAAGGGATAAAAAGCAAGGAGTCTTGATAGAAAGCAAGAGAGATATAATCACCACCGTGGGTCCAACGAGGTTCGTAGTCACAGGAACTCGTCTGGTCACCGCGGGGGATGGGAGATGGCAGCAAGCAGGCCTCAGGGTCCGTCTTCGGGAGTTCTCCTCAAAGATTTTCTCTCTGGGAGTTCTTCTCCAGGAATTCTTCTCTTCTCTTCTCCTCTTTTCAATTCATCTCTTCTCATCTCCCAAATCCTTGGTACAGTGAAGGCCTTTTATCCCCATTTCTCAGGTATTTTTTCTCTTTGCTTGTGTGACATGTCTGGCCCAACAGATAAGCCAGCAGCGGATGTTGCCTTCCTTGCCATGCAGGAGCATTGTCTTTCTGTGGTGGTCAGCTTCTCCAAGCCGTACCCCCGGAAAAGACTATTTGCACCTATTTCTGCTTATCTTTACAACCATAAGCAGAGACAATGAGGCACCATAACACCCATCTGGGTAACCGGCAGTTATCAGTCAGAGTCTTGTCAGCAGAAAAGGCCTTACGAAGCAAGCTTTGAGACAAAAGAAGGGAAAAACAGTTTCTGTCTTTCACAGTATGTAAATAAATCTCCATACTTTGTTACTAGAACTATTCAAGATGCAATAATGCAGGCAATGGTTATCAGGATTTAGCCTGGCTGGGAAATAATTTCCAAGTTTTTTTTTTTTTTCTCTGATGATCTATCTTACTGCTATGTAGACTTGAAAATTGAATTTAATCACTGTCAAGTACTTTGTGTTCTTTGTATTACTGATCACGGAAAGCTTATTTAATTTACACACCCTACTCACCATTATGTTTAAGTGCTATCATTGCTAAAAAGGACTAAACTTTAAAACTGTTTAAAAGCCAGAGAGTAATTAAAAATGATTAGCTTATTCTAGTGCACCATGCTGCCTTTGGCTGAGCAGTCCCCGCTAAGTAAAACAAGTGCATGTATCCATAGCTTACTTTAACTCACCTAAAGAATATTTATTTTGCTTTCCCTTTTCTTTTCTAAAAAAAATGCAATACTATCTAAATGTTACCTTGAATACCAGACACGTGACCAGAAAATAACTTCATTTCCTGAAGGAATGTTGCTATTATATAATGTTTTTATTATTATCAGATACAAATAAAATTTGCTTATACAAACAGGTATAGAAACCCTTAGTTTACCTGGCAGTAATTGGCAGTAATTCAGAAGGATTGGAAAAAGCATTCTGATCTGAGAAGATATTCTACGCTTCTGCTGTCATGCTATCTGCGTTCAGTTCCTTTGGACTTCATTTCCAGTATACTAATATCTCTCAGAAGGAATCTAACCCACCCACGCTATTTTTCATCCACTCTTAATGGAATGAAAAAGAAGAATCAAATATTCTAAGCAAAGTGCTTGGAAATCATATTTTGGATCACAGGCTTTCCTAGAACATGTTAAGATGTAGGCTTCCACCCATATCTAAAAAATTCAGTTTTGCTTCATAGGCAGCATAGTCATGCTCCGGCTTTTATGTTTTTCAAATATCCTGATGTATCCACAAATAAAAACATTTGCAGATGATCTTATGCACTGTGTTCTCATTCTCATTTGAGTGGAGCTTGTGAAATCCTCTGATGCTAGCAGTTGCACTTGAACAAAAGCATTTCCCATTTATTTCCACTTTTGTGAATAACGTTCATTCTTCACTCTGGTCAGCTTTTAACCCTAAGTTTGTTATTCCATTCTAGCTGATATTCAGAAAGAGTCACTGATATGCTTATCATGCAGCCTATAAAATGCTTACCTCCTCTTTTTAAAAAATCTAATTGCCCAGATGAGCTAAGCTGGTTGCATTACAAGACATTAATAGTCTGTGGTTCAAGGGAGAATGGCGTGTTATAAGCAGGAAAGTGCATTTTTAATCTGTGTATATCTGTAACTACAACCACAAGACTAATAATTAAATCAGCATGGTCTAATTACTATTTTGATCAGATTCAGATTTTATAGCCCCTGTATAATGCTGCAACAGCACTACTTCTTTCAAGCACCTAAATTATACCATATAACAAAATAGTATAGTCATTATTCATAAGAGCACTGTGTATGTTGTTAAATCTATTGTAGAACATGATTGTAAAGGATTGTGTCTGAGTAGGTCAGTGAATCTGTAATGCAGAAGTATTTGGCAAGGAGGAGCTCAATTGAGGCAGCAACAGGATAAGCAGCGTATCTTCAGTGACACATAACCTGGAATCTACTTACGCGGCAGGATTAATGTTTCAACTGCATAGTGTTCAAAGAATTCTACTTCAACATGTATATGCATGTACACACGTAATATGTCAATGGCCCCTTCTTCCTCCAGGACCAAGTGAACCCTTGAGAACTAGGAGCACCCTTCAGCTACTCAATGTGCCAAACCCCAGTTGGAGTCCCAGCTCCTGTGCATAGTGACTCCAACACAGGTTCAGCCTGCCACATCATGTTATAATAACTGAGTTATTATAATATCTGAATTCTTCTACAAATTAAAGTGTTTGTTTTACCTTTGAATAATTTCCTTTCACTATTCACTATTTCTCTCTTTCAGAAAAGTAGTACTTGGTTTAGAGTAGCTTTAAATTACATGCAAGCATTAGGTGAAAAAAGCTCTGAGAAAAAAAAGTATTCCCCACATTCAGATTTCAATTTTCTGTAATTGTGCACCAGTGTTAAGTCAGACAAGACTTCGAAACTAAAAACAATACGAAGCAAAATTCCAAATTCAAGCAAGTAATGTAAATTAACTATCATCAAATAATGTAAATAAACATCAAATGATGTAATGAAATCTAATGATCTGAAAACAGAAGCTGATTATTTATGTATATTTTTACTATAATAGTGTAAGCATAGCACAACCATGAGAAATAGAACTAATAGTGTATTTGCTTCTTAGTGATAGTGTAATGGGAATAATACTAATAATGATAAATTAGTATGTCATTTTGATCTTTAGAGATAAACAGAAAGGATGGAATTGATTCTCCATATGAATAAGTCTTGGATTGTTTGAAATTAATCCATATCTGCATTAGTTAAATAGCTGTTTTGTTTCATTATAAACATATACACATTTGTAAATAAAGACATTTAAGACTCTGAAGCTAATTTAGTTGGCAAATCATCTTAAAGTAATATTCTGAGAAGTGTAAACACTCTACTGGTTTTCAAAATTAGATCTGTATTTTTAATTTCATACTCATGGTGGTAGCATTTTTTCTATTCATTTCACTTTGCTAATCATCCAGGGAAAAACTTTAAGGCACCAAAGGACTAGCAGACATCTACTTCCTGTAGAAGTAGGGAATACTAATTTCTTCTCAGGCTTTGTCTCATATGAGAATGTCAAAAACAATAGTCAGTTCCTGTATCAACATATAATATCTGTACATGACATTTCTTCATTTCAGATGATTGTTTCTGCTTTGTAACTGCATCCTTACATCACTTACTTTCTTGTCCCAGTCCTATCACCAGCGTGTTATTTAAACAGTTAATAAATGTATAATTACTGTAATATCTTCTCAAACTATTAATCATATATTGTAGGTCACTTTGAAAACAAATAAACAACAACAACAAAATCAAAAAGCCAAATAAGAACTCTTTATTTCCTATTTTGTTGAGGACAGTCCGCAGTAAGGCAGGTTGCCCCATGAGTCTGAGCCATCTCTGTCTGTGGAGGGTTTAAGGACTCAGCTGAATCAAGTCTGATCGTCTTGATGGGATCCCAGATTTGGCTCTGCTTCTATCAAGCAGATATCAAGCAGTCCTTCAAAACATTAACAGGTATGGGAATGCAAGAAAGTATATTTAGAACAGAAGCTGTGGAGCAGGATAAACAGCATGAGAAAGGAAGGCTTAGAAGCAAGGACAATCCAGAAGAAAAGGAAAACCAGTTCAAGTAAACAATGTGATGGCAGACCCCTATTGGAGGAGGAGTGCATGGCTTGGAACGACTCATGACCCTAATTGAACAAGCACCCGGATGCATGGTTAAGGACTGTTCTGGAGAGTATTTTGTTGACATGTAAAGGTGGGTAGAAAAGTTACAAGAGAAAACTTGTGAAAGTATATAAGGGATGTTAAAACCTGTAAGAAACAATTTGGATTGTCCACATCTGAGTATGTGCCTCAGATGCTGCAAGTAGGTACACAGATTCTTTATGTCTTGTCACTGAAGAGAATAAAAACATCTTGGACAAAATGCAATGATGCGTCCCTTCTGGTCATACAAGAGTAATAAGGTGAGAATGGTGGTGATTTTAGACAGTTGGTTTGTTTCCATCTGTTATCTGGAATTGATTGTTTATGCTCTACTTTTCTGAGGAGACCATTTCAATGACTGGATTTACCCCTACCAGAGATTAGCATGCAATTTACCGGATTTACCTGACATAGAGATTAACCTCCAATTACAGGACAACACAGAAAAAGATTTCACATGAAACTAAGATTACATTTCCCTTGCCCACTAAACACCTGTTGCAAAAGTATGTCCTGAAAGAAAATCTTCCTTGAATCTGGGGAGAACCTCAGGCCAATTCCCATTTGTTTACTTTGAAGTTTTCAGAAAATGAACTACAATACATTATGAGTTCGTGTATTGGTTCATTTAAGTTGTGACTGTATAACAGAGCTCATGGAAGTTAAGGGAAAGGAGCTGGGTCATTTAACCCTGGTTCTGGTCCAGTGTGTATACATGTAAATGGTTAGAAGGCCTTTCCTAAGTTGTCTACCACTTGACTGAAGGAAATCAGTTGGTAGGTTGTGTGTGTCTCATTCCTATGACTTCCTTAAACCCCAGCATATGCATACAGTTATGTCTCTGCACAAACTGCATTCCTCTGCTATGTATTGGAAAGCAGTCTTTCCTAACTAGAGTGCCCAGTAGTACTGAGGGCTACTCTAGCTCCTGCTGTAGAAGACAGAGATGTCCAACAGAGGTCTCTCGATCCTCATAAAAGGATACTGCCTTTCCATAAACACTATGTCTTTTTCTGTCTCTATAGAAAACAGATATTTTATTGTTAAAATTGCTTTCATTATTATATACAACATGTTTTAAATGAAACTTCAGTTTACAGATGTTTTCTTTCTAGCATCCTGTGAGAATGAGAGAAATAACATGAAAAGTGATTGTGCCCAGCCTAATTGGTAGCATTTGTGTCACATGAATTAGATGTAAGACTGGGATAATTTGGCCTAATGTAGTCACTTTCTGTGGTTAGAAGTTGATGGACATTGATTAGGCCAAGGGAGTATGACCTTTTGGCTTGCTCGGGCCTTACTGAGTAAAGAGGAATTGTCTCGGGACATATATACATAGGTTGTGCTGAAAGTAATATCTCCTATTTATTTCCGTAGAAACTACAATCAGTGCAAAGACCACAGTGACACTGTTTGGTTTCTGTTTCTCAAAACATCATTTATTAAACACAGTCACCACCATTAGCTATGCATTCTTAGCAGCAATTTACAAGAGCCTATATGCCATGCCCATAAAAATCTGCACTAGCAGAAGTGGCTTGCTGTTGCCACTCACCTCTTCACTGTGTTCACATCTACTCTTTGGTTTCCAGAATGTCAATGGGTATCATTTTCTCTGCATGGAAGATTTCAGTGTCACACCTTTGCTTTATCTGCATTTCCATGTCAAATGTGACTTTGTCAGACTGCCCCTCTACTGCCATCTGTAGTACGACAACAAAATGTAATGGAATGTTGGTAGGAAGGTTCAGTTTTTACTGGCATACCACGAACATCTACCTCTGACATCACAAGTCCAGAAAGGAGGCATTACATTTGGAGCAGTGTTTTCACTTCTTACAAGCTAATTAATACCCTAGTTTACAATTTATATCGTAGAATAAATAATTTTAAAAAAACTTGTATGCAATTAATTTTGAACTCCTATTTAAATTATAGCAAACATCCTGAACAATTTCTTTTTCAAACAGCTAATCTTCTAGCACAAATATGTTTTTGAAGTTTATAAAGATTTCTTATCTTTAGGAATTGAGAAACTTCTGAATCTTGATTTTTAATTCTGAAGTAAATGATTTATGAGATTCAACAGAAATATAGAACACAGAACTATGTAAATAAGCCTCAAAATTCTAAGGGTTTTTTGTTTTTTGTTTGTTTGTTTGTTTTGTTTTTTGTTAATGATGATTTTAACATTGTGGTAATCTAAACATTGTTTAGTATTATCACAATAGCTTCTGTGAGTTTTTGAGATCATGCAGAGAAAGCAAGTATTTGCCATATGCTTCTAGGCAACTTGTAATGTAAATATACATGTTTAGTTCCGGGTTTCTATACACATATGTAAAATTTATTCTGCTTATGAAAATCGTTTTACCTTTTTTGGCTTTATTCAGCGCTGTGGTTATACACCTTGACTAAGCAGATTGACTATACAGAAGAAAATCAAAACAATCTTGTTTATAAGTTTACATTACTCTATTAAGCAAAAGAGTTTTGCAAATAAAATAACCCAATGAAAGTTTGTGATAGAATTTTAGAATACAGAATTTGAGAAACATGGTCAAAATCCTTTGCTTTTTCAAAACAGCACAGGTGTCAGGACTTGTTTTGACTTTCCAGAGAAGGCTAATAGTGAACTAGAATGGAAACAAACAAATAATTATGTGCTGACTGGAAAAAATGTGGATTTATTTTATTGCAGGGGTGATTAACGCTGTATGTAACATTTTACAGATGTTTAAAGATGGAATAAATTAAGATCCATTTTTCTCTCTGCTGCCGTGAAGATAACAGGAATAAACCAGTGTTGTTGGTTTAAACATTCAGCAAGCATCAGTGAATGTCAGTGGGTACCATTTTTACTGCATGGAAGATTTCAGTTCCACACGAATATTCCAGAGAACATTGTTGGGAAGGCACAATCTCTGCTGCCATACCACCAATATCTGTCTCTGGTGTTATGGGTTAACATAATAAAATAGAAAGTCCAAATTTCAAAGCAGCCATCTTAAAATATATAATTTAGTTAATTTACGTAAATAACAAAAGTTATTTTATTTTTTAATATTTTATTATAAATTAAAGAAAAAAAAGAGTAAGAAAAAGAAAATTAGTGGGATACATGATGCTGTTTCCGCAGAACAAATGCATCATCCTGGTTTGATGGCAGCAGTTGCAATTCTTAGTAAGATATCAAAGTGTTTGTCGAGATTTTTGATGAAATTTTATTCTTGTGCTTTAGTCTCGGAAACAGCTTATAATTGTACATACTGCCAAAGGGTGCTGACGTGAATAAGGAGTTGCTGTGAAGCGAGGGATACTTTCCTCCAGTAAGAGAGGGCATGCAAAAGTCTGATACAGAAACATGATCAGATTTTTTAATATTTGTCTGCAATGTTACATACTCCTTTTTAAAATTCACAAGTAATATATTTATATTGACATAAAATGGAGTCACAAATATACAGAAAAGAAGATTTTTTTTATCAGAAATCTTGAAATGTATTCTCAAATTCCTTTATCAAAATGAAAAGCACAGCTGCTGGTTTTTTTCATTGTTCATAGGTCTTTAACCAGTGTATCACAATACACACAATTATTTGTCCCAGCTTGGGTTAGCACAGCACTGTGCACTCCCCAAGTCCTGGTTTCAGCCCAGACGGTGCCAATTGCACACCAGTGTGTGGATGTTGCAGGGCAATGCATGCACACCCAGAGTCTGGCCAGGCTGTTCAGGGTGGCAGTGCCACCGCCATGATGGTGCAGGGCAGGGAGATGTTGCTGGACAGACTGGACATGACTAAACTAGGCATAATTTGTTCCCGCTGAGGCAAGGCATACCTCATGCTAATCTAAGTTCACACTGGGTAAACTAAGAGATAAGGCTTTTAAAGTTATCAGTCACCCCATGACACTTCACTGAAATTTAATTACACTGCAAGTAGCATACAAGATGGTATAGCAAGCTGCAGTAGGAACAATACATCTGCAAAAGTGCTTAATTAAAACCTTAACACTCTCTTGGCATATAAACTATTTCATGACTTTAATACAATTTTGTCAAATAACTTGATATTTTCAAGTTTCTTTCCTGTCTTGTGGTAAAAATCTTTCTGCATAGCAACATATTTCACAGCTATCCTAATGGTGTGTGCAAGTATTTCTTGACATTTTTATAATACTTAATGTTCACACTTTGCCTCTGAGATAGGCTCAGTCAACCTTGTTGATCACTAAAAGCCTTGCAAGGTTTTATTACTATATTACATAATTAATTTATTTTCTGAAAAACACATACCACAAAGAAGGTTCCTAGTTATTGACTGGTTTTCACATTTGTGCAGACACTCTTTCTAAGCTAGGACCTAGCTTGTTTTATGAAATAAGTCCTTGTGCAGACTGATTGTGAAGCATTTCTTGTTATTTCATTGGAAAGTAAGGTAGAAGGGTCTTGTTTCATCCCTGAGATACACTGATTAAGTAAAAGGGAAATATGGTTTTACTTGAAGGAAAAGATAATAAGCTGCAGACACCAGTGCATTAGTGAGAAGTCTGAAATAAACTTTGGCACAGCCCCCAGCATATTTTTCTTGACTGCATTTATACTCTGACAACACATTACCTAAAAGCCAATTTATATTGAATTTCACTTCAAGGATGTAAGAAACCTTGTGGAATATTTAAATGATAAGCACACATTTTCTTTTCCCAAAAGTTTTATATTTCCTGTTCTTTTTCTTGTTCACTTTTTTAATCTTGAAATTAGATACCTGTCCCTAAATTGCTTAATCTAGTTCATTTTTTTTTTTCTTGTAATTAATGCTGTTCAGTCAAGATATAAAAATACAGGAGAGTTTATGACAGTCATTCTTGTGATTTTTTTTCCTAAAGTGTTGAAAGCCAAGGTTACATGACTGAATATTCATCACAGTTTGCAACAAAGATATGTGTAAGTGTGTTGAAAGCTGAGAGTTACGTTCTGACAAAATGCTAAAAGCCAGCATAGTAATTAGTGTCACATGAAGCTGGACACTTTGTATTTCGACATTATCACAGGAATATATAATAGAGGCGCGATTGGAAGTGGAACATTGACCTACTGGCATAGGAAAGATGTGTACTCTGTGTGCATTTATCTCTCCTAAATCTAGTTGCTTGAAAAATGAGTATCTAGTCAAAGCTATTTATCTAGGTCTCTTCCCTCCTCTTTTAGTCAATGGAGAGAAATAGATTCAGTCACAGGCAATTCATCTATACTATCTCAGGCACACAACCACTAGGGGATGAATTACCTTCTGGGAGTTGCCTATTTCTCTTAAGTATAGATGGATGGTGTTTAACATATACGTTTTCTAGCTCTGATAAGCCATTTAATATTTAGGTAGCTATTTGAGCTGAAACAGAATCTCTATGTATATTTGTTGCTCAGATTTCTGTTTGGAAACAGAAAAATTACCGACTTGGCAAAGCCATTCTGTATGTTGAGAACAAATACACTTGAGTTATTATTAGAAAGAAAATGGTGTTTATGTGTTCTGTACTTCCAGTATTCCAGCTGCTGCTCTGTCAATGAACTCTTGGGGCAGAGGAACTATAAAAAATTGCTGCACAGATTTTCTGAGAATATGGTAATTACTAGTGCTTTACATACTCATAGATAATCACATTGTCACTAACTTTCAACTTTCCAATAGCACATCAATTAAAAACTCTTCAGGGGTGATTTTTAGTGATTTAGCAGTGACTTCGGAGCTTATGAGGTCAGTGAGTTGCAGAGTAGCTGAGAATTGTGTTGATTCAGATTAGTTAGAGCAGAACTAGAGAAAAAAGTAACTCGATAAAAACTGTCTGAAAAGAACAGTAATATCCTTCTAGTCTGCAGGAATTGCACAGAACTGGACAGAAATTGTACCTGCTGTGCTTATTGGTAATCTCTGTTTTGAAATGTTGTGCCAGGAAAAGTAGGACTCAGATAAACTCCAGGATTTGACCTGAACAAAATCTATATGTGGTCAATGCATTCATAAAGACTTCATATAAAATGCTCCTTAGAATTCTAAAATATTTAAATTGCAGTTTCACTCTGGGCAACATTAAATTCTCATAGGTGTATTTTCAGAAACATCTGAGTTGTCAACATTTGCTCTCTCTTTTTTCTTTAATAATTTCAGTTATTCCTCCAGTGAAATTGCAGAAATGTCAGGCTTCATACTGAACTCCATTTTGAAATCTTCTTTCCAGTTTTAGGGAATACAAATATTATTTTATATTCTGTTTTTTAAGGAAAAAAAAAAAAAAACACACCAAAAAAACAGTAGGAATGTCATGGTATTTTTGTAGCTTTCATGTTGTCATTTGTGAATTGATGAATCTGGCTTCTAACATGACCTAACTCAGTTATATTTTCCTGTCAACTAGCAGATCTTTTGTCTGTGCCCAGTGTTCCATAGATTCATCTTGCCCTTGACTCGGTTTCCATGAGGCAGTTTCCCAGAGGGTTGGAGTGAGATAAAGCAGATGTGTGGAATGGGAGGGGAGGATATAAAAAAGCTCTTCCACATTTTGCTGCAATTTCTCTTGCAGCTCAGGTAGCGACTAAAAGACTGAACTCAAGGGCTACATTTAAGTTGGCACCATTACATGCCAACAATAGTTTGCATTTTCCTACAGAGAAAGTATGTTATCCTGCTGGCTTCTTTACAATTTTTTTTCTTGCTCTATGTGGTGCATGTGCCCAACTGCTACCAAATGGGAGCTGCAGGTCATCTGCGTGAGGAAACACTCAGACTGCCCTATGTCAGACACAGCTGGCTGTGGCTGGTTCCAACAGCCCCACTACAGGGTTCATCTGGATCCAATAGATATCCTGAGACATTTCTTATTCTAGAAAGGACAAACACTGCATAGCACAAAGTGAAGCGAGGAAAACAATGTGAGAGAAAATGTTAGAGACATAAAGGTAAGTGAAGAAGAAGGAGGAGATGGTTCTGGTGCTAGAGCAGAGATTCTCCAAAAACATGTGGAGAGGACCACAGTGGAGCAGTTATTTCCCTGTATGCTGTGTGGAGGATCATGGCAGAGCAGAAATCTACAATGCAGTCCATAAAGAACCCCACAGTGGAGCAGGAAATTATGGCTCCTGGAGATCCCACTCTGGAGCATACAAGCAGTGCTCCAAAACACTTCCTGAGGAGGAAGGAGAGGCAGAAAGGAATTGCTGTGGACTGACTATAAACCCAATTTCCCACCCTGTTTGCATCACTGTGGTGGTGCAAAGGGTGAGAGGTAGAGGAGTTGAAAATGAAGATGTGAATTTGATCCTTGGTAAGGGTTTGGGGAGAAAAGTTGTTTTAATCTTTTAGTCTTTGTTTGTTATTACCAATATCTATTTTAATTAAATTAGTTTTCTCCAAGCTGAGTATGTTTTGCCTGTGACAGTAACCGGTGAGTGTTGTCTTGGTCTCTGTTTTGATTCATTATCTTCTTCATCTTATTTTCTCCTCCCATCCTGTTGAGACACAGAAGTGAAATGGTTACAGGGTTGGCAACCAGCTACTGGCCAAGGTCAACTCATTGCTCTTTCATAATTTCATCATATATTTCCACTGATGGGCAGTTTTTGTGCGTGCAGTGATCAAGCTGGTAAAACCAGCAGAAAATAACTGTTTCTGGATTGCTGCATTTTGGGTAAATTGTACTTTGACAACTTCTTTAAACTTTGCATAAACTGTCAAGGCTCTTTTGTCTTTAGTGCAACCAAATATTTAGGACTTCTTTTCCTTCTGTAGAAGAGTTTAGAAGTGTTAAATTAATCACTTATGATACATGTACCTGTAGTCTTGATTTAATGGCAATCAGCAGTGTGTCCTTGTAGAGAAGGAGGACTGCATATTTTATGAACATGACCAAAGGCTACAAATCAAGGAAAGTAATTTTTCCCCCCTTTACTCAGCACAGGAGGCCACAGCTGCACTACTGTGTCCAATTCCTCTTTCTCCACCCTTTCCTGTCCTCTCCCCTCCTCCCTTCCTTTATACAAGTCATGTCAAAACTGGAGAGATTTCTGTCTCTCCATCATTCTCACAATGCCATTTAAGAGCTGAAATGTATGACTTATGGGGGGATATTGATACACTTCTAAAGCTTGTTTAGCCTCAAGAACAGAAAATTAAAATTGGATCTAATTTCTGTGCTCCATTATTCTGTGCTCCCTTATATAAAACTAATTTATGGACATCTAAAGTTTCCTCAGAGGTGTGTGACAAAACTGCATCATCGAGAAGTTGCATTATGTTTACTACAATAATTATGTTAATAGTCTTTAAAAAAACATCTTCACAAAAACAATTGTTGGACAAATGTGGAAGCAATTACGTACAGAGGTTGTGAAAGCTTTGCCTTTAAATAATTTAAAAAGTTTGATTGAGCAACTAGATCGAGCTTTGATGTTAGCCTTGTTTTAAGCAAAAGACTAGACTCAATAATGCTCAGATATCCATATTAACTTTACTCTTTGTGTAATTCTATGACTCAACGAGTACACTGACCTTAAAAAACAGCAAAAGGAAAAAAATATTAATATATAATAGTACATTTGGCATTTGAACATATCTTCATTAAGTCTGTACATATACAAATGCACATGCACACATACATGCTCATTTCAATACCTCCCAATTAAGACTGTGTTATATATGGTATGTTTCTCTCTAAATATTAATAAAATGAACGAAACCTGGCAAAATTAAGATTTGAATCAGTGGTCTAACCCCTACATTAAAAGTAAGACCAAAGAAGGTCCATGAGTAATGTTTATGTAAAGCCTTCTGTATTGAGATATACGTCCTAAGGATATGCGCCTGCAACAATAGCTTTGTGTTTAACAGTAAAGATTTAATATTTGAATAAAATGTACTGTATATATTACCTAGAAATGCATGTGTATAGAAATTGATAATAACACTGTAAATTGAATAATCACTTTCCTAAAAACTCAAATTAAAGAAAACTTTTACATTTATTGAGTAGTACAGTTAACATCAGTGTGCATATTATCTCCACAGTCTATGGCAGATAAGGTTCAACAAAGACGTTTCCTTGCCTTTGGAATTCAGGTAAATAAAAAAAACCAGCATGTTCCTGTATTTGAATCTATGGGGATATATAGAAAATTGTTTTATTTCTCTCTTAAAATATGTAGGCAGAACTGTCTTACTAATTTGTAAACAGGAGTATAAACATTGCCCTCAAGAAGTGACCCAATTCCTGAGACCTTTAATAATATTCTAAATTAATTACCAGTTTGAGTATTTTGATGTCTTGTTCATACACACAAGATGAAATATGCAGATTTTTCTTTCTAGTTTACTGATAAAATCATTAAATACATGAATTTCTTATGTTTACATCTCAGAAGATTTCATTTCTGAAACATTTTTATTTTCTTATAGTAGTTATATTTATCTCTGATATACATCATGAGATTCAAAGGTACTAGTCCAATTTTTAATTTCTAGTTATGTAATTTAGTAAATGACTATATGGGAATGCTGTGACATGAGAGCACACTGGACAGCATGACTGCATGTATGTACTGAACCAACAGTTCTTCATAGATAATAGAAGTATTTAGGACTTATACAAGCACATTTATGTAACAAGAAGTTGCTCACAAATTAGAAAGAGTATAGAGATAACTGAAAATATAATTTTGTGATTATATGAAAGTCAAATATGTAATTCTGCCCTGCATCTACTTGACTTACCGGAAACTTTCATTAGCTATTTTTTTTTTAATTGATTGAAAAATACTTCTCCCTTCACCCTAAAAATTTCAAGGTTTTCAGCAAGAATACGTTTCTTTTACATAAACAACATTAGAAAGAAATGAAAAAGTATACATTTTAGTAAGATCAGTATTTTTATAGTTCATTATAACCTTCACATATAGTTCTTATATACATCCTATGTTCTTAAAATCAGTTTCTCAGACTGTTGTGTTTCAAATATCAGAAGCAGGTTGGCTGTGAGCCAGCAGTGTGCCCTGGTGGCCAAGAAGGTCAGTGGTATCCTGGGATGCACTAAAAGGAGCATGGCCAGCAGGTTGAGGAACGTGATCATCTCCCTCTACTCTGCAATGGTGAGATACCTGGGTCTGTCCATCCTTGAAAAGAGAAGACTCAGAGGAGATCTGATCCATGTTTATAAATATATAAACAGCGGGAGGCAAAGGGACGAGGCTGGACTCTTCTCTGCAGTGTCTGGAGATAGGTCAAGGGGAAATGGCCACAAACTGAAGCATAGGAAGTTCCACACAAATGTGAGTGGGAACTTCTCCAGAGTGAGGGCAATGGAGCGTAGGCACAGGCTGCCCAGAGAGGTTGTGGAGACTCCTTCTCCAGAGATGTTCAAGACCCGCCTGGATGCCTACCTGTGCAACCTGGTCTAGGGAGTTGCTTTGGCAGGAGGGCTGGACTAGATGATCTCTGGAGGTTCCTTCCAGGCCCTACAATTCTGTAATTTCGTAATTCTGTGAAGCCAATAACAACTATGTCCTGTCATTTACTAACAGATGTCCGGAAGGAGCTGAATTTCAAAACTATCTAGATAAGTATCACCAGTTTTCTGGAGAAGGCAAATTCCTAAAGAGCTCAAAAGTGGCATGCCATGTCTTGGAGGTTTAGTGGAGGAAATGAGCTGAAATGTTGAAATCTATATCTGCTCACTTCACTCCTGATACTCAGTACAAAGTCAGCTAAAAGAAGTAAGTGTTCTTCAAATGTGATTCATCTCATCCTAAAATTAGTGCTTAAAAGAGGCTAGATGAAGTAAATCCTAGAAGTGTCTGTTTGCTCTCTATTGCAAATCCAGAGTGACTGGACATCTACATTTAATTGAGAAAAAAACTTATCTGGATGACTCTCCCCAGGAATTTGTTGTAATTCTCACATATCTGCAGTAGCATTTACACTGCACTTCAATACCTGGATAGACTGATCTGCTAGGAATAGAGTGACAGAACTTCCAGTTTGCAGGTGACTACCCTATCCATTTTGATCAGTTTGAAATCCCTTTCTAAACCAGGCACTGGGGAACTTGGGAAAGAAAATACTGATTTTGGATGAATGGACAGTCATTAGTTCATTTTCATTGTGAGTGGAAATACATGGGTATACCAACTGTAGCACACAACCATATATCTCAGTGAAGTCTTAATGGCAACAGTGGCAGCAAAATGTCATAAAAAAATTTGTCTAACATTTCTGTCCTTACTGACTAAAATAACAGTTCAGGTGGTATCAGAATACATAAATAGAAAACAAGTTAGGTATTACCTATCCAGGACTTTAAAAAACAATATTTCCTCATTTGATTCAAGGTAAGGGGGATATTTAATGATATTCACCTATTATTTTATAAGATTACTGTTATAAAGTATTTCTATGCAACAGCAACTGTTTAAGTACAGATTAATTACAGAGGTATAGATGTAGAGAGGGTTTTCATTAAGATAGCATTTAACACTGAAGAATCTTCTTGGATGACAAAATTAACTGCTCATGTCAAGTGAGCAGTACCAAACAAGTGCTTTAACAAGTAAAAAGCATTCAACTCTTGCTTTGCAGACACCTAGCATTTTACTAAATTCAATATAATAGTAAGGAAATCTATTCTGTTTATTTGACAGTAATCAATTTCTTGTTGTGGAGGGTCACACTGTGGTAACGTTTAACATTTCACATTTAATGTACATCATATATATTCTGTGACAGGATATCTGACCCACTGATTCTTTATGTTGCCCTCCTTTAATTATCCTGGAGATGTATTAGCAGTCTCTCAGTCATGCGTTCACCTTGGATAAGTAATGTAGACAGCTGAAAACTGTCCTAACTTTAAGAACAACAACAAAAACAAAAAAACACACAGATTTTTAGCTCACTGAGTTTAGTCATCTCTCCAAGTGTTGAGCCTCTTGAATACTATTGTGATCAAAATATCTGTGTAGACAGAAAGGAAACAGTGAGACATAAAGCTGGAGGTAGGAAGATGCTCAAGTCTGCAACAAAATAGAGTTAAATATTCCTTGTAAAGCTGTTATCTCAGACACCTATTCTACTGGTCTGCCCAGTATTCTGCTAACACAGATTAAGTCTGGAAGACTTAATATTCTATGTTAAGGTAGAAACATTGTTGTGTTAATTTCTTCCTTTTACATTAAGTGGTATCAAGTTGGAACTGTTCAAGCTGCTTGTGCTCCCAGGGACTAGCAGTGTGCTGCTTGCTCTGAAAGCATAGCTGGTTCCTCATAGCAGCTCAGATGTTATGTGCCAACCCAGGTCTTCAGGTGCTAAAATGAAAGAGTGGATCCTACAGAAACGTCAAGAAGAGGAAGTTTTGAAGTCTGTTAAACTTCAGTTACAGAAGGTATAGAAGTACACTGGGAGGAGAGTTTCTTCAGGCTTAGAGACAGAGTATAAGTCATGATCAGTTAGCATTCTGTTTTAGTAGAACTACTGCAACCACACTTCCCTGTAATAAGGTTTGGGGTTTTTTACTAACTGCAGGCCATACATTTTGCAATAAGTCTGAAAGGTTCAATTCTATGGAAACTACAACTGTTACTAAGAGCAAAATAACACCCAAATTCTCAGCTATAAAACACTATTTTTCAGCATAGTCACTATCAAAAGATTTGCATTTCTTTCACTGCTGAGCAAGAATCTACAGTACTGTAACAGTCTGCACAAAGTAACTTCTACTTCTGTTTGTGTATGACTTTACCTATCAGTACTGCACACCCCCATTTTTGAGTATTCGTTTTAATGACAATTTTCACATGCATACATTGAACTCTGGTCTGTTTGGTGAATATTGCCTTTATTATGATGCCAGATTTATTTATATTCCCTTTTGATCTAGAGGCTAAAAGATACATTACCTGAATAAATTTTGACAAAATGAAGTCTACTGTGAATCACAAAACACTTTCCTAAATTAAATTGTACATATGTGTCTGTTTTATTGAACAGTGTTATGGGTTTGGGAGCATCCATGCATTTTTTGCACTAATGATTAGAGTTTCATATTATAAACAACTTTAAGTCTCATAACAACAAACGAAACTGCTATTACAAATTGCCATTTATTTTCTTCCTACAGAAAAAAATTCTGTCCAAAATTTGGAGGACTTATAGGGAATGCACACCTGCATTAAACATATATGCTTAATGCAACAATAACTATTTATTAAGTGACTACAAAAGAGTCAAGATGTATGTCTTTCGCTGATTCACTTAAAATATGATAACATCAACCTATCAACCTAAGTTTAAGTGACTGCTTGAAAGTGTCATGGAACAGCCTTTTTCACTAGTCATTAAGGGAAATATATTATGTACTTATATAACGTTAACTAATGGTAACTTATGCACTTAACGCTAACCATTATGTGGTTAACAGGGAAAATAAACCACTTATAAGCCTACAGTTAGTAAAAAATCATGATGATACTATTAAAAATACCTTAGATTTTATCTATGTCAACGACTATAATATTCCAGGAGTAATTACTGGGCTCCAGCTCATATGTTACAACATAACTCAGTTTTCCAGTCTTTTCCTAGAGTATAATCCTCATGTTCACATTATTGTACATGTGAACTTATTGTTCTCTTAGTCCTTATGTAGTGTTAGTTATCTCCTTCATTAAGCATTGTAGACATGTCTTTATTTTTTTGCACATCTCATCAGCTATATTTCCACCTGTTTCTGTTCTCCCTCTTGTATTTTTGTCTTTAGTTCCTCACTGAAATACACCCACAGGGCATAACAGGATAATGTGGTGTTCAACATTTTTCTGCTGGTACTGTTGCATGCAAAGAAAAAAACAAAACACCTTACTATTTCATGTCAGTTTTTTATCCAAGCAGTACTGTTTAATGTAATTTATACCAAAATATTGATTATCAAATTGATTGAATAATAGACATTATATGTAAGGCTATCATAGTAATACTTTCATTATTTTACATGAGAGTATATAATCAATTTGCTTTGAGAATAGCACTGGAAGAGATCTGCAGTCTTTTGATTTTTTCCCTGTGTTCTTGATCATGTCTCCTATTTCAGTGATACCTCCTTTGTTTCAGCTTCTATTTCTCCCACAGGGAGCTGTCCATCTGGGGTGCATTCTGCCTTGTTTATGAATGTTTTGAATATTGAAATGCAGTCCAGGGGACTAACAGCAGACCACATTCAGATAAAACAAAGAAAACTGAGTTGAATACAACATAAATACTAAGAAGCTCTAGAAAGCAACTAGAGAGGAGGAATAATTTATGTCAAATTTGGAAATATTATTAGCTCAAACAGACACACTTTTTACTTAATAGTACTTTTGAAGAACCTAATTATCCCTACCTCTGTATCCAAACTTTCATTCTGTCATTGAATTTTTATAGAATTCCTCTTAAACTGTAATTTGAAATTAATATTTAATGTTGGCCTTAAGCAGATAATTACAGTACTGGAAACATAGATGTGAAAACACAAAGAATTTCAATTTTAATCTCAATTAGGATCTAGGTCTCTGGCAAAGCCATGTTCCATTTGATGCAAATGAGAATGATACTTAAAAATGATGCAAGAGAGTATATAACCAATTAGAACAACATAAAGTGTGTAGCAGTTCCGATTTTCTTCCCCATTGTTTCCAATTTTGTGAAGTACGGAGTGAATACTAGCGAATTTACACAGTATTTCATGACAAACCGTGTAGATTTTCACACTCAGGACAAGGAATTGTAAAGCGACACTACAGTGGAGGCACTCACAAACAAATCTGAAATTTATAAGAATTTCAAAAGCTTTATATAGCCGTATATTTTGTGCAGTTTATTTCCTAGTAATATTTTGCATATGGTCTAGATGCTGAGAATGTTTGAACCTTCTAGAAACACTCTTCATCCATGAATTCTTGCATTTACTCACTATAGAGCATGAGAATCAGTTACGGACTTACAAGGAGTTTACATTTGTAATTCAGTGGCAAACAGAGTAGATGGAATGAACTGAATCTAGAAAATCTAGTTATGTTTTAATCACACTTTGCCACAGAAAATACTGTCAACAAGCATTGAACTGTGGAAGTTCAGCACTTTTTAAATAGACTTGAGTAATACCTTAATTTCTGGTCTTTGGTTGCAGCCCTAGTGTAATTTATATGTGTGCGTATGCATGCCTGTAATGGATATTTTTGTTGTTGTCCATTAACATTTTTTAAGAAACAAATCTCTGTAATTTGCATTTCATATTGTTGAAATAATATCTTACCACTTGAGGGTTTGTATAGGTTCTACTTGAAGAAGCATTCCACTTGAATAATGAATTGCTGGTAATTTACATCATGATGAGAGAGAATCAGATAATTTTCCTTCTTCTACCAATTGACTCAAAATGACCTAGTGACAGAGATATAAAAAAAAGCTGCAGGAAAAGAACTATATTCAGATCATTAGTGCAATTGCCATTGTAATCATTTTTCTTAACATGATCAGCTACCTTTGATTTATATTTTTAAAATCCCAAGAAATGATTGTTTGTAAATCTCCAGGGAAGCCACAGATATATTCCACATTTTTTAAATAAAGTTTAAAGTAGTAATTAAAACTGCAAATGTATTTGAATGATCAACCAATCTGATTAACGCAAACAATCAATTGAAAATGATTTAACTCACTAAATATTATGCTTAATTGTTTTCCACAAAAAATGTTTGCCCAATACCACTAGTACATATTCTTCTATCTCTCCATGAAGCAATGCTATAAGAAAAACTAATAGGTGTATTTAATTATGGAACTTATCTGGTCCACAGACTTTTTGATGAAGATTTGTTTTAATTCTAAAACCTAGTTACCTGTTTTCAGTTCACTTAAGAAGTGAACTGAAATCAACAAGTTAACTACTTGTTGATTCAGTCGTCCAAAGATTAAAGAAAGTGGCTCAGACAACCTAAAATCATTGTCTGTTTTGTTCAATACATTATATATATAGTATTTACAAACTGAGTTTTTTGAAAGCAAATTGAGGAGGGGTGGGGGGGGAGACTAAGACAAGACAGCAAGAAGTTCTTAGCAGCATTAATTTAGTTGGACAAAAATGACATGGTAGGGGAGGTAGCATGTTGATGGGCTTATGTTGGTAGTATTTCTATATATGCACACATATACGTATGATCATATGTATACACACACACACATTCATATACATTATATATATATGTATTGATTTAACACTATACACATCTATGCATTATAAGAATTTTTATATATACGTATATAGTTATTAATATAATAACAGAAAAATGAAAGTTGATTCAGAGAGTATTCTTCCTATTATTCAGGAACATGTGATGTTAAAAGCATAGACACATAGGCCCCAGAATTCTAGATTTTGTTTCTAAAATAAGCATATATGCCGTCTGTATGGAAATGGTGGTTGTTCTTCAGTATGTAGCTCTCAAGATTATGAGCAAGTAAAGCAATACCATGTTTTATAACTTTGAAGTACTGATTCACTTACTTTTTCAGCATTTTTTAATCCTTCATGTAAATAATACTCTTGGAAGTTCAAAGGTTGTCATAATCTTTCTCCTTGACTCACAGAAATTGTTTTCTATTTACAAAAGAATTCAGGCATTCTATGAAAGCCTGGAAAATGTTGTCAATGCACAACAGCAATAGAAAAAGTTTTGAGGAAAAAAAAAAACACCTGATGTAGATAAAGGGAAAATGAAATGCTATATACAGGACAAACAGTAACAAAGTAATAGCATTAGTATAGAGTTGGTAAGCACTCAGTTTTTATTATGTAATGAGAAAAGAAAAAATAATTATGAAAAATTATTTATATTGGTAATAGATTTTGTAAGTTTTGCACTGAATTTTGAATAGAATAAATGAGTTTTGTCTACTAGCAATTTCTTAATAATATTTTTACTAGATATTGCTTGATCCAATACCTTCCTGTGTTCCTAAAAATACAGTCATAGTCACAGACATGTTTATTCTTTTATGTATGCATACAAATATATATTAACAATCATAACACACTGGGTTCAAGACCATCTATCCTGTAACTTTTATTTGATTTCTCAGTAATGTTTACCTAGAGAAGAACATACATTTAAAACAGTGGGACATTCCAATAACTTTTTACTTTATTTTCTGTCTCTTGACATATTGGAAAAGTACGCCTATACACACAAAGTCCAATAGTTTATCAGTTCATTTAACCAAATGGAACTTCTGTTACCCAGACTTCAGGACTTTAAAGATTTACGTTTATGAATGCAGTCAGCACAGATGATTCTTTGCCGTTCTCTTCCTAGCTGTCTGCACCCCATACCTTGGTTTTGTTCACATTATATGGATCTAAATAATGATATTGACTACTCTCTTACATGTTGACATGGTATTATTTAGAACACTGGTGCAGTGATGAGACAGAATCCATGTTCCTTGATTGATATAACTCTTTGCAATCTTACTTGTCAAAAAGATAAATAACTGAAGGAAAATGAAGCAGAGTTATCTTATCATGGATAAAAAGCAAGAAGTTGGTATGATGTTTCACTAAGCATTAGATCCTCAGAAACATAAACACATTTCTAAAGTTATACATATTTTAATGTTTCTTTCAATTTTATTTATGTCTTTGTTTCTTGTAGTTGTGGCATACCTACCTCTGGCATTTCCCAAACTCAGTTATTTTTTGTTGATACCTTGACAGTCTTGCTGAAAAAAAAAAAAAAAGAAACTTTTATATCTTATGTTCTCCACTTGTCAGTTGAAGGCTTACCTCTGCATGCCTTGAGACAAGATGTAAACTTTCAAAGTACTTTTCTTTCATATAAGTGTTGTATGTTCAATCGCTTTTCCTCTTGTCTTGAAATGCTAGATATCTTTAGTCCATTGCATGAAATAGCTGCTTCTCTTTCATAGGAGCACACACATTTTCTAGAAGTGGAATAAATGTACTTATGCAACAGTTAAGAAATCAATTGTCAGACTGGACGTTTAGATATTTATTCATTTTTTATTCTGTTCAGAGACTGGTACTTAATCTAGATATAATATCTCCCCACATGGGCAGTGCAGTAAGGCAGTTTTATTTCATGCTGTGGAATAAATGGCTTTGAGACAAGTATTTCTGTTATTCATTTCTGTCATTAAATACACATAAACACATTATATGCAGATATAAGCCCTGTATCACAGCAGAGGCGAAACTTTTGTACTAGTAGTAATCCTTGTAAAAATGTTTTTACTTATAAGCAAAGGAAACAAAATATCTCCCTCTGAAATGTGTGCTAAGAAATTGACTCTACGCAATGTGAGCTAAAATGAGTCGCACTTATCTGCATATGACGATTCACGCCTATCAATAAAGAACAAAACGAATTTGAATGCATATCTCTTTTTTTTTCTTTTATAATACTTTTTGTACATAATGCTGAGAATGTAATATAAATTACTTTGAAAAAAATCTGTTTGCTTGACTAAAAAGCTTTAGAAATTTTGTGAAAATTCTCATTTCATTCAAGTTGATTTCACAACAGTATGACACAACTTTTGCTATCCACATCAAAACTGATTTAGAGAGTTATGTTCTTACAAATACCATTACAACCTCCATTTATGTCATGGTTGCACACACATTTTTTCACCTTTTCTTGTTTTTCACTGCACTTAAATTTTTTTCTGTTTACTGGACTTACTGTTTGCAAGAAAATTAAATAATAATAACCATTATTTTTAAATAAATATATCTGCCATGGAATTTATGTCTTTTAGATAAACAATATTAGGGAGATTGAAATATCTTCTGCTACACCGTATTTTCAAAGTAGCAATTTAACAGTTTGAGCTTTGAGGAAAGGCTAAAAATGTATACACCTGAAAGAATTCTTCAACATTTTTTTCAAAGCATAGAGCAATGTGTTTGTATGAGAATTTTTATCCTTTGCAAGCCCTGGGCTAAACATTCAAGTTGAGTTACTTGAACTGTGTTGATATAAAGTTACATTTATTTTTAGGAACAATGCTCTCTTCAGGGCATTAAAATCTTGGCTGCAAACACAAATGTACCCTTATTTGATGCTGATAAAGACATACGTGTGCTTTTATTTTCCTAATACGTGGTGAAGGTTTTCTGGTTCATCCTCAGTTCTGCTGCCCTGGGGGACACAGCCAGAAGCATGAACCACTAGAGCAGTGCTGTGCTAAGAGTTCTACTGTTTACAATGCATGTTGAAGTCTAGTCCCTGCTCTGTCTTTAAAGGGTACTGGAACAGAAAACAGATTAGTTCTCTTGGATTCATGTGGATAATGATAAAAAACTGGAAGAGGAATAAAGTACCTCACCTCCCAGTGAAGAAAATAATTATATGTAAGAAAAAAACTTTAAAATATTGGACACAAGTCCATTTTAGAATAGTTTGGTTTTGAAAGCAATATTAAGCTGACTTCTAATACAATGGGTAATTTTTGTTTGTTTTGATTTGGTTTTAGAAGATTCATAAACAATCTGGATTTACTTCCAGAACAGAAAAATTAAATTATAATAAAATTATAAGTACCTAATACTGGGAATAAATTGCACTTGCTACTTCATTTATTTTTCATCTTACTTACAATTAAGAGCTCCCTCTCATACAGTTTTAAGTCTTGTTGGAATATAATAACAATTTTAATTTACATTTTAGAGTTATCTGAGGACGACTCTAAGTATTATCAGGTATTAGTAAAAGGAGTATAGAAATAAAGAAATTTCTTTTTCTTTCATTTTAAACAAGTAAGAATCTAGTGGATTGTTAGAACTTCAGTAAATTAATGATGTATGTAAAGCATAGAATCACTACAAGAAACAGTGAAAAATGGTTATGATTGTTGAGTATTACATTGGTTCATTGGTGTTTACTGGAGCTGTTTGGAAAGCCAACAGGTACCATCATTCCCCTACAAATCTGGAATAGTACGTGGATTCTGACGCCAAATAACAGAAATAGAGGATCATCTTCTCTTTTGAGCCCCTGAGACTATGAATCCCCATCATAGATGCTTAAAATAAGATGCCTTGTCATCTAAAATATCTGAGGATATTCTAAACATCTGCAGGGGAATAGCAGGTCAGAGACATGAGATTAGAGACATAGTGCAATTAGAGTGCAACAACTATAGGTCTGAAAGTCCACACTGCCCAAAAGACCATTGCAAGACTCTGCTCAGGCAACTGACTCTAAAAGCAACCGAGTGGCTAAAATTTATCATTTCCAGGAAATGATACGTACCATATAATTTGGACATCCTTTTTTTTTCCAGGTACAACCACCGTGTTTACAAATACTCAACAGATATGAATAAGAATCTCTTGGATGCAATTATGAAGCAGCAGAGGCTGGGTGGTAGGTGGATGAGGCTTTTACATTGGCTCAAAAAGCAGTTTAAGCACTAAAGATCATCCTCAGTAATTAATAGTAGAATTATTATTATTATTATTATTGTTATTGTTATTATTATTATTTCAAAGAGAAATAAAAGCTCTTATTCTTATTTCTTGACATATTTTAGGTTAGAATAAATTTTCTGGCTTTTTGTGTGTGTGTGTGTGTGTGTTTATTCAGGGATTTGTTCATTTTTGTTGTTTTTGCTTTTGAGGGGTTAGTTGTTTTGGTTGGAGCAGCAGTGATTTTCACTTTGGACACTTGTATAAAACAGTCACACTAAATGACAGTCAGACCTTAGTGCTTTCAATTGAGGACAAAATTTCTTCATATCAACTTAGAAATGAATGTAAAGTTGACTTTGAGTCCTTCTTCATGGAAATAAATGTGAAATCTCTGGGATGCTTTTGGGAAATTTTCACCTAATATACTAGAAAAGAGGATCTAAGGCCTTCAAATATTTTCATAGAATTTATTTTCAAATTTTCAGTGAATAAGAAATTATTGGCATTGTTTTTGTTGTTATTGGTTTTGTTTGTTTGCTTTTCCAGTCACATATTCTAATGGGAGCTAGTTAGGTTCTCACCTAAATTATTTTAATTAACAAGGGTGATATATATAGTCTTTCAAATTAGCAAATGATCAGTTAATATTTTGACAAAGAAATTATACAAAGTGTAATGCTTTTACTCTTCTGAAAATATACATATAGAAAATCAAGCTCAGAGTAAAATTTTCAGAAGAAATAAAAGAGAAAGGAAGAGGAAAAAGACTCAAAGGAAAACAATGTAAATATTAATACATTCCCTTGTTGGAATTTGATTGTTTTAAAACAATCTTTGCATATAATTCTCTATCAAAAATATCTATTTCATAAGTTCTGCAGGTTTGAAGAAACAAAACTCACATCTAGACAAAATGAGCCCATATCTAGAAAGCTGTATATAGTATGTCAAAACACAGTCAACTGTCATTAGCTTCGTAAATCTGTACTGCATCACTGAGCATTATCTCTATTCCATCCATTATGGTGCAGTGATTGCTTATTATGTTCTCAGGGCTCTTTTATGTGAAAGAGCAAGAGCGGTGCCTGCCAAAATGGTCTTGCCATGTCAGAGCAGTTTTAATTGAGCTGAGCCATAGGACCCTTCCCAGTGCTATTACGGGAGCACAGAACCATTTGGTGAATAGCACTCTATGAGATTATAGCTGTTTAGAGTATAATGGACAGTTACTTTAATAGCCTCCCCAGCTCAGATACTGTAAGCAAGTCCACAGGTAGTCATTTTACCTAGTTATCCCATCTCCTAAAACAGTGTGGGTCTGATGCTTTTTGTCTGCCTTTTATGTGAAAATTACTGCTTGTCTTGGCAACAAGTGTTATCTGTTCTGAGGTCACTGGAGGGAGAAAGAAGAGGTCATCTTCAGAAAATAAATACTTCCTGCTTAAATTCCTCCTGCTTCTTTAGAGCAATTGCATTATCCAAGTGGAATGGGAGCTAATGGGGTTTAAATATATATTTTTTCCCACTAAAATATATTAATGATTCAATAGAAATTTAGTTAATGAGGAAAATATAAAGTTTACAATCAGTGTGGGCCTTGCTGTATTTAAATTTTCAAGAAAATATTTTATCTCTTTGCCTGGCACTGAAGATTTGCTTCAGAATCATCAGTTTGCATGAAGTTATTTCCATAAGTTCACTCTGAAATCCTATACAGTCACAGATTTGTTTATTTTTTCCTTAGAGCCAGAACCAAATAATGATGATGATGATGATGATGATGATGATGACGATGATGATAAAGATACCTAGCATGTTTGCTATTGTCAGTGAAGGTAAAAACAGATCTAAACAAAAAAAATTTAAACTTTTTTTTTCATACTTGTTATGATAAGATGAATTACTGTCCTGAAATAAAGCTTATTTCAAAAAGACAGTAAACTGCCTGCACAGTGGGAAAGAAACATTAGCAAAATCCGTATATATAATTTTTAATCTTCTTTACTTATTTTTGTAGAAGTTGAGGCAAGTAGTGTTTGTAAGCGTACTTTCACAAGATTTATTTTCAATGACTCTGTGTATCTAAAGTTCCAGCATCTACAGTGTATAAGCATTGAAAATCATTTATGCTTAGAACATCTTCAGTTCTCTCTCCAGGAAGGGCTGAAAAAAAATATTTTCTGTAAAGCTCTTCTGTGGCTTTTTAAAATAACCTAAAATACAGATTGTCTGTAATTAGGGCAAACACATCTACTCAGTAAGTGTTCATCCAGAGATCCACAATACTATAGCAATGATGCTTGATCTCACCAAACAGAAAACAATTCACTCCTCATAAGTACCATGTCGAGTACTAGAAATCTGCCAGGTACACAACATTAAGAATTAAACTGTAGTTAACAGCTGACCAAGAATGGCTTACGTTTGACGTTATTTAAACCAATATTTAATCAATATTTTGTGTTATTTTATAGTGTTCCTACGATGTTTTTTCTTCCAAGCCTCTTCACCTTTGAACCATAGAAATGGTCGTCCTCAGGAAGCTGGTGAAAATTATTGTACTATTCTACTAGAAACAACAACAACAACAACAAAACAAAAAAAAGAAAGAAACAAACAACAAAAATCACCAAGAATATGCATATTTAAAATCTACCAAATACTTCATAGCATCATCATATTTGACTGACCTCATTTCCTCAGGACTCCTGTACTGACCAGTCTAGTCTACAGTTGTAGATTTTTTGACTCTGACTGTAGGCTGTACATATCTACAGCAGATTGGACTCAAATAACCTACTTGTATTTGTTATCCCTATATAAGAGTTATAAGATGAAAGCCAGCAATGTTAATCACTGTCAGAAAGAGTATGTGAAATGTATTTTTAATTACTTTTCTTAATCACTAGGGAACCTACAGATTTTGGTTGAATATCTCTGCAGAGAGAGAAAACATCACTTCATGTCAAAAGTGAAATGACAGCTCAATGGTAGAATTATTTAAGACATCATGTGCCAGCAATTTTCTCTGCCTTGTTTATCCAAACTACAACAGTATCTTCCAACTGCCCTTTGCACTAAAAATGGATCCCTAGCAAATTCACTGCTACAGGATTCTACTTACTAGTCTTATTCAAAATCACAGTTGGCTGATGTAGGGCAGGTTTTGTCAAAATCTGAACTGTGAGTGAATTAATAATCAACTGACACTTTGAAATTTATTCCAAATAGACATACAAACATCTGAGATTCCGTAATCTTTTTTTCATTTTTTCCCATTTCTTTTGAAATATCTTAGCTAAATGATCATGTACTCTACAAGCAAGCATGTTCTAGGGAAACGTTTGTATTTTTCTCACAACATAAATATGCAAATGGTTCAGACAGCAAAATTTGAACTGTAGTGACAACATATGTTTTGTTCTATGTCTTATCAGCAAAACCATGAAACAATTCTAAATGAAACCACTCTAAATTCCAGAGTAGTATTTTGCAATATTCTCCTCATCAGAGACGTTATCAAATGAATATATTATTTTCAGTTCCATTGTTTTCATTACTTCTGCTTTGACTTTGAAACTGCAATGGAAAGTTTAAGAAAGCAAAGGATATATCATTATGAATGTGTATTACATACTGTACCAGGATCTTCAGTGAAAGAAAATGAATGTAAAATAAGCTGCTATTTTCTCAAAACTGACATATACACAAAACAAAGAAAGAAAGAAACAAACAAACAAAAAAGCATGCAGACATTGTGGACCTAAGACTTTTAGAAAGATTATGGAAATATTTCCTTTTCTATTTAAAATAAGGAACTCTTGTTTTCTTGGACATTGCTTTAAGAGAGCAGCTGAAAAATATAACTAGAAGTAAACAGAAGGCCATTTGTTTGCAACAATAAAGGACTGAAATTTAAAAAGTAGCCTGGAAGCATTGACCTCCATACGTCATCACGATGAATATATTACGAGAATACTAGCATACTTGGTTTCAGGAAATTAAATCTGAATTAACTGTGGAAGACAGTGAGCAAAATTCAATGCACTGAAGTAAACAAACCAGAAGAGTGCTGGAGAGGATACCTTCAAAGATGAAGGTTATAGGAAATACATGAAATATGAAAGTACTTCCATATGAAAGTACAAAGGCTTCCATGTATTATTAAGTATGAAAAGAAAAATAGAGCTGGGTAGGAAGAAAAAAAATAAACAGCAAAGATTTATGTTAGCAGTTTACAATTGAAAAAGCCATGATTATTCTTATTGTTAAATTTCTGTAATTGTGCTTTGATCTAAAACTCACTATGTCCACTTGAAGTTTTATAATACTTTGAGTGGGCTGATAATAGACAGAAATACATTTTCTTTTCATCGTTTGTCAAGAGTCTACAACTCTCCAAAAGTAATTGCATGACAGCAATTGGGACTAAACACATTCCTGACACGTTTCAAGGATATTGCTTTTCAAAAGAAATAAACAATGCCATTCAAGTCTTCTCAAAAGAAGAGAAAAAAATGTCTGTTTCTTTGCAGTTGGTGTAGGCATTAAAGTTTGGTACAATAGTTTTAAGAGAAGACCATGAGCTTAGGTAGACCAAAAAAAAAAAACCAAAAACACCAAAACCCTGAGATTATTTAGCACTCTATATTGATACAATTAAGAGCAAGATATACAGTTATGCAAACAGATACACATAGTGAAACTGTGGCTCTGCACACTATAAAATGACAACAAAAAAGGAATTATCTAAGTTGCCATGGATTTTGAGCTGCTGCAGAAAAAGATATCTAACCATACAAGGATAGCTGTTCATTCACACTGATCTCTGAGATAATCAGAGTCTGAATGCTGTTCTTTGTACAGGATGTGCACCTCTAGAAGTTTTCTCGTTAGCACTTGCATGTTACTGAAGTATGGCAGAAATGTTATTAGCAAACCCAAATGAGTAAAGCATCTGACTGAAGCTTTTGTTTATTTCCCACACTATATGATATCTCTTGGAGGGAGATGAAAGAAACAACATTTAACTCATACTACAATATTACTATCTGAATAAGACATTAATATTATAAATTCAACTAATTTCAGTGATAGCTTTACACTGATCCATTTTGTGGGAGCAAATATTTTTGACTGGTAAGTTATTCAACAGATTATTTTGGCATTGGTGTTATAGAAGCTGAACTGTTTTAAAAAATAATTAGATTTCATTTCTAGTGAACTGTCAGCTCAGACTGACAGCTTTTCAATTTCATATACTTAGTAGAGGCTACCATGGCTCAGTACGTCTGTTTTATCACATGAATTTAAATAAATAAATAATAATAATAATAATAAAATATATATATATATATATATTTTTTTCCCACAGAAGATTATGGTCTAGAAGTGATCAGTTGCTCTTGCTTAAAATGATGTCTAGTTTGCTATCAAATGTTCCTGTGGATCTTTAAGTTGCTATCATTTTTATTTGGATCTTGCCATTAATTTCATGGATGTTTATTTAAAAAATTATGGTATAAAAAAAGGCTCTTATGGTAGGCAGTCATCAAGCAAGTAATTATGAATTTACACCTGTCAAACGAATTGCTTTTCCTGTGTTGTTATTATTATTATTATTAATTATTATTATTATTATTATTATTATTATTGTAATTTCACACTGCTGTATTGAGAAATACATCTATTTGGGTAATTTTACTAATGTTTCCCTCTGCGCTGTGAAAATTTATCATGCAGTTGTATACATGGTAAAAAGGAGCCTTAATACCAGAATTTTTTAGCTATCTTGTTTTCCCCAAGTTTCAATTTTTTCCCTGTACTTTAACTGAATGCATTTTATTAAAAAATAAATAAATAACAGGATGAACATTTTATTTGGATTTAAAGTTTTTGAGATTACCTTGGAACAACTTGAGTTACCTGAAAGAAGTAAAAGTAAGGGAAAGGAAGGTGGAATACTGCACCAAACAGAGGGAAGAAAGGTGGTGCATGGTGGATAATTTTATTTGTTGAAACCTTAATTTCAAACTGTCACTATTCATTTTCTATTTATATTAGGATAAGATGGTTGAAAATGACTTGGCATTTTTATATAATCTTTTGACATTTTCAGAGCTAATTAAGAGTTAATTAACTCGGAGTAATTCTAGCAGACATTCATTCCCAATGTTTTCCATATTCCTGTGGACCTCAAACCATGGGGTAGTTGAAATAATACTGGGACAACTTTTACTATTTTAAATCAACTAGAACCAATGTTTTTCATGCAATCATTACATGAAAATCAGTTTACTTCTGAACTGCTCCTGTCTGAGTCTGTGACTCTTCTTTTTATAAGAAAATACTGGGAACTTCTTACATAATAACCTAAGAATCTAATATGAATTTAATATGAATAACAGTTTTGCATTAAAAAAATATAAATCATTCAGAATGAATGAAACATACTGCTTTTGGCTTAGCAAAATTAAAGGACATAGAACAAAATCACATAGAAAAAAAGCTTTACTCTAAAGAGCTTACATCTTTAGAATATGTCTGGTTTTATCAGTATTCTATACTATGGCATCATGCGGCAGGCTGTCTGATGCTTAAGCACAGTACTGGGTGCACTCATCCTGTGTGCTCTGCTTTGTAGCAGACTCAGCTATTTTACATGAGCTACAGCTCTGCGAGACGTGATCTTCTGATTCTGGAAGAGGGGAAAGTTGTCTTTATTTTTCTGGGATGAGCTGTGGAGTGCCTGCCAACAAAGACCCAAACTGACTCTGTCCTCCAGTTTTATTTTTGGTTTGTTTGATTTACTATTCTTAATTGTTCTCTATTGTCTCACATTTCGTTTAATAGATTAGTTAGCATATATCAGTCAGATTTCTTCCTCTTTCTTCCCCCACCTTCTCCGGATGGAAGAGTGGAATGTCATGTGATTAACTCTTCAAATCATAACAGAATAGAATATCACATTGTGACTTTCCTTTAATTCCTGTATCTTGATCCACGGTAGCCCACACTTTTTGCAGTAAACTAGGTTCTCTGTGAACAAACTCCAGTTGCAGATTTCATTTAATCAGAAACAATACTGCCAGTGGAAGTACAAAATACAGTTTTTCTGTCTTTTCCTTAAAAATTGTTCTATCATTTTTCTGTGCATTAAAAATGCCTTTTGAATAATAATAAATACTACTCCTTTAAACTTCGTACCTATGATGGTAATGGTATACCTTGAAGCAGACATGAACTTCTGGCATAAGCTCTTAAAAAATCTTTAGGTGGAGAAAAAAATGGATTATTAATCTCTGGTGAATCTGAAAAATCAACAGCTGCATCAAGAGAGGTGAGAAATGACAAATAGCAGTCACTAGTGAGACCTCACCTGAAGTTTAATCTGTTTAATAATGAAAAAGTTGAATTCACACTAAAATGGTGTGAATGACAAAAGGTAACTGGAACAACAAAAGTTATCTCGAAACTAAAAGAGTATATTAGGTAGAGCAAATCAAAAAGGCTAACACTGCATGCAATTGCTCTGTTAAATTCACTAAGGGATGAGATAGAGAGATAGTAGCATTCTTAAGGAAAAGAGTTCTTAGGATAAAGTAAGGGAAAGATGTTCTATTTTATATGAAAATGTTTTAAGAATATATGAGTAGGTATAAACTGAACGTGAAAAATGGGTGACAATATAGAAGATAATAAAATTTGTTGTAGAGTCTTCTAGATGGGGTGGGAATTAAAAGTGAAATACTTTTTAAAATCACGTCTATCATTTTAGCCACCTGATTTCACTGACTCAGGAAAATTACAAGTCCCCTGTCATTAAACACTAGGTACTGCAGGTAGATAATAATTTATTTTTTGTGGCTCATATACTGAAGAAATATAACAGCTGATACAATAGACTGAGGACATAGGAAAACAGAGGCTGTACATGTTATTCACTGTTAAGAGAAGTTCTCATTTCCTTTATTTTGTCCTAACGTGGAACATTTTCTTTTAATAGATTAGATATTTAGCCCAGAATAACAAGTAAATAGTTGTTTTTCCTTGAAACAGCTCTGTTCTTGTCAATAACGTATTTATACAACTTCCTCTGAATCACTTTCAACATTTTAGTAATAAAATATTTATTGAATTCAATAAAAGAAACTCTAGGGAGACATGTACCTTGGCCTATTTTTGTAGAATTAAATATTTCTCAAATATTGAAGAAATAGAGGCTTCATACACGTCTTTTCAAAGTGGAAGTAAAACAATAGAAGTAGGTGTTGGTATTTATTTGGTTTATACAAACACTCCCAAATGAGAAAAATTTAAATGTCAGCACAAATAAAATCTTTATACATAAATGCCAGTAAGGTGGGAAAAATATGTATACATACTAACCTAAAACACAGAAATTGTTTTAAAGTAAACTGAATTAAAAAGTAACAAAATGTTAGTGGTAGCACCGAGATTTTGTAATTTAAAAAATATGTACTCAGAATTGCCATATAAATGTATGAGATATTCACAGCAACCTATTAAAAAATTATAAAAAATAAGTTTATTAAGATATTTTTCAGACCTTAACGCTCTTTATGATGTCACGGAAGACCAAAGTTTAACAGTCTTATGGAATCTATACCTTGCCTTTTTAAGCTGTGAAACTGTAAGGCTGAAAAGCAGCCATTTCATCAGTTCTCCTTGTCCTGGGAAGAATTATCTGCACTTACAACATAATAACAGAAACTTTAAATTTGCTTTTAAAGAAGTACGATAACAGAGTCTGCATGGTCATCTAAGGCATGATGCATATCACTATCATTGTTAGAAAGTGTTTCCTAATGTGAACACTCTTCAGCTTTAGTCCATTATTCCTAGACAATTTGTTACAGACTTACAGAACTGATTGTAATCTTCCTTAGCTATAGAAATCTCTATATATTTGAAATCTGTTATATCTTCATCTTTTCTTCCTCATGCTTCTGACTTCTTTTATTTAGGCTCAATAGATGCTGTTCTTCCACAAGTCCCTCATCACTGAATTACAATTTTGTTTTTCAGTTGGAAACCTGATACTGATTTTTCTACTCTGTGTAAGATGCTATTCTAAGCAATTGCTTTTCCTGATTGAGCAGGTTGATAAAGAGCAATCAAGAAACATCAAGCTCAGCATAGTTTTTGCATATGAATAGGTGTATGATAACTGAGGCTCCTGAAAAAGATTTTAGCAGCTGAGTTCCGGAATGGCAGAGTAAATATAAAAGTTTTAACTAATAATGTTCACTATAATTAAATACAATGGATGATAAATAATTAAAAATATATTAGTAGGGACAAAAGTGAAGCAACCCATTTGTCTTCCAGATAAATTTAAAAAGACATCTTCAAAGTAATCACTGAACTTGTTAATACGCACAAGTTTTAGGATTCTGTTTCAGTATAAGTGCCATATTTAAGCCCTGATAAGTTTGCTTCAGTTTTCTTATATATAAATTGTTACATATTAAAGATTTTATATAAGTAGTTGTTTTTCACTTTTATCAGAATCGCTGTGCTTGTTCTACTACTTAAAAATACTCATTCTGTTTTTGGCATGAACTGTGAACATCTTTTGCATATTCATCATCACGGGAATAAGTTGGTGAAAACTGCTGGTTAACCTTGGGTAGAATCAAGGCACAGGTGCTAAGGACTATGCTTTGACTTTAAATATCCTTCTAAAAACTAAGAAAAAAATAAAATAAAAATAAAAATGATGTGCTTTTAAACAAATAGGATAGGTAAAAATATAGTGAATTATATCAGCTTAGCTCAAGCTATGCACTGGAGTTGAGACTACAGCAGGAATTGATCTTAGCCCAGACAGATAAATTGCTCTAACTGGATTATTTTCTTCCTTGGACGCCTGACATGTGTGAAGTTGTATTGATTCTATATACAAGGGCTGCTCCAGAAGTAATGGTTCTTATTTTATTGTGTTGGTCCACAACATCATTGGTTGGATAATGATACTGAAGTGGAGGATGAACCTTCCCATCAATATTATGTTACATTTTGTTGCTGTGAGACAGATGGCAGTGGAGAGGCAGTCTGACAAAATGGCATCTGACATGGAAGCAAAGGTGTGTCATTGAATTTCTCCTTGCAGAAAAAATCTCACCCACTGACATTCATAGATGCTTGCTGAACACTGATGGAGACCAAATAGTGAATGTGAGCACAGTGTTTCAGCAGTAAGAAAAATGACAATGAAACACCTCTGGTGGTACAAGTGCAGCATGAACACTTCTGCTAATTGTTGGTGAAACTGTATGGCTAATGGTGGTGGCTACACTGAAAAATAGTGTTTTCTAGTTCAGAATTTGTTCTATCAAAGAGTGTTACTGTACTCTTTGTATCTATTGTAGTTTCCATGTAAAGGAGACATTACTTTTGGAGCAATCTACAAAGAACAGAAACTATTCTGTAACATATCATTTAAGAATATAAAGCTACTTCACAGGAAAGGAAATACATTAGTGTGTGTTTTTAGCTGTCAACCAAGCAGAAAAAATTTGTATTGGCTATGTATCTGTCAATTTCCATTTTATCTTGCAAGTATTTCACAATGGAATTTATGAAAAAATAGCCTAGATGCACAGTGTGTGTTCCAGAAAGGAGCAGAGAACTCAAGCTCTATGACCCTAAAATAGTCAACACTGTTTCACACATTTTACATGCTTCCATTATACTACTGGAATACTTACAGTGAAGCTTAACTCGCATAGTGGAATGTTGAATGATGTCCACAGCTGATGACCATGTAAGATTGCTTTGTGAATTGGGAAATTCTTGAATGCCTAATTCGCTATGAAGAAGTGAAGAATTTTACTATCCGTAGCTAAATTCTTCTCTGCATTGGGTTGATATTTACACTCAGTATAGGCCTAATTAATATAATGCAGTATATCTTGTTGCAAATAGTATTAACATGGTTTGAATTATGCCTTTGTTAAATAGTTGCAATGGTGCATATATGCTAATCACGTTGCTTAACTTCTATTTAAGACAAATCCATAAGGATCAGAAAATCACATAGAAACTCTGCAGACAGCTGAAAATGCTAGATTAACTTTAGCTAATCTGAATTCCCATCCATTTTCAACTTGAGTATTTTTATTTGCTACATAAATTCAAAATAAATTCATTTTCTTAGCCCTTCACAGTCCTGAGCTCTAAAGCATTTCAGTATAGTAATATATGTTCATGTGTTTATCTCAACTTAGTAACAGGTTTCTCTAGTAGCTATTTAAACTATTCTTTTGCAATGCATATATGTATTCTTTCAAAAGCTCTTTTTAAGGTCTAATTTTAGCTGCTGCATGGTCTAATTAGAGAGGAAAAATATTTTTACGACATTTTAATATACAGTATCCAGTAAATAATTTTGTCTATTTTTTTTCTTGACAAAGATGCTTTTTAAGCCTTCAGTTTCTTAAATTCTGAATATTTGATCTTGTCATTTAAACAAGATATTTTCAGTGTATATTATAACATGACATTTTTACATTGTTGTCTACATTTTTCATAAAAATTTTAACACTCATAGTAAAACTCATTGGATTCTGAACTCAGGAAATTCAATAGCAAGAGACAAATACCTAGCAGCTGACTTGATCAACTGGTTTGTTAATTAAATATTCCCTCACAGGAAATTTTACTTTGGAGGAGAAAATATTCATCATACATGTAGAAAAAATTTGACTTTAAGCTTAGGTTCCTTTGATAGCCAGTGGAAGATACTTGTGCTCTGCTATAGTCATAGTATGTTGCACAAATTTTTCTGGGGACAAAATAGAAAGAGAGCAGGGTGAGTGAGTGGGAACAACAGTTTTCTCAAAACAAAGCAAATTTATTTACTTACACTGTTGAAGGCCTTCTGCCCCACAAGATGGAAATATCAGAAGAGCACTAAATAAAAAGAGATTCAAGATTAATATGAAAGTCAACTTCTACTCTTGTAATAATGAGTAACAAGATTACTTTCTAGGTAAGAGATAATGATGATTTCAGTGAGATACATTTGTTTGAGATGGCATATTTCTATTCTAATTAAGCATATATTTTATATGATATGTGAAAGCTTTTGTCTTGGCACATCAGAATTATGACATTACTAGTGCTTTTCATGTCTTGGACTTTATGCAGAGCCTATAGTTCCAGCATAGCCTGTAAAACTTTATTTTGTGGTAATGAGTAGATAAGGTATGGTGGATCACATTCTGAGGTACTCTAGACTAAAGATCTTTTTTATAGTGACTATGACTGCAAGGAGATGAGGTTAACTCTGACCTATCAATCACATTTCTGATGAGCTTTCAATTAACTATCCTCAGTTTTAAACCTATTGTACCAGATATTTAACAGGAAAATATTCATTTTAAACACCTGAGATGAGGCAGATACTATTATAGATAAAATCTGACATGATATGCCATTGAAACATATTTCCGAAGCAGCATACTAATATTCAGATGCTAAATACACAAGTCTGATGTCCCATTTAAATTCATATCAGTTAACATTACTTTGTCCATGTGAGAATACTAGTGAAGTTAATCTACTGAACATTTATCATGCTTCACTGACTACCTGGTTTTCCCTTACATTTACATAACTTAACATATTTCTTAGAGTGACTGAAACTTCTAATCGCTTGCAAGAGAGAGAACAGTGATATTTTTAGAACTGTTCATGAAAAGTCTAAGACATGACAGGTAGAGCAAAGATAAAAAGATGAGTGTTTTGCTGGCTTTTCTCCCCCTCTTCTATATTACTAGTTTAAAATTAATGCAGTGCAATAAAAGAAGATAAAAACCTCTTTTTGCTACTCTTTTAAAACTTAGGAGACTTCACATGGGTGCTTTTTTTTTGAAAATTCTTGAAGAATTCTAAAAGTCTCTGTACAAAAACAACTGTAGACATGAAATTGCATATCAGATTTGTTTAGTTTCCTGAAATACATGCAAACTAGAGATTTTATAATTATAATTCGGGACTCAGCTGGATTTATTTTTATGTGCAACATACTGATATTGATAGACATATGTCTCAGTTTTCTATAATCTATCCTGTGAAATGATAGATCACTGGTTCATAAAATGATAGATTGTCTCTGTTCAGAATTTTACTTACCTTGCTCAGAAGGTGGAGAACAGAAAAAGAATATTCACTATTTTTGGATTGTGACCTGTCCATTAAAATAAATAAATAAATGCAAACTTGTATTTTTAGTAGACCTGTCCTCAAACAGAACACATCCCTGTACACTTCTTCAGAAGTACATACATACCTGAAGAATTGAAAGTCTGTTTGTCTTATTTTTCAAAATACTACTGCACTTTGTATAAAAGCTCATATGTCTGGATGTACCACATGATTACCTCATAGCATGACCTATGTGTCCGGTTATTGTACCAATTATGTGCATATCAACAGCAATTCAAACTGAAAGACTGTAAGAAAGTCTGTCTGAAAGACTGTGTTTATCTGGTAGCAATTAGATCATAATTTTCTAAGCACATCATGGTTTCCAATTCCTCTTGCTTATTTCCCATGCTGCACATATTGGTGTAAAGGCACTTCAGCTGGGTTTTATGGCACACTATCTTTGAAAGAAACCTGAAGTTTCCCCCACTGCTTCCTAGAGGGAATTTCCCTGTTATCTCCTACAACGACAACATTTCCAAGCCCTTCTCTGTCCTGTTGACCTCGACCCTCTTCCCCCATCAAATTTAGTTGACATCTCTGAACCACGCACTCCACCCTAGCAAGCGACATTTTATCCTCTTCCCCCTTCATATCTAGTTTAAAGCTCTCTCGATGAGACCTGCCAGCTCCTGGCCTAGGATTTACCTTCCCCTCAGAGACAGGTGAGACCCAGCCACAGCCATCAGGCCAGGTGCCAAGTAAACCACCCCATGATCAAACCCAAAGTTCTTGTAGTGGCACCAGCCTTTCAGGCACTTATTCACTGTCCAAGTTTTCCTAGACCGCTCCATATCCCTCACCACCCCAGAAGGGAGGGAGGAAAATATGACTTGTGCTCCCACTTCCCCAACCAACCACCCTAAACCCCTGAAATATCTTTTGATAACTCTTTGATAGCAGGTTTCTCTGAGTGATTTCATCATTGCATGCTTGAAATATCAATAATTAATAATAATCAAAGGAAAGAACCAGACCTGTGAGTTTTTGGTGACATCTCTGACCTGGGCCCTATGGAGGCAGCACACCTCCTTAACTTTGTTTGGGTTTCCATATGGGGTACTCTACTCCCCTAAGAAAGGAATCACCTACCAGAATTACCCTTCTGTCTTTCCTGGCAGAAGCAGTCTCAAGTTGTGGGGATGACTGCCTGTCCCTAGTCCCCCTGTTAAGCTGATCCTTTTTTTGTTTCCCCACTCACATCCGCTTCAGTTTCCAACACCCAAGCCTATTACTTAGGCAGACCTGGGTAAACAGGGTAGGTAGGCACATGTTTTTAAAGTGTTTCACGGGAATGAAGTCATTACATTTACATTTTCTAAGCTGACACTTCAAAACAACTTGTTAAAGTGCTGCTTAAAAAAATATTCCACAGTGGCAAACTAGACAAGTTTGAAGTATTTCATTTGGAAGTAACAATTCTTCTTCCTTAAGTTTTTAAATATTTAATCCTGATTTGTATCCAGACAACACTTAAAACTTCTGAAGCTTCAGAAGGAAACATTCTACCTCTAGGGCCTGCCTATCTTTTTTAAAAACAGAAAATTTATAAATTATTATATATAATATATACATAATATATAATATATAGTGTATCCTGCCCCTGTATTAGGCATTGGTGAGGCCTCACATCGAGTACTGTGTTCAGTTTTGGGCACCTCAATACAGATAGGGCACTGAGGTGATGGAGCAGGTCCAAAGAAGGGGAACAAGACTTGTGAAGGGCCTGGAGAATACTGCCTATGAGGAAAAGCTGAAGGAACTGGCTGTTTAGTCTGGGGAAAAGGAGGCTAAGGGGAGACCTTATTGCTCTCTTCCAGTATCTGAAGGGTGCTTACAGTGAGAGTAGGCTTGGTTTCTTCTCACTGCTGACAGTTGACAGGACAAGGGGAAATGGCCTTAAGTTGTGACAGGGTGAGTTTAGGTTGCATATCAGGAAACACTTCTTTACAGAAGGGGTTCTTAGGCACTGGAATAGGCTCCCCAGGGAGGTGGTTGAGTCAACATCCCTAGATATGCTTAAAAACTGTTTGGATGTGGTGCTCAGGAATGTGATTTACTAGAGGGTTGATAGAGTTAGGGTAGTATGGTAATATCGTGGTTAGACTTTTGATGATCTTTAAGGTCTTTTCCAACCTGAGTGGTTCTATGAGTCTATGATCCTATATGAACTCAGAAAAATATACACTTCATATTTCTTGTTAAATTCAAAGACATTCTTAGGAAGGAGAAGTCTATTTACACAAAATCAAGCACATAAAAACACTAATAATCTAACATATAAATAGAAGAGATTGATTTCTAGTGCTACATGAACTCATTGATTTTCATTCTTACTAAATGGAAGCCACTTCTATATCTGAAAAGTCATGGCAACCCATACATTATCGAGCTACTTTTGACCTACAAAATACATTCGTAGTATTTTATTTTTTTTAAATAATTTAGTCTTGTTTTAATGGCAAAGCATAATGTAGATTATATTAACTGTCAAAATTTATGAAAAACAAATAATAGCAAATCTAATATTTGTTATGATTTTACATTAATTGAAAAGGATAAATACTAAAATTTTTTTAGAACTTCTTTAAGATAGAGTTTAAGTTGAAAATGCACTTCCCCTTTTATTTATTTATTTATTCTTAACAATTTTAATATGATATGTAAGTGATTGAATTGAGGGTCCCCGTGCCATTGTTGATCTAGTGCCCAAGACATAAATAATTTACAAAAAATATGGGTTTGAGATGAAAATAACTTGCTTGTCCTACTGAATCCATGCAATGTTATATGCTGCTAGCACTAACCTCCAGGATTTAATTCAAAAAAAGCAAGTCTTTTTCTTTCTGTCTTTCTTTTATTTTTTTCAGTTTAAGAACACATGAAGTACAGAGTTTTGAGTAAGTGGTCTCTAAAATCTTCCTTTAAAAGCTTCTTGAGGAAGAATAGCATGGCCTTTCAGTCAAGGATACCTCTAATTGTATTGGATTTACTTGACATTTTCCTAGGATATAAGGATGTGATGAGAAAACTGAATGTGACAATAAAGTGAAGTTTTTGACATTCTCTTGGTCTCTAGTGAAGTTAGAACAGTACAATTAAAGAACTAGTACCTCCCAGGATGCAGCAATTGCTTTTCTCAATTTTTTTTCTTTGTTGAATATGTTGCAGATAGTATTTTCATCTCAGGATTCTAGCAAACAAATTGCTTCTTTTTAATGTACTGAAGAATTTAAAGTAATACAACCAAGACAATGGGAAGATGAGTCATTTCTGAGTTGCTAAAGCAAATGAATAAAATTAACATTGAAATTGTGGTTACATTTGAATAAGCATCCTTGCACACTAAAGTTTCCAGTAAAAAAAGAAAAAGAATTTATACTCTGTTCCAAATTATTCAGTCTACTTTAAAGTGCTAATACAAAAAGAGAAACTTTGATCGTTACTTGGCTTCTGTGTTGTCCTGTGGCATACAAACACAGATTTAAGACAGAAGTTATTGTGAAGAGAGTTTAGTTCAATCAAAATTCCTCAAATTTGGATCTGTGCAAATTTGGATCAAGTAGCTCAGCACCATAGTCGTTCAATCACTACCCCCTCCCATTGAGATATAGGAGAGAAATGGGGAAAAGAATTAGAACTCATAAAAAAAGACTCAGAAAAAGCAAACAAACAAGAACAAAAACCTATTTGTCATGATAGAAAGGGAGAGAGAAATAATAGTGTTCATAATAATGTATGTATTTACAGAGCAAGTAATGCACAATGGAGTTGCTCACCATGCAGTGACCAAAGCCAAGGCAGTTCCTGAGTTTCATCCCAGACAACTTCACACAGTTTTCTAGTTTTTGCATGTCATATGATATGGAATATCCTTTTGGCCAGTTGTCCTTGTTCTGTCACCTTTCAGCTTATTTTACATTCCCAGCCCCATCACTAGCAGAGCAGCACAAAATGCTGAAACATCCTTGTCTCTGTACAGCACTGCTCAACAACTAAAAGATTGCTGTGTTATCAGTACTGTTTTTCTACTAAAGACAAAACATTGCTGTATACCAGACACTATGAGGAAAATCAGCACTTTCTGAGTTGAAACCAGGACAATGACTTAACGTGGTCATGCCAGATTAGAAAAGGAATGAACATTCCTGTCCCATCATAGATATTTTTTTTTCCCAGAGCCACGATTTTTCAAATTCAGAAATATATCTATCACACCAAAAAAAATTGCTCACATAACATGTGAAACAAAAATCTTCCAGAAAAACAAAAACAGTAAAAAGGTAAACAATGCAAGTGAAAAAGGAAATAAATCTGGAACTAACATCTATCAAAATAATTACAAATAAGGAAAAGCAATTTTTTTCATTTACGACTTTAGCAAAGACTAAAATCGCTCATATGTTTTATTTTTCTAATTATTTCATTTCTACTGCTTTTTTACCATCATTCCACATTGTCTTGGAGTATGAAGTAAAGAACTGTATAACTAAATGCATATGTTTAAATCTGATATTGCTATTTACATAATTTAGCAAATAATGGTGAGACACGAGAACAAATAAAGCTGTAAATAATTTAATTCCTTGAAGTAGACACCTTAATAGATCAAATGTACAATCTATATACATATACAAGGAAGGTATATTCACTCAGTGAATTCTGAACACTACTATATTTTCTGAAGGTTTCTGAAAATATGTATTTTTAAACAAAAGCAGAACAAAAGGCAAACTTAGCCAACATACTTGATTGCTAAATAAGTTTTTTAATTCCAAAATAAATCTTCTTATAGAATAGGATAACTCCTTAATTCCTTTTCAGTATTTCTCTTGATTTTTCCCACTGTGTTCTCCTACTGCCCCAGCAGTCACTGTTTCATCATGATAGGAACTTTTATGTGCAGCAATGTTGTCAGTACTTCTCAAGGCAGCAGGTCCTTAAAGGCCCCTGCTAGCACTCCATCCTTCTAATATATCTATGCCATGCCACACCTTATCATGGAAATGCTCACTCTCTCTCCCCTCCCCCACAGTCCTAATTTAAAGGCGTTTAATTAAGAATGGTGGGTTTACATTTTCTTCTGCAGAATGAAGTAGGTTAAATTCCTATTTATGGAAAACAAGATTTACTTCAAAAAAGGCAATTTGGCTCAGTGCTCATTTATTCTACTGAAAAAAACGTCCACTTCTCTCTAGTACCACTGCAATTATGAGTTAGAAAAACTTCATTTCATGTTGCTTACTCAAAATACTTCCATGTCAGACACCGTTTTGTCTGACAGCCCCTCTATGTCCATCAGTCACAAGGCAACAAAATGTAATGGGTTATTGGTGGGAAAGTTCAACCTCTGCTGCCATACCACCAACATCTCCCTCTGATGTCTTGGGCCAACATCATAAAGCAGGAGGAATTACTTTTGGAGCAGCCCTCAAATATTTAAATTCAACAACAACTTGTCTATCATTGCCCCTTAGTTCATCAAAGAATTTTGTTGTTCTAGGAATAGCTGCAGCATGTCAAACACCCACAATAACTACATACAAATGGAAAGGATTTAAGCATGTTGATAAGTCATCTACAGCGGAGACTTTGCTTATATTTGTATGGCACATTGAATAGTTCTAGAAATAGCACATTTATTGTCAAATCTCTGTCATCTATATGTTTTCAAATATACCTCCAAGACATCTATTAGGCTGAAATTTTAGAGGCTTTCTACAGTAACTTCTTGTGTCTTCTCATGCATTTATATATATATATATGATAATTTCCCTGTTAACTTTTTTGCATTTTCCTGTTGTTGCTCTTTATGTAATTTAAGATTTGGGTAGCAGAGGCAAATTCCAGTTTCATAATTTTCTTGTGAATGGCACAGTAAGTCCTTGAAACACAGAGATATTGCACAAATGTACTATGAATATAAATAACAAATAAAGTACAGACCAATACAATCAAGAGCAATGGTGACTAATTTTCCTAAAAGATCCTCAAAACATCACAGAGACAGTGGTTTCAGGCTACATGGCATTTTCCCAAATCTAAAAAGACTATTTAACTGATTTATCACCACAATCAAGGCCTTAGTTTTATAGCTGTATTTTCATTAGTTTTGTGCTTTGTTAGGTACTGTTGTGGTTTCACTTTGATAGACAGCTAAGTTCTACCGTACTGCTCTCTCACAGCCATCCTAAAGGAACAGGGGAAGAAACAAGCTTAATGGATTCAGACAAGGACAGGGAAACAGCTCACCAGTTACCATCACATGCAAAATTGACTCAGCCTAGGAAGCGTAATGAATTTGCCTATTGCCTACTGCTAGTAAGAGACTAGAGCAGTCAGAAAACTAAAGACAAATTAAAAACATCTTTCTACAGTCCACACTTCTACATCCTCCCTGCGGCAGTGCAGGGGAATGAGGGCTATGGACAATCCACCATGCTGCTTCTGCAGCCCCTTCACTTACTTCTGTCAAAGCCGAGGTTTCTAAGAAGGAATAAACCACTTACGGGATTGTGTCAAAGAACAGGAATATTGAAGAGGAAGAAGTATATTATAGCACTGGTTACCTGCAGCTTGTAGCAGATCATCTCCACATGGAACAAACACATTCAAGAGTAAGTTCTGAGTAGATAAAATCCTTTTGCATGTACAGAAATTTTTCTGACAGTGGTAAGATTAGATCTTGCCCTCAAAGGCAACTGGTGTCTGATACCAGTTACAAACAGTTGCAAAAAATTAACATATCCCCTATCTTACAAGTATATCATAGTATAACAAACAGTGGGTTGCACCTGTATTTGCCAAGAAGTAGCAAACAACAGAGCTATGTCTTTTCCTGATTTATTTTATGAAAATATGTGTGAGCAGATTGGAAAGTCTGTTTTGAAAAGATAAAGAGTAGACTATCTTGCTGACTGATTTTACACAATAGTGTAGAATGTTCAATCAACTTTCTACCTTTTTAAGAATATGTGGAGATATTCTTAGATTTTCTCAATAAGTTAAACCATGGTATATTTTGTTTTCCAGGAGACAGAAATATGTAGAGTACTCAAAAAAGACGCTTATATCCCTGATCAACTGTTGATACTGTTCCTCCTAGTAAGAAAGATATCACTATTTTATTTTATTTATCTTCTCATTATTCAGAGTCTGCAGACTGAATTTTCTTTCCAGAGCTATGAAAGAAATAAGAATTCAGGCTCAAGAAAGGATCTGTAGTTTTAACTAAGATAAAAGCATTGCTTAATCCAAATCTCTCCTAATGGAAACTACTTCAGATATTATTATTTTTTGTGCGTAAATAATGTTGTAGAATGACAGAATTGGTTGAGTAGGAAGAGACCCTTAAGGATCACCCAGTCTGACTCCCCTGCGATGATCAGGGACATCCACATCTACATCAGAGTACTGACCAGTCTGGCCCTGAATGTCTCCAAGGAGGGGCATCGGCCAGCTCTCTGGACAGCCTGTTCCAGTACCATTTTTACTGTAAGAATTTTTATTCTTACATAAAAAACTCCCTTCTTTTTGTTTGAAACCATTTCCTCTTGTCCTATTTGAACAGACCTGGCTAAAGAATCAATCCTGTTCTCCTCTGAGCCTTCTCTTCAGGCTGAACAGCCTCAGCTCTCACAGCCTGTACTCATTAGGCAAGTCTTCCATCCCTTGGATCATTTTTGTGATCACACTCCAGCAGATCTATGTCCCTCCTGTACTCTGACTCCACATCTGGCTGCAGTACTGTAGTTGAGATCTTATCCTCACAGAGCAGAGAGGCAGGATCACATTTCTTGACCTGCTGATAATGCTTCTGTTGATGCAACCCAGATTACAATTAGTTTTCTGGACTCCGAGATCACATTACTGGCTCATGTCCATCTTGTCCACCACCATCCACAGTTCTTTTTCTGCTAGGCTGTGGTCAATCATTTCATCTCCAAACTTGTATTTATAGCGTACATTGCCTCGACCCAGAGGCAAGACCTCGCACTCTGATATGTTATCATTTCACCCTTCTTCAGTCACCTACATCAGCTTCCTCTAAACTTCCTTGAGTAACTTGTGATTGTCTGCATCTTTCTTCTACTGGGTAAACTAATAATGGCCACAGCAATCCAGATATGGTCTCACCAGTGCTGAGTAGTAACAAAGGTTCTCCTTCCTTTTTTTTTGCTGAACAACATTCTTCCTAGTGTATTACAAGATTATAAGACTGTAGGGGTTGGAAGGGATTTCTTGAGATCATCTAGTCCAACTCATATGCTAAAGCAAGTTTTCCTCATGTTCAAATGGAACTTTCTGTCTTCCAGTTTGTGTCCATTGCCTCATTGCCTAAAGAGTTCACTGTTTCTCAAGGCCAGTCTGCTGTCCACCAGAGTACACAGGTCCTTCTCTGCAGAGCTCTTCTCAACAGATCTGCCCCTAACCTGTACTGATGCATGTCGTTATTCCTCCCCAACTGTAGGACTCTGTACTTGCCCTTGTTAAACCATATCAGGTTCTTCTCTGCCCAGCTCTTCAGATTGTCCAGATCTTGCTGAATGGCAGCACAGATGGCCTCTTCTCCCAGGTTTTTATCTTCAATAAACTTGCAGAGGGTGCATTCTATCCATTCATCCAGGTCATTAATGAAGATGTTGAACAAGACCAGAGCCAGTACCAACCCTTGGGAACACCACTAGCTGCAAACCTCCAACTAAACTTTGTGTCATTGTTCACAACACTCTGAGCTCTGCCAGACAGCCAGTTTTCAGTTCACCTCACTGTTCACTCATCTGTCCTATGCTTCCGAAGCTCAAGCATGAGGGTGTTATGGGAGACAATGTCAAATGCCTTGCTGAAGGCAATGTACACAACATCCACTGCTCTTGCATCATCTACATAGCAAGTCATGACATCGTAGACAGCTATCAAATTGATCAAGCAGAATTTCCCCTTGATGAATCCATTTTGACTACTCCTGATAACTTTCTGATCATTGTCTGCTCAGACAATCTTGTGGATATTGTCTTTCTTTGTAGAAATATTTAATCTAGAAATATAAATGTATTTAAAATGTACACCTTCTCCACAAGAAGGGGGTTCATATCATTTACTCTTTCCTGTCTCACTTTTCTTTTTAACCAGAAGTTGATTATGATGATTACAAGATTAATGGTTAGTAAGCATAAGAGGGCTATGAAAAACAGGAGTTCAAGACTGGGAGTGCTGGAAACAGTATGTGTAAAAATCCTCAATGTGTTCTGTGGGCATTTTACTATTGTAAAAATGTTAACCCCTGAATAATTCAAAAAATGCCTCTCTGAAGTCAGTGTAGGACATTGTCATTCTCTGTATGTCTTCTGTATTTTCAGGGAATAAACAAATTATAGTCTAGTGCATTGCCTTACCTTATTTAAGTGCGTAAGTTCCTTTTGAAGACAGATGATAAAAGCTCCTACTTTAAAAACTGTCAGCCTTCTGTATATGCCTAGCTTTCTTCTGCCACGTTTGTAGTTACTTAGGCGTTTATATGCAATTAAAAAACAAAAAACAACAAAACAAACAGAAATTTCCCACAATCAAGCATGCTTTGCTCATGATAGCAGCAACTGTTAAACAATTCCATAGTTTTCGTGTTGATTTGAGTTTCTCATTCCTGATCTTCCTATGTTGTTCCATCCTACTAAGGAAGAGATGTGGGTGAGCAGATGGATGGGCAAAGCTAATCCACCAAAACATGGAACTGTACTGAAGAAAGGAATATATTACTCTCAGTAGAATTGAGTTCCCATACTATATACAACTTTGAGGAAATTTTCATCTAAGCTGCATGTAAGTGTTTTGGATTTAATGTGTTTTTGATTTAATATCATTCCTATATTCAGGCTTTATTACTGCTGATTAAGATGAAGTTTCTTATAACATTTAATTTTTTTTCTTTGTTGGAGATCAGTGAATTCACTGTGATATACTTTTTGTAGCAGGAAAAAAGAAATTAAATCAAGAAATCTGTAACACAGCATGTTTTCCCAAGTTTTTCCATCTCTTAAAATGACATTTTCTATTAGTACAAGAGAGTTTTGTTACGGTTCTTGTAGGTATTTCGCCCCAAATTCCTCTGCTTCTGAATTTAATTTTCACAAAATTCGACAAGCATGTGAACTTAGTACATTATACAGAGAAAAAGAGTGAAAGGAAGAATTTTGTAGAACTGGAACCCTAATAGACTGTTCTTTCATTGTGTAAGGAAAATGAAAATCATGAAACTTAAATACATTATTCTAGTGTGCTCACTGATAACTCTGAAACAGACTAGAACTTTTAGTTCTAGTTCCAATGGATAAGAAATCTCCACTGTGAAGATACTGAATACTCAGAGGAACAAGGCAGTAAACAACCTTATCTCTGGAACTAGCTTTAAAGTTAGTCATTGCTCTGGTTTCCAAAGGTCTCTCTCAATCTCAGTAATGAAGGAAAATGAAGTCAAAAAAACTAGGCAGAAAAATGTTGAAGAATCATACAAACTGTGAAGAGTAAAGAGTCAAAAAGCATAAAAGAGTAAGAAATACAATTTCTTGAGGAAAAAATAAAAAAAAGACAGTATGAATGCTTCATAGCTTTAGAGACAATATGAATTCTCCTGTGGCTACAAATTTCAGAGGAGCTTTCAATGGAAACTTCATAATATTTTTATTTTAAGGGAAATCTTTAAATTTTATTGTAATGGAGCTCAAGCAACACTGGTTTGCCCTACTTGTTGTTCCAGTTCTTTATGGCAAGGTTGCTGAATAGTCCAGAGTACTTTCCAGATGTTGACAGCTGCATAGAAAAGATGTCTCTGTAAAGAAGATCATGTTGCACACTGAGTAAATATTTTTTAAAACAAAGAACTAACCATTTGCAGTTCTGTAGGTTGTCACTGGAAAAACTGCTACATGTCTTTTATTTCTGTTTTGTTAATGCTGACCCTCTCTCTTTCTGAATGATGTATGTTTTACCTCCAGATTCAAAAGGTTCATTTATCTTCACATTCCTGAGATCGTGTAAGGCTTAATATGTAACATTCACAACCACTAATAATTTACATAGACAGTGAAATTAAATACCTAGTAAGAATTGTTCACATAAAATTTGTACACTAATAGCCAGTTGCATTGTTCAAAGTCGGCACCAGGTTAAAACCATGTTCCAGTTAGTGTCATCATCATGAACAAGAGCTACTGGACACTACATATTGTCTTCATTTTCCCCTTTCATCTCTTTTATTTGAGTTGATGGGGTTTTGTTTAATGCCTTGTTTGGGGTATTTTTGGTATTGTGTGAGTGGAAAAGGGGTGAGGGTCATTAGGTTTGATATCTGCTATTAGCTACAGATCCAGCTTCATCCCTCCTCTAACAGGAAAAAATAAATCCATGTTGTATTCATAATTAGTGGATGAACTTGTCAACTGCCTTCCAATTTCTGTAATTTTTATGTGAGAAATAGACTAAATTAGATCAGAACAGAGTTTAATCTCCTTACCACACATTCCTAGTAAATCTTGAGTGACTATAACTTTTGTAACAGCTTGTTGCACAGCTTAGAGCTATTTTCCTTAGAGCTGTACATGTATTATTCAATATGAAATCTAAAATTTTCCTGATGCTGCTTTTCTATACTTTATCCTGACCTCTTTCTGAGATAAATTTCAGTAATAAACAAAAGAATTTCTACTTCAAACAGCTTAATGAGGACTTTAGTTTTAAGAGAGTGAAAATCTCCATTGTCGCCTTTTCAGTTAAAAGAGAGTTTTACCTAGTCAGCATGGGCGTAATAAAGGTTATATGAACTTAATTAAATACCAGATTGAGTCTGCGAGGATTAGACACCCCTAATGAATTGCAAATAAAGGAAATGTGAGAAAATGTGAATCTTCTTGTATAGCAACCAAGAACCTATTTTTTTTTAGTGATGAATGGGACGTTTTTTATAGATGTCTGTAAAGCTGCAAGGACTACTACTTTCAACATCTTCATCAATTACCTTGATGAGGGGGTAGTGGCCACCCTCAGCAAGTTTCCTGATGATATGAAGTTGGGAGGATTGGCTGACACACCTGAAGGCTGTGCAAGACCTGGACAGGCTCGAGAGCTGGGTAGTCAGAAACCAAATGAAATTTAACAAAAGCAAGCGTAGAGTCTTGCACCTAGGAGCAGGAGTACAGATAGTATTTTCCTATAACCCTTCAGTAGCAGTGAGGGATACTGAAAAGACCAGGAAAACCTATCTGGAAAATACGTGGCTAAGAGACTGGTGCCATTGCAGGAATTTTGTTTTCTTTTTACCATGCAGTGTGAACATTCTTCACCTGGTCTGATGGGAACTGGAAGGGCTTGTTGAGAGGACCTCAAACTAGATACAAAGGGGAAGGGAATGAAACAAGTCTCACTAGAGATGAGCCCAGGAAACAATGCCAGTGTTTGGGGGTGATGGTTATGGCTCAGCTGCTGTGCATCTATACCACTGCACTTGGGATGGGCAACAAAACAAAGGAGTTGGAAATAATCATATAGCAAGCAAATTATGACTTAGTTGCCATTACAGAAAAATGATGGGATCACTCACATGACTGGAGTGGTGCAATGGATAGCTCTAAACTCTTCAGAAGTGATAGGCAAGGGAAGAAAGGCAATGGCCTGGCTGTCTATGATAGAGAACATTTTCATGTTGTTGAACTCAGGGCTACAAATGGTGAAGTTGAATCTCTATGGGTAAGAATCAAGGCGAGGGCCAACAGGTTTGACATGCTGGTCAGAGTCTGTTATAAACTGCATAACCAGGATGAAGAAACTGAAAAGGCATTCTGTGAGCAGCTAGCAGAACTTTCACAGTCACCAGCCCTTGTTCTCATGGGAGACTTCAATTTTCCCTGATATGGACAGAGAAAGCAGTCTAGGAGATTTCTGAAGTGTGTGGAAGATAAATTCCTGACAGCTGGTAAGAGAGCTTTCCACGTAAGGTGCATGGCTTGAGCTGCTGTTCACAGAGAAGGACTGGTGGGAGAAGTGTAGGCCTCAAGTTGCTCCAGGAGAGGCTCAAGTTGTATAACAGGAAAAGCTTCTTCTCTGGAAGAATGGTCAGGCATGAAACAGGCTGCCCTGGAGGTGTTCAAAACACATGTAGATGTGCTACTAATAAACATGGTTTAGTGGGCGACATTGGTGGTAGGTGGATGGTTGGACTAGATGATCACCTTGATTTCAACAGAATTTTTTTTTGCAAAATTGTGCAAAATGTTTTCATTCAATTAAGTGAACAAATAAATTTTTGTACCTGTATGTAGTTGATAAACATCTAATATTTTTTCCCTTATGATCACAGTTAGAAAATAAAACCCACTTTTTATCCTCAGAATTAGAATTTTAAATTCCTTTTCAGGAAAAATATTCTTCAGTTTTTGCACCTGACATACAAAACTGAATTCTGTATCTTAGAGGGAAACCTGATTTCTCACCTCAAAAATCTGGATAGTAGAAACATCTGAGAATTCATTTGAGAAACTGACTTTTTGGTCAGTTAGACAAGAATGATAAAACATTTTCCTTAAATACCTTATAAATTATCTTTACCATTTTCTCTTTTCAAAAACCAATACATATGCTGTTCATCCACTATATATATATGTGTGTGTGTATATACAGTATATTTGCTTTTATTTAATAAAAATAATTATTTATTGTCCATCTATAGCAGGTTAGTTTCTATCAAATGTTATTTCTTTGAAACAAGGGATACACCATTACAAATGTTTTATTAGTTTATTTTTTAATTTACACATTGTCTCTGATTTGAATATCTCAGTTTCATATTTAAAATGTGTCTGCTCTCGATTGGTGCTGTAATTACTCTATACATGTGAAACAATCTGAAAGAATGTTAAGATTTCTACAGTATATGATTTGATAATCATAACTCTGTCTTAAATACTATTTAGCCCTTCAGATTAGGGAAAGTAGTCAATTTTATTTTTCCTTGCATTAACATATCTCAGCTCAATCTCTTTTCTGTGCTGTGATGCTGGATCACTGCTAAATGTCCCCTTTCCCTTGATTTGTTCTCACAAATGTTTGTGCACTGGAGTGAGTGCTATCCAGATGGGACTGGACACTCTTTAGTCTATGCGATTCATTAAAATCTAAGACCTCAGCATGAGTCACACAAAACACAAAGCCCATCTGCTGAATAATCATGTTTTGGGCTCAAATACGTGAACTTGCCTTGGGCAATTGCAAAGCATGACATTTGATTATGATAAATGGGAGTAGAACAAGTTGTCAAGATGGTACCGCTGCAGTTGAGGTACACAAGCGTACTTGAAGATTTATTAGTGTAGACAGTCAATAAGATATCAGAGAAAAGCCTGCCAGATACAGAACTATTATTTCAGCCTGGCAATTCAGCCCACTGGATTTCGCTGCAAGGAACATTCCAGAAAAGCTGCTCCCAAATTGGATTTATTAACACGGGTCAAAATGTCAGACAGAATGAACAAAAAGGCTATATATTCACAGGGCACTTTAGCATAAAATAAGCCCAGCTAACCAGCAACAGATCATATCAAAGCTATTGTCTGCTCACACTTCATTGACTGATTCAGTCCACTGCTGACTACTTAAGGTATTTTTCCTCCAAAGTGCACCTCTAATTTGTAGAACCCATGAATTCAAGGCACTTCGGAAGCTGGCCATATGGCTATAAAACCAGTTATCATACACATGTTGAAATGACACAATGAACATTTGAAAATAAATAATACTGGGCAAAAGCTGGAAAAATCAGTAGAATGTTACAAAATTGAACAATTTTTCAAATATGAATGTCTCCATATATTTCACAAAAAGTACCAATGCAGTAATTTACTTTAAGTATTCAAATTTATTTTTAAAATCCTCTCTCTCTCTCTGTATATATATATATATACACAAATGTGAATGAATTTGGCAGCATTTTTAGATGCTGCAAATGCTGGACTCTGTATGCATTTCGCATACATCATCTGTATTCCTGTTCTATTGAGAAGAGTTAACAAATCTAATTTAGCCTGAAGCAATGGCTTTGCTGCTTCAATTCAGTGAGAAGTTTTAGGTTTGGAAACTAAATTACATTTTGGAAAGATAAAGTACAAATACTGAACATTACAGATGATCAGCATTCCATGATACACAGCTATCAGAAAAGTTTTTTGCCTTTCAGAACAACAACAACAACAAAAAGTCTTATCTCTAGCAATGAATCTGTCTATGTTAAACTCGTCAGTAATATAACTGCGATTAGAACGGTGGGTAATTTGCCAGAGTAATTTGTTTATCATGGATAAGTAATGAATTACCATGGAATGCACACAGTTTGCATAGGTTTGATTTACATAGAAAGATTTACAGGGAAGCACCTCCATAGAAACTGCAGTGTTAAAATGCTAAAATGCTTCACCAATTTGATGAGAGCTGTTTCAGAAGTTACCTGGCTGTAACGAGAAAAGTTCTTATATGACTACTGAATACAAATAGGAGAAAATGTCTGCCAGCTTGAAAACTCATTAACCAGTCCTGGGAACTTGAACTTAAACCTAAGAGCTTGGTCTGGGAATCAGGAACATCCTCGAAATGCAGCTGAAAATCTCATATCAGAGGGACCCTGAAGATACCATTAAAAAAACAAGAAACCTAGGAACAATTTAACAACAGAGAAACTGGTAACTGATGTGAGAAATAAAAATTTGATTAAAGAAGATAAAAAAAGGCAAGATACATCATTTCCTATCTATTTCAGGGAGAGGCCTGAAATGAACAACTCTCATTGGTTTCACATATAGCTGGCTTCTTATCACCTATTAAGGCAAAAGGGCTTGATTTTTACCCAAGTTAGAGCTTCTCTGAGAAAATTTCCATTCTGCTAAGAGTCATCTTTATTACTATTATTTTTTAGTTCTCATCAAACAGATTTCAGCTTTGCTGAATTGTCAGGTTACCTCTGTGACACCAAGTCCTAAATTCTGTGACGCTCCACACCTCACGTCATGGATCAAATTCAAAGCGAGACTCTGTCCCTTACTTAAGTCTTGCTTCTTGGCCTATTCCTGGGAGTGGGTAGTCTGTTCTGAAATTGGTTTTAGACCCTTTTAGACCAGTCACCTCTCTAATATCAGTTTCTTAATTAAACTTCCTTGAGATTGTTATGACATAGAAACCCCATCTGGTGTATCTGTTTTACATATATATACAAATATATAAACATAATTTTAATATGTGTAGTTGCTGTAAGTCTGTTCTTGGTTTTGGTAAATCCTGACATGAGTGTAGATGTAGTAAGAGTGAACATCTGTAACAAGTATGTTTGCTGTTACAGTATTCTTCTGTATATGCGTAGATACTGTCATAATATTCCTGATAAGTCTGTTGAACCTAGAGTCATTCACAGGGCATATCTACTGCTATATTACTTATTTTCTGTCTTCATATTGACTTTCTAATACCATCAATTGCTGTTGCTGTTAACCTGTGCTACATCATTAATACCTGTTACATATGTGTTTCCTGGTAACATCTGTAATACCTTTATATCCACATGTTTAGAAAATACATGTGATTTATATCCCTATATGTTTAGGGAAGTGATTGTCTCACCAGTAGCACTAGTGAGACTGCACCTTGAATACTGTGTTCAATCTTGAGTCTCTCACTAAAAGATATTGAGTTTCTGGAACATGTGCTGAGAAGCACAACAAAACTGTTGAAGGAATTAAAAAGTGGAGGGAATTAGGATTCTTTAGTCTGGAGAAAAGGAGGCTGAGGGGAGATCTCATTGGCCTGTAGAGCTACCTGAAAGGAGGTTGTAGGGAGGATGGTGCTGGACTCTTTTATCTGGTGACATGTGATAGGACACAAGAAAAGGCTTCAAGTTGTTTAAACTAGATATCAGGAAGACTTTCTTCACAGAAAGGTGATTAGGCACTGAAACAGGCTGCCCAGGGAAGTGGTGGAGTAACAATCAGTGGAAGTATTTAAGAGATATGTGGACATGGCTCTAAGGGACGTGATTTAATGATGGGTTCTGTTAGGTTGATGGTTTGGCTTGATCTTAAGGGTCTTTTCCGAGCAAAATTATTCTATAATTCTATTTAGGTATATATACACATATTTGTCTTATAGTACTTAGTGCTAATAATAACAATAGTACTAGTGGTAATTTGTGTTCATATATAATAAGTGGGGATCTTAGGAAACAAGGCCTCCATGTCCTTGTGTATCACAGGATAATATAAACTCACTTTGTGATTTCTGCATGCATGTGGGTGAGATAAATCCCTTAGATTTTTCATCATGATACAAGTATAAGAATCAGCTTATCTGATCACCTTTCTTCTGCTCATGTGTGAAACATATTGGTAAATTACTGAAGGTGAATTTTTTATCTTTTTTTATGCTCCTGTGAACAGTATAGTTTTCCAAGGCAATCAGATCAGAAACTTCCAAAAGCTTACTGAAGCACTCTGAAATTTTGTAATAAATGCAACGATTGAAAAATAAAAATGTTCTGCTTCTCACTATAATTTCCAAAAGATGTTGCATGGCCATATATGTAAGATCTATGACTCCTGTGTGGAGTTATCAAATTTTCAGTACCCACAGTTTAACTCTCTTATTAATAACTTTTCAGAAATTGTGGTGAAATATGCATTCTGCATTCCAAAAACTTGGTTTGGTTTATAAATGAGAAAGCAATAAAGGCTTAGTGCGGAAACTTACAATTTTATATTCATTTTTGGTAAAATGATGGAATGCTGTGTCTCATAAACCCCAAACCTCTAATTCAAATATCAGTCAAGCATTTGAACAGATTCTTCAATAAGTCCTTTATGCTTTCCTCACTGAACTACAAGAGAAAAGCATCCTCTGCAATATGAAAGAACATCTGGAGGGAAAAAACAAGAGGCAAAAATGAAAGGCAAGGAAAGACAAGGAAAAAGGCAAGGCAAGGCAAAGCAAGGCAAGAAAAGGGTATTTTATTACCCTTAAAAGTAAAAAATATTATGATGCAGTTCTTCCAACAGAAGCTCAGACTATCTCAGAAAGTATATTTTGCAAAACCATTTTGCTTATTAACTTTTTTAAAGTGATTTTTTCTCCTTAATCAATAGGAAAATGCTGTTTTTATTTTCAAAAGTATGTACTTGTAAAACCTCTCAAGGAATGCCATTGATAAGCTGAGGAAGAATTCTTTTTTAAAGGAAGCTATAAAAAAAAAGATAAAGTACAAAGGATAAAAAAAATAATGATCAAATAAGTCATCACTTGTAATAGATTTTTTAATGTTGATTCAGATGTACCTGAATTTTGAATTAAACAATTTGTTTATTAGTTCCTTTGTATTGATGTGGCCTAATACTTAAGCCAACAGTTTAAGTAGCTTCAGAGTTATTAAACCCAGAGAAGTGCATTCATGCTGAAAGTTAGATTTTAGAAGGCAATCACAAATAAATGTTTTTAAGATGAAGAATTATATTTGCACAAATCAGTAATTAAACTAGATAGGAAAATGTTATATAAAATGTTAATGAACTTGCTCTTTTTTTGCTGTGGAATTGCTAAACATCAGCAATATTTTTGAAATATAAGCTACATGTATGTATTGACAATATAATTTTAACTGATGATTCTTTATTCTAAAAACACCAAATTTTATTGCTAAAAAGAAGCAACATACTACAATATTGCACACAGGAGTTTTATTACATTAATCTATACTCTTTGTAAAAGATATATAGCACATGTACCCCTACACAACTTATACTCCCCATATAATGCTTGAAAGGTGGATCAGAGTTCTCTTCTATGCAATAATATGGGACAATATCTGGAATATTTTTCTTGTTTTCAAATACAGTATTTAAGACTGTATTCTTTCACTGGCCAAAGAAGAGAATGTTTACTTCTTTCTGTGGACCCCTTCCTAAATACACTTTCTTCATGTAAGCCATAGTTTAAAGACCTTTCTCAGTAGGTTATAAAATGGTTCATCATGTATGAAACACAGCCAGTCAGTATATTTATATTTATATTTATCCTGCACTTGGTTTCTGCAGTTTTTTCTCATGTAGTTTCTCATTAAATCTTGTCTTAACTATCTCTTGTGCATTCATACTCTTTTCCCTCTATGTATGTGTAGTGAAGCATTCACATCCCCCACTGTGAACAGTGATCACTGGTTCCCTGGCTCTGATCTGGGCCCCAGCTGCTAGACAGGAGTGGTCCTGTCTTGAAGCGGCTGGAGGAGGTGGCCACAATCTTAATTTCACAAGAAAAAAAGACTGGTTTTTTTCTTTTTTATAAAGATTTTGAAGACAACATCTAACTTCTAGTAGAATTCAGCAACATTTTTGTAGTTCCACTAAACATAAACTTGGCCCATCGTGCTTTTCCTTGACGTAAAAAGCTGAAATATAAAAATGCCTATAAAAATATAGGTCTCATTTCAATCAAAATTACACAGTCTGAATCTAATACGCTTCTAGTAGATTTACTGTGGCTGTGGTGTGTTGTTTTTTTGTTGTTGTTGCTTCTTTGGTTGTTTTTTTGTTTTGTTTTGTTTTGTTTTGTTTTTTGTTTTGTTTTGTTTTACTTTGTTTTTAACATAGTGTTTTTGATTTTACTATATGGAGATCAGAATTTGTGTTGTAGTCTGAATGTAAGTTAAAGCATTATGCATATAAAGAAAAGGCAAGTGAATGCTGTTGGAAGGTTAGAAAAGTCAATAGACAGAGCAGAAAATAAAGCAGTAGGAACAGTCTTAGAAGAACTGTAATTGTCATTTTGAGAAGAGAGAGAGGAATACTGCTGAGAAACTGTTGCTCATGTTACATACTACAGAAAGAGAGTTAATCAACCTTATGACTGCTGGAAGTGCATGCTGAACAGCTCTAAAATGCAGATCTGGTTTGTATACCTGGGGTAAATCTAACCCTTTTCTGAGTTAACTAACTTTCCTTTGACATGGCAAGGTACTGAAAAGAGATGCACTGTTCACTAAAACATTACCCTTTGCTTTGTGTTTTCTTTAGTGCTAAATTGAGCATGAGTTTGGCAAATATGAACTTTTTCTCAGAGGAAGTCATGAATATAATTCCCATCTGTTGATACCTGATGACATGAGTCATTTGTTATGTGGAAGGTTTTACCAGGAAATTGTTTCCTCATACTATGCTGTGGTATGTTGCATTATAAGGATAGTAAGTTAATTACTAAGCAAAACAGGTACTACAGTCTGAAAGCTTTGATTTAAAAAAAATATATATATATTGTATATTTTATGAAACTATATATTCATTTTAGATAGGACATTATCTACTATTTTCACCTTGATTTTATTTACTTTTAAGATCATTAATGCAATCAATGAACTACAGTATTGTTTCAAGTGACATTTCCTACAAGAAAAGTGTATGTGATTTTGATTTTTAGTCATATTTTTTTTTATCAAGACTGTTTCTCATAAGTGCATTTTTCTGTTTATCTTTTTGATAGCTCAGTGTCGCTATAGCATGAATTGCTTACTGGAGAATGTTCAGTTTTAGATAAGTCTGAATTTTAGTTCACTTTTATCTGACATTGCCCTGTTTAAACCTAGTAAATGACAGATTCAGATACTCATACTCACAGGTACACACTGTCTTAATTTAAGTATAGTTTCTCTGTATTCTTTGAAATAAAACAAAAGACCTCCTTCAGACTGGTATCTGTAGAACTGAATGGGATTCATTTTGGGAGATTTGTGTATTTGCCATAGTTATAAAACTAATCCCCTGAGAAATGCTTAAAATCAAACAGATAAAAATGCTGTGACAGAACCTTCAAAACCTCTTGAAGCCTCTATAAAATTAATTGCTAATAGAAAGGATTAAGTACAAAAATTCTGATTTTTGTCATACATTTTGGAATAGCTGTTCACTAATACAGGACTATGAGACAAGGAACCTTTAGGATGAGCAACAAGAAAGTTTGTCTGGAACCACAGAATTAAGTAAAGACACTTCCACCTTGTGGAAGAGTAGTATGTGAACATTTATTGTATATATCACATGGCTGTCATTGTACAGCTGCAACTCTTGGTGGCTTGTATTGAACATCATTAATTTCGTTGGAAAGTTTGGTTTGGACTAGTTGTTTACTGCACTTTTTATCAATCCATTCAAAGATGGCTGCTGAAGTTCTTATAAACATATTCTTAATATTGAACAGAAGGAAAAAATCCGTTTCATATGAAGAAGCTGACAGAAATGTCACTTGAAGTGTTGTGAAAACGTTGTTAGAAATTTCATAATGAAAAGGTCATAACATTAGCAGACACCTGGCAGAGGGAACAAAAACAAATTAAATACTAGTTTAAAAAGCTGAATTGAACAGCAATATTTCCATATCCAAGAAAGACTTGTGACACTTAAGTAATAAACTTAATTCAAAAATAAAATGAAGACTATTTAGATTACTTTTTCTTCTGTCATAAAATTCTCGTTTATGTAGAATGAAAAATAAAGAACATAAAATAATAACTTACTCTAAATATACTTTATATGAGAAGGAGGAATGAGCACTCATGGTTTCTGCAGCTGTTTTCTCAAAGACAAACCCCAGAACTGTATCAGTACCAAGTTTAAAGAAATCATGAGATGAATGAGATCAATTCATAGACTGAGCTATCTACGGGGAAATGGATGTTTATGTATAATTCTTCTGCATATAATAAACTCATTATGCATTCTTTTTCCCCTGAAAGAGAATCAAAATCAAGTATGTGTCCTATTGTTCTTACTTCTACGAAATTCTGAGGAAACAGCTTAAAAATAAATGTCTTGTTCAGTGTGTAACAGATGGGTATAATAAATATAGAGTATAATTATTATGTTCTCCAGTTTTTAAAATATTTTTCTAATATTCTTTGTGGGAAAAATAATGAGAGGAAAATTTAAACAAACGAAAAAACAAACATGCAGACAAACAAAATAAACCCTCCCCTGGACATTTTCTATTTATCATGGAAATCTAATATTGGAGTCCAAGCCTTCATTGATCAGATGAAGTTTTTACTTATAGTCAGCACCATCACTGAGGTCTATAGAGCAATCCTATTAATAGGTACACTAGCATATAGCTGATGAACATAAATTACAGTCCTGATTTTTTTGTTTGTTTGTTTCATTTTGTTTTCTTCTATTTGCATAAAGGATATTATTAAAATAAAGTATATCTTGTTAAACAGAGTAGATTTACTGGGGAACTAGAGAGTTTCTTGACTGCTACAAATTAACACACTGACATCAGCCATGATACAGATCCTCATTCCTTTTTCTCTTTTTTTTTGCAAATTATAATGAAAAGTTTTCATTATCTTTATATTATCTCACAACAGTTGTTGATTTTCTCATACGAGTTCAAGAACACATACATTCAGAATAAAGCTAAAAATGTTTTCCAGAATATGTAAATCTAAGCAGATTTTTCCCTTCAGTTATAGACAAGGATCTCCTTTGATATCAGAGCTGCTAGTTTTGAATATACCTTTGCCCGCTCTTCCACTTCCTTCTCTGAATCAACACAAATTTTTTGATGTGTCGGGAGATCAAAAAGCATTGATTACATCTTTTAGAGGAAGAGTTCAGAACCCTGAGGAGTGCTTTTGGAAATATAGAAGAAAAACATTTACAGATTAAGGGGTTTCTTTTTTTTTCTTTTTTTGTTTTGTTACGAATGACTTCACAATAATATAGATCATTTTAAAACAGTATTGACACCAGTGTCTGTGTTCTCTGAACATAGTAAACTTTTTTTCTTTGCAGATCTAGCAAGGAAATAAAGAGCAAATAAAATAACCATTATTGTTATGTTATTGTATGTTATCATGGCAAAAATTCACATAGTAAACCAGAGTGCTTATCACTTATAAACATTCAAAATTTATATACTCACAGAATGGTAATGTTGGAAGGCACCTCTGGAATTTCATTTGGTCCAGCTCTTCTGCTCAAGCAGAGACATTTAGAGCAGGTTGTCTGGGACCATGTTTTCCAGACAGCTTATGCAATCCTGCATGAAGGAGGCTCTACTGCCTTTCTGCCCAAACAGTACTGTATTCCAGCGCTCAGCCATCAGTACAGCTCAGAAGTGCTTTTGGAAGTTTGAAGGGAACCTCCTGTGTTCCAATTTGTCTCCTTTACCTCATGTCCTGTCATAGGCACCAATGAAAAGAATCTAGTTCCATCTCCTTTGTGTCATCCCTTCAGGTATTTATGGACATTGATAACACTTGCTTGAGCCTCCTCGTAGCTGAACAGTTCCAGATGTCCCATCTTATCCTTATAGAAGAGATGCTCTAATTCCTTTCTCATCTTTGTGGCCTTCCACTAGACTTTTTCCAGTCTGTTTATATTTCTCGTACTCTAATTGGACCCAGAACTGAACACCTGGAATTCCAGGTGCAGCCTCACCAGTGCCAATCTGCTGGTGAAGCCGTACCTAATTCAACCAAGAATACCATTAGTCTTCTTAGCAGCAAAGGTACATTGTTGACTCATTCAGCTTGGTGTCTGCCAGGACTCCTGGTGCCCAGAGTTGTTCCTCCTCATGTGCAGGCCTTTGCACTTTACCCTGTTGAACTTAATGACATTTTTTGTCAGTCCACTTCTCCAGCCTGTCAATGTCTGCACAGCCCTCTAGTCTTCAAATCTTCAAATATAGACTAAAAAAGACCAATTTAACATAAATTGACTCAAAATTAAGAAGTTTTTTTTTAATTATTATTATTACATTTTTTTATTAAAGTGCATTACTATTTTTTTGAAAAAATTGATATTATTTATTGCCATTCCATGATCTTAGAATCTTAGTAGAAAAATTTATCAAGTAAATTATATTGCTTTGTATGTCAGAAGCATATAATGATGAAATGGTGAACACTACTTGTTTCAGTGAAAGAGCTAATTCAGAAGCTTTATTATTCTAATTGAGATATATCACAATAATTTTCTCATGAAAACTTATAGTATAAAAAACTATTTTAATTCTCTATATAATATGTGGATTTGAGGTCATGTCAGTGCTTCTGTGAATCTTATTTCTGTCTCCAATACAAATTTTCTTTCAAATTTTACGTGATATCTTAATTTATAAAAGAAGCACAACAAAAATTACATCATAATACATAACAAATATTTTTGTATTCTTCTAGCAATAGCTAAGAACACACTTGCAGAAGAAAGAAACTTTTTGAATGTGCAATCTTATTTTGTGATTTAATTTCTTCAGAGATATACTTTGATTTAATTTACTGAAATGTAATCTTCTAAGATAGGTATTGCTTACTGTATGTACATTGTGTATTTTTCCACTGTCATCTGAATCGGAAAAGTATCAAGACTGTTTTCTGAATATTTCCTGTAAATAGTTTTGTTTTGGAGATACATTTAGAGAGTGGATATGTTTAGTAGACACTGAGCAGAGACGTACTCTGAATAGCAGAAATTTATGTCCTATTTGTAACTTGTGCAGTCTTCTCTCTTTCTGTCTTTGTAACCATGAAAAGATTTTTTTCTATAACACAAGAATTCAAAAGCATGGACTAAATGTCTATGTTTTCTGAATGCAGTTTTCTTAGCGTGATTTTCAAAGACACTGTTCTAGATACTGTCCTTAGAGAGAAGCTTTCTTTTTTGATTCTTCAAGCAGTTGTATAATTTCCTTACATGGAAAAAACTCTGCTGCTAAAATATACCCCTAGGAGAAGTTGCTGCTGCTCTACTAAATAAAAACAAGGCTATGTATGTTGTGTAATTTCAGGTACAAACTAGGATAAAATTAGTGGGATATTTGACCTTGCTTTTTGAAACTAGTGCATCAGTATCTGACAGAAAGAGTTGCAATTCTTACTGAGTTCTGAAGGTGTTCATCAGAGATTTTTCATCTATTTTTCCTTTTCAGTGCTTCATTCTTGAAAATACCTGTTCACAAATGTATGTATTGCTAAAAATTGAAGATATCAATAAGGTGTGATTGTGAAGCAAGGGATATTTTCCTCTGGTAACATAGGTCTTATAGAAGTCTAGTAAAGAGACATGGTCAAATTTTTAATTTGAAACATGGTTTCAGTTACATACATTGTATTTGAAAATGCACAGGTAATGCATTTATGTGATAGTCATACCATAAAACTGATGATTTTTTCAGAAATTTTGAACCTTATTCTCAAATTCCATTGTCAAAACAGAAAGCAAAGCTGCCTGCTTTTTCACTTTTCACAGGACTGTGTTTAGCCAGTGTTTAAAAATGAATAAAATTATTTGCCATACCTTGATCTTGCCATAGTTTAAATTTTATTTTCAATGCTGTTTGGTTTGAAACATAGCACAGATATGTTGATTTTCATCTTGAAGATGCATGTTTAACTCTTTTAAATGAGTGGCCAAGTCCACCAAAAATGCTAAATCTGTGAGCCATTCTTCATCTTCATATTTTGGCATGAATTTTCCTTTTGGTTCCATAAATGACTAGATTTCATTTTGCAGATCACAAAATCCATTCAAACATTTCACCCTGACTTAGCGATGTTACTTCAGAAAAGTAAACAGTGTCCTCATAATTAGCATCCACAGTCTTAAGGAAATCCTGGAACTGGTGATAATTCAGTCCCTGGATTTTATAAATTCACAGCTTTGATGTTGATTTACATGACGTTACCAGTTTTTAAAGCTTTCACACATAAATTTTCTTAGGGTATGATGCCATGATATTTCAGCAAACATAAATTGGTGGTGTCAATTACCTCATCTTCAGTTAATTTTATAAGTCACTCTCTCTTACCAACCATTGCCAGGGCACGATCAGTCCAGATATGTTGAAAAAGGTTAAAGAAAATTGCTGTTATACAATTTTTACTGCTTCATACAGTTTTGGAGATTTAGTTGTGTCTTTCAGTGACACCAAAGAAGCCATTTATTTAGTAACATCTTATTTGTTATCAATATGACTAATGAAAATTGCAGTTTCAGCTCAACCTATGGCATCAGTATTTTCATCTATCACCAAAGCATAAAATTTAAAATTAGCATCTCTACTCTCCATATTTCCTTTGATAGATTTTCCTGTTTCTTCAGTTTGCTTGACTACAGTCTGGTGTGAAAAATTGATTATAGAAAAACTCATTTATTTGTTTGTAGATGATAAATTATATATAAATTATAAAATTATAAGTTATATTTAAAACATATAATTATAAATTATATATAAATTATTAAAGGATAAATTATATCTGCCACACTTTCCAAATATTGGCTAATACATTCATCACCTGTAAATGGTTTTGATTCTTTATTTAAATCAGATTTGCTACCACATAACTCTTATAGCAGTCAGTGTGAGCCATAATTATTATTATAGTTATTGTTATTATTATTATTTTGTATTTATGAAGCATTCCTTGTTATGTATAAAATTTAGCAGGTTTTTTATTTTTTTATTTTTTGCATACTGTGTCTTTTCAAATTGAAATCTTTGAAAACAGATGGAGTTTACGTACAAATTGAACATAGTGTTATATTATCTGCCTCAGCAAAAAAATACTCATCCTTTCAATTTTAGTTGAACATTTTTCATTCATCTATATTTTTTTGTTTCCCTTTTTCTTCTTCTGAGTTTTGTTTTATTTTGTTACGAAAAAATGTTAAGTACCACATGTGTACTCTAGATATTTCTTCCACAATTATTGCATTAATTTATTAAATTGTTTACAAAATAACACAAGGCCAAATTTAAAAATAAAATAAGAAGATTTACATGTCTGCTTAAAAACTAAAAGTGCATTTCTTCAGAGGCACACACACATGTAGTTAGTTTGTTTAAGCTGTTTTAAAAAGCCAGTATGATAAGAGGCTGGGTTATTTACATGATATTAATGAATACGGTTCCACATTTCTCATAACGCTTGTTTTGCATTGCCTTTTATTAAGACATAGTGATAAAGACAGGTTGGAATTCATCACTTCTTTTACATACATGAATAAGAATTCTAATGAGTAACATGACAAAATCCAAGACATAATAATATATAAAATTACAGTACGATTTATTCTTTCATCTGAATATGGTTTTAAAAACAACATGGTACAGTCATCCTGTACATGTATTATAGAAATCTATATCATTTTTCAGTATTATTGTTACTACTGCTCCTATTTATGTTATCACTACACATGAAAAGGTTGGATTCTTTTATTATATTATTAGTTCTCATCAGGAATGATGTGTCTATTTTTATCTATTTCTCCCTGATTTTTTTTTTTTCCTTTGGTAATAGAACGAAATGGTGATGAATAATGCCTTTCTTTAGAAAGCATTTTCAACTCAGCAGATGAAATGGCTCCATTATTAGGTTTAAAGCCCAGCAAGTTCATTAAGTAGCTATTCTTAGTAATTTCAGAGCATTTTGTGTCAGATCAACTCTGTAAAAATAAATGATACTGAGTAACCAGCATTATCTTGTGAATACATTTTATTTTGTGAGGTGTTACCAAATATATGCTATAAATTTAATCCATTTTGTTATTTTACCCTGACTGTCTTCTAACAAAGACAGGATTTAAATTTTGAATTAAAGGACAGATAAAACTGGCCTCAGTAGTTCAAAATATAAGATAGTATCAGTTTCTTCTGAAAAGATATTTGAAATGTCAACTTAATGTGTACCAAACCAGTACTGTTACTGTAAATAGCATCTGAAAACCAGATACTTTTTTTTTTAAACCTGAGCAAAATCAATTCAAAAAAGAAAAAAAGAATAGAACGTTAGAACTGTTAGGATTCAGCACAGATTCTCTACTATTCTAAAGAGAGAGACACACCGGCATAAAACAAAGAATTCTGTGTTAGATCTGGAAGTGTCTAGAACTGTATTATTTCACAGGTTTTCTCATATTGTTCAGAACAGAAGAATTACAAATAGCTTACTCTGTACTGGAATGCTCGGATGAAACCTTGATATAGAGAAACATAAAAAGGAAGCCTGCATGCTACCCACAGGCCATGGATTTCAAATTCTAGATTTTAGAAATATATTTAATAATATGTTTTATCCTTATTAGATATTTACTCTGTAAACATTGTGTAAAACACTTACTGAAAAGAAATAGGCCTTAATATTCTTCTGTTTTTCATTAACTAAATTTCTAACAGTAGATCAGATGAAAGAGGTAAGAATTCTTCATTTTCAACTTAAAAATAGTTATTTGGTTCTCATCTATTTTAATTTTATATAAATATTCAGCTATAGTTTGTTATATGTGTGAATTTTCAGTTGATATCAGCTAATGAGGTAAGCAGCAACATCATTAGTATCTCTAAAAAAAAAAAAAAGCGAGGATTCTGTTCTACAAGCTTAACTCACTTAAAATTTGAACTTGACATTTTAGTGATCTGAAAATAGGTTACTGAACGCGGTGGTTAACTCTGGATAGCAATCACACTGAGCACAACTGGCAGAAGGAACCTAAGGTTAGATCTGTGGTCCATGCGTTTCAGCTCTGCATTGATTCCAAAATAGGTTTCTAGGCGAGTTCCAGAAGTGTTCCTGTGTATGGCCAAGAGGTATCATTCACAATTTTAAAAAACTTAACTGGCATTCTGACTGAACAGAACAAACACAGAACTCATTAAACATATCATACTCAATAAAGATATTGTGATAAAGAAATAAAACATTTTATCACATGGAGTGCCTTTATGTTTTAAACACATGATATTAAGGCACCAAGGTAAAGGTATGCCAGTGATTCTGAGAGCTAAAAATAGGCTAGTAGATTGTGTGCTAGGATAAATCAAATAACAATTATACCATGGTCCATTTATGGAGATATCTCATTCCTATAAAAGATAATTATAGTAAAAAGAAACTCTATTAGAAAGAAAACTTATGTTCCTACCCAGCTTTAGTTAAAAGCAGAAACGTAGCTTAACAGCAGATGCAATTTATAAAATCTATTAGTTTTATAGTCTATATATAGCAGCAAAAGCAATAACAAAGAAAAAAAAGAAAACTATGCTTTATTATGGTAGAGAGGAAGCTAAAAAATTAGTAACTCCTTAGCTAACAAGCATTTCTATAGAACTGTCATATGGTTAATTCAACTAGTGTGCAGCAGAACTGCATTAATTTCTGACTATGTTAGGCCCATCTGTTGACTTTTTACTAAGTAGAGTAACAACTAACCATTCAGTGATCAAAGTACTATAATCTGCATGTACTATCTTGAAATGGTCCTAAGTGTCATAAAGGAAGAGAATGAGTGTGGGGGTTTTTGTTTTTGTTTTTCTTTTCTGTGGGCATGGAAGAAGAAAAACTGGAGGTTTCTTTCAGTTTTCTTTCAGTTTCCCTTGATATGAAGAAAGGTGTCAAATGGCATGCAGTTGTAACTCTACAGGTCTTTAAGTTGCCAAGAGTGCTGCAATCATCAAAGTGGCTCTTAGGTTTGTAAGTGTGTAATTTACATTAAGAATATAAGAATAAATTTAAAACCTCAATTTCTTCCATAGGATTACTGGAGGACATAGGTTTTAGGGGTGGAGTTTAAAAACTTATACTTAAAAAGTTAAAAACTTATCTCCTTGTTTTCCTTTTGGATTAAAAAAAACTGTAAGCTTCCAATTAAACTATATAAAAGCACCCCCTTTTGTTACTTCTTAACTTATTGAGTTCATACTTTCTATGTGTACTGTTTTCTCTTGAAGATCACAACTGCTGTAATCAGAAATTTGTTCATTACCATCAGGAAAGATGCTGGTAAGGATTTCTAGTAGTACACATACTGGAAAGGGCAGGCCTTAAGTGAGTACTTTACAGATGTTCTGTATAGTCTCACTAAGTGAAACAACTCCTCCCAGAAGAGACCAAAATTCTATAATTATGTTTCCTGCTGGTCCCTGCTCACTGTTAGGGGGACTCAGGAAGCTGTAATAGAAATACCTTGAAGTTCAGCTTCTTATACACAGTTTACTTCTGTATTTTTGAAGTCTAGATTTAGGAGAGAGCAATACCTTCTGTTTTCCTAGAAAACATCCCTCTTGATCAAAAGGCAACAAAAAGTTTTATTTTCCCAGTCCATCCATCTGACAGCAATACTTAATTTCTCCTTTGGATTTCACTCCAATATTTATATTTTTTTCCACATAGACTAAAACACCTTATCTGATCCCTCACTTTCTCCTCATTGAAAGGCATACGAATTATAATCTAGTGTTCTGAAGTATTATATAGCACTCATGAAAACATGATGAATGTATAAAAAAATGTCTCCGTGTTTGTAGCTACCCTAATTTATTTAAGCCTGGGTACAATATCAGGCATACATCCATTAAAGTCTAATTGTTCTAATTGATTAGATCTGTAATATAAACAATGATAGAAATCCATGGATAAAAAACTGGAAGTAATTGCAATTTTGTATAGAAATAACGTATTCAGTAATCTGTGTTCATTTGTGCTTTGATGTGATATTTTGTGCCAAATTTCTTGTTCTCTAACTACATAATTACATGTTATGCACGAACTTCTATAGGAATTCAAATCTATTTTGTGTCTAATTACTTTCAGTACAAATAATTTAGCTAGGAAAGTTGTACAATACTTAACTGACTGATGTCTACAATTTCAATAGTTTTAGTAAATAATCAAACCCATTAAAATTTTTATTCAGTGTTCTAGGATGTTTTAAATGGTTTAAAATTTAATAAATACCTTTCCTGACTTGTTTGAGATGATCATTCTTTTCAGTATTTCCCTGCTGTTACAGGGAGAAAAGCCAGGTCAGACCCCAGAAAAATCTATAAAGAGTTAACTGGCACAGTGAAACAAATCACATAGAATAATTCACAGTGTTTTTATTGCTTGTGCTTGGGAGAAATACCTAATCAAACTCACTCTAAGTTGTTAGAATGAACTGCCTAACTAGGATTGAAACTGATAATAAATTTTAAAATAGAATTTCATTACCTGTGTGGATCTTTCCAGAGTGGGCATGTCTCTGTCTTTCCTAGTGTACAAGTAGAGAAGCAAGAAATACGAAGTATTACAACACTATTTACTGTGATAATTATTTATTGCTTCTTGGGCAGACACGCTGATATGATTAAAATAATTCTGTCAACTAATAAAGGAAGAAAAATCAGAATCACAATGTTATTCTTACATCTTTCCATTTTCTTGTATGAGAATAAAGCAAATATTGAACTACAATGAAGAATAATAATATTGTATTGGTAAAATGGAAAAGAAATTGAAAAAAATAGAAACAGCAGATTAACTACATCCATTATGCTACAGGACCTGCTTTGCCAAAATATTTGAGAATTAAGAATTGTGTAAGTATATGTATAATAAGGTATCTCAGAATTGCAAGACTATACTTTTAATTCCCAATACATACATATGCAGAGAGAGAGTAAAGTACAGGATGGGAAAAATCACTCTTATTCTGTTTTAATCAGTGTATCCAATCAAACCTAGTCAAGTAAGAGTACATTTTTAAGCTGTGATTTGCATGAGGAATGTGGCAGCATCCTGAGCTAAAAATATTTCTAGATGAAGCTAAATTAGAAGATTCAGCCCACAGGGACATAGAACTGTAAATAAGCCTACACTCCAAGGTGCAAGAAGGGCAGCCCACAGTGATAATTCATAACTAAGTTCCCCCCTAAACATTTGGATGTCAAGCCCTCAGCACCAGCTGTTAGCTGTTTTGCCCTACAAATGCACTGTGCTTGCCAGCATAGGTACAACAGTTCATGTTCTGAAGTCAATCAAATGGACTTCAAAACCCACACAAACATACTGCTTCTGATTTCATCAGCAGCTTTGTTTTGTATTACACAACAGGGAACATCTGACAGCTGTATCTACATTGATAAAGCAGAACAGCATTTTCTGAACTATTAAGCTGAAAGTCCCTGGTATGGTTTCCTTACAGAATAAATAGCATTTCTCAAGGCTTTCTGGACATGGTTCAGAATTTGGCACATATATTGTTGATACACAATTTGGAAGTAGGCAGGCTACTTTAGATAAAAATGCAAGATTAGAGCATTTAATAGCATGAAGATTAATAGCCTCAATGCCAGTAAACAAGCATAATTATTTTCCTAGTTAAGGCCCTCATGACCAGTGATACACAGGACTGTAACATTATTTCTCCTTAAAATAGTATTAAAGATTTACCACAGATATGAAATATACCAATAAATCATTGTAGTTTCTTCTTAATTTTCATGTTCATAAAGCTCACTGGAAGTGTCTGTGTTAGTTTTTTAAGTACAAATGATTAGATTTGATGTTTGCATTACATTTCTGGAGATAATTTTCTGGTAGATACTACATTCTTTTTTAAAAGTACAGTAATATTTAATGAAACATGATGTGATAGGTGAATATAAAGGACTTCCTGTTCCTCAAAATGTTCTATTATTTGTCTAAGATCAGTTAATCAATTTCACAAACACATGGAGTCATTAATGTATGTCTACCAGAAAACATAACTTTTAATGTGAATTATTTCTTCAACACCCTTGACCAAAGACAAGGAACTGATGTCATTAAGGAAACAAAACATCATGCTACATTTGCAAATATCACTACCCATTTGCACACACAAGCATACATTCAAATGAGTAAAGTTATATTCAGTCACGAAGACCAAATGCTAGAACTATTGTTCTGTCTTATACTTTAAAACACTGCCTTTTAGCAGGAAGATAGAGTACTCCATGAAGAAGTTTCAATTAGAGCTCTTACTTATGGAAAACCTTTAAATGTTTTTGTTTGTTTGTTTGTTTGTTTGTTTTGTTATTTGATGCTGTACTAAAAATACAGTCCATACAATTATCTTGGGAAACTTGATAGAGAAAATAAATTTTGCATACGCTTCTAATGACGGTGTCATCTAATAATGTTACCAAAAATCCATACCACAAAAGCAGTACCAAATGAATACGCAGAAAAAAAGAAAAAAAAAAAAAAAAGTAATTTCACTTGGAACTTATTTATTTAATACAATCCTTTTGCATCCCAAGATTTTAATATTCAAATGTTATAGTTCATATATTTAATAGACAGATTTTTACTTAATTTGCTAAGTATTTTTCTTCACTTGCATTTTGCCACAGTTTTTTCTTATTTTTTTTGTCTTTCCTCCACCAGTCAAACAATAAAAAAATTTCTGAAGTCTATATGTGAACTACAGTATAAACTTCAGTTCTGCAAAGGATTTCACAGAGGTTGATATCTGTTTTTGATGAATAGCTCAGAAAAGATATTGAGATCTATAGACCTTGTTAATTTCAAATATAATTGTTGTATGCAGAAGAAACAACGTCTGCAAAATACATATATATATTTCTGTGATGTCTTAAAACTGTTTTTAACTTGAGTAAAAAATCTTTACTACAAAATTTGCCCTTATAAAATCATAAAGCACTGTGACTGTGATTTTAGAAACCTATATCCAATTAATAATTAGAAGTCAGTATGTGAGTCATAATTCAAAGGTTTGCTTTGCCAGCAGAGTATCTGGAAGCAAAGTTTGTGTGTTTTCAAACAAAAACTGAAAGATTTTAAATTTAAAATGCCCTTTTGTTTCATTTTGTTTGTACTGATTTAATAATAATAATAAAATTTGTATCAACTTTTATCAAGACCTCATGTGTTTCAGCCATCCTTAAGTCGGTCTTGTGTACAACTGTGCAGTCTGTTGATTATGAAAAAGCATTTTTTAGAACTTCTACATTGCTGGATTTCTACTTCAAGTAAACCTTTATTTTCTTATGTATTACTGCTTTTCCTCATTGATCTTCATAACCTAGAATAATTTTCTGATGTGACATTGACAATAAATAATGTATTTAAGTGTCATTATTTTCATCAGTAGCACAATAAAACATGAATGACACATGGCTGAAATCAAGTAAAGCTAATAAATATTGATTAGGAGAAAATAAATCAAATTCTCAAGTACAGAGTGATAAATATCTTTCTTCTACTACGTAACAAGAACTGTCATCGACCTTACTCAACTCACTTCTCACATTTAGGGTACTTTCTCATTTAACAAGTAGGGTCAATTCACAAGATTTATTATTGACTAAGATGTCTTGTCTTATTGGCAAATGAAAGAGATCTTCACTCTAAAGCTGACAACAAAACTATTTGTATTCTTCCAATTTCAGGCCTGGGACCTTTCAATTATGATTTTCAACTACATTTATTGTGTTGAATTTTGTTCTGTATTTAAAATACTGGTTTAATTTGAAAATGGATCTGTTCATTACTGTTGTTCTTAAACTACTGAAATAGGGAAGTAAACATACAGTGTAAGAAACAAAATCTGGCAACACATAAGTATGGCTTTCCTATTAACTTGTATAGAATCATAGAATCCTTAAGGTTTGAAGAGATATTTAAAGGTTATCTAGTCCAACTCTCCTGCAATGAACGAGGACATACATAGTTAGATCACGTTGCCCAGGGCCTGGTCCAGCCTGAACTTGAAAGTCTCCAAAAATGGGGCATCTGCTACATCTCCGGGCAATCTGTTCCAGTGCCTTACCACCCTCACTTTAAAAGACTTTTTTCCTTATATCCAACCTAAATCTACCCTCTTTAGTTTGAAACCATTTCCCCTTATCCTACCATGACAGACCCTGCTAAAAAGTCTGTTCCCTTCTTTCCTGTATCTCCCCTTTAGATACTGAAAGACCATTATCAGGTCTCCTTGGAGCATTCCCTTCTCCATGCTGAAGAGCCCCAGCTCTCTCAGCTTGTCTTCATAGGAAGAGTGCTCCATTCTGTGGATCATTTTTGTGGCCCTTCTCTGGACATGTTCCATCAGGTCCACATCTCTCCTTTATTGACGACTTCACATCTAAACACAGTAATCCAGGTGAGGCTTCAGAGTAGAGGGGCAGGATCACCTCCCTCAAACTGCTGGTCATGCTTCTTTTCATGCAGCCCAGGAAATGGTTGGCTTTCTGGGCTGTGAGAGCACACTGCTGGCTCATGTCCAACTTGATACTCACCAGTATCCCCAGGTCTTTTTCTGCACGGCTGTGGGTAAATCTTTCATTCCCCAGCTTGTATTGATAGTTGAGGTTGCCTCAACCCAGGACCAAGACCCAACACTTGGCTTTGTTGAACACCATGAGGTTCTCCTGGGCCCAATTCTGCAGCCTATCTAGGGCTCTCTACATGGCATCACATCTCTCAGGCATGCTGACTGCACCCCGCAGCTTCCTATTGTGATAGAAATTCTCTAAAGTGAACAAAAAGACAACGTATCTTAACACTGAAGCATCATTTACTAGTTTGAAATCAATAAGCATAATTAAAAATTTCTTACAAAAATGAAATATTTATATTTTTCCTACATTTTCCAGTAACCCACAATAATTGGTCAAATACAAACATAATTGGAGACAAATGTCAGTGCTTTGATGACTACTCTGCTAACAGTCCAAAAATCTTGCAGTTCAATAGTTTTAGTATTTGCATAATATCTTCCTGATCAAAGTTAAATAAACATACTAAACATTTAATACACTATTGCGTATATTTGTTGTTGTTGTTTAAAAAACAATGGTCATTAAAATAATAGAAGAACTAATCTTTCAAATGAAATTCAGTATTTTTCAAAAGGCATATCTGGACTAATTTCATATGCTTTAACAAACTGCATAGTTGCAGTGAATCATTCCTATCATGCAGTATTGAGAAGGTGTGGGACAAACTGCCTGACTGAAAAGACAAATGTGTATTAAGCACTACTTGACACAAAATTTATTGCATGACTTATTCACTTACTATCTGCTTTTAGCATGTAACAAAAAGACAATTCTGAACTGCTGAAGTTATGAGCTAACATTTCTCATTTGATCAATAGAAAAAAAATTGTGCAGACAATGAATATAAAAATGAAGGCTGGCACTTAATTTTAGACTGTAAAGTTACGCTCCTGCTTTATATCATTTTATTATCATGTTTAAAAGAACTCTGAGTCTAGCTATCTGTGTAACTACAAGAACAAACTCTGCTGGATGCCAAAGAAATCATAGGCAATCTGAAGTATAGGATAAAAGGATCTATTCTGAGGGGAGAGGGCTAAAATAATATATGGCAATGTTATTCACCTTCAGCTTGAGTAGTAAGAAATATAAGATGCAAATTCCATTTATTTTTTAAACCAACTATCATTATCACTTCTCTTTTTTACATGTATTTTGCTGTTTCAACACAGACACTGATTATTTTCCACTACACTGAATATGCTGTCACATCTTTAAGAGAAAGGAAAAATACAGGAGACTAGAAGATCTGTAGGAATTAAGTTTTTATTTCAGGACTCTAGTATGTTGGACTGAACTATGTAGTAGAATAGTCTGATACTATTAAATGAGTTGATTCTGTTGGGCAAAGTCTGTAGTGTAATAGGCAAAAAAGAATCATCTTCACAGAAGAAAAATATTTAATTATTAAAAAAGGTATTTGGGATTTTTTCTTATTTAAGCATGTATTTCCTTTATAAGAGAATGAATTATATAAATGAATTAAAAAAAAAATAGCGGCATGTGGAATATTTTAGGTTGTGCTTTTATTTTTGTTCCTGATGTTAAGGAAAACAATGAAAATGATGCTGTGTTTCTGTGGTGTGGTCCATTTCACCAACCTGGTTAGCAACAGGTTAACAATACCATTCAGCATGCAAAACTTGCAGATACTAAAGAAATCACACACACAAAAAAAGTGTTAAAACAAAAAAACAAACAAAAAAGAACTATTAGGTAAGCAAAAGAAAAACATTAATGAAGAGAATCAGAGAAATATTTTGAACCAGACTGGAATAAAGCAAAGATACTATTTTAATGAAAGGATGTGGTTTCTACCATAGACTAGCCTGACTGAAAACAGAGCACAATCTAAGTAAGTTGAACGTCTGCAATATCATGTAATATGGGAGAATTTACAGTACCTAAATGGCACTAAACCTCACCATGAAAGCTCCAAAAGAGGACAACAAAATTCACAAATCAATCAAAGATAAATTTTATTAGGAGTCCATTTAACGAGGTTTTCATTGTTTTTTCGAACCCCTGAAGACTGTAGTTCCATTTTAGGTCAGCATTATACCATTCAGTGTATTTTTACTGTGTTATTAAATTTACTCACTGATCTTGTTTGTATAGGTTAACCTTTGGTTTTGGATTCTATATTGACTTCTTTAGAAGAAAGTCAGTTTGTAATTTGTTCTTAAAAGTAGTTCTTCACACTGTATTTAATCTATAACAATTGTATTTCTTACCAAAATCAGACATTCTTCTAATTTGCAGTTAGCAAAGTAGTTGCCTCTCTAATTACCTGGAAAAACAAATTGAAATTTCACAGTTTACAACTATGGAATTTACATTCTTTTAGGATAGTTCTCATTAGCAATTTAGAAATTTCATTTTCTTCCCATTCATTTTTCAAACTAAATATTTTGAGCCTAAACCGGAGAGATTAAGGTTTGAAGAGTTGACTATTCAGTGAATAAATACTTTGTGGGAAGGTGGCAGCCAAAGGTTATAGTCAACAAACCTATGGCCAGGTGGAGACCAGTGATAAGTAATGTCCTAGTATGGTCCATTTGAGGACAGGTGCTCTTTAACATCTTCATCAATGACCTGAGATTGGGCTTGAGCGCACACACACAAAGACTGCAGATGAAACTAAGCTGAGTGGTGTTTTTGATACAATAGAAGAAAGAAATGCCATCCAAAGTCCTGGACAAGTTTGAAGTGGCCTTATTGAAGCCTAATGAGATTCAACGAGGTGGACTGTCAGGTAAAGCACTTGGATCAAGGAAATCCCAGATATGTCTACAAACTGGAAGAAGTCATGGATTCATAGATTCATAGATACATTAGGTTGGAAAGGACCTACAAGATCATCTAGTCCAACCATCCTCCTACCACCATCATCCCTATCCACTAAGCTACTGAATCAAATTCCTTAGCACCTCATCTAAACGCTTCTTGAACAGCGCTAGGGATGGTGCCTCAACCACCTCCCTAGGCAGGCCATTCCAGTGCCTGATCTCTCTTTTGGAGAAAATTTTTTTCCTCAAATCTAATTAAACCTTTTCTGGCCCAACTTGTGGTCATTCCCTCTCATCCTGCCATTAGTTATCTGGAGAAGAGGTCGACCCCCTCCTCACCACAGCCCCCCTTCAGTAGGTGGTAGAGTGCGATAAGGTCTCCTCTGAGCCTCCTTTTCTGCAGGCTAAACAATCCCAGCTCCCTCAGCCGCTCCTCATAAGACTTGTGCTCTAGACCCCTCACCGGTTTTGTTGCCCTTCTCTTATTTGTTCAGAAGAAAATGAGTGAATAATAGACAGATCTCCAGTGACAGGTTTGCCACACATCAGTATTAAATTCAGTGTATCAAACTGTTCCTCAGCTTACCTTATTTCTAAATAATGTTGGTACTAATAAAGACAGCTTTACTTCCAATATTTTTTTTTACCTTACAGACAGGTGCTTCTTGAAATACTTTTGCTGTGTAATTCTTCAAGCAGAACAAGCACTTATGAGGAACTGGTAAAGAAGTTGCACACAATGCATTCAGACTCCCAGAATATACTAGCTCATTTCAAATGTTAATTAAAATTCAAAGTTTGATTTGTTTAAAGTTACAAGACTTCTAAGTCTAGAAACACAAAGTGCAACCACATACGGTCCTCCGCTTCACACACATTTTTTTCCTTTTAAATTAACTTTGTTTGTTCATTTTTATAATGTCCAAAAATTTGCAACATTTTCTCAACTATATTTCAACTATGTAAAGAATGAAAGTATAAAAAAAACTCAAATTCCCCCCCTCCAAAAAAAACTGTTCTTGCAAATTGGTAAAACAAATTTATTAGGATAAAAGTGATTAAGCCTGTGTGAATTTTTCAGTAGAATATACCCCCAATATACTAACCACGCAGTTTTCTACTAGTAATGAGATAAAACTTCCTTTCTTTTTCCTTCTTCTAGGTGTGAATCACTCAAAATAAAAAGCAAAAAAAAAAAACTTTTACTAGTTATAGAAAAATATGTAAAAGATGATGATTCGGGAAATCTACAAAACATGAAGTTTTATGTATCCATTTGGCCAAATGCTCTTTGATTAAACCATAAAGTGTCCTAAAAGTGTTAAATATTGTGATTCAAAGAACCACATTTTGTAATATGTGATTTCAACAGTTTTGTGATTGTTGTTGAGTGAAAATGAAGTGCTATTTTTCTGGAAATTTCCTTGTTTTGTAAGAAAAAATCCACATTAAGATTATTCATAGAGATTTCAATCTGAATTTTACCTTAGTTATCTTTTTCTAATTTACAGCTCTAGCCAAGGACTTTTGATAATACTAGTTCCTTCCTGTGTCAATCATGCAACGGCTCCATTGCCATGTGCTTGTCCGAAGTAATTCCTTAAGAAAAAATGAAAAAAAAAATAATAAAAAGAAATGTGCTTTGATCCTATGAGTAAAAATTATACTTGCCTGACCCATTTTTACCTCTGTGAAAGAAGCACTTGAAGAAGCTGGAGGATACTTACATGATTTTAATAACTTTTTTCAAGTAAACAGAATTATGTTGCTTGTAGAAATCTTTTTCATTCTTGCTCACTCCTCAGTTAAGATCACTGTTCCTACCAAGGATGGAACAGCTGCTTAGCCCTCACATGTGCTGCTGAGTAAGGCTAATATCATCTCTAGGATACAATAGGTGAAAAACTTCTCTGCTGAAATTTAGAATGTAACTAGATCTCAGCCATTACATATCATGCTACTCTAGTAAAGGAGAAAACAAAATTAGTCTTTTAACTGTCCCTAAGAGAGTCTCCTAAGTCCAGAGATATAACTGACCTTATTTGAAAGACAGTGCATACTTCCGTACAGTTTCTCAAGCCTAATATTTTGTCTACACCTCCACTGTGTGACCTTCAGCATGACTGAAGTTGTTAATCATTTTGAGTAACACTGGTGACACTGTTGATTTCAAGTATGTAGTTTATTTCTCAGATGTTTTATTTTATTTTGTTTTGAATCTGAACAATTAAACTATTGGATAGCAGGATGGTAACATAGAACACCTATCCTAAAATATGTCCATTCCTGAAATCAAAGTTTTGTCAGAAATAATTTTCAAAAAGATCAAAGGTCTCTTATCTCCAGCATAAAAAAAAAAAAAAACAAAAAAAAAACAAAAAAAACCCACATGTGATTCTCAACCTTCCCTTGTTCCCTTATGTTCCCAAGAAAATAAAGTAAAAAAAAAAAAAATTATTCCATTCTTTTGAACTGGAAGAGGGTGGATTTAGACTATGAGGGTATTAGACTATATTAGGAACAAAGTCTTTACTGTGAGGGTGATGAGACACTGGAACAGGCTGCCCAGAGAGGTTGTGGGTGTCCCATCTCTGGATGCGTTCCAGGCCAGGATGGAGAAGTTCTGAGCAACCATGTCTAGGGAGAGGTGCCCCTGCCTATAGCTGGGAGTTGGGACTAGATGATTTTAAAACTTCTTTCCACCTGAGGAATGAAATACACTATGAGGGTATTAGACTATATTAGGAACAAAGTCTTTACTGTGAGGGTGATGAGACACTGGAACAGGCTGCCCAGAGAGGTTGTGGGTGTCCCATCTCTGGATGCGTTCCAGGCCAGGATGGAGAAGTTCTGAGCAACCATGTCTAGGGAGAGGTGCCCCTGCCTATAGCTGGGAGTTGGGACTAGATGATTTTAAAACTTCTTTCCACCTGAAACCGTTCTATGATTCTATGTTTCATAGAGAATTAGTTACAAGTATCACACACACACTAAAAAAACAAAACAAAACAAAACAAAACAAAACAAAAAAAAGGAACAAAGCAGGAGGTGAGAACATGTCTAGATACTAAAGTTAACTACTTCAGTGATGTTTAGAGACCATATCATAATACCTATTCCCATATCTTGCAAGTACTTGTTAGGAATGAGACAATGAAACTACAAACAGCTGCCCTTAAGACCCACTAATAGCACCAGCAAGAGGGTTAGTCTGGTGTTGGGCTAGGAATAGGATAAATACTTGCTAAATCTTTCAGGAGTGGAAATTCCAGTATGGAAATTATGATAGTTTAATGTTAAATACTTTTGTCTCAGCTTTTAGTGATAATGAAGACACTATTTGTCTAAAAACATGGCATCAATTTTTTTTGCTTTTTCTTAATTTGCTCCTCTTCTGAACCAGTAGCAGGTTCTGATTTCAGCTTTTGGGGCCTAACGATAAATTTGTATACTTTGTGAAACATGGAAACAGCAAAAATATCATGACCTTCTATACACGCTTCAAAACTCTTCCAAGTAATTTTGGATTATAAGATATTGCACAGCCTTGTTGAAAGAGTTGGATATTACTTGTACTGTGCTGGATGAATATCCATGAATTGAAGGACCCCACATAGGGTTTTTTTTTTAATTGTTTGCTTTGTTGTTTTAGAGAGACAGAACAGCAGAAATTGTATTTGTTGTATTGCCATATCTGAACTTTATTAGAAGTTTAATTTAGATTCTGTTGGTTTTACCGCCTGCTTTGCAGAGTTGACCTTTTCTATACAGTGATGAGGAAGGCAATTTTTACTCTACTTCTCCCTCAGTTTTTTCCTGAGAAATGTAGAAGGCTCGGAAAAGATCTGTACACAATTTCAATTAAATCTACTCTGGTATGAAAGGCATTGTATTTTCTCAGAAGCCCACTGAACTAAGTAAGGTCAAAAGCCATATACATATATTTTCATTTCAGATACTGATTTTAGATAATATCCTTTCTTGTTTTCTAAAAGTAGAACTGTAAATAAAATCTATTCTTTTATGGAATACATTGCATGTGTTAATTTTGTTAACTTTTTTTTTTTTTTTTTGTCTTGATTTTCCCTCTATTTTCAGTACCTGTCACAGTCTGAAGCAACACATGACTGGGTAGAAAAATATTGTTTGAAAGAGAAAAGCTCACTAGAAAATATCCAAGATACGGAACCACAGGTGGCAGAATTAACTGCTACAGATTTTTTGCAACAGAAGTCAATTAAAATATAGAGCATCAATATTCCTTGCTATTTATTATAACCCTTACTTGCAAACTTACTTTCTTTGTGGCCTATTGGTTTTCACCTCATTCACTTCAGCTCTAGTAGGTGAAGGTGTACTTCACCTCATGTGCAGTTCAGGCTTTATAAAGATTAACTTGAAGTAACCACAACTGGACAAATCAAGCATGGATATGTTGTGGGGATGAGCCAGCATGGATTATATGTACAGCATCATATCAGTTTCTTCATTAGTTCCTTTCCCTATTGTCTGTGAAAAGCTCTTTTCTATTATTCTCAGTACTTAGAAAAATTAGAAATAAAGTTATATTTGTCAGCTCAAGAGTTGAATGTGGAAGATAACAACTCAGCTTGCATCTTTACAGTTCATCAGCCCATCGTTCGAATCAACTATCATTTCCAAAATTTTTTCAGAGATTTAATTTTTTAGATTTTTAAGTTAAAATAAAATAGTAAAATAAGCACAGTGATATTGAAGGAATACTGGGTGTTTGTATACATACTTAGATCTTCACTGACAGAAATATATAATGTGTTCCTCAAGTCTAGAGGAATTCTGTTGATCTCCACTATCCTTCTATTAAAAAAAAAATAAAAATCATCAGGAAATTCTAAATTGCTCATTGTAGATTTCTTCTCTTTGACCGGTAATACTAAAATGTTACACTTCTCAAGGTTATCTGATCTGAGAGGAAGAGTGAGCTGATTTTCCCTTTCAATGAAAATAAAACAAAGCAACACTCAGTTTATCTTCCTTTAGGGGGTACCCCAGCACCATTTTTATTTTTATCTCCTGAAGGCCTTCTGCTATTTACCCAAAGGCTTTTGAGGAAAGCAGTAAAATATAGTCTAGTCTGGTTCTGTCATGTTTATGACTTCATGTGTTATTTGATTTCTTTTGTAACCTTTTGCATTATGGCTTTTGTTTCAGCTTGAGACAAGGGAGGAGAAAGGAGAAATAAGAGGTTGTGTTGCAAGTCTTCCAAGTATTTTCAAGCTTGAATTCAATACACAAGAGTGTCTTTGAAAGTATGTTTGAATCTATTTGATTTTTTTTCTCTCCACAGCATATTAAAGTAATTGAACAGAAAATTAAGTACAACTGGTAATTTTTCAGTTGGAGTCTGTCAAAGGGAACTAAAGCACAAAGTAAAATCCGAAATTTTAATTTACCTGACACTAGAAGCAAACAAATAAATAAATAATCAAAATACTGAATACAAATTGGAACCAGAAAGTTTCTCTCTACATATTTACATAAAATGTGTACATATACACACTAAAAACACGTTTTAGATAGCACGAAAGAACAAGAAAAATGTAATTTCTGAAAGACACAGGTTTTATTTCCTTGCTTAGACAGTAAAATTGTTACTTCTATTCTTCATATAGATATTCATTCATCAAATAGTTTATGAAAGTGAAAATCTGCTTTAATGGAGACAAGAATAAATCTTTAATAATTTATTTAATTATTTATTTTTAAATTAAGGACACAAAGGTAAAATTAAATTCTCGTGAAAATAGTACCAGATATTATTCTTGTAGTAAATGAAATATTTGTACTACAAGTTATCTATCACACTGCTATCAAATAATTATTATGCCAAGTTTTTCACAAGACATAGTGACTTGCCCTAAATATTAACTACTTAAAAGTATACTTTAAGTTACTCACCTCCAGTCATTGCAGAAGTGATCAATCCTGTCTAAAGTATGAGTTTGACTTATGTGCCCATATGCAGACCACTAGAACCATTCAAGATGCTGCTGAGAGTGAGATGTTAACTGCACTCAGTGCTGAAGCTTGGGGAAGTGTGGCTGGAAAGATGCCTGATAAAAGGAGACCTTGGGCGGTCGACTGAATACGAACCAGCATTGTGCCCAGGTGGCCAAGAAGGTCGATGGTATCCTGTCCTGTATTAGGAATGGTGTGGTAAGCAGGACTAGGGATGTAACCCTCCCCCTGTACTCAACACTGGTGAGTCCCCACCTCAAGTACTGTGTTCAGTTTTGGGCACCTCAATGCAGAAAGGATATTGAGGTGCTGGAGAGGGTTCAAAGAAGGGTAACAAAGATTGTGAATGGCCTGGACAGTATGCTTTATGAGGAGAGACAGAGGGAACTGAGGTTGTTTATTCTGGGGAAGAGGAGACTAAGGGGAAACCTGATTGATCTTTTCAAATACCTGAAAGGTGATTGCAGTGATAGCGGGGTTGGTCTCTTCTCACTGGTAACAGGTGACAGGACAAGGGGAATTGACCTCAAATTGCACAAGGGGAGGTTTAGGTTGGATATAAGGAAAAACCCCTTTACAATAGTGGTTACAGCACAGAAATAGACTCCACAGGGAGGAGGTTGAGTTACCATCCCTGATTTTATTTAAAATCTGTTTGGATGTGATGCTCAGGGTGTGAAAGACAGAAATTGTTTTTTACTTTTGTTGTCTCAAAGCTTGCTTCACGAAGCCTTTCTGGCTATAAGACTCTAATTGGCAACTGCAAATCACCTAAATGGTTGTCGAGGTGCCTCAATGTCTCTGTGGTTGTAAAGATAAGCGGAAATAGGAGCAAGTAGTCTTTTTCGGGGTACGGCCTGGAGAAGCTGATCACCGCAAAGGACAATAATACTTGTACATGGCACCTAAGGTGTTACTCCCTGTTGATTTATCTGTTGGGCCAGATGTGTTGGGTGGACATAAATCAAACTAATGCCAGAACATGGAGGCAGCTAAAGAAAGCAGGACAGACATCCTGTTGTCCCAACAAGATAACCAAACAGATGCCTCTCTTATAACAAAACACCCACAGGAATGGTGAGGAGCTCTCCCCCTTCAAGGTTTGAAAATTTACAGCAGAACTGACCCTTAGGTTTAATCCCCTCGATAACTAGAGTTTGGAATGTGATGAATATGCATGTGCTATACCTTTAAATATGTATTCATTTCTCTCTTTGGTGTGCATGTTTGGTGGAGCAAACCCCCATGTACTCCGTGCTGTAATGGGGGGGGAACAGCTGCTTGGCATAACTCATTGGTGTGTCGAGTTGCTCGGTTGGTTTTCTCGGCACGACTAAACCAAAGACTTTGAAGAGATTTTCCTGAGGGAAAAACCTCTTTGGAAGAACCCCACCTCTGCACAGTGCCTGCTTGCTGTGAAACTTCCCAGCTTTCTCCCATCCCCTGTGGTGACCAGACGAGTTCCTGAGATCAACAGACTACGGACCTCGCCGGATCCATGGTGGTGATGCTCTCTCTCTTTCTCTCTCTCTCTCTCTTGCTTTCTGCCAAGTCTCCTTGCTTTTCATCTCTTTTCAATTGCCCACCTTCCCTTCCCCATATCCCTAAGCAACTAGTTCTTGTAATAAACTGGTTGGGCTAACATTTGACCTGCTGTGTCTTAATCTCGCCATCGGGTATATCACATACATATAAAGAACCTCGTCTCCCTCCTTTATATTGGAGCGTGACACAGGGACATGATTTATCAGTTGGTTGTTAAAGTTAGGGGAGTATGGTTTGGTTGTGGTTGGACTTGAACGTCTTTTCCAACCTGTGGTTCTGTGTCAGTGAATGACTGGCTGACTGTAACGTGGAACATCTGATCTGACACAGTATCTTGAAGTCAGGTCTTGAGAGCATCGCGGTGAACTACATACCTGTTTGCTGGCAGTCAAACTAAAATTGAAATATCTGTTAGTAGTAACAAGAGATTCATACTTGATACGAATTAACTTCAAGTAGACCTCTCTGGTCATCCATGGCAGAATGATGGTTACCTTGAATATTGGATAATATTACTTAAGAAAATGAATCCTTGCAAGCTGTAAATCTATCTCAGCAATTGGATTTTCAAGTAGTGTTTATATCTAATGTAGATAAGCTAATAGAATTCAACAAAGCAGAATGAGTCCCCATTCACTTTCAACTCAGGGACTAAACAAAACAATATCTTATGCCAGAGAGTTAAATATTACACAATCTTCTGTTCACAATACCAAAATTTATGTAAAAAAACTACTTTCCACAATCAGATACTGGAAGTTTGGGTTTTTTTTGGTAGCCCCCAGATCCACCTAAGTACACATATAAAAATATAATTTGCATCCCTGCAGTGTAGCACAAAAAAAGATCTAAATTCAATTCTAAGAAAAATTGTCTTCTACTATTTGTGACATGCTGTATCTATTATTTCTTTCCCAACAATGATAAAATAATTATATCCATTTAAACTGAAAAATTTAGGGAAATTGAAATGGAAATTCTCTGAAGTCTATCTGGCATCATAATATTTGATTATTTTTAATGATATTTGTTCCCTTCAAAATAAGATACAAGTCTTCATAATTTAAATGATAAAGTTATCGAGAAGTAATGGAATCATATGCACAAAATACATTTCAAATAGAAGCTTTCTTTAATATTCTCCATGTTTAAGAATTCATATTAAAATATATTTTGTTAGAACTTCCAATAAAAAAGTAAAATGAATCAAATTTAAAACAGCTGTACAGTTGTTTAAGTTTATAACTCCAAAATTGTATTTCTCGAAAATTCACTATTTTTTGGTAAATAAAATAAAAATCTTAAAATGCACGTGATTTTATTTAACCATAGAAAGTAAAAGCTATTATAGTGGAATTGAAGCTAAGTACACAGTACAAATGCATTTTGGTATAATGGCAATTGGAGAACAGCTGCAGAGAAAAAAATTAAGCAGCAGAAATACAAGAAAATAAAGTAACATATAAGGAATTAAGAAGATATGGAAAAAAAAAGCATTAGCTACAAAAGTAGAGGAAAGAAATATTCTATTCAAGTTGTGATTTTAGACTTTATGCAGATAATGCATAAAATAAAAGACATCATAAATGTTCATATGCATATACATAAGTACTCATGGGAAAGCTAAACAGAGAAAGAATGGTTGATTTAGAAAATGTCAGGAGAGAACTTCTAGAGAGTCCAGATGTGGGCCACGAAGTTGATTAGGGGCCTGGGGCATTTCCTGTTCAACAAAAAGCTGAGAGACCTGGGATTATTCAGTGTGAAGAAGATAAGGCTGCGGGGAAATCTCATCAATACTTATACATATATTTAGAATGGGTGTCAAGAGGGTGGGATCAGATTTTTTTCTGCCCAATAACAGGACAAAGGGCAATGGGAACAAACCGAAACACAGAAGATTCCATAAAAACATAAGAACTGCTCTACTGTGAGGGTGACAGAACACTGGAACAGGCTGATCAGATAAATTGTGGACTCTTTTCCACTGGAGGTATTTAAACTGGATGCTTTCCTGTGCAACGTGCTGTAGGTAACCCGCCTTAGCTTTGCAATTGGCCTAGATTATCTTCAGAGATCCCTTTCAGTCCCTATGATTCTGAGATTCTGTGAAAAGAGAGTCATGGAAATTTCAGGAGTAATCAGGAATTTTTAAACCACTAGTCTTGCTAAAATCACTTTGCAAATACTCATTTCATATTCTGTGCACAGAGTGGAGTTGTAGGTGATGCCTGGAGTTCTGTGCTGTAATTTGCAGTACTGGGGCTTTCCAGATGCTCAGTGTGATGTGAAAGTAGCAAAGTAGGTTCATAATTCCTGTACAGATTATGCAGAGAAATGTATTAGCTGCCTTAACTTTTATCCATACATGTTGACATAAGTTTCCAAATGATAACCAAAAAAAAAAAAAAAATAGCTTTGTATTTCCTCTGGTTCTACAATGACTACAATATGCTATGAAAAGTCAAAAACTAGTGTATCTTATTTAAAATACAGAAAAATAACATAAAACAAAAATGACTAATAGCACGTAGACTGAAACTTTGTTCGTTAGACTTCACAGTTCTTCTTAGAAACTCCTTGCAGAATGAAAATCATTTTCACACACTACAAAATTTAAGTGCATACCATTGCAAGCGAAGGTAAGCAGAAGTGACCAGGAAAATAGCTATAATATGCTTTTTTCCATTCAGCAGTATCTGAAACTTCATGGTAGCAGGTACCAAACAGTAGACAGTGTGAATTTTGCAGTTGAGTTAATTAGCAATTGCTAACCAGTAGACTGGAACAGATGCTGTTTATGCAGTTCACTTTGGTAGATTCAGGTCTAACAATAATAGTTGAAGATTTCAGAGGGATATATTCATTTTCTGTTGCTACATGGAATGTATTCTTTGTTCTATTTCTACACTATCCCATGGTCTTCAGTAATTTGCATTCTTGACTACAATCTTTTCTAAAAATACCAACTCCCAGGACAGGCAAAGCCTGCACAGAGACTTGACAATTAGTTAGATCTGATTATGATATTAAACTGATAAAATTCACCTCATTACCCAGCATACTTGCCTCAATTATTTATCCTATTAACCTGAGGCTAAAGATGCTACATATGATACCAGTATCTCTAGAGGTTAATCTCAGTTGTTCTTTGTCAAGGTTAAAGGCTTGTTATGGTATAGACTGCAGAAATGCTGCTTTCTGTAACTTTGTCAGCTTTTCACTCCATATTTGTCACTTTCAGCACTTTCTTATGTCCTTCCCAATAGTTTTCAATATCTCAATTAGTTAACTTTAATCCTAGGTCAGAGTTTTGTTGGTCAAATAGGCATTTATCTGCCGCCTTAATAAGTTATAAATTAAAATTGTATAGAATGAAAAAGCTGAAAGAATCATATAGAGAAGCTTTTGTGATCAAAAGACAACTTAATCTCCAGAAAGTAATATAAAATGAATACATGCCTGTTACTTACTGAGCTAGATAGGATAACACATTGGAAAAATTTTTTAAGCGTTTATAATTTCAGTGGAGAAGTAGAAGTGGAAGCAGGAGAGGAGGAAGAAACGGAAGAAAGAAGAAACGCAAATGAAAGAAGAATGCTAAGATTTCAAAAAGAAAGGGCAGCAATGAGAATGTTTTTACTCAGAAGATAGTAAAGATAGTTCACAGTTTGTCTCTAATTCCATAATAAATCATATTAGTCTACTTTTCTGCCCATTTGCTGTGTCTCCTAGTAACAAATCAAAGCTCTTGTAACTAGCTGTACAGTTAAGAATTTTCTTTCATGGCTCTCTTGTCTTGCTGAATAATTAAATTCCACTTATTTAACAAGGTTTTCCTTGTAGTAAAGTATAGAAAATGTTTCAAAATATGGTGGCTTGATTTCATTATTCTCTGATAATTTGTTTATGACAGGAACAAAGAAGCAGCTGCTGGGTAATATGACTGGAGGCTTATCCTTTTCCCTCTTGGTGTTATAGGAGCCCCCCAGGACATGCCAGCATCCTTGCACTTATTTCACAGTAATCACAAAAATATCTTACATCTTTGTTGATGTTTTAACAATGTAAAGATATAAAAAACATGGATTTTGAATATATGTCTGAAATAAATTTCACTATTAAAGAACTGCAAATAAAGAATTCAAAAAGACACCTTCAAAATAATATTAATATTTTATTTAAGATTTAAGGCTAAACTATTTTAAGAATTTCAAATAACATTTACTTGACAAATTTGTTTTTTATTATTGTATAACAGAATACATTAATTGTATCTTTCAGCTAGCATGAAGTGGTTCCTAATTGATCAAATGAAGAATATAAAGTCTATTTTGAAAGCAGGTAATTTTTTTAACCTTTATTACAAAATGAAATTATTTTCAATATTTATTTAAAGTCCATCAGATCATTATTCAAAACTTGATAAAGATAAATCAGTTTGTTTCAGCAGGTCAGACCTCCAATTCAAACTCATTGCAGTGTGTCTAAATCAAATAATGGCTAATTTTAGCCCTCTGAAACTGACTTAAGTATATACAAGATAAATGTTGGAAATTGTGGAGTGAGGTAGTTCTGAATTCAGACACAAAAATGCAGTGATGCCTCTACCGGATGTGGACAATTCTGTTTTAGTAAGCAGACAATTTTCACTTGTCAGAAGGGTAGAATTCACTTTTTAAAATGTTTCTAGGGCTAATTAGATATCTGGCCTCCTCTTTCTGCAGAAAAGCATGGGACTCCTGTGGGTTATACAGTACATCTGACAATGCTTGTTTCACTTGCCACTTTTCTGGCACGTATCTCCCTGTGTTCCTGCTGCAGCATCACACTCCACTTAAGAGTTCAGAGATCTTTGTAGATATTCAAATGTAGGTGTCAGCTGGAGCTGAGCAGGTCTCTGGATTCCATATACCTTACTGACAAAAATACATAGGGTCTATATGGGATCTTAGGCAAGTTTTTACAAGCTCTCTCACATCCCAAAAGACTGAGTAGTGTCTTCTATGTCAAGGCTGCTTCATTAATAAGTGCCTCACTGCAGAGTGATGCTCATTCTTGTTTAGTTCCCTTTGACCACATGGAACAGGCACTCCTGTAAGTGAAAGGGAGAAACATCAAATGGAGGGAATGGACACAAGCTTGAGATAAGAAAAATATAACATTTCTACTTTGCAGCAGTTTTACTTAAGTTAGTGCTGTGATTATCAAGGCAAAAATGAAGTAATCATGAATTGCAGAAGTGTATTATTTTTGTATGTCCATACATTTAACAGTACCAAAAATAAATGATGAATCTGCAATTGTATAAAACATGATATCCATTTCCTTGTCCAGACAGCTGTACACACAGTAGACGTTAAGTTGCTTAAAGTGCAAATATTTGCATGAATCATACTGAAGAAAACAAGCAATTAGTTATATTCCTGAAAAAGACAATAAAAAACCATGGGGAATTTACCATGTAGTCCTATTTAAATATTCAAATACAAAAGGATTCTGGTTCTTCTTGTTTTCTTCAGATCTGTATTTATTATTCCAGATAGACAGTCTACTAAAGCTAGAATGATGTTGAAACTGAAATTTGATTAATACGTGATCTGAATTCCTACTGCCATTCCTAAGTAAGGGACTACATCTATCTGTCTGCTGATACTCCCTGAGAACAGATACAGCTGATTAACCTAGAATTGCAATGCAGCATTACTGTGCCATTACACTTAATGAAGTTAACCAAAAAGTATTATTTTTCATCCTAGGAGACCAAATACTTACAAATAAATGAAGCTTATGCTCTAGGAGCTTTCTGTAGGATAACACATTGTACAACTGAAAATCTGGTAAATGATATAGGAGGTCTCTAGAAGTTAGAACCTGCATTCTTCTTTAAGCTGAAATCTACACAAACTGTTTTAGTGGAAGATATGGATGATGGAATTTCAAAACTGGTTTCTTTTACACTTCTTAAAACAATAAGTCAGACACTGTTGCTTAAAAATGAGAATAGTTCATATGGTTATTAATATATCATATCAAATCATTTTATTTTATATTGTTTTCATAAATGGCTGACAATATATTTTAGTAGGAGACTGCAGCAGAACATTATTTATCTTTTAAGTTTTACTATTAAAAATCTAATCTCATTGTTGCCCCAAAGAGTAGAACACATGCTTATGCTCAACATGCCTAAATATGGAAGGAAAACAGGTACACTTGACGACATTTTCACAAAGATCTGCATTTCTGTTGGATATCTTACTACTGATGTATTATAAATCTTTGTGCTTGTTTTCGTATTTTTAGTGGTCTGTTTCTGATTGCATATATGACAGAAATTGTAGGGGAAAAAAGGAGAAAATTACTACCAACAGTTCTTGTCTGATATAATTACCATCATTTGTCATTTTTAACATGTCCAGATGATTCTTACGTGGATCAAGTTTGAATCACAGATTAATAGTAAATCTTACATAGCTCGCACCTAAAAATAAATCATCTTAAGAGATTTTGACCATGCTCCCATGATTCATCATCATGGAGATGTTAAATACAGTACCTGGGTCCATATGTTCAATTTAAAAATTATTTAAAAATTATTTTAAAAATATGAACAGAATTATTTTTCAGAATATTATCTTTCCCCTTTCTAAGACTTTCCATCTTAGCCAGTAGTTTTGAGTTTTATGTATGTTTTATGTATTATATATCTTAATTGCATAGAAACTTTTCATGAATAAAGATTATTTGCCAAGACATACAGCTTTGCTGCAGGCACATTCTGCACCAGAGCAGGGGGTGGCAGTGTATAAAACAGTTTCTGAGCCAGGGAGATTTCAGGAGATCATGAAAACACACTAGAAACCTGCAGCTCTAAGGCACTAATATGGCTTTAGCATTACAAGAACTGTTGATGACTTTTTCCCACACCTACAAAAGACAAACTTAAGGAGCACTAGCCTCCAGGTGAGCAAAGAGGCTGTGGGTTTTCAGTTATGGTGTGTCATGTCATGTCAGTTCACATAGGAGGGCACAATGCAGGGAAGCTGCTGAAGCTTTGACAGCATAGCCAGGGAATGATGGTAGCCACTGGCAGAAGGCCACAGCCTCTCTGAGCATTCCATCCACCACAACTGATATGGCTTCGGAGACAGAGCTCTTCTGGAAACACACTGCTACCCAAGTCCATTAGACTGCAGGGTGTGCCCTGCTCTAATGCTGGCCCAGCACAGCTTGTAATCCAGCTGCCACATGACAAGCTATAACAGCAGCAGCTCCTCCCTGCAGAGTGGCTCTGGGCAGACACCCATCACTCAGCAGCATCCAAACTGTCAGTGCACTATTCATGCTGTGTCCACTAAAACCAGGGCACAGGGAGGTCAGTGCTGTGCAGTGTTGATCCAGAGATGCCAAATGATTGTATGCATTTTGATACCTTGGCTTAACACAGGGCTCTGAAAAGTGAAGAATATGCAGCCATGCTTCCCAGTTCGATAAAGGAGTATGCAAATAGGTTTCAAGATTGCAGCAAGATCATCAGTTTATATTTACACAATTTACAGTTGGTATAAATACATGACTTGAAAATTTTCAAATGAAATGCATGGAGTTGTAATTGGATACTTAACTCAAAAATCTGATCCCGTGACTTTACCAGACTTTCACTTACGAGAGGAATATACCCTTTGCTTCACAACCACGCTTTATTAATGACATCACTTTCTAACAGTATGTACATTTGTGAACAATTGCCAAAGAAGAGTAGAATTTAATCAAAAAGCTCTGTTGAAATCCTTGCGAGCTCACTAAGAGCTGCAACCACTGCCATTGAACCAGGGTGATGCATTCATTTAACAAAAACAGTGAAATATCCCACTAGTTTTATTTTGTTGTTGTTGCTCACTTTTTTTGTAATGTTTTAAGAAGAATATTAAAAAATAAAATGCTTTGTTACTTACATATTAACAATACGGTATATTTTACAAGGGCTGCTCTGAAAGTAATGCCTCCTATTTTATTACGTTGTTCCATAATACCAGAGATGGACCTTGGTGTTATGGCAATAGTTGAACCTTCCCACAATATTCTGTTGCATTTTGTTGCCATGTGACAGGTGGCAACTGAAGGGCAGTCTGACAAAATGATGTCTGACGTGGAAGTGCAGATGAAGCAAAGGTGTGGAATTGAATTCCTCCACGTGGAAAAAATGACACCCATTGACATTACCTAATACTTGCTGAGTGTATATAGAGATTACGTGAGCACAGTGAGGCTTTGTGTTGTGTGTTTCAGCAGTGGTGACAATGACAGTGGGTCACTTCCTCTGGTGCAGATTTTTATGAAGACAGAATGCAGACTCTTGTTCACTGCTTGCAAAAAGGCATAGCAAATGGTGGTGTCTACAATGAAAAATATTATTCTGTAGCTGAGAATTTGCTGTATCAAATAGCGTTATTGTGCTCTCTTAGCTGTTGATTCCATGCACGTAAATAAGAAACATTACTCTTGATGCAACTTGTGTGGCCCAAGACAGTTCCTCTTTATTCAGTGCGACAAAAGATTGGACACACATGAGGTAGGCAGAGATGAAGTTCCAGTAAACAGACCAAGGACAATCAAGAAGGGCTTCAGGGCCTTGGGATAACTGGTTAAAGGGTCAGGAACATGAGTTGTGTTTTACTCTGTCCCTCCAGTTGCATGGTATGATGAGAGGAAACAGGAAGAGTCAGCAAATCAATACCTGGCCCCAAGTCTTGTACTTTGATAGTGCTGGCAGAGTGTGTTGTTTATTTTATAATGGATCACTTGATGCAACACCAGACCTGCTGTTAACAGACAGGAAACACCTGTCTCAAAAGGGGAAAAGGATTTTTCACATAATATAGCAGGGCTCACTGAAGGAGCTTTAACTATATTTGAAGTGGGAAAGGGATAAATGTTTTATTTCGCACTAAACCTTTAAACAGTAGTGGAAAACTTGACTATTAGATATGAACACAGTCAAGACCATGAAATTCAAAATGAACAAAAAGTTTCACAGTATATCTGTGTGGAATGTTTTCTTGTTATATTGTTTTTTGTTTGTTTGTTTGTTTGCTTTCTTGTTTTAGCCTGCTTCAAAAGGTTGGAACCTTTCTCTGGATTGCAATGTGTGTCAGAACATAGTCTATTATGTAATATAAATTATTGACAGTCTTGGTTAAACAAAAATATAGCCCTGTTTGATTCATTGCTACCTGAGACACAATATCGTCTTCAAAATATCCTGCACAGTGTTGTCATTCATATAGGAATTCCTGATACAGATCAGATAATTTATTTCTCACCTTCAATCTGGAGGCATTCATTTTGCTACCAGACCTGGAATGATTCCCATTGCAACTATTTCAACTTCTCTAACATTAATTCAGTTCCAAAAAGAGAAGGTTTCTTTTTTGTTCTTGAAAAGGCAAAACAAAATTATGTATGAAAACAAAAGTTCTGCTGATGTAATCTTCACATAGGGAAGACAGTATAAACATTCTCACTATCTGGGTTTTGAAATTCTAAATACAGAGAGTGCTATGTTATTTTTAAGCTCATGTATCCTTGTCCAATACAGATAAAGCTTAATATATATTTCTTGACAGTTTGGCATAGATTTTTCTTCCTTTTTATGTTAAAAATGAGTATTAAAAAAAAGAACTTTTTTTTTTCCTTGACGTTCTGTTATGATAATGAATTTAATTGACTAATTTTTAAGCTATAAAATGAAATTAATAATCAAATACAGCATCTTGGTTTAAACTTAAATCACGGTTGTTTTTCTTGGTATCCATTTCTCCCTTCAGCTCCAAGACATTATTGTGAGACAGCAATTGCCAAGTAACTACAAAATTTACCACGTATAGTACTTTTATTTAATTTCTCTCTGGTCTTCTTTACAATTTGACAGAGCCTTAAACATAACACTGCATTGTACTTCTTGTTTCCTAACGCCATCTGTAGATTTCAAAAATAAGGAAATAATATTCATTAGAGAGTGAAATGAAAATTCAATGTATTCTCATTATTTTAAAATTATTTTTAGACAAGTCATTAAAAATCATTGAAGTGTTTGGCATCTTGGTGTTGATTTTTCAACATTAATTGTCATTAAAAAAGGAACACGTAGCCATTTGATACATGATATTTCTTTATTCACTTTTTTTGTTAAATATATTGTCACTGCAAAATAGAGTCATGTTTTATAAAATATTTTTCTTTAAAGGTTTTAATGTATATTTATGCATTTGGAATTTAATATCTCTCAAGAAGAAATAAATTTATTGACATAAGATTATTTTGTGTTCTAAAATGTTTTATCTTCTTTATGTAAATGCACTGAATTAAAATTAACATTTTTATGTTAACTCTTTCCTTTTTTTTTTTTTTTTTTAATTTTGAGAACTTATACTATTCCTGTACTATACAGCATGTTTTAGACCAGAGAAGTTATTTAATGTCTCCTTTAGGATCACACTGCAGATGAGATTCATTCTCACCTTAGCAGTGTGCTAGCACACCTGAAGATGCTCTCTGCTATAAACTGTTTATAATATGTAGACTTTTAAACACTGAACATTCTGATGTTCCCTTTACATATTACAAGAGTTCTAGGTAGGTAACTATAAAAGGTGCTAATAAATCAGAAAATAAGCATTGGGAAGGTCACAGCAATACATTTTACAATCATGTTTGCTAAAATATATGAGGCATTAAAATTCTGATTCTACATTCTTATGACAATGACTGTAATGAGAACAGAAAATACTATAAGCCTAATCTATTCTCCTGACAATTTAAATATAACTGTAACCCAGTTGTTATCTTGTACTTCTCCAATTCCATAAATAGGGAAGGTCATAATGATAGTGAAAATAAATTACAGAATTTAAACCCCTGACATTTTCTTAAACCGGAGAACTAGGGAGAATATATGAATTATAGTGCATGACTTTCCTTGCTGAAAGAAATTTAGAGTAGGAGTTAACTTCTCCATTTTTATTAACCCATTTTTATTAATAATATTTTTGTGATTTTATTCTGAATTATTTTTTCATTTCAGATTATGTTACCAAAGCTTATGTTCATTAAGCTTATTTTTAAATTAATATGTAAGAATAAGCATAATCTTCCTGTGATAATTCTCACTGCAATCTACAATCAGAACATCAAGAGTTGTCAACAGCTTTTGTAAATCATTTTTTTGATCATTTCTGTTTTAAAAATGGACACATTCTGTTTGCCCAGCCTTTAGAAGTAGACGTTAAATCTGTGCTCCCAATCCTTAAATGACCTGGTATATATTCCCCAAATTAGTCCTTGTTTTTTCCCTTCATCAGCAGTAATATGTTGGTTTTCCTCTGAGACATCTTGTAATTTCATTTTCTAATATTTGAATATTTATTAGCTTTAAGGAATACTTTGGTGCAATGTATTATCAACACCATGGACTCCTGCATTCACTAACTACAGTAAGTACAGAGGAATAAATTACAGACTCTACAGATCTTACACTACAGAACTGTCTTTTCCATATTGTACAAGATCAGCAAAAATAATTTCTTCAAGGTCTGATCTTGTCCATCACCACAGCTCTTGAGTTTAGCTCTCTTCATAATAAGAGTAAGAGTAGTCTGTTTCTGATCAGGGTTATTCCTATATGTTCATGAATAATAAAATGTATGTGCAGACAGCGGTTTCCATCCAGCAGTTTGCAAGACCAGATCAGACCTGCAAAGGTTGTTGGGTTCTGATCACTTGTAAATGATGCAAAACAATTTTAAAATGGATTATAAGGCTACATATAAATATGCAGAGCTGTTGCTTCCCTTTTAGCCAAGTTCTTTGTAGTTCACATACTTAACATACCTTCAAGACCTTCTTTTAAAGGCAATTCAACTATAGCCATATCTCTAAAGCGATTGCATGTCTGAATCATCTTTTGCGGTGTCATTTCTCTACTCTTTTCAGCTGTGTATTTCCTGTTTGTTTGATTGTGGGTGGATTTTTTCGTTTTTTGGGTTTTTTTGTGTTTGTTTTTTTTTTTTTTTTTTTTGCTTTGTTTTTTAATTTTAACAGAATTTTGTTGTGATGCTGTTTTAGATATAACTATCACTTTTCTTTCTAAACTCATCATTGGTTAAGGTAAGACTTCAACAAGAACTGCTGTGAAGCAGAAGGGTGAATCTCCTCACCATTGCATTCACAGGGAATCTCAGGATGCTTGAGGTTGGAAGGTGTTTATGGAACTGGGCTAAACTCAGCTCAAACAGGGTCACCCAGAGAAGGTTGCCCTGGTCCATACTGGAGTAGCTTTTGAAGATCTCCAAAGAGAGAGACCACAATCTCTGGGTAGTCTATGCCAGAGCTCAGTAAAAAGCACCTCCTGATGTTCATAGGGAATCTCTGTGATAACTATATTTTATTTTGTTTGAGCATCGATCCCAGTCCCCAAAAGATTTATGTAAATTTCAAATCTCTGATGCTGCCCAGGGTATGGCTGGATTTCTGGGCTTCAAGCACACACTGCATGCTCATGTGAAGGTTTTAATACACAGCTCTTGCTTAAGGTTTTTGAAAAATTGTAAATGACAGGACACACAGAAATGGCCCAGAGTTGTGCTGTTGGCGGTTAGACTGGGCATTAGGAAACCCTTATTGTGAGGGTGGTCAAACGCTGAAAGTGACTTCCTACTTTGAGATATGACAGATGATTTGTGTCAATATGGTGAGGAGGGGGGTTAGACTTGCAGACTCAAGGATGATACTGTGCTAGAGATAACATGGGCATTAATCATAGACACCCAAACACACCCTTGTGGGATAGAAAAGAAATAAGCAGAGAACAAAATGTATGTGTGGGCCCCCAGTAAATCAGAGAAAATGTTGTATCAGCATACTTTAACTATGCCTGAACTTTGAGCAATTAACCTTGTACAACTAACCCAATGTGCGCATGCCTGGAACCAAGGATGAATAGAAGGACATTGAGGAAGATGACTTATTTCCTCCTCACGACCCCCAGAGGGAAGAATATGACCCCCTAGCAACAGCCCACACAAGCGCAGAAGGACAAAGTGACATGGAATGAAGGAAGGAGGAGTCTATGGGGGGAATTGGGTGGAACTATGTACAAAAGAAGGTGGAAGGTGGAGTCGGTCTTTTCGGAGTACACTGTTGGTGGAGTGGAAAATCCCCGGAGCAGCCAGCTTATTGCTTTCCACCTTTTGATTAAAATAAAATATCGCAAAAGCTCTGATTGAACTCTGGGCATTTATGACACAAGCAAAGTTGTTGATTCCCCATAGCTGTCAGAGACATTTGTATAATGCCTTTAATAACATGTATTGATATACTGTTAGCCCTGAAGTAGTCAGGCAGTTGGACTTGATGATCTTTTCAGATTCCTTTCAACTGGACTATTCTAGACTAATCTAGCCCGATCTTTTTTCAGACTTTCATAGAAAAACTAGACTCCATCACTGTGATATTTCCAAAGGTAGACTTTTAGGATATTAGTAGTGTTACGAACATGAAAGTATCCTATAAGATATCACTCAGAAGTTTTCATTTGCTTTTCTGAATGAAATCTAGAAAAAATGCAGACATGACCAAGTTTAAAGTGAGATCTTCTGAGCACCTAAAAATTAATACCTAAAATTCATTTTTTGTTAGTGGTAGTTTAAAAAAGAAAGAAGCAAATTCATGTCTCTTGTAGGCAATTTGCCAATAGATCTGCTCAGTTCTTCTGACTGTAAACAGTTCTTGTTCAATTGTTTGTTGGATCAAGTGCACCCTCAGAAAGTTTGTAGGTGACAGCACACTGAGTGATGCTTTTGACATCCCAGAGGGAAAGAGCGTCATCCAGAGGGACCTGGACAGGCTTGAGAGGAACCATGACAACCTCATAAAGCTCAGCAATGCCAAGGGCAAGGTCATGCACCTGGGTCAGTGCAGTCTCAAGCACAGATATAGTTTGGGTGGAGAACAGCTTCAGAGCAGCCCTGGGGAGAAGGATTTTGGAGTGTTGGTTGATGGAAGATTTGACATGAGCTGGCAATGTATGATTGCTGCCCAGAAGGCCATCTGTATCCTGGGTTGTATCAAGAGAAGGGAGGTGATTCTGCCCCTCTATTCTGCTCTTGTGAGTCCCCACCTGTAATGCTGCAACCAGCACAAGGAGGACATCAAGATATTGGAGCAGGTCCAGAGGAGGGCCACAAAGATAATCAGAGGGCTGGAGCACCTCCCCTATGTGGACAGGCTGAGGGAGCTGGGGCTTTTCAGCCTGGAGAAGAGAAGGCTCCAGGGGGACCTCACAGTGACCTGCCAGTACCTGAAGGGGTTCTACAGGAAAGCTGGGGAGGGACTTTTTATAAGGGCATGTAGCAACAGCAAGGGGAAGAGGTGCGGGGGTGGGGGAGGGGGCGGGATGGATTTAACTGGAAGAGGGTAGATTTAGACTAGATAGTAGGAAGAAATTCTTTACTCTGTGGGTGGTGAGACTCTGGAACAGATTGCCCAGAGAGGTTGTAGATGTCCCCACTTCAGAATCATTCAAGGTCAGGATGGATGGGACTTCAAGCAACCTGGTCTAGAGGGAGGTGTCCCTTCCTGTAGCAGTTTATTCAGTGGCAATTTTTTAATCTTATTTGAGAAATTCTCTGTGTAATAATAATTATTTTTTTAATCTTGGAAAAACATTGAATGACCAAAGTTATTGATGAACAATTTACAAAATCCCATGGATTTGAAAGGACAACAAACATACAAACAAACAAAAATCCTAATTAATTGCAATGTAAAATATCTGCTCTCATTGTTAAATGGTGAAATAAAAAATAAAACGTACTGTTTTAAACTATTTATTGAATACATCTTTATCTTCTTCATTATTAAAGTTGCCATTAAAAATAATTTTATTTCTTATTACAATAACTTTGGAAGAAAGAACTGTACTGGAAAGCTGATTACCTGTTGCTTGGGGTCAGAAAATGGTATAACTGAAAATGTCAGTTACATACCTTAGGATTTCTTTCTGGATAATGAATAAAAGGAAGCAGTCTGAAAGTTCCATTCATCTTACCCTGAAGTAAATGCCTAAAATAAGTCAATTAATACATGTTTTGTACCTATGGAGCATAAAAGCACTGGGACTAGCAGAGACATAGGTGTTTGTATTATGGACACAGAGGACAGTTTTAAAATAAAAATCTGACCATGAATAAGCTCAGACGGAGATATCAATAAACTTTTATTTTCATCTTGATAGCAAGAATAATACTTTACTGTAGAATAACTTCATCCTTAAATATATATTTTCCAGCAGATATGATCCACACATTTTCTCCAAATGTTACATCTTTGATTTCAATTGTTTTACCTGCTTGAATTCTATTGACAGATCATTTTATCTTTGCTGGTTTTCCAACCCCATTCACTTTTTCTCCTTTTTTCAGACTGAAGTACAGTTGCACTGAATTTTACTATTTCCCTTTTCTTTCTTTCCCTGAGCGTGTACCACAAACAAATATAACAGACTCTGCCGGAGGCACTGGGGATGACGGAAGAGGAATAAGATCCTTTGAAGTATTTGCCTTGGAACTGATTGGAGCTCTGAAGTCAATATATTTTATAAAGCAATAATACTGAAAAGAATTCCCTACACAACAGAAATCAGACTTCTTATTCTGAAAAAGTGACTTTTTTCCCCCTACATGAAATGTTATATTCTTGAAATCTTCTGTATGAAAATGTTCTCTTGAGAACAAGAAAGGTACAGGATAACTAGAATCTATCAAGTGAAATGAGTCTCCCAATGCAAAATATATATGTGTATATATATGGTTTTAATTTCTGGCAGAAATAAAGTGAAAACTAAAGTGGGAGTGACTTCATTAGATCAGCAATACTGAAAGATATTGTGAAATTCATGACTTCTTTATCTACAAATATTAATTTGTTATGAGCCTTTTGTTTGCTTGTTTGTTTGTTTGTTTGTTTATTGAATGGACAAGTTTTATATCAGAAAATAGTCATGGTTTCCAAGTCATAAGATTTCACAGAGACATAAATGTCAGATTTTACACAGATTTCATTTGTGTCTAAAAAATAAATTAAAATCTTCATGCCTGCTCATCATAGTCCAAGACTCAGAGCTTAGAGAAATCTTTCACTGTCTATGAAAGGTCCAAACCCACTGAACATGCAAATTATATTTTTAGGAAATAGGAGAAAATCATCATAATGGTGTCATCGGAATTATTAGACTGCTTAAATTCCAACTATATGAGACAAGTTCCCTAACAAATGTCCCCACAGCAGATCCTTTTATTCAACTGCCTTTTATTTATTTATTTATTTATTTTGCCTGATTTCAGTCACATTTCCCTCCTGACAAACATGACAGTAGTTCATCATGTTTTTCTCTTTTTTTTAATTTCCTAATTTTCATTTGCTTATTTTCTTCAGTGTAAGCACCAGTTCTCATCTTTTATTAGAATGGTAAGGTCTCAATTGCCTTTAAAATTCAACATGTTATAAATAAAAAACTTATAAATAAAAGGGAAATCCAAGGACAAAATGGATATGCGAACAATATTATTGAATATCTGCTATGTGTATGCAAATCTAAAGCCTTATTTTAGTTTAAAAATCAATGTATAAGCCTTTGTAGATTAAATTTGTAATACATTTGCCTTTTTAAATTAGACAGTTCCACTTACCTGACAGGAAATAGTTATTTATTATGCAAATTATTTCCAACTGAAGTCAGAATGTTTGGCAGAAAGGGGACAGTTTTGCTTCTGATGCAATTGCCCTTGTACAGTATCTTAACACTGACATCACGCAGATTTCCAGAGTGGCATGGGTTTCAGCTAGCTCCTTAATTTGCTCTTTGGCATTAAGGGCTTGAAGGTCTGCCTTCAGGTTTGGTCTGTCATTGCTGAAGCAGCACATTTACTCTGCAACTTTGTTTCTATTTTCTTTCTGGGATGCTTTTTTTTTCTTTTCTTTATTTTTCCTGCCAGAATGTAAAGTATCAGCATTCTCTATTCACATTGTCATTGTACCTTCCCTGAAGCATCTCCTGTTCCATATTAATTAAGAGATTGACCTTGGGTCTTTTTTTTAATTTATTTATTTTTTTCCCCTTGATGAGCCAACAAGACTGAACAGTTCATTCTCATAAGAAACAAACAAACAAAAACTCCTCCTCATGTAACTACTGGTCTTTGGTATGAGAGGAATGTCATGAGACAGAGAATACACTGATAGATCCAGAAGAATTACTCAAGAGAAAAGAACTCTATTAATACAATAGAATAGTCATATTCATTCTGTTTGGCCAACCTGAGTGACTGAAATCAGACTTTACTGATTTCTAGGCTAATAGTATTATGTTTTTCTGGAGTTAACAGGCTAGTGTTGGCTTTCTCACTTAGAAGGAATTCAGAACAAAGATTTCAACTTCTGTACAAACAACACAGATGTGCATAATAATGTATTTATAAAAATGAATATATATGAAAACTGTTGAAATAAACAGCAGTTTCAACAAACTGAGTCCTTTACAGATAATTAGTAAATTTCATAACGAAAAGATTGTTTAATGGATAAACAGGAAAAAGCTGTCCACTAACGATAATCTTTTTCTATTGCTTCAGGAGAATTGTACTCCTAACAGTATCGACATGAATGAATAATATAAATAAAAGTTGATGGGTGTGACAGTCGTAAAATAATATAGTAGTAAGTAAAAGAAAAGTCATTCATGCTAAGGACTCATTTCTATCTCCAAGATCAATAGAATTAGCTTGGCTAATGTTCACACTAACCAAGATTGGCGCTTCTCAAAAATGACTGAGAATTAGTTTAGATGTGGTTAAATACAAGCAGTTCTAAAAAAATCCAGTGAGAAAGCTTAAATGAAGCAGTGTGGATGATCAGTGTGGATGATCAGCAGTGCTCGAGTCCAGGAGGACCCTGCACTCCTCTTTTATTTACCTTATAAGGTCACATGCAAGATGAAAGAGGAACTTTTTCTTTTCTAAAAACAGTGGAAAAATGAAACTAAACACAAGTTGCTGTGTACTGTGCAACCAATTGGTGATAAAAATCCTCAGGTGTAACTGAGAATTAGCACTGGAGTGATCATGAGGACATAGTTTGCATCACATACCAATTTAGCATTAGTAGGACTCTTTCCCCTGAATTACTCTGTGGGAAAACCCAATTGGAACTGAATGTATATTGTGGTGTATGATGTGTTTTTCTGTGCTGTTTTTTTTTTTTTTCTTCACATTCAACAAATTTGGGATTTCAAAAATAGTTACAGCAGAAACCATAAATGAAGTACACATGAAGATAATTTTCACTCTAAAGGATGCAAATACTTCAGTTATATAGTACTTTTTCTATTTAATTTATATTTAATTTTGACATTTTTAGATAATTTCCCTGACTGTCATGTCATTTATTTTATGCAAAATAAATATAGTAATATTTTAAAAATTTTCATCAGTCTTTCAGTCTTTGGAAAAAGCTTATAATTTTCAACCCTCACCTCACTCCAGTTCCAATCTACTTAATAACAAACAAACAAAAAAAAAAAAAAAAAAAAAGCACACTTTTTTTTTTTTCCTATTTTTCTTGAAAGAAAAATACAGGCCCAAATATTTTTGCAAGACTGGAATATATGCATTAGTCAACTTGTACAGCCTAATTATAATGACAATATTACAGTATTTACAAGTTCAGTTGTATTCCTAATTTGCATCATTATCCAGCCTTCACTACATACAATGTACAGAAGTAATATGGCATGTTTGATAGATTATATGCGCTTCAGAATATCATTTTTCTGATGAAATTCTGGGCAACAATTAAATAGGTATGGGCTGAATAACGCTGCCTGGAAAAGTTTGTAGATATGGAAAGCAGAGATTTATGGCTCTCTCACACTGCAGATCACTGAAATAAGATAGATGAATATCCAAAATGTCATACTGTCAGCATTTGACACGCCAAGCCAGAGGAATATGAAACTATGAAAACTGTAATGCACTTTAGAAGATAAATTATGGCTCATAAAACTGGAAAAAAAAATCCATAAAGACAATCACTTTCAACCTCCAAGCATTGTTACAGGAGATATGTTCTAAATTTAAGCTTGGAAAAGTGTTCTGATGTAATTCTAGATACATCCAGAAGCCTGAATTGGGTAGGTCCTGCTAGTTCCAGTGTGCACCTAAGAAGACAAAACCCTTGCATTGTTACTGACCTGTATACCTTCTCATGGTTAGAAACAGGGACTATGTACTTTGAAAAAAAAAACAAACACAAAAATAAAAACAGTTACTGATAAATAGCATGCATATGATAATTTACAGGAGTGTTTCTGGCCGTAGCAGAGGAAACAACCACAAAATGTATATTTCTGTTACATTAAGTTGATAGTCACACTGGTAAATGTTAAGGAAAATATATCACTGTGTATCTGACAGCCCACAGGAGGTGAGGATACTTTATATATTCCTAGAGCAGATATTTCAGTAAGCCTAAGTCTCATTCAGTGCTACCATGCATTTGAAAAGAGGGAGAAATATGAGTTTTTAATGGTTTTCATTTTTCTTTTTCCCCCAACAAATTGAAGAACACAAATTAATGATTTTCCTAGTTGAAATACATAGCTTTAAATTTATACTACAGCTTTTTAAAACGTTGTAACTAGTCTCCATATTTTTCCTTAATATCTTTCTTGGCATAGACTGGGATAATTTTTTATAGTAGCTACTATAATGGAGTGTTTTGAATATAGGATGAAAACAGCGTGGTTAACACACATATTTTAGTTGTTACTCATCAGAATAAAGTCAAGGACTTTCTGTCTTTAAATGCTGTCCTGTCAGCAGAGAGATTGGGAGTGGAGTACAAGGAAGATATTGAGTTTCCCCTCTTGTCTGGCAGACCACACTGCTGGCTAACACTGAGCTGCTGTCAGCAGCACCCCAAGGTCCCTTTCTGCTGAGCTGCTCTCCAGCCACTCCTCTTCCACTCCAGCATTTCTCAGGTGCAACACCCAGTATTTTCCTTTGTTGAACTTCATGATACTGCTGATCATGTAATGCTCCGATCTACCTAAGTCTGGATGATAAAAACAATTTTCATTATGCTTACCCAGAATTCCCAGTTCTGTGGTGCTTATGAGCTACAATGAATCAGAGAGATGTTGGAACTAAGAGTGACAGGATATGACATTTACAAGGTTTCCTCTGGAAAAGAATTTAATAATGAGAAAATCATTGCATAAGCAACAGGAGATGACTGGGTCATACATTTGATAAGAACAATTAATTTAAGTAATGACAATCATCAAACTGCTGTGGGAAAATGGTCAGCTACTGTATCTCATTCCCAAAAAATTGATTAGGACTGGACTCAGAATTCAGTAAAGTTAATGAACTTCCTATTAATTTCAAAGGATTCAGGTTTAAACTTTTCCAATTGAAAATTAGATTCCAGACAATTTTTAAACAACTTTTGCACTTTACCAAGTATCTACTTTTTATGCAACAATAGTTATTTAGAAAGAATTTGTTTATTCATTGTCTGAAATTTTTGCAGCTAATGTTACTGCCGCATTGTATAATAAGCATCAACTGTCCTTTCAAAGAATTTAAATAATTTAGTGGATATACAAAAACAAAACACGCATCTTTCTGTGCAGAGCCTGCCTCGGCGTGGGACCAGGGCAATGAAGTTCATTCCAGTAACGGCAGCCATAAGCAGCATGGGTACACTTTCTGTCAAAGTAAAGAGAAGGATAGAACAATCCTTTCTCCTCACAAAGCATTAGAATGTCATTCTTCAAGGTACTGACTTATTTTTTTAATTATTTTTGTATTCTGAAAAGGAGCTGACACTACTCACAAAAGAAGGAGGAAAAAAAACTACTGAAAAGAGAGAGAAAGGTAAATTTCTTTATTTAGAATGAGAGCAGATAAAATAAGAATAAATATACTGACAAGAATAAGGATGAGTTAAAAATTGTGCCACTGTGTTTTGTGCTATATTCTTGTCTCATCATTTACATCACAAAGAAGGGATTTTCTTCATACATTCTGTCAGTTAGGAGACTAAAAATGTTCCATAGCAAAGCTCAGTGAGTTGCCTGGCAGAAAAGTATTAATACAAGTCCATACTTTAGCCTTCGACACTGCTTCCAAAGCATTTGACACTGCCTCCAATGGCATTCTCCTGGAGAATCTAGCAGCCCATGGCTTGACAGGTACAATCTATGCTGGGTACGGAACTGGTTGGAGGGTCAGGCCCAGAGAGTGCTGGTGAACTGATTTAAATCCATCTGACATCTGGACACAAGTGGTGTACTCCAGGGGTCAGCACAAGGTCTGTCCTGCTCAGTGTCTTTACTGATGACCTGTATGATGGGATTGAGTGCAACCTCAGTATGTTTGCAGATGACACTAAGCTGGGGGGAAGTGTCCATCTGCCTGTGGGTAAGAAGGCCCTACAGAGGGGTATGGCCAATGGGATGAAGTTCAACAAGATCAAGTGCCAGGTCCTGCATTTTTACTATAACTACCCCAGTCTTGGGACAGAGTTCTTGGAAGTTCATGTATAAGAAATGGACCTGCAGATGACAGTCGATGCTGGATTGAGCATGATCCAGCAGTGTGCCCAAGTAGCCACGAAGGCCAGCAGCATCCTGGCTTGTATCAGAAATAGTGCTGCCAACAGGAGCAAGGAAGTGATCATCCCTTTGTAGTCAGCACTGGTGAGGTCACACCTTGAGTACAGTGTTCAGTTTTGGGCCCCTCGCTGCAAGAAAGACATCAAGGACCTGGAGCATGTCCAGGGAATGGCAACAAAGCTGGTGAGGGATTTGTAGCACAGGCCTTACGAGGAGTGGCTGAGGGAGCTGGAATTGTTCCATCTGGAGAAGAGGAAGATCAGGGGAGACCTTATTGCTCTCTATAACTACCTGAAGGGAGGTTGTAATGAACTGGGGGAGTTGGCCTCTTCGCTCTTGTAATTAGTGATAGGAATGGAGGGAATAGCTTCAAGTTGTGCCACGGAAGATTCAGATTGAACATTAGGAAAAATTTCCTTTCCAAAAGAGTGGTCAGGAGCTGCAGTTGGCCAGGCTGGGAGTTGGTGGAGTCATCGTCCCTAGAGAAGTTCAAGAAACATTAAGATGTTGTGATGAGGGACATGGTTTAGTGGGGAACTATTGGTAATAGGTGGATGGTTGGACTGATTGATCTTGAAGGTCTTTTCCAGCCTTGGTAATTCTATAATTCTATAACTGGACCCCTTCAGAGTCTGACAGCTTCTCCAGAGGCATGAAAACTCAGGAGATATATTATCAATGTATAGAAACATCTGAAAGGACTGACAAAGAAAGCAAAGCTAGTCATGGCCTGTGTCAGGACAAGAGGTAGCAAACATAGACTGGAACACAGATCTTTTCTTAACATCCAGACACACTTTTTTATTATGTGGTGACTGAGTACTGGCACAGGTTGCCCATAGAGGTTTCATTCTTCCTCCTCGCTGATATCCAAAAGCTGCCTGGATATGGTCATGGGAAAATGGCTATGGGTGATCCTGTGTAAGCAGGGGCTTGGATCAGATCAGCTTCAGAGATCTATTCCAACCTCAGTCATTCTATTACTCTGATTCTGTGATTGTAAGCCACTGTTCTCTGGGCTGATCAGACTGTTGCTCAGTAGGTGTGCAAGTAATACTCTTCCTGTCTGCAAGGGTATTTGTGCATCAGCTACTATACTGAGCAGTGTTATTTCTAAGTAGATTATTTTTGGTAAAGGTTGAGCTTGAGCTAAAGATAGAAGAACATCTGCATTCTTCTACATCTCATGAATGTGCATTAGTCTACATCTTCTTCCACCTTTTGCAAAATGAGACAAATATTTTCTGTTAATTTATGATATTTTTACAGCCTAATACTTGTGTAGACTATTGATCTTGGAGGAGGTGATCTTTGAATATAATCCAGACGTCTTGGACCATTTTCTCAACAGGTTTATGTCTGACAGGATTCTTCCAAGCAGATTACTGGAGAGACCAAAGCCTTTTCTACTGAAGTCCAGGACAGTAATCCTGCTTTTAGCTCTGTTCTCTCTGCAGGATCCTGAACTGCACCAGTATCTATTTTTGATTTAAGCATACAGAGGTATATTTGATAAAGATTCTATGACTTAATAAATATAGAGACATTTTAAGGCATCTTTTCTGTAATGTTACTGCATGAAAGAGTATTTAATATAAAAATGTAATGCTGACTAAATGTTTTGCAATATTCTTCAATAGATATTAAAAAGCAAATTGTAGCCTCCAGTTTTTAGTTACTGTATTTAAATAGTTTCATTATGCAAATCCACTTGAAATATCAACTGGAATATTACTTTACATTTACAAAGAACCTTTCATTTTATAGCTTTTCAGCAACAGCAGAGTGAACAGTGAACTGCTTTGAATTCCAATATCATATGCCTCCCTTTGAATTAGAAATGTGGTAGCCATTTTGAAGCAGCAATTCTATACAAAAAGGATTAGTGAAGGGCTGTAAAAAAGAGAATGTTTTAGTCTTTTGTGTTGATTTTGTCACTTGGACTTCATATGCAGAATCCTAGAATTTCTATAAACTTTTGAAAGTTCTGAAATGCTCAAAGTAGTACGAGAATGGAGGAAGAGATCTGTGGATCCAGCAGACTTCATTTTTACCTATGTAAGCAGCTTTGGTTAAATGTTATTCTGATGTAAAATGTTATAAATAGGTAACCAATTTCATATGAATATTTCAGAAGAAGGTGAAGATTTGCTTTGCATGTAAGATATGGTAAGAGATATTCTGTATATTATTATTATTATTAATAATAATAATCTGGGATTTATACTACTGCTACCTAATGTTTCCCCAATAATTTTACTTTTGATTAATTTTTATTTTTGATCTATTATAGAGTGAAGTGCAGATATGCATAAATAAATAATTAAATTTAAAAAATCCATCTAAATAGGAGTATTGTTCATAACACTTTCTATCCTGAAAAAGAAATCCACATAAATTATGCAAGTAAGAAAGAAAACATGAAATCAAAAACAAAACAAAACAACAACAAAAAAAAAAACCATGAAAAGAAGATAAACTAATCTACATTTCTTTAGTTGGGAAATAATGGGGAAGAGAATATCAGCAATTATTTAGAAACTGTCTGTGCTTGCAGGTGTCCCACATTCAGTCATGCATGACCATTTGAATATCCTAAGAGATACACCAGAGTATTTTAGGTTGACTCACGGGCGTCCAAACTATTGGCTTACCTTGGCCACACTGAGAAAAGAGGAACAACCCCAGGACACATAAGTTGCTCCGAAAGTAATGCCTCCTACTTATTTCCATAGAAACAACAATGAATACAAGCAGCATGATAACAGTATTTGATAGAGCAAATTCTCAACTACAGAATATTCTTTTTGCGTGTTGTCACCATCATTAGCTATGTACTTTTGCCAGCAATGAACGAGAACCTGTATGCCACGCTAATAAAAATCTGCACGAGCAGAGGTGACCACTATTTCCACTTCTGTAAAACACCATTCATCACCTTGCTGTGCTCACATCCACTGTTTGATCACATACAATCAGCAAGTGTTAGCTAATGTCAGCGGGTGTCATTTTTCCCACATAGTGGAATTCAGTGACACACTTTGCAACTTACGTGCTTCTATGTCTCATACAATTTCATACACTGCCCCTCTGCTGTCATCTATTACATGGGAATAACATGTAATGAATAATAGCGGGAATATCCAACTGCTACTGCCATATCACCAAGATCTACCTCTGGTACTGTGGGTCAACACAATAAAACAGGAGCCATTGCATTTAGAACAGCCCTCATAAAATACACATATGGTTAATATATAAGTAACAAAACATTTTTTTTTTTAATTATTCTTAAAACAAATTAAAAAAAAAGCAAAAAGGACCAAATATATAAAACTAGTGACCTTGTTTTTGTGTAACCAATACATCACCCTGGTTTGATGGCAGTGGTTGCAGTTCATAGTGAGCTCTCAAGGTTTCATCAGAGATTTTGAAGTTTTACTCTTCTACTTCACCCTTGACAAATTTTCACACATGTAGTTCTGCCAAAAAGTGATGACATGAATAAGGTGTGGTTGTAAAGTAAAAGATCTGTTTCTCTGGTAAAACAGGAATTATGAAAAACTGGTAAAGAGACATGATCAGATTTTTGAGTTGAATATCTGATTGCAACTCTATGCATTTCATTTGAAAATGTACTGGTCATGTGTTTATATCAACTGAAAATGGTGTCACAAATATAAATTGACGATTTTGTCAACCACGAATTCTCTTCTCCTGGAAAGCACTGCTGCGTATTATTAACTGTTCATAGCTCTGAGTTCAGCCTAGGTATCAAAATGCCTATAAATTATTTGCCATCTCTGGAGTCATCACCTCCCTCTCCATGCCCAGGTTTCAGTTGGCATAGCATGAACATTGCACTGACAGTTTGGGTGTTGCTGAGCAATAGGTGCTTGCCTGGTGTCACACCTTGGGAAAGAACTGTTAGGGACAGGGGGCTGCATTGCAAGATTTAGTAAATATGCTCAGAACCTATGCAAACTATGCAAAAAACTTGACAGAAGAAACAATAGGTATTAGAACACTATTCTCAAAAGAAAGGAGGTCTGAATTTCCAGTGTAGGTTCACTTTAGGTCAAGGGCACTGAAATAGCCTCATGGATGTGGTATGTGTAAGGAGGATGTAGGCTGAAATTTTAAAAATCCCTACTTTATTCATTTCTTATTTTAGAAAACTTGTCATTTCTCTGTATGATGAAAGATACTTTTTTATCTCTCTGTAAGAAGTTTAGCATTTTAGCTAGACACTCCCCCACAATCAGAGAAAATCTACAAATAAAAATATACTCTAGAAAATCTACTAAAACCTTCTGTTCTTTGGAAAAAAAAAATCAAGTTTGGATGTGCCATGAAATTTGAGCCAATCCTAACATTTATATTTCCTACTAGGAAATATTTCCTAGTGTTAACTTCTGAAAGAACAAAGTTGCATTATCAATACCTTCTTCTACTTCCCTAATTTTTGCATTTGAATTTATACAGTTATGAAGTCATCTTAGAAATAAATAATTTCTTAATTCAACTAGAGATAAACTTATCAAATAACAAAGGAAAAAACGTATTGGGAGATGAAATCTTGGCTCCGGGAATCTTCACAACCAACAGCATTTTCTGATAATATTGCACTAGATCACTCTTACTTTTTACTCTCTTGTATTACTTTCCCTGACCCAGAAGCATAATGTGCAGTCATTCTTATCACTTCGATAAAATTTCTACACTTTGATAAAATTCTTCTTTGACATTTTATCATCTCAATTGTAACATGCAGTTACTGAGAGGTAAAGAGAATAACAAAACATATATACAGAGAGTTATCAATAATTTTTAGATAATACTAATGAAATGAGACCATGTACACTAGAATGAAAATATATATGCATTCAGTACTTTGTAAATAATTTCATAATTTTCTTCCCTGCTTCCCTTCAATTCCTTGCCTAAATGCCACTGTGTGATTTTGGAGGCTATGCACGAGTGAATAATAATAAAAAAATAAATGCTACATAACCAACCAACCGACCAATGGGAAAGGAAATAAAGAAAAAAAAAAAAAAGATGTAATGAGTTTGAGTTTCATTAAAAAGAAAAAATAAAAACAGGCTCTGGAAATTTTTTGCATGTCGTGAAAAGTGGTTTGCTATTATTAATTTAAAGGAAAGTGAGGCAAGTTAGGAAAGACTGTAGCATGAAGCCACTGGAATCTACCACCAGGCTGTTAGAAAATAGAAAGATTAAAGTGGAATGGTGTGTAGTACAGACAACTGATACACTCCTAAGTTGTGGTAAATAAATATAATTTTCTGTTTAAGGCTTGCATAGTACATTGTCCTCTCAGATAATAATACGAGTCATAGAATCACAAGATTGCCAACTCACATAGGATAGAAAAGATCTTCAAGCTCATCAAATCAAATTACCAATCTGACCTATTAAGTCCCATCACTAAATCAAGTCCCTCAGTACTGCATGCACACAATTAAGAGAATATTTGAAGGAGACTTTAAGAGGGTTCTTTCCTTATTTTACCTGTTTTAGATCAAGATTACCAAGACATTAGATCAACCAACTGGTAGAATGAAAGGATATTTAACCACTGGCTGCAAAGTCTGGATGTGTGGTAAAATGAGCCATTTAATGAATTTACTAGGCATACCTTTGGAAATATGTATTCCTTACGATATTTCCTGAGCAAGTCTCAGCAATTCTATAGCACATGAGACCACTTACAGGAGTAAACAGTCAAGGGCATTGTTTGGGCAGCAGATGATGGAAGTTTAGAGTTCGCAAAATAAGGGAATGTGCCCATGAAAATAGTCCCAGATGAAATTAATTAATTTCCACTAGCAGTGAGACATTTGCTATATTATGCTCTCTAGCAATGTACACATATTGGCCAGGATTTTATTGTAGCCAGTTGGATTTAAGGCAGCTGTTTCTGATATAAATCTACATTTGCCCCAGAGTATGTTTCAGAACAACACCAGGAAGAAGTGTTTCTACATGAAAGAAAACATGAACTGATTATTGCCCTCTGTCAATAGAAAATGTGTTACTTGGACACTGGAAAAGGTCAGCACTCAAGTTTGTTTCAAATGCAGCAGTGACTGTCTATTGCTTTCCTTAGTCAGAGAAAATTTTGTTCTTGCATCAGGAAAAGCTGATGAAGTAAAATCTTCGTATCATATTCTCCATATATATCTTCATATTCATAGTTGTGGAAACCAAGGATTTGGCTGACCAAAAATCAAAGAATTTTTTCTAAGGAGAAATCTAGATAAAGGATTTGAAATCTCTCTCTTAAACATGTTATAAAACAAGAGGTTTTTTTTGTTTGTTTTTTTTTTTTGTTTTTTCTCAACACAGAAATAATCTGTATTAATATTAATCTCAATCTTCCTAATCTGAACTACAGAGATTTTGCTATTTACCTCTCTGTTCATACTTTATATGTCTAATTTGCAGTTTTAATACTAGGGTTGGAAATAGGTGCAGAGGAATGGAAGTGAGAGAGGAACACTTCTTCACTTGTTAAAATCTGCTAACCGCAGTAAATATTAATTAAAATTAATATCATTCATCTATGAATTAGGTAATGGGGAATAGTATTAGAATCATGATTTATCAAATTTATTCTTTTTTTTTTAATACAATTTAAAGTTATAGCAATTATACTGCTTTATGTTTGAAGTTACAATATTCCTTTACGGATCTACTCTTGAAAGAATGCAGTAAAAATTGAAGACAGAATAACAGAATCACAGAATTACAGCTATTCCAAGAAACATACAGAAATTGTATGATTTAGTTTTGAAAAGAGAAGGCTGAGGATAAAACTAAAATCTCTATCACTATGAAGTACACCATAAGAGAACAAATTCTAGGTTGTTTTATTTTGAATCAAGATGGTAAAGAATACGCAAACTTCAGGAAAAGAGATTTGATATAGAATTATGGATATTTGTTAAGAAGACTTCAACAGCTTTATAGCTTATCAGTAAAGAATACTTATGTATTTTTGATCTAACTTCAGAACATGAAAATAAGTGAGTTTCTGATGTGTTTCCATTCTCATCTATGATAACCTGATCATACTGATAATGATATAATTGCAAGCACATACTGAAAAGTAAAATATTCATATTTAAAAAACAGTAAACACTACATTCTGGTAATAATTTGTGTCAAATCATATTCAAAAACTGTTGGATAGAAATTCGAATGTTGTTGGTTGGACAAGAAATTTAAAGAGAGCTTTAACCAAGTTTTCTGTTGGACTGGATGAAGTATTAATACAAGAGTTATTAAAGTTTCCCCATGCTCTCTGGAGACTTCTATTCCATCTACCTTCATTCTTTGACATATGATTTTTATAAGCAAATCAAGTCTTCTAAGACTCACTTTTCTTATTGCTATATAAAATCCAGGCTCACACAGAATCAAAGGAACTGGAAGGAGTCTCTGGAGGTCATCTCCAACCTACCCATTAACACAGCTTCTGTGCAATAGATTACATAAGAAAGTATACAGAAGGATTTTTAGTATCTCCAGAGAAGGAGATTCTACATCCTCTCTGGACAGAGTGTTCCAGTGCTTCTTAATCCTCAAAATAAGTTTTTCTCCATATTTGTGTGCAGCTTCCTGTTTTGCATTTTCCATCCATTGCCTCATATTCTGTCACTGTGCACCACCAAAAAGAGCATGGCCCAATCCTCTTGACTCTCATCATTCATATATTTTTAAGCATTGCTAAGTTCCTCTCTCAGCCTTCTCTTCTCCAAGCTGAACAGACCCAGGTCTCTCAGCCTTTCCTCATAAGAGAGATGCTCCAGGCCCTTCATCATCTTTGGGGGCCTCCTCTGGACTCTCTCTAGAAGTTCCATGTCTTTTTTGAACCAAGAACACCAGAACTGGGCACAGTACTCAAAATCTGGCCTCACCAGGGCAGAGTAGAGGAGGAGTACCACCTCCCTCAACCTGCTGGCCACACTTAGTGCACTCCAGGATACCATTGGACTTTACCTTCAGAGCAGCCCTTGTACAAAGTTATGAATCCCACTCATACAAATTTCATTAAAAATTTGGCTTTATTGAGGAGAAAAGTTATCTAAGAAATTGTTTTACTCCTCTTATTCCTATGGAAGATCGTATACATCCCACAGATTTACTAAATGGTATCATTTGGGACTCAGGCTAGCAGGTATCTTGATTTAATAAGACACGCTTCCTTAAAAAATGAAGTATAAACTGTTGCTCTTCAATATGAGACCATCAATTTTTTTATTTTTTTTTTACTATTTTAAGATAAAAATATGCCAAAGTTGCTGAACATAGGTGTGTCAAAAGGTGTGATAATTAATTATCTAGGTGGCCTCAAAATCTCCCTGGAAATGTTTGTAGAGTTGTACCACGAGGTCTATATACAGCAAGAACTTTCTCTATTCCCTTCCATATGTATACAATTAGAAAGATTTGGAAGAGGTAAAGTTAAACAAATGAAGTAGTGGCAAGAAGTTAAAATGAATTGGCGAATGGGCAATGGACACCCATACCAAATGTACATATGCAGTAAAGAATACAAAAGGGATAATATGCAAAAGAGCTATTTCCTGTAATTGTTATAAATATAGCAGAAATTGGACTTCCAAAGTGATTACCTCCTTGCTCTCAGAACAGAACAATCCTGAAAGCCTGGGAAGGCTATGAGAGAATGGAAGCGTCCAGCAAAACTCAGAAATCATTGTGGTAATGGTAGACAAATATTGTGTGTCTGTTTATTAATTAGGCCACTTCAGAAAAGGTGATGTCTGGTATTTATTTAGAAAGGCATTTTTTATAGGCATGCTATTGAAAATGCATACATAGCTATTCAATGATTTTTGTTTGTGTTTTTATTTGTTTGTTGAATACTAACATATCAAATAAAGGTGCAAATTTCCCTTCTTCCTTGGAAACTATGACTATGCTGCTTACAATTATTTAGCACTTCAGAATTTTACTGTTTTATTACATGTGAAGAAAGTCACCAAAGAAACATTCTGATGTGCGTTCTGCTTTCTGTGATATGATTTTTCATTGAAGAATAATGGCTGAAAATTCTCAAATAGTTTTGCATTGGATCTATTTTGTTCTGGGAATAAGGGCATGCTTCATCAAGACATTTGCACTGATAGATCTGCCCAGGGTAAACTGTCCAGCTCTTCATAAAACAGGAGTGTGTATATTCTTAATTTCATCTTTCCCCACTCATCCACTGAGGATTTAATTTATAAAGTGATTCTCAGTCAAACTGATCTTGCAATTCACTGTAAATTCCTGAGTTATGGTGTTGTATTCTTGTTTACTGCTTTTATGGAATCCAAAATCGTGATTCCTTCTTGCTTCAGGCAAAAATTCAAACCATGGATAGAAACAGTTTTCTGGTTATGCTATCATTAGAGGATGGGTGTTTGTGTTAGATGCTATTTTACACTATTACAGGGTAGCAGAAGCAAGCTATTCTTCCAGTGGCTCTCACCAGAGCTATTCAGACGGAAGCTGGACACAGAAACATTAGCAGAACATGGATTCCTCAAGCACAGATATGGGAGCTGTTATTCTTTAGAGCACAGTATATCAGAAGGAAAACTCAACACTTCCCATGAAGTAAATCCTTAGTGAAAACTGTCCATTAATATTGTTCAGTGAAGACTACTGTGTTTGAGGCATTAAAGGCTAAGTATTTCGCTTCAGCCGCAGGCATGGTATAAGCACAAGCACAGCTTGGGAAAGTGGTATTTCAGTGACATTATGGAATCATCAGATTTGAAAGAGTACTGTTTTTTCTGATACAGACACTGAAGCATCTGAAAATTTGCTGAATTACTACTAATGGACTAAAAGACTGTACCTATGCAATAGTGTTAATAGCGAGAGTCCAGGTCATGCAGTAGAAAGTACATTCTGAAGCACAAAGCACAGTCTGTTTTCTTCAAGTCAAGTTGACACTGGAAAATACATAATTTTTAGAGGAAAAATAGTATGACCAAAATCTACAAAGAAATGTTATTATCATTTGAAGAGATAAAATTTGTAGTTCTTCAAAAGCACAAAAGAAGCAAAATCATTTCCATATACCCCAAAAAAGTAGATGCAGATTCCTTCACTAAGAGGGCAACATTTCAATTAATACTATGAGGAACACATATAATATTTTTTTTTCACATGCCACTGCTGAGAAAATACAAATATGTTTATCTGTGAAACAGACGGAATGATTCAGATGAAATGTATAGAAGTCTTCTGGCATATGGAGACCGGCTTCTGCACTTTTCTACAGATTTTCTTTGTTGTATGATATGATTTTGTGAGTTAATGTGAAATGAATAGTAAATTATTAATAGTAAATATATATATATATATATATATATATAAATTATTAATAGTAAATATATATATATATATATACACTTTTGTTGCAGATTTCTATATTCAACTTATCAACTGGTAACTGAGCATGTGAAAAAAATCATGTATTCGAGTCATAAAATTCTTTGAGATTTTCATTAAAAATGATATTACTTTAGATTTACTGAAGAAACTATCTCAACTAAATGAAAGCCAGAGAAAGACTTGGGGTTTCTCTTGTGAATTTCCTGAAAAACATTCAGAGGAGGACACTGAATTTCTATTGGTTTTAAGAGCATTATTTTGTTTTTTTTCCTAATAAAAGTAAGGAAAACATGTCTGTCTCACAATTTCAGTTTCCCAATGATGGGTGAGTCTATTGTAATAAAATGCTATTTGTTAAAACATTTCTTATTGTTACAAGTAGTAAAGATATTGTAAAGAGATATCCATTAAGTAGGAGAAAATAAATGATAACTGACAGCTAATTATAATTTCCTTCTCCTAGTGATAAGGGAGTCAGTGAGGATAGGTGCTAGGTTGTACCCCATTCTCACCAATAAAGGGTTGGAACTAGATCCAACCCAAACCATTCAGTGATTCTAAGAATTTTTTTTTTACTCTGAGAGTGGTGTGGCCCAATACGTTGACATCTTCAATGTCAGATTGCATGGCATTTTGAGAAATCTGCTCTTTTTGAAGGCTACCCTGACCAAAAGAGCGGTCTGGAACTAGATGATCTTTCAGGCCTATTCTGGCTCAAACAATTCTATATATAAATGAGTGAAAATGGTATGATACAAGATCAGAAAGGGAAAGGTCTGACTACAGGTTTAGGCTTTGCAAAAGAATTTTATGAACCCCGTTCTTCATAAAAGCATTGTCTGTTGTTTGTCCACTTATCAGGAGTTTGAATTTTTAATGCACCTCTAAGAAAATGCAAATGTCTTTTATCAAATACAGATGTAGTACTTTTTAATGACCTTATATTAGCAAAAATAGTATAGAGGACCAAAAAAAAAAAGAAGTTGGATAGTGGTATTGAATATGAGATGCCAAAATGAAATTTCCTGTTACATGGTTAATGCATGATTAAATGCTAATAAACCATATGATTTGTTCTAAGTTATTTCGTGTTTACCATCAACTGAAAATAAATGCACAAAGAAACATAAAAGAAACCGTGGCTATGTCAAGGAGTTTATGTTTGAGTTTATGTTTCCTATATGGAAAGGAACATATCTTTGAAGGAATAAATAAATACTGAATATAATCTTACTGTATACAGTGCTTACTTTTTATATAATGTAATTGCATTTAATATAAAAGTAATGTAAACGAATTGAAAGTGGTTAGGATTATTCCCTAGCACTTGAGTAAATTGAGTAAAAATTGTTAAAAATTGTTTTTTAACGTTAATTATTAAACATTGTTTTCATACTATGAAAATCATCTCCAGAAAAAGGTGATCTCATGCAAAATGCTTACTGGAGGGTAGAGTTGTTTACTACAGTAAACATAGGACTATACTCAGAAGTTGCTCAGAAGCATGCTAATAAGTTCAGATAAAAACTATTTGAGGCACTACCTTAAAAATTTAACAATATGCACATTTATATTCCATCCTAGGAACATTGCCTGACTCTATTTAATTTACTAGTAGAGATGTACCTTTTGAATTTAAAGTAGTGTACATACATAATTTATCTATGTAAAAGGTAAGAGAAATCAATGCATTTCTTGTCAACATTAAAGCTTTCAAAACCTGATGTTTCTGTTTTATTTTTTCCATTTTTCTTTCATTCTTTTCTCCTTCGTTCTTTCTTTTCTCTCTTCCTTTTGTCCCCTTTCTTATTATTCTGTGTTTTTGTTTGTTTGTTTTTGTTTGTTTTTTACCTTTCTTTCTAACTCTCCTTGAAGTGGCTTGAAGTGGAAAGTAGAAATAAACAATCTTTTTTTTTTTTTCTTTCTTGCTGAGACCAGATTTCACCCTGAAATGTCAGGAGCTTGTAAAGCATTTTAATTTTCAGCTTGTCAATCTGTAGAGGCCAAATGCCTAGTGTTAGAAAAAACAATATTACTCAAAGTCAGAGGGGCTGAGTAATGTCAAGATGTGGATACTGCATTCTGCAAAAGATTCTGTTGTCGTATAATTACTATGTGAACTTGAACCATGAATTACTGTAGTCTTGAGTCAGTTTGTAAACTTAACGACCTGAATTGCACATGGGTATTTAAGACTACATTTCAGAGTATAACTATGTGTCTGTGTTTACACATCCCCTTTTTTTTTCCTTTTTTTGTCCTATATTTAACACCCATAAACCTTTGACTTTCACAGATAAGCCATTTGTGACAATGTAATTTCATTTATTTTCATCACAGGGAAGCATAAAATGACAAATTTGCATTGCAGTTATTTTGATCTAGAAACTAGTGTCTCAGCTCATGAAAAAAAATCATTGAAAAATTATTTAAATTTTTAAAAATGATGCTCTACTTGTGACAATGTGAGATAAAGGAAGCAAAGTGTGGGAACATAGGAATGAATATTGCCAGTTATAATTTAAATGTTGAAATTTTATAATCATCAGTCTGCTGATTTTCTGGAGCCTCCTTTCACTTTGACTGTCATGTCTGCTTCGTAGCACCTGCTTTATGTTTGCTCTCGCTGTTGCTCTGTTGGTTGACCAAATCGAAAGATAAATGAAGTATTAAGGAAGCAAGAGCAGCTGAGCCACTAGCTTCATCAGAGTGCTCTGGGACTGTCTTCAGCTTTTGATAAGACTGCCACAGCCTCTGATTGCATCTCATAACTGTTTCTTAGTTACCACTCGCAATCAAAGTCAGAATAAAGGAATTGTGGGAAAGCTAGATAATGACCTTGGCAAGTGTCGAGGAACAGAACTGAGAAATTATTTAGAGCACTTGCCTTCAAGGGATAATTTGGCAATAGAACTATAAAGCAGGTTTGTGTGAGCAATGCTGAAATTAGCAATAGACTTTTAAATATTAAAGCCTCCTAAAAATAACTGCAGATGAAATAAGGGAGAATAACCTCAGGGACCTATTTTCCACCTCAGTTGAAAACATACAATTCTTGGTTTAATAACAAAAGACATCTTATTAAATTACATTAGGGTGAGTTTGTTGCTTAGTGCAGGTGTCAGGCTGGCAGTGTTGCTAATACCTACTGTAGACACATATGCCACTATGAAAAAACAGCCAGTATTTTAGGACAAGTGATATGAATGTATTATCTCCTCATGTTCTAAGTATCTTTAATTAAATTTAACAGTTGTAAAAAATGCACTCATACAACTTATAATGTTCATGCATAGATAGGCAGATAGACAAACATTCAAGGATCACCTCTTCAAATAAATATTCAGGATTGAAACACAACAAAGAAACACATTAATTTGTCTCCTCAGATTGTGGGATCCAGAGTGTGTTCAGCAGATATGTCACTTTCTCTTCATTTCAGACCATGCTGGCAATGCAGGCAATAATTTTTAAAATTTTTTGATTTTAACACTGCAAGAGGGAAAATCATCACATTAAAAAGATGAGTATTTAAATAAGACCTGTTTACTGCGATAGCTTTTGAATATAATATCATTCTGAGAAAAAAGGAAGTACAAAAAAACCTCAAAACACTAGGCTGGTAGTGTTCAGGTACAGTTTTGAGATTAGCAGTACCCGTGTCCTGTATCATACTAGGAGATAAATTATTCGCAACACAGAGAGCTGAATCTGAAACAAAGAGAGAAAAGGTATCAAAATGAGGACATACCATGTTCTATTCCAGTTCAGTCTTTGAAAGATGTTAGAAAAGGATCATTGGGCCCCCATAAAAAATGCTCTTTTAACTATGGTGATGATAATCATCCACTTCTGTCAGGATTAATATAATCTCCACTGACCTTGGTCTGAAGATCTTTACAGTTTGTGTAGGGGTAATTCTTGCTCAAATGAGGCAAGTATTGTCTGGAAGAAACCTATATACATTTTTCATCAACCTTCATGTTAGCCTAATCATTATTCAGGCATACATGCTAAAAAGTATAAAGAGTATGTCAGATCTATGGCAGTCAAAACTTCTGTCTATTGAAATCTTTACCAGAAAAAGTGCTTACATCTAAGATTTTCTTTTGCTCATCGTCATGAAGAGCCTCAGCTTTCAAAAAAGACAGGTCATTCAAAGAGTACCACCTCTGAGCTTGCTGACCAAAAGTGTCTATTTATTATAGGTTCTCCTTTTTTTCTTTATGCTCATTTTCCCTATGAATCAGTTCTGATCTCAACTGTTTTCTCATTAGCTCACAGGGTTTCTAATATATACAACACATACTGAGAGAGATTTATTATCATACCTAGGAACCTCATGTGTGCTGCAGTTTAGTCACATGGTAAGACTATATTTTTGTCTGTAGAATCATAGAAACATAGAATAGTTTGTTTGGAAGGGACCTTTAAGGTCATCTTGTTAAAACTTCCCTGCTATAGGCAGGATTTCTCCCACTAGACCAGGTTGCTCAAAACTCCATCCAACCTGCCTTTGAATGGAGGGGACACTCACAACCTCTCTGGGCAACCTGTTCCAGTGTCTCACCACCCTCACTGTAAATAATTCCTTCCTAATATCTAGGCTTATCTTCCACTTCCAGTTTAAAACCATTTTTCCTCATCCTAACGCTACGTGCCCTTATAAAATGTTACTAGCTTTCCTGTAGGCCTCCATTTCAGGTACTGGAAGGCTGCTATAAAGTCTCCTTAGAGCCTTCTCTTCTACAGGTTAAAAGCCCTAGCCTCCTCAGCCTGTCCTCACAGGAGATGTGTTCCAGCTCTGATTAACTTTGTGGCCTTCCTCTGGACCTCCTCCTACAAATCTATGTCCTTGTGTGGGGGACTCCAGAAGTGGGTGCCGTACTCCAGGTGGGGTGTCGTGAGAGCAGAGCAGAGGGGCAGAATTTCCTCCCTCAACCTGCTGATCACACTTCTCTTGATGCAAACCAGGACACAGTTGGCCTTTTGGGGGCAAACACACACTGTTCACTCTTGGAATGTCTCATCAATCTACACTCCCAGATCCTCAGAGCTGCTCTCAAGCCACTCTTCACCCAGTCCATATCTGTGCTTGAGATAGCCCAAACCAAGATGCGGGACTTTTCACTTGGCTTTGTTAAACTTCATGAGGTTGGCATGTGTGTACCTTTCAAGTCTGTCCAGGTCCCTCTGGATAGCATACCCTTCTTCTACCATATCAGCTGCACCACTCAGTTTTGTATCATCTGCAAATTTGCTGAGGGTGCACTAGATCCCACTGTTCATGTTGCCTACAAAGGTGCCAAATAACACTAGTCCCAGCACTGATCTCTGAGGAATGCCACTCACCACCAGTTTCCACTTGGACATTGAGACACTGATCGCAGCTCTCCAGCCAATTCCTTATCCAGTGAGTGATCCATCCATCAAATCCATTTTTCTCCAACTTGACAAACAGGATGTCTTGTGTGACGGTGTCAAATGCTTTGCATAAGTCCAGGTAGATTACATCAGTTGCTCTTCCTTTATCTACTGACACTGTAACTCCACCATAAAAGGCCAGCAAGTTTGTCAGGCATGACTTAGTCTTGGTGAAGCCATATTGGTTACCACCAATCACTTCATCTTAATTTTCACCGTGCCTTAGTAGGGCTTTCAGAAGGATCTGCTCCATGACCTTGCCATGTACATAAGTGAAACTGACTGGCCTGTAGTTCCCTGGATCTTCTTTTTTCCCTTCTTAAAAATGAGGACAAGGTTTTCCTTTTTCCAATCAGTGGGAACTTCACCAAACTGCTATGACCTTTCAAATATGATGAATAGCAGCTTGGCAACTTCATCAACCAGTTCTCTCAGAACCTGGAGATGGACTTCATCAGGTCCCATGGACTTGTGCACCTTCAGGTTCTTTAGATGGTCTTGAACCTGATCCTCACTTACAGCAGGTAGATTTACCTTCTCCAAGTTCTTACCTTTACTATCTGCAACTTCAGCAGTGAGGCTAGAGCCCTTACCAGTGAAGACCAAGGCAAAGAACTGATTGAGAACCTCAGCCTTCTCCATATCTCTCCAGTTTCCTTCCAGAGGGGGTCCACATCCTCCCTGACCTTCTTTTAGTCATTGCTACACCTGCAGAATTTCTTCTTGTTCTTTATGTCTCTAGCAAGATTTATTTCTATCTGGCTTTTCGCTTTCCTAAACTGATCCTTGGCTGCTTGGACAAGTTCTTTGTAGTCTTCCCAGGTAATTTGTTTCTGCTTCTACTCCCTATAGACATTCTTTTTAAGTAAGTCCAGGAGCTCCTTGTTGATTCTCAGAGGCCTCGTGGCATTCTTGCCTGCTTTCCTTTTTCTCAGGATGCATCACTTCTGGGGTTAGAGGAGATGATCCTTGAATACCAATCAGTTATCTTGGACTCCACTCCAGGGCTTTCTCCCATGTTAACCTGCCAAGCAGTTCCCTGAAGAGTTCAAAGTCTGCTTTTCTGAATCCATTGAAGTGATGACAACTAGGCCACCATAAATTCACAGTTTTTAAATAAAAAATGGAGAAAGATGAGAACTTAAAGGGAACTTCAAAGCTTGGGTTAATCGTAAGTGCAGTCTATTTATCACAACCTTCATTCAACTTGTCCTTGTCAAGCTTCACTAGTAATTTCATGTTTATATGGTGAGATTATGAATAAGATCATTCATGTATGAATATCAGGGATTTCTGTGAATTAAAAGCTCCTGCACAAACATTCATACAACAAAACAGCTGTACAAATGTCCATGATGAAACTTGGTTTGAAAAGAGTACCAGGGTAAAACTTAATTTCACAGCTCATTGAAGTCTTTGAGAGCCTTTAGATTGAAACCACTGGGTTTATTCAGAGAATGAAGTATTACAAAAAAGTACTCAAGTATGTCCCAGTGATTGTAGAATTTCACTCACAATAGAATAATTAGAATAATAATAAGAAAATAGATGTGATTATATTTGTGGAACAGCTAAGTGGGGTTTTGGCTATGTACAAATTATCAATAACAAATTATTTTGTATAACCCATCCTACAGCAAAGCATCTTCATACTTCTTCATCCTGAAGTAAGCAAGATTTTTTGTTTGTTGTTTGTTTGTTTGTTTGTTTTGTGAGCAGAGGGGAAGGATACCTTAAGTGAATAGACATATATTCACTCAAAGAACTACAGAATGGTTTTGGCTGGAACAGGTCTTAAAGAACTCTAGTTCCAATGCCCCTACCATGGGTAGGAATGCCACCCACCAGATCAGGCTGCCCAGGGTCCCATCCAACATGTCCTTGAATGCTACCAGGGATGGGGAAAACACAGCTTCTCTGGGTAGCCTGTGTCAGTGCCTCACCACCCTCTTAGTAAAGAATTTTCTGCTAAGATATGTAGATTTACGCATACGTATATAGACAGATAGATGGTATATGCATGCGTACGTATATGCATTTATACATATACAAATGTATACGCAATGGCAAAAATTTACTGTGAGAACATCTGAAGAGTCATTACTACCATAGATAAAATTATTACAAGGGAAAGAAGAATATTATATTTTTATATATAAAAAGTCTCAATAATCCTAAGAATGCAATTTAAATTCTATCATAGATTTCATTTTATACCCTGTCAACTCTATATTTACAGAGCCAAATGGTAACATCTACTTGCATTTTTATCTCTTTAAAAAAAAAAAAAAAGAAAAAAAAGAAGGCTGACTAAAGTGATGAGTGAATATTTTAACAGCAGCATGGATTATGATAAAACAACATATTCTCAATTTTAAGAGTATTCTGGACCCGGACAATTCAAACGTGTTGGCAAGTGTTATGTGTCTTGCCATCATAGTATAAAGGTTTTGGTAGAAGCATTATCTGTATCGCAATACTTCCCTGAGAAGCAATACTAGGCAGTGGGTAGAGAAGAGCTAAGAGAGAATTCCTGAGGAGAACCACCATTTCTGTGTGAAGTGTGATTCTCACTGATTATTTCACTGGGTTGGCAGTGGTGAAGAAAGGGAGAAGTTAAACAATTTGACAGCATCTGGATCATAAATATTTGATCCTCCATTCTCAGCTATACATGTGTAGATCCACAGACAGCACATCCCAGATTTATTGCTGTCATGAATAGCAAATGACAACAGAAAATCCTGTACTGAGAAACCTAGTTGTTTGATTGAGGTGAATACTTCATTTTGACAGAAAAAAAGGGAGTAGGGAAGACACTGTTATTAAGAAAACAATCTATAATTTTTTACTTACTCTGAAAGAAAAATGATCCTTACAATGCTTAAACATCATTAATGGTCTGAAGTTTCTATAAAGTTTTAATTGCAACAACAAATACTTTCCTCTAATTATTTTTTTAATTTATATAGTATTTTTTTCCTTTAAGTTATTATATTTGATAATTTGTACAGATGTCAGTGAAGATATATAAAATATCAGAAGATCAGAACCACTGAGGAATTCTTCTGTGAGCAGGCTATAATTGGATGGCAGTCAGTACTCTGTCTCTAGGGCTGGCTATTAATCAAAGAAGGAAATTCTAGAATAAGTTGTCAAATGCATGAAGAAAAACATACAACAAAAACAGCAACTGAATTCATAAGGAAGAAGAACACAGAATTCCTTTCTTAGACTTAAAGAAATTGTTTGCTTAGATAAAAAAATATTCAGAGCACAGCATGTTTTTATTAATCTACCATTAAACAGTTAACTTAATACAGCACAACATATGACTGTGCACAAAGAGCTTGTAAGCGCAGATTTAGAAACTGATGAAATATTGTCCTTATGTTCACACAGTGATTAAAGTTAACAAGGTATGAAGAAAGCAGATAAGAAGGAGAATAACTGACTGAAAAGAAGAGGATATGTACTAAATACAAGAATCAGCAATGCAAAAGAAAGATTTAGGAACATTATCAATATAATAATTATTAGGCAAGATGGGATTTGAGGAAAGAAGTGGAATAAACCTTCACATTATAAACATTGATTTTTTTCTTTTTACTACCACACTACTATCATTCTTGACAACAGATAGACAATCAGAGAGACAAAAATGAGAAAAGTGTTCCAGATTTGAGAATCAAGGGGTCGTTGCGCACTTACCTCTAACAGTTGTTTTCTGTTTGAATGAGTAAAGCACACAGCACTTAAAGCAGACCAAACTGCTTTTAATATTCATTGCATGGGGACATTTGCTCTTTCCTCGACAATAACAGTTTGTAGAGTAAAATTTTTAAATCCATTTGATGTTGAGAAGAAAAAAAAAGATGAAAGTAGATATACAGCAAGAAATGTTTGAATGTCATAAATAGGTAGACAAATGGATACACATGTAAGTAGAAATCAGTAAGACTGTAAAATGAGCACTGTACGAGATTAAAAAAAACAATTAATGCATGGAAAACACACGATTTTTTCTCTGTTATCTAGAAACATCTGTCTTCACACAAACACCATGCATATTTAAGACAAAAGAGAAAGGTAAAATGTGTTCTAATTGTGATAATGTCTGACATAACTCTTTTCAGAGCAGTGAAGAGTTTGTCTATCTATTTATCTATCTATCATCATCAACTTTCTATCTAATCACTTGACAGGAAACTGGCCTATGCTGGTGTTCATGAGGCTTTTGCAAGCTAATTGCTCAGGTCTGTGAAATAGCCTCATCTCTGTGTAAACAACCTATCATACTTATTATGTCATATAAAATAATAAATAATAGTAACAACAATAGCAATAATAATATTAATAATAAACTATTACCCTCAGATGTAACAGTTTGTGGTTAAAATACCAGTTTTGAGGGTTGAAGCGGGATGGTGGGAAACAGCAAGGAGTTGTTAGCCAACACTGTGAGAACAGATTTCTGTTTAGAGACTGAAATTTTGTTTCTGGTATATAAGTCAAATCTTGAGGCCATAAATCATGGCTGTCCAACATTTTGGCTTCCCTGGGCTGCACTGAGTAAAAAGGAATTGTCTTGGGCTGCGTAAATGTAGGTCGCTCCAAAAGTAATGACTCAATTTATTTCCATGTAAACAACTGCCAATACAAAGAGCAATGTAATGCTATTTAACAGAGAAAATTCTCAGCTACAGAATGCCCCTTTTCAAAGTAGTCACCACTATTAGCTATGCATTTTCAGCAGCAATGAAGAGGAGCCTGCATGATACACTCATAAAAATCTGCACCAGCTGATGTGGTCTACTGTCAATACTGCTGAAACATACTGGCCATCACTGTGCTCATATCCACTGTTTGGTCTCCATAAACATTCAGCAAGCATCAGTTAATGTCAGTGTGTGCTATTTTTACCACATAGAGGAAATGAATGATACATCTTTGTTTCATCTGTACTTCTATGTCAGATACCATTGTGTCGGTCTGCCCCTCTGCTGCCATCTGTCACGCGTTAACAAAACGTAATGGGGTATTCGTAGGAAGGTTCAACCTCTGCTGACAAACCATCAATATCTCCTCTGGTGTTGCAGGCCAGCACCATAAAATAGGAGGAATTGATCTGGGAGCAGCCCTTGTAAAATATATAGTATTGTAAATATATAAGTGACATAAAAATTTTATTTGTAATGTTTTTCTTAAACCATTTTTAAAAACAGAAAAACAAATACATAAAACTAGTTGCACAGTTGACTTTGTTCTTGTGAATATCTGATTGCAACCCTACACATTCCATTTGAAAATATTATAGATAATGAATTTGTATCAACTGAAAATGCTGTCACTAACATATAGATACATACATATTTTTTTGTCAATCTTGACTGTTAAGAGCACTGTGTTCAGACAGTGTATCAATCAGCAATACACAGCACTGCCCTCCTCATGCCCTGGTTTCAGTTGACCCAGCGTTAATAGCGCAACAATAGTCCAAGTGTTGCTGAATGATGGGGCCACTCCACAGGGACTAGCCACTGCTGTTATAGCTTAGGGGGGTGTGGGAGAGAGGAGGGGGCCACACTAAGAGCTGGGGTGAGCCACTTGTGGGCCCCAGGCCAAGTTGGACATTCCTGGCATAAATGGTGCAGGGAACTTGACAAAGCTATGAATAAAGCTGTAAAAGAAATTACATTTGCGGCTTCCTATCAGATGCTTCCTACTTATTACTCTGTTTTTAGTTATAGTTAGAGAGAAAATATTTATTTTACTGAAAGTGATTAACAACGAGACTGAGTACAAATGTTTTGAGACTATATTATTTGAACGTTAAAATTTATTTTTAGAACACAAGTGATGTACTCTGCATTCTATCAAGTTTATCTGTTTGATGTCTTCTCTCAGTAAGGTGTGCTGAGTGCCTGTGATGGAAGACCAAAACTAAATTTACACATCAGACTGTCAGACGGCAATTGCCTATTTGGAATTGGAAGTTGCCTCCTGTTGGCTAACTGCCAAACTTCAGCTTTACTTGTAAGAGAAATCCAGAAAGCAATTCTGAAACACTGGAGATTACGAGGGAACTGCTTTAAATCTCGAATGGAAAATGTTAAAAAAATGTTTACTTCAGCTTACTTCATGTACGGTTATGAGTTCAATAACATTAACTTTGCAGTCGTCCCATATTCTGTCCAAAAGGTAAACACTCTGAAAAACAAATGCTGTGTCAAACATCTAGGAGACAAAAGGAAAAAGAACAATAATTATATGTTTGCAAAGAACAATCAAAATTAAATGCCATTTACATACTAGATAAAATAGCTATCTATTGTCTTACAAATTTGATCAAAGTAAAACAGTATCTGACTATCTAATGCTGTCAAAAATATAATTATCCATCCCAGTCAGGCATATCTTTGAAATTTATATTTCTCAATGAATGTATGTTGTGGCTTAAGCTGGCAGGTGGCTGAGTACCACAGTCCTTTGCTTACATCCATGAGGACTAATGGATTGAGACAAAACTGTTTACTAAAAATGATTAAAAAAAAAAAAAAAGTATGATAGTTATGACTATACATATTTATATGAATGTTTATAACAAGTGATGCACAAGCAGTTGCTCACCGCCCCCTAACCTATGCCCAGTTAACCTCGCAAGCAGAGGAAATGAATGAGATGAATTCCTTCCTTCAAAACAACTTCCACATGATGTCATATGATGTGGAATATACCATTGGCCAGTTCAAGTCATCAGCCCTGATTCTGTCCCCTCCCATCTCCTTGGGTCCTTAGCTGAGAATGGACTTGGCTCTGTGCAACAGTGCTTAGCAACAACCAAAATATCAGTATATTATCACCATTATTTTTCTCTTAGAATTGAAACCACGGCATCATACCAGACTCTCTAAAAAAATAATTCCATCCCAGCTGAAATTAATACAATATATGAAAAAAAAAAAAAGTATAAAGGAGTTAAGGAGTTTCCTACTCTGGACATTCTCATCGAATAGGATTTTACTTTTTTACGTTAAATTCAATAATAAGTTACAGTACTGGTGGTGCTGTTATTCTTTTTCTGATCTCAGTATAAATATAGTTTTGGTTTTTTTTACTGCTGGTTTGTCTTTGAAGAAGAAGACAAATATTAAAGTGATAATACTAATTATATTGGTGCTGTTCTGATATATTTGTTTATCGGTGTTTTTTTTTTTGTTTGTTTGTTTGTTTCCCATCACATCTGCACAGTGTTCTGCAAATGTGTGTTCTCAGGAAAAGGGAGGCAAATGTAAGTGATTTCACTAAGAAATGTAAACAGGCTTTCTCATGTATTCCATTGGTAGCTGGGAAGCAGCTGACTCAGTTTTGCATGCTTACATTAACATGAGTTTCCGCAATGGAATGATAACAGTTTCAAGATCATTAAGGACATAGTTCTATTAGTTTATGAGCAACACGAAAAGAAAAAAGGAAATTCTATATTGATCACACCTTTTCTACTGAATGTCAAAGGAGTAAGACATTTGATATTTGATATTTTGCTTGTAAAAGCAGGAGTGGATTTTAAACAACACAGAAAGTACTACAGATTAATAGTTATAACACTGATTAACTAAGCTGGATTGTCAGTATCTGATTTTCAAATATTCACCTGCCTAGAATGAGTATATATCTAATAGTATATGGCCATAGATAGCAGTCAAATGAAGGAATTCACATTAAGAAGGTAAAGGAAAAAGACAGAACAATGAAATCAAATGCAGAAATTAATTCTTTATTAAAATGGAAGATGCAGTGAATCTAGTGAAAGTCTACTCATAACTACTCTTGAGATCCTGGACAACAAATCCTAACTTGAAGACAAATCCTTGTTCTTATTTAACATGCTAAAAAATTCAAGACAGATCACAACAGAGAAGTTAACAACCTGATGTTTTGTGTACTCTGTAAACTAGCTGAATAAAACCAAACTCAAATATGCTGGGAAAATGTGGTGGCTACCAGAATTCTTCTGACTGAATTACATTTTATTTGACAAATAAAGGGGTTAAGTCATTGATTAAAACGTTGACAGATATACCTAAACCTTATCAATTAAAGCTCATTTAGTATCTCAGATATTATAACTAAAGGCTCCACTGGAAGGATAAAAATTTCCTAAAAGATGCATAAGTGTTTTAGTGCCGTACATCCACATTCTCTGAGACTGATTCAAGGAAAAGACTCTCTTCTTCAAGAGATGTCTGGTTGTAAGCAGATTATTGACAGCATTAGTGCTTTCTTTACTGTATGCAAGCAGTTGAGCATAGTTGCCTAAGAGACACATAGTAATAGTTGAAGGTATGTGAAACAGCTACAAAACAAATAGAAACACAACTACTTTTGAGTGTCTGGGCAAGGTTCACTTGTACAGAATGACAATTGCAGAAGAGCAACTGAATAGGCTCATCTTAGTCCCTGACTAACATCTGACAAGTAGATCTCTTCGTTTTTCTTTTCTTGCTCTCTCATTCTCGTTTTTTTGTTTGTTTGTTTGTTTTGTTTGTTTTTTTTTCCTTAAATGTTCCTTCTGAATTATTTTGTCTTTGTAATTTTCTTCTTATCCCAAAAATGAAGACAGATGATTGAAACTGAAGAAGAAATTGAAGGATGTGCTCCCAAAGACTGTTGGAAAAAAGTACGTACAATAGTATCTTTAGTCTTTATGCTTTTTAAAACTCAGAGAGAAATAAAAGCTGCAGCATTTCTAGGATTATTGCATCCTTGCACGACTGATGTTTCTTTTTTTTTAAAAAAAAGGATGTAATTTTTATAGTAAAGTGGTTGAAACAAACCAAGATCACCGAGGAACTGTGTTTAAATTGCCATCTGGAACTTCTGGGAAGTCATTTTACCAGTCAAGCAAATTACAACTAAGCTTAACACATTATCTGCTGACCAACTGCAAAGCATTCAACTGACAGAAAAGTTGACTGCCAATTTGTGAAACTACTTTCAGAAATTTGAAAAGAACACTGAAAATACTTAGCTCAAAAACAGAGAATAGGTACCACAAGAGAAGTTCATTCAAATGGCAAAATTGACAAGAAATCAAGTTTGCTAAGAAAATTACATATTCTTCAACTTTATTTTGGTTTTTAAGTCATGTTAATGACTTCTTTTCATTCAAAATATTATTTATAGACATTTTTTCTGTATAGATAACTGTTTGATTTTCATACCTGTTAGGCATCTCTTGCATTATTTCATTTCACTAGCTGGGCAGAAAACAGTATTAAAATGCATATATACATATTTTTATATTCAAATTTTGTTGATAAATGTTTAGTTTACAAAATCATATGGGATGTATGAATTCTTATTATTGTTGTAATTAAAGAATAATGAAATACAAATTTCAGTGTAAAACGCATAGCACCAACATCTGTAAGGAATCAAGTTGTATCTTCAAACAACAAAATTTGAGTCTTGAGGCTGAAGTTCTAGTTAATCCTGTATCCCCAGATTAAATATGTAAAGGGTAACGCTCAAGCACGTAAACATCTATGGTGTCAGACTCACAGCTTCAGTGGCTTCTTAAAAAAGTAGATGTGCTTACAATGTTTTAAGAACCCCAGAGGTAATATTTATAAATGACACATAACAGTAACCTGGGGAATCTGTACATGTTTTCCAATTGTGAATTTCCCAGAACAGTAAATCTTCTCAGCTTTATCTTTGTTCCTTGCACACTCATCTACAATATTTCTCTCATCTAAGCATTACTGCCAATTAAAAAGGGAGATTCTAAGACACATTAATGAAATAATTCACCATTCACAATTTCAAGTTGGTTGTATAACACCTTCTATCATCATGTACTTGTTCCATCACCCCAAAATAATAACCTTCACCTTTGTTCTTCAGCTTCTGTGAGCAGTGTTATGCCTGAGCTAAATTCAGTAATTCAGGGCTAAGAGATTAGCTATTGTTAGCTGAGCAAGAAGACTTTGCTTGCATATAACACTATAGTGCTTTTCATATAGTGGAAGACTAATTAAATGATAATAGAATACAACTGCTATGGGCAAATTTCCTTGCATATTAGTTTCTGAAATGCAAATTATGATTATAATTGGCACCAACATGACCACTTAAATATCAAAATCATTCTCTGTCTAGCACCAATTCAGAGTATACTTTTCTTTTGTTTTCTTTTTCTTTTTTTTTTTTGTCATAAAGTTATTGCTTCTTCCCTAGTTACACATGCTGCATTAATTACTAACACTAGGAGTAATGAGTAGCTTGCAGTGTCAGTTACAGATGTGTCAATGGTTTACAGGCTGGTTCAGCCCAGTTCTGTGACTAAAGGGGTGGAGGACCAGTGTACCCATGCCCCAGGAAAGGGGAAAAGGGGAAAAGGTAGGGAGGTAGGGCCTAAAATAAATAGCAGCAATGATCTGATGAGGAAAGCTAATTTACTAAATGAAACATCAGGATGCAAAATGACACAATATAATACAGTATAATTTAAATTGAAGCTAATAAATCAAATAAAATGAGAGAGTTTCTGAAAACAGAAGGCCTTACTCTAATGCTGAAGGCGAGATGGCCAGGGAGCACACATGCTGCTGGGATGATCCGAAAGGGAGAAGAGAGCTGTCTTGTGATTACCAAGAGTTTTATCTTTCCCTCTGAATGGCAAACAGAAATGGAAACTCCTCTGGGGTGCACAGCTCTTCTGTTCTGAGACAAGTGTACCCAGAATTATCAACGATCCATAGAACTGGAGCATTAAGTCTGTAATTCCCATTGCCTTACATGATGTAATGATGTTGAATACCAATAACAAAAATCATAAAACCATGAGAAGATGAAAGAGTACAGTCAAATGGAAGCCTGTGAATATGATTCTCAAGATACCTCAGCAACATTTAGAAGTCCTACACCTCTTAATCCTGACAGGAAGATTAATGATTAAAAACTCAGTTGTGACATTCATTTATTACAAAGCCAACATGTTTGCACACATATGCACGCTAGAATATTGCACCCAGAAATGTCAAATTGAACTTCCCGCACCTCCCCCTTTATCTCTCCTTCAATGTCCAACGCTGCAAACCTATTGCTTAGGGGGACTTGGGGACATGAGTTAGGCAGAGGGGGAGATTGCCCATGGTACCAAGCAGGGACTCTCTGCCAGCCCTCCCCCTCCCTCAGATACCCCCCCCTCTGCCCGATGGGGACAGGTCAGGGAGTCCACAACCAATTTTGGGGTATGTCCCCGGCACCTTCAGAGACAGAAGCTGGCAATATGGCAGTGGTGGTTGAACTTTCCACCTAGTATTCCATTACATGCTGCTGACTTGTGACAGATGGCAGCAGAGGTATAGTCTGAAAAATGGAGTCTGACACAGAAGGGTGTATGAAGAAAAGGTATGTCACTGAATTCCTCCATGAGGAAAAAATCTGGTACTCATTGACATTTGTTGATCCTTGTTGAATGTTTCTGGAGACCAAACAGTGGGATGTGAGAACAGTGAGGCTGTGGGTGGTGTGTTACAACAGTGGTGACACTGGGTCACCTAGAATGGTGTAGATTTTTATGAGGCTTGCAAGCTCTTGTTTATTACTGCCAAAAATACATAGAAAGTGGTGATGACTAGGTTGAAAAATAGCATTTTGTAGCTGTGATTATCAAACAGTGTTACTGTGCTCTTTTTATCTGTTGCAGTTTCCATGGAAATAAATACAAAGCACTACTTTTGGAGTGACTTAGATATATCACTCATGCATTGGCTGGCTCATATATGATGTGTATGGCTAACATATAAATGATACATATGTATGAAAACATAAGATACTGAGACTCCAGCAAGCTAATGAAACATCAAGGTTTCACATTCAGACAGTGTACCTAGTACACCTCCGGTGGTAAAGCAGAATCAGTCCATGGATAAAGGCCAGCCACTGCAACCCCCAGGGTCTTTTCACAATGCTATGAAACTACCACCAGATCCATTGACATGAGTGCTGATAACTTGATCCAAAGCCTGACTTGACATTCTATAATTTTTCTGTTAGGGTTTTTACATCTTCCCACGCCAGTGTTTTTCGTATTGAATCATTGATCTACTGCCATTTTAACTTTTTTGTTATTTCTGCAGACCTTCTCAAGCCTGTTTTTCACAACTGAAACAGGGGGGTAACTGTGGTAGGTGATTCCCTTCTCAGGGGAACAGAGGGCTCCATATGCGGACCCAACCCAACCTGTAGAGAGGTGTGCTGCCTCGCCAGGGCTTGTGTGAGGGATGTCACTAAAAAACTCCCAGGTCTGGTTCAATAATCTGATTATTATCCGCTATTGATAGTTCAGGCAGGAAGTAATGAAATTACCCAGGGAAGCCTGTGAGCTATCAAAAGGGATTTCAGGGGTTTAGGGAGATTGGTTGAGGGAGTGGGAGCCCAAGTGGTGTTTTTCTCTGTGACTTCTGAGGTGTTGTGGAATATGGAGCGGTCTAGGAAAACTCAGGCTCTGAATAAGTGTCTGAAAGGCAGGTGTCACCACAAGAACTTCAGGTTCTTTGACCATGGGGTGGTTTACTCAGCACCTGTCCTGATGGCTGCCACTGGGTCCTGCCTGTCTCTTAAGGGGAATGTGGATCCTAGTCCAGGAGCTCACTGAGAGAGCTTTAAATTAGGTATGAAGAGAGAAAGGGAAAAAATGTCCCTCGCTAGGGTGGAGCGAGTAGTTCAGGGTTGTCAACTAGATCTGATAGGAGAAGAGGGTAGAGGTCAGCAGGACAGAGAAGGGCTTGGGGATGTTGCAAGCTGAGAGGAAATGCACCAGAGCAAGAGGCTGGTATCCAGTCAGAAGCTCCACCCCTCTTCCACTCACTGCCAGAGCATTAACTCCCAACATGGTGTTCTGATGTAAAATACCAGCTGCAAAAATCACAAAACCACAACAGAGTTACTATGGCAAATTCCCTGCCTGAAATATCAGTGGAGATATCCACATCAGTGGAGAGCTTGTGGGTGAAAATTAAGGGTCAGGCTAGTGTGGGTGACATTGTTGTGGAGGTGTATTATAGGCCTCCTGATCTCCTCATCAGGAGGAGGAAGTTGATGAGGCCTCCTACAAGCAGCTGGAAGTAGCCTCACATTCTCACATGCTGGTTCTTATGGGTAACTTCAATAATCCAGATAATTGTTGAGAAAGCAACATGGCCAGGTTTGCACAATGTATTGCTCCTGCAATGTATTGAAGATAACTTTCTAATGCAGGTGGTGTAGGAGCCAATGAGGAGTGGGAGGTGACTAGACCTTGTTCTTACTAATAAGGATGGGCTTGTCAGGGAAGTGAAGGTTAGGAGCAGATTGGGATGTAGTGATCATGAGATGGTGGAGTTCAAGATCCTGAGTGGAAGAAGCAAACCAGGAAGTAGGACTGCTACCCTGGGCTTCAGGAGAGGTGACTGATCACTTCTAGGACATTCTCGGAGCTACCCCATGGGTTAGGATCTTAGAAGGTAAGGGGGCCTGTGAGAGCTGGTCAGCACTGAAACAGCGCTTCTTCCAGGTTCAGGATTGGTGCATCCCTGAGAGTAAGAAATCGGACAAGGGTGGTGGAAGAACTGTGTGAATAAGTAAGGAGCTCATACATAAACTCAAAGGGAAGAGAAAAGTCCATGAAATGTGGAAAAAGGGTCTGACCACTTGGGAAGAATATAGGAATGTTGTCAGGGCCTGCAGGGATTTGATGAGAAGGGCCAAAGACAACCTTGAATTGGACCTCACAAAGGAGATAAAGGATAATAAGAGAGGTCATTTTTAAGAATGTCAACAGTAAAAGGAAGACTAGGGAAAATGTGGAACCCCTACTAAACGATGGGGGTGTTCTGGTAACAGGGGATGCAGAGAAAGTGGAGATACTCAACACCTTCTTTGCTTCTGTCTTCACTGTGGAAGTCCCTCTCAGGACTCCTGGAATGTGGGGATAAGTGAGAGGGTCTGGGGAATGGAAGGCTTCCGTATGGAGAGGGAGGAGAACATCTAGGCAACATTAGTGTAAATAAATCCATGGGTCCCGATGGGATGTATCCACTTGTGCTGAGGGAGTTGGCAGAGGTGACTGCTGAACCACCCTCTATCATCTTTGAGAAGTCTTGGAGAATGGGAGAGGTGCCTGAAGACTGGAGGATAGCCAATGTCACTCCAGTTTTCAGAAAGGGAAAGAAGGAAGATCCGGGTAACTACAGACCAGCCAGCCTCACCTTTTTCCCTGGAAAGGTGATGGAACAATTTGTTCTGGATGCCATCTCCAGGAAGTTGGAAGAGAAGAGAGATATCAGGAGTAGTTAGCATGGGTCCACCAGTGGGAGGTCGTGCTTGACCAACCTGGTGGCCTTCTATGGTGTCATTACTGGCTGGGTGGATGGTGGGAGAGCAGTGGATGTAGTCTACCTTGATTTCAGCAAGGCATTTGACGCTGTGTCCCACAGCATCATTATAATGAAGCTAAGAAAATGTGGGATAGATGAGCAAATGGTGAGGTGGGTTGAGAACTGGATGACTGGCAGAGCTCAGAGGGTTGTGATCAGTGGCACAGAGTCCAGTTGGAGGCCTGTACTTAGTGGTGTTCCTCAGGGATCTGTGCTGGTTATGGTCCTGTTCAAGATCTTGATCAATGACCATGATGAGGGGATAGAGTCTGCCCTTAGCAAGACTGCTGATGATATAAAACTGGGAGGAATGGCTGACACACTGGAAAGCTGTGCTGCCATTCAGAGAGACCTGGAAAGGCTGTAGAGTTAGGCAGAAAGGAACCAGATGAGGTTTAAAAATAGCAAGTGTAGAGTCTTGCACCCAAGGAGGAATAACTGCATGCACCAGTACAGACTGGAGGATGACCTGCTGGAGATGAGCTCTGAGGAGAGGGACCTGGGTGTCCTGGTGAATGACAGACCAGCCACATGCCAGCAGTGTGGCCTGGTGGCCAAGAAGGCCAATGGTATTCTGGGATGCATTAAAAAGAGTGTGGTCAGCATGTCAAGGGAGGAGATCCTCCCCCTCTACTCTGATCTGGTAAGGCCTCGCCTGGAGTATTGTGTACAGTTCTGGGCTCCTTTGTACAAAAAAGACAGGGATCTCCTTGAAAGAGTCCAGAGGAGGGGCACAAAGATGATATAGGGCTTGGAACACCTTCTTTATGAGGAGAGGCTGAGAGACCTGGGTCTGTTCAGCCTTGAAAAAAGAAGACTCTGAGGGGATCTGATCCACCTCTACAAATATCTAAGGTGTGGGAGGCAATGGGACAAGGCTGGAATCTTTGCTGCAGTGTGTGATGATAGGATGAGGGGAAATGGCCACAAACTAGAGCACAGGAATTTCTGCTGAAATGTGTATAAGAATTTCTTCACAGTGAGGGTGATGGAGCACTGGCACAGACACCACCACAAAGAACTGGTGGAGTCTCCTTCTTTGGAGACATCCAAGACCCACCTGGACACCATCTGTGCAACCTGGGCTAGGGAGCTGCTTTGGCATGGGGGGTTGGACTCGATGATCTCTAGAGGTCCCTTCCAACCCCTACAGTTCTTTTATTCTGTGAAATTCTTTGAGCCAAGGTTATGCATTTGTTTGTGTCATATATGTAATCTGGGCCCTCAAACCTTGCTATGTAGGACATGAAATATTTATATTTAGTATGTAAAACTAAGCAATTTACTTCATGTTTAAAAATACACATCTCTATGGTAACTAATTGCTACTTTCTATTTAACTGATAACTAGCTTACTGTCTTAGATATTTCTTAGTTTTACTTTTAAGTAATATTCTGTAAGATAATTATTGCATACAAACCTCTAATCACTTATTATGAATTTTAGAGATTAAATTTGAAAACAGGACTATAGCAGTTTTCTTCTCATGTTAAATGCAGTTAATATAGCCAATATGAAAAAGTGTTTTATTCTGCATTTGTTCTGTTGATTGTGGTAATAATAAAACTAATTGCCTGTAATTTACTAAAGTATAATTATACCTAACTTAATTTAGACAAAGATATGGATATTTTGGAATTAGATAGCATGAAATATTGTATGAATAATTCATAAGGAAATATGATTAATGAGACCATTTTGTAGACTTAGTTTGAACAAATATTCCAACTGAGTTATGACCACATTGTGTGGGATTACGTTTATCACACTTAATAAGTCTAACAAACAATAATCTAAGGCTAACTTGGTATCTTTGAGCGTCTCATAATAGCAAAAGAACATCAAAGACCATAGCTGGGGGGGGAAGGGGGAAGGGTACACAGATGGGTCTAAAAAAATAAAACAATGGCAACGATTTGAGGAGGAATGGTAATTTTACTAAATCTAATAAAATCGAACAACTGGGAGAGACAAGAGTATCCAAAAATCTGAGAATCTTATGGTAGTCAAACTTCAGGGGAAGCACACGTGCATTATCTCCATGGCAAGCTCTTGAGAGAGTGAGCTAGAGAGAGAAGGGCAAGTGTCCGGTCCAGAGTTTCACCCCTCTTCCACTCTCTGCCAGAGCATTATGTCTTTAACTCTCAACATGATGTTTTGTTTTTTACTTCCTTAATAAAAAAAATGTCAGAAAAAGTATTTTGAGGCTACAAAAACAAAGTCTTATTTTCTTATCTATGCATTGGATTTGTTCTTAATAATGTTAAAAGTCGGAACAAGAATAAAAAATACTAACACCATGAAAGCATAATATATTTATTAGCCAAATATAAAATAGGCAAAGATAAAAATAAGAACAGCATAATATTATAAATAGGGTCTGCTGTAATATTTTTTCTAGAAAATTGCTTTAAAAATTTTTTTTTGTTCCTTTTCTCCAAGGATGTCAGTTTTTTACGTATGTTTTACTTAGGTTTAAAGTGAACTCACTATGTTCCAGTTTATGCTCATTATTCCTTGTCCTGTTTCTGGGCACCACCAAAAAGAATTTGGCCCCATCCTTTTGACAAAAACCCACACAAAAAAAAATTAGAGTTTAAAGAAAAATTTATTTCAAATAGTGGTGAAAAGTTAGAGATGTTTGATTTGTACCTCTTTTAAGAAAAAAAATGTGTAACTCCAAACTATTGTAATTAGAAGTTAATAACCAAGGTTAATAATGTGTGGCAGAAACACTGAACACAGTCATAGTTTATCCTTTTCTGGTCTTGGCGGATCAGGAGGAAAATGTGTCTAATTGTGTGATAAATTGATATTCATAATGACCATCATGTTTGATGTCTTCCAAATGATGTGCACAGTTAATCTCAGAATTGAAAAATGCACTGATGAGGAGTTCCTGAAGCCACCAGCCCAACAGAGGTCAGTCTGCCACAGCACACTGCAGTCAGGTTGAGGTTGAACATGAATACCCAGCAGGCACATGTACACACACAAAATACGGTTGCAGATACACATATGTACAGCTGGTTTCACACATCATTCTCCAGACAAAAAACAGCATCTGTAGCTTCATCCCCATTTTTACCTCTTTGACACTCTTTTTAGTATACTCCAATTTATGTTCAATAAATACAGTCGAGGATTTAACAGATCTTTACAATGTATGTTCTATTTAGAACAGTATTCTAAATAGTGTGTACAGTAAAAGGATTAAATATCTGTAAGACAAATAGTGATGTAACACATATTGCTGCATACTTGTAGTTTCTTCCATTTATTTCATAGATATTAAACTCCTTATACCTCCCTGTTGTTTTAGCTGTTTGTTGTTTGTTGTTTTTTTTGTTTGGTTGTCTTGTTTTATTTTTTAAATATAGTTTACTCTTTTCTCTTTCCTCTCATCCATCTAGAAACCACTGAAATGGCTTTTCAGTTTAGAAACTTCTGTCTCATATCACATGTATCTAGTTTGAAGGTGTGTGAATAAGGTTTTATTCACAAAACTGAAACTCCTCTTAGTACTATAGGGTACTGATTGTAAGACCTCTTTTCCCAAGAGGCCTTTATGTCGCATAATCTTAAATTGTAGTCCAATTATCCTTCTAAATCAGTGCAGTTATCACAGTAAACTCTAGCAGCCTCAGTTAACTCTTAGTCGTTAAGTCTAAAGGACTCTGTTCAGTGATTTTATAACTGATAAACCTTGCCATGTCAGAATGAGACAAGTTGAATTCATGTTTGTTTCAGACTACTGGAAAAAGTTTTCATCTTTATTCTTACAGGTCCTTTCTATCTAAGGAGGTAGCATTTGCTTTTGAAGTTCCCTTGCTTGAGAAACTCTTCAGCCTAAGAGTAATATTATCTTTCTGTGCTGTTAACACCAAATTATCTTATCTTGAGTAAACCTGTCATTTTTCTCCACTTTACAAGATCTTTTAGATCTTTTACCTTAATTGATCCTTTCAAAGCACACGCTTTTTGGGAATGTAACATTCTTACTACATCAGAATAACTGATAACAACGGGAAACATTTATATAGATCTTTTCTGGATTATTTGGATTGCTTGGTTTTAATTTCTTCTTCATTCTGTCTCTTGGACTGAGACTGAAATTGGAATTTTTTCAATTCTAAAGGCAGTAGCAAAAAAATATATGAATTTTCCTGCAGCATCTGAGGCAAGGACTCAGCTGTCAACAATCCAAATCATTTATTACAGATTCTAACATCTCTTATATACATTCACAAGTTTTCTTTTTCTTTTTTTTTTTTTTTTTCTTTTTTTTTTTTACCTTTGCAACCCAGTCTGCTTGTGCAACTTTGTCTAGGGAGCCTGCTTTGGCAGAGGGAGTTGGACTAGAGATCTCTAGAGGTCCCTTCCAACCCCCACAATTCTGTTTTTCTGTGATTCTCCCACCCACCTTTACATGTCAACAAAACATTCCACAAAAACTCCTTAACCATGCATGCAGGCACTTATCCAGTCAGAGTCATGAATCGTGCCCAGCCACATACTCCTCCTCCAACTAGGGTCATCATTATGTGGCAGTTACGTGCCTTACTTCACTTTGTTCTGTTTTTCTGGAGGTATCATTGGTTCTCAGCCTTGCTTTCTCATGCTTTTTATCTTGCTTCACAGCTTCTGCTCTGATGGTCTTCCTTGTATTCCCATATTTTCCAATCTGTCAGGTTTCCAAAGTTCAGAGATTGAAAATAGTTGTTTTTTTATTCATTATTATTATTATTATTATTATTATTTCATAACTAAACACAGTGTAAAATCTTCTTTATCTTCTATCCTATGGAAATATGACTCTGTAATCATCTTGCTTCGAGATTGTTTTTTTTTTTCTCCTGACCTCTGTAATTTTTTAGCTCATTTCAAGTACATATGGTACTTTATTGCAGGTTTGTGTGTTTGCTTCTGAACACATTTTGTAAAACTTGCATGTGCATCATAAGAAGAGAGACTACCAAAAATGTTCCAAGAGCACAAGAATCCTAGTCCTAAACTCATACATTGGAAGACAGCAGATAATTTACATGACAACAAAGATGTTTTACATGTCTTAGTCATGAGAAAAATATTTTCTGGAAACTGTTATTTATCCTACAGCAGGGAATACAGGGGAAGAGAAAACAGAATGTCTAGCAAATGTCATTTGTGGCTTTAGTTGTATGAAGAATCAAACATGGCACTTTTCAGTAAGCGTCAAATCTAGGCGACTGAGCTCCTCTTAACTGCCTCACAAGAGTCAATCAAGAGATTCAGAACCATCCTGTTAGGCAGATGATTTATGCTTTGTGTGTAAAATTCACCACTTAATTTTGTTTTTTTTCCTTTTTTTTCCACTTGATGACAGTTATACTCCTAGATACTTCTCTTGTGCTCCTGTCCTAATTGTGATTTCTTGTACTTTATCCTTGCAAAGTATATATATATGCCTGCTTCCTCCACTCATTTTCAGTCTTTTGCTTGATCACTGTCCTGATTGCTACAGATTTTTTACTTTCCTACTCCTTGACATAGGAATGAGGGCAGCTGTTCCAACAATATCATATTTTCCTTCAATTCATTTTTTTTTTCTTAGGACCTTGCAACTTTTTTCGCTCTCTTTTTGCATAATTGTTTGCTTGACATAACCTTTGTTTTTTTCAGTCATTATCTCACTCTTGTATTACATCTGACTCTCATCACCTTCCTTAATTCCAGTCTAGTCATAATAGCTTGGAACAGTGGCCTACATTCTATCCATCTCTGCTTAAACAAAGTGCTTCTCAGACATCTGGATTTGCTGTCAGATGTCTGTAAGGGTAAGGAGAAGAAGGTAAGAAATTGAAACAGGTATCTTGGAAATAGGAGTTTGACTCTCATGAAGCCTGTATCCCAAATAAGTTTCCTATTAAAGCAGAGGAGCTTAAATCATGCAGTTGTTAATGATTCAATAGGTTGTTGTTTTTTTCATTTAATAAATTAGATATAGAATTCAACAATTTTATAGCCTAGAAAATTATTTGGCTGCAGCAGTATAAAACAAATATGGCATTGAAAATGTAATAAACCCATGAGGCACAAATTCATAAAACCAGGATTCAGAATTTCAAGTTAATATGTAAATTAATATATTCTGTGTATTTCTCATGATTTTGGGTAGAAAGAATCTGCCTGTCAGTTACATATAAATTTGTAATCTGCTGTGTGGGAAGATGCATATAGCATCCTCCTCTTTATTAATGTTCAGACTGAACTAGAAGTCCACTCTAGAAATTTAGCTTCATAGTAGCCTGTTTCTTTGTCATAAACAAAAGATTCTAAAGATGAGAAAATGTGTTTTGTATGAAAGTTTTTTTTTTTCTTTTTATTATTAGTTTGTTTTCTAATTAACCGGTAGAAATTTTTGATTTACTTTAATAATGGAGCTAGAAAGCATAGTAAACAATTCAACACCAATTAACTATTACAATAATATGATGAGTCTAGGCTAGGATATAGGATCTTGTCTTGCATTAAGAACAAGAGATGAAGCATGTTCATCATTTCCTTAATCTTATGTACATAGGTCACACCAAAAGAAATGCTTTGTACATCTTTGTACATCTATCATCAGATAAGAGCACAATAATGTTTGATAGAAAATTTTTAGCCACAAAACTCTTATTTTCAGTATAGTCGCTGCTGTTATCTATGCATTTTCACCAGCAATGAGCAAGAGCTCGCATGCATCATAAAAATCTGCACTATTGGAGGTGACCCACTGTTACTGTCACCACTGTTGTAACACACCACCCACTGCCTCACTGTACTCACATCCACTGTTTGGTCTCCAGAAACATTTAGCAATCAACAAATGTCAGTGAGTGCCTTTTTTTCCACATGGAGGAATTCAGTGACACACCTTTTCCTCATACAGCCTTCTGTGTCAGACTCCATTTTTTTCAGTCTGCCCCTCTACTGCCTTCTGTCCCATGGCAATATCATGTAATGGAATAATAGAGGGAAGGTCTACTGTCATACCACCAAAATCCACCTCTGATGTTGTGGGCCAATGGACCTATAACCCTTGTATCTCTCCACTTGCTAACAGTCACATACTTTTGTTTTACCTTCCTTTCTCCTACATACTCCTTGAAACTTCTGAAGTAGAATGAAAAAAAAATAGGAAATGAATGACTTGTTTAAAGAATGTAGAAATGTAAAAAGAAGCTAAAGGATACAGCTAAACTTTTTAGTCAAACTATAAAGTAAAGAAAAAACAAGGAGAGTGAGAGAGATGGAATTATGTAAGAGTAAGCAAAATTATTTATACACAAAACAAATACTTTATTTTAATATTTAGTGTGTTTATAATACATAAACTTGTATGTTTTTACGATTTTATTTTGATATAATATTTATTTTAAAATATTTAAATTATTTGTTTTAGATGTACACATTCAACAATATTTGCTGTATACCTCTTTTCAAAGATGGAAAAATATATTCTGTAATAGAGTATGAATTTATCTAATTTAGACTGTTATTACATGATAATCAATCATGTCCAGGTAAAGACCATGTATCTGATTAATATTTACCCTTCAGTGCATGTGTATAAAGGTCAGTCTATAATAGATATTTTTCTGGTACATGGCTAAATTACAGCCAGAATTTTTAATAACAGCATTACAGATAAATAATTAGTAGCATGTATAGAGTGAACATAAAATGTGAAGACGGATCTAATAGCAAAAATGAAACTAATCAACTTCTGAAAACAGGTTGTTACAGACCATTTCAATCCTCAAATGGTAGTCTCAGACAGAGTATTAATATTTACAGTTTACCTATGAGAGCTTTTCCTTAAGAATAAACATTACATACTCTAAAGAAAATAGATTTTAAGAATCTATTTTATGAAGTGGAATGTGGAAACTCATGATATTAATTCAGTGACACAATACTTGTCATTAAAGTAAATGCAGAGCAGTTGCACTGTTTGCAATACAATACAGTATTTCTCATGTTCTCAACATCTTCCTTGTTTATCTGTTCTATTGTATATGATTATGGGAAAACCATATTAAACACCAGTTGCCTGGGGTACAAGGGAATCTACTTAAATATGTATGATTAGGTATATATTATTGTTCTGATTCATTATAGCTTAACATTGAACAGTATTGAAAGAATAATCAAGAAACTACTTGAGAAGACATTTGGCACACAAAAAAATCATGGCAACAAACAGCCAAACTCAAAAGAGGAAAAGAGAAAGAGAGAAAAGGGAAGAAGGAAGAAAAAGACAAAAATAAAAATAAAAAATAAAGGAGGAAATCAAGGTCTTAGCCACTAGAAAAAACATACTGGTATTTCTTACAATTTATTACTGGTAAAGCCAAGGAACTAGAAATGATGTACTCAGTTAGCAAATGCATCTAACCATTAAATGTAAACAGCTACAACATTACTGAGGAACATACTAAAATTAATTGAACATCAATGTCCAAAGTGTTTGGTAGAAGTATGTTTTCATTAAATCAATCTGCTTTCTGTAAAATTCCAATTTTTGTGGAAGGATAGGTAATACTGACTTATTTGTGGTCAGCCCTTCCACCTTGTCCCCTTCTAAACCAGCAAGTAGAGCTCTTCTGTGCTCAAGATTTCAGTAACCTTATTCTCATTTCCTAATTTGTTCCTCAGGTTTCTGTTCTGTGTCTGATGCCATTTAACATTTATATCCGTGACTTAGACAATGGGATTGAGGTGCACTGCTGAACTATACCACCCACCACCTCAGTGTTAGCATATCCACTGTTTGATTATCATAAACATTCGGTAAGCACTGATGAATGTCAATGGGTGCCTTTTTTTTTTTTTTTTTTTTTGTATGGAAGGATGAAATTATATATCTTTGCTTCAATACTCACTTCCTTGTCAGATGCCATTTCAGCAGACTGCCCATCTGCCATGATCCATCACATGGTAATAAAATGTAATGGAATATTGGCGGTAAGTTTCAACCTATACTGTCATTCTACCAACATTTACTCCTGAAAGCATGGGTCAACATAATAAAATGGGAGGAATTACTTTTGCTGCAGCTCTAATAGATTCAGTTTTTATTCCACTGAGCAATAATCTTGTGTAATCAGTTTTTACAGTCTTGGTTTTTCCTCCAACATAATCTGGTGAAAGACACATTCATTTAGTAGCATTCTACTAATATCATTTAGTCTCAAAAATAATACATTTTTTCTGTATTGAATAGGATAGCAATGTTGAAATACATCCGTGACAAAGAGATATGCTACAGAGAATATAAGATTTGAATTTTAGTACTGAAGGTGCAAGTGACAGTTCTTGACATAGTGTAATAGCACCTTGGGTTTCTTGATGCCATAAGCTAATTTCCTTTCCTTTTTTTGGCTTTACTTTACTTTCCACAGAAGCTTCCCTTTTTCTCCTTTTAAGTGCATTCACTGATTTGACCCAGACACCTACAGATTTGTTACATGCTGGACTAAAAATGATGCTAAATAAAATATGGAAATTTAAATTCATGCCTCCCCCCCCTTTTTTTTTTTTTTTTTTTTTCATTTTATTGAAAATATGACATTTGTGTGAAAACCATGATATAAGTGAAAAGTTCCCAAATATAAACATATAGTCCATTATGTTTTCTGCATGGTGTTCAATTATTTTGTGCCATGCATATCACCAAGTCCCTATACAGAAGAGAACAAAACATAATTGCAAACACTCAGTGAAAATCTGAGAATTATCAAAAAACAGGCAGATTTATTATTATTTAGTTGTGATCAGAGAAATAATTCTGAAGATATATAATGCTGTATAAAATTGCTATACTGGGCATGTTGCCCTAGCACTCAGAACTCTACCAAGCCAACTGCACATATGACCTGATAGCAAATTTATAGGTAATGGAACTACAGCAAATTATTGTACTGGAGCAGATAAATAACTCCTTTCATCAGATACTAGGTATTAGAATTTTGTTTTGTTATCTTCTCTGCAGAAAACATTTAAGTCCAAACAATTGCAGGAGTTGTGGGATGTGCGTTGGGCAAGCAAGGGGTCAGAAATGTAGATATTGCTGCAAAATCTTCTACAAGAAAAAAAACAGATTACCTAATAATCTCCAATTTGATCAAGTCTATAATCAGTCAGAAAAAAATGTTGCTAGATCAGACCTAGGAAAATAACTGAATGATCTATTATAGATGCAGTGACAGTCACTCAAGGGGTTTTCAGTGGTCAGGGCCAGTGATGAAAGAAAACAGATCAAAAAGAATTTTGTTGATACAAATTTGTAGTGTTCTAATTTGTTGTTGTTCTGCTCAAAGGGGAAAATGAAGCTCAACTCATAGCAGACTGTGAACAAAATGGGGAATGGGGTAAGAAAAAATTTCTGTCACAGAAGTAGGTGTGTTTAAATCTGAGACATGAGGGACCACTACAGACGGATGCTGAACCAATACAGTATATTGTAATTTTCAGTGAGTAAACTTGAACTCAAATGCTTTTTTTTTTTTTTTTTTTTTTATCATGACCCAACTGTGAAAGTATATTGCATACTTATTCCATGGGATCAAGTTTAGATAAAGTGCAAGGAGATTCTCATGGAAAATGAATGATTTCTTTGTAAATCTTTCTATTACCTGGGAAAAAAAAAAAAAAAAAATCCAGAAGAAAGTGTTGCAAAAAAAAAAAAAAAAAAAGACATGGAAAATATTTTTTATTATTTACTGGTAGAGATACTTTACAAATGTTCTATTTCCTGTAGCCTAACTTATTTTTTGTAAAATTCTTTATGTTATAATACCGTTATAAGTAGCTAATAATATCTTGACTAAAGGCAAAGCATAAAAAACCAATTCAAAATATATATATATGGATTTTTTTTAAGTTAATATGAAGCATAAAATTTTGGAAAAACTATAAATATTAATAGAATTACTCCATATCTGGTCACAGTACTCCAGGTGGGGTGTAGTGCAAAGCAGAGGAGCAGGGTTACCTCCCTGAACCTGTTAGCCATGCTTCTTTTGATGCAGCCAAGGATGTGGTTATCACTGCGAAGGTCCCTACAGGATGAGTCTGTTTGCACTCTCCTGTTAGGTAGCTGAAACACAATTAAATCTCCCCTTGGCTTAGACTCAGCTGTCAGAATCTCCTTAGACATCACTTACCACAGCACCTCACCGTCCTGGTGGACCTCCCCTGGATTTGCTACAGCAGATCAATATCCTTATACTGGAGATCTCATAATAGTTTTTACAGGTAATGAGTGGAAGAATCATAGAATTGTAGAATGGCTTGGATTGGAAGGGACTACAAGGATCATCAGGTTTTTTCTCCCCTGACACAGGCTGGATCACCAACTTCCAGATCTGGTAGTAGACCAAGTTGCCCAGGGCCCCATCCAACCTGCTCTTGAGCACCTCCAGAGATGGAGCATCCACAGCCTCTCAGGGCAGCCTTCTCCAGCACCTCACCACTCTCTCTGTGAAGAAATTCTTCCTGACATTTAATCTCAACCATCCCTCCTTGAGCTTAAAACCATTCCCCCCTGTCCTATCACTAAATACCCTTGTAAAGTTGATTACTGCACTTCTTTTTATAATCCCCTTTTAGATACTGGAGAGCTGCAATGAAGTCTCCTCACAGCCTTCTCCAGGGTGAGCAAGCCCAGCTCCTTCAGTCTGTCTTCGTAGAAGAGTTGCTCCAGCACTCTGATCATCTTTGTGGTCCTCCTCTGTACCCTCTCCAACAGCTCCAAATCTTCCCTGTAATGGGGGCCCCAGACCCGGATGCAGTACTCCACATGGGGCCTCATGAGGGCAGAGTAGAACACTTACAGGACTTATTGACATTACTGTGGCTGGTATTGGTTGACCTTCTGTCCCAAAAAGACATACTGCTGATTCGTATATACCTTGTCTACTGTGACCCTAAGTCCTTTTCTGCAATTTTTGTCCAGTCAATCACCATCCTATTAAACTGTATGGGATTTACCCATTCCTGGACTAGATTTTTGCAGTTGCCTGTACTGACCCATAAACTGTTACTAGATTATCATCCATTGAGGATGAATGTTCCTTTGCTTCCAGTTTTGTACTATCAAGGCCTTAATGCACAAGAAGGACTTAACTGACCTGACTGCATCACCTGGGACTCCACCAATTATGACAGAACCAAGACCCATTTAATTTCAGACTTGGGTTGCAATCATCTTTGTTCCTGATTTTTTTTGTAGCTTCATGATTTGTCTTTGGTTTGTACCTCTATCTGATGACTTTTGAATTGACAGTTTGTTCACCTGACTGGGATGCAGCACTGTAATCACATGGGCTACCTTCCCACATCTCTTTTATTCCCACTGAGACTGTAGCCCTGCATTGTTACTGAATTTTGAAATATTCTGCTGCTCCTCATACTTAAGCATTTGTGCAGTGACACTTCAAATAGATGTTGTGTGTCCAGATGAGAAAAATGGAGGTGCTTATTAGCTGTCACTCATTCATTCTTTCCTCTTTAATCATCATACCTTGGCAAGTACAATTTTAAGCCCTGATGTCCAGATAAGGAAGCTTTCTGTCAAAGATATAGTTTCCTTGCTTTCTCAGAAGAATCCCTGCATCTCCAACAGTCCTAATTTCTTAGATAGGATTCCCAGGTTTTAAGAGGTGAAAATCTGGTTGTCTGCACAAGCTTTAAAGACAGGTGCTGACCTGCAGAATATTCCCACCACTTAATGAATGTCTTCTTTTTCATCAGCAGCCTAAGAAAATGCCACCTGCATCCATTCCATCTACCTTTTGGTCACCTTGAGTCCTCTTCACTTGCAGTTATGGCGAAAAAATTAGAAATAAGGTGCTTTTACAATTTTCAGATTTATCATATAGTTCATATTTCTCCATATCTTTCTGAGTGCAGACTTCTTTTATCATCTTCCAAAAGTCATTATTTTTATTAAGCACAGAATTTGAAGCTATTTTAATCCTGATCTAAACCAGAAGAGCTATCTCTGTAATGCTAAATGTTACTATCTCTAGTGATTAGAACAAGTAGCATAACAGCAAGGACATACATGAAGCTAAAATATATGAGACAGGATATAAACAAGGTGAAAGAATTTCTGCAGTGTCATCTTGAAATTAGTCAGGACATCTGAGAAGGCATTATTTGTGTGCAAAGAGGATTGTCCCCCAGTTCTCTTTGCTTTGGAAAGTATTTTCTCAATTGTTTTCGATAAATATGGTTTTCTAATGATTTAGAAAGAAGCTGAAATATTCAGGTTTTTATTTTTAAATTGAATACATGGCAGCCAGCTTGTGAAAGTGCTGAAGAAAAACAAATATCCTGAAGATCAGGCCAATCCGATCCTAAAAAAATCATCCTAAATTTTTAAGCAATGATTCTTCTGTAATAGAAATGAATTACATTGCTACTGAAGCATTCTACTGCACTAAAAAATTAGTGTTTTTTATTGTGTCTTTTATTTAAAAAAAAATTCAACAGCAACTTATGAGATTCTTAATTACTAGCAGTAATGAACTTTGCTGGTAATTGGTGTTGGGGAACTGGCTATGCCTATAATGAATTTATTATAGCTGTTAAAAAAATTCTTGAGGGATGCCCTCTGTTAGACAGTCCTTCAATGCAAAGTAAAAATTACGAAGGTAGAGAAATAACAAATAAATAAATAAATAAACATCCCCTGTAGCTATGAGCCTCTGATGCTGTAACTGATTCATTTTGCCCTCACTGTGAGTTACAGCATCCCCTCCAACTATTAATTACCAGAATGCGTCTACCTAGGGGTAAACACATTTCCATGAAATGAAACAGAAGCAGACAGAAAAGGATATGCAACTAAGAAAATACTTCTATTGCATTCAGCACTTGAAATGCTTGTTATGTGCATTAGTTTTACTTGGTGAATAATAAGGACATTATTAATATTCACTGCCTTTTCTTGATTCAGCATAATAGCAAACAAATTAGTATTATGTAAAGAAGAGAAAGAATGTTTGCTTTATACTCTCAGAGATGCAATACTTTTCAGATTTAAATGATCTATAATTTGCAGCACTGTAGACAAACTGAAATGAACAAACAAGACAAATCTTCTGAGGTTTTACATTGAGAACATTCTTTTATGTTAAGCATGTTTCTTCAGTGCTGTTTGCATTCACAGTGAGGCAGTGTATCACATTTAAGGTTATGATATTTCCTTAATTAATTTTTAAAATAGTATTTTGGAAAACAAAACAAAACAAAAAACAACAGAAAGAAAATTAATAAGAAAACTAATTTTTAAGAGCTCATTTATTTCTGATATAGAAACAGTTAATACAATGTCATAAATTGTACATAATGTGAAAAGCTTTACATACAAGTGAATTTTTAACATATTTGATTTTTTTTGCTCCATTTCGGTACTGAACAGAGTACGAATAAATGATTTATCAGATTTTCTTAAGAATTTATTTTTCCTTAATAATTGTACAGAATATAATCTTACAGAATCTCAGCCTATATTAATACATATCTCAAACCAAATAATTTGAAATATTTAATATTTCAAATTTAAAAATAATTATTATTGCAATAATATCTCATTTTAGGGGTAATTGCTTAAGCAAATACATACTCTTCTAATTTTCCTGTTACAGGTAAGGTTCAATTTGGACAGATAACTTGTCACTTTCTGAAATTTGCAACACTTTTGAATTTTTTTCAGCTTAAATAAATTAATAAATAGTAAATTATTATTCATATCTATAAATAATGTGACAGTCTTTTTTTTTTTTTTCATAAGGAAAATATTCCTTGGCTTAATAGCAATATTTTTCTTCTTCCATCAACTCTAGTAGGGGTTTTGCAAAAGATAAACAAGAGATTTGATTTAAAATGGTAACCTAGATTCAGTGGACCAGGGCAAGAGTTTTCTTTGTGATAAAATTATGCCAAAATATTTACACCTCATCATTATACATTTTCCTGGGTTTATAATTCAGAAGTATGCAAATCAATACAGATTTGCTTTCATATATAATAATAAAGGCACAAAAATGTAATGAAGAATTCTAAGACTATACACCTTGTCAGACTCTCGGAGCATTTCTTCTTGATGTGCAATAGATGTTCAGACTGTAACCAGCCTTCTCGAATGTTATAATATCTAATCCAGATAGAACGACTCTACCAGATCTGGAGGCTGCCAGACCCTTTGACGTTATATGCAGTTCAGTTACAAGACCGTTCACAGGATGTGCTGGCCCTGTGAGCTGGTTGAGGAAGACAATGAAGCAAAGAAAGCCAATGAGCTGGGGAGAAATAGCCCAGGAACTGATAAACTATGTCAGAAGGATGGGAATTGGGGGGAGTAATGTTAAATCTACTGTTGCTGTTAGGAGAATGGAGCAGTGGGGGAAACATTGCCCTCCTTTCATCCCTGGGACAACTAAAATATGTTATGGGTCAGAGGTATTGAGAAAGGGGCCTCGTGTGATTTGATGGACAAACTGCCTGCAGCAGCATTAGAAAAGCTTATCCAAGTGTGGTGAGATAAACAGAAAGTGCCCCTGGGAAATGAGCAGACTACTTGGGAAAATAGAAAGGTAGAACTCTGACTATGAATTGTTCCAACTTTTTAAACCATTTATTCTGGACCAGTTGTGATCAACCTCTTATATTTGTTTATATTATAGGGAACCCACACACCAATAAGAATTACTTTCCATCTTGCTGCCCAAATGCCTTCCAACACAAATTGCAACCATTAAATTCAGAATTTGTCAGAATAAACTCTTGACACGTAGATATTTCAGCTTGGTTATTTGCTTACAGAGACTCAAAATATGCACTGCTGCATGAGAGAGTCTTCACTTAGACTTAAAAAGGTAAAATGAAATTTAATGTTAAATTTTAAATTTTACCTTCTTTCGGTTGTTATGTATATTATTTTCTCACTGTTACTCCTGGACTGAACTGTAGTGACCTGTTGATCCAGACTAAGATTTACTCTCTAGTTCCATTTGTGTGTGTATATAATATAATTTATTAATTCTGCAATGAAATATGTAGGCACACCTAGTATTCTTATGGAATACATTTCTAGATTACGAGGGCTCACAAGCTGGAATCAGTTTGTCATCAGTCATTAGAGGTGGTGACACACTTTTTCTTTGAATTATGCCCTTGGAGTAAAAGCAGTACTTGTTCTTTCCACGCAGCCTGGCTGTAGTAATGCTTTCCTTAAGCTTTTCACACTTAAAATTCCCTGTTTTTTTGATACTTCTATGTCTTTTTTTTTTTTTTTTAACTATAGACACATCTGTTTCAAGGATGCATATAATATGTCAGTCAAGAATACTATACCTGAAAACTGATTTTTCAGTTACAGTTAGCATAAGCATGTAATATCCAGATATGTTCTCTAAAATGGACTTTTCCATGTCCAGGTAAAACTGCTAACATAATTCTTCATAGTTTGAATAACAAGAAATGTTACTGCACTTCAGCATAAAATGCTTTTACAAAACATATTTTTAAACAGAACAGAAACTGATAGACTTTTAATCCTATTTGCAGTTTACAATTCACAAAGGTTTCCCAAGAGACTACAAACTTCACTAGTTAGTGGCACAGGCTGTACTTAATGTGAGCTGATTAAATTCTGGTTTATGGTTACCAATTAGAGAAACCAATTACAGTTCCAAACTGTGTCAACAGAGATTGACCTAATCTGATCCTGGTTAATCAGTTACATAAACAAATTCTGTTTATAGAACAAATTGATTTTGAGTTAAAGAACATACAGTACACAATGTAAACTGCAGGCTGTACTTTATCTATAAAAATGTCTTCAAGTGCATTGTTTAGAATGATATTGCAATGCACAAGGTCCTCTGGAAAGAAAATATGCTTGGATAATAACAAAATTTAATACAGTAACTACTATTCTGTACTGATAATCCTTTGTATTGAAATGTGTTTTTTGTTTTTGTTTTTGGTGTTTGTTTTTTTTTTCAGATAAATTATAACATTAGCATTTATTTAAAGAGATTTAAGAATATACGATTAAAGTTTGAATTTCAAAAGTTTATTGTATTATTGGAATTGGGAAGTTTATGGGAACTCATGCAAAATATTTGAATTTGTTAACAATTTCTGATTTTTTTATTTTTTTATTTTTTTAAGATCCTTATGTTGTGAGTGGACTAATTTTGAAATTCTCAGCAGTTGGTGGCAGTTACAAAGTCCATAATTTTAAAGGTATATATAAAAAGTCTGCATGCTTATGTTTTTCTTCAATAGCAGGAGCTATCCAAGAGACTCAGACTTAGTACTGGGCAAACAAGAAAACAAACAAAAAATAAATAACAAACAAAACAAACAATGCTAATACTAGATATAAATACCAGATAGCAATGCAGTCACACATTGTGAGCAGAAGATGAAATCTATGAAATGGAGATTCACAGAATCACAGAATCACAAAATCACAAAATCACAGAATCATAGGGATTGGAAGGGACCTCTAGATATCATCAAGTCTAATCCCCGCACCTAAGCAGCTCCCTAGACCAGGTTGCACAGGTAGGCATCCAGGCAGGTCATGAATGTCTCCAAGGAAGGAGAATCCACCACCTCTCTGGGCAGCCTGTGCCAGTGCTGTCACACTTACTGTAAAGAAGTTCCCATGCACATTTGTGCGGAACTTCCTGTGATTCAGTTCGTGGCCATTTCCCCTCATCCTATCGTCACCACAAACTGCAGATTATAGTCCAGCCTCATCCCTTTGCTTCCCGCTCCTTAGATATTTATAAATGTGGATCAGATCCCCTCTGATTTTCAAGGTTGAACAGACCCAGGTCTCTCAGCCTGTCCTCATAAGGGAGGTTTTCCAGGCCCTTTATCATCTTCGTAGCCCCCTGCTGGAGGAGATCCCTGTCTTTTTTGTATCAGGGAGCCCAGAACTGGACACAATACTCCACATGAGGCCTCACCAGGGCAGACTAGAGAGGAAGGATCACCTCCCTCGACCTGCTGTCCACACTCTTTTTAGTGCACCCCAGGATGCCATTGGCCTTCTTGGCCACCAGGGCACACTGCTGGCTCATCCACCAGGACATCCAGGTCCCTCTCCTCAGAGCTCCTCTCCAGCAGATCATCCCCCAACCTGTACTGGTGCATGCAGTTATTCCTGCCTAGGTACTCTTGATCTTGTTAAAATTCATCTGGTTTCTTTCTACCCAACTCTACAGATTGTCCAGGTCTCGCTGAATGGTAGCACAGCCTTCCCGTGTGTCAGCAATTCCTTCCAGTTTTGTATCATCAGCAATGATAGGGTAGACTTTCTTCCCTCATCATGGCCATTGATCAAGATCTTGAACAGGACTGGACCCAGCACAGATCCCTTAAGAACAATGCTAAAAACAGGCCTCCAACTGGACTCTGTGCCACTGATCACAACCCTCTGAGCTCTGCCAGTCATCCAGTTCTCAACCCACCTCACTGTCCACTCATCTATTCCACACTTCCTCAGCTTCGTTAACAAGGATGCTAGGAGAAGCACTGTCAAATGTCTTGCTGAAATGAAGGTAGACTACATCCACTGCTCTCCCCTCATCCACACAGCCAGTAATGACATCATAGAAGGCTACCAGGTTGGTCAAGCACAACCTCCCACTGGTGAACCCATGTTGACTACTCCTGATAACTTTTTTCTTCCAACTGCCTGGAGATTGTATCCAGAACGAACTGTTCCATCACCTTTCCAGGGATGGAGGTGAGGATGACTGTCCTGTTGTTACTCCTTGCCCTTTTTGAAAACTGGAGAGGCATTGGCTGTTCTCTACTCTTCAGGCACCTCTTCCATTCTTCAAGACCTCTCAAAGATGACAGAAAATGATTCAGCAATCATCTCTGCCAATTCCTTCAGCACACATGGATGCAACTCATCAGGGTCCATGGATTTACATACATTGATTGTTCATTTTGAGAAGAGTGGGACGAGATCTCTAGTAAGAAAACAAAAGCAGACATTGAATAAAAAATCTTGGTGGAACTTTATAGAAGCCATACACTTCTAGAGGTAAAATTATGATAAATATTCTGATTATAAAAGCAGCAGAAAAGACTACGTTAAGAAAGTAGTACTAGTAAATAAAAGCACTGATCTTCAGCAGCAGTTACTTTGTAAGAAAAATCTTGTTTTTAACCAAAGGGTATTCTTGATGTTATTTCTGTTGGAGAGAGAGATGAATGCCAATTGGAGAGCACAGTTCTCTAATTACAGCAGATTCTGACTCAAGTTGAAAACTATCTGCTTTACAGTAGGTGTCTTAAAATATCTCATTTATCTACTAAATATTTGACAATAGGCATTATTAAGTAAATAGATAAGACATACCAAAACACCATGAATACTTTCAGTTGCTAGAGTTCTAAAGAGAAAGAATGATCTTGTTAAATACTAATGTGCACACTTTTATTTTATGATAATTTATTCAGAAGGTAGATAATGAACAGTATATTATGTTATGCTACAACATGGAACAAATGTACTGCAGAGCAAGCAACAGCAAGGTGAAATCCCAGTGCAGCTTTTAAAAGAATAATTTCAGCCTGCAAATTTATATTTTACTGAATACAGATTCAGTAAAATACAATTGTCAAGGCACTACATGGCATGAAAACTGTGCAGTGGTTATAGTGCAATTTCTACATATATTTCCTGAAATCTAAATGTTATATATTCTGTATATGTATTGTATTTTAGCGTTCTCATGGTAATTTCTCTCCTCACCAACACTTTTTTTTAAATAAGTTTTTTTGGTTTTTTTTTCCTTGTGTTTTTGTTTGTTTGTTGTTTGTTCTATTGTTCCAATACATCAAAATAATAATTATCAATCTTTATTTCAAAGCCAATGGGGTTGATGAGAAAAAACTAATTGATCTTATTTTGCCTCGTGGTCCAAGAAAGATGGGTGAACTCTAACTTAATCATTCTATGGTTAGATAATTATTTGCATTCAGTGTAGCAGAAATATTTTTCAATTTACATATAACAGTGTCTTGAACTCAATAATAGAATAATTTAGACAAATTCAGTCTGGGCATGACTAAAGTATATATTTGAAAACATATATCATCTAAAAAATGGTGGCAGTTAATTTTTTTTCTAAGATTTCCTGCACAACAGCAATCCAAACTAGATAACAGAAATTGCACTTTTATTAAAACTTAAGTATTCTTAAGAACACACTGTGTATGTAAATGTCCCTACCAGTAATTTAAACTGACTGCATTCCTTGGCACTGACACAAGCCAGTAGCATACAGTTTAAATCTATACAGGTAAAACAGACTTTGGATTGGTTCCGTGCCACCTGCAAGTTCCTAAAATGAGGAGCAATACCTCCGTGTCAGGGGACTGATTGATCTCCCGTGTCTGAGAGTTCACAAAAGAGCAAGTTGCGGCTGCTTTCAGACAACTGCATTTCTCCTTGATGGTATTTTGGATCAAATTAAGAAAATGGTCAGTTTCAACATTCCTATCTGCATAGATAGATCTAAATGAGTGGATGAGTTGCACTTATAAACGAACTTTCAGGAGATTTAGGTACCTGGTAAGGACTAATGAAGTAAATTCTACAATTATATTAAATAACATCTCTCCACGTCTCTTTTATTGCTTGTAGTTCAAAGTAACAATAGTAAATAGCATTTTGTTACAAAGTACAGAATGGATTTATCTATCTATCCTGTGTTAATGATGGGATAAGAATAATATATTTCGGGTTTGATCTCTGTAGCAGTGGTGTTATCAGCATGTGTAACTTTAACATATTAGAATAGCATTTCTTTGTTTATTTTATGCTTATAGTCTGTCTTCTCCTTAGTAGTCAGCTCATGTTAGCACACTTGGGTTACTGAAAGTGGATAAAAGCAGAGAGAGTGAGAACACTCTGCAAAACATCACATAACACAGAGTGATAAGTTTTGCTGTATTCTCCTATGAATTATTACCCTAAGCATCAGCAACATTCACTTTACCACTACTGATTAAATTAGCTCAGTTCTGAAGGTTCCCTTAAATTAAACAAGGGATTTCAGTATGTGGATTGAAGTAATAAAGATAAAATACAGAGGAAAGCCAAATGTTCAGTTGTAATGCTCTGCAGTTATTTATGAAAAAGGCCAGTAGGAATTCATAGCAAGAATTACAGTCATCCTGATTTATTTGGCTTACTTTCCTATAGCGATCACTAGACAGCAAACGTCAGTTTTCTGAGTAGAAGGCAGTTAATAGTAACAGCTTGAAAACATTAAAGATTTTACAGTGCCTTCTAGAGAGAATGTTGAGCCTAATTTCTATGCCAACATATGACTGAATTGTATACTGGGCACAAAATTATTTTTGGCTGGCAATTTATCTGAGAAATGGGTCATATGGATTTATTTCAACTACAAAACAGAAGTAAAGATTTATTGACAACATCTACATCCTTCGATTTTTGAATTTAATATTAAAATTTCAATGATAGTAGATCTCTTATATTTTTGAGGATTGCAATCAAATACAATTTTCTGTATTCTACACAACCAATGAAATTTACTTTCTTACTGTTTGCCAGATAAAATAAGTTTGCAATTTTACAAAAAAATGCTTTAGAATTTGACAAACAAAGGTGAGGAGATGTAAAATGATTATTGTGCATTATCAAGATATTAACTGTCAGTATGGTGAAAAACTTACCACGGCAAATTTAAGATTTTTACTTATAGCAATTATAAACACTCAATTTAAATTTGGTCTGAATTTGCTGGAATGGAGAATAATAAGTTCAGCAGGTTGCTGGATTATTCAGTTTTTTGAAAATTTTTGTAAATTACTTCCTTCTGTAACATACCGTTCTGAAAATAAAAAGTATATACATGTATTTAAAATATACATTTTTTTAGACAATTAAATGAAAAGGAAAATTTTTCAAGTATACATCTTATGAGGACTCTGATTAAACTCAATGGCCATACACTGTTTCTGTAAGTAGGATTGGTCATAACCCAAGTACTGAAAGTATTTGTTTAAAACTTTATTCTTCCTAACTGGGACGGAGTCTTACAGCTGGAATGCATCATATGTTACATCGGTAGTACCCAAGTAATACTACCTAAATGTAACTTACATCTAAAATTAATGTAGATGCTAGCATCTGACTTGGCCTAACAGATACGCTGCTGTGGTACACAAGAATGAGATTAAATGAAAGAATTCAGGAAGTCAGGTTGGACTTGATTATCTTGAAGGTTTTATCCAAACTAGATGATTCTATAATTTTATATCTGCCAGATGTTAAGTGTTCCTGGGCACCCTATAACAGGTCAAATAGGAATTTATACCTCTCTTCAAATATGTGAATCCCACCCCTTGGGGTCTGACTCATGTGTTCACACAAAGTCATCTATTGCTCTGGATAACTACAATTTATCACCTTTGTTATCTGTCCTTTTTGACAGAGGCCTTAGAAATTCCTGGCATAGCAAATGACATTTGACTCTTAAGCAAGTGTCACGGTTTTATGATTTCTGTTATTGGTATTCCATGTAATAACATCATGTAGCGCATTGTGAGTAAAAGAGTTTGCTTCAGCTCCATGAATCATTGACAGTTCCGGGTATGCCTACCTCAAAAGAGGAGAACTAAGTACCCCAGGGGAGTGAGTGTAGCTTTCTATTTTCACATTTTTCCGCTCAGAGGGAAACATAAAAACTGCTCACCTGTCACGAGACTCTCTCCTTTCAGACCAATCCAGCAGTGGGTGCTCGCTAGCCATCTCACCTTCAGCATTCAGTGTAAGGCCTTCGGTTTACCGAACACTCTCTCCTCTCTTTTTCTTTGATTTATTATCTTCAATTCCAATTATATTGTATTGTATTGTGTTATTTTGCATTCCAATATCTTATTTAGTAAATTACCTTTCCTCTTCAGATCGTTGCCACTGTTTTGTTTTTAGGCCCATCTGCCTTTTCCTCTTCTCGTTCCCCCTTCCCCTTTCCCAGGGCGTCGGTCTGTGGGTCCCCTGCCCCAGTTGTCACAGAACTGGGCCAAATCAGCCCATAAACAGTTGACAACAAGATCGAATTATTTTAGTTCCATTATCATAAATTTTTGATGTAAACAACAATCACCTGAGAAGACCATGATTTTCTGTCTGAAGGCAAAAGAAGGATTCCTTAGGGTATTTATGTACTACTAGGTATATTGAGTCCTATGTACTAAAAATAGACTAGTATCAACTAAGCGTCTAACGAACTGTTGCACTTAGTAGAAATCAATCAATAAAATTAAAGAGAACTAGATAAGCTTTTCAGTTCAATTTTTTTTCAGGCACTTTTTTTTCTTGCAGAATTGCACTCAAAACTCTTTTAAGTATAATTGCTGTCATGATTGTGAATGTTTTGGTAGCTGATTAAAAGTTTAAACTTGCCTAAGAATGGTGAGGTGGAACAAACAAAATATTGATAATAATAAAATAAAATATTGATATATAAATATATGCAACTTATGTATATACATAAACTTATTTCCAATTTGTTACTAAGATTGAGCATCTCTCAGTCTGTTTTGATAGTTTAAATAGATTATAAGAAGAGGTTCACAGCTTCCTTTTATCTTACTGATGCTTTAGAAAATGAATAATTAGCAGTAATATGAAAAGGAAAGAAGTTCAGGGAAATTTCCAGAAACAGTAAAAGAGAAGAATTAGTAATATCTTGCCTATAGTTTCCATACATTTTCTTATTCTTCATTTATGGTCCAATTCTGAAAACTATATTCAAACTGATATTTTAATTTGTGATTATTGTGGAAATAATTTGAAAACATGCAATTGCCTTTAGCATATCAATGCTTATATCTCACCAGAATACACATATAATATTTTTCTAACTCTCTTCAACAGGTTTTCAAGTACAGAAAATTATTTTTTTCCTTATGAAAATACTGCAATACAAATGAGAACAAATACTTGAGTATCATTTACTAACATACTTAACTTCAGTGAGACTTTGCATAATTATGCATTCATTTCTCATTATGAGAAGCAAATGTATATTAGAAATTTCCAGATGTATTGAAACTATGTGGAGTTGTACATATATTCACAAACGTCCATGAGTAGCAGGATTCAAAGGAAAAGGGCTGAAGGCTGCATTCAGTTCTTCGTGATTGTGTATCATCGTGGGCTTCATTGCCATTTAAATGAATGAAGTCATAGCAGATTCCCCATGTTCCAATATGAGGTTGCTCAGAATCTTGATGACAACATAGGCACTCTTCCAGCAGTGAGACTTTAGTTATGTACAAGTACATTAAGATTATATATATGCTATTTGCACAGCTAGGGCTGCAGCAGGAAGTAAAAATATTCCCTGCTGTCTGTATGTATTTGTAAGGTCTAGAAAATGTTGTCATCTGAATACCTCTGCACTGCTTGAATAACAAAAACAGTTGTAGGAGCCATTAGAGAAATCCCTCAAGGACATCATGATATACACATCACCATGTCTTTTCTTTGTCTGAATCTTTCTTGTCATTGTTGCAGAGAAAGAGGTGGAAATGGGTCCCCTGACATTTAAAGGGTGTCAGATAGCAGTACAGAGAGCAGCATTCTCAGCATTCAGTGTGGATGAACTCACTACTCAAGCAATTTCAGGATTACAGCGTGGCTTCATATCCTTATACTCGTAGTGAATATTCAGGCTATTGGAAAGAATACTGAAATTTTTAATATACAAAAAAAAAACTTGTTCTAAATACGGATTTTTCTTCTGAAGATAGGTAGCTCCCTTTTTCTTGATGATTTATTTGCAAAGACGAAGAGCTGACTACCCTTATATCCAGGAAAACTGTATTTTTTAGCTGGGCTTTGTGAATCAGTATTGTGAATGTAGAAGAGAAGCAGAAAACTGCCATCTAGGAACCTAATAACATGAAATTGCCTACGTTTATCAGTGCAATTCTAGGGTAGAAATTAAAGTGAAAACAATTCTTCCATTACTGCATGTCTAACAAAAGAATTCAGTAATTACAGTTCATTGAATTTGATATTGGTGATACTTCCAGAATTTATGTTTCTTTTGCTACTACTGGTGTAGATAAAAAAATTAAACTTATTATAGAAAGAAGTATTTCCTTCATCATAAGTTTCCACCTAAAGTTTTGTTCTTTTGAAAATAAAGAAGATATGCAGAAAAGCTAGAGCAAATGTAGGTTACAGATACAAAAATTAATTTGGTAGCTATATTGACACATGCATATTTTAACAGGAGAATTTATATATGCTAGTAGACAACTGTCTATATATGTGTATATATATATATATAAACATGTTCCAAATTTATTTAAAAATTTATATATTTGTAGGCTTACAAAAGTATTGTGTATCATATTCACTTTACTAAAGACACCGTGAAACAAATATTGTAGCACTAGGAAAATTTATTACACTTTGCACACAGCTGGCTTTGTATAAGTAGCAGATCTGTGCAGGCCTAGAAGAGCTCTTGGCTTGTCTTCTTATTAATGATACTAAATCATCATATAACCAGGCCAAACCAGCCTATAAACCATTGATAACATTAGTAACAGTCTTCAGTTAAGAGACTTCAAGTTTAGGATGATTTGTTCATTCCACAAATATCCCATGAGCAACATTACATCTAAATGCAATTATTTTTTAGATATTCATCATTAATTTCAGTATTTACCTTTAGATTCTGAAGTGTGTTCACACCACAAATACAGATAGATTAATCACCTTGCTCAAGTAGCTTCCTTTTCTAACCTTCTGTAACCAATGAAGAAAGAATCTTCTGACTTCTGCCAGCAACTAATTTAGTCTGTTGCTGATTCTGGAATCTGCATATTTTAAGCACTGTTATGTATTTCTCTTTATAGCACAAATTTCACAAATACTTACACAGATTGACTTCATTATAAAATCTACAGGCAAGAACTGTTGCTCTTATTCCAGCGACAGCTACTGTCTCTCAGGATTTAGCATCCAGAATTGGAAAACATATTTTCCAAAACTTTGGGACACAGTTTTACCTAGTGAGAATGGTTTACAGCCAATTGTGAAGTGACTGAGAATAATGAGTGAACACTTGTCTAGTATGAACTGGTATAATTCTTTTATGTTCATTTGAGTTTATTCAGTGAAGTATGTAACGTCAAGAAGACAATAAGAACAGTGAAACATAATCTGGTAGCTTTAACTTTGAAGAAGAGGAGAAAACAGTTTCCTAGTACTTTATCAAAGGCATTTCTGTAAAATCAATTTTTAATCTGCATTACTGCATAGCCCAGTGAAATATATCTGACTTATATTTGAAAAATAATACATATTAAAGCCCAGAAGTCTTAGAAGCACTTTTCTTAAAAGCAAGATATAATAACATGTTATAACAAACAACACTAATGTGTGAAGACACAATGCCCATATTATTCCAAAATTCAGTTCAAACGGAGACATCCCCAGGTTTATTTTTACAAAAAACCTGGATATACTTATTCCTAAAAGAAAGCAAAACAAAACAATTTTGTTACAAAAATTTTAAAAAGTTGCAAAACTCCCATTTGAAAAAACAGATAATAATCATGCTAATAAATACAATACTGTGAGAGCAATATCCATTCTGGTTGGAGCAAGCAATCATTTCTATGTGGTGCAGCATAGCAACATGAATGTTTTTTTATGATTCAGTCCTGGCAATACTACATCCCTGTTAGCATGATTAATCAAACCAAACAGAATAATCCTTGGATTTAACTATCCTGCTGGTTTCTACAGATTTGAATCAGTCGGGACTAGTTAAGTAAATCTTCACTTCCCTCAGCTGCACAGTGTGGGCATGACCTGTGACTCTCTGCTAGCATGATATAATATTATTTCCAAGCCACTATTTCATTACCTTTCATACAGACTATTTATTTGTGCACAGCAGAGGTAACACAATGTAAGAATTGTCCAGGAATTCTGCACTGTCATAGTTATTTCAGTAAGAAAGAACTTGGTTCAAAAATACTAAGTGTAATTTTGGAACACATCTCCTTTGATATTTTTTCTTCAGTTAAAGCATTGAAAAAGAAAGTAAAAACTCTCAAAATATAGTTCTTGAAGATACTGAGTGAATGTTATTTCTTGCTTAATTATAGTGCGGATCTGTTGCTTTTTCCATTGTTCCAGCTCACCAACTGAAACCTAAATTTTATGGATGTAAACAGATGTAAATAGGCAGGTCTTTGAGGTCTTTTGACATTGTGTAATGTCTTAGATCAGTTGTTTGTTTCTGCAATATTTAAACAAATTATTCAGGACTTCATACATAAAGGACTGTGTTTTTTGTTTTATTTAGTTTTACTTAGGAGAACAAAAACAGCATGTAATGAAGCTGAGGTTCTGATGATCAAATTTTAAGATAAATCACATTAGATCAATTAAACCTTGTGCCACTGCCAAGTCTTTATTTTTAATCTAAGAGGTCTCAGAGATTTTGTACTTGTTTTAGATTTGTATCTGTCTCATAGCTGGATATCTAAACCCTAACTAAACCTCAAAAAGAGATGAAATTTCAAGCATATCACTTAAGTCTTTTTGTATGCTATAAAAATCAGTTATATTCAAACATACAAAAGAAGATGAATAAAGCTTTCCTAAAGAACAGAAGACGCATATGTATATAAAGTGATTTAGATACTTCTATTTATATACAATAGATAATTAAAATCTCTTTATATCTTGTTAAATAAATGGTAAATCCTAAGAAAAAAGCAGATGATTCCCCTTAAAATCTCTTAATAAAGCCCAACTATGTTTGCTTCTCCTATGTTGTGTCCCTGAAGAGGTAAACTTTAGATAGATTAAACATAAAATGAAGCTCAATAAAGATTTTGCTCAAGCAGCTAGTATACCTAGGGGGATTTTCAAGTCATTAGGCCATGTAGTTTTATTCATTTTATAACTGACAAAGGCTCTAAATTAAGAAGAATACAAAAGGAGTTCTAGGTAAAAAAAAAAAACCTGAGACTTCAACACAGGTATAGAGGTAACTGGAGTTATTTTAGCTCCATTATCCATAGGACTGCAGCCTTACAAAATAAGTTGTAGAGTTCATCAAGATGACTGCATGCATGCAAGCATGAATCAACATGTGCTGAGTTCATATTCCTGTATTACCATGTTAATGTGGCCTGAAGAGTTCATAATACATGAGACCTTTTCCCATTTCTTTTGGGAAACAAAAGAGCAAATGAAACACAAGTTTATTTATAAAACTGTGATTTCAATTCTTTTGTCAACAGATTGACAAAATTATAATAGGGCTTCACTCTCGGTCTTAATGTTATAAGTCAGTAATATCTATGTGTCTGTTCTGCACATTTATATTATACAATATCAAATAATGGGCTTTGTTTGTTTGTTTGTTTCAAAAATGTTTAAGTTCAAGGTGAAATCCCAGAGATGAGAAAATGTGAAATAAATTAATATGTATTTTTGAATGGGTTCTTGAGTTTAATTTCAATATTGTTAAGGTAGTAGTCATTGCATTATGTATGCTTTTCTTCCTTTTTGATGTCATACTTTTCATAACTGAAATAAATTATTAACAGTCAAAGCTTTAGAGGCTTGGAGATTACTTTTATTAAAGGGGCAGAAGGTTCAGACTTTACTGGAGCTTACTCTTTTGTTTTAAAATGTCATCTACTGTTTTTAAGTTACAGTTTCACTTTGTGTGCTCTCTGGTCAAACAAATTGAAAGGACTACAGGTTGCCATAGAAACATCATCAGGGCAAGTCAGTGATATTGTTAAAAGAAAGCAATGGCTGCAAAATCAGCCACAGCTTGAACCACAAAAAAAGATGAAATGCTGAAGAATCTATTCACATTAGAAAGGCCAAGTGCATAAGGATTAGTGAGTGAGCTGCTCATCAGAGATTCATACAGTGGCAAATAGGTCCCTTCAGATTCTTTCAAAGCTTCCAAGTACAGGACAAAATTTATTTGTAAAGTACACAAAGGTCTAGACTGAAAAGAAAGAAATGCATTCCAAGTTATTGACTCTTCATGGTGGAGCCAGTTAATCAACGAGGAAAAAGAGAGAAAACAGCTGCCAAAGTCATGGCTGAGAACGCTTAAAAATGAGCAGAAAAAGAGAGAAAGGGAATTGTGTACTAATTAAGTGGAACAGGGGAACAAAAATTAATACACTTACAGAATATGGTCAGATGAGGAAATGAAGCAAGGCTGCTAATCAAATAATACAATTTCTGCCTCAGAAGAGATAGGAGGAAAACAATGGAGAAGTCTTCAGATAGGATATGACTATATCCCAATAAGAAGTAAATCAATAATCATGTAAAACAAACCTTGTACAGGAAAGCAGATGAAGGAAAAGGGAAAGGGACAGATAAAGGGAAGAAAAAAGAGCAAGGGAGATGAAAAGGGTAAAAGGGGAAAAGAGTGAATTTTTTATTGTTAGTAATCTTTAAAACAAAGCGTCATTAGAATTACTAATTCTCATCTTCTTTTTCAGATACTAAATGAACTGCTCTCATTGTAACCTGTGCTAATATTAATTGCTGAAGAAAGAAGAGGGATCAGTAAAATGCACAGTCTGAGACTGTTCAGTAAATCATTTCTAATGATTATCAAAATCAGCTTTAAAAATATTCATGTCTATTTTATTTGACTGAACACAGGAATGCTTAGATCTTGGAATACTGCTGAGAGCTGCATCTAAGTTTGTTTGTAGGTCAGAATATAACTTTCAGTGTTTCTTCCATGTTAGTAACTGAATAAATCATTTCATAAGTGTAAACTTGCTACTTGGATGGAGGCTATCTCCCAACAACTGCTCAGTTATGTGAGAAGCCATACAGGTTTATCAGGTTCTGGATTTGTTAAGCAGTGTGCACTGAATGTGAGTGTCTGACATTCTTACTTGTCTTTCTTTTTGGCTTTTATATGCCCAGAGTCCATGCTGATTTCTGATACTCTTTGGACAAAATGTTGTGATTCCTTGTGATGTAAAAACATTTTCTGTTATTCTTCAGAGAGTTTAGTATTACATAAAAGGAAGTAATCATTATTGTAGTGAAATGAAGGCTAACATTAACTAGGTGACTACATGGATACTGCTTTTTGGATTTTTCCAAATTATTGTATTAAAATATGTAACTATATACTTCATGCCATCTTAAAATCACCAGAATTTCTGTTTAGATGATAAGAGACATATAAAAGAAAATATTTAATTTCTGCTTGGATATTAATTTAACTGAATTACCCTGTTTGCAGGATGTCTAAGGATTTTTGGCTACGTGGTAAAATATCTCTGTTCTATCAATAGTACTTCAGAAATTTAGAAGTATTTCCTCATTGCACAAACAATAAACAATAAAGATGATAAAAAGCAAGCTGGTCTGGAGCATCTATCAAGAACAAAAAACAATAAAATTAATTCATTGCATAGGATTCATTGTGTTATTTAAGCAGTTATAAACTTCCATCATTCAAATTATTTTATAAAGCTTTAAGTAATGAAATTGCATTTACCATTTATACGATTGGAAACATCGTTAGTGCCAGGTATTTAATTTTTCACTTTTATACATTGAAAAACATCCTTCTTGCATTTTAAACATGGAACAATTTTAAGTCTGGATTTCTTTTTCTTTTTTACTACTTTTAACAGCATTTCTACAGTACATCACATAGATTTTTCTTCCTTCTTGGTTAGTTGGTTGGTTGTTTTTCAGAAATGTCTAACTTTTCTGATTCTCATTATCCCAGACTAAAATTTTAATGTAACTAAAGTCTGTAAGGTATATTCTACAAAATCTATAAAGCTTGGTGTATGTCTGCACTCTTGGGATAACAATCAAAGAACATATCAGAGAGGAGATAAAGAGATTGTTCCTTTCTGTTACTGACCTAGATGGTACTTTGGTTATAAACCAGTCATAAATGAACAAAATAAATGACAATGCAAATAAAATAATTAAAAAAATATTAGCTAAATGAAGATGCTGATTATCCTGTACCAGTCTGAAAAAGGAAGTTTTGGAGAAAACACAATGATTTTCTGGCTCATGAATGAAAACCTTTTATTTTAAAACTGATTTCAAACAAAATGTCCTTACACAAGTACAGTTCACTAAGATAAATATTTTTCATTTGTAATTAACTTCTTACTGTTAAACTTATAAGGAGGGAACATAAAAGCAGGAGAAAGCAAGGAGAGCACCATGCAGAAAAGTAATATGCAAGAAATGTGTTCTGCATTTCAATGCATTAGAGTTCAAAATATGAACCTTATGAGGTTCCCTAAATCCAATTGCAAGGTCTTTCATCTGTGTTGTGGCAGCCTCCACTATCAACACAGATTAGGGGATGTAAGGAGAGAGAATAGCTCTGCTGAAAAGGACTTGGTGTACTGTGTCCTGGTGAAAGGCAAGTTGGATGTGAGCCAGCAATGTGCCTTCACAGCCCAGAAAGCCAACAATATCTTAGGCTGCATTGAAAGAAACATGGCCAACAAGTCAAGGGAGGCGATCCTGCCCCTCTAGTCTGTGCTGATGAGACCTCACCTGGAGTACTGTGTCCATATGGGGAGTATTCAATACAGGAGAGATGAGGACCTGTTGGAGTGCATCCAGAGGAAGGCCACAAAAGTGATTCAAGGGTTGCAACACCTGCCATATGAAAACAGACTGAGAGAGCTGGGGCTGTTCAACCTGGAGAATAGAAGGCTCTGGGGAGACCTGAGAGTTGCCTTTTAATATCTAAAGAGAGACTACAAGAAGGAAGGGAGCAGACTCTTAGCAGGGTGATAGGACAAGGCAAAATGGTTTCAAGTAAAAAGAAGGGGGATTTAGGCAGGATATAAGGAAGAAGTTTTTTATAATAAGGTTGGTGAAGCACTGGAACATGTTGCCTTGAGAAGAGATGGATGCTCTGTCCCTGGGGACGTCCAAGGTCAGTCTGGATGAGGCTCTGAGCAACATGATCTAGCTGTAAATATTCCTGTTCATTGCAGGGGAGTTGGACTCAACGACCTTTAAAGGTTCCTTCCAACTCAAATGATTCTATGATTCTATGAACTTGTTTCAGGGTTGTTCTGTTTTAAGTACCTAAAGCATTTGCTGCTGTGCTGAACATGTCATTAATACAGTTTCTCCTGAAAGGAAAAAAAATGATTTTTGGAACATTGGATCTGTGCTGCATTTAGATTTGAACAAACACTGTATGCTGAAGCTCAAAGAAAAAGATTTTATTTCAATAATCTGTGCATGGATAGCTTACAGTGTTTACTACATCCATTCCACATTGACATGCTCCAGAACAACTCCAGCAATAGTCATTTCAAGGCTCAGTAAGTGTTGGATGATCTGAACTAAAGCTGTGTTCTCTGGTTTTGCTTGAATACATAGGAAGTTAATTCCTTATTTTTATAACTGAATAAATGTTTTTCTTGGACCCAGAATTCCTATGTAAATGCTGCAGAGAGTAAAAAGTCACTTCCATTAATATAAGTTTTTCTGGAAATGTAATTTCCAATCAACGCATTCATACCCACTGAAAGCCATAGGTAATGTCATTAAAAAATAGCTGAGCAAAGTGAAAATTTTATTTCAGGAAATGTTTGCCTAACAGTTTTTGTCAGGTGTTCACTTTATTTCACAAAGACCTAATTTATCTTTCCATAGAAGTACAGAAATATTATTGGTCCTCATTTATTGACTCATATTGACTTTTGCCAGTCTGATTTATTCCACTTGTTCTACAGCATTTCAGAGCCTCCACTTTTACACGTAGCAATTTTCCTTTGTAATAAACAAATGAACAAATAAATATATTGATATAGTTTACCTTCTAGTGAAATTGTTGGTACAGCTTTAGTCTCTTACATAGTGCTAAGTGAAATTTAGTCTTTAGTCTTTTAGACGATTTGATTTGCCTGATTGATAAATTAGTGTCATTGTTTTAAACTCATCAAATTACTAATGAATCAGAGGACTTAGTCCTTCTCTTTTCACTGCCTTCTGTGTTTGTGTTTGTCTGAGAAAAAAACTGGCAAAACATCTTAACCTAGTAAACAAAAACATCTTGGAGTTACTGAAGGACATTTCGTTCACGTCTCCAGATGTATGAAGTAAAGGAAATGGGAAAAAGTTTGTGGAAGAGAAGATGGATACAATATGAACAGATGCTTAAACTGTATTTCGTTAATAGGTTCATATTAAATGGATGGTGCTGGAGTCAATTGTACATTGGATTTACATTCATGAAAGTGGTGTCTGGAGTTATGATGTGACAGTTTAGAAGCCAATGACATATGGGTCAGACCCTTACTGTGGAATCTTCGCAAGTGAAATCTCCATCTTGGGGAGGGGCTAGTGTTTGTCCTAGACCCCTATTTCTACCACTGACATGTACACGATCATGGTCAAATGCTAATTGATGCAGACAACCATCCCATGTTTTGTGAGCTGATAGAAGAGCTCTCCAAAACAGCCCATTATCCTCCCCACCATCTTGTTATACAGGGAGACAAAAAAAAAAAAAAAAAAAAAGTTGCCTAGCCTTACAGATTCCATGCTTTATTGTACTCTGATGGAGAAGTAGGGCGTGGAGAATATCGCTGACACAGATGAGATGTTGACACATTAGAGGGAAGTGAAACCACCCAGAGTGACCTCAAGAAACTTGAAAGATGGTCTCATGTGAATCTAATGAGCTTCAATGTAGGTAGAGAAGTGCAAGGTTTTGCACTTGGGTCAGAGTAATCCCAGATACATGGTACTGACTGGGAGAACTCCTTGAGAGTAGCCCTGTGGAAAAGTGACAGTTTATCCCTTTCCACCTTCATGCCTAGTTTAAAGCTCTCTCAACAAGCCCTTCCAGCTCCTGGGCTAAGATCCACTTTCCCCTTGGAGACTGGTGAGAGACCCATCCACAGCCATCAGGCCAGGTGCCAAGTAAACCACCCCATGATCAAAGAACCCAAAGCTCTTGTAGCAGCACCAGCCTTTCAGCCACTTATTCAAGACCTGAGTATTCTTAGAAAGCTCCTATGTCCCTCAACAGCCCAAAAGGGAGAAAGGAAAATGTGACTTTCAAATAGGAAGTCACAGGAATAGGAAGAAACCGGAAAATACAACTTGAACATGCAGAAAAAGAGTAGCTACTCAACAGCCTCTCTTTTCTTTTGGGATATTTAAGAGCTAAAATGTTGTCCATATATCACACATTACTCATTGCTGTCACAGTTCCCATAATACTTACCATATTTAATCTGTCCTTTTTTACAACATCAGAAAAAGCCAGAAAAAACACTGTCGCAACACAAGGAAACACGTCTTCCTGATAAACTGGCAACACGTCTTCCTGATAAAAATTAAGTGACATTTAGATTATTCAGGAACTTCTGAAATTCTGTTCTTTCTTCTGACTATTTGCTGTCTGTTTTTCAAGGCTTTTGAACTAAATGATGTCTCTTTTAATATTGCTTACTTTCTTTCTCTGAAAATATGCAAATGTGTCTGACTACAGAGGACTAAGGATCTAGAAATTAGCTATATTTCCTCAGATGGCAATTTCTCAGTACATCCACTGACTTGTATTTCCCACCAAAATCATAGACTCATAGAATGTACCAAGTTGGTCTGAGCCCACAAGAATCATCAAGCCCTGTCAGCATTGCCAGAGAGCAGAGATCAGTATTGCCCTTGCGCTCCTCTCATGAGGGGCTGTAAACTGCCATAAGGCCTCTCCTCATCTCCTCTTCTCTGGAATGAACAAAATGAGGGACCTTGGTCATTCCTCATTCATCTTATCCTCTATATCATTCAACACCTTCATAGCTCTCCTTTGGAATTTTTCTAATCCTCTCAGGTCCTTATACTGTGAAGTGACAATGCTGATATACTTGTCAGTTACTTCTAAATCACAGAGAAAGGGAGGAGTAAGTAGTGGAGATATTATCAAGCAAGCCAGGTATACAGTAGAATGCTAGTAGAAAACAATGCAGTAGCATTGGAAGGAATGCTTTGTCCTCCATACTCTACATGTAGTCTATACTGATAGAAATAAAAAAATGGTGAAATAAGAACAGAAAGAAAAACAAGTTTTAAAGTGAATGTCTATACTTGGAATTTTCTTATATCTTTGGGTTGGAGGAATTGGGTTGGAGCTTGTTTCTTCTTTTTTTGCATTTTATGTAAGCTAAAATATTCAATAGATGGTCTTGGAGAAAGAAATAGGACCAAGATTCATTCTTTCAACACAAATGCTCTTACTAGTATAGTCTTCTGGTGTTTGTTTTTCAGAGTATTGACTTTTCAATTTTTTACATAAAATTTGAGAATGTCAAACGTATTGACTACAAAGAATGCTTTCAGAGAATCAGCTAGGAAATTACAGAAATTACTGTGTCATTTACAGAAAAAAAATAAAAACATTTATAATCAGCTAAGAAAATAATTATTTTCATACATTTTTCAGAATACTTTTCTTTTTCTTCTGCTCTGGAAAACTGTGTTTCCATAGTTATCCAAATTCATACCTTTTAACACTTTTTTATTGTCCAATGCAATTTTTATATAACTGGAGGACAGTCATTCCATATCATATCATTTTTTTAAATCTCAAGAGAAAACAGAAAATAGATTTTAGAATTAGTATTAAACTAAGACAACTACATTAGAACTGATACGGATCATAATTTTTCAGGAAATCTAATGAAAAAAATAAAAACAGAAACAAAAACCAAGCATGCAAACAATTTCCTTTTCTCTTCTCCAAAAATAAAGTGAAACAAAACAAACTAATAAACAAAGCAGGGCAGACTGAAACAGAATAGTTTCTACTTCAAGGAAATGCAACATCCTAGGAACCTAATTGTTATTAAGTGATGAAAATTAGTTGTGTCAGATTTTCTGAACTTTTTTTAGTTCTCTATACACAATTTACAAATAAAATAGTCAGCCTGACTACATAGTGAAGTTATAAAGTATTACAGAATGCAAGTGCTAATAAAATTCCTAGAAATACACAGTATTTTAGGCACTTGCCATTAAGGAGTTGATTCCAATGTAGTTTATAGACATGCAAGTAGAAAATCTGGATAACCATCTGTATGTCTTTTTTGCCAGAAAAGACAGCAAAGAGAGCATCAGAGATATTTAATTTTAGAAACTCGGATGTTCATACTATGACATCCAAGGATCTGTGAAATTATAGCTGTCTTTGAGTTCAGAGAACATAATACAAAGCTTAATCAGCTGACTTCAGCTTCACCATGACAATTTTACAAGTAATCATTTTATATGCTGTCTAATTCACAAAGATGGAAGAAATGAGTTAAAGAAAAATTAAAGTTCACATCTGACACTGCAGTACAAATTTCAAAATTGACTGTTTAAAACACAGAGGAATAAAATTTGAAAATTAAGTACTTTGAAGGTTCCTCAGGTTTGAACTCACTCTGGCAGAACATCATAGCCTCTGTATAGTTACTATATTGTAAGAAAAAAACTGACAGAGGAAAAGCTGGAGAATGTCTAAAAATAAGCAGTAGCTGTGATATACAGAAATTGCATTATACTGATTTTGATGCAAGATGGCAACAAAATATTTTTTCCAATATTTTAGGGCACAAAAGTCCTAGTTCAAATTTATAAAAGATATAACTAGTGAATATAAAATATCTTGTAAGTAAAACACATTTTTTTCCCCAAAACTCTGTGGGATATTCTGATATTTTCACTTATACAGTACTTTGTAGAATTTTAAAACAGTGAGCAGGGAAAAACAAATGACAAAATATCGATTAGGAACTTCCACTTGGCAGCTTGTATCAATCCTTTATGTTCCTAGTAGGTTTCAAAGATGAGGAGCCTGAAGCGAACTCTTAATTGTATAAATGAGATAAACAGAATAATATCTAGCTTATTTTTATTATCATCATCAGTATAATGATGTTCACTTTCTATCATATTTTCTTCAAAATGAAACCAGAAATTATTAAGCTTGACAAAATACAAAACACAGTTTTGTCTATTAAATTTTAAAGTTTTTATATAACAGGAGAAAAGTAGATTACATTTAGCTTTACAGTAATTCTGTTATCTTCTCTAATCTTAGACAGAAAAACATTGTTTTGTGATTAGAAATGAAATTTTAGTCATTAAAAGTAAATGACAAAACAACAAAAAAAGAGAAACAACTACAAGAGTCAATGAAGAGTCAATGTCCTGAAATAATGTTTGTGTGTATCACTTTGTGTCACTCTTCCAGAAATCTATACATATTTCTTTGCTTCAATTTGTCTCATTATGTATTTAATCCCTAGGCTGATTTTCAAAATCAGAATTAAAGTAACGAACTGGACAGGTAGATGGGAAAAGTTTATATAATCTTAACTGATGATGCAATGGAAAAAAAAGCAGGATGGCTACATTTCTAAAATAAGAAGTACTGATTATGAAAACTAGTATTGCATATATTAGACTAGGTAAGCAAGAAGAATGTTTTAATTGATAATGATAGTAATTACATGAGCCTGAAAGGTCTGAATGCAAAATAAAATAAATGAGTCAAAATAGTTTAGTAGCATGACATTGCCAGACAGAATAATGGAATTTAATGAAGAGTAGACTGTTTTCTTGTTTTGCTTTGTTTTCTAAATCTAATGTCATTGATACTGTTATATAAACCTAATTAGATAGAAAGAGTACTTGGAATGTAAGCACGTGCATGGTTGAGGTAGTTTCAGCTCTATTTTCCAGCCCAGGAAGGAAATGTTATTTCAACAGTAAAGGATACTAAAGGATGCCCAAAACATTTTCAAAGGAATTTCAGGAATTGTTAATTTCTCTGGAATCTTAAAATTACCTTAGTTCTCACTTCCACTGAACAAGAATTACAATTATTTTCCTTTCTGTCCTGGCCAGTATGAATGGCTAGAACCTGTCCATTTAGATGCTTCTTTTTAGGCATTGTTTTTCCTCAACCTCTCCTTAGAAGTTAAACAATACGAGCAGGCTTTACGGGTGAAGAAAGTCTGTAAACTATTTTCAGTTTTTTTGTGGAGACCCAGTCTGTACTGAGAACAAGACAGTTGTCAGATTCTATTTTAGTTTCACAAAAATTACAGTGAAAATTCGCAAGCAAATTTGGGGCACAAGGATGACAGTTTACATGATGATTTGGAAGTCTGGTAGATATGTGCAAAATGAAGTGTTTTAGGGTTAATGAAGTTAATGATGTAGATGAAAATGAAAAAATTGACAAGTTGTTAATTCTCTTGGAACACATAGCATTCTCAGTATTCTGCAATGTCTAATATTGAAGATAAAAGGATAAACCCAAGTGACTAGAATTATTATAGCACAATGAAAAGTAGACAAGTTAATATGTAGCATAAAATTTAGAATTATTTCTTCAGTATTTATAAGGTATCCCTTGGTGTTTTGAGAAATACTAATTTATGTGATTCATTAAGTTTTTTCTATTATATATTTTGTGTTTTCTTTGTAAGAATAAAGGTTTAAGGTAGAATTCCACTTCGGATGTTTAAATTTTCTAATTTTATTTCATTGTGAATGATGATGTTTGAACTGACATTTTGACATTATTTTAGAAATTGAGGTAAAATAATTTAAGTCTTTTCAGTGTTTTAGCAATGTTTTATGCTTCATATTTTTTTAAACAGGAGTCTTGGAATTCTTTCAGGTTTTTTGTGTGTGTGTGGTTTTTTTTAATGGAATATTTCTATAAAGAGTTTGTGACATTTCAATTTTGTAATTCTTTTAAACAAAGATTGCATACTTTGCTTAGCTATTGAATTAACAAAGTTCTAACTATTTGCAAATCATGAGCTGAGTCTTTTGCATACTAAAATCATGACAAAAATGTGCATCTTCTGATGTTAACATCACCCTACTTCAGTGTTCACAAAAAGGTTTACAAAACAGCAGAACCTTATGATTTAGGTATTTTTTTTCTGTAAAGTATACATGTGATAATTTTGAAATATAATTTCTGATAATATTTTGCTATAAGCAAAGAGATGCCTCTATCTTCCCTGCAAATATTTTAATTTTATTCGATGTGGAATCTGAAAGAAAAGCTCCACATTTTTACAGGATAGTTAACATAGAGAAGTATGACGTGATCACTTTAGGTAAGTGTTCATAGAAATATAAGATCACAGAACCACTTTAGTTGGAATGGACTTCAAAGATCATATAGTTCCAACTCCCCTGCTGTGGACAGGGTTGCCAGCTGCTAGATCAAACACTAGATCAGGCTACCCAGGGCCTCGTGTTCTTCCAACCTTGTGTTCTTAGGACAGAGTACATTTCTACTATGTGCTTATGAAGACTAGACATTCAAGATCACATAAGAATATCAAGGCTAAGATGCAACCTTTGAACTTTCTGGAGAGGGTGGCAAACATTCTTTATGGAGTTACAGTGGTTAACACACAGCTAGACATTTTGTGATAAGGGTGTTCTTAGACTGAGGAGACTAGGAGTAATGCTTTTCATATTCTAAAAGAGATTTTTATCCCAAACCTATGGTCAATTTATGGAGAAAGACAGAACAAGAAGTTCAATTTCTACAAAATTAATTACTAGTTGGTAGAAAATCTCTTGTGAAATGGAGAGCTCAAAGGAAAGAGCTTGATTTTGGGATCAAGTTAAGATGGGAAAGGGAGAACCAGTTTTCTGAAATATATCTGATTTCACATTAAAAGAACAATTAGAAGTAACATATACTGTAAATCTCAAAAAAAGGATGAAGTAATCCTATATAGTTAAAATCAAACTAAATGTCTTTAAAATAATTTACGTAATGTACAAGCAAAAACAAATTCTAATTTATAGCCTTAAAGGTGGAGAAGAGCAAAACACTTAGGAGAACTGGGACTTCAGAATTTTCAAGAACAGCAAAATATAAACTATTTAGTATGAGGTTTAGGATGAATTTAATTCAATACTGTCTCTCTCCAAGTATAAGACATCTTAAGAACTGGTGAAAACAAAAAAAATCCACAACACCAATCTTTTCCACCCCCTGAAATCTAAATTCTAAACTCTATCCAACTAGAAACCTTCATTAAAATCACTTCCTTTTAGACCTGTTTTCACTTCAACACATCATTTAGTAAAGGCATCCCCTCATGTGCTCATACTGTTTTTGAGAATAAGTTTCAGTACAATAGAGAATTTGTTGAGAAATATTTGATTACAGGGAATCTCAATGGTAGACCAAGCTCTCATATAAGAATGCCATGAAGAACCCTGAGGTTTTGCTTACATATTAGACTTGTCACTTTAAAATATGGCTTTTGACAATCCTTTGAATAGCTGCTAGCCAGTTCACAATTTCCCATCAGACATGATGAGGAAATCTGGAGAAAATATTACTTGACTCAATCTTTTTCCAACACACTACTGATGTTTAAGAAAACAACACTGGAAACAGTCCTTTTTGCCTGGTGATCATTCATTTATCAGTACACACAGAACAGAATACCAGCTTAATTTTGCATGCCAAAGGAATTTTGATCACTAAAGAATTGACATTAACATAAAAAGAAGACACTCTACTGGCAATTTACAAAACAAACAAACAAACAAACAAAACAGTGCAAGTAGGAATTGCAGAAGATGAGTAGAGCAAGAAGAATTTTAAATTATTGTTTTAGTGAGTAAATGGGTATCAAAAATTAAATCAGAAGTCCACATGTGAGATTTTAAAAATTAAATATTGCACAAAATAAAAAAAAAATACAAAAAATATTTGTTCACATTTCAGAATTGAATAATTAGATCTTTCAATTTAAAATACTTTCTGGAGAATCTTTTTTTTCTCTAGTAAAATAATGCAAGCAGGAAATATTTCTGCTCAGTCTGAAAGAAAATCGTCGCATTCTGAAATTAAATATTTACTTTAATTAAGAAGTTATTATACATACACATATATTTTCTTGGATCAATATAGAAGATATACATACACACACATATATATACATACACATACATACATACATACATACATATGTATATGTATATGTATAAGATTCTATATATACATATAGGGAGAATTACTGAATGGCTTAGGTTGGAAGGGACCTTAGGGGTTGTCTAGTTTCAATCCTCCTGCCATGCAGTGTTGCCACCCAATAGCATATAAATAATGTTAATAAATAATGTTTTGACATATTTTGAAAATAGCTGGATTAATCTAGTAAAGTTGAAATATATAGGGACTTGTAATGAAATAGGGCTTGAAATGGGCAGATATACTGCCACTATTATAATAGGGCAAAGTACACAAAGAAGCTGCTTAAGGCAACTAGGTCTTATCCTCAACCCTAAACTCCTGCAACCTTGTATGACTAAAGCTTTGAACCAGGAAAGCAATTCCTGACAAAAATATTGCATTTGAAAACATCAATTTTATAAAATCAGATTTTCCCCTTCTATTTGTCCCTACCACTGCTTTTCCTCTTTTCCATCTTGCCTTTCCCTGTCACCCACACAATGATATTCAGAGCTTCAGACTGGCCATTGAGCTATATTGTGGGTGAATACATTCTATAAAGATATTGAGGGTAGTAAAGCACTGGAATAGGTTGCCCAGAGAAGCTGAGGGTATTCCATGCCTGGAAGTTTCCAGGCCAGCTTGGATGGGGCTTTGAACAATCTGATCTAGTGGAAGGTGTTTCTGTTCAGGGTGAGGGGTTTGGGATTAGATAATCTTTAAAGTCCTTTCCAATCCAAATTATTCCATAATTCTATGATTTCCACCATTCAGTGAATTCACTGGGAATAAAGAATTCTGGCTACTGCACAGCAGCTGAAGTTTCTTGACATACAATTCTGTTGTGAGATGTACCTCAAGATGCAGAAGTATCTCCTATAAATCACTTTAAAAAAGCTTTTCTGGATTTATGGAAGTCAAAATTACCTATAGTTAAAATGCATAAAAGGAGAAAATAACTGATTTGAAATGCAAAGAATCTAAGCATGTTCTATTTGTGTTCATAATGGAAAACCAGAGGCTAGAATGATGAAAGTTTTGTTTCACATTGTTAGTGAAGACACTGAAGATCAAAGAAAGTAAGACAGTCTGGAAATGAACAAAAGTTATAAAAAAGGGAATAGAGAAAGTCCATCGGAAGAACTCAGAGGTAGCACTTTCCTTGGTGACGTCTTTCAGTCCTGGAGATATCTTGGGCATCTGTGGTGTTTTGCTTTCTATGAATTTTGTAAAACCTCCAGAATAGCGTACAATGATTTTAAGATGAGTATGAAAGAAATAATATATACATCCATGTTGAATTATTCTCATAGAGTCATTCTCACTGATTCAGGAACTTATTTAGTGATTAAAGAAATTTTCAATGACTACTGTAATCACTTGACTGAGCTAAATTAATCCAATGAAAAGTGTATGAGAAAAAAAACACTGAAGCAGCCATTGAGTTAGGATCTATTGACACACAGGATATTGGTTCCTTCTTTTCTCCAGGTTAGGATTTTGAATACACTAGCAAAGTGCAGAGTATACACATAATACATATATAAGTTTATAGACACACATATGTTTATATTTTTACTTTAATTAAGTGCTGTATTGTCACGCATACAATTAGAGTGTTAATATTCATGGTCTTATTAGAGTTCTTGTTAGCAAGTAAATTTGACTGCATTATAGCAGTTTCACATGACAGATCTGACTAAAGATATTATCAGAAACATTTTTGTGTACACAACTGGCATTTTAACCACCAGATTCTAAGGAGAATATAAGATGAATTAAATTATATTATGTTGGTTTATGTATGTGGAAACCACACTACAAAAGAGAAATAACTTTTCAGTCAGCGTTTTTTTTCTTCTTGATTTCGGCAAAAATAAAGAAAAAATAAGTTGAAACATCTTCTACTTTTTGATTCATACATTGTTAGAAAAGCCTTGATATTTCTAACGTATCATGCAACAATTTTCATTTTTTCATGAATTTTCACCATATATATTAAATTAATTTCTTCTCATAACAATTTAAACTTCATAAATCATTTTCCTAGAGCTGAGTTAATCAGTGGCAATTTTTCTTAATTGCTCATCACAAATAAAACATTTTGACTTCTCAGCAATTTAAAACCAAACAGATGTTCACTTTGGTGATTAATTACATAAAGATAAAACTCATCGCTGAAGTATTTTAATGATATTCTCAAAGATGTTAAACTTAAAACTCAATCTAGAACTATTTTTATCTTGAAGATTTTGTTAATGAGGTGGGGCTCATCAGGAAGTCTTCTGTGAGCAGAGCCTAGTGGCACCCTATGTCAGCAGCTGGGAGAGAAGGGTGAGAGATGGGAGGGAAGTGGCCCTGCAGGCACAAGACCAGTATGGCAGGAGGTACTCCAGGCTGGACCAACAACTACCTGCAGCCCAAGAGAGGTCCTGCAGGCCACGAGCACCACACAGATCACATCTCCCTGTGTAGCCATGGAAGAGCTCATGAAGCTGCAGCCCGTGGAGAGGGCCTGGAGTGGGGCAGAAGGGCTGAGGGAGCTGCTGTCTGTAGTGACCTGTGTTGATAAGTTCCCTCTGCCCTGACTGTTGTACAGTCTATATACAAGATTACTGTATGCTAGAATTGAAAATAAAAAGAAGATAAGATTCTCTATCTGTAGCCTAGTAATGTAAAACATTTGGATATTTTAGGAATGCTGCCACTCAATATATGTAAATACAGTGTTAAATATTCATGTGTATTAGGATATTAGAGATCATTGTAATCAACAATCACTGACAAAGCAGGCTAGTTTTAATTTTTCAGAGTTAACTTTGCTACCTTTGTCCACCAGTTACAGACTTCTTGCTAATGGTCTTACAGTGCTGATCATCATCACTACATCTACAGAACTGAGCCTTTATCATGTTCCAACACAGCTGTGTCTACAGCTTGTGCTGATGGATATGATTACTGGAGGCTGTTAGCTGCTGAAGTCTATCTAGGTAGTCAGGTGTGTGTACCATTTTGTCTGGCAAATTTTTTTGCTAATTGAATGGCTCTTAAAGACACCTACATCCATCATTTTTGCCCATTTGTGTTCACGTTGTTCACATATTTCTGTAAAATTGTGTCTGGCAACACCATCACAATGTTACAAAATACTTACACTGCTATCAGTTATAGCACATCATACTCTTTGATAGGATTCAAAGCTAGTTTCTTTTAGTATTTATTGATATTTAGTTTTGAACAATAGCTAGTTTCATCCCTCTTATTGACCTCACTCAGATATCTCTATTCCTGCTTGAACAGTTTGACTCTTCTTACTTAAAAAAGCCCTACATTATACAAAAGCATAATTTTTGTCATTCTTTCATTTTCTATTTTTAATAAAATACTCATGGATCCTATCTGAAAAAGGATAAGCAGAACTGAACAAATTCTTAGAGAAGTAATAATTTTACATACTGATATGATGATACTCTATCTTTTCTTACTGTCTTTCCAATAATTCCTAACATTCCTAACATATTTTTATTCTTGACTGTAGTAACAGAGAGTTTGATTTTTGTAGGAGTTACTCAGAATTTTGTTCGTGATATCATTGCTCTGCAAATTTAACTTTATTATCTATATGTCATGAAACCACAGCAGAGACCCCAAATGTTATCCCCAACCACAGCAGAGACCCCAAATGTTATCCCCAAACTTCTTATGTGTTTTACAGTAAAACTGATAGTAAGAATGCAAGCTCCATTATTTTCAGTCCTTAACTGGCCCTTAACTAGAAATAGGTGCTAAAATCTACAAATCAAGCACAAATTGAAGTTAAAATTTTAAGACTGTTTGTATCCAAAACTGCTTACCATTTCACACAGAAATCTAACAACAAATGGTCAAACGGGACCAAAGATTTAAGAACACAGGAGCAGGAATAAGGCAGTAAAAGCACAGCTGATTGGAATGATGGTATTGTTTTTTTTGTTGTTTTTTTTTTTTTTTTTTTTTTTTAATTTTATTTTTCCACCTTAGATGAACCATGTTACACAACTTCCTTATCTTGAATCACCTGGCTTGCAGTCACCCTCTTTGGCAGATGTCAATGGAGTTTATGGAATATATTAATCTAAAGATATCTATTAATTTTACTGTTAATGTATTTTGCTAAACTGTTCATATAGTAGAAGAATATATGTATATATATACATAATGTTTTAGATACATTCCAGTGCCCTTTTCCCCAGACTGATATACTCTCTATTTTAGTATTCTCACTAAATGTTTCAGATTCAAAAAGATAAGAGAATATACAGGTCAAACTTAAACACATACATTTATATACATGCATACATCTGTAAATATAAAATAAAAAGGAAATGAATAAATTAGCTGAAAAGATGTGGCAACAGTTTTACAGCACCAAGAGAAACCTATTTGTATTTATAATAGAATTAATTGGTCATGTAACACAGTTCTTTCTGAAGTTCATCTCTTCTGAATGACTTTGAAAACATTATTTTTTAGAATCCAAGTCGCATCCAAATCTTGTTCTGGGAATGACACTTAATGATTCATGACCTATAATAACTGTTGTAGAAGCTGTGCTGACATTTTTCCATTTTACTATCACCCTACAAGAAAGACATCGAGGCCCTGGAGTGTGTTCAGAGAAGGGCAACAAAACTGGTGAGGGGTCTGGAGCACAAGTCTTATGAGGAGCGGCTGAGGGAGCTGGGATTGTTTAGTTTGGGGAAAAGGAGGCTTAGAGGAGACCTCATTGCACTCTACCACTTCCTGAAGGGAGGCTGTGGTGAGGAGGGGGTGAGCCTCTTCTCCCAGGTAACTAATGACAGGACAAGAGGGAATGGCCACAAGTTGTGCCGGGGAAGATTTAGATTAGATTTGAGGAAATTTTTTTTCTCTGAGAGAGTGGTCAGGCACTGGAATGGCCTGCCTAGGGAGGTGGTTGAGGCACCATCCCTAGCGTTGTTCAAGAAGCGTTTAGATGAGGTGCTAAGGGATTTGATTTAGTAGCTTGATGGGTAGGGATGGTGGTGTGAGGATGGTTGGACTAGATGATCTTGTAGGTCCCTTCCAACCTAATGAATCTATGAATCTATGAATCTATGTTTTGCAACAGAGCAAGATACACAGACAGTATCAAATAGGCATGTACTCTGATTTTAACAAAGAATCTGTGTTGTAGCACATGACTGCTGTTGCACAGTCTGTTGTATGCAACCCCCCAAATAAATACAAAAACAGACATGGTTGGTTTTTTTTCACAGTTATATCCATTGTACGATTGTGCTTGATTTAGCATTTTTTTTTCCTCAGGTATAAGTATATATATATATATATATATATACTATATACTATATATACTATATATATAGTATACTATATATATACTATACTATATATACTATATATATACTTACACACACATATATATAAGTATATATATATAATTATTAATATATATACATACCTAAACCTACCTTTTAGTAGGTTTAGACAATCCATTTTCCTTAAATATCCTTATTTCCAGTTTGTCTGATATCACATAGCCCATCTCATGTACCCTTAAGGAAACCAGTATGAAGATTTATCTTCTATCATTTTTTATATTGACCACATGCTAGCTATACTTATCAGCAGTGCATTCCACATTCACATTCCACAGTTGCTTCCTTCTAAAATGCACCAAGTCATTTATCTTCATTTTGTTGTTGAAATCTAATGTGACTTTCTTGCCAGTGTTCTTTAATGCAGCTTGACCAAGATGGTTGCATTCTAAGTAGTACATCGAATCAGGAAGCCTTGGTATTTGATTAAAATAGGTATACAATGCATACAGAACATGGTAGGAGGGCAGGTTATTGTTTTTGTGAAGTTTTCAGGTGCATTCTGCCTTTAGTCTGATCACATAAATCTCCTATAGCACATCTGACTTCTGTGAAGTTTTGCATGTTTACATCTCTGTATTTGATAGCAGAATTTGTTTTCATATCTCCCTCATATCTGTTTTCCCTGCTTCCATTTCTTGCAAAGAATTAGCATATTCTTCATCTCACTGAGGTAGTTCATACATTTAAATAAGGAAAATGAAGGTGGACTTTTTCTTCTGCTACCTTTCAGTTATTTTGTTAGCTAGATATTACCTTTGACACCATAGACTCATCAAAATTGCAGAAAACCTCCAAAACATCACCACCATACACACTAAACCATGTCCCTAAGAAAATATTAAAGAACATACGTTGTTGTTTTTTTTTTCTTTGTTTTCTGGAAGACAAGTGATGCTATAAGTCCTGTTCTTCACAGACTCATATTATCTATATTGAGATGAGTTTCCTAAATAGGATTGCACAGTAATGCCCCATTCTGCACCTATAGCTATGTTCTCACTCCAATTACACAAAAGTTTATCAAATTATATGACTGGTTAAAAAAAACCCTTTTTTTTTTATTTTTTCATGGAATTGACTGTAAAGTTAGAAATGTCATGTTGTAAATCACAATTTTTTTTATTATGTTGATATATGTCTGCCTACAGACCCAACGTTTTCTTTGTGATGATCCCTACCACACATTTTAAGATCTGCAATTACTGTCTAGCACACTTTCCATGGCATTCTAAAGTCATTCATTATTGATTCACTACGTTTCCTATTAAAAAAAAAATAACACTTTGGACTGCTCCTTTTTTTTTTTTTTTTTTTTTTTTTTTCTTTTTTGTTTCACTTGATTTACTTTTTACTGAATCCACTGCTGTACTTGGAACAATTATAGTATTTCTACAAATATACTTAGCCAGTGTAGGTGTATATTCCTAAGCTTTAACAGCATGATAAAATATGTACAACAGGAAATATTTTATACAAAGTAAATGAGATATTTAACAAATACATGCAAAGAAAATAAATATAATAAAAATGCAGAAAATCTACATACAGTGTTTCATCTGCTGGTGGCAATATTATTTAAATCAATGAGCAATTTATGGTGTCTCATTAGCTAGTACATGCCATGTACTACCATATTAAACTGCACTCTATGGCCAGGGTTTCTCCCTTTATTAAACTTGGTTAAGGAATAACCAGTAGCAGTGGTGGTAATGACTGCATTTGCCCTTCACATCAAGTAGCCAAGTTGCTTTCTACTCGCTTCAAGATTTTTTCTTTTCTTTTCTTTTCTTTTCTTTTCTTTTCTTTTCTTTTCTTTTCTTTTCTTTTCTTTTCTTTTCTTTTCTTTTCTTTTCTTTTCTTTTCTTTTCTTTTCTTTTTCTTTTTCTTTTTCTTTTTCTTTTTCTTTTTCTTTTTCTTTTTCTTTTTCTTTTTCTTTTCCCCTGGAATTTTCACAAAAGCGCTTATCCTCTATCAAAAAACTCATTTTTTACTAGAATACTACACAAACTGTTTTTTCATCTGGTGTAGGGAACCTGCTTTGGCAGGGGGGTTGGACTCGATTATCTCTTGAGGTCCCTTCCAACCCCCATGATTCTATGATTCTATGATTCTATTCTACTTCAAAAGCCTCAAACAAGTTGAGAAATACCGTTTTATTAATGTCAATGTTGAAGACAATTGTATACATTCCTCTTGACCATTACTAAGGTGCAAGTTGACCAAGGGAAGAACTTGAAATAAAGCTCAAAAGAAGGTGATGTTTCAAAGATCTATGTTTAAGTTCCTAAGGGCTTCTGTCAGCTCCTGAAATTCATGTGGAAGTGACAGTTTTCAGGCAATGACTATGTATGTCACTTAGGTTAATTATTACATTACTTACTATAATATCTTTGGTTTCATCTTAAGCTCTCTATGGGGTTTTGTCTAGAACCCTATGGTGTATTCAACATTCATGGCATTTTTGATAAAATTCAGTGTCTAAAAAACAGTGATTTAAATATGGAATATGACACAATGTCTGTGGTTTACATTCTGGAATGAAATTAGTCAGTTTGTGTAACAATACTTATCTGTAAGTCTGCTATAATATGGTACAATTAATTTTTTTAATTATTATCACAAATAATGCATAACGTAGATATCAGTAATCATTTTTTTGGAAGTGGTGCTGACAAAGGGCTGAAAAATAGGGAAGCTTCTAAAGTTTAATAACCTTTACAGGATAGTGTCCTCATCCCAATGTTCCAATGATGGAATGATAGCTCTTTGAGTGCTTTTCATATCTACAAAGTCTGAGTGTTCATGTGAGAAAAACCGAGTCATTTAAGAAATATTAAGAAAATAAAGATTAGAAAGATAGATATTACAGCATATAACCATGACACAAAAACACAAGATTAGAGAGGAGAAAAACACCAAATGTTGCTCTTTTATTTATTTATTTCAACTAACTTCAGACATTCTGATATAGCAAATCATACTGTTTTTGAATTGAGTTCATTTGAAGTTTTTAGAGAAACATGGTGTACATAGTTGACAATTTAATTACATTCTACTATACACAGTATACATAGTAAAATATATACAGTGTAGGAATTACACATAGGTTATCACTCTGCAGATAATGTAATAAATTCTAATCCAGATTATTTTTCAATATTTTACACTCCGCTAGAAGTGCAGCACTCCATTTTCAAGTATTGCCTCAATTTTATAGAATAAACACTGCAGGTACTCCCTCTGGAAAATGTATGTATGATATTCTATTATTGCATTGTTTATACATTGATAATTTGTCAGTCACTGAAAGAGTTGATAGATGCTGTACACAATGTTGTTTTTCTGCACACTAACGAGAAAGAAGAAATCCTCTCCTAAAATGTTTTTTTTTTTTAATCTTGAAATTATCAGTTTCTGAACAAGTGCACAATCTATTTATCTGACAGACCTGAGCAGCTGTTGTTAGAAGTGCTTTTTCATGATTATGCAGTGATATCTGCAAAATGATTCAGCTATAAGAATGTAATCAATCTTTGTAAATATTTAAGTCATATAGTAATCTGTTATTTCAACTAGAATTTTCCATTAAGTCAATTGTCCTCTGACAGTAGCTATCAGTAATGTTCAGCATTATCTCTCATAGTAATAAGTGCCTGTATTTCTCTCTTATAAAAGGCCACAGAAGTCCTACTTTTATGTCTTTCTAAATTCTGGCTCAGTCATTTTTAATTCAATCAGTGATTCATAGATTCATAGATTCATAGATTCATAGATACATTAGGTTGGAAAGGACCTACAAGATCATCTAGTCCAACCTTCCTCACACCACCATCCCTACCCACCAAGCTACTAAATCAAATCCCTCAGCACCTCATCTAAACGCTTCTTGAACAGCGCTAGGGACGGTGCCTCAACCACCTCCCTAGGCAGGCCATTCCAGTGCCGGACCACTCTCTCAGAGAAAAAATTTTTCCTCAAGTCTAATCTAAATCTTCCCCGGCACAACTTGTGGCCATTCCCTCTCGTCCTGTCATTAGTTACCTGGGAGAAGAGGCCGACCCCCTCCTTACCACAGCCTCCCTTCAGGAAGTGGTAGAGTGCAATGAGGTCTCCTCTGAGCCTCCTTTTCCCCAAACTAAACAATCCCAGCTCCTTCAGCCGCTCCTCGTAAGACCTGTGCTCCAGACCCCTCACCAGTTTTGTTGCCCTTCTCTGAACACGCTCCAGGGCCTCGATGTCTCTCTTGTAGTGAGGGGCCCAAAACTGAACACAGTACTCGAGGTGCGGCCGCACCAGAGCTGAGTACAGGGGGATGATCACCTCCCTGCTCCTGCTGGCCACACTATTCCTAATACAGGCCAGGATGCCATTGGCCTTCTTGGCCACCTGGGCACACTGCCGGCTCATGCTGAGCCAAGCATCAACCAACACCCCCAGGTCCTTTTCCTCTATACACTCCTCAAGCCATTCTGCCCCAAGCCTATAGCATTGCATGGGGTTATTGTGGCCAAAGTGCAGGACCCGGCACTTGGCCTTATTGAACCTCATCCCATTGACCTCAGCCCAACTGTCCAGCCTATCCAGATCCCGCTGAAGGGCCTCCCTACCCTCAGGCAGATCAACACATCCTCCCAACTTGGTGTCATCCGCAAACTTACTGAGGGTACACTCAATCCCCTCATCCAGGTCATCAATAAAGATATTAAACAAGACGGGCCCCAATACCGACCCTTGGGGGACACCACTCGTGACAGGACGCCAGCTGGACTTGACTCCATTAACCACTACCCGCTGGGCACGGCCCTCAAGCCAATTCTCAACCCAGAGAAGAGTGAACCTGTCCACACCATGGGCTGCCAGCTTCTGCAGGAGAATACTGTGGGAGACCGTGTCAAAGGCTTTGCTGAAGTCCAGGTAGACTACATCAACAGCCTTTCCCTCATCTACCAGTCTGGTCACCCAGTCGTAGAAGGAGATGAGGTTGGACAAGCACGACCTGCCCTTTGTGAACCCGTGCTGGCTGGGTCTGATCCCCTGATTGCCATGCACGTGCCGTGTGATCTCCCTCAAGATCAATTGCTCCATAACTTTCCCTGATACCGAGGTCAGGCTGACAGGCCTGTAGTTCCCCGGATCTTCCTTACGGCCTTTCTTGTAGATGGGAGTCACATCGGCAAGCCTCCAATCTTGCGGGACCTCTCCAGATGACCAGGAATACTGATAGATGGCAGAAAGCGGCTTGGCAATCACCTCTGCCAGCTCCCTCAGCACCCTTGGGTGGATCCCATCTGGCCCCATGGACTTGTGGCAGTTCAGATGGAGGAGCAGGTCTCTGACTGTCTCTGCTGGGATCACAGGGGGTGTATGATGCGCTTCGTCCCAGACTTCCAGGTCAGGGCGAGGAGTATCCTGAGGATAACTGGTCTGTCTGTTAAAGACAGACGTGAAGAAGGCATTGAGAACCTCAGCCTTTTCCTTATCCTCTGTGGTTACATTCCCTGCCGCATCAAGTAAAGGAGGGAAATTCTCCTTAGTTCTTCTTTTACTGTTAATATATTTATAAAAGGATTTTTTGTTCTCCTTTACTGCAGTAGCCAGTCTAAGTTCAAGCTGGGCTTTTGCATTTCTAACTTCCTGCCTGCAAATCTTGGCAAGTTCCCTGTAGCATGTAGATGTTTCAAACTAATAATATTAAGAAAATCAGTCACTATGTCTGTATAGATAAGATGATAACATATCTTAGCAGATTTTTGCCAACCTAAAAAAGTATATATAATATAAAAGCATTAAGTGTATTTCTGGTCAGCTTTGCTACTTTATTAATAGATTACTGAAATGTGACCATGATTTTTATGACCCATTACTTTCCAAGATTAATTTGACTCTGAATGAGAAAATTGTTTGGAAAAAAAAAAAAAAAAGTAGTTTTGTGCTTGTATATTCTGCTATTGATATAAATACATTTGAAAAGACCAATACATTACATAGATCAATACTTCCTATAGTCTGCTTTTGCTTTGCTTGTGGAATTTTCCTCTTGTGATCTTGCAACTTGGAGAATTACATTGAGTGTAACTGTGTTGGGATGTTAATTAGTAAGTGATCAATTCTCTTGGGTTCTCTGATGTAATAGAGAGATCAGAAACATAATAAATAACCCACCTGTTATGTGTGGACAGAACTGCATTATATTCTGGACTTCTGAGTACAAGGGAGATACTGATTTACCTGAGAGAGTACACTGAAGGGAAACAAAGATGGTTAAGGAACTGGAAAATTTCTCTTATGAGAAAAGATTTAGAGATATGGGACTCTCAGAAAAGAAGGCTCAGTGGGTATCTCATAGAATTATACCAAGGTCTGGGTTGGAAGGGACTTCTAAGATTATCCAGTTCCAACTCTTTTGCTATGGGGAGGAATCTGTAAGATCCATTCTATTTTCTCATCACTCTCATAGCAAAGAACTCCCTTACATCTAACCTAAATCTCTTTTACTTTTAAATTGTCGTCCCTTGTCCTGTCACCACATACCATGTTAAAGAATCCTTACTTAGGAATTGGAAAGTCACAGTAAGGTCTTTGTGGAACCTTCACTTCTATAGGCTAAATTATTCCATCTCTGTCAGCCTCTATTCACAGGAGAAATGCTCCTGTACACTGTTTTTTGTGACCCTCCTCTGGACCTGATCTAATACGTCTATGTCTCCCTTGTGCTTGGAACCCCATAACTGGGTGCAGTATTTCAGGTGGGGTCTCATGAGAGCAGAGTCTCATCTGGAAAATTGAACACTTACAAAATTGTTAAATAATATTAATCCAAATAGAGACCTCTGAGGGACACCACTTATTACTGGTCTCAACCTGAACATTGAGTCATTGACTGAATTTCTTTGGATATGACCACCCAGCCAATTCTGTATCCACTGAACAGTCCATTTATCAAATGCATAACTCTTCATTTTACATATAAAGACAATGTGTGGGACCATATCAAAGGCTTTGCATTTGTCAGTGTAGATGTCATCAGTTGCTTTTCCTAGGGCATGTTGTATTGGGGGCTTTTGTGCCCAAAGAAAACTGAAGGAGGGATGCAAAGAGAACAGATTCAGGCGCTTTTCAGTGGTGCTCAGTGGCAGGACAAGATCTGATGGACATGAACTGAAACATAGGAAGTTTCCTCTGAACATAAGGCTATGCTTTACCATGACGGTTACCAAACAGGTTATCCAGAGAAGTGATGAACTATCCCTGGACATAGTCATGGGCAACAGGTGGTTCTGTTTAAGCAGGGGGGTTAGACAAGGTGAGCTCAAGAGGTGTCCTTCAAAGAGGTGTCCTTCAACTTCTGCGATTCATTGATTCATGATTGGTTAATAATGTCTTTGGAGTGCCTTACTCATCTTTGGCCTCTTCCTTATAAGACATTATACAACCTTTTATGCTCACTCCTTTTCTCTCTATGGAATCTGATATTCTCACTGGCACAGCAAAATACTGGCTTTAATATTTTTTGGCAATATGATTCCTAGCTAAAAAAAATAAAATAAAATTGTGTCTTACTGAATGATTCCAAAATTGGAAAGTCAAAAAGCGTGTTTGGTTTTAAAGATTTAGCTTCATAAGATAAAAGTACTATAAGCTCTCAAGGGGGAGAGAAAACTGAGAACATTGTTTCTTGAACAACTTATCCATATTCAATAAAACCCCTGATGAGTTCACAGGGTGTAGCGTCTCCTACTTCACTCGTTTGTTTATTGTTTAAGGCCTTAGAGACATAGCTGTAAGAAATGAATCTGCTCCATATGTTACTATACAGGCTGAAAAGGAACCTCTTCAAGCCTGGAGCACCTTCTCCCCTCCTTATGCACTGACCTGTGTGCCTGCAAGGCTCTTTCACTCACACATACTCACACTGCTCTCCCTTAATGAATTTTTGGTATTAAACAATTTTGCAGACAATGTCTAAACTAAATTCATATTTATTAAATGATCTTAAAATATTCCTTTTGATTAAATTTTTGGACAATGACTTCTTTTTATTCAATGAGTTTGTCTTAGGACAGCTTTGTTGTTGTTTTTTTTTTTTCAGGCAAAATACAGAAGCAACCAAAAAAAAAAAAAAAAAGCAAAAAATACAAAATTATTCTATTATGTGTTTTGTTCAATCTTCATAAGTTCTGTTTTCAGTTCTTTTATCTAGCCTGACAAGCTAGGCTTTGTTGAAGATATAGTAGTGAGGGCAATTTTTCTGATGTTTCTAACCAGAGTTTCAGTCTGAATCAATAAATACATTACATAGGAAGTGGGAAATACAAGGCCTATGCTAAGTTTCTGAGATTCTTTAGGAATTTGCTGGCTTTGAAAGAACATTTTTAAATAGTGTTGTTTAAAAGAAGATAGATTTCCTTTCTGGGACATCTGTTACAATTGAACTGAATGGGATTATTTTGTACATTAATCACTGTGAAAATATATGCTTTTGTTTGTGTAACACTGTATGATTTTACCTTGCATTACATTATAATTTTATATTATATTATATTATATTATATTATATTATATTATATTATATATATATAAAATTTGATCATGTTTGGCACAGGATATTGATGGAAAATTCAACGCTTTTAAATAATCTTATGTTCACTTACAAAAGTTATTAACTTTAACAACTTTTATTTTTCTTCTTATGTTCTCAAAAAGGAAAACTGTTTCTGAAATCACCTGCAATAAACTGTCTTCTTCTAACCATAGTGTTAAGGAAAGTTCCAGACTACTGTCACTGGAAAAAGGAAAATAAGGATGTTTTTTACCAACAGTCATATTGTTTTTGTTTGGTTTGACATTCCACCAGTGCTAGAAATTTAGATTAAAGCTCTCTGCTGACATTTTTCTGCTCTATATACTTATAGCACATGATTAAGTTATAACATTTTCACACAAAAATATTATACAGGTAAAAATGATTCTTGTAGTATTTTTCACAGTTTTTTCCAGCTTCTCAGATTGCTTTCTGAATCATCTATCTAGATCTTGACCCTGATTTACAGTTGAAATCATATTGTATCTGTTCTTCACATCATATTAATCTACCTGTTTATAATGTTACTTTGATCTTGGGCACAACTGCTTACAATACTTCTTCAGATAAAAATCTATATCTGATGTTGTCTACAGTCTGTCAGTATGTATGCTGCTTACTTTTATTCTTGTTTGACCTGTTCACCTTGAAACTTAAATACTCTCTTAAGTCTGTAAAACATCAGGATTATAATTTCAGTTATTCTAGCCTGTTCACATAACAGTTTGTTGTTGTTATTGTTGTTCTTTCTATCAATTTTCTCTTCCTGAAATAGACTCCTATTTTCTTAAGCAAATGTCTCTTTTAAAATCTTTTTATCACATTTCCTAAATAGAAGATATATTAGGCAATTTGGTTTGAAACAGAATTGAATTGCATATGATTATCAGAAATGGTAAACTGATAAAATTTTTAGCTAATATGCTTTGAAGGAATAAAACTTTGTTTCTGATTAGTTCACAGAATTACAAAATTGTAGGTATTGGAAAGAACCACTGGAGATCACCAAGTCTGACCCCTGTTAAAGCAGATTCCCAGCAGTAGGTTTCACAAGAAAGCATCCAGGAAGGTTTCAGATATATTCAGAGAAGGAAACTCCATATCCAATCTGGAAAAGCGTATTTCAATGCTCTGTTACTCTCAAAGCAATTAAGTTTTTCTAATGCTTGTATAGAACTTCCTGTGTTCCAGTTTGTGTCCATTATCTCTTGTTCTGTCATGGGCACGGCTGAGAAGAGCCTGGTCCCATCCAAGAGACACTTCCCCTTTAAATATTTATATACATTGACAAGAACCCTTCTCAGTCTCTTCCTCTCCAGACTGAACTGTCCCTCATCCTTTCCTATTAATGGAGATTAATCCAGACCCATATCATCTCTGTATCTCTTTTCTGGATTCTCTGTAGAAATTCTAATCTGTCTTGAACCTAGGAGCCCAGATCAGGACACAGAGTTCCAGATCTGGCCTCACCAGGACAGAGTAGAGGGAGAAGATCATAGAATCGTAGAATTGCTCAGGTTGGAAATGACCTTCAAGATCATCGAGTCCAACCACAACGATACTACCCTAACTCTAACAACCCATTTCTCAATCATGTCCCTGAGCACCACATACAGATGGATTTTAGTCACATTCAGGGATAGTGGCTCAAACATCTCCCTGGAGAGCCTATTCCAGTTCTTAACAATCCTTTCTGTAAAGAAGTGTTTCCTGATATCCAACTTCAACAACTCCTGGAGCAACTTGAGGCCATTTCCCCTTGTTCTGTCACCTGTAACCCATGAGATGAGACCAACCCTGTTCTCACTACGATTACCTTTCAGGTATTTGAAAAGAGCAATAAGGTCTCCCCTCATTCTTCTCTTTCCTGACTTAACAAGCCCAGATCCTTCAGTTGCTCCTCATAGGGAATATTCTCCAGGCCTTTCACCAGCCTTGTTGCCCTTCCTTGGACCGGCTCCAGTGCCTCAGTGTCCTTTCTGTATTGAGGTGTCCAAAACCGTACACAGCACTCAAGGTGAGGTCTCACCAGTGCACAGTACAGGGGGAGGATTACTTCCCTAGTCCTGCTCACCACACCATTTCTGATACAGGCCAGGATGCTGTTAGCATTTTTGGCCACCTGGGCACACTGCTGGCTCATATGTAGCTGACTGTCCATCAGGACACCAAGGTCCCTTTCCATCAGGCAGCTTTCCAGCCACTCCTCCCGAAGCCTGTAGGGTGACCTGGGGTTGTTGTGACCAAAGCGAAGTAGCCAATATTTGGCCCTACTGAAACTCATACAATTTCCCTTGTACCATCAATTCAGTCTATCCAGGTCCCTCTGTAGTGCCCTTCTTCCTTCTGGCAGATCAACACTCCCTCCCAATTTGGTATCATCAGTCACCTCCCTCAACCTGCTGGCCACCTTCTTTTTAATGCACCCCTGGATATCATTGGTCTTCTTAGCCCCAGGGTCACACTGTTGACTCGTGGTTACCCTATTGTTCACTGGGTCAACCAGATCCTTCTCAGTAACGATCCTTTCCAGGAGGTCAGCCTCTAACCTCTATGATTAATGTAGTTATTCCTCCCCAAGTGTAGGACTCTACACTTGCCATTTTTGAACCTCATAAGTTTCCTGTGCGCCCAAGTCTCTCTCAGCTGTGTTATCTTCATCACCTACTCAGCACAAGGTGCTTGGTACAGAGCCCTTGACTGTCCCAGGCATAGCAGGAGGAAGAGAAGGAGAAAATGGAGAGCAAGTGGGCTGAAGACCAGCCCTGCTACAGCCTTGCTGTTACAGGGATAAGCTAAAATTATGTCCTGGACTCTGGGCGGGGTGATGGGAGTTGTTAGCCGGGTTAAGACAGACAGGCCCTTCCTTTCCTTCCATAGCTCTGTTACTATCTAGGTCATTTTTGGACCTACAAGCACATCAACCATATATCAAGATTAACTGAAAATAGTAGGGGAAAAAAATGGTTCTCTTTCTGTGTAAAAAATAAAATATTTTTAGAAGCTTAGAGAAATGCCCTAGTTTTCCAATATAGCAGAGAGAATATTTGCAGACAATAACAAACAATCTTCTGCCAAATTGTTTTGCCCTACTACGGCTATATCTATGACTGACAAGCCCCACTACACTTTGAGGTTCAAATTACCATTTTCACTTCTGCACTTTTCAAAAATTCTCTGTGCAGGTAAACAGAAACTAGGCTTAGCATACAAATTTAGCATGCTTCATAACTGCACTTTTTAGAAAAATATTTGAAGGAAGGTTGTATAGAAACCATTAGATCACAGCCTGAATCAGGGACCGAGCACCTGGTGAAGGGATATAAGCCAATTCGGGGAGCACAGGTGCAAGCAATTCACCTGTGCAATCAGAAGGGCTGAAGTCCAGGTCCACCCCTCCCTAACCTCATTTAAGGGCAGGCAGCCCTTAATGTAACTTTTATGCAACCTCTAAGGAAAATATGTTTATAAAGTTAATTTGGTTGTTGCTTTGTGATCAGAGCATGTCCAGGACCAGTCCAGACTACTCAGCTGGGGAGATCTAAACCCATTATGGAGTAGGGTGGTGTCAGGACAGCTGGTTATTTCATATCACATGAAACTATGTGAAAGGCTTTAAAGATGTGGGCCCTTGGATGGAGGGAGGATCTGCTCAGGGTCTGGGCAGGCATTGTTTGGTGGGTGTTGAGACATCACACTGTGAGACATTGTGTATTGGTCAGGTCATTGACTAGTTAAGCTGTTAAGTGAGTGGAAGTTAATAGCATATAGAGAGAGAGTTATCACTGCATTTTTGCTTTACAATTTCCTTTTCTGCCTTAGTAAATAGTATTTATCTCAACCTGTGGGTTCTAGTTTGTTTTCAGTTCGCTCCCTCAACCCAGAGGGAGTCAGAGAGGAATGAGTGAACAACTATGTTGTGCTGAGCTGTCTGCCAGGTAAGACCACAACACCAGATTTGCAATATCCACAAAATTGCTCAGTGTACCTTCAAGTCCTGTATACAAGTAGCTAATGAAAACATTGAAGAGAAATGGCCCTAAAATGGAGCCCTGTGGATGCCAGTCTGATATAAACTTTTTTTTTAATAATACTTTGAGTCTGATCCATCAGCCAATTTTATGTTTTTGTCTAGTCTGAGAACACAAACTGAAGCTAAAGGGTACGTTTATTTCAGTGTCCGTTGAAATGTTAGTTTCTTCATATTTTCTGTCATATATTTCTTTGCTTTGCCTCCTTTTTGAATATTTGATCAACAAGTTGGTGTTTATCTTACAGGTTTTTTTTAAATATTTTGAGTGTGTTACTTTTACATTTCTTGCATTAAATGTAATCTGCATTTTATTTTCTAAGTTCTCAGCAATGCCAGGACTGTTTTCATTTTTTCAGTTCAAGTTTGTATCTACAATCATGATATTTCCATTAAATACTGTAGGTATAATGAGGTTAAGCTACTCAACAATAGCTTCATAGGTGAGAAAAATCTTACATATTTTCTACAAGGGTCTGAGTCTCTTTGCCAGACCTATTTTTTTATGGGTTAAAACAATCAGGATGTCATAGGTCTGAAAGGTCATCTAGTTCCAACGCCCCTGGCACAGGCAGGTTTGCCAACCACTAGATTGAGCACTAGACCAAGTGGCCCAGGGCCCCATCTAGCCTGGCCTTGAACACCTCCAGGGATGGAACATCTATGGCTTCTTTGGGCAAAGATGTTCCAGCATCTTACTACCCTCTCAGTGAAAAACATCCCCCAGATCTAATCTCCCCTCCTTTAGTTTAAAACCATTTCCCTTGTACTTTCTCTATTCACCTATGTAAAAAGTTGATGTGTCTGTAAAAAAGTCTTTGTAATCGCCCTTTAAATCCTGGAGAGCCATAATGAGGTCTTTGTACAGCCTTCTCTTCTCTAGACTGAAAAAGCACAGCTCCTTTAGCATACCTTTGTAGGAGAGGTGTTCTAACCCTCTGATCATCTTCATGACTTTACTCTAGACCCTCTCTAAAAACTAGCTGTTTCCTGTGTTGAGAGCCCTAGACCTGGGTGCAGTACTCCACCTGGGGCCCCATGAGAGCAGAGTAGGGAGGGACAATCCCCTCCCACTCCTAGCTGGCCACTACTCTTCTGATGCAGCCCAGTAAATCTTTGGTCTTCTGGGTTTCATTTGTGTTAAGTTTTTCTTTTGACAGGGCCTCTAAGTCCTTCTTGACTGGGCTACTCTCAAAGAGTTCTTCTCCCAGTCTGTATGAATACCTGGATTTATCCCAACCCAAGGGTGCCACCTTGCTTTGATTTGTTGAACTGCATGAGGTTTACATATCCCAACCTTCTGAGTTTATCAAGATTTCTCATCATGGCATTCCTTCCTTTTGCTATATCAACTGTACCACTCACCTTGATGCCTCAGTAAATTTGCTGAGGGTGTACTTGATTCCATCATCTGTGCTGCTGATAACATGTACTGGTCCCAGGATGGACCAATGCGAGACTCTGCTTTTTCCTGTCCTCCACCTGGATGTAGAGCCATTGACCATAACCCTCCCTGTGATCATCCAACCAATTCCTCATCCACTGAACAGTCCACTCTTCAAATCCATGTTTTTCCTTGTCTTCAGGGTCAGTCATAACTTCTCAAAGAATCACAGAATGGCTTGGGTTGGAAGGAGACTTTACTGGGGCTGTTTCTATTTAACATCTTTATTACTGACCCCTGGGGGACACTGCTCGTGACTGGCTGACAACAGGATTTAACTTCATTGACCACAACTCTTTGGGCTCAGTCATCTTAGCCAGTGTTTCACACAGTGGGGTATAGTTAGCAGTTTGTGGGCCGGTTTGACCTGGTACCATGACGACTGGACCCCATGGGCCCACTCCCTGGGGAGGAGAAAGAGAGAATGGGAAAAAGGGAGAAGGGCGATGGGCCTAGGAACAAAACAGCAGGAATGATCTGAGGAGGAAAGCTAATTTACTAAATAAGATACCAGAAAGCAAAATAGCACAATATAATACAACATAATTGGCAATGAGGCTAATGAATCAAACAATATGAGCAAGAGAGTGTCCAATAAACCGGCCTTATGCTAACGCTGAAGGCGGACAGCTGCAACAAACACCCACTGCTGAGCTTGATCCCAAAGGGAAGAGAGATGGTCCTGTGACCACAGACAGTTTTCATCTTTCCCTCTGAGAGGAAACATGTAAAAATGCAAAGCATTACACAGAACTCTGGGGAATGTAGTTCTTGTCTTCTGAGATAGGTATACCCAGAACTATCTATGATCCATGCAGCTAGAGCATTAACTCTTTAACTCCCAGTGCACTACATGATGTTATGGTGTGGAATATCAACAATATAACAAAAATCATAAAACCATGATAGGTGTACACCCATCCAAACCACGGGCAGCTAGCTTCTTCATGAGAATGTTGTGGGAGATAGTGTCAAAAACTTTATTGAAGTCCAGTTAGACCACATCAACAGCCTTACCTTCATCCACTAAGTGGGTCATCTTGTCAAAGAATGAAATCAGGTTAGTCAGACAGGATCTACCATTTGTAAACCTGTGCTGAGTGGGCCTGATCCCCTGGTTGGCTTTTAACTGGTCCATGATGGACCAGTTCATTTCTTTCAGAACCCTGAGATGTATGTCATTTGGTCCCATAACTTCATTTTTTCATGCCTAGAAAAAACATCCATCACTATTCATTCAAAGTAAAAGAACTTTTGCATAGATTTCTGCAATAAAACATTAAAAATACAAGTGCCTGATGTATCTCATTTTGCAAGCTGCATACCTGTGTGTGTTTGCAAGAGCGGATACTGACAGGTCTAATGGAAAAAAAACATTCCTTAATTACTCAGACTAGATTGTAAAGCCAAGGAGATCATACATAGGAAATGTCTAATTATGTTCATTGGAAAACTCTGAAGACAACCTTTAAATTAAGCAGAACATGATGAACATACACCCCTTTTTCCTTTATCCATGCTGGTGACTGAGAACGCAGTCTCCAGAAAGGTAACCTATGCATCTGCAAAGTTGTAAAACAAGCTTATTTTTCTTTTCACGGGCATCTCTGATAAATGTATTCCTACATTGTTGATGAGTAAGAACTGTATGAATTAGTATTAAAATATGAATTACTCCTGCACTGAATATAAATCAGCACATTTTCTGAATTTGCTAAAAGGAAAATTACTTGGATGATGGTGTCAGATGAATTAAAAATGAAGATTCTTCATTATAGCTCCCTGTGTTGGAACTGGCTTATGGAAATTCAGTTTATATTTTCCTATGCCACCATGGAATGAAAAAAAAAATTCCAATTTGACATTTTATTAAAAGAATTATGCTTTAGATACTCAGGAAAAAAAAAATAATAATAAAATAAAAATAAAGGAATACCAATTTGCACTTTCTGTTCTCTAAGTTAATCATGGTTTTTTGGCAAGGGAGCTAGCAGGCTTATTCACATGCTGTTGGATTGTGTTTGCTGTTGGTTTGAGATATTGTAGTATGTTAGCACCACCTGGGAAATCAAGGTCCATATCAGATGTGTTGAAGCCTGCATGTTTGATAAAAGTTGATGATTTGATGTGATTGAGCTTGAGCATAGTCAAAGGATATTTCATGATAAACACCTAATGCTAAAGAATTTGGAATACGAAATTTATGTCTAGTTTCAGGAAACAAAGAAGATACTGCACAGAACAAACAAAAACCCTACATATATGAAATATTATCAAAATAATTATATGTTTCTCAGAAAGATATTAATTTGTTTTGAATGTAAAATCTAAAGTTTTTCAAAAGCTGCCAGACTCTGTACAACAAAACAACCATTCTGAAGCAGTTTTAGCCAAAGTAATACGGCTAAACTGTAAAAAAAAGTAAATATAAATGTCATAAATGTTTGCTTATAAAATCTATAAATAAAACAACGAAGAATTTTTGTATGGGAGATGGATGTGGGCTTGTATGTTCTCTATATAAATGAAACAACTGTAAATTTCAATTCAGATGAACTGCCAAAGCAATGAAGATTATTTATCTGAGATCTTATCAACTATCACCACTAATAGCTCAAAGCTGTGTTAGTTTCATATTGATTTGGACAAATCCAGTATTATTAGGGCTAGAGAGTTAGTTCCAACACCCATGTCTGTTTGTTCTGCCATGTTGTTAAGAGCTATACTGTGTCCTTCTCATAACATGTACAGCAACAGACCCTATTCTAGGGTTTTGGGTTTTTTTTTTCTGGTGGTTTGTTGGTTGGTTGGCTGTGGGTTTTTCTGTTAGTGATCATTTCTTAGACTTGGCTATGTTTAGAAGCCATTCCATGTTCAAAACACTATGCAGAGGATCTAATGTAGATTTAAGCTTTATTCCAACCTCTAGTCCTTTTCCTCAGGGCTGCTTTTAAGGAAGATCTACAAGTGACTGTAATGTCACTTGGACAACACCTTGAGAGAAATTTGAGCTGCTGAGAGTTAAGCATGGTGTCTCTTTTCTTAATTAGACTGATGTATCAGCCACTCCTGGGAGAGCACAGAACAATGCCCAAGAAGCAGTTAAGTCATGGGAGAGGGTCTGGTGTAACTTCCTTTGATTTAGGTTGTGTCTGTTATCTAAAAAAGTCCTGGAAATGGGACCATCTACAACTATAAGTAGGGGCTAGAGGGGGACCATGTACAACACTGTCCCTTCCCTTTTTCTTTGTTACTGTAGAGAGGGACAAGAGAGGACAGTCTGCTGATTCTCATTCTCTTTCTTTCCCTCTCTCTCTCTCTCTCTCTCTCTCTCTACCCTTAAACTTGTTGACTAACACAAAGTCCACTTGAATTTTCTAAAAAGCCACATAGCTTACATAGATGTTATTGTGACAGGACCGATAATCATTTTATAGAGATCTTCTATTGAAGATCACAGAATCACAGAATTATAGGGGTTGGAAGGGACCTTTAGAAAACATCGAGTCCAACCCCCTGCCAAAGCAGCTCCCTAGACCAGGTTGCACAGGTAGGCATCCAGGCTGGTCTTGAACATCTCCAGAGGAGGAGAATCCACAACCTCTCTGGGTAGCCTGTGCCAGTGCTCCGTCACTGCACTATGTAGAAGTTCCCACGCACAATTATGCAGAACTTCCTATGCCTCAGTTTGTGGCCGTTTCCCCTCGTCCTATCATCGCACACTGCTGAGAAGAGTTCAGACTCGTCCCTTTGCCTCCTACTCCTTAGACATTTATAGATGTGGATCAGATCCCCTCAGAGACTTCTTTCCTCAAGGCTGGACAGAACCAGTTCTATCAGCCTTTCCTCCTAAGGGAGGTGTTCCATGTCCTTTATCATCTTTTGTAGCCCTCTGCTAGACTCAATCCAGGAGATCCCTGTCTTTTTTGTCCAGAACTGGACACAATACTCCAGGTGAGGCCTCACCAGGGCAGAGTAGAGGGGGAGGATCACCTCCTTTGACCTGCTGGCCACACTCCTTTTAATGCATCCCAGGATCCCATTGGCCTTCTTGGCCACCAGGGCACACTGCTGGCTCATGGCCTGTCATCCACCAGAACACCCAGGACCCTCTCCTCAGAGCTCCTCCTCAGTAGGTCACTCCCCGATGCTAAACAGGACTGGACCAAGCACCAATCCCTGAGGAACACTGCTAAGTACAGGGCTCCAACTACACTCCGTGCCACTGATCACAACCCTCTTAGCTCTGCCAGTTCTCAACCAACCTCACTGTCCACTCACCTATTCCACACCTCCTCAACTTTGTTATGTAGATGATGTTGGAGGCAGTGTCAAATACCTTGCTGAAATCAAGGTAGACTACATCCACTGCTCTCCCCTCGTCCACCCAGCCAGTAATGACATCATAGAAGGCTACCAGGTTGGTCAAGCACAACGTCCCCCTGGTGAACCCATGTTGACTACTCTTGATGACTCTCTTTTCTTTCAACTGCTTGGAGACGTGATCCAGAACAAACTGTCCCATCACCTTTCCAGGGATGGAGGTGAGGCTGACTGTCCTGTAGTTCTCTGGATTCTCCTTCTTGCTTCTTGTAAAGATTGTTTGTTTGTTTGTTTGTTTGTTTGCTTTGTGTGTGTGTGTGTATGTGTGTGTGTATGTATAGGTATAAACTTTGAGTGTTGTTTCACCTTAATCTGAGGTGATTTGTGATTTTGGTCACTGTGCCCTTTCCACAGGCAGGATGTGACAATGTTCTTGATCCATTCTTTGCCCAGCCCAATCCTGCTTGGGATTGCCTTGACTCAAGAACCTTACACTTGGCCTTGTGGAACTTCATGATGTTTTAATGAGTCTACTCAAGATTTTCCACGTGTCTCTGGGTGACACTCCTTTCCTTCAGTGTGTTGTCAGCACCATTCAGCTTGACGTCATCAGCCAACCTACTGAGGGTGCACTCTATCTCACTTTTATGTCATCAGCAAATATGTTAAGTAGTGTCTGTACCCAGCTATGAGGTGGCATCTGGGGAGGGCAGGGTGCCAACTCCTGTGGTATGTCACTTGTCAGTAATTTGTATTTGAAATGTTTAGCCATTGATTGCAAATCCCTCAGTGTGATCAGCCAACCAATTTTTTATACAACAAATGGTCTAATCATCAAACTCAGGTTTCACCAATTCAGAGATGTTCTGTGGGACAGTATTGAATGCTTTGAATAATTCCAGATAGATGACATTTGTCACTCTTTGCTTACCCACATATGCTGCAACCCCATCATACAAGACCACCAATCTCAGTACTTTAATTGTTTTAGAAATGTTTAAAACTGAATTTTGAGATGACAACCTATCTTCATGCAGATAAATGTTGTGCAGAAATTTTAATGAGTGTTAATGTTTGGTTTAAAAATTTTGTGCTCTTGAGTTACCAATGTTCTATGGAATTTTGGATTAATGAGTATTTATTTGAAAGATGAAATAGGAATTTGTTGAACTCCATTGTGTTCCTACTGGGAACATTTGAAAATAAGCACAACTCCTACAAAAATTTCACAGTTTGACAGTAGAAAGAGATTTCACCATCATATCATCACATTATAAAAAAACTGACAACCAGACTAATTTTGAATTTTAAAGTGGTATGCAATAATAGTTACTACTTTAATTTCATGTGTAAACCCTCTATGACATTTCACCATTTCAGCTCTGCATGCTCTGAAATATGATAAAAGAAAAACGAGTATATTTTAACAGGACCTTGAGCCAATAAAAACTCTGTGATAAATCAAAGTTTGCATTTAGAGCGCAACTGCACTTCAAAGTTGTCGGTAAAATGGTGGCATGTTTTTATATGTAAGTCATAAATCATCAACATAAAATCACTGTTGGCTATTCACGTAACTATCAACATAAAAGGACATATGCAAGGTGAATTGGAAAACCTTTGTAGAAATACCATATTATACACCTTTTTCAGGTACTGACTGGCTTAATGAAGAATTAGCCATATAAGGATATTCACCACATCATTTTCCACAATATTCAATGATGTGAAATTGAGCTAGCAAAATATGAACAGAATCAAGTTTCTTACATGAAAGATTGTATGCTTTCTACTGAATATACTTTTGTATCTTTGGAGGAGTCGAAAGGGAAGGAAAAAACATTAAGAACCAAAAAACCTTTTTATTATCATTTTTTAATACCAAGGTCTTCTCAGGCAAATGTGGCACAACATCCCATTACAATCTAAGACTTCTTAAGTGGAATGAAAAATTAAATTGTCTTTGTCTATGAGGAAATACAAACTTACAGGAATCATTATGTATCTTCCCCAGTTGAAACCAAGGAATTGAAAAAGTTGTATATGTTCCTTATGCAAGAAGTGTCTGGGGAAAAAAAAAAAAAAAAAAAGAGGACTAAGGAGAGCTGCAATTGTGACCCTGTGCATGTAATTACATTTACAAACACCCTTCCTAACGTAATGTACTACAGGCTATTCTTTCCTATTAGGAATGTATTCTTTCAAGTTTGGAAAGTAGGTAAACACAGGCTATCATATGGTTTGTAAACTTATTTGGTATTTTGTTTAGAAAATGGGTCAAGATATTACTTTCCATAAGATCTTACTTTCTGCAGCTTAATCTCTGAATCAAGTACCTATAAATATTGATCAACTCAAACAGTGTATCTAGAAGTCACATTGAATGTCGACAAACATATGCAAATAAATGGCATAGTTATTTATTTATGATTTTTTTTTATCTGAAATGGATAGAGGTTGATTGTTTTTCTGTTAGGCATCATAAGAAGTATTGTATTCTGCAGGAATTCTAATTGTGTATTTCTGCACAAACACAAAGCAGATCTGGATTTAGAAGCTGGAAATTTGAAGGCTGCCCCCAAGTTCTTGTTCCTGTTCTTAGTTTACAAAAATCCTTGCGCCAAACTGGCTTGAAAATAAACACCTGCAAGAAACTCACTGAGGTTTATGGGAAAGTAACTGAATGGAATCCTTTCCTCCCAGCATTATGAGCTTCATGTGTATTTAACCTAGTTTTATACAATGGTGTAAAATTTCAATTGTTCTAGTGTTTATTTACCTTTACTTACTTCCTTTACAATGTAAGCCTAAATACATCAGGAAATGCTTCCATTAAAAATAACATACTGAATGAATTAACTGGTGACATTTATATATAACAGTTGTTTGTGGAAAAGTTTCTTAGTGTCTTGTTACCCTTATGGTCTTTTCCTATACATTAGATATGGGGCCGTAAAATTCTACAACCACATTAAAATTCTATATAAAATGACTATTCTATTTAAAATGATGAAGTGATCTGGTGAAAGTTAAGCTCCTATCAATATTTCAAAGGTATGGAAAGGCATTTCTTCTCTAGTGCAGTGCTTCAGTGTTTCTCCCCACTGATTACTTTGAATTCTGGATTTACCTGAAGAAAGCTGTCACAATTGGAAATACATTGTTGTATTAGCATTATATAAATCTGAAGGGCTGAAGATGCTGTTTGAATTTGTTATAAATTCTTCATCTTTTGCAGAAGTTTTATGAGATAAAATCAAATATGTTCATTGCCAGTGGATAATTTCCTTTAGCTGACTTATTCATTATTTTGCTACTAAATGATACAAAAATGATATCTTGGATGGAATATTTTCAATATGCTGAAAAGGGAAATACGTACATCTGTATAATAACAATTTATCTAAGGATCTAGCAGAGTAAACAAAAAAAACCCAAACATTATGTGACATGTCACTGCAGCAGCAGTCATTTTCTCAAAAACAGTTATAAAGAAATCTGCTGTTAAATTGCATAAACTTGTCACATAAACATGTTAAAAACTGTTTTTATCTGAATTCAACATTAGAATCACTTTGAAATATATAGGCTGAAAAGGAACAGATGTATCCATTAAAATATAGAGGTACATCTGAATTCATTGTACTGTAACTGTGTGGAAAACACTCACCTGTTCCTGTATAGAGTAACTGCTTTGAGGGTAATAAACTGTAAAACTTACCATGTTGCTTTATAAAGCCTCACTGAGGTGTTTGACAGTCATATGAGGTAGTGACTGGATTTAGGGAACATGATGCACTACTGAAAGAGGAACCCTGCAAAGTACTACAAGAGTTTAAAAATAGCTTTATATGGCTATTTATGCATAAGTGAGTTTTGCTGTGATTGCTACCTAGTTCTTACTTTAATTATAATATACAGATCTGAAGTATACTTGGTTTTTACAAGGTCTCAGTATATGTAACTTCTAACAGATAAGTTATTTGAGCTTTTCCAGGAGAGTGAAGATAAAATATAAGATATTTATGTCTTCACTAATCTCTGGGAACAAGTCATACTAGTCATACGCAAGACCTAAACTAAACAACTTCCTTCGGTTAAATGTCAGTATCCCTTAAAAACCCGTGACCCAATTCTAGGTCATGACCAGTTGCAGAAATTGTACCAGCTGCCCTGGAGTCAGTGTGCCTTAGCTGAGCAAAAAGCAAAGGCAAGACCAGTGCAGACATTGCAAATGATCTTTTCTCTTATTCATTGGTAGCTTCAACATAGAAGTCTAACATCGATCCCCTTGCTGATCTTTAGTCCAACAGTTTGATTTCTCGGTTTTCTAGTGACCACATTTGAATGTTTGAAAATACAAACATGTTTCTCCAAAATTATATTCTGTATAAACTTAAATCTAGGCAAGCACTTTTCCTTTTCCTTCTCTACTGTTTATCCAAAAATCTCATCTTTCAAATATCCTAAAAAGTTCATATTTCCTTTATATTTATATAATATTTTACATATATACATATATATGCACTTATATTTGCATTTAAATTTATATTTACATTTTTTTATGGATTTTAGTTAGGCCTTTGATACTGCCCCTTGAAGTATATTTCTGGACAAATTGAATAACTGAGATAAACAGTTTCATGGTATACTGGCTGATGAACTGTCTCAACTACTTGTAGTGAATGGGGCTACATCTGGCTGGTGGCCAGTCACTACTGGCATTTTCCAGGGCTCAGTTCTATGTCCAAACCTGTTCATCAGTTTTATCAGTGGCCTCAGTGTTGGACTGGAGTAAATCTTCAACCAGGTTTCTGATGACAAAAACTGGGAGGTGCTGCTCCATGGAAAGACAAGAGGCCTTGCAGAGGAATCTATATGTGTTGACCAACTGTCACTGATCAACAAAGGAAAATGACAGGTTTTACACCTGTGATGGAGCAAGGCAGACAGGTAAGAACAGGGAGATGTGTGGCTAGAGAGCAGCTCAGAAGAAGAGGATATGGGGACGCTGGTTGGCACCAGGTACAATTTGAGTCAGCAGTGTGCCCTTGCAATCAAAAGGTATGCATTAAACACAGCATAGCCAGTTGGCTGAAATAAATTATTCTCCTTTTTATTCTGCATTGATTTGGTATGGAAACCCATGACATACAGTATAAAAACCTGAAAGCATCCAGAGGAAGAAAACAAGGCTGGTAACAGTGCTGGAAATCATGTCCTGTGAGAAGCTGATGACACCAGTTGCCCAGCCTGGGGGAGACTGAGAGGTGACTTCATTATTCTCTGAAAAATCCTGAGTGGAAATGGAAAGGGAGGTGCCAGTCACCCTCCTTGGGGACTGATGACAGGATGTGTGGGAGTAGCAGAGTTGTGCCAGGGGGAGGATCCAACTGAGCATTAGGAAACATTTTCTTACCATGGGAATGGTCAAACAATGGAACCTTCTCCCTAGAGAACTGGTTGCTACCCAGTGTCTGTTGATTGTCATAAAGCATCTGAACAACACATTCAATAATATGCTTTAACTTCTGGTTAATCCCAAGGAGATCAGGCAGTTGGAGTAGTTGATCTTAAAATGCCCATTCCAACTGAAAAATTCTATTCCATTCCATTCCTAGTTATCATTTCTTTATAATCAACAGAATTTGAATATTTGAGAGTTGTTTTAACTCTCAGGGCAGCATATTGGGAAATTTTGTTCATATTCTGCTTCAGCTAACAGTTCCTTATATTATTCTTCATTTATAGGTGGAATTTCTTTCTTGCCAGAAGCAGTTGGAGATGACACACACATGGCCCACTTGTATTTCTGTTTTGATCTACTTTTCTTGATAGGCTAAATGTCTACTGACAACCACAAAACATACTAAAATAAAGTGTTTTCGTGAAATATCTTTCTGTGTGACTGTGAAACACGCTGAAGGTTGGTCTCAGGGATTCACCAAGTTAGAAAATGTGAATTTATCTTCTAAGCATTCATCACAGTTCTTTCCCAAACAGCACTTTTATACATGTTTTTCAGTGGTGGACAGCTGATACTTTCAGGTGTGGAATGGGCCCTACTGCAGGAACAATAAGATATTCAGTCTACCTGAGCAGTTTACCGACATATGTGGACTGCCACCTTCCTGCCTGCTTTTGCTCCTCACTGAATAGCTAAAGCAGGCTGCTTAGGGTCATATCCAGTTACATTGTGACTGACTGTCTCTACAGATTGAGACTCCCGAACATTTTTTGACAACCTGTTGCAGTACTTGACCATCCTCACAATAGTGGAATTTATGTTTAATGGGAATTTCCTGCATCTCAGTCAGTGTCTACTGTGTCTTATTATTAAGCAGTCTAGTTCAGTTTTCTTTATACCCTCATGTCTGGTATTTATGTACATCAATAAGACCTCTGATCCTTCATCTGAGTAGTCATTTGCTAGTAGTCCAAACATTAGCTCTGATCATAAAGGCACACAACACCTTTCAATTCCTGTGATTTTTTATACTATAGATGAATATAATGTATCACAGTGTTCTAATCTTCAATATGTTTAACCATCTCAGAGTGAGGGAATAGCAGTTCTGATTTCAATATTGAAACAAAATTATGGTAATTCTTTTGAACTAATATTTATACAGTCAGAAAGAAAGCAAACAAACAAACAAACAAAACAAAAAAAAAAACCCCAAACTCTGATAACTTTGTCGTTTAGGTTTGTTTAGCGTTAATAGACACCAGTTCAAGGAATTTTAAGGACAACCAACTTTAAGTTTGAAAACCATTATTAATTATTATTTTCCTATTTTTATTTGATATCAAAGTCTAACTAAGTTGGTAAAAATGATTAATAATAATTTTCTTCACAAACAGCAGTAATAATAATAATAGAAAAACTTAGTGCAAGAAGTGCACTTCTTATGCAAATTGTCAGTTCAAAAACTTAAGCCACAATGAATCCTTGGTATTAAGGAACGGAATATATTTTCAGTGAATTTGGCATTGATGTCTGATGGACAAGATTGATGTCAGTATCAAACAGAAAGTTCTTGAAATAATATCAGCAAGTGAATTAGAATAACTGGGAATAAGGAGGCAGAAGTGAGTGGGTGAGGGACATTCCTCTGTGAACAGGATCTGCTGGATAAAAGGAAAAGTTTTAATGGATTTGACCATTAAAATTTAAAAAAAACAAACAAGCAAAGAACAAAAAAAAAAAAAACAAACAACAAAAACAAAAAACCAATATTTCTTTTCGCTTCACTCATTTTTTTTATTTCTTATTCCTGTAATACACGTGTCAGCTCCAAATCTTTATTCTCATATATCATATGTATCAGTTCACTGAAAATATATTCGAGATATCTAGTTTTCTACTGTATTCATCATTTTGAAGTACACTCCTGTAGTAACAGGCCAAACTGTCAGGAAACAACAGAAGATCAGAACATGACTTTCTAATGACAGATTATACAGATTATCTTTGGAATTTTTTTTCTTTAACGTGGCCTGCAGCCAGGACGTCTTCTCAAAGACTGAAGGTCTCAAAGGATGTGGAAATATCTCATTACATTTTCACCTGAGTAGTTCAACACAACTCTTTTTCTGTTCTTGACATTAGTCTGACAAGCCTTGGAGGAACATGATAAGAATGACCATAAAATGTGTTCATTTGTCACCAGAACTTTTTCTTCTAGAAAACTGGTAAAAAAAGCCCTTGTTTGACATATAGGAATCTATCATCCTCAATACACACAATAAAACCTTATACCGAGCCTTTTCTAGAGGGCTTCAGTGGTAAGAATCTAGAACTTCAATTTTTGACAAATCATCAGTCCAATCTTATTTAATTCCTCCATGGTCAGGGCTAATGAAATTATTTCAGTCAGCGATTGTAGCCGCTATTGTGATTTTGATCATTCAAAATCTAAAGAAAAGCTGAAAATTTGATAGCTAATTACAGATTTAATCTGTAATTTAATTTAATTATAGATTAATTCTATTCATTTGGTCACCCCCAAAAGAGAGATTCTGGCCAAAGAGAGAGACTTCTTTTCAGTTGCTGCTAACTTCAAAGGAATGCTATAGACTGTACAAACCTGACAGTCACTTTTTAACTGATTCCACCAGAGTAGGAAAGACTGTTAGTTCTCCTTGATCAGATTTCAACACAAATTGGTTTTATCAGGGTGAAGATAGAAACACAAAAATTCCTTCTTCATTACTATTCCAGTAACTAATGTTTGAATTTTGCTGTGAGGTGTTTTTCTCCTTTGTCTATTTATTTATTGAAGATTTATTCACTAGAGAGCATGTTATTAGTACATTAAGGCACTGCACAATTTTCTTCTCTGGAAGCTCTAGTTTTGTGCTAATGTTACTTCTGGAGAGACGGGGAAAAACTGAGATCTTGTAAATGTTTTTGAGTAGTAAGAAAGAGACTGTATTTCTTTAGAACTTCAGAAGATTATTCCTTGTGGCTCATATAATTTGTTTCATGTTTAAGGTAGGTGGGAATTTTAACTCAATTTTTCATTCACAATTAACTACTTCAAACAAAATTTGAGATACAAGTTTTGTTTTCTTTTTTGTAACATAGATGATATGTCATTTACAGGCAAGAATGTATCCATATAGTGTCACTAATCTTGAAAACAATTGAGTACATTAACTTGGTAAGAAAGATAAAATAAAAAGGTCTTAATCTATTCAGGCTGTGAAATGCCATGACAATAAACAAGGAAACAGCTTTATAACTGATCAGTCCTTTTAGATAAAAAAGTAAAATCTTACTTTTAAGGGAGTCTTGATTCCTATTCAGCCCTTTGCAGAAAATACATATTTAAGCAGAAACCCTCTACTTTCTGGACTCATTTCATAATTAATATATGGGCATACCTTACATATATTTAACCAGTTCTACAGAACTTTGTATGTTTCTCTTAACAACTTGGTTTGGCTTTTGTATTTTACTTTGTTCACTTGAACTGAATTAGAAAACATCATACTTAAGGAAGATAAAAATAGAGAATACCATCAGACTGAGAATGGAGTCTCATTTCAAGGGTTGAAACATGATGAAAGATTTATAAGATTTATTGGCTCTAAAAAACAACAGTTACTGTAGATGGAAATAGCCATTGCTCCTGTAATAAATTTTCAAGAAAAACAATCAGTTTCAAATTGGTCTTGGTGATTACTATTGACATTTTTACTACATATGGTTGTTAACAAACACTTCTGGATTACAAACTATTACAAATACGTGTTCATCTGAGAAACAGCAGTAAGCAAATCTCTGTTATTGTTCTTCATGTTGTAGTCACTTAATCATTAAAAACTTGTTACACTCTTCAATTTCAAATTGGATTAATTTTCTCAGAGGCAAGCAATATGTAATTAAAATATAACTGCTTAAAAATAATTCCAAGATTAATTCTGACTTTATACATTTTACATTACATGAAAACAGATGCTAAGTGGTATACTCATTGACATCTACAATCAATAGCTAATTACCTACAGTACATTCCAGCAATTCAGCATAGATGAGAACCTGAAGCATTTCTTTCTAAGGAAATCCCAAGGGGATATTCAATAATTTCTTGAAAATTACTCCTGTTAGTCATTTGCGTGGTTCTTCTTTAACATTTCTCCTTACTTTAACCTAGTAACATTTTTGTTGTTTTTTCTTGAAGTCTGTTGCATCTAACCTTGTGGTAAAGATCACAACTGGTTTCTCTAAAATCATTCTCTCTAAAATCATTCTCTCTTCTCCCCACCCCCCTTCCCCTCCCCCACCTGAGTGGTACGGTGCTGAGAATTAGGAGATAAAATGTAATCTGGGGTTGAGATAAGTAGTGTTTGATAGGAATAAAAAAGGGGAAAGAAAAATGTAAAGAGAAAAAAAAATACACAAAACAAGTGATAGTGCAGTTTCTCACCATGAGCTTGACTAATGCCCAACCAGCTCCTGAGCTTTGGCAGCACCCGAAGCCAATTCCCCTGAGTTTTATTGATAAGTATGATAAAACATGGAATGGGATATCACTTTGGCTAGTCCTGGTGTGTACCCTCCCAACTCATTGTGCACCTCTATCCTTGTTGTCAGGACAGCATGAGAAGCTGAAAACCCTTGACTCTATGTAAGCATGGTTCATCAACAATCAAAACATAGGTGTATTATGAACATTATCTTCCTTCTAAATTTAAAACACAGTATAATACCAGCAATTGCGGAAATATCAGCTTGTATTAGTTCTGAAATTCTGTTTTCTTCAGTGTCTGGTATGATGCAGTATTTTGATTCTAGGAGACAAATAATGCTGATAGTACACCAATGTTTATAGTTGCTGCTAAGCAATATTGTACTGAGCCAAGTATATTCTCAGCGAAGGGACTAAGGAGCTGGGAGGGAACAGAATCAGAACAGCTGACTTAAACTGCCCTAAGGGACATTTCTATTTCAAGGAGGAAGGGAGGGAGGGATTGGGGGAAAGGGAAGGGAAAAAGGGAAAAAGGAAAGGAAAGGAATGAAGAATGAAAAACTTTACCTTTGTTTCGGATATAGATAGATCTTCAGTTATAAGTACATTACATGCTGGCAAGAGCAAATCACAGTACCACTTCTCTCCTTTTCCTGAATTCCAATCAGATTTATTAAAATGCAGGCCTTTGACAGAGCCTCACAGTAGCTTTGCCAACGCGAAGTGTCCAGGAATGTAATTAATGAGCTCGTCTTATGCATTACCTTTTTGTTGTCCTGAACAACTCTGCTTTCTTTCTGGGCATCATAATCAAGATGTAATCCATCAGGGGGAGTCAGAATAGCAAACTTCTTGAACAGATATCATTATAATTTTCATGTGTTATCTGCTACTAGGAACCTCCAGCTTGAATGGCTTCAAAGGACCTCTCTAATATCTATGCACATTAGAGTTCAAAAATGTCACACACATACACACACATACACACACACACACACTGTAGTAGTAGAATTAGAGATCCAGATTTATTTACTCAGTTGGAAGTCAGTTGTTTCAAAATTTTTAAAAAGCCATATTAATTTTAATATTCACAAAGTTCTTCACTAGGCCATTTGACTGAGTTTGAGGCATGCATTTAATTGGGAAGTGGAACATTTTTTATGAACTGGTATAATTAGTTTGAGATTCCCTGAGGATTTTATTTATTACAGAACGCTGTGCTAGTAAAATATTCTGAAAGAATTAAACCTATAGGGAAAAAAGGCCTAAGGTAATTCTTATCCCTCTTTTTTTATGCATGCATTATATTTTTTTGAGAAGATTGGTTCATTCAGTGGTTTGGAATATCAGTGTGGAACAATAATAATCTTAAATGTTGTGCTGCTAGTAGAAAGGAGTAATAATTCTAGTTTGTTTTGTTGAGAAATCAAAAGTATTTTGAGGGTCTATCTCCAGTCTGGAATCTTCATCAAGCCTTCCTTTTTCTCTCATTTCCTCCATGGATAGAAAAAAACATTATTTCCACCTAAACTCTTAGAGTATCGTGTATCTTCATTTATGTAATAGGTATAATTTATTATGTTTCATGAAATATTTTAAATAATTTATTAAGTACTTTGAGGCTTCCACATAGTTAAAAAATATTATGATATGTCTTTATTGAAAAGTTGTAAAGAACTATCCTATTTAATATCTCTATTATTCGAGAACAGGCAGCAACTAATGGAGAGTCAAAAACAAAGGCATATTTTCCCCAGCATACATAATGCACTTTGGGATTCACTGCCAAATAAATTAAAAAGTTCAGATTATTAGATGAATTTATCAATTTGAATGTATATATATATATATATATATTTGATATGAATGAACATGCATATACGCAATTATATGCATGTGTTCAGATAGATGCACACATACATACAAGAGAAGTATCTAGTCTTGTGATTCTCAGTAAAGGTTTGGAACTCACAAGTATTCTCATGCTAAAGTTTTATTGACTCCATTTGTCGGTATCTTCTGACATAGCTACATAAACTGTGGTAAGCCAGTGTCTAAAACCTCTCCATAAAATATATATATTTGCCATCAGCATTTCTGTATGTACTTCAGAAAAATTATGTGTAGAACTAGGCAAGAAGAGATATTTTATATTGCCAGATCCACAAACAGGAATCTCATAGCTCACTCATTTTAAAATCTCAGGCTGGTATGGGGAAGAAAATTGAAACATTTTGTTTGATCAGATTCTAATTTCATCTGATCCCTCTGATCCCTGATTCCTTTCCCTTTCATGTCCATTTATTCCTTTTTTTTTTCTTCTAAATAGATAGAAGCCCACTATTATTTTCAAAAAGAAGGTAGTAGATTAAACTACTAAACAACTGATAATTGACAATATTATTAATTCATGAAATTATGTTCTTATTCTTTCAGAAGATTGACAGGATTTTAAAAATTCTTTGTCTCTTTGTAGTCCACTATTACTTTTTACTCAAATGGGAGACATAAATCATCTGCACATGTTCTAGAAAACAAAAAGAAATAAAAGCTATGGCCCAGGGGGATGAAGGTGTATGCGTCCTGACAGGGGGATGAAATAGAGCTTATGAAATGGAATGGAAGTATCTACAAGCACAGCAATAAGAATTCAGAGAAAAAAAATATTATCTAACATTACTTTTATTTTCCCACCCAATAAAACTGGCAGAAAAAGGACTGTGGTCCTGTTGTGGGACAGCGCTATCAATGTGTCATATGAAAAGTTGGAAAATATTAGGGTGTTATCAGCTTGTCTTTATTCTAATCTATGAATATCTCAACTAAACTAATATAGAACTGCTTGGTAATGATGGCACACAATGACAGAGTAATTTTGAGTGCTTATCATATTGCTGCTGAACATTAGTGTTATTTTTAATCTCAACATTAGCCTGAAATTATTTTTGGAAGAGTTTGGGAGTTTGAGCAAATTTACATGTTATATGACTATGTATGCACATTGCTTCATCTCTCTCAACTCACGAAAGTTCTGGGTTGAAATGTCCAGCTCACTACTTTAGTTTGATAATCCAGTCATAATAACCTTATGAATTCCAGTATTTCTTGAATTCTAAGGAAATCATAAAGAATCAAAAGTTCTGAATTTTCCTATTTAATAGTGTGCAATAAGTGTTGATATAAAAGACGAACTTTTTGGCTTGGTTTGTGTTTGGTTTTTTTTTTGTCTGTTTGTTTGTTTGCTTTAATATAATGTACAGTTTTAAAAACATGATAAGAAAAAGAATTCCAAAAGCTGTTTGTGCAGTTTCAGCATTAGATTTCACTAATATTTTATCTTCAAATTTCCTTCTTTGAAATAACCTGGATTTACCCTTCCATATGGCTGGTAGTGTCACTCATATCTTTAACTTCACTTTTATACCTTTTATCTTGAGCAGAATGCTATTTTGTAAGCACACAGAGGGTAAATTATGAGTCATTTGAGAGAGATCTCTCAGATGAGATATAAGGCATCATTCTCTACCCTTCAGTGTAAGAGGTTCACAGGATGACATATCAAATATTGCTGGAATTCAATAACAAGTAAAATCATTTGTCAGACTTTGGATCTGAAGTATAAAAGATGCAGGACCTCCAGTACATTTACAGAACTGCACTGTGTTTTGCTGAAGTAATAGAATGCATACATCTATTATTTATCCATCTTACACTGTTCTCCAGCTGAACAAATTTCCAATTAGCTGTTATCCAACCAAGTGTTGTAGTTAGATATTCAATCTCTTTTGCATACGTGCGCATGCTTTTTATATAAATATATTGACAAAAATTGTAGTATAAAAAATAAATGTTAGAAAATCAAATGCCATTTTACTTTTCCTGTTGCTGAAAAAAGAGTAGAAACACAAAAGGAGGGAAATATAGTACACTTAAGAAAGGTTGGAGAAGGTTCATACATGTTAATACAAAAAATTTAAAGTAGGTTATTATCAAAGTATCAGACACCATAGACAAGGTGTTTTTTTCTTTCCTCTTATGGTAAAATAAGCATAGGGAAAGATAGTTAAAGATAAAATTTTTTTTTAAAGCTGTCATCAGATCAAGACAGGCAGCAGTGCTTGAAAAACCACTCTGTAAGAGCCATCTCTTCTGAAATATGTGCAAAGGAATTCCGTGTTTCGGAGACCATTTTTAATAGGGATCCACAGAGAAAATTTTGTGCAATATAGAGAAACAAGCAGAAGAACTGAAACATGATTCAGAGGACTGTTCTTTGTCCTAGTCCTGTTTTGCAGCAAGATATATATTGACAGAGATCCATGTTGTTCAGCTTGCTTGCTACTCAGTGTGAGCATAACAACTTTTCTAAAAAAAAAAAAAAGTAAAAGAAAAAGGAAAATAAAAGTTTAATATCTTGAAATTTCTTTCTGTAGGGTTGCTGCTGCAGATCATGAATCTTGAAAGGCAAGTGAATAGTTAAACTCTCTAAATATCTAAGATGAAGCAGTCAAAGGGACAAGGCTGGACTCTTCTCAACGGTGCATGAGAATGTGCGTTAGAACACAGAGAGGTGGTGGAGTCTCCTTCTCTGAAGATTATCAAGACCCTCCTGGATTCCTACCTGTGCGACCTGGTCTAGTGAGCCTTCTTTGTCAGGGGAGTTGGACTAGATGATCTCTAGAGGTCCCTTTCAACCCCTACAATTCTGTGAAATGGTGTGATATATAATTGAATAATAGTGTAAGCAGTGCTTACACTAAATCAGACTTTTCAGTTTCTCACAGCTCCCTGACAGTGAAGAGGCTGTGAGTGCACAGGAACCTGCATGAGGACAGCTGACCCAAACTTGCCAAAGTAATGTTCAGTACCAGGAATGACTAACCTAAATCCCATGGGCCACATGCCACCTGATGCAGCTTGCAATGGGGCCCAGACCCAGCTAAGGACTCTGCCCCGTGGAGCATCCCAGCTCAGCCTGGTCCCAGGTATACCCAGCACTCACAACAACCACATATTAATGCATGATCAGACCTGTTTGAGCTGAACCCAGAGGATGGAAAGGGCACAGTGGAGTACCAAATTAACTTACAGAAAATAATGTTACACATTTTGATAAATAGGCTAAACACAGTGTTCTGAGCAGAAAAAAATATGCATCCATGCTTTCAATTTTGATAAAGAAATTTCAGAATATGTTTTAAGATTGGAAACAAACAAACAAACAACAAAAAACCCGAAAACATTGGTTTGTGTTTGCAAGTCCTTTTTCAGATGGCATAGATATATTACCTGCAAATTTTCAAAATGAAAGGTACAGAGTTGAAATCAGACATTCCACTCAAAAATCTGACCATGTCTGTTCAAGAAACTTTCATAAGCCCTCTTTTAGCAGAGACAATTATCCCTCGCTTCCTTATTCATGTCATTGCTTTTTGGCAGTGTAGACATTTTTGTAACACTGTCAAGGGAGAAGTACAAGAAGAGTAAAATTTCATCAAAAATCTCTGACAAACAACTTGAAACCACCATCACTGAACCAGTGATATTAAAAATTAAAATGTCTGGTTACTTGCAAATTAACTGTTATATAAATTACGTGGTCTACTCCATAACTAATGTTTTCTATTTTATGATGTTGGCTCGTGACGTCAGAGGTGAGTGTTGGTGATGTGACAATAGAAGTTGAGCTCTCCTACATACATTACACTACATGTTGCTGTTGTGTGACAGATGGCAGTAGAAGGATGACCGCACAAAATATCATCGATGGGAAAGTGCGTATGAAACAATGGTGTGAAATCATTCTATCTTTATGTCTTCAGCATTCATGTTCTTTAACACTTAATATGATGTTAGCTATTTAGCTCATTGTTTGCAGTGTAGAATAAATAATTAAAAAATAATAATTTACAGAACCAAAAGCCCACAAATCCTTGTAATCTTTGGATTACACTAGTTCTGATTACACTATTTTAAGCAATAAATAATTTGGTGTTTTTCATCAGTCATCGTCTTGGTTGTATGAATCATTAAATTCACAAGAACACTTGAATCTTAAACTCCTTATATTTTTATCATATATATAAAACATTACACATATCTGAAACACAAGTGATATCTATCATTTATAAACCAAAAATAACAACTCAGTCTGCAAACTGTTCTTGTCTAAGGCCTTCAGACCTTTCAGGATAAAGACAGCAACCTGCATAATGAAGGTTTCCCCCTGTACTCTGCCCATATGAGGCCCTGTCTGGAGTACTGCATCCAGGTTTCAGTCTCCCAGAACAAGAAAGATGGGATTCTGTTCAGATGGTTCCAGAAGAGAGCCATGAAAATGATCAGAGGGCTGGAGTACCTCTATTATGAAGAAAGCTTGAGGGACCTGTACTCATTTAGTGTGGAGAAGAAAAGTCTCTGGGGAAACTTCATGGTGGTCTTCCAGTATTTGAAGGGAGCACATAGCAGGAGGGGAACTAACTTTTTACACAGCCTAATAGCAAAAGAACAAGGAGGAATGGCTTCAAACTATAAGAGCAGATATTTAGGTTAGATATGAGGAAGAAACCCAGAATGTGGTGAGGCACTGGAACAGGTTATTCAGAGAGGTTGTGGATGCCCCATCCATGGAGGCATTCAAAGCCAGGTTGGATGGGATCGTTGGCAGCCTGACCACTAGGGTTTGCAGCCTGGACCATGGAAGGGATGTTGGAACAAGATGACCCTTAAGATCCCTTTGAACCTAAGCTATTCTATCATTCTAAAACAATTCTAAGAATTCAGTTTCCTATTAACTTACCTACCTCTACAGGTACCTGAGCAAGCATAATAAGCTTCTGTTTTCACATTGCTCACTACTGCTATACAACAGACTATGTAAGAATTATGAAGAGGCTCGTTCTTCAGGTTTGATGTTTGTGACTTTAGGTGAAGTTTTGGAAATTGACAAAGGTGATTAAGGCCACACTGTTTGCTAAGTAGGTACCACTTCAGAGGTCTGTGAAAAGTTTTGGCAAGGTGATCACTAGTTCTAGTTTCAGTTGAAAATAGATGTAGGAATTGAGTGATAAAATGTCAGGAAATTAAATTTTACATTTGTATTTGTATTGATGAAGCTAGAGAGTGGATACGATTACAATCTTAACAAAAAAAAAGAAGTATTTTTATTGTTTTATTTATTTTCAGTATATAGATATGGATGGCTATGTGGGGTAAGAATTGTTTTTGTATAGCAACAGGATTTTATGACACCAAAGAAGTATCTTGAAGCTCTGATATAAGATAGGTTTCTGCTAACGGAATAGAAGATCTGCATTTTGAAGTAACATCAGGAAATGTACTGGTACAAATGGATTCTGAGGTTTGAATAATAGCCAGAGGGCATGGTTAACTATGAGAGGTTATCCCAGCATATCATAATATCTAAAAAATAAAAAAAAACAGAGGGAGAATGGAGAGGGATTAAATGAACAGTAAGTAGGGGCAGAACATCTGCTAAGGGAATTAGAAATGCTGGATAGGTTGTAAACACTGGAGTCCTCTATCAGTGAGAAAACAGGGAAGGGGACTCGCATCGGGTGATGGGAAATATAAACTGCTGCATCTTTCCAGCATGTTGTGCCTAGCCCATAGGTCTTGAAAAAGCATAAAAAATTTTGTATCAAATTCCACCTGAGCCTGGATGATTGAACACAAGCATTTCTCACATGTATCTTTTTATTTATTAGAATATGGTAAGAGGAAAGTATTCTTAATCCGTAAATGCTAAACAAGGATAAAATGAGGAAGCACCTTGAGAATGGTTCAGTTCTGCGTGCTGGAACAATATGTCCTACCGCCTCTGGATTCTGTATGATAGTGTTTCAATAAAAACAGAACAAACAGTAAACAACAACAACCTGGCAATGGCAAAATACCCCCCATCACACACACACACAAAATATGCGATGATGCATTTTTGAAATAACTGTTCCTTCAGGACTTTATTGTTTGTGAGTTTTCACCCTAACTTAACCCTCATTTGCATTTCTGTGCAAACAAATCTTCAGTGACGGTGGTGCTGTCTAGGAACAACTCAGTATAATAATTTCTAGGTAGCTGACGCTGTAATTTTAAAACTCAACAATCAGACAAGTCTTAGATTTTCCCACCTGTCTTGCCTTTTGCAACAGTTTCTTTAAACGGATAACCAGCAATATTAGATGGCAAGACATGATCTTATAGTCACTTTAATGTGACATTGATGGCATTATTCATAGTGATGTTTCTCCGTGTGGCACAGCAAACAGTCAAGTTGAACAAAATCTTCCTAATTTTTATAACTTTCTGCTGTTCAAAGATCCTGCAGTCCAATTTTACAAGGTCCAGATTGAAAAGAAAGGAAGGAACCATTGCTTTTCCAACAGACCAAATGAGGGACTAGCCATTCAGATATTCAACTTGGGTATACGGTGACTTTAGTTAATATAAATTCCTATAGCTCCATCTACTTACCAAAATTTTCCTGATATATGTCATCTTCAGATGACATGTAATAACACTGACAGGTATGTACTTTCTAACAAATTTCATATAAATGATTTTTTGCAGTTAATGTTGACAATGAATGCGTAAGTACCATAAATAAGGGTATATGCAGACATATAGTAATAAGGAACAAGAAGGCATTCATTTTAAAGAAAAGATCTACACATTACATTCCTTGCATCTGTAAAATTGATATAATCATTGTATATTATATCTTATTTCTGTAGTGATTTTCATGAGATAGCTGAGATTCAATAGTATACAATAACAGTATATGAAGACTATTTTATTTTCTGCTTCTGCTCACTTTCTTGCCCTTCTTTTTAACTCAAGTCTCTTTTATATTCAGCTTGAATGCCTGCTTCTAATACTGTTCAAGAGCACAACAATTTACAGAGAATTGAAAAAGCAATTTTCTTCGGACAGCTAGCTATTCTCCCTAATTTTCACCTGCCAAACTCTTTTCTATGAATGTTGACTCAATCAGACAAAATTCAGGCTCTAAAGATGTTTGATTAGCTGGCTGGATTACCTTTAGCTACTCACTTTGCATGTAAACTGTCTACATATGCACCACTCTTTCCTTTCCACCAGCAAACCATAACACAAGTGAATGGCATTTTAAGTCACACATTTCCCCAGAGCTTCTCTGAGCAAGGTGAGTATGATCTCAGGCAATAAGCACATTTCATTTATGAGCTATCGAAAAGTTGTTTTCTCAGCTGAAATAAGAATATGCCAAGAGTAAACCCAAAAATATATTACTTATTATGTGCATTTTCTATTTCTTTTATTTTACTTCAATTATTTATAGCAGTTCATTTGAAATTGCTGCAACAAAAACTGGAGAAAGCCCATATATATTTTGTGTCTTATCATAAAAAAAGCTTTACAAGAAATGAAATATGCAATTTGTCATTTAGTTTAAACATTTTTGGTTTTATAGGCTTCTGGGTTTTGCCACTTATAGGCATCCTGAATATTTTTTTGTTATTTAGCTCTTATGATTTCAGTGGTATTCCTCAAAATAACAATAAAATATTCTTCATCAAATATTAGAATCAACGAGTAAAGACCTTTTTTCTTCAAGTATAAAGGGAAATAGAGGAACTTAATACTTGACCAAATTCTTATGGCACAAAGTTAGAAAAAAAATTGCCTGCTTACACTCTCAGCTGGGAATTAGTAGAACATTCTGAAAAGGATCTTATTTTTAATGTAAGCAAGCTCTTAATAGTGATGTATCTGATTTTTTTGTATACAAGCACAAAATAAAAGTTTTAGACCTTAGACAGTTTAAAACTTTGAAAGCTAAGTTGGTATCAGACTAAAGTAAACTGAAAATGGACTAAATAATATATAAACCTGATAGCTTAATAAATAAAAATTGAACGAAGTAAAGTTTATGGAACTCATGTTAAACTCAAAAGTAATTACGCTCTCAGTCTAGGAACTTCTTCAAGCCTTCAGAATAACAGCTAAATATTCATTTGAAAAATCAGTTTAGTAAAACTATTAAGCAACCATTCAAAGGATTGCTTTAATTCTCAAAAACATTTTTTTAAGTACTCAATATGTACGTGCTTATACTTCCTGCCTTCTGATGCCCTTGTGAGTAGCCACAATTTTTATCCTTGGAACTGACTGAAAGAAAAATAAATAGTACAGTGTGGCTGCCAGTAAATACCAACAGGAAGAACAAATTAAATTAAATTAAATTAATAAATAAAAGATGCAAACAGCAGCAAAAACAAAACTGAAACTCCATAGGGACATGCAGAGATTTTATGGAGCTGTAATATCTTACTGTGTACTTTGATCTTATAAATGGCATTTCTATAATGTGACAGAGAATAAGATTAATTGCAAAAATGTTGTGATGAAAAAAAACAAAGCCAACACACCCTAATATGCTAATTATAAATATAAAAGCTAAAGATCAGTATCTCTTGATATAGAATTTACAAATATCATTTGTCAAATCAGGTTAAGTGACTTAATACTAACCTTTGAATTTTGACACTAGTACTCATCTGTACTTAAATGGGTGACGATTTTCCAAAAGTTCTTGCATTTTAAAATGTAGCCAAAAGTCCTTTTTTTTTTTTTTTTTTTTTTTTCCTTTGAGATTGCTCTGCAAAGAAGTAATCGAGAACTTGAGAATAAGGAAAGTAATTCAGGACACTAGTACAGGCATTCTATTTTAACACCAGAATTCTGACTCATCACTGGTACACATTAAAATGAAAAAGTATAACTCCTGAAATAAAGTAAAACAGAAATTCTCCACACAGATAAGGGAAAATTGATTCAATAAACAATTAAATCATCAGTTCTTTTTTTGCAGGTACTTGGTTGATGAAATTCCTCTCACAAGCATTTTCTAAACTCCAGCTTTCTGACTGCCCTTTGCCCCTGTCATAGACTGAAGAGTCTAATCTGAAGAATAGAATTTCTCTAATTTACAAGTTAAATTTGTCAGATGCTACAACTTCTTCCACTTATTCCTAACTCCTAAATGAATCTCATATATTCTTATTTTCATTTAATTTATCATCAGTCATTTCTGGTATTTCAGATGAGAGTAATCCTTTTTCCTCTTTACTGCCACTTCTCCAAGGGGAATATGTTTGTTTGTTTGTTTGTTTTTCCAGATTTCTTTTGCTCTCTCTATTTATTTTCTACCCACAGGCTGTTTTCATTTCAGTTTCAAGCTGCCTGAAACACGAGAGAGTAAAAATAGTCATAGATTTACAGATGTTTTTTGACCTTGCATATATAATTAATATTTCCACAAGTTCTCTCAAAATGTTATAGTAGGCTCACCCTGAGATTAAATTTGCCATTTTATGGTTGCAATACACTGATAGGTCTCTGGCTCATTGCTGCCTAGTTATCTTTTCTGTCATCTCTCCATATGAACCTCATGGTCATCCAGTTTTACAGATAAATATATGTGTGACTTGTCCTTATTTTGTGTTTTCATTTCCAAATCTACAGAGCTCATGGTCATCCAGTTCCTTCTCTAAGAGTACGTGGCTCCTCCTTCCTGTTTAGGACTTCTAGTATAATGTCACGTTTTTTCTTTTTTTTTTTTCATCACTAAAAGTATTAAATAACATTTCATAAAACTCGTGCTTGAAAAAACAATCTCTCCCATCTTGGGCTATTGTTTTCCTCCTTTTAGTTCTCCTTTACATCCCATTATATTTCATTTCTCATGTAATTCCCATTTTCTCGAATATAGTTCTTTGAATGTTGTGTTAGCAGGTTTACTGAAGCCATGTGTATTAAATTTTCTTTATCATCATAATTAATGCTCATCGATTGGCTTGGATATCTGCAGATATTTATCTGTATAATACTGTGGGTCACTAAATTTAGAGTGACTACAACAAAATAGTGTTTTTATCTTAAAACACATATGTCCTTACTGCTCAAATCTAACTTTCAGATATAGTTTTAATCACTCTAAAAGAAATATTAAGAATTATAAATGATTTTAAAAATATGGGTACTGATGTCAAAACAAAAACTTAATAATACCAGTTTTCACTTGTTTTTCTGTGGAAGATTTTCTCCTGCAACGATGAAATTTATCTGAGACAACGGAGACTTTTCTACTGTCGAAATACTTGAAATGATGAAAGGGTACTGGTTAATTAATTTATCTTAAGAAAAAAAAGTAAAACATTCAACTTACCATACATTAATTTGTCAGTTTTTTTTCCTCTTCAATATTTATGACTTCTACTGGGATTTTTATTGATGTATTTATTTTCACAGGCTAATCCTATTTGTTATGTAAAAGTCTGATGTATGCTTTTCTGAAATGGTTTAAGAATTGCAGATAATTTATTCAAAGTCTGTAGAATCAATAAATTACAACAAATTTATAATATCGTGGGAGAAGCCTCTAAAACTGAAATTGAAAATAGATTTTTTTTATATAGGTAATAATTTAATTGTTAGAAAATTATTTTTTCAATAGATAGCACATTGCTGGATTGCTTAAAACATCTTTACATGCATCATTTTACAAAAACAAACAAGCAAACAAAATCCACAATAACCTCTTCCATCTTCTAAAATATCTAATAAATATAAAATTAATATGAATTAAGTTGAATGTGCAATTTTCATTCAATTTTGTAATCAAGAGTTGTATTGAGAAGTGAAGTATATAATCAGAAAGTAGCTGAGTCTGGATAATGGAAATAGAGTACAATCTGTCATTTCTCATCATCAGCCATTTCTGAATGCTTCTTCCTGTTGTGTATTTCTCTTCCACTCTTATTTAGTTTTCAGAATAAGACTCTTGCCTTGAAGATGCTGAACCAGTTGATACTTCTCATGGCAGAAGCCAGTAAGATATGTTCAGGCAGCTCCTGATAAGAGTCCTGCACCTAGGCCTGATTTGTACTATGCACAATAGGCAATTTAGAAGATAGACAGAAGGATAGTATCCAAAGTCTAATGTGTTATATAAGTAAATAAGATTTTTCTAGCATTCTCATCCTGGGAAACTGAACGTACTTCGCTTTTATTGATCTGTTTTAATTTCTAAAATAAAACAAAATTCTCGATTTTTTTTTCTTTTTTTCCTTCTCAATAGTATCATATTGATAGTAGTAAAATTCTATTAGAGGTCATATGTACATCTTTAAGAGCCTGGGGTGTGCAGCTGTAGGATGACCTGATTATAATGTCTATGAAAAAATAAGTAACGTTTTCATTGTTGTCACCTGATAATGTAATTGATATACATGGATTATGAAATTGGTCTTAGGGATTAACAGATTGTATAAAATGACAGCTTGGATTTATCTGTTTTGAAAAGATAACCTGTTCTTATTGACTTTTGAAAGAGTTGAACATTATGGCTCTAGAGCTTCACAGCAAAATGTAACAGAAATGAACATTAGGAACAGTATTATAACACTGAACACGTATCACCCTCTAGAGTCTTTTATTTTCTGTTCCAAACACTAAGATGCTTTAAGAGGCTTTGTTTTTGGTTTGTTTTGTTTTTAAATGTTTGTTAAAGACACCTAAATAGTTGATTAATTTTCTGTAAAGATATTTTAAATTACGTGGGAAAAATATGTAGCTTTTGATGTTTTGATGTTCATTTATAAATGTACTGAAGTATTAACTTCTAAAATCAATAATAATAAGGGCCTGTCCAAAGACTCATCAGTATGTCACAGAAACACTTGAGTAATTTAAAATTCTTAGTTGCTCCTTTAATTCAAAATCTTTAGGTTTCTATTACACTACTTCTGTTGTTATAAGCCAGAAATATTTATCACTGTAAGACTTTGATTGATGATCTCATAGTGATGACTGAGAGGTCTTCTGCTAATGTTCTGGACATACTGAAGCATGATTTTCTTGATCTTCATTAAGAAAATTAAAAAGATATTTTTTTAAATGTATCTTTGAAAGCAGTAATAGTGATGCAATATTAGTGTCCAAAATAATGACTTAATAGATCTAGAATATTTTCTCCAGTCTAAATTCACAATTCCATTTTTATATAGAGATGTATAACTTCTTTTGTGTAACCCAATACTGAATTACTCTAAATGTTTGATACCTATGCATTTCAGATACAGACCTCTAAGTGCTGATAGTGAATTACATTTTGAAAGGATACAAATCTGAGTCAGGATGAAAAGTTTTCATATTCAGAACACACAGATACAAGAGAAGACCTGGAAAAAAAAAGAAAGATTCATCAACTAGCATGCATTTACCTCTTAGGCAGTCTCAGAAACAGAGAGCTATTAAGCAACTCAGAATCAGAGGGCTGTTAAGCTACCCTAGGAGATAACTCAGGACAAATTTCAACTTTTACACATTTAGGAAGTGCCTGAAATTCAGGTAAATTTCTAATATGAATCAGATGAGTTCTTGGAGTTCTTGTATCCTTCTTTTAACTATAGTTATGAAACACTGAGATCCAAGTGTTTACATCAGAAAATTCTAAAGGCAGTTGTTTTTAAGACTTGCTCCACACAGTGTGAAAACTCTGTTCTCTTGATTTTATAGAATTCCCTCAAACTGGAAGAAGAGCACAAAAAATATGCATATATTTCTTACAGTGTAAATTCTCACTACTTAATTTTCCAACATTTCTAATGTTTATAGTAGTGCATTTTTCAGGGCTTACTTATTTTGGGGGAGATTGAAGAAATGTATTACAGAATGTTAGAGAAATCAACATTTGATTGTCATTTTGTATTTCCACAACCAAACAAGGATTTAGGCACACATGGAGTGGATGTGTAAAGAGTCTTTCATACATTTCAGATTTATTCTGAGTAATGACTTGGTCCAAGAACAAAAATAAGAAATATCAAGGGTAGAGATGTAAAGATAAGATACTAATTAAATAATTTATTCTGCTTTATTGTAAACAGTGATGGTGGACAGTGCTCTGGCATGTCATCAAATAAAGTGTCTTTGCCTTACATGTCATCTCAGCCTAAGCCTTACATGTCATCTCAGCCTAAGCATGTCTGCACTCCCTTAGCAAACTTTGTTTATTTAGGACATGATATGTAAACAACTGTTTTCGGTTTATGGATTTAGGGAGTAGGCTACTAATGTTTGATAACTTTAAGATGAAGCCCTAGATCTATCTATCCAATCTTTTTGGCTGCCAACACAAAAAGAAACATTGAAGGTGGAAGCAGGATTGAACCAGCTCATACAAAACTTGTTATGTCAAGAGTGAATAAAAAATCTTGTTTTCTGTCTTGTACTTGGAAATTAAATCAATTTTAATTGTCCATCAAAGGAAAATTTATAGAAGTACAACACTGCAACTCAATAGTTTTTGAAATCAACATGACTGATGTTTCAAAGGATGAAGTTTGCACCAACATTTACATTCTGAAAGACTGACCTTTTCCACCATCTTTGATTTTTTTTAATAGGTCTTTCTCTAAAACTTAGAATAGCTCCTCATTATTTTCAAAGCAATATGAACATTATACTGTTTCTTCCAGAATGATATAAACTGTAAATGAAAAATGAAACAGAAAACAGCAGAAATAAACCCACCATTCCTCAACCTCTCAGCTACACACAAAATATCTATTACAGTAAGTGGCACACAGAAAGGCATCTGCTTCTACAGGAAAGCCTCATTGAAAATATACAGCAAGTCAGATACATTTCATTTTTAGTAATTTAAAAATACATTCAGAAAGTACACCAGATCAATCAAACTGACTCTCTAAGTTAGAGTATTCAGGGAAGAATATATTCTTGGGTTCAAACCTTTATGAGATTATTTGACTGAGCTAACTTTCCGTCACCACTTGAATAGGGTATTTTCAAAGGTTGGAAAATAATAACATTAAAAATAAATAAAATTCTATAGATCCTTTTTTGGAGACCTGAATAAATGAATGATCTGGTCATCTGTGTTTTGCTGTTAGAATGGGAAAAGAGGTGGGATCAATGAGATAAAACCATATTATCTGCCATGATTATAATAGAGATTCATGTCCGGATCTCATAAAATAGCTGCATATTGTATTTTCTTCACCTGAGTAATTTTATGGTGACTTTTAAAAATATTTTCACCTAAGTAATCTCAGACACAGAAAATAACAGTACTGAATAATACTTAAATTACTATGATGTCACCAAAGAAATTATTTAAGATACACTTGCTGAGTTCTGTATATTCAAAAGAAAGTAATTTTGCTTGTTCTGATCTTGCAATTTAATTTCATTTAAAAAAAGATTCACAGAGACCATTGATAAAATATTCACAGAGGTTATTGGCAAAATCTTTTTTTAACTCAGTCATTTTACTAGGAATCCAGAATGCATGGAATAATGCATATTCTGGTTCAGACATAAAAAGGATGTGCTGTTCTTACCTTAAAGTAGATGAGAGAGTAACTGGAGAGTAAAAAGAGGAACATACAAATAATCCCATGTTTATTAAAAGGTAATGCAAATATTCTAAACATAATTTGTATAATATTAAGAAAAATATTTTTATCTTTTATATTCCATAGAGTTTTGTTGCTGTGGTTTAAGAAAAAAAAATGTTACTAAGTATAAACCAAAACATTTTTAGGCCAGGAATATAATCAGAAATACAGTAATATTGACAGTATTTTCATTCAGAAATCTCTGAAGTAAATAATTAACACTAAGAAAAAGAAGAATTATTCAAACATAGGCCATTAGATTACAAAGTACTGAGTTTCTGAGCATTTTGCAGGATTGCAATAGGTTATAGGCGGCCTTGTTTGATCAGGAGGTTTGGACCAGATAACTTACAGAAGTGCCTCCTAACTTCAAGTGTTCCATTAATCAAAATTAGCTAAATATGGCTATCCTTTTGCTCCTCCCTTAGATGAAATGGCTTTATGACTATCCACTGAGGGAGAATGCCATCAGATGTGGGTAAATATTTCGTTATATTCTAAGCAACATGATACTTGAAGATTTTACATTAGTAGTTCAGGAGGAGTAAATCAAATACTGCTGAAAAATAATTTGCAAAAAAAAGATTATACATAGATCGCTTTGAAAGTAATACTTCATATTTATTTCCACGGAACTATTGAAGATACAAAAAGCACAATAACAGTTTGATAGAGCAAATTCTCAGCTACTAAACTCTATTTTTTGACATATTCACTGCCATTAGTTAATTTGCATGGATGATCTGATGAAGATGCTCTTCACAGCTGTGCATGGCCATCTGGAACATGGCTTCTTGACACTGCGGAAATGCACCACCCACTACCTCACTGTGATTGCATTCAAAGTTTGGTCTCTATCAGTGAATATCAACAAGTGCAACTTTCTTTACATGGAGGAATTCCATGAATACTTCCGACTCATTAACACTTCCCTGTCAGATGTCATTTTGTCAGACTGCCTCTCTGCTGCATGGGAACAAAACTGAATAGAATATGGGTGGGAAGGTTCCAACTCTACTGCCATATTAACATCTGCCTCTGATATTATTGGCCAATATAACAGAATAGGAGGCATTACTTTTGGAGCTCCCATTGTACAGAAGAATTCAGAGAATTATGAACATTTCTCTCTAAATAATTCATTAATTTTTCTAGTCTATTTTGGCAAACATTTTGTCACCTTGCATTTCGTGGAACAAGTTGAAGACTATAGCAACTGTGCTAGCATACTCTCAACAATAGATGCTTTTTCCAATTATAAATTATTATCTTTATTGTAATCTCATGCTTAGGAGACTATCACAGTGAACTACGCTATTTCTGGCAAGACATGAGGCTGAACCACAACACAAATAGACTGTGATTTCACAATACACTCAAAGACTTTAGACATTTCTATTCCATTTTGTCATGGTTTTATGATTTTTTGCTACTGGTATTCCACATCATAACATCATGTAGTGCACTGGGAGTAAAAGAGTTAATGTGCCAATTCTGTGGATTGTTGGTATTTCCAGGTACCTTGTTCTCAGAAGAAAAGAACTAAATAGCCCAGAGGACTTTGCGTTTCCATTTTCCATTCAGAGAGAAAGATAAAACTGTTAGCATACCATGAGATGTCCTTTTTTTTGTATTTTCTGCTTATCTCATCAGTATGTGTGCTCCCTAGATGTCTTGCCTTTAGCATTAGAGTAAGGTCTCTGGGTTTTGGACACTCTCTTTCTCATTTTATTTATTAGCCTCAATTCCAACTATGTTGCATTATATTGCGTTATCTTGTATTCCTATATCTTATTTAGTAAATTAATTTTCCTTCTCAGATAATTGCTCCTGTTTTGTTTTTAGGCCCGTTTCCCTACCTTTCCCCTTTTCCCCTTTCCCTTTCCCCAGGGTGTGGGTCTGTGTGTCTTCCCACCTCATTAGTCAAGGAAGCGGGACAAACCAGCCCGTAAACTAAAGACACATTTTTATTAGAAACATTTAATATGTTTTGCTGAAAGTTTTATAACTAATTCTAAAACACCATAGCCTTGTTTTTTTCAAGATATGTGATACTTCAAGACAATAGCATTCTTTGTATTTGTTGAAGTTACTATGATACCTCATGTAATGTGCATTTAATATGTCCTTAATTAATCTAATCTGTACTGTTTCTGAGTGAAAACAACTGCTCTTGTGCCATCCTGAAACTTTCTATAAGTTTAACACATTTCACTTTCTCATGGGAAGGTCAATTTGACCTAAAAATAAGCATTTCATTTACATTTATATAGTCAATTCAAATCAGATTATTGCTAATGAAAAATTCAGAATTCAGTGAATAACAGGGAGAATAGAGATAAATAGGGAGAGATTTCTAATTGTCTTTGATTCTTTTTAACTAGAATGATATAACTCAAAACCTTTTTTCACTGCTATTATTAGTCTGTACTAACCTATTTTGATAGATTTAGACTCTACCATGTATAAAAAGGAGTCTAGATATGTGTCTAACTACTCATTCTGGTTTTGGAAGTACTTCCTGAATTTAAAGGGCATCTTCCCCACATTGTGGCTGGGGCACACCATTGTCCTCAAAATCTTTCCCTTGTAAAATAAGTAGAAGCTTGAGACCCTCAGCCATAAGTTGGTAGGGCCCTGTTTAGTCCAGAGGAGTTAAGAATTTAAATTGGGTGTTATGGAATTTAATAGGTAGGGTTCTGGCTCAAAATTACCTAGACAGATCATTAGGCTCCCATAAAAAGTCAATAAAAAGATGTTTGCACCTGGCTGGTTTCCAGTGTCTGATTCAAAATAGCTATGTTTTAACCATCTCTCTCCTTTAATTAGAGAAAGATTACTGACTCTTAAACATACTTTCATGAGGGACAAGCCAAGGAGAGAAGGCAGGGGACACATCTGACAGTCTTGGTTCACAGGAACATTTCTGTACACAGCCAGCAGTGGAGCTTCTGGAGCTTTGTATCACAGAACGTAAACCTTAATATTTTAGGTCTAGGGTAATGTAGAGTCTGAGTCTTCTTCCTTCTCAAAGGGAACATGATTCATGAAATGGAGTGTGTAATGAACAATACCTTTTGAACAACTCTTTTTGGATCTAGAACCTGTTGCAGAGAAGTGAAGATAGGAAGAAGTCAAGCAAAGGATGTGGTAGGAAATCAGCTATTTACCAGTATTATGAAAGAACATTTTATTAGGGTAAAAAAAAAAAAAAAAAAAAAAGTATGCTCTCTAGAGACTCTGGGTTACAATGATTATATTTACTGTTTCTGAGAGCTTTGACTCTTCTGCCTCACTCAAAATTATCCCATTCTTTTTTCCAAATTTCAAATTACGAAAAATCTTATTATACTACAGCACTTAACATCAAAGTGTAAGTAGAAATGATTATTACTAGTACAGGTATAATTTCTATACATTAAAATCTACTGGGATACTCTACTTGGAGATGTTGCTAGTAGATGTACTGAAATTCTCATCTTTATTAAGAGCCTTTTCCAAAATATAAAACCAAATTTTGCAATGTCATATTTGAACACAGAATTGAATAATCATAGAATCATTAAAGTTGGAAAAGATTTCTAAAACATCTAGGCCAACAGTCAATCACAGAATCTCAGGGGTTGGAAGGAAGCTCAAGAGATTGAGTACAACCCCCCTGTAAAGCATGTATCCTACAGCAAGTCACATAAGTAGGCATACAGACAGGTCTGTTATATTCCCATAGAAGAACACTCTACAATCCCTCTGGACAAGCTGTTCCAGTGTGCTGTGATCCTTACTGTAAAGAAGTTCTTCCACATGTTAGAATGGAACTTCCTATGTTCAGGTTTTGGACCATTACTCCTTGTCCTACTGCTATACACCACCAAGAGCCTGGCATCATCCATTTGTCTCCCACCTCCCTTTAGATATTTATAAACATTAATTAGATCCCTTCTCATTCTTCATTTCCCCAGGCAGAACAGAACGAGATTACTCAGCTTTTCTTTCACCATAGGCAACTCCTGCCTGACCAGCCTAGTGGATTTCTCTGGTGGCATACCCGCACCGGTGAACAAGAGAGGGGCCACTGATGTCATCTCTCTGAATTCAGTAAGGCCTTTGATATGGTCCCCCACAGCATCCTTCTCTTCAAATTGGAAAGATGTAGATTTGACCAATGAATTGTTCAGAGAAAAAGGGGCACGTTGAAATGTTGTACTCAGAGAGTGCTGGTCAGTGGCTTAATATCTGGATGGCGATCACTGTTAACGACAACATAACAGTTGTCCATGCTGATGCTATAGCTTTCAGTTAAATTGTGATCCTTTAAAATTAAAAATACAAATAATGATAATAATATTCCACTTAGACTCAAATTGTCTATCAAAACAAACAAAATAACTCTGTCTTTCATTATCTTTTTGATTACTCTTATTACTGATAACAGTATTGCTCATTTTCATTGTTATTAACAATATTACTTGGAGTAGATTTGTATCTTTTCTAAAGCATTTATTTTAGTAAGTCACTTTGATAGCACTATCACTAAAGAGGAGCACAGATCATTTCCCACAAGGCTTTTCCAGTTGTTGTTAATATTATTGTGTTTTTATGTCAGTTGGTTTAGTAAACTATCCTCTCTTTGGATGCTCATTTTATTCCTTATTTCTTACAAGGATTCAATTGAATATCAAGAAATAAAAGAAAAATAAACCAAAGATTTAACTATATGATGTTTACAAATTGGAAATGAACAGCAGAGACTGCATTGGATAACCTCTGAAATGGTTAATATTAACAAGATGTCCTGACATTCCTATTTGTAATTCATACATACAGAAAATAGTAATTAGGTTAACATCAGAATTCTCTAATCTATACACCCTCTAGTAATTCCTTCATTTATGATTACTTGTAACTTGTTTTTAAATAAGCCACCATTTCATTTCTTTTTACTTTAATGTATTTGACTACAAATTGCAGTCAATTTTCAAATGTGTACTTTCAGTACTTTTGTAGAGGAAATCTTCCTTACTACTGCCTGTACATTTGCCTTTATTGGCTGATTTCAGTATGCATTTTTACACAGTTCTAGTATTCTAGACTGTAAATCAATGTCAAAGTTATTTGCACATAGTAATTCAATCCTGATAACAGAATCTTTACTTATCACCTACCTATTACAGAAGTTCCTATTTCTTTCCCTCAAATGTGAAGCAACTAACACACAATTTGAACGTTCTCTTCCAAAGCTCCGTTTTTGTTGCTAGTTAGTAAAAAAAAAAAAAAAAAATTTGTTATACTGAAAATCATTTTCAAGGGCAAAAAGTCTGATTCTTTTACTACTTGAGAAGGTTACAGCTAGGTGTAGCTTCCACTAGAAAAAAACAATCCATCAAGCATGAAAACTGAACTCCTTATAGAAAACGTGATTTTTCACCTTGCCACAGTAAAAACATTGTACAAGATGGTCACGGCTACATAAATCTTCACTCATTGTGCTAAGGGAAATAACAACACAAAGTAATTCATCAGTACTTGAATATGCATCCATTTCTATATCAAAAATCTAACTACACTTTCTTAATTATATTTTGGCAATTATTTACCGTGCCATACAAACAACTATCTAATAAAAAATATTGATAAATTGTATATAGTAATCATACTTTGTAGCTCAATGCTTTTTGTCACGGCGTTATGATTTTTGTTATTGGTACTCCACATCATAACATCGTGTAGTGCAATGGGAGTTAAAGAGTCAATGCTCCAGCTCCATGGATCATCGAGAGTTTTGGGTATACCTGTCTCAGAAGAGAACTATATACCCCAAAGGACTTTGCGTTGCTTTGCATTTTTCTGTTTTCTGCTCAGAGGGAAAGATAAAAACAGTGTGTACATCTGATGAGTTAATTATCTGGCTGCTTTTTGAAAATCTGAATGCAAAATCTCCATGTATTTAAAAACTGTGAAATGCTTTACCAGAAAGGGATGAGAGCCTTACTTCAGGGACATCAGTACATTCTCAACCAATTTGTCACAGAAACAGCTGCAGCAGTCAAACATAAGGATTGCTTTGCAGCTCTTGAGACCTTTAATTCCTTCAGCCCATACATCATACTTTGAATTTATCACAATACTTTGTGATTATCAGTTAAGTTTAGATATAGAAGTTTAAGTGTACGTAAAGCTATTAGATGATCTTCTTAATTAAAAAAAAAAACCAAAAACAGTTATCATCTAAGATTAATTGAGTGATAATACTAAAGAAAACACTTTACAATACAGCAACTTGTTTTTCTTGCTCAGGAAAGTGACACTGCAATTGGATACTATATATTGCACATGCCATGGCTACACTGCATCTGTGCCTATCCTGTTGGCACAAATGACATTACTTCTAAGTTCATTCTACTAAATTGACTAGATTTCCTCTGACTATATGGAAGCTCAGAAATTGAAGATCAGAACACTTGCCTAAAGATATGTGCTTACTAGAGATGATGAGGGCCTTATATAGATTTTATAGCTCACCTCCTGTCTAAATAATGTCTTTGACAAGTTAACACACATAGAAATGAAGGTAGTCTTGAAATGATGTAATTGAATGAATTAATGAAGTTGTTTAACTGTGCAATATTGTTATATCCATCTTTTCTATTGTGAAGATCTCATGGTATTTATTCTGTATTTAAAGGATGACTATTCTTTAGTGTGTGCAGTCTTATATAATCAAATGAAGAAGCATAATGGTCTAGAAATGTACTAGCAAACAAGGAAACTTAATATTCCAAAAGAAAAGTAGAAAATAATTTGTTTTCTGAATAAAAAATTAATTCAGAATCACAGAACCACAGAATGACTGATGTTGGGAGGAATTTCAGGAACAACTCTAGTCCAATGCCTTACTCAAGCAGGGTCACTGGGAGCCAGTTGTCAAGGACCATGTCCAGATGTCTTTTCAAGATCCCTATGGAGGGAGACTTTTCTGGGCAAGCTATTCCACAGACCCATCACCCATAAATAATTGTTTCCTGCTGTTCAAAGGGGTAACTCTTATGTTTCAGTTTATACTACAGCCTCTTGTCCTGTAAGAAAATCTCTAAAAAGAGCCCATCTTTGACTTCTTTGCCTTCTCACTTTAAGTATTTTCATACAAACACCATGTTTAGTAATAGAATCAGAGAATGGCCTCGGTTGAAAAGGACCTCAAGGTCATCTAGGTTCAACCCCCATGCCACAGGCAGGGTTGACAACCACCAGAGCAGGCTGCCCAGTGCCTCATCCATCCTGGCCTTGAATGCCTCCAGGGATGGGGCATTCACAAACTCTCTAGGCAACCTATTCCAGTGTATCACCACTCTCTGAGTGAAAAAATTCCTCCTAATATCTAACTTAAATCTCCCCTGCCTTAGTTTAAAACTGTTATCCCTTTTCCTGTCACTATCAACTCATGTAAACAGTTGTTCCCCCTCCTGTTTATATGCTTCCTTCAAGTACTGGAAGACCACAATGAGGTCTCCCCAGAGCCTTCTCTTTTCCAGGCTAAACAAGCCCAGTTCCCTCAGCCTTTCCTGATCATTTCCTCTGATCATTTTAGTGGCCCTCCTCTGGACCCCTTCCAAGAACTCTGCATCTTTCTTGTGCTGGGGGTTCCAGGCATGGACAAAGTACTCCAGATGAGGCCTCACAAGAGCTAAGTAGAAGGGGACAATCACCTCCCTCTCCCTGCTGACCACCCATTTTTTAATGCAGCCAAGGAGATATTTGGCCTTCCAGGCTATATGCACACACTGTTGACTCATGTCCAGCTTCTCGTCCAACAGAACCTCCAAATCCTTTTCCTCAGGGCTGGTCACAAGGAGTTCTTCCCCCAGTCTGTATAAATACCTAGGATTGCCCTGGCCTAAGTGCAACACCTTGCACTTGGCCTTGTTGAATCTCATTAGGTTCACACAGGCCTAGGTCTCTGTGGATGGCTTCCCTGCCCCCCAGTGCATTGACTGGACCATTCAGCACGGTCATCAGCAAACTTGCTGAGGGTGCACTCTATTCCATCATCTATGCCATTGATGAAGATGCTGAAGAGTGCTGGTCCCAAGACTGATTCGTGGAGGACACCACTTGTGACTGGTCTCCATTCAGACACAGAACCACTGATCACAACACTTTGGCTGTGAAGAGCCAACCAGTTCTTAATCTATCAAACAGTCCATGTTTCAAATCCATACCTCTCCAATTTAGAGAGAAGAATGTGGTGAGGCCATGTCAAAGGCTTTGCAGAAGTCCAGGTAGATGATATCCATTGCCCCTCCCCTGTCACTCCATCAGAGAAGGCCACCAGATTGTTCAGTCAAGATGTGGTCTTGGTGAAGCCAAGCTGGCTGTCTCACATCAACTCTTTGTCTCATATGTGCCTTAACATAGTACCCAGGAGGATCTTTGCAGGCACAGAGGTGAGGTTCACAAGTCCGTAGTTCCCTGGGTCATTCTTTGTCCCTTTCTTAACAATGGGAGTAATATTTCCCTTTCTCCAGTCACCGGGGATTTCACCCAACAGCCATGATTTTTCAAATATGATGGAGAGCAGCTCAGCAACCACATCAGCCATCTCTCTCAGAACCCTGGGGTGCATATCATCTGGCCCCATGGACTCACATACATTCAATTTCATGAGGAGGTCTCAGACTTGTTTCACTGTTACAGTGGAATGGAATCCACGCCTCTCACCCACACCTACAGGATCAGGGTCCTCACAGACACGAGGAGCCTGGCCACCAGTGAAGACCAAGTCAAAGTGCTTATTGAGCACCTCAGCTTTATCCATGTCTGAGGAAGTCAGTTCTCCACTCTCATTAATCAGAACAGGGACACTCTCCTTGGTCTGTCTCTTCCTGCCTATATACCTGTAGAACCCCTTCTTGTAATTTTTCACATCCCTCACCAAGTTCAGCTCTATCTGTGCCTTGGCTTTCCTGTTCTTATCTCTGCATATGCAGACAACATCCCTGTATTCTTCTACTACACAACCCTGCTTCCACTTCCTGTACATCTCTCTTTTCCCTCAGCTTAAGGTGCAGGTCCTTGCTCATCCACGCCGGTCACCTGCCTCCTGTGCTTGATTTCTTCTTCTGGGGAATGGAGAGCCCTTGTGCTTGCAGAAGGGTGTCCCTAAAGAGCTGTCAGTTCTGTTTTGTCGCTATGCCCTCAAGGACAGTTTTCCAGGAGATCCCACCCAGTAGTTCCTCCAGCAGCCAGAATTTTGCTCTCCTAAAGTTCAGGGTCCTGACCTATTTTTTGCCAGGCCTGCATTCCTCCAGATCGGAAAGTCCATCAGGGCATTATCACTACAGCCCAGGCTGCCTCCAATCTTAATTCACTGTAATCATTATAGAAGCTTCTGAAGCTGGGTAAGCATGATTTTCTTTTTCCTATCTTCAACCCTGAATACCCATAGAATGACTGCATTTTACTCTTTGGTTACCTATTCTTGCTTCCTTCTTCTGCGTGCTTCCTTTTTGTGTTTGAAGTTGGCCAGGAACCCCTTAGATGGGTCGAGGAATCAGACAGTGCTTTCTAATCACAAACATTAATATTTTTTGAACATTCATTTTATCATAATTATGAAGTTGTTTAGTTCATTATTTCTCTGTCTCCCTCCTCTATTATTAGTGCAAAAATCCAATTCTATAAGCTGCTTGTCTTTCATCTAAAAATCAGACTTAAAAAAATCCAAAATATTTCTATAAGAAAGGCAAAGTAAGTATTTGTTCAGATCTTGATGTCTATGATTACAATATAGAGAGAATGCCATACAGTTACAGAGATGGTGGAGATTAGTCTTACACTGTTTCACATATAATATTTAATAGCTGTCAAATAGTTATGGCTCATATTCCATTACACTTTAAGCTACATTCGAGTCAGTAATCTGAAGGTGAAATATTTTGAGAAGAGTTTAGCAATATAAGAATTACAATTATTCAAACAATCTGTATTTTGGAAAAAAAAAAAAAAAAACAAAAATGGAAAAAGACAATTCAAGTGTCGATTACGTCTACTTTTTTCTAGGATAAATAAATAAATAAATAAATAGTCTCCAAAATTTGCTATTTACTTCCCCATTTCTTCTTGATAACATTTTATAATATTATGCGAAGAGTAATTAAGAGTATGCTGGTATGCACGAACTGCGTAAATTCAAGTGGTGTATTTTGTCATCTGTTGTTTGCTTTCAAACTTAAGACATTCTGTAATATAGGCTACTCTACAATCGCAAGAATAGCAGTAGAGATATAATCAGTGTAATAAGATACATATATAAAAACACTGCATTTAAGTCATAAAGCCAAGCACTTGAATATTAAACTAACTGAAGCCCAATATGTGAATGTATGCACTAAAATGCTCTTTAATTACAAAAATTCATTTTCATCATCACTGCTTTATTGAGTACACAGAATAAGAATCAGATATAATATTAAAATTATTCAGTATTATCCAGGCAAGTGCTGGCTCAAATTACTTGGATGACAAGGCCAAAAATAAGCATATTGTAGATATCTTAATCCATGCAGATGAATTCCACTGTCTGCATTTGGTTTGGCATAACGTGGGTTTTGCACTAGCCAGCATTCTTCTCAGCGTACACAATTCAATGTACAATTCAGAAAGTGCCAGAAAATTATTTCAGTATAAGACAAGTAAGTAATTTCTAGATTTCTTTTATTTTAATTAGACTTACCCGTAACTGCTAAATTCATATTTTAAATGAATGCCAACTTAATTTTGTGAAAGTACTTTAGTAACATTTCATTGTAGTGTTTTCATTAATACTAGCTATTCATGAAAATATAGCAGAGTATTAAAACACCCACTAAACTGTAATTTCTTGCCTTTGTAGTGTCTTTTAGCGCTCCAATTACCAGAACATTTCTACATAAAGCCATAGTACTTTCCTCTGAATCCTAGAGATAGCTTTTTTTTCCCCCACAGTGCTAATATAGTCTTTTTATTTTATTTTATTTTATTTTATTTTATTTTGTTTTGTTTTGTTTTGTTTTGTTTTGTTTTACTTTTTACACATTGGCTTGTACTGGCTGAATTAAAAAAAAAAAAAAACAAAACACCATATTTTCATTTTCTACTTCTGAGTAACTGGTACCTTACAAACTAGGTCAACTAACAAATTCCTTGCTCATCAATTCTACACCTTAATGTATTTGAATATGTGCGGGCAACATTGATGAAATGGCTGTTGTGAATGTGCTCTAGACCAATGACAATTAAATACAAGATACTCCACTGGCCCTTAATATGGTTCTAAACATAGACAGACAAAGAGGACAGGCATGCCTGAGCATCTCTTAGTCAACAGCATTCATCCTTTGGTAACATGTCATCATCAAAAGCTCAACAATACAAGTAGAAATGTACTTCAAAATGTAAATAGAGATATATAGATATCCAGAAATTCAGATAGACTTGTATGATGACCCTAGAATAAAAATGCTTCATAAAGAAAGTAGATAATATTAATATATGTACACATATTTGTTGTTTTTTTTTTATCAGTTCTTGAAGATGCACACAACCAAATCTTACAGCATATGAGATTACTGAATATTTTATAATAATGATTTTATATTCATATTTAAATCAAAGAATCAGGAATCCTTAGAGCTGGAAGGGACGTCTGAAGGCCACCTAGTCCAACTTCCCTGCCATCAACAGGGACAATGCAGCTCGGTCAGGTTGCCTTATCCAGCCTCACCTTGAAAGTGTCCAGGGATGGAGCAACAACCACAATACTAGGCAACCTGTTCTGCTGCTTCATCATCATCACTGTAAAATTTTTTTCCTTATGTCTAATCTAAATCTACCCTCTTCAAGCTTGAAGCCATTTCTCCTTGTTCTATCACCACAGACCCTGCTAAAATGTCTGTCATCTTCTTTCCTGTAGCCCTGCTTTAGAAACTGAAAAGCCGCTATCAGATCATTTTGGAGCCTTCTCCTCCCCAGGCTGAAGAGCCCCTGTTCTCTCAGCCTGTCCTCACAGGAGAGGTGTTCCACGCTGCAGATAATTTTTGTGGCCCTTTTCTGGATGTGCTCCAACAGGTCTATAACTCTTCTGTACTGAGGAATCCACATCTGGATGCACTACTCCAGGAGAGGCCTCACCAGTGCAAAGTAGACGGGAAGGATCACCTCCCTTGACCTGCTGGCCACGCTTCTTTTGATGCAGCCTAGGATGCAATTGGCTTTCTGGGCTCTGAGGGCACACTGTTGGCTCTTGTGGATTTTCAGGTTCCTCAGGTGGTCACAAACCTGATCTTCACCTACACTGGGAAGGATGCTGCTTCCCCAGTCTTGTCCTACCAAAGCAAAAGTCTGAGGGCTGTGTGGTGAGCAGTTATCAGGAAAGAAGAATAAAATTAATTGATAGAAAACGAATTCATATGTTTAAGCTATGTCATGGACAAGCACAAACTCTATCTTCTTGTTGTTCATGGCAGCCAAAACTCATGTAAGTATACTGATGCTTTGTCAGAATTTCTCTAAGACTTATTGGAAGCTTGGTTATATTTGTTGTGATTTAACCCAAAAAGTAACAATCCTGGAGTGTAATTCACATACGTGTCTTTGTGCGTGATCCAAACTACTTCATACCTACTCAACATAAACCATAGAACTACATAGGTGGATTGTAGTTGAATTATGTATTGGCAGTTTTTTCTATTAAGAATTTAACAGCTACTTCTGACTTCTTCATTTAGACATCAGTATCCCAGGTAGATGAATAGGCTATTCAATAAATTTAGGTTCTGTTCTCAACTTAGTCTCAACAGCATATAATTTGAAGTATGTGAATTCTTCAACAACAACAAAAAATGTAGTCTGTGCTGATGTCCATCCTGTCTTCAGTAAACTACAGAGGTAGCATACAAGTTAGTCTATTCAAAAATACCTCAGGTATTCATTATATTGTTGTCTCTCGCTGCATACACATGTGTGTTTATGTTAATGTTTGTGTATTCTTGTTACTCCGAATGAAGTTATTAGCTTAATAGCTAAATAAAGTTAAAGATTAGCCTGAGGTGATGTAACCAATGAAGCCTTGATTAGTTCATACAAACCATCTCATTTAAAAAATAAATAATGAGCACCACTGCACCTTGCAGGGAGCATCTATGCAGAAAAGACCTGCTGTACTGCAGGTGGAGCCTGCAGAAGAACTTCTGCAATGGACAATAGAATTGCTACTGATGTCATCTATCTGGATTTCAGTAAGGCCTTTGACATGGTCTCCTGCAACATCCTTCACTCCAAATTGCAAATATATTGATCTGAATGGTAGACTATTCAATGAACAAGGAACAGGTTGCAAGATTCTACCCAGAGAATGGTAGCCAATGGCTCAGTGTCTGGACAGAGATAAGTGATGAATGGTGTCTTTCAGGGGTTTGTACAGGTGCTCTTTAATCTCTTCATCAATGACATCAACAATGGCATCAAGTTTGTGGATGACACCAAGCTGGTGGGGGCAGTCTACACACACAAGGAACAGGATACCATCCAGAGAGACCTAGACAGGCTCAAGTAGTGGGCCCAAGTGTACCTGATGAGGTGAATAAATCCAAGTGCAAGGTCTTGCATCTGGGTCATGGCTACCTCCAGAATCAGTACAATCTGGGACAGAACACAGTCCTGCTGAAAAGGGCTTAAGGGTACTGGTGGATGGCAAACTGGGCATGACTAAGATCTCACCTGGAGTGTTGTGTCCAGATGTGGAGTAATTAGTACAGGAGAGACAGGCTGTTGGAGTGCATCCAGAGGAGATTCCCAAAAATGATCCAAGGGATGGAACATCTCCCCTACGAGAACAAGCTGACAGAGCTGGGGCTATTCAGCATGGAGAAGAGAAAGGTCCCAGACAGCCTGATAGAGGCCTTTCAGTATCTACAGAGAGGCCGTAAGAAAGAAGGTGACAAACTCTTTAGTAGGGTCTGTGGTGACAGGACAAGGGGAGAAAACAGCGAAGATTTAGACTGGATATAAGGAAGAAATTTTTACAATAAATGCGGTGAGGTACTTGAACTGGTTGCTTGGAGAGGCGGTGGATGCTCATCCATGGAGACATTTAAGGTCAGGCTGGACAAGTCTCTGAGAAACCTGATGTAGCTATAGATGTCCCTGTTCATTGCATGGAAGCTGGACTAAATGACCTTTAAAGGTCCCAGCAAACTCAAACGATTCTGTGATCCTGTGATTCGAAGGCTAAGAACCAGCTGAGACATCTTGCACAGCGAGTAGTTGGAAGTCATACATCTGTGGTGCCCATCTGCACCAGATAAAGAAGCTGGAGTTTGGGCTGGTGGAACTGTGTGCATGTGCACGATGTATATTCTGCAAGGAGTGTGCAGTACAGCAGAAACCATAGAATACAGATTGCTATAGAGATGGTGTACTCATCCTGCTTAGAAAATGAATGCTATGACATTGAGGAGTGTGGTTCCGTCCTTGCAGCTAAATCATGCTATTTTTTTCCCTGACAAGTGAGATAAAAACAAAAAATACTACTCCATGAGCCTACAGAGATCTGAGAAGTGTGGTGAAGGTGTTTTGCTTGTCTGGAAAACAAAGAAATAAATATTTTTCTAAGAATTTGGATAACACTATTCATATACAACTGCCAGTGCCTTCTCATTATTTGATGGAAAACAACATACTGCAACAGCAGTATGAAAGACAAACCATGTTCTGGACAGCCATGAAGATTTTTGTGAACACTGTATGCTGACTCTTGTTTATTGCTGGCAAAAATGTATAGCAAGTGGTGATGACTACATTGAAAAATGAAGTTTTGCAGCTGAGAATTTTCTCTATCAAATAGCGCTTTTGTGCTCTTTGTAGTAGTTGTAGATTCCATGGAAATAAACAAGAGGCATTGCTTTTGGAGCAACCTCAATATACATAATTGATATTCCAATCAGCAGCATGATCCCTAAAACATGACTAAGATTTTTTTAGTATATTTATCAAATTTGTATTGTTTATGGATACTAGTAATTTTCATTATACCTTTTCATAATATTTGTTCATTTATTTTCAAAATCCTTCTTTATATACAGATATTTAATAACTGTACTAATCATGACAGCTGTATCTGTATTTTATTCTTACAGAACTGAAAGGAATGCTTACTCATTTGTGAATTTAGACATCTCAGGAATCTGTACTTCTAAACTATAATAGGTCTAATTTGGGATATAGCTGTCATTTGAATCCTTCCATGATGATGATACAAAGCAAGCAAATATTTTTATTTAAAACATCTGTATGTGTGTGTATGTGTATATGCATTTTTCTTCTGTGGTTTATGTAATCAAGCCTTCTATTTTTCTCAAGCTGGTCAGTTCCTTTGTTTTGTCTCTTAATTGTTTCCCCCATCTGGTGTTTACACCACTTGAGCATCAGTAATTTATGTGGAGATATAAGATCTACTAAAAATTACATTAGGAATCCAGAAGAAAAAACAACATATGGTTCAGTAATCTGTAAATAAACACTGAACAGCATTTTAAAATGCATTGTCTCTTTTTTTATTTTTTGTCATCAGGAAAAATATTTAAAAATCAACAGATTATAACAAGCTGTTATTAATAAACACACTTAAATTTATATTGCAACACAAAACATCCTCTATGTTAAAATTTCAAATTAATTTCCAGATACCTTCAGTTAAAACTGAGAAAGCACCAAAGAATTACCATACACAGTTTTCTATTTCATAACAGAATGCTTAAGATCAGCATTCTTATACAATATGTGGAAAAAATTTAGTATTAGTCTATATGAGTATATATTGATGTTATTGCATATAATGGCACCTGCAAATATACATGGTCTTTGGTTTCGGTGTGCTTACGGGTACAATAATATAGACACTATAATATAATCTGCCATAAGTAATTCAGCACTTTGAAAAGGAGATGCTGCCATTGTCAGGAAATGGACACAAGACCAGTTGGAAACAATAGCAGTTTAAAATTACTAGGTCATTACCTTCCAGTAAATGTTTATATTGCTTTTGCAGAGTATATGTGATGTCAATTAATTAACTGGTAGATAATGAACAGTTAATTAAATTGTACAACATCTAAAGTTCAAATGATGACATATTCCAGTATTTTTCTTACTTTTAAAATACCCCAAATAAATACTTAGATATCTAAGATAGTAATTTTGCAGTCAACATCTGAAAATTTTGGTGTTGAAACCTCTTTGACCTGTCTGCTCACTTTGTCAGCAATCATATAACTTCCTAACATACAGGAGATTTAATGTTTGCTAATTCTTTTCGCACTCATAAAGGAAAAGGGGAAGGAGAAGGAGAAGGAGAAGGAAAGAGAAAACGAAAAGAGGGAAGGAAAGAAAATGAAATGCCTTACTAATCATTTAGGAAGGACATTCAACCGTTTGTGAGCCCATGTGAATTTCTGATTCTTTTTATCACCATACTGTATGCCATAATGAATCACAATACAATTTAATTAATAAAGATTGAGGAGTCTCCTTTCTTTTCCATTTACCTTCTCAATGTCTTCAGTATTGACATGACAGAATATTTAAAGGGAGGATGAAAAGTCATAGCCAGTTTCATTATGTAGGAAGCAGTGTAATAGGGCACAGAAATGATGAAATGTCATCTGCCAGCATTAGTAAATGAAAAGTACAAATACTGGTATTCTGAGGTAGGGTATGGTGGGGGGGAAGTCTTGCACATCTATCTTCCTTTAGGGACATGGGGAAAAAACATTTGTATTCTCCAAATACACAGATGAATTATGAAAATTTTTTTGTTGTTTTTCCTTTCATGGAGTAAAGTAGTTAACCAGGGCTCTTTATCCTGCTTAAGTTACAAGGATCCAGTCTTACAGGAGTTAAAAATGAACGAGTATCTGTAAAACACTGAATGAATACTAACATGTAAAAGAAGGCAGTTTTCTTTGTTAAAAACTCTATGTGTTGCATACAGACTTCTGACTTGCAGAGCAAGAATGGTTTTATCATAAGACAAACACTAGACTTTCCAATAGAAAAATGTTTCTGCCAAATGGGTATTACAAATTCATTAAAAATGGTCACTTTTGGTCAATAAATATAGTCTCATTATATTAATTTTGCAGTTATTTCTATCTTACCTTTTTGTATTATAACTATCTTTGAATTACCTTTGAACAAAAAGTTATTTAAAACAACTTTTTTGTTCTGTGAAAATGAAATCTTTATCAATGTTTATATCAATAGTTTCAGAATATTTTTCAATTACATTTTACAATAAAAGATTTAACTGACATTGTCTCTAGGAATCAATATGGTTTGCAAATAAGAATTTTTCATCAAAATCCAACAACTTGGACAAGTCTCCCTGCAAGATTGTAACTGACCATTAGCAACTATTAAAGCAAATAAAAATCAGAAAAATGTGGGCTTGGTATTTTTTAGTTCTTTCTGTGACAAAATCATTTTCAGATCCCTTCAAGGAAGAATCCTTTAGTGAATAAAACAGCAATTCCTATTGAGATTATGGACTGGTGTTACTGGGAGCTTCCCCATCTTACCTAGATGAAGGTGCTTCCATAATGGCTGCTTATTTCCAATTCTTGAGACTGACATAATTATCAATGGCACTATATTTTTCACCGTTTCACAGAAGAGACTTGGGATTTCCATGGCTAAGTAGGAAACAAGACTCAAGAGTAGATTTACTATGTTTTTTGCTGCTGATAAGATCCATCCTCCTTGAGGGAAATGAGAGGGAGAAAGTACTTTCATTAAAATTTGCAGTAGCTTATGTGCCATTTTCAACAATACATTGTGCGAAGACAACCAATCATATTACTGCACCAGTCCTAACTCTGCAAATCATCTTCTCTCATTTCCATGCACAGCACAGAAATGTCCTGGCACAGAACAGGTGCAGGCCTCAGGTTGGATCCAGTTCAATTATCTCGAAAAAGGGTATTTGCTGCTTTTTTTAAAATAGGTTTGGTGATACAAGTACATTCTGGGAAGTACTTAGGCACAACAACTCTGGTCAGAGAAAAAGCAATTCCTTGCTTCTAGGCAGAACAATTAACCCTCTTGTTACAGAATGTTTAACTCTTTCCACACACTGCTTTTTTTTTTTTTTTTTTTTTTTTTTGATTTTTTTTCAAGTATTCTCCAAGAACAGTAAATAAAATAAAAATCAGGTCTTGTCATTAAAATGCACATGTAGACATGCAGGATGAAGTTCAATATTAGAAAAAGAGCCTTTAATTAGTCACATTGCATGTGCATGGGTAGAATCAGAAGATGACAGAAGTTGAACCTTTGAGCAGGGAGATTTTTACAACATCAGACTTTAAAAAAAAATGAATTAAGCTATCTCTGGAGCACAGATTTGCATTTCTGAATGAACCTTCAAGCAAGTTAGCTGATAACAAATGTGGAATGGAATTCAAGGTTCATTTCACAGGCTTTTCTAATACCTGAAAACTTTAATAGTTTATCTACTTACTACATTTAAGATATAAAGAATGGTTTATGTATTTTTGCATCTCACTAAAACAATTACGAACTTACTATTACAATCATATTAAATTAAAAAAATGCTGGGCAAAATTATGTCTTTTAAATGTTTAATTTTTCGCATTGGCACAAAATAAATGGAAAATTCATGAATAATCATAAATGCATATTTTGACAGAAAAATGACAGCTGCACTCATTTCAGAAGTCAAAATCACTACTACTGGTTCAAATCTGTCAAACTTTAGCTTTTTTCATGTTTTCAGTATTCTTAGCAGGCACATGAAAGTGTTGTGGAATTTGAGTACTATAATTTTCTTTACAGTTCTCTACAGTCACACATTTCTAAACTCTGCCTATCATTCCTCCCATTGTGCTACTGATGCCACTGATGTGCATAAAATTAATACGTATATTGTTTAGGCTCTTTTGTCACATCTATGGTCTTTCAGCGGTAGTTTCATGACTTCTTCTATCTTCAGAAAATGAATCTGCTTTGCAGAGATTGACACTAAAGAAAGAGGTCATACTCCATTTTCACCGTTCTTTTCCTTGAACGTGGCTCCACTGCATCCCTGGAGACACTCTTGTTATGTGAGGTACTGTCAAATAGAAAAGTGTTGTAACGGATTAGTGAAGTAATTTACTCCTATGATCAGACTGCACAAAGAAGAATGTTGATCTCCATGTAAAACAAAACCATAACCAAAACCAACTAGACAAACTAAACTAAACAAAACAAACAGAAGAAATCATTCAGATATACAAAGGAAAGAAATCTGAAAAGGTAGAAAGAAGAGCAAGGAGAGCCAGTGTTATTTTTTACTTGGAAAACAATCAGTTTGGCTGAGTTCTTGAAACCGTGTACACTCTCTTCACCATTTCTCCAATAAACCATCTACAATTGTTTCTTTACTTCTTTTCTTATCAAATGGCTTTCCTAAGTTTCTCAATTATTCACCATTTATAGAGTAGAAGAACATCTGACAGCAGTGTTTCACAAGCTTTTCTTTAAAGCACACAGTAGAGATTCATCCCTTCTAACTCTTTCCTTAGGGTTCCTTTTATGAATAACGAACACCTGATAAGATTAAGTGAATGGGGAGATATTGAACTCTCTAGGAAATGTCAGCTCAACTTCTGTGCTATCAAGAAGGATTGAGTTTGACCTATTCTTTTAACTGGTGTAATGCCCATTGAGTTACATTTAATCTTTTCTTTATGGAAAGTATACAAAAATCCCACTTGATCAAATACCCAATTTATGTACAGACATTCCCATTTTAAAGTTTTGTTAAGCATTTAAAGCTAGAAAATAGATTTTGTTAAATAAATAAATAATAACATAGCAAACATTTTTTATTAGGCTTATGTGACAAGATTTTGGTAGAGTGCTGCAAAACTGGTTTTTGTGAGCAAAGCCCGGAACTGCCCTATGTCAGAGCAGAACCCAGCAGTGTCCCATATCAGAGCAGAGCAGCTCCAGCTGGTCTGTAGTTCCCTGCAGTCCAGGAGAGGCCCATGGAGGATCAGGCCATCCCCCTGCAACCCACGAGGTAACACACAGGATCATGTATCCACAATTTAACAGAAAAAATCGTGTCCTGAAGTTTTTTGTTTGTTTTTTGTTTGTTTTTTTTTAATGGAGAAACTGTTTTAGAATTTGTCTAAAGGTCTGCATTTCCTAAAAGGGAAAGCAACAGCTTTAAACATGCTCTTCAGTTGAGAGAGTATACAATGAAATGTCACACTTACGTTCACTACAAGTACGAGTTAAATGTCCATTATTTTAATACTATCTGTATCTCATTTAATTGTGAACTAAGCCTCCACAGGAGTGGGAGCATGACACTTGATTAATTTTAGTCTATGTTCTTTCTGTTCATTGACTAAAGAAGGTATCTTGATCACATATATCGACAGCACAGATAAATACAATGGATTGTATAACTCAAGTCCATTGTTTTCCTTTACCTGCAGAGCTGAAGGCTAGAAAGTGATTACATTACCTAGGCTGATCTTCCCACATGTGCTTATGTTCATATTTCCACTATGATAAAAATTGCCAGGCTTACTCAGAAATTAGTGCTGATTCCTCTCTGCTCTATTTTAATTTAATTTAATTTATATTTTATTTTATTTTTGGTTTTGATTTGTTTTTGCTTTTTGCCTGCTTTTATTACTTTCTTCCTTTTTCTGTTCCTTCACTCTTTTCCTCTACCCTTTGCTGTGCATCAAGCCTAATACAAACTCTTTAAGGCATTATGTTTCCCAGTTCCTGCTTTTAAAACTTCTTTTCTCTGCTTGAAAATTCTTAAGCAATAAAATAAAATGTGCACAGTTTTTCTTATAATTCAGTTAAGCAGGTGGCAGGAAGAGGATTATTTTCTTTCCATAGGTACTGACATTTCAGCAGCAAGAAACCATCATATAATGGAAGGAGCTGCTAACACAGAATTTAAAGTTTATGAGAATCAGTGCATTTGTGAGTCACACACAGTTCATCCAAGAAATATTCTAAAGATATGAAGAGATGCAGGTGCAGAATAGTGGCTATCTTTAGAAACTGCCAGTATGAAAGAACATTTTAAATGATGATTTAACATGAAGACATGGGGAATCAAATAAACAGTTACTACTCATGATATGCAATAGTTATATATTATTTGACAGCTTCAGCATCCTAAAGCCATTTTTGTTTAGATTTTACGGTGTTTAAATACAGTTCAATATGCTTACAGATTTACTACATACTGAAATCTCATTTAAAAAATAAACAAACAAGCAAATAAATAAGTATGTAAGTAAATCTAGTCTTTAATATTAAGAAGTGAAAATGGTAACAATTTTCCACAAGTATGTTATAGAAACTCAATGTCTTTAACAATTTGGCTTTTTTCTTTAAGCACTCTAATAGTAGAAGAATATGCAATGGAAATGGTACAAAACAGTATATTTGGAAATGAGGAGTTGTTTCATCCTACTTTCTGATTCTCATTTTACAGTAATTCTTCCAAACTTAGGCTGCTAGAGATTTAGTCTGAGCAACTGATCTAAACTCTATCTATAAACAGGGGTGAGTATTCTTCCATAGGCAAACTATTCCATCTTAGCATGGATAACTAATGTAAACAGTTTGTAATACTCACTTGCATATGCTTGGAATTACATTTGGACAGGGTCTGTCTACTTTTTCTGACTGCCTAGAAGGCTAGTTCTCCACTAGACTTTTAGTCAGCTAGAACTCACTCAGATGAATTAAATTTCTCGTTTTCTCAATTTCTCAAGCACAATTTGTGCTTTCATAAACATAAAGGATTTAATTCAAGGTGCAAGCAGATGGTGAAGTTGGCTCAGGAGGCAGAAACCTGTTTTTGATCAAAAAGACTCCGAGTACTCTTTTTCTTGACGGTCTTATATCACTAAAATTAAGGTTCCTAGAAGGTATCTTTTAATTGCCTATGACTCAGAAATAGATATCTTTGTACATAATTAAACATAGAAATAAACAAACAGTCACAGAAAGTATGCTAGGCCAGATACCTGTGTAGATAACAGAGAGCTCCATAAGTTTTCATGGCAAAGAGTATGCCAGAGGCTATGCAGCATAAACCTGTACTCTAATTAGATTGTAGATCATAGAGCAGATTAAGTTTAAACAACAGTTTTGATTTAATTGAATTTAGAATCTTGCTTAGAGAACAAATAGCAGAAAAACTGCAGTTCAAACAGAAACTATGGTCTTGACTCAAACTACATACAAACATGCAGTGCATAATAAATAAATAAATGTTGCACTTTCATAGTGTCTTGTGGACATCTTAAAGTTTGATTATATTAATTCAACAATACATTTAGAGGATAATTACAAGGAAGTTCAAGAATTTAGAATTAAATGAAGAAACAATAATCCCGCAGAAAAGTAGATCTCCATAGAAATCTATTGTGTGTACTGAGCCACCATAGTCACCTCAAGTTCTACCTATTTCATAAGACCAGCAATGGCCTGAAGGTTAAATTATTACCAGATTTCTGCTAACTGTGCCATGTCTCTCAACTAGTATAAAAATGGAATATTGAGATTCTTGCACAGTTGCCACTATTTTATGTAAGCTAGTCATCACTGTAAAAAATTATAGAAGGAAGTAAATCTTGTGTTATGACAGATAAACTGGATGCTCAGGAGGTTGAATTATTGGTCAGCATCCTTAAAAAAAAAAAAAAAAAAAAGAAGACGAAGAAGAAAAAGGAGGTTAGGAGTACAACACCTACATTTTATTATATAGAAAGAAAAGTTAATACCTTTCAGTAGAGAACATATTTGCTAAAATACTATGAGAGTGTGCAAAATATTCCTTTGCAAGAAAGATCACATATAGTCATGCCCTGCACCACCTCATGCTACTGTATGTTTTGTTACAGTAGATTGTGGTATATGTTTTTACTGCCAAATAAATATATTTATCTTTTTAAATCAAGCCCTATCTAAATGGAATCAGAAACTGTATCACATAAATACAATTGCATGCACACATTTATATATCTCATAGTTAGAAAAGAAAAAGAAAGATAATTTTCCATTGTTTAAATAAATGTACATTTTTAAATGAAAGCAATCACATTTAATTTTAATAAATCTAGTGTTTTTATATTTAAAATTTGTGTGATAGAACCTTGTCTAAAGTCAAAGCTTTGACATGCTGAGAAATATTTTCATTTTATTCCTTTTGGCCAGTGCTTGAGATCAGGTTATCAGCCCATAAAAAAAGAAAGATTTCCATTGTGTCATGAATATTTTACATTTCTACCATCTATATTATTTTTTTGTTTTAGAGTTTTTAAAGTAATTTAATGCACAGTGTTAGTCACATACTTACTGACAGTCCATTTTTCTCTATAGATTCCATATAAGAAAGAACGATGTATGTGTTGTATAATTTCATCTTTTTCCATTTTTTTTCTTCCCCCAAGAATTACATTGAACACCTTTTATAATTTTGTGGTCAGCAAACATGCTAACAACTTTCAGCATGCTATTGCCAGTTTCTATTTTAAAGCAATTTTACCTCACCAAGTAATTTGCAAGCAATTTACTTGAGACAGGCAAACATAATCATTAACACTCTAAAGCCACTTTGACCTAGGTCAGACCTGGTAAAAACAGCTGCTTCTTAATAATATCCAATTTGCTTGTAAATTGTGTTCAGAGAAATTCATAAATCACAGGTTGCAATCAGGCCATGCCAAACCTCACTTTCAAATGATACCCCAATGGAGATTATTTGAAAGCATATTATATAACTGTCTGAAGGGTCAGGTGCTGCCAGCTGGAGCATTAAAAACTCATTTATACCCGTTTACAGCTAGATGCTGTCAAAGGCCCATGAGATAGGAAGCAGAAATATAATGCACTCATAATTTTTTTGAATCACCTTTGACTCACACTTTTCAAATGAAACAAGAAACTACTGTCTCTAAACCACACATAAACAGTCTAGGAGAGGAATTAAGGTGTCTAGTATTTAGTGACAGCTAAGGTGATCTGGAGGGTATCCTTGGCCTTGAGATGCAACTCCAGAAAGGCTGAGGTGCCATGTCTCATCAAACAGACCATGACTTGTCTTGGATGCCTTATACCAAATGAAATAACACTAGTTAATAAGATTTAGGCATGTCCATTATTTCTCCATTGTACCCTGCGAAAAATACGTGGTGCATATCTGGAATAGCATTCATGAGAAAAAAAATCTAGTTTTCCCTCTGCTCAATGAACTCATGGATCCCATTGAATTTCAAGTTTGGTTATGTGAATAACAGTACACATAAAAATGCATAGCAATTAGCATCAATCTGCTTCCTATCTTAGGTTAGGTACCTGAGGAAAAGCTGGAATAACCAACTATGTCATGAGATTAAATAACTTGTGTGTTCTCCCGTATGCTTATCCCCAAGAAAAATCATATCCTCGAGAGATGCTTAGAATAATTCCCTGTAACTATGCACTACATCTGGATTTGCCAACTAAGGTAGAAAGAGTCCTGCACTGTACAACTTTGCCAGCAACCTGTCAAGTGCATTTAACTCCATGGGAGAAGTATATAAGAACAAAACAAAAAACAATCTCCCTTTATACATATATCGTAAACATCTGACTTTAAACACACTCAAAACTGTTAAACTACAAAAGATTTCAGCTGTAAGGATTTAAATGTGAATGCAATGACTGATACTGATTTGCTCAGTATTAAACTGCATGTGAAGTCATACTTGGGGGCACATTCACAAAACTTTGAAATACGTTGCATTTCAGCATTATCCTGCAGTCTTTGTACAATTTGTCTTTTGGCCCTAGCCAGAAAACCCTCTTAACCTCAATGCCAGCAGAGTTTTAAAAAGCCAGTAGTCCTCAATTTTATTTCTGTTCACAATGGATACCAAACAAAGTGTTTAAACATTTTAAATCAATCTGCCTATCTGCTATTGAATTATCTTTTTTTAGAATAATCAGAAATTAAAAGAGAAGTATGAAAAGATGTTTGGCCTTCTTGAAATATACTTACTTTTATTCCATGCAACCTTTTAAAGGAAACCAATTGAATACAACAGATTTCACAGGAGTAGAGAGAGTTTGTTTGGTAAGTGTAGTGGTGCAGATCATTATACTAATTACAGTGTAATATAACAAGGTTAATTTCATGTTAGTAATTGACATATCCATTTTTAATGATGTGGGTTGTGTTTCCTACTTTTATCCTTTTCATAAATCAGAAGATAAGTGCTGTAGTTTATTATTCTTTTAATGTTAAATCTTACTTCTGGAAGTTCACCTATTTTTGAATTAAGAAGCCTTTACTGAGAATGTAAATTTAAAAATATTAAGTGTCTGGTCATTAAATTTATGTGAATGGTTAGGGTGCTGTGTCTCAATGCATTGTCATGTTATTCAGAAAATTAGACTCACAAGAACTAATAAACAGATAACTTGGGGCTGACTTTTAAACAAATACATAGGAATAATCTGTGATCTTATTCACTAGAACATAATATAAAGTATTTTTAAAAGCATAAACTTAAATTAGCTTCAGAAAAAAGCCAAGGTTACATAATGGATAAGAAGATGGTCACAAATTAATTCAGAACCCGCTACTGAGCTTTGAGGAATAAACAGTCTGGGGCAGATTATGATGTGCTTCGATTAACTAAATAAATGACTACATTATTTAAACTGTTTTGTTCTGTTTCTTCAAATCACTGTGAATTTTTCATCCTTTATTAAGAAAAAATAGTAATAAAATCAGTTTCCATCCAATTCACCTCTTCGTTTCATACCCACATATTATCATAGATAAAATAAGGCATCTAAATTAAAGCATCATATCTGGGCAACAAAGGCATAGTTAAAATGTCTCAAAGTTTTTGATGAATTCATCTCAGCTAGTGAAATTATTTATCTGATTAATTCACAATTAAAAGGACATAGGAAAAATATGAATGATCAAAACTGTAAGCTATAAAGACTGTAACATATCTGTCATATTTTTGAGTCTCAGATTTTGGGCATATGGTATGGCATCAGACATTAATAATGACACAGTTGACTGTTTTGTAAAAGCCTAAATTTACCCGATTCAGTCTGCACAAAAAAATTGGCAACTTGGTACCTGATAATAAGAAAATCTTATTACAACTATACATGTAGCAATCATTTTACTTTAGTTCTGGGCATTTTGTTATTTAATTATTATCAGAATAGATAAAATAATACAGTACTAAAAAATATTTAGCTGGCTATACTAACAGATATTTGAGGTAATATTTTCAAAAAAATGCAGCACATTTTTGTTTATATTTCATTAGCTGCATTTCATGGGTGCTGATACTGTCTCACATATATGTCATAAGTAGATTCTGTATGCTGATACTAATCTCTATATACAGGATAAGACTGGATAACAAATAAATAATTAAATATGTTGACCAGAATTGCAATTACAGTTTTTATTTCTTTACATGTACTGAATTTTACTGCATTCTGATTTACTAACTCTAAGTCATAAAACAGGTAAAAGATATGAAAAGTCATCCCACTAATTTATTTCTGATACCTTAAGCAAATAATGGCAATGTCAGTTAGATATTATTCCAATAAAATCCTTTCTAGTCCCTTCACTACTGCTACCTGCCCCTTTATTCTCTGAGACAAGAACTTAAAAGACTCAATTCTATTTTTATTTAATTGGTGAATATTATTTCCTAGAATAGAGATGCTATTTTTCAACTTGTTCAATTGCTATTTAATTACTATTAATTATTTAGTTGGAGGCCTGTACACCTGTTGGTGCTCCTCAGGGATGAGTGCTGGGTCTGGTCCTGTTCAACAACATCTTCAATGACCACAATGAAGGAATAGAGTCCCCCTAAGCAAGTCTGCTGATGATACAAAGCTGAGAGGAATGTCTGACATGCTGGAAGGCTGTGCTGCAACACAGCGAGACCTGGACAGGCTGGAGATTTGGGCATAAAGGAACCAGATGAGGTTTAACAAGCACAAGTGTAGAGTCTTGCACCTAGGCAGGAATAACTGCATGTACCGGTACAGGTTGGAGGATGAGCTGCTGGAGAGGAGCTCTGAGGTGAGGGACCCAGGTGTCCTGGTAGGTAACAGGTTGGCTATGAGCCAGCAGTGTGTCCTGGTGGCCAAGAAGGCCGATGGGATGCTGGGGTGCATTAAAAAGAATGTGGCCAGCAGGTCAAGGGATGTGATCCTCCTCTACTGGGGAGGCCTCACCTGGAGTATTGTGCTCAGTTCTGGGCTCCCCAGTAAAAATAACACAGGGGTCTCCTGGAAAGAGTCCAGCGGACAGCTACAAATATGACAAAGGGCGTGACAAACCTCCCTTATGAGTAAAGGCTGAGAGAACTGGGTCTGTTCAGCCTTGGGAAAATAAGTCTTTCTAACATTTTCTCAGTAGTACTGAGGGGTTTGTTTAAGCTCCACGAGAATACCAGACTATCTTTGGTAGCAGACTCTGCTAGTTTGTCAGAAGGAATGTTTGGACTGTAGTTCCTTACACTGGCAAAAGAGACTTGATTTGTCCTTGCAATGAACAAAAATGTTGGAGCTGTGTTGGAGCTATGTTGGACACCTTATTCTTGGCAAAGAAAAGAACAAGAGAATTTGGCAGTATTTGTTTTTCCTGGCATCTTAAAGTCATTCTGATGCCTGCAAATTGCAAGTTTCTGGGATCAGATTACGTTAGATAACTGTCCTTATTTTATGCTGGCAGTATATCTACAACTGTTGTCAGGCCCAGGCACTGAGTTCAGAGTCAAATTCTCCCTAGAGGAGAAAAACAAGGCAAAAAAAACCCACAAAACTGTTTTTCACCTCCCCCATTTCAGTTACATCAATTACTTCAATTACTTGAACAAAACTACAAAAAACTCAACAAAAAACTCAACAAAACTACAAAATGTTGAGATTCAGCATATGTTAATTAAAATTTAGAAAACACTAACAAATCAAAGCTTTTGTTCAAAACTGCATCCTGCCAAGACAAGAATTGTTTTTAATAGTAAAAGATAAAAAAATTACAACATAATATATACTACTTTTCTATTGCCTGCCTGTTCATATTGTTATATATATACCTATAAAATATAGGTGTATACATATATATCTATATAGGTATATATTATACAGGTATATATAGAACAATGTAAATAGACAGAAGTTCACAAAAATAATTAAAAAAACTAATAACAATATGGAGTTTCTGTTGTTTGTAGGCATCCTTTTTTTTTCCCCTCAGGTTTCCAGACAAACACCATAAATAAGAAAGATACACGCTGAAGGATCTGGCATAACAAATGAAAACAAAACAAAACAAAACAAAACAAAACAAAACAAAACAAAACAAAACCCCTACAAAATTACACCCATTGTCAACTGTGTTTAAAAGCAAGTTGAGTAACAGAATAATGAGAAATTTTAGAAGATAATGACCATTAATACTGAGGAAGGAACCTCGGCTTCAGAGTGCAGAATCAGCTCTCGTTACTCTCTTTCTCAAGCACTACAGTGGTCTGGAATGACACATCCCACTTTGTGCATATAACTGCTTTCCTTTGGAAGATGCAAATGGGTAGTTTACTGACCTGTGTGAAGGATAGTTCAGAACAGCTGCCTGCAGAAGAAAATTGAAGAAACTGAATCCCAAGGAGCCTGTAGAAGATGCATAATTGTAAGAGCATTTTCCTAATCCAAATTTGTCAGTGATTTAACATTTCTATCACAGTATAATTCACAAGAACCAGAGAAAGATGCATGTCACATCTAACAACCAGACTTTTTTAGTAACATGATCCTCTTCTGAGCATGATAAGCAGAACTTGCAGGGTCACTGATGTATACTTGATAATGCCTTGGCAGCAGCAAAAGCTGCTCTCGAAATCATTTTAACTTAAAATTGAGTTGGTCAAAGGAGAAAGACAGGCCATTGTATGAAAAGTCAGAGAGAGCAAGTGAAGAACCAGAGTCATCTTCCATACCTCCAGACACTGTTGCCACTGAAGCTTCTGTCACTCAAGTAGACTGAAGGGAGGATGGGTCAGTAAGGCAGTGGAGTGGAGAGAGCTGTCGGAAAGCACATGCTATTGCAACAACACCAGAGAAGGGCCTGAGACTCCCAGTATCAAAATGTATTGCTTCAGTTTTGATCAAATAGGGTTATTTTATGCACTTGAGAAATCTGTTTATAGATTTTAATCTGTTTTAATCTATCTTCAGAACTGCCACAGGACTTTTCCACATTACATCATTTTAGAAAATATTTTCTTACCATTTGCTTATTTAAAAAATTGTTTCTGTTGGCCCTAGACTTTCCTTGTATTAAACATAATTTCACCAGTTAATCTGATTTCCTTCTATTTGTTTACTTATTCATTAGTTTATTTATTCTTCTTTTGACGTGTTAACACCAATAAGAATGCCAGATTCCTGTTTTTATGATTAAAAAGCCCTACAAAAACCAGAATGATTTAATTCCTAAATTAGATATGTTTTTTACATTTATGTTTGTTTTTCATGCGTACTTCTTTCAGTAATCCCTTACTGCCACTTCTTCAGTGCTTCACAAAGCACTTCATCTGAATACAGTGCAGAGCGGCTGTCTTCATAGTTCTAAAATTCATACTTCACACTACAAACTACTTATTTATTTATATATTAATTTCTGGTTTACTTTTTTGTTACTGCTTCAAATAAATGGCTCTATTTGCTGGTGGAGAGATCCTGGAATTTTAAAAGACATAAAAAACAATTCTTCTCCTTTTAAGTGAAGATTGATAATCATTATCTTCTTTTTCAATTTTGTATTTTACTCATCCTTTGGCTTATCATTCTCCCCTGATACTTTCTTTTCTTGCTACATTCCTTAGTAATTTTGTATAGTAATTTTCCTGTGCAGCTCCAGGGACTTTCCCTGTGTGAGGCTTAGTATATTTGACATCACTTTAATCTTTAAAAATGCAGAGAAATTTGTTCAAAGGCCAGTCTTAGCAATGGAAAACAGAGGAAGGAAAGGGGAAAATAAAATCACAGGAAAAGAAAAATATAAATTTGCTCTTTTTCTGATATTGTTACTTCTTCCGGCAGATATGGTGGAGATGAAGGAATGATAATGTCATTTTTCTTTGTTAGTAAATTTTTCATACCCTCTGCTGCTCTTTATATTTCCTGTTCCATATCGTGATGTAGGGGTGGGAGGAATAAAGTAACATCTAACAGATCTGCCACTGAAATTGGCAATTGAAATAAAAGGAACTACTGCATGTTCCCTGCTGCTTTCACTCTACTTTATTCTTTAATACTGGGATCAAATTCAGTTCTGCTGGAGAAAAGGTTGTAATAAAAGAGTGTCTATTAAACTCTAATTGTCATTTTTGGAGGTCCTGGATGCCTCCGCTGTGCTTAGCATTGCATAGAAGTGCAATAAAATAAGGTTAGTGCCTCAAAATAAGGCTGCTACAGATTCAGCTGTATGATACAAGCGCAAGACAGACAAAGGCATATGAACCTATTGTAGTATATCTTCCCTTGTGCACAGTGCCTGAGTGTAATCAATTCTCAGCTGTTACCAGCACATGCTGCGCTCCTGACGATCATACAGAAGACTGGGATGTTTATGCTACATTGTCTTTGGTAACAGGCTGATGGTGGATTCACTGTGGTAGCAGAACAACTTCTTTGATAGCCCTGTAGTAGACTGACTTTGAAACTGGCTTCACCTTCATCTCCTGGGTAAATGTTCAATTATTCCAGTAAAGTGAGGTAGATGGATGTGTGTGGCAGCAGCAGATGGTTCTTCCATCTCTTCTCCTTTGGTGACCCAATATACTGCTACTCTCAAACAAAGGTAGGGACTGAGAAGGGAGAAAGGAACAGCATTTCCTGTTATCTGGCTGTGCAATAGCATTAACTCTGCAAGTCACATAATGTCTCAGCAAATTAGTTACTTAATTAGTCAATTAACCATTGGTACTGCTATGACGATTGGTGGGAGTTTTTTTACCTGAAGTTAGCTCATTCTCAGAATGATGATATGCTTTGGCTATTCAGCCCTACCGTGCTGCCAGCTTAGTTATTTTAGTGCCACATTTCATCACATAGGTAGACATATGTTTCAAGTTCTATCTTCCATATGAGGAGAAAAATTTTGTCTGATTATCTCTAGTGAAATTATCACACATTTTTTGCAGCTAAGATTTCTCCCAAGATGTTCAGATGATTTTGGACTGCTTTATAATGTGATTTTCTGGAACTGACATATTTTTAAGTGATGAATGATCTTCATGTTCTACATTTTTCAAGGACTCTTAAATGTTGACATTTGTTCTGGATCATAGCATAAGCTGAATAATTTGAAGTTTTATCTATGTTATTATTTTGGTTTGGAACTGCTGTTTGGTTTTGTCACCAATCCATCTGTGATTTTCAGTTACCACAGGTAGACTCAAATTACAGGCTTTTTTCTGTGAACGAGTTGGATTCCTTTTCAGGGGAAGCTGAGCAGTTTCCGTTCTTTGAGCTTCTCTTATGTCAGGTGCTCCATCATTTTCTTGTTTCTTTCTACTCTCTTCAGTTTGTATATGTCTTTCTTGCTCTCGGGAGCTCAGCACTGCGCTAGTGGTATATCTCATCAGGTCTGAGCAGAGAGGAAGGGCCACTTCTTATGATATACTACCAGTGTTCTTCCTGATGCATCCATAAAGGCTGTGTGTCTTCTTTGCCAGTTTAGAATGCTGACTCATATTCAACTGGTGCACCACGAGCCCTTGGTCCTTCTCTGCAGAGTTCCTTTCCAGCCAGCCAGCCACCTGTCTGTAATGAAGCAAGAGATGATATCTCCCCAGTGACAGCACTTGGCATTACCCTTCACAATCATTACTTTCCTTGTACAATTCCACATAATTAGCCATGTTTTCAAACAATTTTTTTACTGGATAGTATATAGTATCATCACTTTGTTTTCATCTTTACTTTAACCTTTCATAATTCTGTAAAATATAGAATATGTTACATTGATTAGTCAATATACAATGTCTGTACAGTGTTACCTAGACAGAAACTATCAATACCTATTGATTTAATTGTAAAACAGCTCTATGTCAGTGCATATCATTTTAATGGAATATGAATAAAAATATTTTATGTATTAAAAAAAAAAAAAGGAGTACAGTCTTTTTATTTATATGGAAATGTTTGTAAACTATGAAAATGGTAACCTATTTTTACCCACATTTTAGATTATATTTCCTATAATTATGTGTATTCCTTAGACTATATAGCATGGTTATCTCATTTAACCTTTATTTCACACTATCTTTAACATATATAAGCAATCTACAGTTTTACAGTGCATTGTTTACATGCTTGAGAACTAGAGAGAGTAGACTCACTACGATTTTCCATTTCCTTCTCTCCATATTTTGCATATTTTGATTACAGATGCTCCATAGTCTTTGTTTTCCCCACTGTTGGTTTTCTTTTGCTTTTTTGTTTTTTGGTTTTTTTTTTTTGGCCATCCTTCCTGAGAGCTATCTAGAGCTGCCTTTTTTTTTTTCCCTTAGGAAAATGTAGAACTGCTGGCAATGACTTCTCTTATCTTGACCTGGTGGCTGAGTGAATTCTGTGATGTGGCCTCGTGCCTTTCATCCCCACTCCTGCTGTGTGAGCAACGTTGAGCCTCAGCAACAGTTACTCCCCAGTCAGTTGCTTCTGTTCTCTCAGCAGAGTGAGGATAATTACTTCAGTGGGATTCTTTCAGCTCTGACTGAAGTCAAGGAGAGCTAATAGGATCCTGAATAACTCACAGCAGTGCAGCTTTGTTTCATGTGGGGTTAAATGTGACAAAGTTGGTTTGGTGTGATACCCATTTCAAACTACAGTGCTATGACCAAAGTCAACCTCCAGGATTGAATTCTCACTTTATTTGGACTGTATGTTTCCAGGCATGCATTTGTGCAGGCCAGTTCCATATAACAAATTATTTACCCAGGTATTTAGCAGAAGTCCATCATTATTTTGAAAATACTGGTGAAGAAGTAACTGGAGAATGTATGAATCAGATCCTCAGAGGATTAAAAAGATTCTGGACAAATCTGATTCAATGTGACATTATTTCCTTTTCAAAAGTGGAAATGACCCTTTCATTTTTCTATTTTTTTTTCTTTTTTTTAGTGCCCCTTAAAAATAAAATAATATAAAATAAAATAAAATAAATTTCTGCCTCTTCGTTTTTTGTATTTTTTTTTCTTTGAGGTTGAAACCATTTCCCCTTGTTCTATCACCACAAACCCTGCTAAAGAGTCAGTCCTCTTCTCTACTGTAGCTCCCCTTTAGATACTGAAAGGCCACTAGGTCATCTCGAAGCTTTCTCTTCTTGGAATAATGGTTATTATTGTTATTATTTTTTTCATTCAATCATTAAATTAAGAAAAAGTTTAACAAATTCTCCATGGACATATTAACAGATGTAAATACTATATATAAAAATATAAATGTTCATATAAACACATACTGTTTATATTGATGCAAATAGGCAAATATCTATTTGTGTACGTAAACAGGAAGCATCTCTAAAATCCACTAAAATCCACAGTTCTAAAGCTATCAATGAAATTGAATCAGCTAAGGATTAGATTGGTGAGATCAGGTATATACCACATTCTTTTCTAAATCTCACTAAAGCTGTAACCAGAATTCAAGCTGTCTACATTCAGCTTTGTAGGAGAAAAATAAAACACAGAGAATTATTTATTAGTGATAAAATATCTTGTATGGATCATAATCCAGAAATAAATACAATAAGACCTTCTAAAGCATCCGACTCCTGCATCAAAGTTCTCAACTACTATTTCTTCTCAAAAACATTGAAGTGTGATGTTGCTTTGTTCCCATCACTAGGAATGATCTCTGGATGTTGGCTCAGACTTACTTCACATATGATTAGAAAGTGCTTCAGCTTATCTAATCAAAGCAGACTGATTAACACACTGCATATGAAAGAGATGCAACAGCACTGAAGTGCTACTTTATTGTTAATATCTTTGTTGCCTTCTTACATTTCCCGTATTTTTTTGTAATTTTAGAAGACATAAATCACAAATTGTCTGCTGGATACCTGTGGGAAACATCCCTAACAGTGGATTTAGCAATTAAATAATTTATTTCTGTATATGATACAAGCAAACAAACAAACTAGATTACCATTGAAATCCTTCCCAATCCATGTATCTGTGATTATTTTCTTCTTAGGGGTTTCTTTCTTTTTTATTTTAAAAAGTGATTTTTTTTTAATTGTTCTTTTTTTTTTTTTTGTATATATTTCATCTTGATGAATTGCTAGGGGTGTTTTGTTTTGTTTTTGTTTTTATCCTACCCTTGCAGTTATTTTGAAGAGTTTTTTTCTTATCTACTTACATTAGTATTATTATTTTGATGGAATTTCTTTAGTTATCTAATTAGAGAGGTTATGTCAGTTTTATATTTGTTTGTTTTTCCAGTGGTTTAATTATTTCCATTCATATACTAATATTTGTTTTATTAATTTTTAATGTACTTTTTGTTTGATTTGGGTTTTTATTTACTTAAGTTTGGAAGCTAATCAATGGTGCTTATTTGTTATTTACATCATAGTACCAACATAATGTATATCATTATATTCTTAATCTTATTATTTCCCCCTGTTGACTTTCTCCTCAGTGTTATTCCTCTTTCTGACATATTTCACATGTCCATCACGTTAGTCACAGATATATCTTCCAAATGTGCTTATTTTACCTGGAACATGATTATTCATTGCTATGTCCACGTCTTTAATATTCTACAGCAAGCTATACTGGGATTGCACCTAACCACTCTAACCAAAAATTGCATTAGAATATTTCAGAGATCATTTCATTATTAAAACTGAATATATACATTGGCAACAATGCTCCTCCTTCTTTCATACTCTGCTAAATACATATCAATTGCTACACATATAAGGCAGTGATTTTTAACACGACAAAGTAGGGAAAGAGTACCACCTATTCTACTGCAGTGAATAGTAAGAAGAGATGACTGATCTAAATGACAGAAAGAATGAGTAGAAGAAACTTTTTATGTGAAATGATTTGAATTTTGGAGAATTAAGTTTCCTATTTTTTTTTTCTCTGTTTTCTTAATCTTTTTTCTTTTCCCCTTTTTCTTTACTTTGACTTTACATTGATTACATGATAAGGAATAGTTAGTATTTTTTCCCTGGATGTATATATATTTTTATTTTATTAGCTGGTTTTAAAAGTAGTTTAGAAGCATCTCTGTTTGCACCTTATTCTTAAACAGAGTTAAACTGTCTTTTAGGAATTATCAGTAAAATGAAACAGGGTTTGTTTTAAACTCCATTTTTGTTATTTGAGTTAATTCTCTTTACAGCAGCTTATATGATACCACGTGCACAAGCAGGTAAATGATCCAAACTTACCAAAGAGATGTTCCATGCCACATAAATATGGTCAGCTATAGAAAAGGAAAAGAGATTAGTTTCATTTTACTTAGGAACTGTTTGGGCACTGAATGTACCCATGGGAGATGGGGATTAATTAGCTTTGCATCTCTGTTTTTGCTTTTTTCTCTCTTCTTCCACTCTTCCTTCATTTATCAAACTTTTTTTTTTTTTTCCCTCTCAAACCACAAGTTTTCCTGGTTTTTGCTCTCCCTTTATTCTTCACCTGTCCAAATAAAGGTAGAGGTGAAAAGTAAGTGTGTGGACTGTGTGGTACTTAGATGTCTACCAGATGTCTACTGGGGATAGAGACATCTCTATATCTCTGTTTACAGAAATCTCTCTGCTTAAAGTTTGTCTTTGGCTGTCTCTGGGTTGTACTTGATATGTGAAGTGTTTGGAGGAGAGGCATTTATACTTACATTGTTAAATATCAGAACACATGTTTATTTTTCTCTGTTTTGAGTTTAGTAAATCTAAGATTTTTCCAGAATGTTGCATAATACATTAACTGTAGGCATTTGAAGATAGGTATAGTTACTTTTTCAAGGGAAATTCATTATCTTTATCTGGCAATATTTACATGTATCCTTGTAAGAGATTTTTTTTTTTTTTATGCCGTTGCCTCAAAGCTTGCTGAGGAAGGAGTCTAAGCAAGTCCTGGGCAAGGGTTGCGAAATCCTTTGTCTGAGGGACACAGATGGGTGGCCATGTCCTGGGCAATGATGTTGCAGCTCAATGGCCTGAGAACAGTCTTTTGTGTGGATTCATCTCGAGGGAGATAGTCATCTCAGGAGGAACTCACATGACACTTACCCAAGCCCCCAGGGATGTCACACAGGCAGGATAAAAGAGGTATCAACAACCATGAGGACAGGTGTTCTATCATGGGAACTCTCAGGAGCTGATGCTTGCATGCTGATGGACTCCATCATGGGACAGCTACCTGAGACCTGCTGCTTCCTCCTGCACCCTGCCACTTCTTCCTGGTAACTGCTTGCTGCCCAAGGCCGGCCATTGCTGCCGCTGCTCTCCCCTCCCTGTTCTTCTGCCTCGGACCACTGAACAGCGTGCAACGAGACTGCTGCTGGATTCTGGTGGTGTCTACCTCTGCTTTACGCAATTCTTGCTTCTTTCCCATCTTTTCTATTGACTGCCCCATTACCCTAATTGGTAATAGCGTCTGTCCTCCCCTTCACCATCTCCCTGATTAAGATTTGTAATAAACTGGTCAGACCAACATTTGAACAGTTGTTTCTTAATCTCACGCTGGGTATACATATATCAAAGAACCTCCTCTCCCTCCTATAAATTGGAGCGAGACAATTCTGTAACACACCTATTATACTTAAGACAACCAAGCAACTCTCAGAATATGAACAAAGCCAACACATATATTGAAATTCTGTAGGTTGTGTTTATGGCAGCTGCTTCTTCCAGCTGATGCGGAGACAGAGAGAGAAATAATGAAAATTTCTGATATGTTTTTCTAATCTCTTTTTTGGAGACTTCTAAAAATAATGTAAATGCCTGTGAATTCTGTAGTACTATGACCATATACTATTCCAACGAGCTTATCAAATCAGAGATTTTGTCACAGGTTACAAGGGATTCGCTGAACAGGACAGAAATGCAATCAAACCAACTGGTCAGTCTCAGACTGAAAAACATACAAAGCAAACTTTGAAGTGTATGAGCTGGCTGCAACGCTGTGATTGTTCTGCATTTTAATTGAGAAAAGTATTGATGTCAAAACCTATGGTGAATCTCCTTTGAGAAACATAATTTACTCACAGGTCACACAGACAGTAACCAATTTCTAGTGGATCTGTAAATAAAAAAGTCTTCAGTGAGCAACACAACTTAATTTGTTGTAGTCTTGGAAAAGGAAATCATGAGCCTGACTGCAAAATTTTTGACGTTTATGGCTTGCTACACAAGCTTTAATCATCGGTGGATTTGAAAATGTGATAGACGCGCTTATGTTGTAGAACTTTAATTTTTTTCCAATTGTTTCCACAGATATACATATAATGTAAGAGGCAGAGTAAAAAAGTGATATTTCTTCAAATAAGCGACTTTAGCAATTAAATATATGGTATATCCTATATATTTCTATTAAAAGGTGACTGTGTGAGTTATGTTGGTTTTTCCTACATGGAAAATGAAATTGTAGGAAATATTAAATTCTGGCCAAATGTTTTACCACTTCCTCATACTTTTTAAGAACTTTTTAGTTAAATATTTCTGATAGCAGTCTGCTTCAGAGAGTGATTTTAAAAAACACATGCTAATTATATATATATACTTACAATCTTTCCTAAGGATTCTATTTTGCCTGTTTCTCAGCTAATCCCTAGAAATTCCCTAAGAATATTTGTCACTTATAATCATCTTTTTGGGATGAACTTCAGACATTTTACCCTTCTCTCTCAAATAGATATGGCTTCTCATTAGAGAACAGAAATCCAAAGTATTATCCTGACTGAGGAAAAGCCTGATGTACTACAACTGTTCATATATTATAAAAAACAGAAGCATATGAATACTAAGTATCTACTAATCTATTCCATCTCATCCTAAGGAAAGGTTCTAATGAATGAAGAACTGAAGTTGTCTTGAAGAGAACAAGATTGTTTGCAAGAGAAGATGTTAGGGGATAGAACATACACTGCTGTCAAAAAGTACATTACATAGTTGTAACACAACCTGTTATTTTTCATAAATCAGTAATAAATGCAATGCAAAGAAAAATTTTCTTATATGCAGTGTTAAATTTTCCACACAAATGAGGAAAATAAAAAAATACTGCCTAGAGGAAGCGTAAGTTAATGCCAGGATCTTGAAGACCCAAGTACCAAAAGTGGGAAATAAGGAAATACTTACTATCTTTGAAACTGGAAGCATCAAAATTTTTTTCTAGATGTATGTGAAAGAAAAGTAAATTAAACAAAATCCTTGATTTTTTTAAAGGAGTTGGTAAGAACATCTGCCTATTAAGAGACTAAAATATACTTTTTTTTTTTAATCTAACTTTTCCAGAATCACTCAACTTATCTTTCTTAAAATCATAGCTTCACAACTCCAATTCCCCTCAAAGGAGTTGGGAAGCTTCTTTGGGAAGCCTGTGCCAATGCTAAATCACCACTACAGTGAAGAAATGCTTTCTGTTATTTAGATGAAACCTATTCTGTTCCTGTTTGTACTTACTGCCTATTGACCTTGTCACTGGGCACCACTGAAAAGAATGTGTTCTGTCTTCTTTGTGCCATTCCTTCAGGTATTTGTATTCATTGATGAGCTAAGTCACCAAATTCTCTGTCTTTCTTTACTGGAGGGATGCTTCAGTCCATTAATCATTTTTGTGTCCTCACATTTGATACAGGGGTCATGTGTGTACATGTGCTAAATGGCATCTTGGTTTTTACACATAATGGTTCCACCTGTGCTATGTTCTCACTATTATTATTATTTTGGGTTAATCTCGTCTGTAAAAATTTGCTGTTTTCTGTTTCCCAAGCACATATCAGAACCGTCTAGTAAAATAGAGCTGGACAGATGTAGTCAAGGTCCTATTATTCTCAGCAGTGTTTCTGGATAGCCTTCCCTCCATAAAAAGTCTCAAAGAGTATAAAAGCAACCCTTTACACTACTTTTGCAGCCACCCTTTCAGTTCCAGTTAAAAGTGGAACACTTTGAAAAGCATAATGAAAATATGTTCCAAGCTACATGATATAAGCTTAATTCCATGTTAATTATTCTTAAAGGAAACGGTTTTGTGCATTTACTTCTCTTTAAAGCAATTTCTGTTTAGTTAGAAATAGCTGTTACAGTAACCAAAATTCAGTCTGTTCAGTGTTCTGAACGGTGTTCTAAGGACTAAAGAAGGACTTCAAATGTAATTGCTTTCATAAAGACCACCCAATCTAGTAGATCCACAGTTCGGGGTGTGCATGGGGAGGGTGCAGCTGGTGAGGGCTGCATATTGCATTATCACTCCTCAGTAAGAATTCCACAGTAATCCTCCTCAAAGCAAGACTTAAACCCAGAATATTGTGCAGGCTCAACTCATTGTCCAAATGCAGAATCCAGGCAGATAAGTTAAATATTACAAGTCAGGCTAAAATTGATACGTTATAGTTCATGGAAAGCTCTGTCAAGGACTGTTTCTTTGGAATTTCACACCTGAAACAACCTAAATATAATACAGAAAATACTTTTATATACTAAAGAAAATGGTGATGTTGTAAACATTCAAAGGATTATACAAATATTAATTCTCATTCCACCAAATTTTATATCTGCACATTTCACTCTTACCTTTTTGTTATTTTATTTTTTAATTAATTTCCTGTAGTAAGTTACAATATTTAATCAAAATATATATCTTTTTAGGATCTGAAGGGGGAATATTGTATTAGACACCTGCAGGAAGACTGAGTTTTCTGGCCAAAATGATGTACTACTTTAAATTGATTATACCAAATTATGACTTGTAATGCACACTGTCTAGCTATCCAACACACGTCACTGGTAGGCAGCACAAGTAGAAAAGTCATCACTATTTTGTCAAAAGTACAAAATATGGCACCACACAAGCCTCTAGATAGAAAATTAACTCTATGCCAGCCAAAACCATGACAGAAGAATACCCAGTAAATCATTAGCAAATTTGTTCAAGAGTGAACTCCAAACCTGTCACATGCAGCAGATACGTAGTGGAGGTATAATAACTGCACCATAGTTCCAGCAAACCTGCAGCTGAGTTCAGTCTTTAAGAATCAGTACGCTCTGATTTCCATTATAACATAACTTGTAGCTTAGATTTTATCAGTTTATATGAAGAAAATAAGTCAGATCTATCAACACACATGTTGTCCTACAAAAATAGATAACATTCTTTTAAGCCTCCTCCACTCAGTCAGCATCTATCCAAAGTGTACTATCAGAAAAAAATTAATTGCAGATTAAAAGTAATGATAGGAAATAATACAGGTGTAATTCATACATATATTGAGATATTTTTCCTTTATGCCTGAGATCAAATAATCTAATTGCCATCAAAACAAAGACTGCAATATTTAAATAATTCTCCTTAACCTCATCTTCTCTGAAGTGAAAATATCTAATTAATATTTTAGGATTTTGCTAGTACCTGGCAGCTTATTTTACCATTCATTCAAGTAATTCTCCTCTCCCCTTTGTTCTTTGTTTCTGTTCTTTCCCTCATTGTTTTTCACCTCTTCTTGTGTCTCATTTAACTCATTTGATTTATGGTGTCTTCTGTAGGGGAAGAGACATTAAACCCAAAGAAGGAACTGTGTGCTTGCAAAGTAATTTTAAATGTATGTTTACAGAAAGAAACTGCAAAGATGAAGTGCTTTTCTCCCCAGAAACATAGTACCTCAGTCATGCTTGAGGACATTTAAAAAGAAAAAGATGGCAAAAACTGGAAAGCTATTTGGAGGAAAATTCGCGTCAGGAAGACAGTTCTCTTGTAATTCATATCTTTGAGGAGACCAAATAAATCCAACAATCCACAGAATAGCAGTGGATATTTCAGGATAGCAGTGCTGTAGTCACCCACAGTACAGGCTGGTTAAAAAAAATTATACGTACAAAGGGCTCTTAAATAATCTAGATATTTGCATTAATCTTACAGTAAAGAATGTGCTAAGGATAACCTGGTACTTAAAATAGAAAGTGAAAGATAAAAAAAAAAGAAATTATGCATTTAACTTAACAGTAATGAAGTTCAAATCACATTTATAGTAATGTTTTTTCATAGGTATTATACAAGGTAAAATGTCATAACATAAACTCTCAACTGAATTACTTCCTACATCAAATGTATGTCAATTCTCCAGTTACCATTTACCTTAATACAGAGTTTTCCTAGGCACTTAAAAATTAATAACAAATATTATGACGGCTTCTCTATTTCCTTGTGTTTTTCAGAGGGTCTATGGAACAGGTGACAAGAAGAATAGCTTGTGATGTTTGTTATTAAAAGAGTATGTATATATGCATATTTGAATTCATTGCTAAGATCTGCCTGTAGATGCTTCTAGAGGAATAATGAGACAGGAGTCCCCAGGCTGTGTCTCCGATGAGGAATACTTCTCCAGTCAAGAGCAACAATTTGACTTCTCAGCCGTGCACATATCCTGTACCTCTCTGGCTGCTACACTGAAATCCAGGAGAAATCCCTCTGTTTTTATTTTTCAGCTGTCAAGATGATTAATTGTGAACCAGCGATTGTATCACACAGCTGGAGGCTGCTAATCCAGAACTAAAAAATCTTACATGTCCTACACTAGCTAAGGGCTAAAAGTTCTGAAAACTTTCTTTTAATTTCTTTTCATATTTTTATTAATATTTCCATTAGAAAACCAGCATGAATACTTAGAGGACAAACTTAATAAACTGTTGTAAAAACAGTCATAACAGACTGTTGTTTATAATGGGAATGTAGCATAAACTTTTTAATAGAACTCAAAAAATGGCCAGACCTAGGGTCAGTTCTAGTTCCTTAGGACTTCTTCCATCTGAGTCTTGAAAATCTCCAAAGATGTTAAGGATAAAGAGTTGAGATGTTCTTGTACTTCGTCACCTTCATGGTGAATAATATTAATAAATTAGTAAGTTAAGTTTTGCCTTTTATCCAGGTATATTATCTCTGATTTAAGATACAATGTTAGACTCTTGTTCTTCTACAATGAACCTCAGTGAATAGCCCAAATCTTTGTTCTTAATGACCTTCTTACGGATGCTGACGAACTGCTGCTTTGTGCTTCAGAATTTGCCCCTTCCTCAGACTGTATAAGCCCAGTTTCTTTACCCTCTCCTCATGGGGCAGAGTGTGAACTGTTAATCACTAGATTTTGAGCCAGATACTTCCAACAGTTTTTCATCTGTTTACTTACCAATTCAGACAGGAATTTCCAACCTTGGATATAAAGATTTATGTAAGAAACAAGACAAGGTAAACGACATCAACAGCTTTCCTTTTATTCATAGATCCAATCACTACATCACAGAAGTCAGTCAGCCTTGTCAGGTGTCTTATCTTTCATAAATCCATGATGACTCTTTCCAGCCATATTCCTTTCATAATTTTCTTAGGGACTGAAGAGAAGCCAATCAACATGTAGTTCTTCAGGATGAGCTCACGTTTTTCTGAAACTAAGCTTGCTGGTTTTATTTTTATGAAATCATTGAGAATTTCCTGTTTTTTGTAACCTTTCAAGCAGACAGAATTAAAAAAGAAAAGAAAAAAGAAAAAAAGAAAAGACTATATGACACCAGGAAGCTTTCTCTTTACCTTCAGATGCTTATTTGATTCACACATACTTGCACATTGCTCTCAAGGAAATTCCTTCAACTGCCCAGACAATTTTTTACCATTATGCCTTCTTGTCAGAAAGTGAAGATCATCTCACTACAGCCGCTGCATTTCTGACAATTTTTTTCGTATAATTTTATATAGTTCTTGCCTTCTGAACTACATCTGGAGCCTTTTCAGAGTGAAAATGTGGGTAAAACTGAACAAATTAAATTGCACTAAATAGCAACGAGTCAAATTATTTTTTTTTATATCCACAATGTGTATTATAAAGCAGAATCCCATAGTACTGAAATCAGTGAAGTTTCAAAGCGAGTTGAGTCATACATAGCCATTTTCAACTGAGCTTTTATGTAGCATTATGAATTCACCTAAATTTATTTTAGATTACATCTAACAGCATTTAATACCTCAAACTAAATTCTACTATTTACACAGAGAATGAGGGGAGACAGTATAAATAGAACACTGGAACAGGCAACACTGTGAGTAAAAGAGACACAATCATTTCACTCTGGTATTATATTTGCCAAACATTCTTGATCCTTTCTATGGAAATTATACAGATAATAACATGAATAATTTTTTGAATAAAAATTGTTATGTCTTAGGTAGTGCTTCTATCCCCACATATTTCCCATCTACATATAACAGTGAGCGCCAATGGAAAAATAAAACACGGTTGTCAACAACATTGTAATAAAATATTTCTACTGGATATGGTCACAGAATCATAGGATTATAGAATGGTTTGGTTAGGAATGGACCTTTAATATCATCCAGTTCCAAACCCCCAGCTATAGGCAGGGATGCCTCCCACTAAACCAGGTTGCTCAAAGCCACATCCAGCCTGGCCTTGAATGTCTCCAAGGAAGGGGCATCAACAACCTCTCTAGACAACCTGTTTCAGTGTCTCACCACCCTCACAATAAAGAATTTCTTTCTAAAATCTAATCTAAAACTACCCTATTTCAGTTTAAAGCCATTCCTCCTCACCCTGTCTTGACATGTTCTTATGGAAAGTCCCTCCCCAGCTTTCCCATAGGCCCCCTTAAGGTATCTGAATGGTGTTATGAGGTCCTCTGGAGTCTTCTCCAGGCTGAAAAGCCTCAACTCTCTCTGCCTGTATTCTAAATAATTGTTGTACAAAGTTGACCTTTGGTAATAGTATGAATTTTTTATTGTTTTTTATTTTTACAATACATATCTTTTTTACATCTTTTCCAAGAAACACACATACAAAAAAATATTTAGATAGAAAATAAGGTGATAAAAAACAGCTCTTATTTCCACTGGAAATTGTAAATTTCCCCTCTTTGGTAAATATAACTAATTATCATATTCTATATGTATATGAATACAAATACATCATTATTGCATCTGAACTTGTTGAATCTAACAGTGGATAAGGCATTTCACTTCCATTTAAGGGACTCAGGAAAAAAGGGACAGGAGTTATATCTGCTAGATTTTTGTAGTAGTAGTAGTAGTAGTAGTAGTCCAATATTCTTCTCTATTTTAAAAAGCATTTTTGGAAGCTAAAGTCTACTGTTATTAAGAGTTAGTGAAAACTTAAAGGCTGTGATTTGTTATGAGGTGAGTGAGAAAACTGTATGACCTTATTATATTTTTTTAGTAGTAGTAGTTTATTATCTATGCTGCCAGATCTAAGTAAAGGAGAAAGTTCCAGTCTGCAACTCCACCAGTGCAAAACTTATTTTGGCTTGTATAAGCCAAGCGAAACAGAGATGTAAGAAAATGATGGAAAATATTATTTCCTGAAAGTGGAAAGTGGTACTCATTAGATACAGGGATCAAGCAAATATTCTGTTGGTCCATGCATTCTAAAATCTCCGTTTTAGTCCTTTCATGAAGAAGAACAAAGCATACTTAGCAAGACCTTTGTTTGTAGGACAGAAGTATAAAACATGTCATTATATTGATGACATATATATCATAAGGCTGTTGATGTTTTAAACTTCTATGAAGAATGGTCATAAGAATGTAAAAATAAAACTGATCCTAGTTGTTCAATACAAAGATATTTGTATGGGCATATACAAAAGAATCAGAGGTACACAGACATAGGTGCTTGGTCCACTTACTGTAAACCCAGAATAAGAAATGCTTCAGTGATATTGATACTGCAGATGTCACCTTCTATTAGGAAAACAAACAAGCAGTAAAATCCCCAAACTACAAAACAACAATAAAAACCAATATAATATTTGTAGCATGAATTGTGATATTTGTCTGTTTGTTTCTGTAAATTTATTTGTTTTAGGGTTGGTCTTTCACATAAAAAAACCCACCACCACCAACAGCAAACAGCTATTCAGCTATTCTAAACCCACTTACAAGTCTGAATATGTGCACAGCTCATGTATGCTCTTTTTTTAATGATTTTTTTTTTTCTCTGTATAGAACTGCCCAATACTGCAGTGGTTTGAATAATTTCTTGCTTGTTGAAAACTTCTGAAGAACAATATTATCCTATGTTCGGAAGATTCAGTTTAAAAGACAGATTTCACTGCATCTAAAATACATAATTACCATCATCATCCTCGTTTTAGGAATGGGAAAAAAGGCACTAAGAATTCCACTCCATATATAGGTATAGACTGACACAGAATTAACTCCACAGCTTGTAAGTACCTGAGACACCAATTTTAGGATAAATATATTACAATGGCACCTTTGTAAAATTAGACATAAAGGTATGTATATAAATTTATGCATATTATACATATGCATGCATTTTGCCTTTCTCCCACTATCTCATTTTAAACCTACTGTGTCAGTGAAGAAAAAGGTCTGATCAATTTAAACTCTTTATAACTGAATATTATGAATTACTATTTACTTAATTTTGTTGAGAAAGGAAATATTCTGATTTCAATAGCAAACCAATGTTTTGTTAAAAGCTCTGCAGGATGTACTGAGCACAAGTCAAATTCAACTGTAATTTCTATATGTAGGAAAATAAAAAAAATCTTCGAAGCCGTTTCTGCCAAATTTACAATTTATTTTTTTTTTTTTGATGGTGTATATTAGATCTGCATGGAGAGAAAAAATAAAATACTTCCTCATGCAACTGGGATGGATTGTTGTTACTCTGGCTGATCAAACCATATTGCTGAAGGGAGCAGGGGAAATGGGATTATAATCAAATAACCTTGTTCTTTATAAATAAAAGTGTTAATTAGCATTTTAATTGCAGGACTTGTGCACTGTGAGTGGTATGTTATATTGTACCCATCAGCACAGCACTGTTTCATTTTGAAGCGCTCAATAAGTTAACATTAAATTTAGTGACTTACTCTCCCCATTAGGCTTATTAGTATATGAAAAAAAAGTGAAAATAGGTATGGGTAGCTCATTCCAAATCATGTTTTCCCTTCTTATGGAACAGCAAACCTCTCCTGCATTTTGTATACATACTGTGAAAACCAAGATCACCACAGTAATGAGATAAGGAGTACCTGGAGGAGGAATCCTTTAAAGCAAGGTATTACTGCAGACTGATTTTCTTATCTTGCAATGACTATTCAGACCTGTTGAATTACAACCAGCAAATATAATGGGGGAGGAAAAAAATTAGCAAACTAGGCCTGAATACATTTCAACAAAAGGTGAGTGAGACCCCCTGAAGCACCTCCGAGTCACTGACCCATTTCCATAATACCGTAAATCTTGAAATGTTCTTGCACAGGGGTAGGGCCATACCTCAGCCACAGTGTTAGAAGGGGCCTGATGATCACCCAAGACCCTAGACTCATTTCTCAGATGTTATGAAGAAACTGAGTTCCTCCTTAGGAATGAGGGTGTACAAAGACATAAAAGGCAAAGGACTGCCAGTTGAGCTATGTGTGCCCACCACTGAAGGAGCAACCATGACGTGGTTGAATCCAAGTGTGGTAACTCTATCTCCAAATCTTTAGCTCTTTTTCTCTCTCTATTTATCTCCCTAATTTCAAATTGTATTAGAATATAACAAAATGCATATCATCATAGCTTATTGCTAATAGGGCATTTCTTAAGTAGCACCAATAATCATGTCCCCCAAGCAAATTTGATCTACACCTTGTTTGAATAAAATTGTTAAAGGATTTTTTGATGTTGTTTTTCCTTAATTTCCCTCCCAGGTCAGTCAGCACCCTGACGCAGAAACCATCATAAAAATAAAGAAATTTTACTATGGATTTAGATATGTCTCATCAATAGGCACACTATGTTTTCCCATTTTTGACCATAAAGAGAGTCTAAGAATCTGTCACACAGATGAAGATCTCTCAAGTGTCTAACAGCTGTCAGATATTTTCATTTTTTTAAATCCTAATCTGAAGCTGAAAATGATCATGACATTTGCTTTGAATTCAAACAAGAAGCTAATAACATAACTTCCAGGAAGCTGCCACTCCTAATTATTCTACTATGTGAAGAGTCAGAACTCAATACATAATTTTCACAGAAATCTTATTCTATTACTGTGTCCATTAACAATGCATGAAAATGAACATATCTAAACTGTTTAAAATACTTTGACCCTCACTGCCAGACATTCAAATAAAAATACATGCTATTTAGTGTCCAGAGAATCAACTCAAAAAGTTGGCATACACATAAACAATCTTACATACACATGCAACCAAACAGGCTTCAGTCCCATATAACTATTCATAAGCAAAACAAACTGCTGACTATGGCCTTCTTCATATGCTATGTAATTTGTGACAAACAGCCTATAGCTTTATGTTTGTTCAAAATCCTTAATGACTATGGAATAAATTCTTCATAAAAAAGATATCACAGAATCGCAGAACTGTAGGGGTTGTAATGGTCCTCTAGAGGTAATTAAGTCCAACCCCCCTTACAGAGTAGGCTCCCTAGACCAGGTTGCACAGCTAGGCATCCAGGTGGGTCTTGAATGTCCCCAGAGAAGAAGACTCCACAGCCTCTCTGGGCAACCTGTTCCAGCCCTCCATCGCCCTTACTGTGAAGAATTTCTTACATACAGGAGAAGCTTTTATGGTTTTGATTGTACATTCACATTTGTGCTCTTCCTTTGAGAAAAATGTGCTAATTTGGGATAACAATATATTTTATGGTTAGATAATTTTGTTAGTCTGCAAGATCTCTTTTTCCAAACCCAAATAGTTGTGTTGTATTCAATTTATTTATTTATTTTTCCTGCTGAGATACAGTAAGAAAGATAATTTTTATTTCTTACTTCAGTCTTGCATTAACTTCTATAATTTAAAGATGTTGAAATCTCAAGAAATTCATCTCAAAAGTCATGAAGAGCAGAGGTGTCACTTTTTCAGACAAACTATGTAAGCAGTTAAGATTTTCAAAAAGATATAATTGGGTATAACAAGTAGCATAACTTGAACAAGGAATATGCATAAAGAAGTAAAGGAAAAACACATTTAAAGGTAAACAATTATAAGTGTTCAGCACGTGTAATGTTTTCCTTAAAAACAATTTTGTTTGTTCCTTATTCTTTTTTTTTTTTTACCTACTTTCATTTATGCAGATATGAAAATTGACTATGACTGATTCTAATTGTGGATGTCCCTCAATCACCAGGAGAAAAAAAGAAAAAAAAAGCATGACCTCAAGGAACGCAAAATGTGAACCAAGGTTAATTTGACTGGTAGTTTTCCTGCAAGGCTGTCATTGATTGATTGTCTTTCTGAATATCTCTTGGCAAAAATCAATGCTTTCCTTTAAGTAAAGCAGTCTTTGTGGAAAGAGTGCACATGTTTTGAATATTTTAACAGCCCACCTACTTGATAGGCACCACAAGAAATGAAAATTTATTGTGAGATTCCTGATCCATAAGACATAATTTTGCAGCTGTGAAACTAAATGTCTTTTTAAATTACAGTTGCTGTCAAATGTCTATAGAGCAGTATACGTGTATGGATTTATATAAAAACATTTTTCATTCTTTTGAAAACAATTTATCTGAGACTGGTCCATGAAGTTACTTTGAAGCTTTGTGAAACACTGAAATATTTCATGCTGTCGAGGCTTGACCTTCCTTTCTAGCACTTAACCACTTGCTTATTCAATTTGCAATTTTATAGCTGTTCTTTGTTTTCTTTTAATTTCTGAATGGTCAATACTTTAATAGAAAGATGTTACTCTTGTGACATTAAAAAAGAGACCATTTATACATATGGAAAAACAGATCAGTCATTTGTGATGCATAGAATATGTTAGATCTTCAGAGAGAAACTTGTACTTAGAATCCACAGATTGATACAGTAGTCTAACCAATTCCTGCACACTATGAAATTAAAAATAATGTTAGCCAAATAAATAATTTTTAACCTCTTCTCTTGCTGTTAACAAAACAAAAACACCAGCTGTTTATTGTATGAGTGGAAAAACATTTCTCCCAGCAAGAAGAATATACCTGATAGTCAACTGAAACTGAAGTGAAGTATAAATTTGGCTATCAAGAAGATGTCAACATGGTCAAGTACAGTTAAAGAAAGGAAAAAAAAATAATCAGTTATTACTAGCCTGTTGCAATCTCATAATGTGAAGAAGTCAAGAAATCTGTATCAAGAAATCCCTCACACTAAATCTCATCCTCTGTGTTTCTGAAGAAAGACAATGATAGTTTGAGATAAATCTTAAGGTTTTTATTCCCTTCTAGAGATGGACTCTTGTTAGTGTCACCTGGAGGACAGGCAAGTTCTTTAGGGATCCTTCACAGAATAAGAACTGGTGAGGGGGATGTACTTATAAATAGAGATTTATTAATACATTAAAAAAACAGCATATTTAATTATTTACAATTTCTGGTACTTAGCATAACTTTCAGTTGTACAGAATTTCTAGAATTCCAAGTTACAAAGGCCTTTTAGTTACCTGAATGAACAGTCCCCAGATAGGGTAAAATTCTTATCCATCAGCACATAATTATCTAGATAAAGAGTTTACGTAAAAGATCACAAGTCACTCAGTCAGCCACCACAGAAGGAAGATGTCAGTAGATGAGTCTCTAGCCACCAGCGATCATCTTTTTTGCCATTCAGCAGCAGCTCTGGTTTAAGTCCCATAGGGATTGTAGCTTCCTGATTTTATGGATGGTGCTCCCTGTGTTGACACATTTTGCAGTTCCAGGATGGGTTTCACCATATCTTGATGACTTAGCACCTAAGTATCGATAATGCTGATATGCTTAATCACCCTGCAAATAGTTATTCCCCAGGCTGGTGACTCACCATTTGGGTCTTGCTATCATTATTGCCTTTATCACCCTGACAGTGGATGTCTCCTCAAGAGAGAAAGGGATGTGGTAAACATTAACAGCCTGCTCACATATTACAGATATTTTCTTATTGCTGGTTATGCCAGTGATACTACCTGGGGTTGGGAGCAGAGTATATTAGTCACAGTTGGGTACAAAATTTCATTTTGAGTAAAAAAAAGACATCCTCCTTACATGGGAATCCAACAAACAGAATTCCTTGATAGATTAATAATTTTCTTTTAGGAATTCAATGAAAATATAAAAAATACCAATTACTAGACAAAGTATGAGCAGCCAGTCATACAATGGATCCTTATTAACAGAATAAAGTACACCAACAAAATATCTGCTACTTTTAATCCACAAATCCACATATTGTCACACTGAGTTATCACCATTTCATATTCTTTGCTGAGAGATATAGGAGATTTTTGTCCTTAGCCTTGCATTTTCTCAGGGTTGTTTTCAGACATTTCAACTTCATATTTTTTCATAGATTACACACTTTTCTCTCTTGTTGAAAAGCAGTAATATTAATTAAAAGAAATACTCCACTGTTTTTGTGCTCTGGAGTTTATTTTGTAACATGAGTAAATGTTTAAACATATTTTATCTTATTTAAATATTTAACTAAGTCAATCACTCTATTTTACTTCACCAGATATCCTTAGTAGGTTTAATTTTTCCAGTTTTTTCAGGTGCTCAAAAGCTCTCTAAAAATCAATAGTAGAACACAAGTTTCCTCATTCACAAATAACATACGCTTATCTTAAGCACAAGTCAGGATATTGTATAAATATGAAGATGTATCATGATTTTTCTGTTCCTAAAAATCAGCAAGTATACCTCCATAAAATATTGCATTGTTGTAAGTACTGAAAAAAAAAAAAAAAAAAAGGATTCTGAATACTTTGGTGGGATCTTAGTACATTTCCACTTGTACTTAAGCTCCTAAATAATTTTTACGTGAAGAGGAAAATTTTGAAAATAGTGGCATTTACCTTTAGGTGATTTTTTAACTGCACTGAAAAAAATCTGTACTGTTGTTTAATAGGAAAAGTGTTGTTTAACCCTAATGGGCAGCTAAGCTTCATAAAGCGGTGCAGGAGGCAAAGGGATGAGGCTGGACTATTCAAAGTGGTGCGTGGTGATAGGATGAGGGGAAATGGCCACAAACTGAAGCATAGGAAGTTCCACTCATCTATGCATAAGAAATTCTTCATAGTAAGGGTGATGGAGCACTGACACTGGCTGCCCATAGCGGTTGTGGAGTCCAGACCCGCCTGGATGCCTACCTGTGCAACCTGGTCTTGGGAGCCTGCTTTGGCAGGGGGTTTGGACTCAATGATCTCTAGAGGTCACTTAAACCCCTACAGTTCTGTGATTCTGTGACAGCCATTTGCTTACTTTCTGCTAATGGGAATGAGAAAGTATTTCAAAGGTAAAAATGAAAAAAACTTGTGGGCTGGACAGGTAATTACATAAAGCAAAAGCTGTACATCAAATAAGAACAAAATAAGGAATTCACTACTTCAGACATACACAATACCCTTCCCAGAGCATTTCTGTGAGGCAGCTGAATGTTAGGTAGGACAGACAGCCACCATAAATGATGGTGGATCTACATAAATATTTAATTCACAAGCCAGGACACGTTGATATTTTACCTACAAGGGGAGAAATCTGTTCAAGAAAATCAACTGAAAAACACACAGTATTTAAAAACAACACCAAAAAAAAGACCACTAGATTTTGATCACAAACATTTAGCGTGATTTTTATTTTATCCAGATTATATTAACCAAAAGTTAGTTGCAGTCTCACAGTTGAAATACTTCAATTTGAGGTTTCTGCATGTTGGCTACATATCTGTTAGAACAAATGCAAATCAAAACTGCTAATAGATACCAAAATATGATTTGCATTATATTCACTGAATTGTTTTGCTAGAATTCAGCAGATTGGATCAATTTGCCCATAGTTAGGTATCTAGTACTGTTTTCCACATCTAACACTTTAATTTGGCCTAACGTTTCTATTCCAGAAAGAATTTTCCCATGGCTCCAGTCTTTCACTTGCTGGTCCCATTAAATTTCATCTTAAATAATATAACTAATATTAGAGACATGAACTGCTCCACATCTATCTACTTTATACTACACATTTCTAGAAATAATAACTTTTCTTACTTTTCTATTCCTGGTATATCATATGTGATGATATTTCTAATACAGGCAAAATTGAATTTTTTGCTGATGCAAGAATCAGCATATTCTGTTGTCACTGAAAGTTAGTGTTTCTGATGTGCACTGTAAGCATAGGGTAATTAATTTTTCTAAGTTTGGAAGGGACAGTTTAAAAAACCCTAGTTATGCATCAATCTTATTTAATAATGAGATAAACTTTCTGGTAGGAGTATGATTCTGTCCAATAAAGCAAGGAATTCTCAGAGAGATATCATGAATCCAAGAAACCAAACAAATACAATATGAAAATAGGTTCATGAAAGGCAAGTACTATAAGTACTATAATTATAGCTAAATAAAATGTACTAGATATCTGGAATTCAGAAAAAGATTAGTCTACAGAATTATATATGAAGTAGTTACTAAATTCCTACTCTTTTTCATTCTCTTTAATGGTCATCAATCTAATGAAAGAGTATAATATTTATCAAAATTTAAAATGGTATTATTATAACGATAATGGACTTACAAATATTCCAAAGAAAACAGAAATAAAATCATTGTGAATGATCTTTGCTTTATATATTCATTGTAAAATGTTAATCTCTGAACATAAGAAGTAATGAAGATATCTCAGTAAAACTGGTTTAGATCAAAGATATCTTGACACCAGTACTTGAAATAAGAACTTACTTTGCTCTGAACCAATTTTTGTTTTTAAGGTCTACATGTCCAAAGCATTTTCCATACTTTTTTTAAACTTTTATACAAAAACAAACTAAAAACATATTTTGAGAAATTTTATCATCAGTCACACCTAGCTATTTATCAGTTTTCCATGCCAGTTGAACCTCTGAACAGTGCTGTATTTCTCTACCTGGAGCTCTAACATTACCAGTGACATTTTTGTACCCCACAATATTGAAAATATCCATAGGAGTCTGACAGATAGAAGAGAGTTTTGACTGTGGATAAGAGCCAGAATCAAGTGTGGTTATTCCAAGAGGCATGAAAGTTTAGACAACTGATTTTCTTCTCTCACAGATCACCAATATTTTTTCTCAATCGGTTGTACTATTGTCCAAGTTAACAGTTTTGACTGTTGATTGGATTCACTCGCCTAAGTAGAGACATACCACACCCTGTACATGCACAGCATCTGCATAGTCTCCAGATATGATGGAGTAATGTGTGATAGAACACCCAGGCCATTCTTGAACAGCATCTGGAAACCACAAAACAAAACAAAACCGAGAAGCAAGAAAACAAACCAAAACACAAGGAAGCAAACAAAAATAAAACACCTCAAAAGGTACACAGTGTTTGTGTTTAGGTAATTAACTCTTATTTCTGCTAAGACTGTAATGGCAGTGTAACTCATACTTTAATCACGTCATTCACACTTATGGTTAAATATAGTCTTTCAGTACATTTTAAAAAATTGCATCATTTACACCTAAATATATTTCTTAATCTTGACCCAAATTGTGCTTTTCTAGATATAATCATTTCTAGAATGATTATGATTTCCCTCAGATTCTGTATTACCTTTGTGAAAATGTCTAATAGGTAATAAAGTAAAAACATCATGTGAAAGTTCCATTGAAAGCTTGAAACATGTCAGTTTCATAGTCAAAATAAAGTTCTTCATATCAGTGTTATGTATTTTTCCTGTTCTACTAAAATGTTATGATATTATAACTTACATTTTAACTGTTTACCAGCCTTACGATTTCAGTTTGCCTTCACGAGATGTTTTGCTGAATTACTAACTTCTTTTTCTTTACCTTTTTTTACTTTTATCTCTCTCTTTTTTTTTTTCTTTTTAAATTAAAGAATGGGAACTTACTATTTATTTTCCTTTACTTAATCATATTGATTTTGTTTCAGCCACAGGTTTACACAAACAAGATTCAAATTAATAGCCATTTAAGAATGCAATGCACATTGATTGAATCACCTAAACTGATTTATTTTCTCACTTAGCATACGTAGATGTAAAAGATTAATTTAGTACATGCACAGAAATAAATAAATGGGTTACTCATTTGAACTAAATATCTGTTCTTATCATACTACCATATGTAGCAGACGACTCTTGAGGGCTATGCACATCAACCTGAACATCAGCAGCTACAGATTTCTTAGAAAATTCTGAGCTTACCATCTTAACTTCCAGTAGTTGGTGTATGTACTTGGTCTCCTGTGCCATGTCTTTGAACCCAAGGAAATAAAACTGGTGAATGTCTTAGATGATAAAATACATATATAAGTATTCAACTGTTATAGCTTTGGCTGGGATTGAGTTGTTTTGCTTGTTTGTTTGTTTTAGAGACTAGCAGGATATTGTGTTTGGATTTTTTATGAAAATACTGGTGATAACACAGCCATGTTTTTAGCAGTTGCAGAGCAGAATTTACACACTCTCTACTCATGCTGTTCTGCTGGGAAGCAGGTTGCAGATACACAAGGAGAAAGGAAGGGACAAAGCCAGGACAACTGACCCAGTCTGACCAAAGAAATAATCCATTCTATACAGCATCATGCTTAGCAATAAAAGATGGGGTAAAGAAGGAGGAAGAAGAGGATTTTGGAATAATGTTTTTTTCTTCTCAAGAAGATGTGGCTCTGGGCAGACTGGTCCAGTGGTTTGCAACACTGTCCCTGGCAGAGTTGTTGAAATTTGATTATCTTTGAGGTCCTATTCAACCCAGGATGTTCTATGATTCTATGTTCCTATGATTCTATGAAACTGTTAGATGAGATGTGCCCTTCTTTACTGGATGTGACTGAACATTTTCTTTCTTTCAGTTTGCTTGTGCATGTGGTTTTTGCTTTTCAAACCATCATAACCCATATATTCTTGCAATTTTACATTTTTAATTCTCTCCTCTGTTCCACCTTGGGAGAATGAGTGAGCATCTGTGTGGTATTTAAATACCCACCAGTGTTAAAACACAACAGCAATCAAACTCTTTGCATAAATCTGGGAAGTAACCGAATTTTAACATTGTGCTTCTTTTTACACAACAGCAAAATCATTAGAGCTTATACTTATTTGAATTACTGATACAGTTTGCATTAAATTTGCATTAGATTTGTTTGATGAGTGCTTAAGTGTCTGAAATAACTGTACATCTGGCAGTACTGAAGCAGAAACAACATGCTAGTATGTCACTGAAACTGAAATAATGTTTGAACTTCCATTGTCTTTATTAAATTGCACTTACTGACTATTCAATTTAGAGATTTTAACTTGTAAAAACACAGCATGAAGACCAAGTTTACATATTCCTGCAATCTATCATATAGAGACAACTGAAATTCCTTCTGTGATATGTATAGCTAATCTGGTCAATTATACTGTCTTTACTCTTAAAAACAGAAAAATAGTTATTTCTCATACATAATTAACTTCATCCAGATGTCCTAACCAGAAACAGATATTAAGTGCTCTAAAGAAATTCATTTCTTTCCATTGAGAAGTTCAGGATACTGCATTATCCAGCCAGGATACTCAGTTCTATTACTTATGCAAAAGTATCTCTAAGATAGCCTAAGTTACTCAAACACCTGGATTGTGATGACAGATGTGACCCTATACCAGCACTGCTCTGGATCAAAAAATGGAAATGAAGCGACATTCTAAAACAGACAAAACAGAGATCCTTGCTTTTAGGTAACTATTCAGTGCCTGAGTTTAGATGTCTCGTGCCACATGAAATACACATCCAAGCTGATTTTTATGTACTCCTTTGAAGTGGCTTGCATTTCCCATAGATCTCACATCACAGAAAATAATCCCTCAGGATGTACTGACACTCTACAGCATTTCAACAGTACTACTTTCCTGTGGGGAAACTGGAGTATCGTTAAGTCTTTAAAAGCAGAATTCTGTTCTAAAGATTAATTCTGTAAATTTCTGTATAAATTTTAAGGAGCTATCTTACAATATTCAAGAAAGTTTCCTTACACTGATATTGCATGAGGCTAGGAGATAAAATCCTTTCCCAAGGTAACAAGGCATAATAGGAAAGGGAGACACAGGCAGGAACGAAGTCTGGTTAGCCACACTAATCCATGAGGGCATGTGGGAATGTAAGAATGTTTATTCCAGCGTGGTTATCTGAATGAAGACTTCTTAGCTGGGAGACCCTGGCCAGGAACAAACCTCCCAGTCACATTAATGGAAGACTGACAACCTACAGGAGTTACTTCCAGAAAGGATGAATTGTACTGATGATAAGACTGTGAACTGGAGTCTTCCTGTACTGGAAGGGCGCAGAAAACTGTAGAAATCTGCAAGTGCATGAAGGAAGGAAGAGCAGGAAGAGCAAAGCGGTGGGAGCACTTGAAAAGGGAATAAAAATAACAGTTTGCATGTAAAACAGCACTGTCCGGTACACATTTGGCAAAGCCCTGAACCCGATCATGCCATTCTGTCCTATTTTCTTATGTCTATCCTCATTAAATCTTGTCTCGGCATATTTGCACTCTCTCCCGCGTGAGCGTGTTTTGCAAAGACTAATTGCCAGCTACTGGCGAGACTTGCGTGTGTGGGAGGGGAATCGTTGCCAGCTACTGCAGCCCGGCCCGGATTGTCGGCCCGCAGACTGTGGTGCCACCTACTGGAAGGACCGGGGTCAGTAGTTGGTGTTGCCATGGCTCTGTACCAGAAAAAGTCCGATAGACCTTGGGCCGAGAGTGGCAGCTAATGTGGAACTGGCACGAGTGGTCTCGGTGCTAGTTACTGGAGACAGATCCCTTGGGGGTGTGGGTGCCTTTGCTTCTGGATTGGGAACAGCGTTTGCTCTCAAACAATTTACTGGGGGAAAACAATTTAACTGTGGGCTTGCACGTGTGTATGTATGCCTTGAAAAGATTAAATGCCAACTATCAGGAAAGATAGCGTGAATAGGATTTAATGCCAACTACTGGAATCAGACCAGGGATGCACGAATCCAAGGGCTTATAGTGCCATCCACAGAAGTGAGTGGTGTCCCAGCATCAGCTGCTGGACCTTCTACACACAGGCACTGGGGTAAGAGAGGTGTGTGTTCTCAAAACAGGTTACCTGGGGGCTGGTGTAAATGAAGCAAGTATGAGGCTCTGCACTGGCAGCTAGAACAGGGATGTGGGTCACAGTCCATGTTGTAGGTGCTGGCTGCAGGGGGGGCTGAGTGTCTCCATCTTCCCCAAACCTATTATGCATGGGGTGTGCTTATACACTCTCTAAGAAAACTTAAGTTGGACCAGAAAGTGAGTAGTGAGATGCTGGGGTTCAGGCCAAGCTATTATGTGGACAGGAGATCCATGCTGGTATGTCCAGGGGCACTTATGAATGTGGTGTGCAGCATATTTGTGGTTAAATCCAAGCTAGACCAGGATGGACGGTAGATGACCTGCGAACTGAGTTAGGGGCACAGGTGCTGGATGCACAGAAGGGCTGTGCCAGTGGCCATGAGTTCAGGTGGGAGGTGCTGGATGGATAAAGGAGTTGTGACGGTGGACCTGGAGAATTCTGTGTGTGTGTGCCTGCACTAGTGAACTTTTATCTCTAGCTGACAGAGAGAAAGAAGGTACTCAGCTGTCTGTGTCTATGTTTCTCAAGAATCCTGTTAAAGGTAGTTTTTTGGAGCAATCTGTGTGACCAGTTAGTGTCAGTGTCTTGTGTCTGTATGTCTCTGGGGTTTATGCTCAGCTTTACTACTGCTTGAAATGGCAAAAGGAAAAGCAACAGTTGGCATCTTAGTCTGTGCAGAGAACACCCATCCTTGGGAACGGGGATGAGACCCTGTGGCCAAAAAGAAGCAGTCCTGGCCTGGGGCAGCTGGAGTAGATCACCCCAGGCTTCACTCTTTATCTCATTTAACAAAAGCTATTTTGACACTGCATATAAATAATCAAGAAAGTTTGGACTTTTGGGAAGGCAAACGGAATCTAATACATTGTATTATTTATTCATTAGTGGCCTTTTTTAACAAAATGTTTTCCAATATACAGAACAAACCTCTTTTTTTTTTTTTTTTTTTTTTACATTTTGATACTTTTTTTTGACATTTGGCACTCTTATCTAAGAGTTAAAAAGACCCACAACAACAATAAAAAATAAATAAATAAATAAATAAGGAACTGTTCCAGTGATTTAAGAAACAAAATAAGAATGCTGCTCAATGATGAACAAAAGACCCAATATTTCTAAAACAATTTCAACTCATTTGTATGTTGTGAATGAGAAATGTTGCTAAAGCTAATATATGGAGCTATAATTGAGTGTAATCAGACAAAATGAGAAAGTAAAATTAGGACTGAATGAGAAAACATTTGCTAACACTCAGATCTATTAGACTAGGCAACAGCTTCCCAAGGGAAATTAAATAAAATTAATTGTTTGAGTGACTTAAAACCAAACTGGACAAAGTAATGCAGATAAGCCTGTACTCAAGTACTGTCAGTACAACCTAATATGTTGAAATACAAAAAAAAATCAGGACAAAAATTTTGCTTAAGAGAAAATAAGGTAGTTAACTGTGACCTTCACATTGGCATACAGAGTTGAGAAGCTCCATAATTCCTAATTTCAATTAGTCATCTTTCGTAGAACTTTACTTTGTAAATTCAAAAGTGAATCATGTGGCAGTCATTGAGCAAAAGCTTAATTAAAAACATCAGTGTACCTCCTAAAGGTAAAACTAATTTAACATATCTGTAAAGCAAACAAAGAGAATGACAGAGTCCAGGCACTATAGAATAAGATACTGAAGAAAGGGGAATTAACTCATCCCTCTCAGCAACTGTTTGGGCTCAGGAATGTAGCTGCCTCTCATTCAAACTCTGACATGCTGGAAGAATGGGGTGGGAGGGACAACCCATGCAGGTTCTGAGTGCATACGTGCTCCCAGAAGCATGACCAGAAGCGCCACTGAGAGGGAGAGAGGATGGGTGGATCTGGGCTCCCCTACTCCAGTCACTCAGGTGCTCATTTTCTGGTTCAGGCTGTGACCAGTCTATTCCACTGCACTCCACCCCTTCACAGCATGAATCAACAGCTGAACAGATAGGGCATAAGCTCCTGCTGTGTCAGTGGCTCAAAATACAATGTACATCATGACACATGTACAATACATGACATGATATAGAATGTTAAGGCGCTGAAGGCCATTATTTACAGTCTTTTTTGTGGTTCTGTTAGGCCAGTACTTGATGTTCCTTCTGGAGGCATATCTTCTTTAAAGAGCAGTAGCAGTTCAGTTCATGCTTGACAGTTCCTAAAAGTTCAACAGTCCACCACTGGATGTCATGATGTATCCTCATGGACACTGGAGCATGCTGGAGTGGTGGTGTTCACCAACTCTTCTGTGAACTTAAAACCTCAAGGGGAGTAGTACAGATGTTTAACATGTATGAAGAAGAGTAAGTCTGCCCACTATGGTAAGATGCAGGGTGTATTTTGGTCTTGAGTCAATGCTTCTACCTGTACCTGGGGCATGCCATGACCTTCAATACCACACCCTTTGGCCTGATATCTGTGGCTGGATCGCTCTATCAGGAACCAAAGTGTGGGGGGAGGGAGTTCTCATTTGCCGCAAGGACATGATTAATGTCCCCTTTTGTGATGAAAATTGGAGTGTGAACTATTACCTCTGCTGGCTATGCATTGATCACTGGAGGGTTTACTGATCCCCAGAATCTAACAATCTCATCTAAGGTGCAAGGAGACCACACCATTTTGGTCCTGTTTGCAACTTCAAAGGCTATTTTACCTTGTGTTTCCCAGGCTGTAAGTCCTCAGGGGCAGGGAGCAGAAGATTATTCATTGTACCAACTTGTGCCTTAAGCATGGTGTCCTTGCTTATGATTTGTATCCTAAATGGGGAGGCCCAAGTTGTCTGCAACATTCTTAAAACACTGGGTCTGCCATACCTTGGTCTCTCATTCAATTCCCGCAGGTTTACATAAAGCCTCTTGGTCCACCCCTGCAAGGACTGTGAATCTGCCTTCAGAGTAGCCTTCAGGATCCCATTATCTCTACCTCTGGATTGGAGGGCAGGTGAAACCACCATTTGATGTTGTTCGTGGCCCACTTCTGCACAGTTGTACCCATGAAATGTGTACCTTGGTCAATCTCAATGACCTCAGGAGTCCCATATGATGCCATTAATCTAGTTAGGGTTTTTATGGTATAGGCTTGGTTTACCTTTGCTACAGGATAGGCTTGCATCAATTCACTCACTGTGTCAAAACAGATTGGGGCATATCTGGCACCCTCAGATCGAGGAAGGGACCAATGTGATTAATCTGTCATCACTGTAAAGGGTTGTGCCCTCTAGCAAGATGGGCTGTTGTTTCCAGCAGAGGTCTTGGTCTCATTTGTGAGCAAGCTTCACAGACCCGATGTACCTAGACAGTATTGAGTCACTGTATGTACAGCCCCCATGCTTTAGCTGCTGCTCACATGGTTTTCTGTTCTGCATGTCATAATTTCCAATGCAACCAGTGGGCAATGTCTTCTCCGGAATCAGGCTGATAGACACCTTGTACTCCCAGGGTGGAAGACACCCAACCCCCAATTTCAACCATTTTGGGGTTATGGGGATCATCTGCCCCCTGAGCCCACCTATGATAGCCTTAGTGCCCAGGAATTTATATGGGTCACCATATATTATTGATGTTTCTGTGTCTCTTGTTTAAACTCTGGTGCGCTGGAAGAATGCTGGGGGGAGGAAGGGAGGGGGGAAAACCTGCACTGGCTCTGAGTGCATACAAGATCCCAGAAGCACAAATGAAAGAGAGAGAGAGGGAGAGATAGAGAGGACAGGTGGATCTGAGCTTCCCTGCTCTGGTCACTCAAGTGCTCGTTTACTGGTTCAGGCTGTGACCAGACAATTCCATTGCAATATCCCAAACTTTGTAATAATTAAATTTTGAATGGAACAAAATAAATTATTTATGAAAATGTCCACCTTTTAGAAAGCGAAACTGAATTCTGGCTTTGAGGGGAAAAATAAGAATAAATTTATAATTTAATTATGACAAACAACTGTGCTAACGTGTGAATATAACCATCTTTGGCTCTCTGATAGTATTTTTATTGATCTTTTCTAACTATAAAATCAAAGTGAAAGAATAACATATAAATTCATGAAATCTTCCTACTTATTAAAATTAAAATTAGTGGAATTTCCCATTTGGTATCCTGGTTAGCATAAAGCCACCCAAGTGTGAGAACTAGTAATTTTAACACTCATTGTTAGTATCAGAATTTGTGTTTATATATGTGCATTTATTCTCATAACATAAGACAGCTATTAAAATGGTTCTCTCCCATATATCTTTTTGTTTTCATCCAGTTCCCAAAGTTGCATTCATGCTAGCAGCGTGAACCATTTTAATTAATGCATTCCTATTTTAGTTCATTGATGAGATACTACTGAAACAGTTATGGGGGAACTGAAAAACTGACATTTTTTGGTTGTCTTCTATAATATAAGTAATTGCATATATATATATATATATATTCATGTATATATATTTTAACACAAGCCAACATATGTGTGATATGATTGCATTCTACTTAATTTAATGACTAAGATTTGTACTCTTCTGCAATTAAAAAAATATATATGTAAGCTCAGCTGAAAGAAAAAGAAAAAAGAAAGAAAAGGAAAAGAGACAGAAATAGTAAAACTGTGAACTGAAATTACATATGTTTGACTGGAAAAGCCATAGATCTTCTTGTCCTTCCTATGTGTGTGGATGGACTCTAGAAATTCATTGGCAGAAGACATCATACAACAAGAGAATTATTTTTCTGAAATCCTGACTTCTGAAAGGCTTTCAGAAGGTACAGTTCCATAGAGACAATTTGTCTTTTTTTTTTCTCATTTCAGACAAAAGACTGAAGCCTATAGAGATATTCAGAAGTCTGGATGTAATTGAAATACAAAAAATAGCAGTCTCTTAAAACCAATTTTAATTATTAATGACTAGGTATTTCACAAGAATATAAATTTCTGCCTGCAGTATTATAATTCTATTAATATGTCTCTATAATTCTGGCTGCTCTATTTGTCTCTGACAACAAAAATATGCATATACAAACTCTCAAATTTTTTTTCAATATAGAATTGAAATTTGTTTTTGTTCAATATAGAATTTCCACTCCCAAAGTAGCTGCGACAGCTAAATTTTCACATAAATGTTAAACAGCAGTACACCCTCCTCCCTTCCAACTCTCTTTTTATAGTTATGTTTTAAAGGAAAAATGAAATACTCATGTAAATCTTTAAGTAATTTGGGGAGTTTTAGTTATTTAGTGTAGTAGGTTTCAGCTTCACAAATATACCTTCAAGACTGGATTAGAAAACAAAATTCAGGTGGCACTTGGGCTCCCCCTTCTCTTTGGTGTTTCCTATTAGTAAACTATGGTAATCGTAAATGTTTGAAGACATTTCTTCATGTGCTAAGAAAAATTGCACTCCTTGCAGTAAAATGTACTGAAAATTGTTCTTTAACTGTGTTTTCAAGTACTGACATGAGCTGAATGCCATCAGTGCTGTGTATTTTACATAGATGTACCTAGTGAGTAATTAATCCCAGGATTGTGAGCCCCCACCTGCAAGAAGGGTGGACATTCATTCTAGTATTCCCATCTCACTGTCTCGCTCATCAGAGACAGATGAATCTGAATGTGGAATGTGGATTTTATTTTATTTTATTTTATTTTATTTATTATTTTTATTATTGTTTATTTATTTATTTATTTTGCTAAGAAGCCCACCTGTGCCTTGATGTTTTTTGGTCTTGCTTACCATCCAATAAGCTGTGTACTCAAGACTGCTGTGTTTTGACAGTGTGTGGGTAGAAGATAAATTTCCTAGAAAATAACTGGTCTTACTGCTGTGACATTTAAGGTTCTCTGTCTGGGGATGGATGAAGGAAGTCTTAATATGGGATGAATTGTTCTTGAGGTTCCAGGAACAGCGTTTATGAGGCTTTAACTGATAATAAAGAAGAATAGATACCAAAGTTACCTGTAAATTCATGTATCACTGAAGTTTTCTTAAACTGAAGTCCAAATCTGCTGTATTCCTGCATACATATGTACTATGACTGCTTATTTTATCACACCTGTTGCTCTGTAATTTTCAGGCCTCCTCTGAAGCCTCTTGTATCTTGTGAGGACCACATGCTTTTGATTTGGATATCCTTGCCTGTCTCAAAAGTGGCACATATGTTTAGGCAACTGAATTATGTCTTACACGTGTTTGAAATTTTGGAAGAGATTAAACAAATTAAAAAAAATAGATTCATAGATACATTAGGTTGGAAAGGACCTACAAGATCATCTAGTCCAACCATCCTCACACCACCATCCCTACCCATCAAGCTACTAAATCAAATCCCTTAGCACCTCATCTAAACACTTCTTGAACAACGCTAGGGACGGTGCCTCAACCACCTCCCTAGGCAGGCCATTCCAGTGCCTGACCACTCTTTCAGAGAAAAAAATTTTCCTCAAGTCTAATCTAAATCTTCCCCGGCGCAACTTGTGGCCATTCCCTCTTGTCCTGTCATTAGTTACCTGGGAGAAGAGGCCGACCCCCTCCTTACCACAGCCTCCCTTCAGGAAGTGGTAGAGTGCGATGAAGTCTCCTCTGAGCCTCCTTTTCTCCAGACTAAACAATCCCAGCTCCCTCAGCCGCTCCTCATAAGACCTGTGCTCCAGACCCCTCACCAGTTTTGTTGCCCTTCTCTGAACACTCTCCAGGACCTTGATGTCTTTCTTGTAGTGAGGGGCCCAAAACTGAACACAGTACTCGAGGTGCAGCCGCACCAGAGCTGAGTACAGGGGGATGATCACCTCCCTACTGGCTACACTATTCCTAATACAGGCCAGGATGCCATTGGCCTTCTTGGCCACCTGGGCACACTGTCGGCTCATGTTGAACTGAGCATCAACCAACACCCCTAGGTCCTTTTCCTCTATACAGTCTTCAAGCCATACTGCCCAAAGCCTATAGCATTGCATGGGGTTATTGTGGCCAAAGTGCAGGACCCGGCACTTGGCCTTGTTGAACCTCATCCCATTGACCTCAGCCCAGCTGTCCAGCCTATCCAGATCCCGCTGAAGGGCCTCCCTACCCTCAGGCAGATCGGCACATCCTCCCAACTTGGTATAATCTGCAAACTTACTGAGGGTACACTCAACATATAACACAGTTAACTGATTATTTGATTATTCAGACAAAATATGTTGATATTTTAATAAAATATAATGGATGTATTAAATCTGGCATATATATTAGCTTTAAAGCCCTATTAAATCCTTACTTTCAAGAATATTTACAACAGTAGTCCAATGAGGATATGTATACAAACTCTTTCTCTTATGTTCTAAAAACATAACCCCTACTGCAGAATATTATTTAATACACACACAGCTTTGAAAGTTGTGGAAATAGAAAAATCAAAAAATAAATTTAAAAAACACCCCCAAAAACGTCATGTATGTGAAGTTCACTGGCAAGTCTCTTTGGTTCCCTCATCATCATTATTCATGTAACAGGTTATTTCAGTTTTCCATTAAAAGTGAACAGCAGGTAAATGCCAGCCAACTGTAGCTTTACTTTCAATATTAATGTAAAGGCTCTTCATCAGATCCATTATTCATAGAAGAGTTTCATCAGCTTAACTTCTCCAAGGAAAACTAGGTGCATGGAAGAACTTCAAAAGAACAGTTTACCCTTTGGAAAATGTAAAATGAATACACAATACATAGATTGTCAAAGGTTGAGACTATACTCCCACTGACTTCTCATTGAATTCTTTCTGTTGACTATGACATGAATGTGTGTGTCTACACATTCAGATTCATAGGTTTTTGTGATTAAAAAAAAAAAAAAATCTTGTATTTTCATTAAGTTCTTATGTTTTGCAAATTGACTACATTTTAATCATGGTTTGGAACACATTTTGTACTGTAAATTTAGAAAAAAAATGAGTAATTTTTTTTTTCTCAAATTCTTTGTTTAAAAATAGTCTATGGTTTCTTTGAACTATTCATTTGCATTACACAGCCATTTCCAGTCCTGTCTGCACTATATCTTCTTTCAAATACCGAACTTCAAACTGAAATGCAGACTACTGTTGCCCGTGGGAAATCAGGAGATACCTGATTGGATATCACTGATGATCTTGACTTGTTTTTAGATAAGATATTTTCAACCATTTATGTCTGGAGATAGAAATATCAGTGAAGATTCTAAATTAGAAGGGAACAAAAAGAAACCAGTCGGACAATAACATGGCAGTGTGACTTGCAGTGATTTTTGGGTTTCCCTTTTCACAACTTCTACATATATTCTCCTGTAATGTTCTCCTTAGTTCTTCCTTTTGAGTTACTGCATTATTACTGAACATGGTATTTCTCAGTGTTTTTTCCAAAACAAATTATTGCAACAAAAACATGTCTTTGGCTTAGTCCTGATTACCTCCAACCTTGAGTAACATGAGAGAAACATATAACATAACTTATTGTAATATTTATAAATTAATTTTACACTATTATCTTGATTAATAATTACAGATATAAGACAATATATGTCTCAAATTTTTATAAATTTAACAACTGAAACGTTGAATTTTTGTTTTATATTTAGTCAATCTTCCACCAGAATCAAGCATTCTGTGACACTTATTCTTCCTTTTTTCACTCCTTTATGAACTCTCTAATCTTAAAACCATACTTTTGGGTTGGGAAGGACCAATCAAGGACCATCTTGGGTGGGATCAGCTAATTACAGCACCTTTGGCTGTAATTAATCTAATTACTGCACCTTCCCTCTCCCTCTCCCTTCAAGTCAAGTCTGGATGTAGCTCTGAGCAGCTTGGACTAGTGGTTGGTGACTGTGCCCATGGCAGGGGGTCTTGAAATTAGATGATCTTTGGGGTCCTTTTCAACACAGGCCATTCTATAAGTCTGTCATTTTAGGATACTATAGGCTGATCCATGGAGATGCTGTGTATTGACTCTGAATGTGATTGGTATCTTCCATTATTGTTCAAGGATATCCTGGTCCTTCCAGAATTAACCCTTTGCTTTCAACTTTCCCCTATGTATTGAGAAAAATCTACTAACAAAAAGAAGCAGAGATGGGTAACCAAATGTGATACTAAGTCACTTATATGTGTTGTTACTGTAGTAACTATACCTTGCCCACACGATGACTGTAATGATTTCCTGTTTTAAATATTTTTTTAGCCTTTCTACCAAATATGCATATGTGTTTCACAAAGTCACTCCCAGTAGTCTGTAGCTATTCAGTGTAAAAAGGAAACTGTATGAACACACCAAGATTTGGGTATTCACTGTCTCTTATTTCTTTTAAGTATGAAGAGTTTCTATCCTTTTAGAGTGCAAAGATAGCTTGGATAAATGTTTTATGAACTTTGAGTCTGTGGATTCAGAGGCATCACCATACATATGAACATCCATCTCTTAGCAGAACATAATTTTGAAGTTCAGGTATGATGGTGAACTTGTCTTATATTTCAAGACAAGAAACAAATTACCATGCATTGCATTGAATGCATAAAAGAATACAAATTCCCCTTTGTGACTGGAGAAATGAAATCTTGTCTTGATTGTGTATTTACTATTGCTAACTTTAGGTATTAGTTTTAGTTGTGTGTATACCAACTCAGAATATAAAATAATTCCTGAACACAAAGTGAGATGGAAGTTCAGAAACTAATTCAGAAAGATAAAAAGTACTTAATAAATATTACAACATAATGAGACAGAAATATTGTGATTATTTTTGTTGGATAGGTGAATAAGTGAGTGTTAAACTATACTTCAAATAAAAATCTTTATTTTCTAGCCTATTTGTTGCTCATCTTCAAGTATCAGACCCTATATTCAAAAATCACAGATTTCCCAGATTTCTACACTCACACCCAATGTAATACAAGGGAAACAAACAACAATGGCACAAAACAATACATAATTAAAAAAAAAGTACAAATAACATTAATCTTTTAATCATATTTTCTCTCTCAGTGCTCTCTTTCTGGGTTTTGCTGTTTTTCAAGCAGAGTACAGCAGTCGTACTTTCTAACATTCATCTGGACACTGTCATGGAGTGCTTTCAATATGTACGGGAGAGAAAAAATATGGTGCCTATTTAAGGAATGTCTCATACTCTATCCTGTTTATCAGTTGCCCATGATGGTATAAACCGAATCCTGACTCATCTAATTTCTTACCCTCTTTTGCAGGCAAAGAAATACTTGTATTAATAAAAGCATAAGCAAAACTTTGCAGGGTATAGAGGTTAAAAATATCAGAAAATCTGTGAGATGTCTTAGCACTTAGGTTATTTAGAAACGATTATTCTGAATACAGGAGAAGTATCTTATTAAAAATACTTAGGTTTTGAGGATTGGGGCTGATAGAGAAAGGTAATAAAAAGAAAAGTTTGTATACTAACACTAATTTTCTTACTTTTTTTTTTAGAATACTATTTTATATATCTTTATATTTTTTGACAGACTTCATGAGACCATGCATTGTATCACTTTCTTTTAAATGTATAAAGTTGTTGGGAAATGTGGCAGATTTTGAATGGACAAAGTGTCGTGGTTTTGTGGTTTATCATTAGTATTTCATATCATAACATCATGTAATGCAGTGGAAGTTAAAGAGTAATGCTACGGCTCCAGTCCCAGAAGACAAGAATGAACCATGATTCTCAGAAGACTTCACTTTTTCATTCTTGTCTTCCAGGGAGAGAGAAAAATAAAACTCACTGGAAGTCACAAGACTCTCTCTACTCCCTGGTGGCTCAGAGTAAGAACTCCAGTTTTCAGAAACTATCGCATTTATTTAATTTATTAGCTTCAATCTCAATTAACTTGTATTTGTCTATTATAATTAGTAAATTTGTTTTCCTCCTCAGATTGTTGCCACTTGTTTTTTTTTTTTCCCTTTCATTCCTTTTTTTCTTTTCCCCTCTTTTTGGGCTCGTGGGCATGCCATCTCCCTGTCATAGACACACATCTAAAGATAAAACCTGATCCATAGTATTTTCTTTCTCTAGAGGGTATAGCAGTATAAATTCATGAGTTAGAGGAAGGGCACCTCTAATATCTAGTGATGCTCTATTTCTGAGAGAAATGGTGGCTATGAAAATATTAGTTAAAACTGAAAATAATAGCTTTACAGTTTACTGACCTCAAAGACAGTTATTGTATATTCTCAATATTCATATCAAGCAAGAATCTATCTAGGAACTATTTGTAGGCCATTTCTATCACTCTTGACAATTCCCTTCCTTCTCTAATGCTCATAGGCATCTTTGACTTAACATTCCCATAATATTCATTTGGCAAAATGTCAATACCTTAATTTCTACCACCATTCATAATATTGTCGAAATCCATTAATTTTCAAAGTGCTTCCTACCCCATCCTTACAAGTAATTAAAGTTTTAATCCATAGGGAAAATGGTCCAGAGATCCAGAAGAACAATTACTTTGAGTCAATACACTTAAACAATTTCAAAATCTAAGGTAGCACTGTTCCTACAGATCTTCCCAAAGAGATGATGCCATTTTAAAAGTTTAGCAATAACAGCTAAATACAACAGTTACATTTTACTACTTTCTATTATCATACTAGGGAAGACTAGATTTGAATCTTAACAGGATAATAGCAGTCTTTCCTTCAGAATAAAACAAGTTGAAGCTTTTTAGAAAATAATAAGCTGAAACAATGGGTAACATACTCTGATGATGGAACAGTGGAATTGGTTCTATGATTTCCTTAATAGAAGTAAAATTAAATGGGAATGAAGTGAATATGAGGAACAGATCTTTTTTAATTTTTTATTATTTTTTTTTTTTTTTGTGAAAGATAGGTCACAAAGCTAGAGAGTTAAAAAAAAAAGATGAGAGTATATATATATATGTCTTTCTGTGGAAGAAATGCTAAAAAAATTATACCTGAAGTAAAGAAAAACAAAATGGAGTGTATTTTTGCACTCATTTCAAGGCGTCAATTTTTACACTCTCCACTAGTAGCTGCATTTTCATGATTTCTTAACTCAGTTTAATCTTCCTTCCTTTTTTTTTTTTAATACTATTTTTCTCCAATTTCTTTTTTTTTTTTCAATTTGCATGGATCCAGAGTGCTGGTCAGCTGCACCAATGAATCAGTAATAAAAATAGTTCAAGACATAATGAAAATGAAGTAAAATAAAAATGATAATATTTAAAGATTACAAGGTATAACATACTTAAGAATTATGCAAAGTTAAAGATTTAGAATGAAGGAAAAAGTTTCTTTTTATTCTAAACCTTTTTTTCTTCCTGGATGTTGGAAGTTTCAGTTTTAAATTTACAACATTTAATTCAGACAAGTTGGTTCAAATTCTGGTTCTGTGGATATGTTTGACAAAAACGCACAAATATTTTCATCTCAAAGTGTTGCAAAATGAATTTTAATCCCCCCAAATTAAGCACATACATATAACTTGTGGGGAATCTACTGTTGTTCTAAATTAAAACTATAAAGAATTTTAAGATACTTTACAGTAATTCCTCACATAACTCTACAGTAGAACTCGATAACTCAATGAAAAAAAAAGCCATAAAATATAAGGATTTCCTCTTAATTTTTATTCATCGTTCATGTGGGACCTTTACTAGATTTTTCCTTAGTCTTCTTTTTTTCTGAAACAATAAACCTGCTTGCAATTATTTTTTCCTCTTTTACTATTAAATGATAGCATGCAAAAACATGCTCAACAACTTATCAGTTTTATCAGTTTAGAAAACTTAGGGATATCCAGAAAGAAAGAATTCTACATGAACCTCTCTGCTTTACATACCAATACTGCAACTGTCTTAGGTAACATACTTTAGGAGAAGCTTTCCAGTCATTCTGGCTTCCCTGGAAAAATGATGCACTTTATTCAGAGTTGATTAATAGCTGAAGGATCCATCAGAGGCTTTTAGGTCTAATGGCTTTAGAAGAACATAAACTCCTGGCTTTGTGCTATTAGCAAATGTCATTCAAATTGCTAGTGGTAATGGCTCATAAGTACTAAGTATAAATTTGTATGCACTTTTACTTATGGCTACTGTCTCCACAAATATTCAGATTCTCCCAGTCACTCCATCTTTCAGATCAGTTTACCAGAGACGTCACAAAAAAGGTCATAGGTCTCACAGTAAGATTCATCTGTTTATGAAAAAGGTTTGAATCCAGCCAGAGTGAATAAATATACTGCAATACATGTAATGTACGTGTAGTTGAAATGTTAATGGAACAAACTACTACAATTTATTGTTTAGCATGTTTTGGAGTGCCTTTACATAAAAAATGATTTTCAGAAGACATAGAAGAAAAATTAAAAGAAGTACATTAATAACTCTTATTAATTAACAGCAACTTGATATCGTTAAAATTGGTAGGTAAGTTGTCATGTTTCAAGTGCAGTGATACCTTGGTATGTGTTAAACTAGTTCTTTTCCAGCATCACTAATTTCTTTAGAAGACAAGTGAGAAACAGCTATCTAGAAAGCAATTCTGCTAATAATAGATATTTTTCTTTTCTTTTTTTCAAGTAAAAAATATTATATTTATACATTTATAATTATTTGGAAAATCCAGTTTCTATTTGAAACATAAGAAAGTCATATTCAAGGCATTTGCATACACCTTTAACACTTTAAACATGGTTTGTTTTCATTCAGTTATAATTTTTACTAGATAAACCTATTTGTTCATTAAGATTATCTCTTAAAAAAAAAAACAAACCCTGTTATGTTCAAAATCTTCATGTGCAAACAGTAAGCACATCTTTTATAGAAAGACAAGAATTCATGGTTATTTCTACTGAAATCTTGAAATTCCAAATGAGGAAGAAACATTGTTTGTTTAGATGCAGTTATGATATTTACAGATATTATCTGTATACAGAAAAGATCACAATAATAGTAATCATACAGCTGACATTGCAATGTAGTTCAAATTACTATTTATTTTCTTGATATTATTCATATCGTTACATTGTTCTTCCAGATCTTACAGTCAGTATTTTCAGCTGTCACAAAGGAAAAAAATCTGCCTCTGGAATCCTTTGTCAGAACTAATGTAATGTTGATGTTCGTGATTTCTTCCACACTTTGGAAGAATGACCTTGGTGTCACTTATATGTATTCATTAGTATGCTTTCACATCTTTGCTTTTTCTTTATTGGTGTCCAACTCCACATTATACCTGTCCTTAGTATGTTAGATATTGTTTCTTCGTTCTCTTGGTTCCTCCCCAAAAAGAATGTTGTTCATCTCCAGTTGCTTTTCTTTATCTGACTTTATGAGTAATTTTTTGGCTGTGGGCTTTCCAGTGCTAGACCTGTGTTTCTTATCTCTCTATTAATGTATTCCTCTACCCTATCCCTACACTTCTTGAGATGTATGCTATGGTAGCATGTTAGATTGTTTACTGCATATTTGTGTGTAAATATCTCTTTCTACATAGAAGACCTGCTTATTATTGTTGTTTCAAACTATGATTGTACCACATAAAGCTAAATGAGAACAAAAAAAATTAGCCATAAACACTGAATCAGGTAGAGAAGTTACTGTCACAACTAAATCAAAACTAAGTTGCAGTGAGTTCCAGAAGAGTTCAGTCAGAGCAAACCTGACAGTATTCAATCCTCAGGATTTAAAAGTTCCATATATGCATACATGCTTACACTAGGCATAACTTAATTTACATTTGAATCTTCATAGGAAAAAAAGACGTTGATCATTATCCCTTACGTTTGGTGAATCTCACACTGTAGGAAACTCTGGTGTCTTGAAATAATTATCTGTAATGATTCTTATTAAGAAATGTGAAGAAAACAGTTTTCCCAGAGAAATGATTAAAGAGCAAAACAAAACACTCAGAATAAAACTGAAAAATCACCTGGAATGACTGTACTACTTCTGATTATTCCAAAATTAAGAGCAGATAAAAACAAGGAAAAAGAGAATGTGTAAGTCATTTCCATCTATATCCTTTCAGTAACTTGACAGATCACTATCACTACTCTGTTGATGGAAAACATAATTAGAAGCCTGAATTAATAGTTCGTAGATTTGTTAACTTTACACAACTACACTACTGTCATGTTAGCAAAAACATTTCTAAGGTGACGGTACGAAAAAGAGTTCTGAAAATAATTGTTCATAATGGTTTGAAAATATTTGACTAGGCCAAATACAAAAATTATTTGTCCAGGTGCAATGTGGGCAAGTGTTGCTAGCCTGTCAGATGTGACCAACAACGGTACTGTCATGCATCACTAATCGTTAATTTTCACAGAGAAATGACGATGAGAACTGACAATAGCAAAACATTATACATAATTGAGTTAGACTTCAGTACATCTCATAGAACATAGTTATGCAAAAAATAATTTAGAATTAATTATTAAGCTATGAAATATTTTGGATTAAATTCTTAGCTGAATAACTGAACTCATGTCATAGTGTAATAATTACAGAGGTAGAAATGCCACTATGCAACTGGTTGTTAGAGCACTCTAGTTGTGTTATACAGTGTAGTAGATGTAAGGCTCAGGAGGATGTGAATAAAATGATCACACTCAGCTATTTAATAGACAAGACAGAAGAAGGTGAAAATGAAACTAAGTAAAGCTTTCTTTTGTACAACTCATTTCTGATCTTCAATGTGTATCAGATTTATGGGAAAAAAAAGAAAAAAAGAAAACAAGAACAATACCATCATATGCTAGCTAACAATTTCTTATTTTCAGAAAGGTAACTTAATTTAAATGAGAAGAGAATAAATAAGACAGAGTGATAATAGTGTGAATATCTTCAGTACACAGAATGACTGATTTCCAAAAGAAAGCAGGAAAGGTTAAAGCTGTGAAATATTTCCTTTCCTCAAACAGTTAGATAGTGTTAGCATTGCCACAATGGAAAAAAAAAATAATATTGTTATATTCATATATAATTAACTTCTATTGAAGAAATAAGAAAAAAACAACAACCTTTCATCAGTAAAAAAGCCCACAAATATTTAATCCACTTCTCCACAATAAAAACATTGAAAAGTGAACGTATTTACATCTGCATGGTTCTTTAAGCAAAATAAATTACTTGCTTCTCCTTTTAACACTGGATGTTTTATCTAGAAAGGAAAAAAAAAAAGGAAAAAGGAAAAAGGAAAAAGGAAAAAGGAAAAAGGAAAAAGGAAAAAGGAAAAAGGAAAAAGGAAAAAGAAAAGAAAAAAGTGTTTGTTTATAAAAATATGATTCTGATAAAGGAAGTTCAATGGAAAGAAAAAAATTCATTCCTCTTTAAATACGTCTTTTCTGAATCACTGAATGGTTTGAGGAGATCCTTCCTAACATATGACTCTAAGAATAATGCAAAATTTATAATGAAACCATTGTAGGACTTTTGCCTTGCTTTTTAGGCAAAGAGTGAACATTTAAAAGAATTAATTCACAGTCACAATTAGACCTGAATCTAGTCAATCTTTAGGGGAATGAAATTGCATGGTAAGATATACTCTACCCTTATCTATCTGGTATTAGGTGTATTTTTTCTTCAGTGTGTCAGAGCTAAGGGAAATGTAGAATCTTAAACAGTTTTCCAAATATGCTAATCATTTTATATATTTCCATAAAGAAAAAAGTAGTTGTTTATGAGAGATACTCAGATAACAGTGTTTCTCTGAAGATGTGAGTTCAGTTTTCCATATTTGAAAGTCACAGTAAGTATCTATAGGATGACTTTTTTCAGATAAATGCTTTGTTAATCTACTGTTTTGTTTGTTTATTTTCTGAATAACATTAGATAATAATAAAATGGCTGTATTGTATATGCCTAATATGATACTGAAATAACTAAAAATGTAACTTAGCACAGAAAAAGTGATTCAAATAAAAGAGCAAATTATTATGAAAATCTCAGATGTTCTGGGTGAAGTAACTGATGCCTTGATATATCTGCATTATGTTACTCAGCACCTTCTTTTGACATGTCATAATTAAGACATAAAATGTCACCAATTTTTTTTTTCCAACCTAAACTTTCTCAATTATGGGAAGACAGGTTGGCTAATCCATGAAAATACTGAGTAACAGGAGAGCAAGTCTGCACTAATGAGAATACAATATAAGCTGATAAAAGTTCAAAGACAAAATATTATTATGTCCCTACTATAAATTGAGAATGAGAAAAAGGAATTGTTTCTTTTCCAGTCTCATGGAAGTGCATTCAGCCTAAAAGGTGAAAAAAGTTGTTTTTTTATTTTTTAACGTGAAGTTAGCTCACTGAAGTTCGTACAGAAACTAGTTGACTTGGCTGTTTGTATTAAGCTCAAATATGAATGCTGTTCCAAACTGTGAGTAGAGTTACATTAAATTCTTTGAAATGAAATCAAGCTCCAACCTGCAGAATTCCATTATTTTCTAACAGCGTAACTTCTCTGACTAGTAATGATATTTGAAGAAGAAAATGAACTAATGATCATGTGCAAAACTTGTAAAAGCTTTTATAATAATTGATAATAAACTTTAATTATCAGAAGGATAAGATGTGTGATTAAAAAAATCCCCCTATTTTGACAGAGATCTTGAAATTCAAACAAGCCAACAAACAAAAAATATAAAAAAAAGCAAGTGTGTATCGGTAGATGATTGAAATATCCATTACTTTTTGCAAACTAAATAATTTTCTAATGTATATTAGCAAAGCACAGTATTCTACTTGGAGAAGTTCAAAGCAGAGTCAAATACTCCACATTTAAGCTAGTACGGTACATTGCAGAAACTTGTTTTAATACCCAGCTACTTGTGAGTGATTTGAGAAAAGCTGAAATTCATAACTGTATCATTGCATGAAGACAAAAAAATACATGTAGTAATATTTTGGTTCAGTTTGGATTGTGTTTAGGAAAATTATGACAAGGGATTCTAACTGATACGAAGACTGTAGTGTAATGTAGCTTATTAAAACAGATCATTTTATATTCCAAATAGATTGAAAGGAACATCTAGTCATTTAGTGACACTTTGTGACATGACAGTAGTTTTACTGTTCAGGAAAATGATTTTTTCAGCTATGCTGAAAAACACGGAAAAAAATATAATTGAAAATATATAGGGAAATTTCTCATTGTTAAGAACTTTAACATAATATGTAATTGTATTATATCCTGCAAAGAGCCTGTTCATCATCCAAGCTTTTCCACTCTGATCTTCTGCAAAAGAATTGATCTCCATAGAGCTCTACTCATTTTTATTTTTAAAGGTCATCTATTACATTTTTTCTTTCACTTTGAGCATGAATTATGAATTCAATATCTAGTTAAATCTAGTATGTTTTTACTGCAGCTGTTACTACTCTCTGAGGAAATGCAGTGTGTGAAGTATAATATACATCCATTGCAACTCTCTAATATGGCACTAATTATGTTAAAAATGTCTGAAATAACTTTATCCATATATATCTATGCATATATATGCAAAGTGCCCAAAGAAAGTGTTCCAAGGTAAATTTATATTGCTAGCATTAGTAAGTCTGTTCAGAAAGAAACATCTAATTACTGTTCAGTCAGTTCTCTTGGGGATCTATTTCTTTTGATGTTCTGTAGCAGTCTCTTTCCATTCCAGTACCCATTTCTGTATCCTTGTATCCTCCCTTGATTATTTTACACATCAAAGTGGAATTTTCTTGCCTCTGTAGACTTCTCATTTTTTATCTTTCTACAGCCATCATAAGAGATAGAGAAAGCAAATAATAATAATTAATCTTAATTTTACATTTCCAGTCTCCACTGTCCATAGAAGGTTTGCTAAGGCTTCAGATGAAACAAAGAATATAAACCAAACTTCTAAAATTTTGGTTTAACTAAAGTTTAGCACTCAAGAGGATTGTTATGAGAAGAAAGAAAGGATTGCTCATCATGATTCCATTAATCTCTGTACATATTTAGCCAATTAATTGTTTATTACTGTCATTTATTTAAGAGGTCAATGCTGCAAGATGGAAAACAAATGTTATGTTTCACACCTAAATCTTTAATAATTAGAGCCAGTTTATGTTTACTATCTATAAAGTATTTAATGGTGGGAATTCATTTAATGGGTTAATTTTGATAAACTGTTTTTTAGGGAAGTGGAATAAATAAAAAGTCCTACTTTTTTTTTTTTTTTTTTTTAGATAGAGATTAGTAAAGGAATAAAAATAGCAATTGTACTGTCGTTGTGTGTTTTATTGATAGTTTAGATAGTGTTTATAGTTTTGGTTATAGATTTAGAGTGATCCAGTTAAGAAGAGTGGCAGTACATGATCTCAAGTTCCTGGCCCAGTCTTACAGTACCAGTTATACTGAAGGGGGTGATCAACTTTGAAGAATTTATGATCTTTTCTGATTTCCTAAGCACAGTGAATTTTACTTCAGTAGATATGGCCACAGAATGTATAAATATACAGTACAAATGTAAGATAAAGGAAGAATGTAACAGGAAACAAGGTTAGAATGTAGAACACTTCATAATGTGAAAGAAAACTAGTTCAGGAGAAACAAGAAAGGAATGGTGCTGTAGGAACCCTGTTTTTTGGAAGTTTATGCCTCCATTTTAATACACAGCATTCAAAATGATTATTATTATGTAAATCTCATGATAATTCTACCAATGTTTTAAATTCCGATTATCAGTAAATCTCACAAGTCATCTTTATTTTGAGCAAGTATACATAGAAATTTAGAGTGACCGATATATACTGCATACCTTTTTCCTTAAAACAACAGCAACAAAAATTATCTCAGCTAGAGTTTCCATTTTCCTTATTTCATTTTTATTCTCATACTATTTTCTGTGTTTTTGCATCACGGTTTTATTAACACATCTGAAATTTTAGAACTCTATACATTAATTTCTACAATACTCTATGGTTGCTTTGCTATCTAGCTCTTGCCAAATGGTTTAAAAATTTTAAACAAAATAATACAAAACAAGACCTTGCTTGATTCTTATCAGACCTCTACTAACTGAAAGAACGGCAATGTGGATAGTAGTTTTATACAAGTTTAATTATAGCTGTAGAACTCACTGGGAAAAACAGTTCTAAAAGTGACCTTTCAATCTAAACAGTTCTGTGATTTTATGTCTACGTAAGTATCGGGACTTCATCACTTCACAGGACAACCTATTCCAATTCTTGTGTGTCCTAATACATCAATACGTAGTCAAAAATACAAAGCATATTACAATGTGATGTCAGATTATTATTTAGTAATAACAGACCTGTAAATCAAATTCACTTAGGTAACTTTGTGTGGAACAAGCTGTATGAGAGCAGACATACTGTATATGGTTAATTTTTGACAAATCTATCACTGAGAAATATAAAAAAAAATTGTAGTGATAATTTTAGTACATTATATTTTGTGCATTTTTGTTTGTTTTTCAGAGTGACCTTATTCAGGAAACTAGACTGTAAAAAAATCACTCCACACACAAGTTCTGAAGAACAGCATATACTACCTAATATGAATATCATAGAAAAATAATGGGAAAGAAGATCTGTCTTTTTTTACCGTGTGTATAAGGGTTCCTAAGAATTTATGGAATCCAATCACATTTTTTGTATTTACATTTAATTATTACAACTTCTGTTATCTTTCCTTATTAGAAAGCATTTTTAAATATCTATAGTAATTAAGTGTGCTGGCTGAGCTAGCTGTTGCTTACATCTTCCATTAAAGATGTAGCAACATCCTTATTTCCAAATTATTGAAAATAAGACAAATAGACAATTTATTTGGAAAATGTAGTTACTCAGAAATTATGTATTACTTATTCAGAGAACTTATTAACTGCACTAATAACAACTGGCACTTTCATTTGTTAAGTTTTTAAAGAATAAATTAAGTATATTAAGTATAAATTATTTCACTGAGTCTCTGCAAGAGTCAGGAAAATACTGTTATTTTTTCCACTATGGATACATGTTTTCATTAGGAAAGATAAGAAACAGGGATAAATGGTTTATTCAAACAGAGGAGTTGTTCTAGAGTTAGAGTACTAAAGCAGCATTCTAACATATCAGTTTAATGTTCCAAGAAATTCTTGAGGTTTCCCTTGACTCGTTGTCCTCAAAATTTCCTATCATTACACTGGTCTATAAGATTACACAAATATCAAGCAGTAATGTATGGAACAAGGCGTAATAGAATAGGTGTAATAGAACTTCTTTTTTAACTAGACCATTTTCTTCAAAGTAGCAGAAAAAGTCAATTGTAATTTTAGGTAGCAGAAAAACAAATTACTGTTTTTAATCAGAAGTTCATACAATAGTCTGAGCATCAATGAAAGCAATCTTATTGAGGTACAAGGTCATATTCATTATTCTAGAAGTTTAAAATCTAGATAAAGCTTCAATACTTTACTCTCTGTGAGAAATTTATAGTCACATACACAAAAACAGTGATAGCAATGATTATCCAAATCCTCAAATTTTCAGCAAAATTTTAACAGTCTAGTAACTGAGTTATCACTTTTCTTATATTTGGTATTCATGCTTTATATTTACATTGATGTACAAATGCAGATTATTCTGAATAATCTAATTTTAAAATTGATAATATCAGTTACAAAAGGGTAACTCAGTTAAAATAATTCACAATAATGTATATGATACTGTACATAATAATGTGCATATTCTGTAAATCACTTAATTCTAGAGATTTTTATAGCATTTCTGATCCCTTAAATCATGACTGTTTTTAAAGAATAAAGCTAATCGAAACATAATACCCATGTTTGTCAACTCAAATATATTTTTTTTGTTTGTTGAGAGTGTAGTTTGTCTTTGTTACTGAATTCAAGAATTATGTTTTTATAAAATACCTCTAAAATGACAAATATTTAATCTGTATAGAAATCCAAATAATAAAGAGCATGTGTTTAAATTTTAATAAAAAGCCTTTAATTTGTACCTCTAATGTCCTCTTTCTAGTAGAGATCATATGAAAAATGTTTTAACAGTATTTTCTGTAAGCATTAGGAAACAATGTCTACAGTAAAATCTCTGACTGCAAGGTCTTGTAAAACTAGAATTGAAAGTCTTCTTGTATTTGACCTTTTTGTTTGCTTTACTGAAAATGGAATTATTTTCTACAATTACAATTTATTATGATATTCTATATTAGTTTGCAGTTCAGTGGATTGAACTAACTAGATTTGAAGTTGAGATTTGTTACAATGTTAAAATAAATAATGTCAGTGTAATGAAGTTGGCTATGTCCAGAAAAATTTAGAATAAGCAAGAAATAGACAAATTATCAGCTCTAAATGTATGTCCTATTACTGTATGACATGCATGCAGGTGATCCGTAGTTGTATTGTCACTGCTATGAGAACGAAGCTTGAGCTCCTTCTCTCTCCAAGGGATGAACTGGTAAAGAAGAAAAGAGACATCAGGGAAAATGTTGGACCCCGTATCTTGCCCTGTAGACTAAGGAGTTTTTCCTGAAAAGCTTTAATATCCATCATGAGAATCATAGAATCTTTTGAGTTGAAAGGGACTCTTAAAGGTCATCTAGTCCAACTCCCCTCCAATGAACAGAAACACCTACAGCTAGATCAGTTTGCTCAAAGCTTCATGCAGTCGGTTGTTTGATGTTTCCAAGGATGGAGCTTCTATCACCTCTCCTGCTAATCTGCTCCAGTTCCTCAACATCCTTACTGTAAAAAATTACTTCCTTATATCCAAGATAGTGCAAGGAACATCTTACACACATACACACACACACACACACACACACACACACACACACACACACACACACACACACACACACACATCAATGCATGATTCTCTGTACTCAATACACATATGCACAGAAACAGAGCTAATCTTACAGAGAGAGCACTGACAGCATTCAGGCAAACACAAGCAGAACCGATGGTGTCATCATGTTCCCCTCTCTAGCTGAGCAAGATATAAGTATATAAGGAAGTATATAAACATATACGTATGTATTTACATCAGTACTCAGTCTGCATAAATGTACATACCATGTATATACACAAATATGTATATTTATGTCTACATATATTTTGCATATATGTATGTATATATATATCTGTGTGACTGTGCATCTACAGCATGGATACCTTCAGCAACTGGACTCAGACACTTAGTCTTCCAAATAGCTACCACTGGATCCCAGTCTCCTCTCCACCCCTTGGTCTCTTTCCACTCTGCAATGGGATAGTTTGGGCCATGTTTACAGTTTCTTTGACTGTAATTGTTCCTGTGTGAACTCTTTGTGCTTGGCAATGAACATCCAAATACAATGTACTAGTTACATATTATACTTCTTTTTTTCCTTCAGAAGGCTGGAGAATCTAATCCTTTATTATTTATTAGTAATACCTAGTGCTCATTAAAGCATATTTTAAAATATAGTTGTGTGGTAGGTTATAGAGTTTCAATTACATAATTAAATAAAATGTAAACCTAAAATGACTGAAAAGCATGAATTTCAAAGAGAGTGTTTGAAAACATTAAAATCATTTTAGTGGTATATTTTAGTGCTGTTTTTCAATTTTAAAAGAGTACAATACCAAAGGAAAACAACAAATCCAAATCAACAACAATAAAGCATAAAGAATTCCATGAACTTCTGCAGAAAAAAGATATCAAGATTTTCTTCAGAGAAGAGAATATTGACATGCTCAAAGCCTCTCAGCCACTGCTTTTTTGTCAGGAGATATGTTAGTGAAGTTCTGCGAACAAACTTCCCTTTGAATTACATTAATCTGGTAGGTTATGAAATAAACCCCTATAGATCTCATTATTAATGTGTGTTTGCTATTTGATAAATAAATCCTGTGGACATTTTACAAAAGTAACTTATATTTGTGTCATTCACCAGCTGCGGCACTGTCTGTATCACTGGAAACTAATAAAAGGCACTGCATGTGCCTGGATAGACTTTGAAAATCCTTTTTACTCCAACTCATATGGATTAGTATTAATGTGTATTTGGACGCAGTGACAGAAAATAAAACACCTTTTTATTTCCTTCACAATATAAAGGCTGTGTTTTGTTTTTCTTTCTCCTTGCCATTATCTTTTCAGTGGAATGGAAATACCAACCAATAAAATGTAATTTTCTAGACCTTTTTGTTCTGTCATCTTTTTACTCTTCTTCCATTCTTTATGCTAATCTGAGTTGGTTTCTTTGGTTTTGTTTTGTTTTGTTCTTGTTTTATCCTTCTTCTCTATTTTAACCTTTCCATATAAAACTTTTTATTTCTCGTCTTTTGGTTGTGGTCAGTTGTAAGTTTCCAGTGCATCAGAAAGCTAAAGTAGTTATTACTTTAACAAGGAAAAAGTTCTGTCTACTTAGACAGATCTGGGAGATTTTCTCAAGAAGCAGCAGTTCATACATCCTTGATTTGTATGAACTAGAGCATTTCTGTAAATCCCAAAAGTATTTTGTTCTCACTATAGATTCTGTAAGTATGCAGACTGTGTTTCCAGAAAGGCAAATCATCCAAATACATGTTCAGGGCAAACATGTGTTTGATGGACAATTATGTTAGCTGAGAGAACTGCTTGTGAAAATTGAAAGCAAACAAAATTGCTACCTTCATAAATAGCCTTAGCTATTTTAGCTACAGACAAGGGCTGTAATACAAAACAACACCAAACTTAAAATGCTAATAAAGCACTCCAGAGACAAATGTTAAATTCAATTGTTTTTATATGAATGAACATTTTAAACACATTTTTATTCATACTTACTGTCTAAAGATTGACAGTAGATGTAAAAATTCCTTGTTTAATATACCTATTTAGCTTGCATTTGTAAGACTCTTTTTTTTCCACTGTTATAGCTAAACCATCTGTCCCTGCAGAAAAGGGAAAAGGGAAAAAGAGAAAAAGGGAAAAATGGAAAAAAAGAGAAAGAGAAAAAGTGAAAAAGGGGAAAGAAAAAGGAAAAGAAAAAAAATTGAAAAAGGAAAAGGAAAAATAAAATAAGTGAAGAGGTAAAAAGACCACACCAAATAATGAAAAGTACATGATCTCAGGTCTATATTCCCTGTCAAATGAGCAATTAAGCATCCCTTATTCCTCTGAGATCCTTAATCTGATGGTGCCACAGCAAGGAAGGTGCCGTATCTGTCTTAACAGAACGTCTTGTTATCACCCTTTAAATACATATGGTATGCCTTTGGTTTTTTTTGTGTTTTTTTTTCTTTAATTAGTTTCTTTTGTTTGTTTCTTTTGTTTGTTTGTTTAAAGCTGTCATAGATTTTCAGATGCTAAAAGAAATCCCAGAATTAAATTAAACATACACATAATCTTTTGTGCTGCTTGTAACAGCAACATCTATTGAGCATCCTCATCAAAACTGATCTTGCAGGATATCGAAGTAGTATGGTAATCTATGTAAATCCCATGTGCTCCAAAATCATCTTTATTCAGGTAACTACTGTGAACAGAAATCTTTTTTTTTTATTTAGTCTATAAATGTCAACCTCTCAGGATACTAATTATCATTTAGCTTTGTAATGTCATTTATGCTTCCTGTTGCATAGTGCATGGCAGCATGTTTAACAACCATCCCATTGTTAAGTATTCTAGATTGCAAATGGAGAATGCTAAATTGTGCAATGCTTTTTAATTATGCTATTAAGAACAGTTCCCCTGCAGTGAAATGCTTAAATATCAGTGAAAACAAAGTTAAATCTTCCAGAAAGCATACTGTAAGTGTAAAAAAGAATAATGATTCTCTGATTCATTGTCTTCAAGGTGAACATGTTTTTATGCATTCTTAAAATAATTAAATGATTGCAGCTTCAAAATAATTTTCTTTTTCTTTATGATTCCCTACTGTACCCTATTGCTATTAGGTCTCCAAGTATTTCTAATGTGCTGGTAGTTCAGTGACAGCTAAATAATGTTTTGTTTTATTTTTCATATTTGGTGTTAGGTTGAGCTGTCAGTTTCTGTCTTCCTTGATTAAGCTGTTGAGTAAATTCTCCAGTTCACACCATATGGTGAATTACAGTATACATTATGCTCTTCCTTATATTAAAGAGAACTGCTTATTTGTCTGTCATTCTCACATCTTTGAACTGAAATGACAGTTTTTTTGATTCAGTGGAACCAAGATTTTGCCCAGTATCTTCTTTTTCTGTGTGAATAAATTAAGAAATACCCTGACAAAAGGTATTCCTCTTCTTGATTTTGATTCCTATGACTTTTTTAAGAAAAAAAAAAGTAAAAGCAGTTCAAATACACTGAAATGGTTTTAACTGCATAAAATTCGAAAGATCTTGATTATATTCCTACAGAATGAGATTTTAAAGTATCTAAAAATTAAAAAAATCAGGAAAAAAATGTACTTCTATCTTTAAAAGAGCTCAAGCAGAGTAATAGAAATTACAGTGACTCGATGTATTTACCAATGGCAAATCATTCTTTATCAATCTGTCTGTCGTCTGTGAAGACTAGGTTTACTTCATAACCAGAGCATGGTAGTCATCATCATATTTCTTGTCTTAAATAAGGCTTTTGATAATCTCAGGTAGATACTGGAGTGGATTGTGTTAATAGGATTTAAAATTGTCTGGACTACTATATTCTGAATTAATGGTCATTATTTGGTTGGAAGCTAGAACTGACGATAGACATACCAGGAATCAATCCTGGTACTTATGCTATTCAAAGCCCGTATCAGTGATAAGCTGACACTGAGTTAGTAGGTATAGAAGAAATAAGAAATGTCAGTGTTTCAATCAGTCTGAAGACTGAACTAAAGTAAACCTCATGAAGTTCAGCAAAAAGTATAGTTTTCTTGAATACTGATTACTTCCCCCATCAATATTGATCAATATTGATTAATATTTATGAAGCCATTCCTTGAATAGAGTTCAGTTTTCCTGTCCTCCCTGAAACCTAGACTGATGCAAATGGGGTGTTCAGTAGGTAATGAGTGTCCATCATTGTGTTACTGAGATAGTCAAGACTCCAGAGCCTACATCCTGAAAGGAGAACATTTCCTAATCCAGTGAAAAAGAAGATAAGAGCCAATGCAAAGAAAATCACCTAAACTTACTTGATTATGAAGCTAAACTGTTTTGGAAGTGATGAATAGAATGAAGCACTGGATAAACAGATTTGGGTTTTATGTTCACAACTGAATGATAGCAAATGGAAAAACATTCACTATGGAGTGCAGCAGCACTGGAATGGGTTACCCAGAGATATTGTGGAGACCCCTATCATTCAGAGTCTTCAAGACTCTGGCTAGAAAGTTAGGACTAGAAAGTCTTTGCTAAGCAGTCTAGTTTTGGCTGAATTTATATGGAGCTGGTGATCACTTGTAACAGCCCTTCAAGCAAAAAATTGGACTGGGTGATCTCCTTTCAGTGATCTTTGACATGCATTTCCTATTTTCAAGTCAAGTATGTTTGTTATCTATTATTATTTTTGTTTGTTTGTTTCTGGAAGATTACTGAACTGTACAATTTAATAAAGTGTGATGATGTATAAGACAAATAATTAATAATAACAAATAAATATGTAAATAAATATCTTCATGGAGATAATCAGTAGTTTTAGATGAAAAATATGTACAAATCTCCAAATGCAGTTACTGGTGGCAGAACTGATCTATTGCGTCTCCTGAATGCATCAGTACAGATTAGGGGATGACCTTCTGGAGAGAAGCTCTGCAGAGACCTGAGTGTCCTGATAGACAGCAGGTTGGCCATGAGCCAACAGTATGTCCTTGTGGCTAAGAGGGCCAATGGTATCCTGAGGTGCATTAGAAAGAGCATGGCCAGCAGGTCAAGTGATGTGATCCTCCCCTGGTACTCTCCCTTGGTGAGGTCACATTTAGAATACCTTGTCCCATTCTGGGCTGCCCAGTTCTAAAAGGACAGACGTCTCCTGGAAGGAATCCAGCAAAGGGACACAAAGTTGATAAAGGACAAAGAGCATCTTCCCTATGAGGATAGGATAAGCAACCTGGTTCTGTTCATCCTGGGGAAAACAGTGAGAGGGGATTTCAGATTAGGTAATGGCCTAAGACTTGAAAGCAGGAAGTTCCATGCAAACATGTAGAAGAACTTCCTTATGGTAAGTGTGACAGAGCACTGTAACAGGTTGCCCTGAGAGGTTGTGGTGTCTCCTGCTGTGGAGACATTTAAGACCCATCTGGATGTCTATCTGTGAGACCTATTGTATGGAGCCTGCTTTGACAGGGGGATTAGACTTGATGATCTTTTGAGGTCCCTTCCAACACCTGCAATTCTGTGATTCTGTGAATATGTTTTACTAAGTGGACATTTTACTTTTCACATCTAGAGGATTTGTGCTCAGGGAAAACTAATCATCTAAGTTCCCTGTGAGTAGTGGAGCGATTCAGGTGACATTTCAGTACATTTACGTCAAGATGTCTGTTTCATTCTCAAAGCCATTTTTTTGAACTCTACAAGGACATTATGATGATTAGAGACTTAAGAGCTTGGAGCAGGACATTTGCTGCCTCGGACAGAGATCAGATCTTCAGATAGAATATGACATCTGCTGAATAAACCAATTCAATTCTGCTTTTTAAATCATGTATTGCTAATCTAGAGCTAAATAAAGTATAAAGTAATACATCTGGCAGGCATCCTGTAGGAGTTGAATGTTGATAAACAATACACTTCAACCAGGTTGTTTTTAGTTTCTGAAGGCTGATAGCTTATTTATTGAAATCTGGATTCAGAAAAACAGAATATTTTATAAGAATCTCATTACTGTCAGAGAACAGTAGGGTTAATTAGCTGTGTCTAAGGAAAAAATAAAATAAAAAGAAAACTAGTGGTAGTTTTCAGATTAAGTAGAATTTCCTAACATTTAGTACCATTATAACACATAAATAGTTTTGATTACTTGGTTGGGTTGAGTTGGTTTTAGAAATTTTGATGTCAGTTCTGCACAAGCAGTATGGACTGTGGAGTGCCAGTTTAGATCTTAACTGGCAAAAAGTTATACACTGTGAGAAACTAGGAATTTACATGAACCTTTTATGCTCTAAGATGATGTTTTTTCTTAGTAAATAGAATAGTTTACATTTGTTAAATGTTAAATTTCAGGAGAATAATCTTGCTGCTAGTAAATATACTGTCATGTCACTAACATTGTATTGTAGATAATTCATTTCTGTTTTAACAGTTCAAAGTTTCAGTGATCTGAAGTGTTTAAAGTCTCTAAAGATTAATAGAAAAGGTGACTTGTTTTTCCTTTATTTCTTAATAAAATGCTCTGACAATAAGCAATCTATTACTTCCATTACAAAAGTTAACCAGCTTGGAAATAGTAGCTTGATTCTGAATAACAGACTATCAAAACTACTGAATAAAGAGACACCATAAGAATTAGTAATAGAAAGTTTAAGCCTTCTTCCTTACCTGCCTTACCTTCCTTACAGAAGTGTTCATATTTCCTAAATGTGTTCCAAATGATTTGTAGATTCTGTCAGTCAGTAATATAATGTAAACGTAAGTAATGAACTAATGTGAACAAGGTTGTACTTAGAGTAATTATTTTGGTTCCTATGAAATTACAGAATCACAGAACTGTACGGGTTGGAAGGGACCTCTAGAACTCTAGTCCAACCCACCTGCCAAAACAGGCGCCCGAGATCAGGTTGAACAGATAGCCTCCAGGTGGGTCTTGAGTGTCTCCAGAGAAGGAGGCTGCCTTACTGGGCAGCCTGTGACCTTTTTCTGAACAGGGGAGCCCAGAACTGGGCATAAATATTATCTCCTTGTTAATGGTTAATAGGCCAGTTTGGCCCAGTTCCGTGACTAATGGGGTGGGGGATCCATGGACCCATGCCCCAGAAAGAGGGAGGAGGGGAAAAGTGAAAGGATAGGGATATGGGCCTAAAAACAAAGCAGTGGCTACAGTCTGAGGAGGAAAGCTGTTTTACTAAATAAAATATTGGAATGCAAAATAACACAATATAATACAATACAATTGGAATTGAAGTTAATAAATAAAGTGAGAGAGTGTCTGAAACTGGTGGCCTTGCACAAAAGCTGAAGGCAACCTGGCTAGGTAGCACCCATTGCTGAGACAAGCAGCAAAAAAATGAAGTAGTCTCAGGGCTTGTGTGCAGTTTCCCTCTGAGTGGAAAATGGGAACACAAAGTCCTCTGGTGTATGTAGTTCTTCTCTTCTGAGAAATAGGTACCCAAAAATTCATCAGTCCACAGAACTGGAACATTAACACTTTAACTCCCAGTGCCTTACATGATGTTATGATGTAGAATACTGATAACAAGAATAAGAAAAACATGATATTCCCTTTTTCTTTCTTAAAGATTTTGGAAGTGAGTTTGTGTAGATGTTCTTTGTAAATATTATTTCCCTTTTTCTTTCTTAAAGATCTTGAAGGTGTATTTGGTTTGATCAGAACTACTTTTCTATGACTTCACCATTGCACTGAGAAATCTAACATCTGCTCCGCTTTACATCAAAAATGTTTTCTATACAATGAAATACAATATTTTTTCAACAAATAGTAGTCCATATATGGAAAAAATTATGCTTGGTGTGTCTTTAATTATAAAATACCTTATGGTTAAGTCAAGTAAGAAGTATTGACAGGAAAAGAGGATGACTGTTTTTCTCCATGAAAAAATGTTTATGATGACACAAAATTAGAAATAACATTTCTCCTTTTTCTCCCTCCCACTCGTCCAGAGATTACTTCCATGTAGAGTCACAGTCTGTTGTTGGTATAGTTGTCAGGACTCAAAGCTAAAATTTGACAATGCTCCTGCTTATCAACTCCTCTCAGAGTGCTGAGAAATAACACCCAAAAATGCACAAGAAAACCATATTTTATGCTTGAAATAATCTGGTATCTACATACCTGTCTCTCTCCCTTCCTTTTTAAAGCTCTGTGGAACATTTTAATTTTCTGAAAATATTAAATCTGAGTTGTTTTCTAATAGCAACTTTTGTTAGAACAGTTTAAATATTTTCTTAATGTTACAATATCAATTCTCAATATAAATAATTATGAGCTAAAGTGATTAGCTTGCTAATTAATGCTTTGATATAAAAAGGTCTTGAAATTTCTTCAATTTACAAAACTGGTGCCAGGCTGGGAAAGTTCATGATGCCTTACTAGTAATCTCTTTCCAAAAAAAAAACATTCATGAAAGGAAAAAATGAAAAATACACCTAAGGATGAATTTGACAGAGAGGGAAAAAAAAAAAAAAAAGGTATACTTAGAAAACTTTTTTCATATTTTAGTATGGAGTAATGTTGTCATTTTTTTTTCCTACTTCTTAAACTGAAATTGTAATCGAAAAAAAGCATATTTAAGCCATATATCCAAGCCTATATACATAAAATACGTACCTCCATAAAATACATGCTGTGACTATTTATATATCATAAAATTTTGTCATATCTTGTAAATAAAGCAATATTATATGTAAGAAATCTAAATAGCATTTCTAGATATTTATACAGCTTTCTATTTTCAGTGACACATTTAAGTATAATGTATTATTATATATTTTCTTAGAATCCTCTCTGATTCTTGTTATACTTTTTCAAGTTCGATGCCTTGATATCTGAATGTCATTTCTGTCTAGCCAGACTCATCAATTTTTTATTTTAAATATGTTCTTATTAGATTCTTAATATTAATTTTTATTTTTATCTTTAGCAAATATTTGTCAGAACCTGTTCTTAATGTGTAGTATTCAATAAGTTTTTCTTAATTATCCTCAGCTTCTCTTTCTCATGTAAGTTTTCTTCATTACTTCCTCCTAAATCATGAGCAAATTTAGCATGTATGCTGAAGTTGGACATTTTTATATAATAATGTTACCATAGCAGCAAAAAGTACTTTCAGTTTATCAGTTGCAGTGAAAATAAAAGATGAGTTAGGCAGGATTCTTATTAACTACAGAGAGGATAATCAGACAAAATCAATCTGCACCAATAATGAAAGAAATATTAAACAAAAGACAAATGCTGGTGAATAATCATTCTATTAATATATCGGAAAACTAAAGGCAGCATAAAATAATGGTGAAGGTGCAGCAGATAATACAGATAAGTGTTCTTATATTTAATATTTGATATTTCAAAGAAAAAATGAGTATATATCAGCAAATGTATATAGACAAATATTAATATGCATATTATATAATTTGTATAAGGGATTAGGCTTTTCTAACTAGCAGTTCAGGAGCATCAAATTTGCTATGTACCAATTTGCCTATCAAAACATTGATAGGTTTTTCTTGTGTGCTTAATAGCAAGTTAACGAAGCTGAGTGTCATTTTTTAAACAGAGGTATGATAAATAAATGTATGTATTTGTATGCGCACACATAAGTGTTTTCCACATAAAGCACAGAAACAGAATATTATATGTGTTGGTTTTTTTCCTTCATAATTCAGAAATATTTATTCAAAGTTGATTTAATTCTGCACCTTTGTTATGTAGTTCTTTGTAGATGGATTAGGTAATCATCCTCTTCAGGATTTTTAGCATAAAAATGACTATTTGGGTCATTATTCACTTGCTTTCCAGATACTATGTCTTTTAATTTGGAACTATCATTTTGCTGTTGTTTTTTTTTTATTGCTGTTGTTTGTCTCCTTTGCTTTTTGTCTTTTTTTTTAATTTCTTTTCATAGTAGACAGCAAAGTTCCACGCATCTGCTCTCTCTCACTTCTCCTCAGCAGGTTGCAGGTTGAAGGGGTGGGAGAGTAGGAGAAAATGATTTGTATGAAAAGGGCACAATGATTTGAGATATGAGTGCTTTAACAAATAGATATATGATGTATTCTCCAGTCTGCACTGATGTGGCCTCTACTTGAATACTGGTTGAATTCTTGGTACCACAACAGAAGAACAGCATAAAACTAAAGGAGGGCTACAATGACTGAGAAAATTCTAGAAGGAAAGATGTATGAGGAGAGAAACTGAAGTCACTTTATTCAACCTGAAGAAGACTGAAGAGCAACCACACCTTTTTCATGAGGGGTAGTAGACAGACTGATGCTTATATCTGCTCTCTTGTGACAGTGACAGAACCCAAGGGGAAGTCATTAAGCTGTATCAGAAATTGGATGTTAGGAAAACGGTCTTCACTGAAAGTATGGTTGGGAACTGTAACAAACTCCTCGGAGAGGTTGTCACAGTCTCAAGCCTGCCTGAGTTCAGGAAGAATTTGGACAACACTCTCAGACATGCGGTTTAATTTTTTCACAGAATCACAGAATTATAAGGTTTAGAAGGGACCTCTAGAGGTCATCTAGTCCAATCCCCCTGACAAAGCAAGGGAAGACTGAGTCCCCTGAGGAACACTGCTAAGTACAGGCCTCCAATTGGACTCTGCGCTACCGATTACAACCCTCTGAGCTCTGCCAATCAGCCAGTTGTCAACCCACCTTACTGTCCACTCAGCTATTCCACACTTCCTCAACTTTGTTATAAGGATACTATAGGAGAGAGTTTCAAATGCCTTGCTGAAATCATCCACTACTCTCCCCTCATCCACACAGACAGTAATGACATCATAGAAGGCCACCAGATTGATCAAGCACAAACTCCCCTTGGTAAATCACAGCAATCTAACCATCTCCCTGTAGATTTCTGATTTAAAATCCCTTTTGTGAATACCAGGTAACAATATGAAATATACAATAAATCGCATGGAATATCATTTTATAACCTTTTTATCAAACTGATCTATCATGTTTCTGTTGAAATTGAATCCATTGAAAAAATTCTATTCAGTGTTGGTTTTGTTTCATTTAGCATTCATATATCTCAGTGTTTGGAAGTATAATAAATGAAAGAACTATAAAATAATTCACTTATGACAAGGATTAATGTGGTAAATTGATTTAAATAAGCAGGATATTGATGTCATGCTGCTTTTGTGTTACTTAATATCAACTCAGTCACATATAAATGCAACGTACACAGCTCTGACACGTTTGACATATTTTCAGTGTTGTTTTTATAAGTTAGTAGTTACAATTATATATTAGCTCTATGATGTTTATACATTTCTGAAAATTATTTCTTGACAAGTTAAGCACCAGTTCCATTTTATAGTGGGTTATGTTACTTCAAGTGCTAAAACATTATATAACAGTTTTATATGTTGCTATGTCTGGTTTTGTAAGTAATGACATTTTTTTTAACCGTATGTTTCAACACGGAAAAAAAAAAGGAATATCAAGTTTGCCCTAAAGAAGAATAACTCTCCAATATAAAGAGAAAATTTTTCCATCTGCAAATCTTCGCAAAATATAATCACCTTGAAAAGCTACTTGCACATAACTGACTCTCAAAATTTTGTTTTAAAATGGGAACCAAATCTGAAGAAGATAATATTATTTTATTAATAAATTTTATATTTAATAAGACTAATCTGATAGACTTCTAATGTTGTAGAGTCTAAACTTCTTTAATGACAGAATATTGAGAAACACACAAACACAAATTAAAAAAAAATGAAGGTTCTTGTATTGAAAAAGTGCCAAGGTTTTGTGAGAGAAACATATAGAGTGTATATATGTGCATAAATATGGTATTCCATTGGAAAAAACTGTCCAGAAAGCTCTATTCAAATACTTTACTATGTGCTTCTTGTGAAATTGAGCACCTCTATCTAATGCATTGCACTATACAAACCAGACAAGAACAATAAAAACTTCAAGATTTTTGTTATTTTCCTTCTAACTTTGATGTATTGTGTCATATATTTTCTGCCTGAATGCATAGAATCGGGAAATACATTCATATTCTCAAGACAAGGAAATCCTTTAAAAATTTCAGTGCCAAATTCTAGCTAATTTTTTAACATGTACAAATTATTGTTAATATTATTATTATTCATTTTCTTTCACTTGAGGATTGAAACTTGGCAAAAGTTCTCTTCAGAATCCTGTTTTCAGAGATAAGTTACTGCTCATTAATTTTATATGCAGCTTTTTTGGGACAAGCACCATCTCCCTGCATCTAGCTTACTAAATAACCCAGAACGAAGTCCTATTAATTCATTCCCATTACTGAACAAAAGCATCACCTTCAAGCTTCTGAATAAAATATGTGGATTATTTTATTTCATGACATTGTTAAAAAATGATAATGACTAATATAACAACATATCAAAGTCTCTTAAAAAGTCAAATTTTCAGTTATACTGTTCATTTACATTAACACAAAAGTCATTTAGTCAGTTTGAATTCATAGAGACAGTGTCATTTTAAATTATACTTTCACTTTTACTGAGATGTGCTGGATATTAGATCAAATATTTTGTGGTAATGGAAGTTGCATCAAAGCTATTACTGATATAAAAAAATTAAAACATCATTTTGTCAAAAAAGATTTCAAAATAATTTTAATGAATATATTTTTCATAAACTTTCTTCACTGAAACAATTTTCATTGAAGTCCTGTAATTCTGTATTCATCATTTCATTTATAAGGTGTCCCCTAAAATATCTAAGATCAATATGCCATCAGTCCTATTATTACCTAAGCATTAGCATTTTCAAATATTGCAATGTTATATGTTTTCTGACTATGTAGGATGTTTTACCGCCTTATGACTTACGGAAAATCACTAAGGATTCAACTGATTTCTTTGAAACTTTAAAATGTGAATTATCTGACTGGTAACAATGGAGTGAGAATGTTATGGGTTTGTTTTTTTGTTTTTTTTTTTCAGTTTCCCACAGAGGAAATGAGTGGGTCCATTGCTTTTTTTAGGTAAATTGTCTACAATTAATTAGACTTAAAAAATGTCACCCCGATGGTTTACTATTGACTTTGAATAATGCAATTCAGTCTTCATATAGCAAGATTTTGATGTGATACAGTTTACTTCTTTAGTGCTATATAGAGGTTATTATTTGTTTAATTTCAACATTTCAATGTATTCTTATTTATTTGTTTATTTATTTATGCCACCGTCTAAAACTATAGGATTCCTGTAAAGAAATAGATTCAGTTTCTTTTTGTTTCGTTCTTTTCAAGAAAATATCTGAGTGTTGCAGGGAGGCTATTTCCTTCTGATATATTTATTTCACAAAGTGACTGTAGTAATGCTAGTTAAAAACATTTATAAAGTAGGATGGATTGTTACAATATAGCACAGCTATCAATGGACTTACATCATTGTAATACAATGAATAGTTGATCCCTGGTACCTGAATTTTCAGATTGAATTCAAAATATTGACTGATAAGAAAGAATGTAAGAAAGAAAGAATGTAAACTAATTTGTATGGCCAAAATTACTTATATTTCCACAAAAATACTAACAATAGTAACAGCTATCTGTAGCTGCTACTCCGTGTAGTCTTTATTAGACTAATCTCAAGTTGGTACTTTGACTAAAACAGTTATTAACAAAAACAAAAAGTTTTTTATGTTAAAAAATGTTATGATAATAAGCTTCACAGTAAAGGAATTTTTTACAGATAGTGTTAACAAACACACAGAAGGTAACAAGAGACTTTATCTTAGAATGGTATGTAGAAAAAAATCCTCATGTTCTTCACAGATCTATCATTTTCTTGAAAGCAAAACATATTATGAAACCATGATGTACCATAGTATTTCTGCATTTATTGCCTATTTATATGCAGAGACATGAAAATAAATTATAATTGGAGAATTGAATGAGTGGAAAAAATATTGGAATTGAAGATCAGATGATTTAGCTGTTTTATTGCCAATGCAAGGAGAACGCAGGCCAGTATCAACATAATCTGGGATAATTTTGCTTCAGTTAAGTTACCTAGCCTTTGGACTATGCTTGCTCCAAAGTTCAAAGTCCCTAGAGTACTCTGAAAAACCTATAAAAAAAATCAATTCATAGGTAGAAAACAAACTAAATAAAATATCCAAAATCGGCAATAGTGTTTAATTGCTTTATATTAATTCGAAGCTACATTTTTCACAGTAATAAGTGAATGAGTGATCATAATTCAACTAAAATATAATCTTGTTAAATTCAATATAAATGCATATATTATTTTCTCTCTTTGAAACAGTGTGTTAGCAACAAAATCCAAGAGTAACAAAATCCAATTATGAACAATTTGGAAAGCTTTTCTTGAGTAATACTAAAATCTATTTGTTTATATTTAATTTTCTTAAAACAGTCATCCAAAACTAATCTAGAAGAAACGAAAAGTCCTCTTGGCCATTAAAGACACAATAAATATCTCAGGATATTTGGATTATAAACAGAACCAGGTTCCAAATTTTAGTAAATATTTATGTAGTTCCAGACCTAGATTTTAGGCAGCATCTTAACCATCATATTCCACAAATGCCATGATGATAAATATGATTAAGACAGATAGCTAATGTGTAAGTTTTGTATCAGAGGTTTTAAAATTAATACTTAAAGACTGTTTATATTATATGTCTTTTTTTGTTGGTTGTACTTTTTTTTTTTTCAAGAGGGAATCTTTAAATGACATAATAATATAAAATAACACAACATAAGATAATGCTACTAACTGTGCAAAATTACTTTTCTTTCATCACATATCTTGATTGTATCTTGTGTAGTTTGGGAGTTGTGATTCATGATAATAATACTGAAGCTTTGTGACTCACTTGATTATCTATAGAAATTGTCTCAGAGCAATCCTTGTTCCTAGGATATGAGCAGGTTAAAATGAGCAGACCTTCACAAAAGAGCTTTGAGACGAAGGTAGATATTTTCAGGATAATAAAATCAGCAGAGCCAAGAGTATTTCCAAGCTGGCTGTCCCATGATAGATACAAAATGTGGAACAGTCTTATGTTTTTCACCTTGCAGCCTGGCTTTTCTATTTTTGTTCTTTTCCTCTCAACAATCTCAGCTGCAGTACTGCATTTTAAAGACAAAACATACAGGAGCACTGAGCACTGAGCACAGGTGAAGGAAGATGCAGCAATCTGTTGATTTTTGTTGTTGCGTTACATCTTTGAGAAACAAATTTCATCAATTAAGAATAACCTGGCAAGCAGCTGAACACCACACAGTCTTTTGCTCTCCTTTCCCTACTCATTGGTATGGGGAAAAGAATTGGGGAAAAAAAATAATAAAAGTAGTTTGAGATTAAAACTATTTACTAGGATAGAAACAGAAGAGAGAAATGACAGTAATGATAATAGTAATTATAACTACATATATATAAATATATATATATATATATATATACACAAAACAATCAATGTGCAAAGCAAAGCAATTGCTCACCACTTGCTTATCAATGCTTATTCAGTCCCCAAGTAGTTGCTGCCCCAGCTATGCCCACTCCCCAAGGTTTTAAAGATTTTTATGTGATGTCATATGATATGGAATATCCCTTTGGTCAGTTTAGGTCAGCTGTCATTATTCTGTTCCCTCCGTGCTCCTAGTGCACACCCATCCTCTTGCTGTCAGGACAATACTAGAAGCTGAAAAACTTGGCTCTGTGCAACACTGCTCAGCAAGAACTAAAACATCAGTGTATTATCAACATTGCTAAAACACTGCATCATACCAGACATGAGAATGTGACTCCTGAATGAACTTCATTCTGATATTTCTCTACTGAAAGAGAAGAAATGTAGTTTTGACTGAAATTGGTAGGTGGGAATAGAAAGTTTTATGCCAGGTTTGAAAATTGTGTTAAAGGTACAGAAAATGCTACAGATGGAATGAAATATGATTTGATTTGTTGTAGAGAAGCTATATGAGAAATTGCTTGTAAACTCATTATGAATGTGATAATAAAGAAAATATTTACTGACAGAATAAAAAATTCACAGCATGGTTGATATTGTAAGGATCCACTGCAGGTCAGCCAATCCAGTCCCCCTTCTTAAGCAGGGCCACCTAGAGCAAGGTGCCCAGGACTTGTCTAATATAAAAATTAGATACTTCTTGGAGTCAAATAATTCCTTGAATATTAAGGCATTTACATTTACACCTCTAAAAAGACTAATTGAATCATGGTTGGTTTTGTTTGTTTGTTTGTTTGTTTGTTTATTGGCATTAAATAGAATAGATACTTATAAAACACAAAAATAATCCTGGTAGTAGGGATGAAAAAGTCCTTGTTCATTAATGACAAGCTAGGGCATGCACTGTGTCATTAATCCAGTCCAGTTAATCTTGATTTCTCTCTTACACAACTTAATTCAGAAAAAGGGAGTATATTTTCAGACATTCAAGCTTAATGCAGATAATTCAATTTGGCTGATAAAAACCTCCTTAGGAACTAGCAAACAAGGATTCAGAAGTGCAGAAGTCCACTTATACTTGGCTCTAAATATCAAATAAGGACTACTGCACCAAGCCTGTTGTTGGAGGTAAGGATTTTCTCCTCAAAAAGTATTATAGATTTTAGAGTGGGTCACTTTTTTAGGGCTTGACTGTCTCCTTAAGTATTTAAGGCCCTTGACTGGAGAAAGAGAAAAAGAGCAAAAATCTACAGGAACTATGTTGATAGAAAATCATTGCCTTTGTGATCCCTACTTACTTCCAACAGGATTCTGCAAGGTTTCAAACTAGTTGAGTCACGTATTTCCTTAATTAATCATTAGGATTTCTGTGAAGATCCAGAGTGTAAGAAATGAGATGCCAAGAGACGGATGTACAAATACTGGAAAAAAGGAACAAATAAAATTCTCAAAAAATTTACATCAGTTCTTAACAGATTTATCTCTATTTATTTATTCATTTATTGTTCAGAGAATCATAAATAAGTAATATAAGCTTGCAGAAATCATTTAAAGACAGAATATGACAACAGTTTTCTGAAACAGAAGTACCGTATTGGTAATGACAGTGTTAAAATGTATAGATAACTTAAAAATATATGCCTATTAAAGATAAGAAAGAAAAAGAAAGGAAAAAGTTTAATAGACTGACTTGCCTTTACTGAGTATAAAACTTTCTTTTCTTCTGGTCTGATATAAATTGGTGTCATTTTGAAGCAATTTAATAGCAATCAAAATGGAATCAGAAAGACAACTAACAAAAGAGATCTTGCAACTATACTGTCAATAGCAGTTGTGTTCTCATCACAGTTGACGCTGATAGTACAGCAGGTTTGAGGACTTTTCATGTTGCATTTTGGATTCTTATTTATTTCATGAAGAATTTGAAGCACAATGAATATTTTAAGATACAGATGTACATTTTAGTGAAGACCAGTTAAATTCACACATTATCTTTTCAATGGCATATTTATATGGTAATCTATTGAAAATGACCATTTTTTTAATATTGCTGTGTGAAACTAGTTCTAAGCGTTTTGTCATTTCAAAACTTGGAATATATTAACAATTATTATAATGAACTTTTCAGCTTGATATGTGCATTCAGACTGAATAAATAATAATAATAACAATAATAATAGACATTACAAAGGAGAAATAAATGTGTTAAACAGAATCATGGAATCATAGGATATCCCTAGCTGGAATGGAACCACAAGGATCGCTAAGTCCAATTCATATCTTTACATACTTCACTAATTAAAAATTAACAGCAGTCTGAGAGCATTGTCCAAAAGCTTCTGGAACTCTGGCAGCTTTGTGTCTGTGATCTCTTCCCTGGGAGCCCATTCCAGTGTCTGACAAACCTCTCAGTGAAGAAAATTTTTCCTACATCCTATCTGAACCTCCTCTGACTCACTTCATGCCCTTCCCTTGGGTCAAATCAATGGTCACAATAGTGTAGAGATCAGCACCACCTCCTCTGCTTTCCCTTGTGAGGAGGGTGTAGGCCACCTCTTAGTCTTCACTTATTTAGGCTAAAGAAAACAAGTTCCTAACATCCTCATGTATGCTTGGGGAAGAATGTCTTGAATACTGTCTAGCAGAAAAGGACCTGTGAGTGTTGACTGACAACCCCTGAACTTAACCCAGAAGTGTGACCAGGTGACCAAGAATACCAAGGGCATCCTGATCTGCATCAGAAATAGCATGGCCAGTAGGACTAGGGAAGAGATTGTCTCTTTACATTCAGCACTGGTGTAGCTACCTTGAGTTTAGGGCCCCTCATTACAAGAATGACATTGAGTAGCTTGAGTTTGCCCAGAGAAGAGCAATGAAGCTGCAATGGGACTAGAAAACAAGACAGACTAAGAGTATCTGAGAGAACTGATCCTTTTATTCAGAAGAATATAAGGTTGAGTAGAGACCTCATTGCTCTCCACAACTACCTGAAAAGAAGTTGCAGCAAGGAGTCTGTTCACCTCTTTTGTCAGGTGGCAATAAGATCTAAGGCAATATCCTCAGGTTAAAACAGAGGAGGTTTAAATTGGATATCAGGAAGAATTTATTTACAGAAAGGGAAGTTAGACATTACAACAGGCTTCTCAGGAAGATTATGGTGTTAAAAGATGTGTGGATGTGACACTTAGAGAAGTGGTTTAATGGTGAACTTGTACTGTAAGGTGGAAGGTGGATCTGATGATCTTGAAGGTATTTTCCAATCTAAGTTCTGTGATTGTATGATTCTTAGGCACTAAATGTCTCTGCTTTTTCTATATCCCTATTTGTGAGGTGACTATTCTCATCAAGTAACAGACTGATGTTATCCCTGGTCTTTCTTTTGTGGTTAACATTAAAATCATACTGGCCCCCTTCAACTTTAATTGAGCTTTGGCTGTACAAATTTTCTACCTACAACACTGAACAATATCTATGTAATCCTCCTGTATCAACTCTTCTTGCTTCTAGTGTTCATACATTTTGCTATTCTGCCTAAATTCTAGAAGATCAGTGCTTAGCAAGGCTAGCCATCTGCCCTACTTTTTGTCAACTTGGAAATGTTTCCAAACCCTGCCAAGTGCTGCACTTAAACTTGATACATATCTTCCTCTATTTCACCTTTAGTTCGCCCTGTGTTTTAGATGCAAAGTGAAAGTGTTTGATGGTAGAACACTTTTTTGGAGATTTTCCCTTTCCATCAGTTGTGGTGCAAAGCAGGAAGAAATGTAAAAAGGAGGAGAACAAGCCAGAAATTTGTCTGTCAGCTACATATACTTATGACAAGATAATGCATTAGCAGCAAAACCCCGTGCACTGTAGACAGGACACTTTCCTCTGGGATTCCCTCTGAAGTTAAAGAACAGCTTAGATCAAGAACAAACTGAGGTATACTCAACAAAGCAGAAAGAATTGCCATTTAGGGAATGGGCATACATTCTTCTTTACTGATTATACATTATTTAAATGAAACACCTCTATTTCTGAAAGACAGCATATTGCCTCCTAGAATTTTATTAACTATTTTGTGTATACTTTAGAAAGCAATCAGGGACAAAGTGAAAACCTTTCTTTCCTAGTTTATTTCTAATTGAATAGAAAGCAATTAATTTAAATATAAATGTACCACCCCATTCTTATGCATATCACATGTATATTATATTCAAAAGATCAATTTGCTCCAGTTTTCTTAGTTCTGTTGTTGTTTTCCATTTTCCCCCTTGCAATTCTTTTTAATGTATATCTTCATATTTTTGAAAGCCACAAATGTCATCTGCAGAAAAGAATTCATTTTAATTTCACTAATGGTTAGGTGTTCACTTTGGTTTGCTTTTGTAAATGTATTGTATTGTTTTGTTTTTCTACCTTCATCTGCAGTCCCATTCAACAAGGAAAAAACAACCAAGTAGTAATTAAAAAAAAATTGTAAACAATGAAAAAATGTGTTTTATGTAGTCAAAGTAGCTTGATTAGATAAATTGTTTTCTTTATGACCTCAAGGAGTAGAAAACTAATGATCTACAACCATTTTTTAAATTTCTTTTCCCATTAGAAAAAATGTAAAAACCTTTGTCCCATTCACAGTTTAGGGTACAGCTGAGCATCCTTCACTGAGTAGTTAAATGCTCTGTTGCTAGTGGGGCACTGGTGGGCAGTTGCATTGCTACCTAGGTATTGTTTGGCAGATGATGAGTAATTTCATTGTGGATGTATATATATACATATATATGCAAAAATGTGACACAGCAATGCATATATTCTGTTTCCCTTTCTGTCTTAGTAAAATAGCTTTTATCTCAACCTACAAGCCCGATTTTGTTTCCCATTCTCCTCCTCATCTTCTTGAGGGAAGAGAGTGAACAGCTATTGCTGCTTAGCTGCCTGCCAAGTTAAGCCACAAGCTTTGTTGTTTATGTTTAGGTTGTAGATAGATGAATACTATTTAATATACAATATTCATGTAGGCTTTTTTAAATGACAGATGTCTCTTAGGACCAATATCTGACAGAATAAATCTAAATTCACCTGATTATTTCCAGTCAGTGAAGTTAAAGGTGAATCACCTTTGACTTTTGTGCACCCTAATGCCTACTTTAAATAAAACTTTGTTATTTTTCTCTTTCAGTGTCTAAAACTTTTCAGTTCAGATTAATAAAACAGTTTGAAGTCTTAATATTAATAAGAAACTGCCTTTAAGTTTTAATAAGAAGCTTCCTGTTGTGAAACTTAATTAAAGCTGTTAAAGCAGATATTTTAAGAAGAAACTAATTTCACAGGAAGTTATCATTATTTTCAAATCTGTTTAATAGAGTTCATTTATGTAAGAAAAATAGAAAACAAAGTTGAGGCTAAAGGAGGAAAAATATGCATTTTGACAACACCTTTTTAATATCTGAAGGGGGACAGTAAGAAGAAAGGGGACAGACTCTTTCACATGGTCTGTAGTGATAGGACAAAGGGAAATGGTTTCAAACTTAAAGAGGGGGAATTTAGGCTGGATAAAAGGAAGAAGTTCTTTACAGTAAGGTAGTGAATCACTGGAACAAGTTGCCAAGTGATTTGGTGAATGTCCCACCACTAGCATCACTGAAGGACAAGCTGGACCAGGATCTGAGCAACATGATCAAGCTGTGAATGTCTCTGTCTATTGCAGGGAAGCTCAATTAGATGACCTTTAAGGGTTCTTCACACTCAAACAATTACTTGATTCTATGATTCAGCTGGACTGTTAATGAAAAAGTTTGCCTTCTTATGTCAACATGATACCACAAGGGCTGTTCCAAAAATAATACTTCTTATTTTATTTTCTTTCCCTACTATGTCAGAAGAAGGTGGTGGTTTGACGGTAGAGACCGAAGCTTCCTGCCAATATTCTGGTACATTTTGTTGCTGTGTGACAGATGGCAGCAGAGAGAAGGTCTGACAAAATGGCACCTGATATGGAAGTACATATGAAGCAAAGGTGTGTCATTGAATTCCTTTATAGGAAAAAATGGCACCCATTGCCATTCATCAATAGTTGCTGAATGTTTATTGGAGACCAGACAATGGATGTGAGCACAGTGAGGGAGTGGGTGTGTGTTTCATCTGTGATGACAGCAGCATGAAAGACATGCCACATTCCAGATGGCCATATAGATTTTTACGAGTGCAGTATGTACTATCTCTCATCATTTGCAAAAACACATGGTTGATGGTAGAAACTGTGTTGGAAAGTCATATTTTGTGGATGAAAGTTTGCTCTATCAAATAGAGTTATTGTGCTCTTTGTGTCTGTTGTACTTTTCAGGTACATAAATAGGAGGCATTATTTTCCAAAGAACATACATAGCATAAATCTTACAAGAAGATTGAATTTACTTGTTATTTGGGCTTTGAGTCCTAAGCATTTACTGCAATGTGTTTTTTGTTCTTATTTGTTAGTTTTTAAATATACAAGAAAGCTTTGCAATATTACATGGGTTTCCTCTATCATTAAAGTCTGCTTATTTTTTTAAAAGATAATTTTACAATTTGTGGAAAAAAATATATATATATACCTGATTATTTGAGGATTCATTATTTTGTGCTTCTTATTTTCTACTTTCTTGCTACTTCCTTGATAGAACAGTTCTACTTACAACTTACAGAGTTGTACTTACAGAATACTTACAGAGTACTTACAGAATAAAATTCTCTTTAAATTCCCTGCGTATTTATTGCACTTTGCTTGAAGTTTTTACAGAGACAACTGTATTTGATAAATAAAATGTGAATAATTGCATCTGTTGTGTTTTATAATTGTGATAATACATTCTACACTACACTGGAGATACACTTGATTTCACAGTGCACTCTGGAGATCATCCAGTCCATTCTCCATGCTAAAGCAGGTTCTGCAGTATGTGACACAGGAGAGCATCCAGATGTGTTTTGAATATCTCCAGAGAAAGAGACTGCACAACCTCTCTAAGCAACATGTTCCAGTACTCTGTAACACCACTGAAAAGAGTATGGCCTCATCCACTTTACACCTGCACTTCAGATATTTATAAGCACTGATAAGATCAACTCTCAGCCTTATCTTCTCCAGGCTTCTCCATGTCTTTAGGCCTTTCTTCATAAGAGAGATGCTCCAGGCTCCATGTCATCTTAGTGTTATGGACTCTTTTTCATTACTTGCTTTATTTTTTAACTCCTGTAAAACTTAACCAGCATAGCCTTGTATTCACTGCTAGAGAAATAATTAGAACACTGATATTTTAAATATCAAGACATAATCTTATAATCCAGTGGAATATTTTCAAACACTATGCAATAAATAGTAGACAGTGGGTTTTTGGATCGTTTTCTAGACTTTCTGCATATTTTGTCCAAAGCTACTATTGTAAACCAGTTACTGCAGCTAAAAAAATATGTGGACGTTCAGAGTTCTCTCTGCAGGCAAAATAAAAAGATCTGGTGCACCTATGGTTTACATGTAAATAAACACTCAGAAGTTAGTTTTTGTGTGATTTTCTAAAGAGAATTGAAGGGCTGAGTTAAAATAGTTCTCAAATATCAAACATAAGTTGCTACACTGTTAAGATTAGATATCTTCATAGGAACTATATTAATGTGAATACACACATGAAAAGAGAAAGTGAAGGATTGAGTTTCACTTTAAATTACTAAGGAAAGCAAATATACATAGTATTATATATTAGGAACAAGATGTGAAGAGAAGCAGCACTTTTACTATGAATGTGAAGGAATGTGTTTGTTTGTTTATTTATTTTTAAATGATTTCAAGAGACTTGCACTTCAAGAGACAGCACACAAGGATGGTTTTCTGAAATGTATGTTTCAGCTGGAAAGTACAGCAATATTAAATTGTGATTAGAAACAAAATAGAACCTGCAAATGTATGCAGAAGCAATTAGAACTGTGTGTTATTGATGATACTGTACTGGTAACAATGGAAGTTTGTAAGAGAACATTGTCAGTCACAATGAGAAAAACCTCCGTCTTTTCTTGTTTTTACTACTATCACTTTAAATTGAAGCTCGGCAACAAATTTGCATCAGCTCATGTGAGCAAAGAGCTGGTTCAAAGGTGTATGCATTCTTTGCATATAATTCCATTGTTTACAGTAATTATTTTACATTTTTCATAATATGTGCATAAGATATTTGTTATAGATTCCTGTTAGCGCTATCCACTGTGACATATACCTTGTCTCTGACTACTGAGGAGAAGTTACATTGGCATTCAGCTCTCAGGTCTCAAAGCTTTCCTGGAGAAGCAGCAGGTATCCCAACCCTGGAGGTGTGCAAGGGCAGATTGGATGAGACAGTGGATTTACTATGTAGTAAATCTACAGTGTTTTACTACAATACAGGTAAGACTTCTTTTTTTTTTTTTTTTTTTTGGTCCCAACAAATGTGAGTTTAGAGTTTCTAAGCATTTACCTATTTATCATAGACATAATCTGACCTTCCTGAAGTTACACATTCATACATGTCATAGTTCAATTGACTGAAAATCCAAGCTACAAGAAAGCTGCATAGAACATACACACCTAGCAAAGAAAATGTGTCTGACTTCTCAATTTTTATATAACACTGTCATAAGCAGTAAACTGTTAATCCTATAACACTGAGCAGAATATTTTACTTATTTAGGTAGTAGCTATTAACTAGCATGTAAACAAGAATTTTCCACATATGAGTCACGATGCCGAAGTATTAAATATACATGTATAACAGTATTGTTGTTTCCAAAATAACTTTGTTTTTATTTATGGTTACTCGTTTACTTATTTTGTGAGAGTATTTTCATTTCAGTAAGTGGAAACTTAAATTTAAAATACACTACACGCAGACAAAGGAAATTAGGAAAACTGAATGAATTTGTGGCTTTAAATGTCAAATACATTGTATCGTGATTATATCTGATACTTTTACGATGCCTTTCCTCTTATTACTGAATAACCTGAATGGTTTATATATTTTCACACTTTTGGCAAAGAGGAACTGAAGTACAGTGGATATAAACCCACAGTAGAGGATGTCTGTATCTCTGTACACGTAATCTGGGGTATTTAGGACACTTAGGGGCTTGTGTTATTTTTCTGTTACCTAGTTTTAATCATTTTTCTCATTAGTCTTATTTTGCTTGGATGAATCTAAGTTTATGTGACTTTTTTCAGTCATATAAATCTAATGGTTTACAGTGAAGCAGAAAAATTCATTCAGATATATTTGGATATTTCATAATGCTTTTCAGGCAGGTAAGTATACCATGAAGAGCTTTCTCCAGACAACGCCAGTTCATCTCTGCCCTCTCATCCTTTTCCCCAACACTTTACATAGGAAAAAAAATAAATAAAAAATTCTGAAAAGAAAGATCATCTGTGAACTTTCCTTGAGGAAATTCCCATTTCTCTAGTTTTTCATTTTCACTCTGTGTACATTTTACAACTTTACATGCCTGACCAGCATTTGATTATCTGTAAACAAACATTGTGCCCTGAATTTCCAGTTTTTTCCCTCCCATATTTTTTAGCTTTGGCGAAGGACTAAAATAATATATTATTGTGGTTTGTTGCAACAGCAGCTGTAGAAAATTCATCCTGGAGCATACAAAGAAAAACACAATTTTTTTGCTGTAAAGGAGAATAGCCTCGAGTAATCCAGGCAATAAGGCAATTCAAAAAGTGATACACGCAGGAAAGAAGAAGACTAGCATTTTCTCAGGATTCAGGCAATCTAGTTTTACCTTTTGAATTGCTGAGACTCATTCAATACTGGCAGTTCTACTTATTTCAGTGACCAAATAGGGAGTTTAGTAGTACTCATCTTGCCTTTCTTTTTGCATCACTACCTGCTGATTTGCTGGCTGTATAAAATTTAAGGAGTATTACCACCCACCATGTAGAGTCCTTTTTGAAGAGATTATTTCTTGAGCAGGTAATAACAAAGTAATTTAAGCAAGCCCACTAGATCAAGAGCCAAGGCACATAATATCAATATGTAATGCTACTGTTTCTTCTGTCAGTGTTGTCAGATCTGTAAATAACTGCTATTCTTCATCACTGGTATCAAAAACCTCTGGACTGCTAAATTGAGTGAGTAAGTGTTCTATGCAGCACTCAGTTATCAAGGTCTCAAATTACCATCCAAACTAAGTATCCCTTTTAAACAGACACTTTAGCATGACAGTAGCAGTTGTAACAATTTGTGCAGATAATGACTATGACAGCCTCCAGGATCAATGCTGAACCTCAACGAAAGGCTATTACATATTTTTGTAAACGTGCTAATACGGTTCTCGGTGGAAACTTAAAGTAAATGGTATGAACAAGACCACATCATATTAAATATAACTACCTTGATTATTATTATTTTTTTGCACAATGCTGTGAGAGGTGAGTGGATATTGTTCTGTATTTCTTTAAATATTAGGAACTACTGACTGAAAGAACAGCTTTCCAAGCATGAAGTACCTGTTTAAGTAGTAAGATCAGCAGCTTTTAAAGCATTCTGTTTCCTTTTGATATTTTTTTACTTTATATGCATACCAGACCTTCCAGGGCACTGTGGTACTCTGTGATACTCTGTGGTACTCCTGATGAGACTGCCTAAATGCCCTGGTAGTGGTATCCAGCTGCTCAGTAACTCCACTGTAAATAAAGCTGTCTGAACAGCTTGAAATTTTTGCTCAACATGACAGTAGTTCTGTTGTGGAGAGGCATTTCACCAATTGTTGGTCCTGGAAGGCACACCTGTTTTTTCCAGTGTTTGAGAGTGATGTGGTTTAACCTGATAGAAAAACAGCACAGCAGTTTGCTCACTGCTTCCCTCTCCTTCTCAGTGGGATGGTAGAGAGAATTGCTAAAAGTATAGGCTAGCACAAGGACAATTTAATAAGAAAGAAAGGAAATAAATTAAAGAGAATAAAAAAAAGAGAAGGAAAGAAAGCGAAGGAAGAATAAAACAAGTGATACACAACAGAATTGCTTACCACCAACTGACTGATGCCCAACCTAACCCAAAGCTGTAGCAACACCCAGTGGACTCCCCCAAGTTTTGTTGTCAGCATGATGCCATATGATATGGGTTATTCTTTTGAGCTGTTTGGGTCAGGTATCCTGGTTCTTAAGTTGTCCCAGGGGATATTCAAGTTGGATATTAGAAAAAATTTATCATGCAAAATTATGCTGAGGCATTGGAACAGGCTACCCAGAGAAGTAGTTGTGCCACAATCCCTGAATGTGTTCAAGAGCCTTGTACATGTGACACTTAGGAACATGGTTTATGTGGCATGGTGGTGATGGGTTCACAGACTAGATGAGCTTAGATGTCATTTCCAACCTTAATGATTCTAAGATTTCCAACATGGTCTATAAAGGGACTTATGAGAGGTAGCTCTACTGGAAATACCTATAGTTGTGTCATCTACAAAGTATTTTCTTCATCTGATGTGAATGTAAATACAAATCTCAGTTTCCAAAAATCACAATGAAAGTCCTGATTCCAGATCACAATTCTTTTAAAGTTATTTCATTTTCATTCTCTAATCTCTGAGCATGTGGGAAATACAGGATGATGACCTCTTTGTAATTTTAAATTAAATTAATTTTACATTATTTTTAATTTCTCCAAACTGCATTTATAGCTTGCTTGAATCATTAGCTTTCTTGCAAGAAGCTTTCATGCACAGTTTCATAGACAATACAAGATCTGTAAGAAACAAGATATTTGGCACTAAATAAAACTCGTCATCTCTGTAAACTGTCCCACCTTGAGTTTCTGAATACAAGCCAAGGCCCATGTTCTAAATGATGTGATCTTACAGCTCCTGTAAATCTTAGAGTTTTACACTCAGAACACTCCTGCATTCTATCTTACTGCTAGCTGTGTCTCTGGACAGAAAACTTTGTGTTATTCTTAAAGAATTCATTGAAGTTATCACAAGAACAAAAAGAGCCTCTTGGGATATGTGAGCACTTCTGTTTACAGACTGTTGCTTAGAAATTCTTTCTTTAGATGGAATATTCTGGATGTTGAAGTTGGGAGGTAACAATGGTATCTCAAATTGTCTGAGAATGGGGTCCTATGTTGCTTCTTATAGCACAGCAAAAGACTTGCAATTTGACCCATGTCCAGCTCCTTAGCTATTTAACACAGCTGCATCTGACAGAGTAAGCACACATGAAAAATGGTTCATAGCAGCTGCTGTCAGTTCCAGCAGATCAGCAGCAATGCTCTGTTGTCTTGTAGCTTGCTCTGTTAGCTTCTGTTTTCAGAAATGGGTATCTGAATTCTCTTCTGCTGCCCAAGTACTTGATGTTTGGACTGCGTTTACCTTCAGTAATATATTATCAATTGAAATCAACTGAACTTAAAAAACGTTTCAGAACTTCTAACTTTGAGGTTACCTTGCCCACTCCCAGTCTATTCACTGGGTGGGGAGCAACATGAGAAATGAAGATGGCCTTGGTGCTATGCAAGAGCTATTCATCAATAACTAAATATTAGTGTACAACACTATTATGGTTATACATCCAAAATGGAACATCATTGTGTTATTATGAAGAAAATTAACTCTATTCTACTCCAAATAAATACATTTAGGTAAATGCCAATGCTAAGTAGTATATTCCTGAATAAAAATGGCTGAAAAATATACTTGGGAGAAATATATATATATATATATATATACACACACACACACACACACACACACACACACACACACACACACACACACACACACACACACATATACACACACACACATATACATACATACATACACACATATATATACATACATATATATATATATATACATATTTAATTACAGACAAAAATAGAAACACAGTCTCACAATTCCCCCCCACTCTCCTCCTTTTTTTAACAAAATAAACATCCCCAAAATCCTAATATTAAATGAAGAAAAGCAGTGTTGTCCTGTGTGCCTGTGTCCGTGTGTAATTTCTCTTTTCCTGAAAGTAATTGAGACTCTATCTTATATCTGAAATAATTTCTATTGAAAAGGTCAGCAAAATCAATATACCTCTGAAATGTTTCAGTTTTTGTTGATATGTTTGTTTTGAGGAAAATGTTCCATCCATTCCTAGTATGAACATCATCGTTTAACCGCTAGTAGGCTGTCAGAGAGCTTCCACTGCCCCTGGAGTATTGCTAGCTGTGCTCAGAGTTTCTTTACTCAGAAGTTTTGTTGGCATTTAGTTTTACTTATTTTTCATAAATAATTGCCCCCCAAATACTTACCATACCAGCTACTTGTTTGAGATGTGAACATCATACTTAAGGACATGGTTTAGTGATGAACTGGGTAGTGTTAAATTGTGACTTGATAATTTTAAGGGTCTTTTCCAGCCAAAATAATTCTATGATTCTAACTTCTAACCAGACAAAATAATTATTTTCTTCCTAGACCTTGTGCATCAAGAAGATTTAATTGCTGTTTGCTCTCATTTTATACTTTGTGTAGTAGCAGATTTTGTTGCAATTTACAGCACAGGACTGTGTCTCAGTCCAGTCAGTGACTCTGAGATCCTTGATTTCATTGACATTTTTCTTTTTCTCTCAAAGTCTTTTTTGAACTTGTCCAAATCCATAGAACTCACTTCCAGTCAAGCTACCCAACATATTTTTTCAATTTTCTAAATCTAGTTAAAGTAGTGAAAGTTGTCTCTTGGGAGAGGCTTACAGAAGAAATATCAGATGACAAGTGCCAGTTGCATCACTTACTGTGACAAGAACAGATATGATGAGATACAGGATCTTGAACAGATGAGCTTCAGGTTCATGAATAGACCTAAATAAAAACTTAAAATTTGCTTACCATTCACTTATTTCTCCAAAGATTATTTTCCTCACTAGGAAAAGAGCCAGAAGATAATTTTGGAATAGAAAATAATATCAGCCCTGACGTTTCTAGGTCTTCTAAATACAAGAGCCTCAGTTCAAGTCTGAAGGCTGTCTCTAGTGTTCTTAATTCACAGAAGTAGATTTCTTCCATTCTGTAATGTTCCTATAATAACTTTGATGGACTCTGTCAAATTTCTGCAGTCCTAGATTCTTTCCCCACCAAGCCTTCCCCCTGTAGCATTAGCATTCTCTTTACCTTACGAACCCCTGAAATAACCTTTTCCCTCCAGCTAAAGTTCACATCTTAAATATACAGTTTCTCTCCTGTTTGCAAATGAAGTTGTTAAAAAAATGATATTCATACCTTTCATATGATTTTCAAAAGCAGGTGCCTAGGCTGTCAAGTGGAAAAGATATATTTCCTGGGCTTCCTTTTCTTTTGTTGCTCCTTTTCCCCTCCTTTATTCTCACTGTTTTGTACAGATAATCTTAAGCTTGTGGCTTAATTTAGAAAAGATATGGAAATTCAGTCAAATTTGCAAATAAGGCATCTGCATTTAGTTAGTCATACCCCTGTCATCCCCTGAACTCTATCAAAAGGTACATTTTAAGGGAACAGTGTTCGGAAAGAATACCACAAAGTATTAATTGGTAAAATTAATCTTTTCTTTTCTTTTCTTTTCTTTTCTTTTCTTTTCTTTTCTTTTCTTTTCTTTTCTTTTCTTTTCTTTTCTTTTCTTTTCTTTTCTTTTCTTTTTTCTTCTCTCCTTTTCTGCTTTCTTTTCTTAATTTTATTTTGATTCTGGACACTAAAATTTCCACATAAAATTCCTAATTTTTGGAATTTTTTTTCTAATGATTTCTTACTAGTTTAAATACAGATATAACATAAAAGCTGTAAGAGGGCTCCATGGGAATAAAAAGAACAACCATGTTGACAGCTTAAAATAAATAGTATAACAGGCTACTATTTAATTATATACAGCCCTTTACTACCAAATCTGTTTTGAAGTTCATGAAATTCAATACATTTAAGCAATAACCTGAACTTTTCTGTTTGCACACAGAAAAAAAAATAAAAATCACTATTATAAATCCAGAAAAAGTGCTTGAAATACGCAGTTACTGCTTCCTCGTTGATAAGAACTATATTTCTAGCAAAATTATTAAAGCTTTATGGTCTGCTGGCCTCATAAGGGCCCTTGAGCAGCTTGTGGAACCAGCTCTATTGAGAATACATTGTTCCATTTCTGGCATTACTATTGCAGGGTTGGGAAGTATGCCAAGCATCATGCTCTTGAGGGCAGAGAGAAGAAGAGAAAACTCAAAAGAGCCCAGAGTGGGGAGATCCAAGCAAATGAATGCCACTGTGCCAGCAGGCTTTGCTGGAACAACATTTGACATTTGCAGGGCTGTAATGTTAGGAAGCCTGTAGCAGTGCTGAAGCCCTGATGCTCTAAGGGGAATCACTACTGGAAAGCAAACAACAGTGCTCATGAGAGAAAGACTGAAGCATGGTCATGAAAATGAACACACTGACCACATCAGACCTTATGTTGTACAGGGAAGTAAATAAGTACAGGAATAGAAGAGGTCATGAAGGACATTGATGTTTCCTGTAAAGCAAGTGGCCTTTTTGGAGAATCAAGAAAATAGAAAAATTTTTTGCCATCCATCTGCTCCATGAATTTCACTTTGAAACATAAATTACTGCAGGGGAACAATTGTCAAGAGTGTTCCAAGTCTATCCTCATTAAATTATAATAACCTGATAAATCTTATAAAATAATGTACCCTGTGTTGCTAAACAAGATGCAATGCAATTTTTCTACTTAACTACTTAGGTGTATGTAAAATATAATCCTCTTCAGTGCAATGATAATTTACAGCAAGCTGACATCCTCAGTGTCAAAAGGAATAATCTGGTGATCGTCCAGTTTAAACTATCATTGTTTGTTTTCTCTTTATTTCATTTCTCTTTTGTGCCTGCTCCTGAAAAGCTGCTTACCTTGGGAAAACAGATCCTTATTTATAGTGCTGCAAAGATATTAAGGCTGTTAAACTGAGTGAATTCTTTAAGGTTCATGGCCAAAAAAGGCTGACAAAGCTCTTACTGTCTAACTCCCATGAATAGAGAGAGAGAAAAAAAAAAAAGAAAATAAAGAAAGAAAAAAAATGTGTCTTTTGTTCTAGAAAATGATAAAAACTGGAGTACTGAGTACTGACAGTAATCTTCTGTCTCCAGCATTGTGCATGAGAAATGAATTATATGATCTTGTGACAACTTGCCTTCTATATGTCTGGGAGACAGTATTAAATGTCATAGGATTTCAGAGGAGTTTAACATTTGCTCAGCTGCAATGCAGGTAATTTGAATGAATTATCTTTCTTTCAGCATGCAATGTGGAGACATGCTCCTTCATAGGAAGCTGGTCAAGGTTATAAAGTTGCGATAAAATATTTCATAACTTAAATCTCTTACAGGATACACTGACTGAAAATACTTCCCATATTTAACTTTTTAAGAAATTTACAAAGGTTATATTAGGATATTGTTTTCCTCTCTTAGAAAATCTTTTTTTTCTTTTCTATACGTCCCTGACCATGAAGACTTCGCTGCCTCAGCTGGACAATTTACATATCACTACGCATATACACAGAAATAAACATAGTTAATACAGCTGAGGGCATGTTTACTTTGAGTGCACAAGGTGTTATATCCTTATTTTACATTTTCATCCTATGGGACAGTAAGTTTCAGATAATATCATTTTCCAGAAGTAAAGCTGTTAATAAACTGTCTTATTCTACGCAGATACACCCTTGACCTAAGTCATTTGACTGTATTCTAGTTTACAGGAAAAAATTGAATTTTTTTGCAAAAATGTAAAGTAAGGATACGTAAGGAAGTGATCTACTAAAGAAAATAGTTTTGTGATTTGTATTTCAGCATCTTTTCAGAATCACTCTGAGAAATGATTTTTCATTAAAAATAAAGATCTGTTATGCAATAATTTATCTTAATTTTCACAAAAAGATGAGTTATCCCTCAAATTTGTCTTTTTAATATAATATTCACATTAAGGGACCTAACAATCTCTCTATTAAGATAATCAGTGAACTGAAGCTAGTACGAGAAATTCCGTGCCATTCCCTGTACACTCAATGTAAAACACAGTTCCAAAAACTCATGTCCAGAAAGTATTCAAAGCTTATAAACAAGAGAAGCATGTTTTTCTTCTTCTTCAGACTATGCCTAGAAGCTTGTAATTTTTGAAATCAAGCAATCTCTGTTTTGGTCAGCTATTACTGTGTATGATGTGACACATCATGCCTAGTTCCATCAGTCATGTCAAGAAATGAGATTGTCACATAACTGAATGAAACAGCAAGACAGAACAAGTTACAGAAAAGAAAATGATAACTGTTGATCTGCCTGAGAAAGAACACTTCAGGCTACAGAGAAAACAGACTTTGCTATGTGCCACTGGCAAAGAATATTGTAGTGTTCATTGCTTGTGGAAAGGATTTTTCTGATGACAGAACAAAACTGAACATTGAGATCTCTCTACAGAGCATTGAAAGCATTTTAGGTCACAAGAAGTGGGAGAGGAGAAGAGAGGAGAGGAGAGGAGAGGAGAGGAGAGGAGAGGAGAGGAGAGGAGAGGAGAGGAGAGGAGAGGAGAGGAGAGGAGAGGAGAGGAGAGGAGAGGAGAGGAGAGGAGAGGAGAGGAGAGGAGAGGAGAGGTTAAAGCTAGAACAAATTGAGTCAAATTCTCAGACCAATGTAGGCATGACTCAAAAATACCGAAGTATATTACCCAACTGCCTCTAAAACGCAAACAGGCTTGTAAAGTCTACATTGTACCTGCTCATCTCACAGCTGGTTAATTTGTCCAGAAGGATACTGTGACAGAAGATATCCAAAGCTTTTCTGAAATTCGGATAAACTACATCTACCACCTCCCTTTGTCCAATATGTCAATATCAAGAATATCAAGAATATCAAGTTAGTGAAACAGAACTTTCCTTTTATGAGCCCCAAGAAGAAGATAAAAGGTATGCAGTGAAGAAGCAAGGTGATTAAATTAGTATGTTTTCCCCACCATTATTATCACATTTATCTTGACCAATTGTAATACAAATGGAAATACTGGTGTATGTAATCTTTAACATTATTAATGTTAAACATTAATGCTTCTATTATTATTTTATAATTTTAATCCTTCTATTCTAGATTAGAATGTATCTGGTTAACATAGGGACGTTGTCTGTCAGTTAATTTTCTTAATCGCAGTAGCTCACCACATGGAAATACTAGCTGTGACAGAAATATCATGAACTCTGCTGTGTTTTTTAAATACAAGTGTAGTTTGGAGATCTTGGTTCTGCATCCTGTCTGTAATAGTGTAAGAGGCTATTCTTTTATGCCATTGCCTCAAAGCTTGCTGAGGAACAATCAAAGCAAGTCCTGGCCAAGGGTTGAGAAATCCTTTGAGGGACACAGATGGACAAGGCCAGGGGCAACAAGAGGGAGATAAGCAGCAGCTCAATGGCCAGGGAGCAGTCTTTTGTGTGGTCTAATCTGGAGGGAGATAGCCATCTCAGGCGGTACTCACATGACACTTACCCAAGCACCCAGGGATGTCACATAGGCAGGAATAAAAGAGGATAAATGAGGGATCAACAACCATGAGGCTGTGTGTTCTTCCATCAGAAGTCTCAAGAGCTGATCCCTGCATGTTGATGGACTCTCTGCCTTGGGCCAGCTACCTGAGACCTGCTGCTTCCTCCTGGACCCTGCTGCTTCTTCCTGGTAACTGCTTGCTGCCCAAGGCAGACCACTGCCGCTGCTGCTCTCCCCCTGTGCTTTTGCCTCGGACCATCATAACAGCAAGCAATAATAGCACTGCTGCTGGATCCTGGTGGTGTCTGTCCCCACTTTACCCAGTTCCTTCTTCTTTCCTATCTTTTCTATTGTTCACTTTCCCTTCCCCATCACCCTAATTGGTAATAGTGTACATTCTCCCCTTCCCCATCTACCTGATTAAGATTTGTAATAAACTGGTCAGACCAATATTTGAACCATTGTTTCTTAATCTCTCACTGGGTATACATATATTAAAGAACCTACTCTCCCACCTATAATTTGGAGCTAGCCAAATAGTAATTAATATAACATGCTTATAGCAAACTATTACCTTTCTAGAAAACAAGAATATTAATAAATTTTATCTGTTCATGATTTTGCTGTTTTTTTCTAATGGCTACTAGTTAGTTGAATCTGGACTACCAGATCACGTCCAATATTTTTTCAGCAATAACAAATAGAAATTTGTATGTTCTTTTATCCATATAAGAGTCCAGATGTTTTTAGAAGTTCAGTACATTCCTGTCTTCCACAGCTTACCTCATCAAATCAGACTTACTAATGCAGTGCATTTTATGCCAGCATGCATTATTTTAGCTTTAATTGCTTTCTCGTGTTTTTGTTACTAGAACAAGAAAATTACACATATAACCAAGTGTATAGTTGTCTTTGTTCTGCATAAACAATCTGACTTTTTCTTGTCTTGATAACTTTTTACTTTGTAATAGATTTTATGCTACTGTTGCTGTTAGAACAGTAAACACCACCAAATAATAACACAAAGGTTTCCTACTAGTCAGTTATAAGGAGAAGACAGAGCAATTAAGAAATATGTGAATTTGTGAAGTCAGATGTATACTGAAGTAGTTAAATTTATTCCTCAATGGATATTACTGCTCTGTAGCTAGAAGTAAATGTTTTCTAAGTTCTCGCACTAAAGGCAATTTGTAAAAATCCAGTTTATTTTCTAACAATTGTACATTTGTACTCAAATCCTGAAATGAAATTTTGATTATGTATCACTCACTTAAGAAGTTAGGTTTTCTTTTGCTTTTATCTGTTTTGTTTTGTAGATTTCTTTCTCTGGGGAACTGTATGAGAACATATGGCAGTACAAAATGATCCAAGGCTTGTAGGATAGGTTTTGAGGGTCTTGATAAGATGGAGAAAAAGAGTAACTTGTTTCAGTCTCATTCTTACTGCTGTTAAGAAATGACAGCAGTGAATGATATTCAGACTGTATGTGTATTTACCTCAAGCGCTACTGATTACTCCAGAAAACAGCTCAAAACTAAACAAAAATGTTTATGTTCCACCTTAGTTTAGCTCAAGAGAGCAGTTTTGAAGAACATATCCCTGTATGATGTTTTTCATTCTACAGATTAGCCTTAGGTACAAGCATCAAGATTATTCAGAGTCTCGGAGGTCTATCAGGTAACTAACTTGCTACTGGAAATAAACCAATTCACATATTGTTAATTTACTACAATAATTTTGTATACATATATAAAGAGCAAAATTTACTCTGATATGCCCATGTAATTGGAAAACATGAAAGAGCAGCACTGTATAGAAATATGTAGAGCTTTTGTATAATAATTCCATTGGTAAGCACAGTTAAAGCCAGCAGTTACTACAACATTCCTTCCCACTGTATATGCTGCCTAAATCACAGCAAATTAACCTGCTATATAGATTGTTATGTTTAAATATTTCCCATGAATTCACACAATAAAATACACTTACCAGGGAAAACTGATTTTTCTAATTTTTAAAACTGCATAATAGCATGAAATATTTGATCAATTTCCACTAGTATTTATTTCTATTATATATATATATTTCTTGATAGATTAATACCTTCTCAATTTATACTTTGGTTTTATCTAGAAATATAACAGACCTGAATTAATTTCAGTAATTACATAGTTAAAAATACTAATCTGAAGTCAACACAGAACAGAACTGCTGAGTGGGAGAGCAGAAATAGCTTCAATGGCTTCTCTTAATAATATCCATATTAACCTCTGTAGTATAAAATTTTGCACAAGTTTCAGAAAAAATTAGGGATCCAGTAAAGATACTAAAGCAACCATTGTTATCTGTTCCATTTTTTGGTCTTCAAAACATGAAATAGTACACTATGATCTTGTCAACAATATCAAAACAAATTGTTTCAAGCTGCTTAACATTTGGAATACTGTAAATCTGCAAATTAGACTAATTGCTTATCCAATGATATATCAACAATTCATTTTGCATATGACATTCTTTCATTTTTTCCTCATTTTCAGTAGTTCATTAGATCATTCAAAACAGTTTTTCTCACTTCTGAAAGGAATTAAAATCATTAAATTTTCAAAATATTTGTCTGCAGACAATCCCACATAGAACTACCTAAAAATTAAACCATATATCTATGCACATTGTCCAATGCTTCTGGAACTCTGGCAGGCTTGGAGCCCCACTCTGGGGAGCCTGTTCCAACCAATATCTTGAAGAGCCTTTTCCTAACTTCCAACCTGATGCTACTCTGATGCACCTTCATTCCTTTTGTCCTATCACTGTCAGCAAAGAGATTTGCACCTGCCTCTGTGATCCCCATCAAAAGGAAGCTGTAGACAGCAAAAATCTCACTCTTCACTCTCCTTTTCTCAAGGCTGAACAAATGAAGTAACAACAGACACTGATCATATGCCTACCACCTCCAGACCTTGTAGCACCCAAGATTACACACTGTACTCTAGGTTAGGCCACACTGAAGTAGATCCGTTGACCAGTGAGCAATGCTGTGTCTGATGCACTCTGAGGTAGAATTAGTCCTGTTGGCTGACAGGGCAAAATGCTGGCCCACATTCAACTTGCCATCAGCAGCAATCTACGGACAAATCCCTCCCCATGGAGCTGCTCTCTAGTCTCTCATACCCTGGCCTTTACATATATCTACAGTTTCTTCTCCTTTACTTGCTCTTGGTAAATTTTATGTAGTTGGTGATTAACAAAAATTCTAATTTTACAAGATCTCATTGCAAGACCCCTGTGCCTTTGAGGGAGTCAACAGCTTCTCCTTAATTAAGAATCATCTGCAAAATTACTTATGATGGCTGCTACAAAAGTAATAACTCCTATTTTATTAAGTTCATCCATAATACCATAGATAAATGTTGGTGGTACAGCAGCAGAGGTTAAACCTTCCTGCCAATATCCCATTACATGCTGTTGCTGTGTGACACATGGCAGCAGAGGGGCAGTCTGAAAGTGGTGCCCGGCATGGAAGTGCATATGAAACAAAGGTGTGTCTTTGAATTCCACCATGAGAAAAAATATGACCCATTGGCATTAATCAGTAATTGCTGCACATATGGAGACTAAAGAGTGGACATGAATACAGTGAGGTGTGGGCAGTGTTTTTCATCAATAGCAATTGCATGTAGGCTCTTGTTTATTGTTGGCAAAAATGAATAGCTAAAGGAGGTTACTATGTTGAAAAATGGTGTTTTGTAGATGAGAATATGCTCTATCAAATAATGTTATTGTGATCTTTGTATCTGCTGTTCTTTCTGTGGAAATAAAAAGGAGGCATTATTTTTGGAGAAATCTACGTATACGTATTTGATTCCTTTATCCAGTTCTTTTATAAAATCATCAAGGAGAACTGCCTCTAAAAGTGAGCCCTAGGGAACTCCACTATTGACTAGATGTCTGATGTAAGTCTATTTACTATAACCATTTGAGGGAATTTTTGCCTTTTACATTAAATTCTGGTTAAACTGTATGCTGGACATTTTGTACAGAAGGAGACCGTGAGAAACAGAATTGAGAGTTTTGGTTAAATCCAAAAACATCAGTTGGCTTCCCTTGGTCTACTAGTTGGGTAAACTTGTTATGAAAGGAAAATAATGTTGTGAAGTAGGACTTTCTCCTCATAAACTTGTTTTGGCACTGACCAATGACTGTGTTGTCTTTTGGGTGTTCTTCTGTCCTTTGGGTGTTTTTCAGTAGCTCACAGAATAAACTTCTTCATAAATGTGCTGGGCTGCTGGAAGGTTGTATGCTTATTTGCTTCAGGTTAGTAAATTTTTGTTATGAGAGTGAACTGTCTTCAGTTCTCCACAAATTAGATAATTGTGCTTACATTATACTAAATGAATAAAATGAATATTTTCATTATTTTGAAACATATTGTATTCTTCACCAGTTTTGTTACATTGTCCCAATGTAGCATGCAGCTTGTTACTCTTGAAAAATAAAGTTAATCTTTGCAATAATGGCACTGTGTTAACCACAGAACCTTGGAAGATCTGTTAATATATTTGCTAATAATTTGTCTAATTCTTTTGAAATCAAAAACGTTCATGAATATTTAAGAATAATGTTTTTTTTGTTCCTTTATTTCTTATGAGTAATATGATAAAATCTCAATTTATTAGTACAAAAATATGTTGCTAATATCATTTGTCAAGTACAGTACAAAAACATGAAATCTGAATAGTCAGGATTCATTATTACCATTTATATAGCATGAGAATATAGCACCTATTATATTGCAATACTCAACTCAAAAGAAGTCAATTAACAACTTGGATTTTCTCTAATGTTTTTCTTCAGCTTGAAAATAATGTATTCACTGATTTATATTCATTTGCATCTTGAGATATGGTAAGCCTACAGTTCATTTTTTTTATGCCAGAATAGTATTTCATCTGTTCCATCTGCATTAAAGTGTTTCTCAAATAATTTTATCACAATTTGTGAAAACAATAACTTCTGGGAAAAACAGCGAGAATGAAACTATTGTAATCAAAATGGATACAAGGCAGTTGAACCAAAAAGAAAAAAACAAGTCAACTAAACAATTCAAATTAGAATTTTAATAAGAAATGAACTAAACAAAGGAGAAAGAATAAAATCATCATGGTACTGAGACAACACTTCTCCCTGTACTAACTTTTATATTAAGTTGTTCAAGTAGATCACACTTCCTTGAACTTTATAATCCATGATTACCTGTGCACAAAGGAACATTAGGTAAGTCTTATGTTCCAAGTGACAGCAGAATCAGGAATTTACTAACACAGAGGATATATTTACTATAAATTCTATAAATGAAACCTTTTAAAGTAGAACAAACTGGAGTAAATCCAAGCCAGAGCTGGAAGTGGAAATCAGGGATGATCAACAGTGTATCAAAGGAGGAATGTAATGAATGATTGCAACTGTACCCAAAAGGCACACTGAGCAGTCAAGGATGGAATTGATTTAAAAAGGCAATAGTAACACAACCGATCAGACTCTGAAAACAGGATTTGGTTGCCTGGGAGACTGATAGTATCATATGGCTGGGTGCAGACAGATTGTCTAGCTGAGGCCAAGCAGAGATAGCAGCTTCCATGTTTTTTGTCTTTTTGAGTCTAAAACTTCCCCAGATACCCCCAAAAATGCCACAAAAGTCAAAGCTTCTTATCCTTCTTTGTAGTGCGAGGAAGTACTGATACAACCTTTCTAATTTCTGAAGCATTTATACAACCTTCCAATTTTCAACTGAATATAAATGGGGACTATTTTAATTATTGTTGAATTCATATCTCTCCATGAGATTTGTATGAGAACAGCTTAAAAGATGTAACAGGGAAAATAATAATAATAATTAAAGAACAAAATGCAGAGAAAAATGAGTATGATTATAAATGCTGGGATGTCGCTGTTTCTTTGTCAGTTGTTGGTTTATTTCTTTTGGGGTGTTTTGTTTGTTTGTTTCTTTGTTTGTTTGTTTCCCTACAATCAAAATGTTGAAAAGGAGAGTTAAATACCCTGTCTGTTATGTTAGCTGAGATGTGGATCAGTAACTCCTCTATAAACAATTACTACTAAGTCAGTATCACTACATCCATGCACGTTGTATGAAATTTAAAAAGCTTCTCTTTATTTGAGTATATTTTTCTGCTAGGATGATCATTAGCTAGCTGTTCCATTAAAAATCAGTATGTTCCAAACTACAGCACTCGAAAACAGTAAGAAATAACAGTAGTGGAGAAGACAGAGAGGGAAATCTCCTCAACCCTGGCTGTCATTATTCTGTGTGTTTTATATTTCTTGTGTCTTCATTTAGTTTCAATATTTTCCAGTAAAAACAAAAGTTGTGCACTATTTTATAATTAACTCTGTCGACAATACAGCTTGCACTGATTTCAGCTGAGGAAGATGTTGTTCAGCAATCTTGACATTTTGGATTTTAGAGCAACAGCAGGAATTTAGGAAAATTATATCCAAGCTTGAAAATTTCAACTAACATTTTGAAGAACCAAATTTGAATAAAATGTTTCCTTTCAAATGCTTAGTTCTTAAAACACAATAAAATACACTGTAAACCTTTGCTGAAGCAAAATTACATTTTGAAGAGCTACACAGTGATCTAGCTGTTTAACTGTCATTGGCATTAATGAGAGTCACACAGCTTAAATCTCTGCGTACCACTTCAGAATTTCTCTGAAGGGCATCTCCATTAATCACATCACAGTAGGGACATCCCATATCAGCTGTTTTTTATTAAAGCTGCATAGCTTCATTTAAACATTTGTTAGCTATCTATCACTCCACAGAGACCCACCCCCAAGTCATTATTTACTATGAAATTTCATATTTATTCACATTAGCTATGACCTCATTCTAAGTGGAAAGCACAGGGTAAAACAATAAAGGTAAACAGATACTTTATGATTAGCTTTTTTATAGTAACGGTCACCTGCAGTCTATTTATTTGCTAGTGCCTTGAGTCAAGAAAGGATAGCTGTGTTTGCAATGACATGACACTGAATGTCTCTGTTCTGTGCATAGCCAGGATGCTTAAGGTATAAGAATGAAATGTCTGTGTTGATTGCAAAGCAAAGAAGAATTTTTTCCAATATTCTTTTAAAGGCAGCACTTAAAGTGAAAAACAACAAGATCTGATTATCACAAGGAGTGCTTCAAAAATAATACCTCCTGTTTTATTATGTCGGCCCACAATATCAAAGGCAGATTTTGGTGGTATGACAGTAGAGGCTGACCCTTCCCATCATTATCCCATCACATTCTGTTGCCATGTGACACATGGCAGCAGAGGGGCAGTCTGAAAAAATTATCTCTGACATGAAAGTGCCTATGAAGCAAAGGTGTGTCATTTAATTCCTCATCAAGAAAAAAATGATGGCACCAACTGATGTTCATTGACAGTTGCTGAATAGTTATGGAGACCCAACAGTGGGGCTGAGCACAATGAGGTGGTGGGTGATGCATTTCAGCAGCTGTGATAGCAACAGTTGATCACCTCTGCTGATGCAGATTTTTATGAGTACAGCATGTAAACTCTTGTTCATTGCTGGTAAAAATACATAGCTAACAGTAGTAACTAGGTTGAAAAATAGCATTTTGGAGCTGAGAATTTGCTCTATCAAACAATGTTAATTGTGCTCTTTGTATCTGTTGCAGTTTCCATGGAAATAAAAAGGAAGCATTACTTTCAGAGCAACCTAAGTACAATTCACTTTTAAAACTTGTATAGACGAAAGATAGAAATTATTTAATTGATTTGTTATGAATTAATATTTGTCTTAAGGTAAATTTGTCATAACAACATCTCTTTATTACAGCATTCAGAATATAAAATTGGTTCAGATATACTTCATTGTGTGAAATATTTGGTGTTTTTAGAAATGAATGGTGTTTCCACAGAAGTAGTTCTCATTTGAACCTATTGCAAAGGAAGCTCAGTCTTATAGTCTTTTTGTTTATTTTGTAACATAATGAAGATAATTTCTCTACTTAAAGGCAAACAAACATCCCCACCCATACACAAAACAAATCAAAACAAAACAAAAAACAAACAAAAGAAACCCATGAGATTTAACAAGATTGTGTATTGTACATTTGTACGAGAAATACATGTGAGCAGTTACACTGTGACCCTTCTCCTGAAATTATATTTTATTGCTCATGCCTCCTTCTCTACTGCAGATTTTCTGATGATTTGGTTTGACAGAATAATACTTCTACAGATTTGATGTGAGGGTTCTATGAAGGAGAAACTAAAAACAAGAAAAAAAAATATATATACTGTGATTATATTCAGGTATTTCTTCCGCAGCACTCTGCCCCTTTTTCTGCACTATTTTCCATGTGTACACATGTACGTAGGTCACTCCAAAAGTAATTCCTTCTTCCTTTATAATCTTTCTGAACAGAAAATATTAATCCAATTTCACAGTTCTCCAGGCATGCTGTTAAAACGTAGCACAAAAATTACAAGTCTGTTACTCTCACTGTTGATAAATAGAATCAGATAAATAATGTACTCATAATAATGTACATCTCATAAAGAGTAACTAATCAGATGACAAGACAAATTAAAAAATGAAAGACAATATTAAGAAACTATAAAAGTCTCTGGTTAAGTGTTTAATCTTGGATTTTTTACTGTAGCTGTTCAGCTACCATCCAAATACAGAGAGAATAATAAGATAATAGATTGACCTTTCTTGTTCTTTAAAAATGTATGTCAGGTGTTCAGAGCCTGAAGAAATTAGAAGGTACGTGCCTCAGGTTGTATGGAATATCATCAGCACATCAGCAAGATGGTCGTACTTTACTGTCAAAGAGCAGAATGAAGGTGGCAGAACACAATAAAAATGGGGAAAGGAATTATAAAGGAGGACAACACAAGGATCTATTTTTTAATTAAGCTCCAAATAATATATTAACTGTATGTTTCAGAGAACAGTTTGATAATGGTCTCTTAACACAAACAAGTTTTTCAGTGCAAAATTTTTGTCAGTGTTATTCAGAAGGTTAGTGTCTAAGCGCAGCAGTACTAACAATGAAAATGCACCATGATGTGATACTTTAACATATAAGCGCATGGTATCTGGGTTAATGCTATCATAAGAAAGCAATAGCATCTCAGCATACACAAAGATAATGATATTCTCAAAAATATGCCCTATACATTCAGTCTAAATGCATCAGGGTTAATTTTCATCAATTACTTATAAATTGACAATTAATAAATATAGGGGTAGACATTTGCCTAGTTCTTTGAAATATATAGGTTTTGTTTGTTTTTGTTTTTGGTTTTTTTTTTTTTTCATTAGTATATAGAAGCACAACTAGAGTTATTGAAGCTATACAGGCCACAATGCAAAAAATCCTTGAATTAATTATCTGGTTCATTAAGTGAAAATATAATAATATGAAAAGCATTTTCAACAGCAATTGAATGTTGATTCAACAATACTGACTCTATTACTTCCTTTGGACAGATAGTATTTTTATGCCTAATAAATTCCTGCCAGCTCAGGAGCCCAGTGTAACATCACTGCATTCCTGGAACACAAAATTTTTATCCTGAGCTCCACATTTCCCAAGTAAATAAATAAAAGCCAGAAAAATAAAAGCTGCTATATATCTCCCTTTAAAATGGTTATTGGCTCATCAAAAGTCTGACTCATATCCTTCTGTTTAGAGTATTCAATAGAATGATCTTGAAATGAGCAAGACATACACAAAAATTAAACTTTGACAGTATATCAATTTTGCTGGACAGATGGAGACAGTACTTACCAAGTGACCTGTTTTGCTCCCCCTTATAGAATAGTCTCTACCAACATTTCCTAACTAAAAGTAAAATGAAATGAAGTAAAAAGGAAAGGGGAAGGGAAAGGGGAAGGGAAAGGGGAAGGGAAAGGGGAAGGGAAAGGGGAAGGGAAAGGGGAAGGGGAAGGGGAAGGGGAAGGGGAAGGGGAAGGGGAAGGGGAAGGGGAAGGGGAAGGGGAAGGGGAAGGGAAGGGAAGGGAAGGGAAGGGAAGGGAAGGGAAGGGAAGGGAAGGGAAGGGAAGGGAAGGGAAGGGAAGGGAAGGGAAGGGAAGGGAAGGGAAGGGAAGGGAAGGGAAGGGAAGGGAAGGGAAGGGAAGGGAAGGGAAGGGAAGGGAAGGGAAGGGAAGGGAAGGGAAGGGAAGGGAAGGGAAGGGAAGGGAAGGGAAGGGAAGGGAAGGAGAAAAAAGACTAACATTCCTTAACCTGTCTGCCAAAGCACAGGAAAGGACAATATCCTTACTCAAACTGTTTGTTCAGAATAAGCTGAAGAATAAAAATGTTGGGAATTTTCATGGTTAGGAAAACCATCTGCTTTCTAACTTTGTCACTGTACAATTTATTTTATAGCCAAAGTAGAATTCCACATGACTGGAAGAAGTTTTTCTGTTTTCAGTATTGCTAATGTAATTGTACAATATTTATATTTTGTATTAGAATATTGTAATGATATGTATGAAGTTATTTCTCTTCAGAATTTCAAAGTGGTTATCTAAAGTAATGCCAAAATAAGCAAAAAATATCCTAAGATGAAAAGACTGCACCAGTAATTTCTAGTAAAATTGTAATATGTTTAATACATCATAAAAATGTATACAAAATATCTGACAATTAGAAAAGAGTAGACACTTAAACGAGTAATGTTAATATCAATAATCTTGTTAGATAATGTGTCTGTTATATTTTTTCCAGTCTTTGGCAGTTGCTTATGTGCAAATAAATCATGCGTCTCACACGTTGTTTCTCTCAAGTCATAGTAAGATAGGACATGTTGAGTCTTGTGCACAGTTAATAAAATTTCCAAATATGGAATCAAAGGGATTGAAGCTTTAGTATCATACTTTATGTACTATTATTTGTTGAATTAATGATTTTTCATCTGATAAATAGTCGTAAAATAATAATAATAAATAAATTCATCTGATGAAAGTTATTATGCTGCTTTTGGAAAAAAAAAATCTCAGTATTAAACTTTAAAAAAGTTTTATTGATTTGCAATGGGTTTTAAATCAAATTGAAAAATAGTATTCCTGAAAAAGAAATGCAGGAGTGAAAAATATTTAGAAGAAAAGCAATACTGTACAGGAAAAAAATATGTGAAATTAAACAGGCTTTAGAAAGCTTAAAGTGATGAATGGGGAGAAGGAAAGAAATTAGATTAATATTGGAATCTGGTGAGTCATAGAATAATAGCCAAAATAGGAAAAGAAATATAGAAAAAGTGTTTTGTTTTGTTTCTTAAAGGAATCACACCTGATGAGCAAATACTTGTAGAGGATGATAATTACAGAAGAAGCAGAAGAAAAGTTTCAGGAATATTGAAATGTAAAAAAAAAAATCCATCAACAATATATATTTTTGGAGCTGCTCTGCAGTCAAACTTGCAGTAATCAATTTATTGATTTTATTTAACAGTCTGTAGTAAACAACACTGACTCTGAAAGGACTCAGCCTTCCCTATCCATTACAAGCACTAGTTGTTTTTCAAAGCCTCCACAGCCTGGAAATGAATACAGCTATGACATTTATTTCCTGAGTCATTGCATGCTTATAAATTTCATTGGCTGAAGTGAACAGCATTAAAGTACTTCCTGACTAAGTGCCAGAGGTCTCTGCAGTACATCTTAGTTTCAGAGTTGTGCTTATTTTATATAAGTATTACTTAGCATAAGAAACAGTGATACCTTTTGCCCGTTTTTAACTTTGCTTATGTAAAGGAAAAATATATAAACATAACCTGGAAGAAAAATATCAAATCTGTAATTAAGAACATAGAAATGTGGAAGTTTAAGGATGCCTGTATAAATTTGTTTTACTTGAATATGTATATTAATATACTTTGGTAAGATTCATATCACCACTGTATGGATGGGTATACTAAGTAGGATAGGGCATGTGCTTCTCACTATAAACTGAAGAGAGAAAACAGTTTAAACTCTGGAAACTCCAAGACCAGATTAAATGAATGGAAATTACCTACACGCTCATTTTGTTTATTTATAATTAATTTCAGATTACATTTACCCTAATTTTCATCTATCTTTATTTATAATCAGGAATAAAATCATATATATTTTTTCTCAAGATGTTATAAAATTAGGTTATCTCTTAGATGTCTATGTCCTTCCCTGAAGTGAAAAGAGAACTTTATATATATACATACTCTTTTTCAATAGTCTATATTCTTTTTCAATGATTGCATGCTTTTGGTTTCAACAAGGAATTGATTTCAGGAAGAAACTCCAACACGGTTATTCATTATTTTCAGCAATGATTAATGGTGTTTAACTAATTTCTTTAAATTGGAGGAAGTGTGTTCCCACCTCCTCTCCTGCTTGCTATAGCACTAAAACATCTTATTGTTTTAATTAGAAGAGAAACGTTAAAAGAGTCCAAGAAGAACAAAAGAATGCTAAATTTTCCATCCCAATTCTTCTTAATATATTGCATTTAAAATAGTTAAGTCCTCTGTTTTCCTGGATTTTAAAGCAAGTTTTTATGACCTGACAAGGCTGACAAGGTATCACCTTGCCCTCTTCACCCACACTCCCTCACTATCTCTGTTGCAGGGATATAGGGATAGACATCAACAGGGTGATTAAGAATATTAATATCATCAAGACACAAGTGTTTGGTCAGCAGAACAAGAATGAAATCTATTGAGCCTCGATGCTGGATTGACAGGATATGTTGATGTTTGTCCTGCAGTCAGGAAGCACTGGGGACCCTGTTTATAAAATCAAGCAGCTGTAGACTTCAAGGAGAATTCAGACTGGAACTGCTACTGAAGTCTAGGTTATGACTGTATCATAAGAAGTTAATTCTGTCTGTAGATGATTCTGGAGAATGAGAAATCCACAAAACACAGAGTTCCAGAAACTCTGTGCAACTGTAAGCTCTGTAAGGTGCTAGAAATTACAGGCAACAAGTTATTGTTAAAACTTAAATAGCGGGGCTGCTTCAAAATAAATGTCTCCTTGTTTATTATGTCAGCCCATAGCATCAGAGGCAAACACTGGTATGGCAGTAGAGGCTGAAAATTCCTGCCAGTATCCCATTACGTTCCAATATCACGTGACAGATGGTAGCAGAGGAGTAGACTGACAAAATGGCATCTGACATGGAAGTGTAGATGGAGCAAAGGTGTGCCATTGAATTCCTCCATAATCACTCTGCCATTATAGGAAGAAGAGGGTATTCTTTTGACATATCTAAACCTAATGGCAAGATTAAGTCAAATGTTAGCCCAGGTTATTACAAATCCTAGTTGCTTAGGGAGATGGGGAAGATGGGTGATAGAAAAGAGAGAGGAAATAAAAGCAAGGAGTGTGGAAATAGAATGTTGTTTCTGCAGAAGAACAACACAAGAATTTAGTTCATGGTCACTGTGGCCATTTATCACCACGGAGACTAGAAATAAAGACTGTTAATTGATTAGTAATATGCAGCTATAGCTAGCAACAATGTATATTTAACCAGTTGTCAGTATACCTGACATTGTAATTGCAAATTAAAAAAATAATAAAATCACCATATATCCTGTTTCCTAAAAATTATCTCAGATGTTTCTGACAGAAGTCTTTGTAGAAAGCAAGAGAGAGTCACCAATGGGTTCCAGCTGTTGCTCGTAGTTCAGATGCTGGTCTTCATAGTGATGGGTGATTGGAGGTTGTGCTCTTTAGTTGATGACTACTTTTTCCCAACGACACAAAAAAAGTATTTATAACTCCAAAGTGACCTCATCAGCTCTCTTTGGAGTGACAGCTTCTGGTTTTTGGACCTCAACTCCTTTGCTCCCATCTACTGGATTTTGCCAGCAGATAAGATGGAGCAGGGAGTTGCCCATCTGAATCCAGTTTTCACAGGAGACAGTGGTATCTTCTCCCAGTTTCCCATACCAAGCTGGTGTTATTTGGTCACAAGCCAGATCTTCTGCTAATGAACACTCCTGGTCTTTCAACTGTAAAATTGTCCATAAAGTGTTGTTCATTGCCACATGACGTCACCCAAACTGATGAGGGGTCCGGAGCACAAGTCTGGAGCGGCTGAGGGAGCTGGGCAGACATTGACATTCATTGATGCTTGCTGAACATTTCTGGAGACTAAACAATGGATATGAGCACAGTGAGGCAGTGGGAGGTGCATTTCAACAGTGAGTGGTACAGATTTTTACAAGCAGGGCGTGCAGCTCTTGCTCATCAGTAGTGAAAATGCATAGCTAATGATGATGTCTACATTGTTTTGTAGCTGAGAATTTGTTCTGTCAAACAGTGCTGTTTTGCTCTGTTATTTGTTGTGGTTTCTATGGAAATAAACAGGAAGCATCACCTATATAATAATAAAACTCATAATGATATCCACAGTTCTGTGGACAATCTTCAGTTTTGCCAGAGATCCCTAAAGCACCTGCCTGTCCTAAATAATGTTGGGTGACAGGGTGCAAAGAGTATTCACTAATATAGGATTTTCTGGTTACAGATTTCAAGCTACATTTAAAATACTACAAAACAGTATAAATGAATAAAACAGATCCCATAGTTTACTAACACTACATCTCTTATAGAGTGATGTGCAGAATCAAACTCTATAACCCATGTAAGACTGTAAAGCAAGTATGTTTATTACAGCAAAGGATTCCAGGGGAATAACTCCTCATAACTCACAGAAAGCGGCAAATGCACATTTATGGACATACTGTATACATATTCATCGTATTTCCAAGAAATTGGTTACATATACATTGTCCCCCCCTTCTGAGCAGGTGTCCTAGAATGTGGGACGGTCTCTGCCCATCTGGTGGTCACTGGATGAAGGCTATTGTGAAACCTTGCCTCCTTATCTTCAAGGGGCCACCACTGAGTTGCAAACAGCAACTCCGCTTATCTTCACTGTGCCCTTCATTGTGTTGTAAATAGCAACCCTATCCTTCACTGTGTTGTCAGTTCTGCTTCCTTATATTCATGGGACTTCCTCCCACTAAGTTGCAAACAGCAGCTGTTGTGACAAAATACAATCCCCTTAAGGTTTTGCAAGGATACTGCCAGTTGGGCCCACAGATCCTCCCCACATTCTAGGATGCAAGCTTTGGAGGGGTAGATATCCAGTGCATATGTAACCAATTTCTTGGAAATTGGGTGAATATGCATACACTATACCTACAAATGTGTAGTCGCTGCTTTCCTTGGAGTGTATGTTTAGTGAGCGATCCCCATGCACCCACCATTGTAACAAAGGAAATAGTTGCTTGACATCACTCATTGGCATGTCATGTTACTATGTCCAATGTCTTGATTTCAATAATTTTGATCATCAGTGACTATTTATATGATTGGAGAAACAGTAGTTTCTTTGTTAGAAAAGAATATAAGCTGTCCAAAATTGAGTTGTATGAGCCAGTTTCAGCCAGCTAGAAAATGAAACTGTCCCTGATTAAAGCTGAGACAACGAGTCATAAGGGTTGTATCTCTGGCACAGCAGATTTAAGGAAGGAAAATACTGTTGTGCAGCAGCTGCTGAGAGAGAGGAGTGAGAAATAGAAGAGAAATGGCCCTGTAGGCACTGAGGTCAGTACAGGAGGATGGCAGGAGGTGTTCCAGGCTGGAGCAGCAACTCCCTGCAGACCAGGAGATGCTCCATGCAGGAGTAGGACATTCCCATGCAGCCCATGGGCTCTGTGGGGAGCAGATCTCCCCGTGGAGATATGGAGGAGCTCACGGGGCATTGGTGGCTGAGGTCTGAACAAGGCACAGCCTGTGAGTACCCCTGCAGGGGCAGCCTGGACCAGAGCTGCAGCCCATGCACAGTAGGGCTGTATGAGCTACCACCTGTGGGTACCCAGGTATGGCAGTGCCTGAGGGCACTGTGTTAATCTGCACTGATAGAAGTAGTTCTGTTTGCTAATTCTGTTAATACAATATTTTATTTGTAAAACCTTCATATTAGGTATAAATAAATAAATAAATAAATATGAAAAAAAAGGACGACTAGCAATAGATTAAAAGTTAAATCTTACTTATTGTCATGTTCAGGAAAAGGGATGAGGGTGGACTTTTCCCTGCAGTGTGTGGAGACAGGACAAGGGAAAATGGCTACAAAATGAAGCATAGGAAGTTCCGCACAAACGTGCATGGGAACTTCTTCGCGGTGAGGGTAATGGAGCACTGGCACAGGCTGCACAGAGAGGTGGTAGATTCTCCTTCTCTGGAAACGTTCAAGACCAGCCTGGACACCTATCTGTGCAACCTGGGCTAGGGAGCTGCTTTGGCAGGGGAAGTGGACTAGGTGATCTCTAGAGGTCCCTTCCAACACCTGTAATTCCGTTTTTCTGTGATTCTGTGAAACTATGTAATACAAGAGAAGACAAAAGGTAGACTTTATCTCATCCTCAACATCTCCAGTTCAAAACATTACACGTCTGTCTTGGTAATGATCATATACTCTTCAGTGAAGAAAACATAAGGGCACAATGGTATTTTCTTCCCTCAACTGTTTTGTTAATGAAAATTTATATTTCAGACATTTTTTTTCTCCATTTGGTCTCTACTCCTGTGATTCTTCCAGATTTTCATTTTCCTTCCAAGCCTACCATCTTATCATCTCTCCTCTTGCACATACAGATGATTTCAATTCACATCTACTGCTACTGCTTGTTTGTTTGTTTGTTTGTTCATACATTTTAAGGCTGAGGGTGAGAGGAAACGGCTGTACAGAGTTGTAACACTGGTACTCCTCCCTGAGTCATGGTACAAGAGAAGTTGTAATGGGTCTCTGGTCTAAGACCAGAACTGCCAGCCTTAGGTAAATTACATAGAAACCAGAATGTGTGCAAATAATTCACAATCATAATTCTTTTCCTGATTTATGTTCTCAGTAAATTAAAAAAATTGAATTAAAAAAATACTCCTGAACACGTTCTGCTGAAGACTTTTGAAACGAATGAAAAATAAAAACCTGAAAGACATAATAATAGCAAGACAGACAAGTATTACCAGGATACAGAAGAGACAGATCCATTAAGTATCTGACATAGATATCTAAGACACACAAAAGCTAAAATTACTCACTTCATTGGTTTCAACAGAAGGTTCTTGTGTTGCACAATAGCATGTCTATGCCTATTTTCTTTTCCTTATATCCCAAAGTCAGGGATAGTTTACTGCAATCACCTTTTGATAACAAGATTAATACTTTAAGGTCAGAGCAGACCATCTCTCTTGAACTCCTGAAAATAACAAGCCACAGAAATTCATGCAGTAGTGCTTGTGTCAAGTCTATAATGTCTTTGTAATCCACAATATACCTTTGAGATATATCTCCACCTTTTATTTAAGGACTTTTGTTGGAGAGCCCTTATTATCTGTCAGTAACTCTATATCCTCACCTTCTTCTGTACATCCTCTGTTTTCTGCCACTGGATTTTCTGAAACCTATGCCTGCTAGATTATTTGCTATAAGGAGGTAAAAATGAACAGAGTGTGACAATCCAACTCTTAACCTTCTCATAAATAAACTAAATGAAGACCTTTTATTCTTTAGTTCATTGTTCATTTAAATAAGATTTTTTTTAGAATTTGGCAGGCAAATAAATGATTAGTATGACAACACACACTTCTAAATGAGCAAGGAAGTTTATTTCCTGACCCTACTAATTAATCTGAGTCCTTTATGTCCTATTTAGAAAAAGAAACTCTACTAAGCTGTTGTGCAGAAGAAGTGTCATCAGGTGACAGTAATTATATCTTTTTAAGTATTTTAGCATAAACAAACTAATCTGTTCATGCTTAAAGGGCCAGTTATGTGATAACTTTTTTGAATCAAACTGAACATTATAAATATTTAATGAGAAAAGTATGCTGAGAAGGAAATAAAGCTTTCGTTGGTAATAGCACGAAATGAGATACCTACAAGAATGTTGTGGGAGACAGTGACAAAAGATTTGCAGAAGTCAAGGTATAGAAAACATACACTGCTCTTTTTTCATCTGCCCAACTAGTTATGACATCATAGAGAGCTACCAGGTTGATCAAACATTATTTCCACTTAGTGAATCCATGCTGACTACTCCTGTTGACTTCTCTTCCAATTGCTTGAAGATGATAACCTTCAAGTCTCAAATACTGGTACTTAATCACTCATGTTCTAACATCGTACAGTAAAAATCACTATTTAATACCCACCAATGTGACAAAAGTTTTGCTGCATAACTATATTTCTGTTTCTCTAGCACATAAGCATGAGCTGAGATTTTTTCTAACTGATGTGTATAGTGACAAATATCTGACTTTTAAATTATTCGTTCTTCAATTATAGAGCTATACTATTTCAATAGAACCATTCCATGGAGGTTGTTATTCTCTATTATAATTAAAAATAATACAAAAAAAAAGACTAAACAGGCATATATAAAAAAATATATATGACTCATATTTTCAAATCTATTCTAAAAATGTACTAAAAATACATGTATTTATAGATCTCATTCTATATAGGGCTTGTGGCTTCATATCATGCAAACAGTCCTTTTATTAGCAAGGTCATTTTTAACTAAGTGTTACTGTTATCACCAGTATATCCCAAAAATTATTCAGATGAGCCTATTTAATTATTTGTACTGCATGGTATTTTCATCCTGAAAATATGCTCTTGGGGGATGGTGGTGGATAACGATCCAACCTGGAAACCACAATCATCTGAAATCACAGAATCATATAATATCCTGGTCTACAAGGATCACTGAGTCCAACTCCTGGCCCCACAAAGGACCAGCCCCAAAGTTGAAGTGTGTGTCCAGGAACAGTGTTCAAATGCATTTTGAATTCTATCAGACTTAGATCAGTGACCACTACTCTGGGGAGACCAACCACTCTCTTAATGAAGGACCTTTTTCTATTACCCATCCTGGCCATCCTCTTATTAATTTTCATGCCATTCCCATGGTTTCTGTCTCTGCCCCCAGACAGAAGAGATCAACATTTGCCTTCCCATTCCCTTTGTGAGGAAGCTGAAGGATGCCATAAGGCCTTCCTTCAGTCTACATTTCTCTGGGTTGAACAAACCAACTGACTTCAACCACTCCTTATTTTGTAGACTTCACCATAATTTTATTCCAAAACCTTTTATTGTGAGTAGAGAGTGACTTCAAGATTTGTTTGGCCTCCATCCATTTTAATTATAAAGAGTCTTGCCTATTTTAAAGGCAATCTTCTACTTTTCTTAGAATAAAATATGGATTAACATTAAAAAGAGGCTTGCTCTTTTTAATGCAGCCCAGGATACTATTGGCCTTCTTGGCCACCAGGGCACACTGCTGGCTCATGGCCAGCCTGTCACCCACCAGAACACCCAAGTTCCTCTTCTCAGAGCTCCTCTCCAGCAGGTGATCCCCAGTCTGTACTGGTGCATACAATTATTCCTCCCTAGGTGCAGGAGTCTACACTCGCTTTTGTTAAACCTCATCTGGTCTCTTACTGCCCAGCTCTCCAGCCTGCCCGGGTTTTGCTGAATGGCAGCACAGCCTTCCAGCATGTTGGCCATTCCTCACAGTTTTGTATCATCAGCTGACTTGTTGAGGGTGGACTCTATCACCTCATCATGGTCATTGATGATGTTGTTGAACAGGACCGGACCCAGCACTGACCCCTGAGGACCACCACTAAGTACAGGCCTCCAACTGGACTCTGCACCACTGATCACAACCCTCTGAGCTCTGCCAGTCAGCTAATTCTCTGTCCACCTCACTGTCCACTCATCTATTCCACACCTCCTCAGCTTTTTTTATAAGGCTGCTGTTGGAGGCAGTGTCAAACGCCTTGCTGAAATCAAGGTAGACTACATCCACTGCTCTCCCTTCATCCACTCATCCAGTAATGACATCATAGAAGGTCACCAGCTTGGCTGAGCACAATCTCCCCTTGGTGAACCCATGCTGACTAATCCTGATAACTCTTTTCCAATTGCCTGGAGAAAGTATACAGAAAAACTTTCCATCACCTTTCCAGGGATGGAGGTGAGACTGACCGTCTTGTAATTCCCTGGATCCTCCTTCTTGCCCTTTTTGAAGACTGGAGTGACAGTGGTTATCCTCCAGTTTTCAGGCACCTCTCCTCTTCCACAAGACCTCTTAAAGATGATAGAGAGTGGTTCAACAGTCATGTCTGCCAGCTCTGTCAGCACATGCACATAGATTCCATCAGGGTCCATTATGAACAGAGGACATAATAACCAGAAAGACTTCTGAATAAGTTTTTAGTGGGAGGATAACAAGCATTTAGAGTATATATCAAGCAATTCACTCTTTGAGAATACAAGAACAGATTCTTATTAGTTTACTGTGTATTTAAAATATGGTCAGTGCTTACATGAATGTTATTTCAGATTTATTCAGACATCATAAGAATTTACTTTTTGTGTTGTGACAGCATTTATGATATTTTTAAAACTATACATTATTCCACATGAAAAATATTGGCTGAAATCACCTTCCTGCCTGACACTAATTCAAACTTCTCTGATTTATATATTCTAATTCTCAATTTGCAGTCATTCAGGACTGGCTTTTCACTTTTCTGTCTTGCTCCTCTGCCTGAGTTCTATGGTTGGAAAAATGATGACATATTCTACAAAGTTAATAATGATCTTTACTCCAGTTATGATACATCTGATTTGTTGAATTATTGGGGCACTTCAGAAATTTTTGAAGAGCGCATTTGAAAATGATCGGAATTGTAGCTTCCTAATATATAGAAATTACTGGAATGCTTTTACTAATTTGAGAGACTTTCTCAAATCAGCATGCACTTTTTTTTTATGTACAATGGACTGATTGGCTTTTTAATCAGCCTCCACTGGATATTTTGTAGATCAAATGTCAGGAGTACGAAGTAGAGTGTTGCAATGAGCCATTATTTTGCTTTCTCTTATGAAGATTTTAGCAGCTGGATTCAGACTGATTTTTCTTCTCTTGTTATTTTTATTGTATTTTTTCTTTTATTTTTCTATACGACTATCAGTAATCCTTTCTGAATGAGCATTAATAACTTGTTATTTTGAAACTGTCCACCACAGTACATTGGAAATAGTGAAAGGGAGCAGAAGGATAAGAAATCTAAGCTTTATGACCCTGCACTTCCAGTATTTCTGGCAAAAGACAACATAAATCCATTTTTCTTTCATTTCCCATGGCTTTCTTTATCTCTGTCATAAGTCAGGAAACAAAATTGCTGTCATACAGACAGACATATACAATCTGCTTGAATTTAATCATAAATGTCCTGAGAATGATGGTGAAAAGAAAAGACATCAGAATATTTTTCCGTGTTGCTTCTTGTGAGGCTTGTTTATATACTCTTTTGCTAGTTTCTTTGGTCCTGTTTTATGTTTCTCCTAAAACATGTGGAAATTTCTATACTTTTCTTCAGCCAGCATTTTCTGCTAGCTGTTTTCTGAAAGGATTTCTTGTTTTAAAAAGGGCCAGCAGCAGTTTGTAACAGACAGCTGAGCAGGGAGTATCAGGCACCTACTCACATGTTTTTGTTGCACAAATTTAGTTAGTACTCAGGAGTGCTGATGACAGAGACATCAGTTGTCACTAGAGCAGAGAATCTGAAAGAGGACCAGAAATTCCGCTCCAGAGAGTGTGAGACACTATGACCAAGGCGGTGATGTGCCATAGCATTTTTTTCCTTTTTTTACCAGCTGGTAAGTGCCCTTGGCACTTTACCCAATGGAGCTGTAGCAGGTGCGTGCTGCCATCCAGCCCTGGGTCTGCAGGGGTGCCTGATGACACTCCTGGGTTGGGGTGACAGTGTCAGGAGGAAGTGAGTAGACTACATAGTGTCAGGATATTGAAAGTAAGATTGACAGGGTTTTACAGACACTATGCAGAGGCAAAGACAAGGAAGAAAAAGTAGTTAAATGCTATGTCTAGTGATGGACAGATGGACAGAGACTACAAACATAAGTAATAGAAAGCACGTGTCTACCAGAACAACGACAAAAAAAAAATAGATCTCCAGCTGGATGCTTCTGGAAATCCAAGAGGCTTGATGCCATGACTTGTATGTAACCTGGGGAGCCTGTTCCAGCACCTGACCACTCTCTTGGTGAAGATCTTTTTCCTAATGCACAACATGACCCTCCTCTGATAAACTTCATACCATTCCCTCAGGTCTTTTTGTTGTCACGAGAGGGAAGTGATCAGCACCTGTCACTGTGCTATCCTCGGGAATCTGTAGGTTTTCGCGAGGTTTCCCCTCAGCTGCATCTTCTCTGGGCTGGACGAATCAAGGGACCTCAGCTACTTCTCATACATCTTATCTGCTAGAATTTGTACCTCCCAAGAATGGACATATTACTCTAGGTGAGGCTGCACCAGCACAAGTTGATATTCACCTCTCTCTGCTGGCAACACTGTTCCTGATACACTCCATGGCCCTTTTGAAGGTCAGTATACATTGCTTAGTCATATTTCACTTACCGTGAACATGTAGATTGCAAGTACATTAATATTCATATAACCCATACTAGTTTACTCTGAATCCAATGTAAGCATATTAAGTATTGTAATCAACAATAGCATATCAATATTTTTTAAACTGTGGTGAAAAAAAAGAAATTAGAACTTTTTAAAACAAGCATGTGAGCAGAGACCATTGATACTTAAAAAATGATGTGTAGTTGTGGGTAGGAGACATGAAGAAAGATACAATTTCACATAATCAGGGTCTTTACAGTGGTGCCCATTGAAGCGATGGGCTCAGGGCACTGAATACAAACTGAAATACAGTGGCTCTGTGTAAACATCAGAAAGTGGATAAACATCTGTTTCTTTACTGAAACAGATACAAGTCAACTTTGGTGAGGCTACACCTGGAATGTTGAAGTTGTGGGCCCCCTGAGAACAAGAGAGATGTGAGCATGCTAGAAAGAGTTCTGTGCATGGCAACAAAAATGATTAAGGGACAGGATCATTTTTCTTTTGAGGAAAGGCTGAGAGACCTGGGACTGTTCAGCCTAGAAAAGAGGCTCAGACATAATTTTGAGTGTCCATAAAAACCTGAAGAGAGGATGGAATGATGATGGAGTCAGTCTATTTTCAGTGATGCCAGTGTCAGGACAAGAAATCATGGGTACAAAGTAGAACACAAGAGATATAATCTGAACATGAGAAAGCACTTCTTTACTGTGTACATAATGAAGCACTGGCACAGGTTTCCCAGAGAAGCTGTAGATTCTCTATCCTTAGAGATCCTCGAAGTCCTCTGAATGTGGTGCTTTGCAACCAGTCAGTTTTCCCTACTTGGACAGTGGAGTTGAATCAGATGACTTTCAAAGGTATCTTCCAACCTCAACCCTTCTGTGACACTGATCAAAAATGGAGTTTTTTGGAAGTGAGGCTATACAGAAGGTAATGACAAACAAGTGAGAACTATAATTTAAGTTTTCTGCATCAATACAAGAACAAATGAAACACCACAGAAACATGATTTCTGACTGCACTGATTTTAATATATACTGAATTTACTGTCAGTATCTTGTTTAAAATACATTGGCTGTGGATGATCATCACTCTCTAGTTAGGAAAGGTACTCCTTTCTTTTGCATTCATTCAGTCTTAAACATTCTCACTTCTAGCAAAACTGGTGTTGGAATGAGCAGAGAAAGAACTGAAAAGCCTATCTAATTCCTCCTTTCCCCTTCTCTGCTTCTAAGTGAAACATTTATCTGTACCTTAAGAATTGCATCAGTTGTCATGGAAGAAGCAATGAACTCTGACATTATCAAAAGCAATGGATACTCCTAAATTTAAAATTAAAGACTCAGATAAAGTGTTTGACTGTAGAAACAAGGGTCTCATTCCTCTTGCCTTCATGACCTGGTCATATTGCCAGTAGTGACTGCTACTGACAGCTCATTTCTGTGTACTTACAGCTTCCCACTAAATGATGGCAATTAAATTCCACTGTGAAATCTACTTCAGCTCATCTGCATAAAAAAATTAAGTAACAAATAAATGGTAATGTCTACACTAAGGAGGGAAATAATGCTGTACAACAGCATCTGGTATAGAGAGTGGGAAATGGGAGAGAAAGGGTCCAGCTGATACTGGTCAGTTCAGGAGAAGAATAGGAGGGGCTCCAGGTTGGAGAAGCAGCTCTCTGCAGCCCAGGAGAGGTCTGTGGAAAAGCAGGCCATCCTCCAAAGGAGCTCACAGAGCAGCAGTGAATGAGGCCTGGAGGAGGCACAGCCTAGAAATACTCCCACAGGAACACCCCAGGCTGGAGCTGAAGCCCAAGGAGAGGAGCCCACAGTGGGGCAGCTGGGCTGGGGGATCTGCCACCTGTGGGTGCCCTGTAGGATCACTATACACCTGAAGAGTGGACCCTGTGGTACAGATCCATTTTGGAACTGTGTTTGAAGAGTTGCAGCTTTTGGAAAGCCCTCAAGTGTCAGTTCAGGAAGGACAGTACTCCATGGGAGAGACCCCTCTGTGAAGCAGAGGCAGAGGGTGATGACTAGAGTACAGCAGAGACAAAGCATCATGGGCTGATTTTAACCCCCATTTCTCATTCCTTGTTTATCTGCTCTGATCAGGAGAAGGTAGAAAAGGACAGATGGAAGAAAGGTGCTCTTATTTTGCTTTTAGTTCTCACTGCTCTATTTTGTCAGTGGTAGGTAATAAATTACATTAATATTCCTTAAGTTGTATGTTTTATCCATCTGGGTAATTAGTGAATAATCTCCCTGTTTTTATTTCAACCTGTGAGCTTTTTATTTTCATCATGTTTTTTTCTCTCTGTTATGTTGAGGTGAGAGAGAGAGAGTAGTGTAGTGATGCTTAGCTGTCCACCACCACACCACAACTGTGACTTCATACATTGCAATAAATATATGATCAGTTCATTCTTCTAATTTTTTGAGGAGCATTTTTACAGTCCTTCTGTTTTTGCATATCTCCCCGCTGTTCTGAACAGTGAAACATTTGTTCGGTTTAAGTTAAATCTCTTGAAATGTTTTACTTGACATTTAGATTTAATGAGACGTTGTATTACTTGAGTTAAAAGCAAAGAACATTAGCAAAAAAAAAATGCAAATCTTAACTTTCAACAACAGACAACAGTTATCTAAACATTTTGTCTAACATCCAAGAACCAAAATGACATTGGTTATTTATTATTTTTATTATTATATTATATAACTCACTTACTGAATCAGAAATGAGATACCAGAATTCAAGAAAATAATAACAAAAAAAAAAAGTAACCAATTCTTTTTGATACCTGAGAACTAGAATAATAATAATAAAGTTTTGTACACTGCATATTTAGAAATCATAGAGTATTGTCTAAGGTTACACATATATTCTTCTGTTTATTCTCCTTTTGCATGCACAACTATTATATAAACATATTTTAAAAATTAAAATTTCTTTTTCAGAATATATATATTAAAACTGTAAATGTAAATTATCCATCTATAGTTAAGCCCATTACAATTAAGTTTATTTCACTTACCTGTGATTGTTAGAAGACAGCAGAGGAATGCAGACAATAATGCCCATACCTACAGGAGTGGGTGATGCTTAGGAAGAGAGTAATCCTGAGAGAAAGACTTAGGAGTTATTGGTGGATTAAAAGCTCAACCTGATCTGGAAATGTATGCTTGCAGCTCAGAAAACCAACCATATTCTGGACTGCATTAAAAGAAGTATAGCTAACAGATCAAAGGATGTGAGTAAGATCTCACTCGCATCACTGCATCCACCCTGGGAGCAAATGAAATATTTCTTACACAACACTTTAAAAATATCTTTCCATTGATTTCTTATTGAATAAAAGCAGCTCATAAAATATGATTTATTTGCTGCTTTAAACAATAAATCTTGATCTTACTTTCACTTGGATAACTGTTTTTTTTTTTAATTGCAACAATAAGATTAAGAATTTAAATAACTTTATCTTTCAAAAAATTATCTGCCAGTGGAAGCCTCTTGTAATTTTCTTATTTGAATTCTGTCCATCTAAGTCTCTATTATTTTAATTACTGTGCCACATAATGCAAATCCCTGTGAGATTTTCCAGCCAAGTTTGGCAGAAACTATTGCTCAGTACTAGCAGTTTTGGATGGCTAACCATAGATGACGAAGATAGAGAAACACCTTCTGAAATTACCAGTTACATCTAGAATGGATAAGAAAAACATCCAGAACCCTATTGTCTGTGAACACGAAAAAGCAAGTGCTGTTAAAATCCTTCATGCTGTGTCCCTAGATTTCAATGTATTGCAGTATAGATCCTCATTATTTCCATTCTTACCTGTAACCCCTTTTGATGATCATCTGATTATTTTTAATGTTTTTTCATCCTAATTAAAAACAAAGAAAAAAAAATTAAGATGCTCTACAGATCATAGAAGTGGATTTTGATCAATAAATAGAAGCAATCAGCTCTTTTATTTTGTTCTTTGATAACTCACGATGCAAAAGCCTGTTAAAGATGAATTTACCATATTTTCTCTAGTGACTCTTCGCTCTCATGCTTAGATGAACAGATACCTACATCAGATCTACCCTTATAGAGTTTCCACTATTTGATTAAATAAGTGAATATCTCAGATTTTCTTTCTGTCACAGAAGGGAGGCCGCTGCTGTTTCTTCAACCTGGTCTCAGCACTAAGCTTTCACTTTAAGGGTGGGCATCAGCCCACTCCATCTAATATCTGCCTACTATGCTGAAATCTAAAAACAGAGCCTTATTCACTTTATATAGTACTCTATTACACGATTTCTAATTATAGTTCAGAACACATTAACACAGGATGTTATGGAAGATAATAATTTAAATTGATTTTATAAGCTATTAAGCAGATTCATGGAAGAAAAGGCCACTAAAGACCATCAAGTACAAAAATGGAGCCTATAGAACAGAAAGTCCTAAGCCACTGATGACAAAGATTTCATCACATAACTCTTATATTTTCCCCAGAACATGGCTGCGAACAAAATACGGAACAAAAGAGATATTCATTTTTATTAAAATTTGTGGCATTTTAATGTTATTTAGTTTACAGTGTTCATCGTCAAAATAGAAATTTTCTTTAAAGACTTGTATTCTGTATTTAATTTTTATTATTTATACAATCCAAAACAAGCAAAACCCTCAAAACTAATTTCCTAATACTACAATTTAACACTATATTAGTTATCACTGGCTAAGTTACAAATTCAGTAGTGCTTCTGCTTCTAAGGAGTGTTACTAAACTTCCACTCAGTTTGAGGAGGAAAAGCGACAATAGTTCGTCGCTGAAATAATAAAAGTAAAAACACATTAGGAAGATCATAAGTTAGGCTCAGAAAATGTTCTTTGACGAACTCTGTTAAATCTATCACTCAGTTAAACAATCTCGACAAATAAATGAATAAATATTTTATTTGGTCATATGGTAAATACAATTGCACTCTGCAGAAAAATAGCTCCCTTCTAATTGTTTCTATGTTCCTAAAAATGTAGTCTAATTCTCCTGCTGCTTCTTTGGTGTTGCCCATAATACAATGACAATTTGTCAAGCCATGCTGACAAAACTGGAAATGGAAACAATTCTCCTGTGACAAAGACCACGTGTATACTTATTTTCTAGGATGTGAAGCTGAAGTACTCTCTCTTCCTTAATACTGTCTACATGTTCAGCTTCTTCTATGCTAACTGAAAGTATGGTTAACAGCTGTCATCTGGCATGAACTCTCCTGATGTTACATTCAGATAGGGTATGTGTAGAACCATAAGTGCTTGAAAGCACTCTTGGGTTTCCTGATTGCAAATATTAGCCAAAGGAAATTTCATGTTCTACACATCCAGTTTGTAAGATATTTCAGTTGTAAGACAGTAATTTCTGTTCTTTTTCATCAAGAAGCAGAAAAATGCTTTCCAGTTATATGACACAGAAAGCTTCAGGACTCTTGTTAAGTACCATGAATGAATAATAGCTATCATTTTTCAAACAGTGTTGAGCTGCTACACATTTTAACATTTTATGTATGCAATGTAGCTTAAAATAAATGAAAATGAGATTGTAAGTATAAAACCTCACCTATTCTGCCTGTAACATATTTTATTAGAACTACATATATAAGTGTGCATAATGTCCCAAACAACTAAGTATCAGTTGCTGTATAAGTGGTTCAGTACCTTAGTTTTTCATCCAGTTACCTTACTTATTCTAAGGGACCACTGACAATTTTAGTGTAAATTCAAGCGAAGCTTGGAATTCTTTTAGAATTATGAGTGGTTGTAATGAATCGTCCAACACAGATTTTAATACGAGTCAGAGTACATAATACAGAAAGAAAAAAATTCTGCATCCTTTTTGGAAATGCACAACTCTGCAAAACAATGCTCCATCACAGAGGCAGCACAGAGCCAGAACCAAGTGCGCAAAAGGAGGAAGAGAGTTCTCTTGTAGAGAGAATGGTGGGACAGAGAAAATTAGGAAAGAGGTCTTCCTTCTTATTATTAATATTTTAAATATTTATTCATTACTTATTGATTTACTAAACTTGCTGTAAAACACTGAAGAACCAAATCAGTGGACTAACACTGTCAGTACTAAAGTACCTTATACCTCCAGTTCAGTTGGTGTAGAGGGAAATAATCTGGATTTTATGCTGTCTGGTCAGATTCATTAGGAACTTTTCCATTACTAGTGAAGACTCCACTTAAGCACAAGCCTTTCCACAGATTGCAGCATTCTCCTGTTTCATTCACTTGACAAACGTGACTGAAGGTATAGCTCAGTCGAGCATAGTAACCAAAATTAAGATGCTCAAGTATACCTCTGTTGTGCACAAACCTGGAAACAAATTTGATCACCACAGTCTTCAAGAAGAAAGATCTGTATGGTGTCAGTCAGACAGGATATGAGACTGCAGTGCATCTAATGAGAGGTTGCTCTGTTTTCATATTCACACTAAACTTATCTGCACCTTTAAAGATGGTCTGTGAAATGGCAGTGAATCTCAGCCTCTATGACAAGGACTGAACACTTGTTTCCTTACAGACAGAATTTTTTTTCAGAGTACTTTTTGCAAAATGTCTAAAAATGCTGGATCATATTTCTTCCAGCATTATAGCCATGTTTTATACCTGATAATACAAAGTTCTCCATCTGGAGGATGATACAGAAGACACTCATCAAAACCTACCACTGTCACTACATCTTCACAACTATTTATCATAAATTCTTTTCCAAATCTTTAACATAATTAGGCCAAATTAATCCATATCCTCCAAGAACCTTTCTCTCCATTTCCTTTTCTCCCATTCTTGCCATATATCACTAAGGGCTTGAGATTTTGGAAAATTCTCCAGTGTCTACTATCTCCTCCTCAAGAGTTGGAGCAGATCACAAAGAATGAGGACATGTTTTGATATTCGCTATTTGTTACCAGCAAATATGTGAGGAGGAAATGGGAGGAAAGTTGCTATTTTCTTGCTAACAGAGGATAAGTGTCTAAATGTCTATACTCATCACTGAATTCTGTCCTTATTGTGAAAACTATTCAATTTTGTAGAAACTAATGAAAATTTGCACTGTTCTGGGGAATGATTTAAAACTACAAGAACTGGGAACAGCTGTTTACAAATGGTCCTAGCTACCCTGACAGAAATTATTTTAACCTAGAAATTGAAACTGAAATCAGGTGTATGTACCAACTCAAACTGCGAGAAGGATATGCGAGAATGGGAACATGTGATATTCTAATGTTAAAAAAAATCTACAAAAAACTTTATGAAGAAGAATGCAAAAATATTTTATAGTTTTGAACAGAAATCTCTGGAATTGATTAAAATAACATTGAATGTGGTGATGTTCAATGTCATAGCATTTAATTTCATTTGCACCTTAGCTAACAAGTGATTTAATCTCAGTAAGTGACAGATGATATACTAAATTTTAGAACAAAATAATAATAATATAATCTTCCTTTTTTCTAGTTCCTTTCCTCACATGGTATATTAGGGGTACTATCTGTGTGATTAGAAAACAACTTGGAGTCGGGCATGTCTCTCTACTGCTTTGGTGAGGAGATGTAAATTTCTTCAGCCTTGTTATGGCTTTTCTGATAAAATACAATAACAAAAGAATATTTTAAATAGGATCAAAAGATGTAAACAATGAAATCTTTGCACATCAAAATGGAGAACTTTTATGTCTCTAGAAATGACTGAAGAATAACTTGATTTCTTAAAGAGCTGAAACCAAACTGTGCCAAGGTATTGGTTGACATTCTGTAGAGTTTTTTTCTGAAATTTTAATTAACAATTTCATTTTCATTTTTAGCATTATCTCTAACTGATTTTCAAATTTGTTTTCTGAATAAGGGATAAATAGAAAAGGGAGGGTAATAAAGCTGACTAAGCGCTGGCATTTGTAATCACTGTTACCATCTAGGGTAGCTTAATTTTTTTCTACAGGGCATGAGGCAGTAGCAGTCAATCTACATCCTTAAATAAAACAATAAAACAAATATTCAGTCAAGATGTTTAGCTGTTTGTTCACAACTGTCAGTTAAAGATTACTTAAATGATGTAGGACTGTGCTATTTATACAACTTTTACAATTTTAGATTTTTTATTTTCCAATTGTTATGATGTGTTTTTGAACCTTATAGTCTTCTACAAATGTGTTTGATATTGTGGAAATTACAGAACACAAAATCTACAATATAGGTAAAAAGACTAGTTCCAATCTCTAAATCTAATATTTATTTGTTTAATTATATGTTTGTGCTGTAAATAGTGCTTATAATAAAATGACTTGATCCTGACTAATATTTAGTACTTATTTATTGTTCAGTTACCAAGTATCAACTGGAGACTTCATTTACAAAAATTTATTTGATAAACAGCTGAAAAAACATACCCAGAATGATGTCATCATCAAAACTATGTATTTCAGTCCCAAGACATAGTGGAGAAAAATGTGTTAGAGGACTGACCAGTTCCATTTTTGTGAAGGAATATTCCCAGAAGATCTCATTATTTTACTGCTATATATATATCTGTTAGATTTTTTTAGTGTAGTGTTATTTCTCAGATGCAAAGTGCTGCTTCTGTACTTTTTTCACTTGGTTTTTGATAACCTTCCCTAGCGATGCCTGGATGGCCATGATTTAGTCAGTATTTGTCCTAAGAATTCAAACAGCTCTAGTAAGCAAGTGGACCCTCTTTCTACACTTGAGATGTTTCTCTGCGATAAGTGTACCTGGACAAAATGTAATTACTTCCGTCTGTCAATAGATGTTCTTTATTTTTCATGAATGTCTCTTTTCTACTCTGATGCTTGTGGACAGTGCTGTGATATCTAGTCTGTCTTATTTGCTTTCATGTTCAGATCTAGATCCAGAGTGACCCAGTCATGTAGAGTTCATTTCCTGCATGTAGGTCCTTTCAGTACTCTCCTCTGGTCCCTGAGGAGCTGAGCTTAAGGCAGCAGGAAATTGGAATTTACGGCCAGTGGGTCAAATAATTGAAATTCTTCCAAAAATCCTTCACAGAATCTGCAGAAAGGGATCCCCGTGGCAGCAAAAGGGAGAAATTCCACCAGGAAGGAAGTGGGCACAAAAGTTTTGTGTGAGTTTTGGTTTTGCTTTGGCACCTCAGCATCTGGCTGAGCAATTTACTGAACATCTTTGAATGACCAGTGTGAGTACTTTCATGATATCCATGAAAGGCACATGAAAACCTAGAAAGAGACAAAAGAAATGCTGATGATGTGAGCTGTGTAGAATTTGGAAGATGGAATGAGGAAAGAAAGGGAGAGATGGTTTGTTCAGCAGAATGAATTTATGTAAAATCATCCGCTGGAAGAGGGGGAGTGCACTGCACGGGGTTTACCTGAGTGGTGGAAAAGCAGGTAATGAATATGAATTTGTGGTTAACGTTTGCACCTGAAAAGCTAGTTTTAACTATAGAGTGGGTTTAGACAAAGATTTTATTTCCATGCAATATTGTGCAAATACAGGAATCATGCAAATATATGCATAATATGCTAGGAAGTAGAAAATAATAGAATTAAAGTTTGGAAATATATTTCCATTTGGCTTCCATTTCTATTACAAAATTAATTTGTTGTAAAACCAATTTGACAAGCAGATTATAACCCAAATTCCTTGGTGTAGTACAATATATGCTTCAAACTGTTTTCTGATTTCTGATTCCTTATATTGCATACTGTTACATTCTTTACAACTTTGAACATTTTAAAGTCTGAAAACCTCTGAGGGGGTAGAAAGCTATGCTGATAAGAAGAACCTTGAGGCTCTTCTGTGAAACTTGTCTACACTGAAGTCTGCAGCAGCAATGCAGATTTAAAAAACATAGAGCTGCTATAAGATATAGTCCAGATGTGCAAACATGGATTATTTATTTTCTTTTTTTTAGTGATTTTAACCACGTGAAATGGCAAAATTAAGACTGAACAGCTTAGAGGCAAATCTAAGAGAAGAGTAGTACTTTGTATTCATACTGACGTGTTTTACTTGGACTGACTTTTTACTATGAAAGATACACCTTTTCAGTAACAGTATTTAATTTATTTTTATATAGTTTCTCAGTAGTTTTTTGTTTGTTTGCTTGTTTTTTATAATTATTGCTTTGATTTTCAGATGTCCCCCTTAAAACTCCTTGACAACTTCTATTTATTAATTGTGATTACTAGATTCACTACTTCTTTCGACTTTTCTTTTATACTGTTTTTTTACTTTATATAGTAATACAACAATTCCAGATCTAGGAGAATATTAGCTTTATGACAGCATCTATTTGTAAGTGTACATATTCTCTTCAGTATGTAATTGTATTAAACACTACTTAACACTACTTATGCAGGTTTCTTTTCTTAACAGCTATAATCTTCATGAATATTACATCAATTTGCAATCAGTCTGGACAGTAACTTAGACCTTATCATATATTTGTAATATGGTACCCTAAAAAGTAATAATTGTAGAATAGAATTATTTGAATTTGAAGGGACCTCTAAAGGTCCCTTGAAATAAACAGGGACATGTACAGCTAGATCACACTACTCAGAGCCCCACCCAGCTTCACCAAGGATGGACCATCCACTGCATCGCCAGGCAACCTGTTTCGATACTTCACTTCCCTTACTGTGAAAAAACTTTTTCCTTATGTCCAACCTAAATTTCTCTTGTTCTAGTTTGAAGCTCTTTACTAGTATTCTATCAGAACAGACCTTAATAAATAATCTGTCCTCTTCTTCCTTGTAGGCAGTTATCAGGCCTCTCTGGAGCCTCTTCTTCTCCAGGCTAAACAGCTCCATCTTTCTCAGCCTCGTAGAAGAGATATTCCATCCACTGAATGATTTTGTGGCCTTTCTTTGGACGCTCTCCAGAAGGTCTGTGTCTCTTCTGTACTCAGGATTCCACATCTGAATGTAATACTTAATATGAGGTCTCAGCAGCTCAGAGAAGAGGGGCAGAATCATCTTCCTTGACCTGCTGATCTTTCTGGGTTGTGAGGGAACATTGCTAATTCCTGTTTAGATGCTGTACATCAGTATCCCCAAGTCATTTTCAGTGTGTCTCTGCTTAACCCTTTCACCCTCCAGCTTATAGCAGGAGGGGTGTTGTTTCTCTAGTTGCCACCTTCTTAGCCATCCACTTGAGTGCTTTGTGAAGAACACTTGCTAGTGAAGACTGAGACTAAAACACTGACGAGTAATTCTATATTCTCCTTGTCTGTTGTTATTAACTTGCCTGTATTGCTCACAGAAATGGGGAGATACCCTCTTGGACTTTCCTTTTTTAGTTGATATACTTGTAAAAGCCTTTCTTGTTCTTTTTTTCACCCCTCACCTAGTCCAGTTCAAGTTTGTCCATGGCTTTCATGACCCTTTTCCTACACAGATCAGCATCCCTGTAGTCCACATAATCCTTCCAGGGTACTTGTCCCTTTTTCCAATGCCTACCCATTTTCTTCTTGCTCTCCTGTTTGGCCAGCATATCTCGGTTCAGCCATGTTGGTCTCTTGCCTTCCTTTCCTGACTTCCTGCAACAGAGGAAGGCACCATGTGCCTAAGGAAAGCTTCCCTGAAGATCTGTCAGCTCTGTCCGACTCCCTTGTCCTTATGGACAGTTTCCCAGGGAGTTGTGCTGATGAACATCCTGAAGAGCTGGAAATTGGCTTTTCTAAAATTAAGTAATTTGAATTTACACTTTGCCTGTCTAATATCCCTGAAGAGTTTGAACTCCATCATTACACAGTCAGTACAGCCCAGACAGTCTCCAAACCTCATGTCATCAATGGATTAACAAGTGTTGGTGAGCAACACTAGGGTGGCTGAAGCCCGAGATTGCAACACCTCCTTTAGCTGGAGGAAAAATTTTCCTATTTACATTTTGAATCTTTATGAAGTACAGATTGTAAGAACTGTCTTCTCACCTGAGGTGCTACTGCATCTCAGAAACAGACACTGAGGAGTAGAATACACTTGCAATTGTGTCTAGTTTCTTGAACTACTTATGTCATTTTTATACATATCTATTCAAATATACTGACATTACAAAGGCTATTTAAGCAAGTGAATTACATGTTTTCTCACCCTTTTATGTTCTCTGTGAGAGTCTAATGCTGAAGCCACAGCGCTGTTAGCTTAATATCTCTGAATTTTCAATGGTGCCTATCCTTTCGAGGTTTTCCTCAGGAAGAACTTATTATTTTACTGGATTGATTTTTTTTCTCTAGAGTCCTGTCCAAGTATAAATTCAGAAGAGCTATTCAAAGGAAGAGATCTCTAAATAGATTCTACGCCTCACTTGAGTGAAACCTCTCCAACTGCATGGAACCTGGCTTTTTTCCTATGAACTGGCTTTTACAGGGCTTTACTATATTGTAATACATAATTAAAAGAGAAAATCTCTGTAAATTAACAATATATCTGAAAATACATGTCATAAAGTTATAAAAAAAACAAAGTGTCCAGAAATAATTTATTTGGAAATGGGTAATTTTCCATGTCACTTTCTAATATATAATTTTTCTTTTAGAAAATAAACCAGCACATAAAAATTCATTGCGATAAGTTCCTTTATTAAGATTTCTCTTTGAGATGAACATATTTACATAGTCTTTCTCCTCTGCCTTGTCAGTCATCATAAAAATCCAGATTATAAGTACGTAATAAACAAAGAAATATACTTATCTACATGGGCAAAGAACTGTTAAGATAACAAGATGAGGCTGTTTATTGGAGGAGGTATGATTTTAATTAGACATATGAAAAACACCAGGGAGTAGATAAATAAACAGGAATATTTCATATTTTGTTTCTGTACTTATCTAGAAGCCATTATGTGAACACAAATCTCCAGAACATTATTTCTTTCCTGAGCAAAAAGATTATGTTTCGATTCTTATGTTTGAGAAGATAATTTGGTTTCTTCTGCATATAAACAGTCAAATTTCTCAGCTTTGCCACCAGAGCAAAATTTTGAGGCCCAGAGAGAGCTAAAATATATCTGAAAGAGAAAGACAGTGGAAAAAATACCATCCACAATTTAAAACTGGAGCCCTGAGACCTCTATGCTTGAAGCAGTTGTATCATGGAGTCATCTAGATTGGAAAATACCTTCAAGATGATCAAGTCCCAACATAAAACTTGCCTACTGAGTCTCACTGCTAAACCATGCCACATTCACACATCCCCAGGGATGTGTGTAAGAGACTATTATTATACCATTGCCTCAAAGTTTGCTGATGAACATGTCCGAACATGTCCAAGCTGGTCCTGGACAGGGTTCTGAAATCCTTTGTCTAAGGGACAAGCAGATGGGCATGTCCTGGGGCAACGAAAGAGAGATAAGCTGCAGCTCAATGGCCACTGAACACTCTTTTGTTTGGTACTCATCTCCGTGGGAAGATAGCCGTCTCAGGAGACGCTTGCCTGACACACTAGCACGGGGTTTATCGCGTAGACTGGAGGAATCTGGAAGACAAATGGAGGGGTCCTGCAGCCACGATGTTGGGTTTTCTCTTAGGAGAGACCTCACGAGCTGATCACTGTTCGCTGCTGCCCCTTTCGGGGTTGACTCCTTCGCTGCTTCTCCGGACAACCGCTTGCTGCTCAAGGCTGCCCGTCGCTGCTGCCGTTCTCCCCGCTTCTGCCATTCCCTGCTCTTCTGCCTCGGACCGTCGGAGCCGTTTGCAACCGGACCGCCCCTAGGATCCTGGCTGGTGACTTTCCCTGCGTTGTACAAGTCCTTGCCTCTTTCCTATCTTTCCTATTGCTCGCCTTCCCTTCCCTATTGCCTTTATTGGTGTCCGCCTCCCCCTTCCCCATGTCCCTGGTCAATATTGGTAATAAACTGATCAGACCAACATTTGAACTGTTGTTTCTTAATCTCACGCTGGGTATACACCTAATCTTAAGAACCTCGTCTCCCTCCTTTATATTGGAGCGTGACAATGTGGCAGTATCTGCTGGACACCTATTTTAAAGTCTTGTAATATTCAGATTTTCCTTGGCCCAAGATTACTAGTCTGTCAGGGAAGATCAGGTTGAGAAGAGCCTGGTACAACTGAGAACCTAACTAATTGTCCAAAGGACAGATGATGCATTACTGAACCACAAATATATATTTTGGCTGCTACAGCCTATATTGTTTATGATCGCTCTTCATTATAATATAATCGTGTTTTGCAGTAGCTTTCTTTTGTGGAATAATTCCTGACAGATTTTCAATGATTTAACAAATTGTTTATTTATTTACATTGAAGCTGAGATAAATATTGACTACTGTCAAGACTGATTAAGAAGCCAGCAGTGATCTGTAGATTGTTGCCAGTAGAAGCTTACAGACTGGAAGCAAGATCGAGAACATCTAGTCCAAACACCTGCTTAGAGAACAGGTTATTCAGGACTGTGTCCACTCAAATTTGAATTTTGTCAAAATTAGGGACTCTGGAAACCCTATTCCAGCATCTGACCACTAACGCAGTTCAAAAAAATAGTAATATCTTTGCCTCTTTTCCTCTCACTGGATGCCACGGAAAATAAAAACCTCCTTTATTACTTTCCATCTTGTATTTATAAACATGAATAAGATCTTTCTGAATCTTCTCTCTAGACTCAACAACCCCAGCTCTCTCAGGCTCTCCTGATACATAAGATACTCCAGTCTGTCTCTTATTCATTGTCATGCTCTTTTGCTTCACTTTCACCAGTAGTTCCATCTTTCTTGTAATGTGGATCCTCTATATGGAACCAACATGTCAAGTGCAGCTTGAAAAGCAGAGGAGAAAGACTGCTTCTCTCAGACTGCTAACAACGCTCTATTTAATGGAACCCAGGAGGCTGCGAGAATTCTTTTCTGCAAGGGTACATTTATTACTCTAGTTCAGCTCTGGAACCTGTCAACCAGGACCCCCAGGTCCTTCTCCACAAAGCTCTTTCCAGAATGTCTACCTCTACATCCCAGCATATACTGGTTCCCGAGGTAAGTTATTTATACTCAAAGAAGCAGAAAATAACACAAACTAGCAGCAGCAGAAAAAAAAATGTTGTGTATACATATAACTCATTATGTGCTGTGTAATTTTGTGTTTTTGTTTTTATATAAAAGAAGCAGCAAAATTTCTGTCGACAAATAAAAGATAACAATAAATATTCATTTATAAATGTGTAAGAAGATATTAAAATGGATGTACTAAACTTCAGCTAAAACTCAAGATTTGAGAAAAACTGTAGTCTGGAAATCATGTAGAAAATTCATTTAAGATCTTAAAAAGGAAAACCCAGAATCTGTTATTGAACAAAGAAAAGTGCTCTCAATTTTTCTAGGAAGAGCAAGTTATCCTCAAAACACTGAAATAAATGAGGTGATGAACAGCAATATGCATATTAATATACTCAACACAGAGCACTGTAGCCCTAAAACATTAACAGTAACAGAGCTGAAGGAAAGATTAATAGTTCTGAAATCACCAAAAGAAATAAGAAATCATCCCACCATTCCCATTTAAAAATGTATTCAAATTTAATCAGAAAAGGTCCTGATTGTGCCATTTTTACATATGAATCTACAGATCTAAAAAGAAACAGAAAGCAAATGGAATTTTTAAAATGGAATACGTCAAGCATAGCTAAGGAAAAAAAAATAGCTCATAACCAAAGCATTGTGTTTTCTGTTATTCTGCAATCTGGCAGTGATGAAAAGATTAGAATATTTAGAAACAGAATTCAAAAGAAAATCCTTCATGAGCTATAATCTCTTGTTTTAATCTAGTAAAATCAAATGGACACAAATCTGGTGAAAAGTATGAAATATTTTCCATGATGCTATTTAAAGTGTAAACTTCAAAGTTCTTAGATTATGTTTAAGAATTTATATCACAGTGTGTGACCATTATGTCTATATTGGCTTGCACTCTAAACCTGTCCTAGTAGGGGGCACTGATGTTATACATTATAATGTATTCAAACAGAAGAGTGAAAGAGGTCAGGTTTGATGCCAGCTGTCTAATTTATCACAATTATCTAATTTTAAACCCTCTAGACACAAAGAGAAGGAAAATAAATTTTCTATTTACAGTTAATTTTCCCACTGAGCATAGCCTGTTGATAAAGCAAATAGGATACAGTGTAAATGGATAATAACCTGGCATCATTGATCTAGTTCTGAAGGTAAATTAATCATACGTTTGCCTTCAAGAAATTGTTACCTTACAAATAATCTTATTTATTTATCTATTTATTGGTCGGATATACAGCCACCTGCACACTCACAGCCTAAGGCAAAGATATAACTTTCAAATTCTTCTTGGAATATCAGGAGAAGAGTAAACAAAATAGCTACAGTTTAGTTCAAATGTTTGCATATCCGCATATCCAGTATTATTTATAGCACTGACCAGAACAGCTGTAGAAGGTTGGTACATGAGTAAATTCCTTCCAAAATATAGTGTGACAGGAGGGAAGCAGAGGTCTGTGGCAGAAGAAGATGGACTCTTATTTAAGTGGCAATAAATCAGTAAAATAAGAAATAATAAATTCTATCCTTAATGAAATCCCAAAATCTAATCTTAAAACTAAGAAATTAATAAACAGAAAGAAATCTTATTATGTATTGACTAAAGTTATTTGTAATTATGCATTATCATTTTTCTCTCTAAAAATATATTTGTTAAATAAATCAGGATGACATTTATATTGTTTCCTTCCATAAGCTTTGATGATGGGTGAAATATATTAGATTGCACAAGTTTACTTATAGTTTTGCACTTCTATGCTATTTCTTTTTCATAATTTATTGGATTTAAACTATTTTGGTTAAAACATACCCAAGAACCATGACTTAACTTACAAATAAAATTGAATAGCACATAAAAAACATTCTGCAGGTTGCACATCCCATATCTTGTTCTTTCAAACAGTCCCTGCTGGTAAGGATTGTACAAATTTATTTATTTAGTATATTTATCTCTCCTTCCCTCTAGATTCCTATTTTTCCCTCATTTATATAGCACACTGAGATGGATTAAAAAAATTTGATGCATCTAAATCCTTTGAACTACTTTCTAATCTTTCACAACTGAAATGACTTGGATAGGACAAATGAGTTTGTACACTCAAGTGCTTACAGATGAACCCAGTTACTTGCTTTGATTCTATTTATCTTGTATTGCTTTTTGATCTTTCTATAGCAGAGTGTAGGTTTTCATTTTTATTTACAAGAATTATCCTTTTAACCTTTTAATTGCATCCTTGCTAGAAAGCAAAACGAAAAGAAACTAATAAAAATCAGACAATTGCTATTTCTGCTAGAGTCATTTCAGTGCCTCCTAAAACTTTCAGTGTGATTTAGATGTCTGATGCCTTGCCAATCTACCTGGAATAATTCTGTTCCTTCCATTGCATGCCCATAAGGCACAGTGACCCTACTAGATGTGTTTATTCAGCTTGCAAACCTTTTCAGATATAATAGGTTCATCCCAAAACAAACAGCTTTTAAATAGCCTTAAATAGATCTACAAAGTGTTTGTTCTCAAAAATGCCAAATTCCATTCTGTTTATGACCTTTTACAGTGAAAAACTGACTTCATATTATTCTAAAAGCTTGGGCAATAATAGGAGGAGAAAATAGCCTCTAGATCTTGTGACAATATCAATTTATGAAATTTTACATTGTTTCAGCAATCTAACTTACTATAGATTAAAGTCATTTGGAATATCAGTCACTGATTCTCTTGTTTTTATCTGTGAAATCTGTAATACATATTAAAAAGAGAAGAGCAACTATTTTGTCATTAGGTGCAATTTTATTAAAATATAGCACAGATCACATATCTATTTTTAAGACAGGAGAAAAGTACTGAGCAGTTCCCAAATCTATTATTTGTGGTTATAAGAAACATGCAGCTTAGTTGTTTCAGAGAAACTCATCATCTTAAGAAATGATCTTGCTTTCTAGCATATATTTGATATTTTTTAAACGAAATTAAATTCCTACTTGTTTATAACTTCTTTCCTTTGTAAGTCTTGACAGTTTCTTTTGTCAGCATTCAAGCTGAGCACTTCTTGAGTGACCTGTAACTGGCAATTAGTGAGAATTATTTTATTGGTCCACATTTTCAAGCCTTTTATTATTATCTCATACCATCTATCATAGCGGGACATAAAAAATGATGGCTTGCACAGTCAGAACATAAATGATCATACATTTGGCGTAAGAGAAATTTCGCAAAATTTCTGCCTGTAGCTTGTTACTATCAAAAGCAATTTCGGATTTACTGGGTCACCATGTAACAGGACTGTATCCACTAGGAGACTGTCTATGCATTGGATGGAAAAAATATGGAAATTCTAAGTAGTTATAAGCAAGAGTTACTTCTGCATTAGAAGAACACTGCTGGTTTGGTATGTATCTCAGAGAGCTGAGCCCAGAAATCTCTGTTTTGCATTCCACTTTGTGGAGAAGATATTATCTACAGTAAGGGAAGAGTATCCCTCATCTCCTCACAGATGTTGGAATGACTGCTTGTATGGAAACAAAATGTAATAACTTCCAAATGTCTGACAAGGATATAATTTTCCGTCAAAGACAAGAAAAATACCGTTTCTGCAGGTCTAGAATCACAGAATCACTAAGGTTGGAAAAGACCTACAAGATCATCCAGTACAACCGTTCACTTACAGCAAATAGTTCTCACTAAACCATGTACCTCAACAGAGCATCTAAATATTCATTGAATATCGCCAGGCTCGGTGACTCCACCACATCTCTGGGTGGTCCATTTCAGGGCCAGGTAGCTTTGGAACATGATTACACCATTCTATGTTGTGATTGAGATGATTTCTGAAAGCCTGAAAAGACATAACTACACATAATATCATGCTTCTGTTTATCCATACATCAACTGTATTTATTTTTAAACGTTTCTGTATACTTTACACTTCTCAGATTTTGAGAACCCAGTTATATTCGTGTGTATGTGTTATTCTAAAATATAGTATTCAATTTCTTTTGTATTCAACAGAGACTAGAAACTGAATAATTTGAGCAAATTGTCATCTGTTCTTTCAAATATGATGGTGCTAGAAAACAACAGAATATCCTGCACATGTATTTCCGTTGCTTTAGATTATCACTGATGGTCAAAGTGGGCAGAAAAATAAATAGAGAAAATGCATCACTGGTGACTATTAATACATAGCCAGCTTGTAGTCTTGGGAAAGCTGAATATCTGAAGTCTGATGACAGCTGCAGAAGAATAGAATAATGTCTAACACAAGGGATTTCAGAGTGTACACATTAGAATTAAGATTATGCATAAACTGTATAGAAAAGCTTTTTAAAAACTGTATTCAACTGTACTCTAAGCTTTAACAGAATTTATGAATGAATGTGACAATAATTATTGGTTTGGAACATTTGTCTTCTTGTCTATTTCTGATACTGTATACACTATGAAATACCTGTTAAATCATCTTCAAAATATAATGTTAAAATGAGTTTTATCAACTTGACAGTAAACTAATTTCAGATTGACTTATGGGAGTTCAGTACATTATGAAATGTTTGTGCTATATAAACACTTCAACAAAACAAGCAATGAAGCTTACTTTGTAGCATTTAAACAAAGACAAAGGAACTGTTCTTGTGATCTAAGATTAATATTTACTTTGTATATCTCACACTTCACTCACAGAATATCATTCTGAGCTAGGGTAGATGCAGATATATAGAGTTCCAGTTCATTCTTCAGTTCACCCTTTCTTTAACATCAACTGCACTGTAAACACAAAATCAAAGTCTGGTTTGTAGCTCAGCTAAATATACTTAGGAAAAATAAATAGTCATAACAAATAGTAATTTTACAGTAGGATGTTCCTTCTAGCATTGCTACTCACTACTAAGTTCTTTATTTCCTCTACCTTTTCAGCACACTGAATTTAGCTGTCTCCAGTGTGACTGTATTAGCTAATAACTGAAAAGAAGAAAAAAAAAAGCTATTTTAATGTTCAAAGTTTTGATTTGCTTTTCTGAACCTAACTGTAGATGTGCCTTTCCTTCTGAAAACACAGACAAAAATAGATGAGTAGCACGAATGTTTCTGAAATGTTAAGTTGGACATCATCCAATCTTTGAAGCTGTGAATACTTAATACACTTTTAGAGCAGGTATTGACATTGAAATAAAGCAACATAATAATTCTGAATGAATATAACATCCACATATGCGTATAGTATAATAGCATAGGTATAGTAATCTTCCATTAAATGTGCAGTCAGTTTTGCTGATGGATCTGGAGTAATGACTCAATAAATCATCAACTGCGTTCTGAAGACATTAGTGACTGATACGACAGTTTTTTCTTTTGCCTTTTATTTTTTTCTCCTTTTCTTGTGCTTCTTTAATCTGAATGAGAAATTGCAACATTCAACAGGATGGTTAAATAATTGCTATCAAGCACAAAGCTGATTAACAAGAGCTTGTTAATTTAAAGTAGCAGATTAAAAGGAAACAAACTACTGATTTATCTTGCAGGAATTTTTGGTTTTGACACAAGTCTGTGTCTGTTTCCTACATTAAGGCCATAGAGAATTCACATATTAAATGTCCTCTTTCATATAATATTAAAGTAACTTAGTGAATTACAAGTGCTGGAAGACTGTCACGACCACCAGCCTTGACTATCCCTGCCCAACCTGAGGCTCTTATCTTGTCCAGAACTTCACATCAACTCCTGTCCAAAGAAGGGCAATGAAGCTAGGTAATGATCTAGAGCACAAGCCTTATGAGGAAAGGCTGAGGGAACTGAGATTGTTTAGTCTGGAAAAGAGGAGGTTCAGGGGATAACTTGTCATGTTCTACAAGTACCTGAAAGGAGGTTTTAGTGAGGTGGGCATAGGCCTTTTCTCCCATGGAACTAGTGAAGGGATCACAGAATCACAGAAGGGTTGGAAAAGACCTCTAGAGACCACTGAGTCCAAGCAGGCTCCCTAGACCAGGTTGAACAGCTGAAATTTCAGCTGGAATTGAATTGTTTTCTTCAGAGTGTCTGGTATGATGCTATGTATTTTGGTTCTAGGAGAAAAAAACATTGATAACTCACTGTTGTTTATAGTTGTTGCTAAGAACTGTTGCACAGGGTCAAGACCATTCTCATCAAAGGGCCCAAGGAGTAGGGAGGGAACAGAGTTGGTCCACATGTGGTTGAAAACAGATGAGAAACTAGGTGATCTTTACATTCCCCACCAACCTAAGCCATTCTATGATTCTATGATTTCCTTCAGAATTTGCTACATCATGGTTTACTTTTATAATTTATAATTTATAATATGAGAGTTCTGTGTGTTTTCCACTCCTACTCTTGCTAGGCACCAGAGATACTATTGGTGGGATATTTAACTTTGTGGTACCTGAGGTACCTGTGTTTTCTGATTCACAGCAGTCTATATTTAATGCACAATGTATGTTTTTGCTAATCCTTGTGACTTTACACATCACTGCATATTAATGGTTTCTTGGTAGACCATTTAATATGATAATAAAACAAGACTAGACTTCACTGAGATACAAATTTAGTAATAATAATAATTATAATAATAATAACCACAATAATAACAACAACAGCAACAACAACAACAACAATAATAATAATAATATTAATAATAATACAAAAAATACCCCCCCACAACCCAAACTTCAATTACAAGAAACTGTATTCTCTTTTTTACTGTATTTAATTTCACTAAAAGTTATTTTTTTTCATACACCAATTCTAACTGAAATGAACCTGATTTTTCTTCTTGCATTCAATGATCTCCACATATATTGGATATGGTACAACTTAAACAGTTATAGGGGTAAAATAAAAATTGGTTTGAGGATTTAAACATCTGTCAATTATGACAAATCTCAAACAAATCTTCTGAGCATACTAAAAGCCAATGCTTAAACAATGAGAATGTTTTAAGGATTAAAATTTGTCTTGATTTACCAACTGATTTTAAGGATAAGATACAATTTGAGTAATTATTAGATACTCTGAAGGACTGAGATTAAGAAAGAGAATATTCAGCTGAAAGCCATTAGGAGTATCAGTGATGCATTTATTTTCTGGAGCTTCTTTCCTGCATGTGATTCACTAATTTACACTGTTTTCATTGCCACTACTGAAGCATCTAGAAACCAGTGCACAGAAGACATATTTACAGCAATTTTTTCTTGAAAGTAACATAATTCCCTACAAATGATACATTCATATATACATATATATATAAATATATACTTTATTAACATACATTATATCACACCTATTTCTTTTTATATTATTTTATCTTATTCTTTTCAGAATATTTTCAAACTGCAATATTAACTGGAAAAATATCAGTAGTTTCAGGTCACTGTCTTTTATAATCATTTCTCACATGGCTAATAATCTATAGGTCAGGAAATAGCCTGTTCTATCATAGGAAGTAAAAGGTTAATGTTATCCTCAAGATTTCAATTCAGTTAATGTAGAACTAACATAATTTTCTAAAGGTTAGGGCAAAAAGCATCTTCTAAACAAAAATGTCTATTTTTATTCAGAAAACCTCTGGCTTAGACAATATAGCTTGAACTAATTGAGAATATTTTCAGATTAAAACATAAAACCTGAAATCGATAATTGAGTTTTATTTCAAAGTTATACAGCTGGGTGCTCTTTTTCGTATAAAGAAATACTCTGAAAGATTTTGCTACTGATAAATTAGGGTTTCTAAACCCTATCCCAGCAGAATGGCAAATACACCTACTTTGATATTATATATACGTTATATACATGCCTAGTACTATAGGAGTTGATATTTGTATACGCTAGCATCAATTTTTTTACTTTTCCTTCTTCTACCAAGTAGGTGTATTATCTAATATTCCACCTTATTAATCTCCTGCAGTTAAATTTACAGAATTTATTATTCTCTGAAGGAATCTATTTCCTAGCATTTATTCTTCTATTACTTCCTTTTTTCTTTTTTCTTCTTCCTTCTTCCTTTGCCTTTCTTCCTTTGCCTTCCTTTTTCTTCTTCTTCTCTTTAGATCTCTCTCTTGGTTCTAGTATAATATTGAAGACACAAGAATCTTGTATTTCTGTGTATTTTCCATAGTCATTTAGTGTTAAGTCTCCCCTTCTTCATCTTGTGGTACAACAAGGAGCAAATGACTCTAATCAGCCACCATGACACATGATATATATCACTATGTGCTTCAAGTTTTGTGGTTTCACAACTAAAGGATTACACAACTGAAGAATTCTGATTATAGTTAGAGTTAGGGCAGTACAGTTAGGTTGAGGTTGGACTTGATGATCTTGGAGGTATTTTCGAGCAATTCTATGATTCTATGATTCTGTAAGAAAAAAAGTAATAACTGATTGCCAATTCTATTCACTTAGTTGTTGGGTTATTCCCTGGCTCAATTCCAGTGGGCTCTTTCCAACATAAATGAAGTAAATGGGGTAATAGTCAGTGCGAGCTAAGTAAGTCCTGGGATATATATTTTTTTCTTTTAATTAAAAATAGGTAGTTTCATTAGTGACAATAATGGCTTTAGCTTACTGCTTCTATTCATTGTAAGACCAGTTTTAAGCAACTCTCTTCTCACAATCTGAACCATTCATCCTTTTTATTTTTTCTTTATTTTGGTTCTTCAGAAGTAACATCAATAATATTGTATGTAATAAAAATACAAATCTATTCATTGAAAAATGAATCATCTGTTTAAAAGTTAAGATTTCATTAATCGTGAATATATGTAACATATCAGTGTAAGGCAACTTTATTCTCAGTTTTTATATGTGTATGTATATATTTGTTTAAATATATTAAAGAACTGTATAGACAACAAAAATGATTTGAAGAAATTATTTCCCAATTTCCTTTAAGCCCAGTAATTCTAACTCCTTTGCCAAAATTTGACTTAAGTAAAAATATGTAATTAAATCTGCTTCATCTTTGAGTGAAGAAGTTATTCAGACTTACAAGCTTCAGTTACATTTCACATGTATTAATTTGACACATTTTTCACAAAGACAGTGTAGTGATATGAAGTGATCTACAATGCCAACTTCCCATGTGGTAGCACCAAACAAAATGTTCTGTGATTTTGAAAAGATTACGTTTAGAGGGAATGCTAGAAGTGTTTCAGACCTAATCTGAGGAAGAAAAAGGTCATGCAGCGTTTCTACTTTGTCTTACATATTCACATTTGTCTGTAGCCAAAAATACAGTCATAACTTTTGTGAAATGACTCTCATTACAGAACACAGTACGTCCCAACGTGAAATCTCTATGCAAAATGAAGGAATTGTTTCCTACAAGACTAATTCTATATACATATGTGAACAAGTATATTATATTTGCATTTATGTAGCCCAATAAACTAATATCACATTCTAAACGGAAATTGAAGGGAAGGAAAAATGTATTATAAAGTCATTCACAGTCCACAGATGAAAATATTCAGCAAGATCATAAAGCATAAAGTCTAGAAGAGTTCTCAGTTCACTCATAAAATGTCAAAATTTTCTTACGGAGCAAATTTCAAAGATCAGCAAAGGTACCTGGGAAGGAGACCATCTGTGGCATTGTATCCAATAATATTGTACTGACATTGTAACACAGTAACAGCGCAGTGACAAAAGCCCCACAGCCTTGGAAGTTACTAGTACCAGGACTGCTTTCTCTGAAATATTCCTGATGTTTCTTGAGTTTTGCTCTCATTTGGTTTAGCAGTAAAATTAAATTTTAAATAATTATGTGGTTATAGCTAGTCTTGTTTTTCTCTGTGGAATTCCATCTATCTATCTATTTATTTTGCTTATATTTATATGAAACAATAATATATATATATATATTTAATATACAGAGAATATTAGCAAGGAGTTGTTCTGTGTAAATGAGATATTTATGACTCCAGTACAATGATACAATGTGTAGAAAAATAGCCCTGGGTTCACAGCAGGGGCCACAGGAAGTGGGGATAGAGGATGCAGTGCAGAGAAATAAGAGCATGAGCTGTAGGAAGTGGGAACATAGATTGACACTGGAGATGTTTGGTTTAAGAAATGTAGATACAGAGCTGAACAAAACCAATCTGAATGTAAACAAAGAGATCAAAGAGCAGATATCTAACAGAAAACCGTAAAAAATCTACCATACTTAGAGTAAGTTCATACATAAAGTTATAGCCCAGTGAAGAGCAAAGATGATGTAGAACAGCTTTAGAAATGATATGCTAAATCCAGAAAAGGGAGATAGAAGGAGAGGAAGAAGAAACCTATTACCACTGCTATTTTCCCAGTGAAATTAAAGAACCTGAAGCACACATGGCATGCTGCAAATATTGTCCATCTGCCCACTGTTACTTGACACTGCTACTTGCTTGATGAAGATTGATACTATCAATTGCAGGGTGCAAAGTTATATTTCAGGAAGCGAGCATTAGATATAATAATTATAATTGTATTGCTATTATAACAACAATTATGGTTACTCTATATTTTTATTTAATACTGCAATGTCTTTTTCTTTTTTCTCTTACAGAAATACAGATAAACCTTCGATAAGACTGTTAAGCTTTACACTAGAGTCAGATATCTGTCTTTACATACACACTGCTGTAATACTTTATGCATGATGACAATGAAATTCCAACATCAAATACTGATAATTAGCATTTACTTTACTGTGAGATATCTTAATGCACAAAGTCAACATGTAACCAGGAATATCCTGATGTGATTTATGCAAATTAATTATCAATAGACAATGCTTTTCATCCATTATATTAATCATAAGCAAAAGCAACTATATTTTTGATATTCCTGTCTGAAATGCTTTAAACCAAACTTTCAAACTTTATTGTGACAACTTTTTATATTTGTAAGGAAGAATAAGATATATAAAATCTGATAATTTAAATACAAAATTAATACCTACAGTATGACATGTGTTGTCAAAATACATTTAAATATTGATTGTACACCAGGCAGAATCTGGGAGATTACTTCTGTCTTGTCCCAGTCAGTGTGTTTCAAGGGAGATGAATCTTCTTCTATCTCCAGAGTAGCAGTTCCCCTAGTCATAAAGGGTTTACCACCACAATGGAGTCATCCAAGACTCAGAGGAACAATGCACATTAATTTATTGAGAGCTTTCTTAACAACTAACAACAACTACTTGGAAATAAAATCGGCTAATCAGCTAATTAGGAGTAATAAGCATTATAGGTAAGACAATTTTAGGCAATGGCTACTACAAAGAGTAGAAGAATAGAAGAAAAGACAGAAAGCAAGGAGAGACAGATAGCAAAGCATAGCAGTTCACCACTCCAAGAACCAGTGATATCTTGATGGCAGGTGCTGACCTTCAGTAGTGATGAGTCATTGGAAATTGTGTTGTTCAGTTAACAATGATGACCAAAGACAGTACAAACTCTTATTTATAGTCCAGCATGGTTGAGTTGGTTCTTTTTGGAGTGACAACTTTTGGCTTTGGCATGTCAGCAGGAATTCCTTTGTTCAGTCTTCCAGGCCATGCAAATTTAAGACAGCATACAAGATGAAGCAGGGAGACCCCAGGTTGCATACTGTCATAACAGGATACAATTGTATCATTTCCCAGTCTCCTGTACCAAGCTGGAGTTACTTGCTCACAGGTCAGGTTTTCAGACTGTCAACACCCCTAAGCACTCCCTCACAAAGGCAAACAGCCCCAAAGAAATGATTTGAAATGTAAAACTGTCCACAAAGTGATACTGATTGCCTCATGCTGATTTGAGACACTCCTTACTAGTCTCAGACAACTTCTGATAGAGAATGATTTGTTTTAATAATTCCTCCATTTGCTGAACATTCATCAAAACATTATGAAGGCTGACAGAAAAATTCTCATTAATTTAAATAGGTGCAAATTGGATTGTTGACAGAATGTAAAGAACATCCTCTACACTGCTGCTGGAAAGGAAGGTCCCACTTGGAGTTTGTGGCAAAGAGCCTCCAGAGAGACACAAGGCTGACCCCTTGGATTCTGGAGTTGAGCATACAAGGGGTCTGAAGAGCATTACACTCCAACTGAGAAAGAGATCTTAGCCGGGTATGAGGGGGGTTCAGGCTTCTTCCTAAGTAATTGGTACTGAAACACATTCTTTTGATCAGAAAGCTGACCAGACAGTTTTGAACTTTAACAGGATGCTTTGTTGAAGAGTACAAGAAAGATAACTTCACATTCATCAAATTAGTGGTTTATGACTCTTCAGAAGTTAAAGTTCATCTCTGCAATTAAATTAACTCTAGTTAAAACAGTCACTATACAGAAAGGTCATACATGAATACTGAAAAGCTACAATCCAAAATATCTAAAAGAAAAAGTAAATGAACTGTTAGAGCTTGTACATCTCATCATCTGTGTATAAATGCTAACAAAACCAAGATGCTATATCAGAGAGTTTCTTAAATAATTATGAAGTAAATAAATTGCATTTGTTGGATATCTTCCACCCCTGGAGGTGTTCAAGACCATGTTGGAGGGGGCCCTCAGCAACTTAATCAAGTGGGTGGCAATCCTGCCACAGCAGGGGGCTTGGAACTAAATGGTCTTTCAGGTCTCCAACTCAAGCCATTCTATGATTCTGTGATAACAGGGTTCTTTAAATACGTCATGTATTGAAGCAAATAAATATATATATATATTTACACAATACAATAGCCGGAATCATATTTTTCTTTTTTTTTTTTTTTCTTTTTTTCTTGTAATTCATTAATAATTGTTTTCATTACTTATTGGAAGATTTTTACGAGCCTTTCAGAAGAAAAAGAAAAGTAATTTTCTACTCTGGTAAAACAAAAAAAGAACCCTTTAAAAGATATATGTGGTCAATAAAGTAGGTCATTACTTGTACAGAAATTAATACAAGACCAAGGGGAAGATTCCCAGGAAAGCAGCATGAAAAATGGCGTAGAACATATAGTCTAATTATTATTCAGTGTTATGCAGATAAAACATTATGCTAGAGGCTATCTAGAGTATAAATGATGCAAAAGTAATTTGATGTACTAAGGATCTAACGTGGGACTCAAATACACTAAATAAATAAGAATCTAGCATCATTTACAATAAGAGTCTGAAGATTCATGTTTAATTTTGGAACAAATCTTCAGAGATCTACAGTTGTAAAGGAAATAACAGTATCTGAAGTAGATATTTATCACTTCATGCTACTTTAATCATTTCTGAAATGTTGAATCATGTAAAGTGGTATGAATTTTCACCATTGTGACCAACAGAAAAAAGATGAGGCTACCAACTGTACTTGAATATGTTAGTGGACAAAAATATTTCTATACATATTTATTTGGAATTCCAGCTTTCCAGAGACTTTCTATTACAGTTACATAGATTCATAGATTCATAGATACATTAGGTTGGAAAGGACCTACAAGATCATCTAGTCCAACCATCCTCACACCACCATCCCTACCCACCAAGCTACTAAATCAAATCCCTCAGCACCTCATCTAAACGCTTCTTGAACAGCGCTAGGGACGGTGCCTCAACCACCTCCCTAGGCAGTTTGTTTACCCTTAAGTCACTTTTCTCAACAGAAAGAGAAAACATTAATTTTTTACAGAGAATTATTATGCCCTCAAGATAAAGAGTTTTTTTGTTTTGTTTTTATAAACTTGTATTTCTCATATTTCCTGTAGTATACATATTTAAAATTATGTCAGATCTTATAAACACCATTAGATTTTCTTAATGTTGACTGATATAATAAAATCTACTAGCAACTAATCAGTTGTATGGTCCAGGAGAAATATGTGGGTGTTCTAACTGTCAGCAGAATCAACTTTAAAATAATTTGAGGAGGAAAAAAAATGGAATTTCATAATGAAAAAAATGAGGGAAGAAATAGGCAAAAAAGAGAAATATTTCCCTACTGTGCAATTGTGAATGGTTCTGTCAAAGCACAAATAAAAACATATGATTATGCTATATAGATTTACTCATTTTCACTCAAGTCACTGTACGTGCACAAGCATGTCTTTCTAAGGACTTCTGTTACATTTCAGAAGGAAGTGATGCTGGAATATGAATTTAAAATAGTTGAAAAGATTATTTGCACTTATTAATGATGTAAACTACTCCATAAGTAATGTCTCTTGTTTATTTGAGTGGAAATGACAACAAATGCAATGAGTACAATGATGCCATCAGCTCAAAAACACTGCTTTTCAACAGTCACCACAATTAGCTATGTATTTTTGTCAGCAATGAACAAGAGCCTACCTGCCATGCTAGTAAATAACTACACCAGCAGAAGTAAACCACTGTGACTGTTGCCACTGATGAAATGCACCAGCTATCACCTCACTGTGCTCACACCCATTGTTTGGTTTCTATACAAGTTCAGCAAGTGACAATGAATATCAGTGGGTGCAATTTTTATTATTGTTATATTTTGCATGGAGGAATTCAGTGACACTACATTCTTCATATATACTTCCGTGTCGGACACCATTTTGTCACAGTGCCCCTCTGCCGTCAGCTCTCACGCAGCAACATGTAGCATGTAGCAGAAAACTGGCAGGAAACCTCTACTACCAACACAATAAAGTAGGAGGCTTTACTTTCACAGCACGTTGAATATATTCTATCCAAGGCGTATTTGAAACATACACAATCCTAAACTAGCTCCTGAGATGCAGAAACACTGCAGTAATATTTTGGTAAAGTTTATCTAAGGAGATTTGAACTGATAGTACTTTATAAAATAGTAAGAGTGAAACACATTCCTCTGAATTGGACAGATGGTACATAGGCAAAAGTTTTATGTTGCTTTTTGGAAAAATCTTTTGAACAATTCTGTTGCATTTAATCTTTGCACATATCCTGTTATGTAACAGCTTTAGACAATGAAAGAATCTCTATATAGAAGTGGATTCAACATAACATAATGACATGATTTTCTCAAGTTATCTGTATAGAGTGGTGATTGCTTCCATTTGAACTAGACAGAGGTCTGAGTCTTCAACAAAGTTTTTATTGTTGAAGTGCTTTTGAGAAAGTTTTCTTTTAGAGCAAGTTGTATGAATTAGGTTCTGAGAGAAAAGAGAAATGAAGATTTCTGTTATATTTGAGTATTGGAGGGAGGTCAAGTTATCTAGCAGAGTTGGAAAGTATATGAGAAGGAAAGGTTAAAAAAAGATTTTTGTAATGTCTTCACATTAGATTTCTTGCCTGCAGATGCACTGTAATTTTCACTGCAATGCATTTTCTGTATTTTTCCGATTACATTTTTGCTTTCTGATTATTAATTATGACATGTAATTTTAAAGTAAGTTTTAACAAGAGGGAGCAATGGTCTGTAAACTCACAGAATGCAGTTTAATTAATTTTAAATTTTAATTAACAGAAATATTTGAGGGATATTCTCTAAGTGCTGTTTGTAAGAACTTACACAACGCTCATATTAAAAAATTAGTATTCATGAATGACCACCATGTTATGGGCTTCTGGGTGCTACTAAAAGGGTGATGCCTTGACTCTTCAAGTGCAATGGGCAGCTTTACATCCTCTGCTTATTAAACCTTAGCTTATTTTTAGCCTACAGGATGCTACAAAGAATTTAAGACATAATTATTTAATAAACTACTTAAAACTACAAATAAGTCAGGCCTCAAAAACTGTGAGACACAAGATTCAAACTTGCAGTTAGGAACTTCAATTGTACCAGAACTCTTCAATTATTAAGTGCTGTGATGAAGTAAGGATGATTTCTTTTGTCTTTTTTTCTGGATTAAAAGGGATGTAGGAAAACCATTTGCCACAGTTTTCTTCTTCCTTTTGGCCACACTTCTATCTTTGCAAAAAGAGGTGATTTGAGATTTACAAGTTAAAAAGAAGAAAGATGAGGAATGTCCTTAAATAACTACGTCTTGGATAAGTAATTTCCTTCAAAAAAATAAAATGCATCTTTAACAAATAAGGGCTTGTTAAAAAGGATATACTCACATCTCCATGGGATCAAAATCAGATGGAATTAAATAGTCAACTCCTATTTACACTGTCACAGGCTGCCCAGAGAAGTTGTGCAGTCTCCTTCTCTGGAGAAGTTCAAGATCCACCTGGACGCCTACATGTGCAACCTGGGCTAGGGAGCTGCTTTGGCAGGGGAATTGGACTAGATGATCTCTAGAAATCTCATCCAACCCGTACAGTTCTGCAATTCTGCAATTTAAATCCTTCATTTTGCTGCCCCCAAGAACCCTGTTTGTTCAAAAAAGTAACATTGCTATTGCAGTGGTAAATATAGCAACATTAGTGGGCAAGAAGAAAATAAGATGACATTATTGACTGTAAGTTTCATAAGAGCTGAGGCCTAACAGATATTTTTGAAAATCATAGATATAAGTTATTTAGAACACCTCTTTCTCTTAGCAGACATAATATGTATGAAACCAGAATGCATGATCTTTATTATTATCAGTAGCTTTGGAATATGTAATACAGGATAATTTGTGAGTGTGAAATCAGTTGATCTGGGTAGAATAAGAAAGCAGGCATATTCTTCAGACTAGATTATCTCATCATAAAATTAAAGATACTATTCTCCATATAATAATTTTGATAGCCTTCATTATTCTTGAGACTCTTCTAAAAATCATCTACCAGTGCTTACATTTAAATATATCAAAAGACATACTAATGAGGCTGAAATAATCTAAATATAGTGCCTGAACTGAATCCAGTAACTAAAATCCTTGTATGACTGTAGCTTTCACATCTGCAGTTACTACTGAAGCTAAGGTGCCTTAGCTACTACTTATTATTATTAAACGTGATTTGGCTAACCACACTTCAGTTAATGAAAACAAAGACAAAACAAAAAAAAAATAGGTTTCTTGCCATATTACCATTTTTAAATCCACACATTAACTTTTACTTTTGTCAGTAGCCATTTAGCCACATGATTTGTTGTTGGTACAAGTTCTTTGTTGTACAAATAGAAATCCCAAACATTTTTCCTCATTTCATTCATATCATTACATAGTCAGATTAGTGGTTAAATAGCTCTAGTTTTCTTTTCCCTAAGTGGCCTTGGAAGGCAGAGACTGTAATTTAGTAACAGCTGCAAAGAATTAGCAGAAAACAATCTACCACAGTCATAGACAATTCAGATTGTAAAACAAACAAAAACAAGCCATTCATACAATCAAGAGTCTCATCCCCTTAGTTTATTCATATTGTTTACACAAACTGCTTTGATTTCTTTTTCTGTGTAGCTAAAAGCATGAAGCATATGGCTATTAAAATAACCTCTGTGGTATATATACTTATATTTAAAAATTAAATTCTATTTAAATGGGGTTAACATAACACATAGTTCTTATAATAGACCATCTTTTAGTCCTGGGTGCTATTTAACAATATTTCTTGCCTACTTTTTTTTTTGTAGGTTTCTTTTCTATTCTTCTAAGTCAATCAGGTTCCTTGATTCTGAGGTGCTCACTGAGGTACCCTTCATCATTAAATTAATAGTAAATATTGAAATTCACAAAATTAATACATTTATTTAACAGATAAACTATGAAAAATTCTGAAAATTTTGAATTTTAACCAGAACTGGATTTGCAAAAATATTTTTATTTTGTTCACAATGTCTCAAAAACATATTTTTAAATAGAATGATGCTTTTTAAATGAAAATCAAAACCATGAGAACTTCGCATTCAAATTTAAAAATTCTATCTCAAGTTTTTCTATTTTTGGTGCTCTGTTTTGTCTGTAAGATCTGAAAGCTTTTCATCAGTACCTGGTAAGCTGGTAAACAATTTTCACTATTTCTGTGACTATTTTTACACAATTGAATTGAAGGTAACAGGTTTGCCGAAATATTACAAATGTTCTTTTTGTGGTACTGGATCTTAAAAAAATAAATAATAATATTTTTCATTTAAACAATAAAAGATTAATATAGTTTTAATGTAAAAAGAAAAAATCCAGTTTCCACTGTCTCTAACTAATAACCATTAATATCAGTGGCAAGATGGGAGGATTCAAACCAATATGTAGAAATAGAAAATTAGATATTTGAGAAGTTTCTGACTTATACATTACATGAACTTCACTTTACAATTCATATCCATTAATAGATCACATCTCAAAGAAATGTATTGGTATTTTAGAAAAATCATGACCTGACGGAAGATATAATAATAGAAAACACATAGAAATGTAGAAGGTAAGGAGCTATGTAACTAAAAATAATAAAAACTATTTTCAAAATTCCAACCACTTCCTTCCAACCACTATGATTCTATGATTCTATGACACTGTGAACCAAAAATCAGCTCTGCCCCAGCAGGACACATTGTTGCTTTCACTTGTTGCCTTGTTTTTCTTTATTCTTTTTGTAGTGTGGGATTTAAAATTTACTGTCATTACTTTAAGAGGGTGAAAACCTCAAGTAAAATGTTCATGGCATAATAGTCTGAATATTAATATTCTCCTTCTGGCCAGACTTGCAGTTAGTCAGGAAGAGAGGAAAACAAGCAAAAACAAAAGAGCATGAACACATCACCAACCAACCACCAAAAACAATATACCCAAGACCGCCATATTCAGTAGTGTTTAAAAAATAATATTCAAATGTTTTTTTTTATGTAAGAGAGACTGAATATATTATATTCTAGGTTTTGAGATTTTTTTTTCTTTTTATGCAATATAAGGCAAACAAACAAACAAAGATCAACCCCTACTGAAGAGCCTCAGAGCAGTATTTCCCAAACAATATAGCACTAATAAGTGAATTTTAAAAACTCACATATCTATACTGCTAATCTTAATGATCAAAATTTGATATTAGAACAGAAGTTATAAACCCACTCTTCATAACAACCGCCCCTAGCCATCTGGTAGTTTTAATGGCTCATCCAGAGGAATATGTCCCACAGTTTTTGGAAATATAGTAATAAACACATTTGTCTCTCTAATTAGAGTGGTTTTTATTTTTTATTAGTGGCAGCTTGTTTATTCACTCTACTACTAAAATCTTATTTTCCAAGAGATGTTTACCACTGAAATTCATATTGCCTGGTTGTATAAGTTTCAGCTGCAGAAATCCTTTTGAAATATTACTATTAAATTAAGTAGATTAAATAAGTTCTTCTCATAAAGGAAAATATTGAAGAAAAAAATATGCTTTTAAATTACCATTCCACTGTTCAGCTTACAATATTATAAGGTAAAACATGAAGGTTAAGCTTTTTCAAATGCATTTTTTCACAAAAACAGTTCCTTTAGCTATGTTGAGACAATGCATGCAAAACTATTTTATGTACTGAAAGATGCAATTAAAATAGATCCGAAGAAATAATAAAATAGTTATCATAAATTTTCTATCTAATTTATCTGTTATTCATGGAAGCTAAAAAAAAAGTAATATGAAGTATTACTATTCAAGCTATGTTTAATTAACTTTTTTTTTTTGCCTTCTACTAACTCTTCTATTTCTTTTTATGCATTACATTTACTGGTTTCTCAGGAGTTAAAAATGGCTTTTCTACTCAAGCCAAAAGTATGACAAATCTTTTACTAGATGCTCAGAGGAAAAAATCCTTAATTCGTCCAACCTCTCTTTGAACCCTCTTGTTTTCTCATTTATGCCTTGTGACATTGAAATGAATATAGATAAGAGGCTCAGTGCTACTTTTAATTTGATTTTGACTTTTATGCAATCAATTTCCATGTTTTTCCTCTTCCAATAAAAACTATATAACCACTTTTTCTTTATTTTTTTCAAACCATTGACAACTTTACAAACCTTCATCTTATCTTCCAGTTGTTTTTACTTTCTGAGATGAAAAATACATTTTGTCAGTGTTCATGTCATATAGAAGTAATTATGTACTTCTAATCATCATTTATATCCTCCTCAGTACCTTATCTAACTCTGCTAGATACTTCTGAGATGGTTATTGTTCAGCATAATACATAATACATAATGCATTTATATAATGACAAAAATATTTTGTTTTGTTTTATTCACTTCATTGGTAATTTTTGACAACGTATTAGCTTGTATAAAATTACTCCAAGATTATTTTTGAGAATGTTAATGACTAGTTCAAAAGCTATAATTCTGTCTCAATAGTTAGGGTAATAATTTCATGTATGCTTTACACAAAACTTATGAGCACTGACTTCTGTCATCTATTATTGCTGAATACAACGAGCTAATGCAGAATTTTGTGATCTCTTTTATTCTTTACTTTCTTGGAAAAAATGTTTGTCATGTGTAAAATTTGAGAGGTTATTATTCTCTCTCTTATCTGAATATGGTGAATACCACCTGTCAGTGCATACATCCTTCTATGACTCCAAGGGTAAGCTCATTCCACCATGGAATACACCTAACTATTCCTACACTTAATCTTTGTTTCCTGTTTCTTAGTTACCCACATAAAATTATTTCTGGAATAATTTTAAATTTTTTCTTTTAATATTTATTTTCTGTAGGAGCCTCTTGAAGACTTAAGGTTTTCCATTTTTTCTAACATCTTCCCATTTTCAATTTCATCTCTATTTGATATGTTATTCTGCATTTTGGTTTATGTCTTTTATGTATATTTCCTTTTCTTTTCTTCACCTTTTTCCTCCCTTGTAATGTATTACAAAAAATAAATTTAACTCTAAATTAATCTTTTTCCTTACCCTATCTATTTTTAATTATTAAGTTACTTCATGTTATTTCCCAAGGAACTCATTATTTTCCTCACTTTTGGTATCTATCTATATATAAGTTTTTTTTTTTCTGAAAACTACATTCCACAATTTAAGGGGTAGATTACTGTACTTTACAATTCTAATACAATCATTCCAAGAATACCTAACATTTCAAGAAATTTTGTTGCAGATCTTGTTCTACAAGCAAGATAAAATTATACACTGATACTAAACTTGAATGAAACATTGAAAAAAATATTACTTCTACCATTTTTTTTCCAGAAATGTTTAGATATTTTTTCTGTTTTCTAAGCTTTCTCGTGAAACAGCTATATATTATGGCAGTAGTGATGAGATATCAAATGCTTAAGGATATATTCAAGCACATAGCATGATTTATGGATTGATCATACTTGCTAAACAAATTTTGATAGGGACTGTATTACAGCTGCATGTATTCTGGGAAAATTTTAAGATATTTCTTAAATTCTAACTGTGGACAAAATAAAAAGGGTTTCCAAAGTTAAAAAAAGCTTCAAATCATAAATATAAGAGAAGATAAACTCTGTTGTGCATTTTCAGAATTATGATTTTTTAAGTATGGTAATTGGATTGCAGTGTGCAATAATAATGTGATATTTCTCACATTTGTTTCTTGAAATAAATGACAGCCTTCCCTGAGGGAAAAAAATAAGAAAAAAAAGAAAAAAAATATTTCAACTGTGGGATTTTTTTTTTTTTTTTCGGATGAAATATACAGAAACCACATTTCATTGAATCAGAGGATCAGAAAATTACTAAATGATGTTCATAGTGCCACATCCACATCTTGAATAACACAAGGGATGAGGACTACATTGCTTCCTTGGCCAGCCCATTCCTATACTTGATCATCCTTTTTCCTAATGTCCACTCATACTTCCCATAGTGCAACCTGAGGCCATTTCGTTATGTCTCATATTTGCCTCTTGATATATATGGGCATACTAAGGATGGAATCTAGCTCTCTCAGAGCTAGATTTCTCTAACATTTTCCTTCTCTGAGTTACTAGAAAGATAGAGACCTTTCTAAAGGACAATTAATAAGTAACATTTTTGGTCCTTAGGATGAAATGAATCATTAATTAAAACAAATTCCTTCTTTCTGTTGTTTCTAAAGGGAGTGCACAATGATTAGCTAACTCTATGTCTAAATGTCTCCATTCAGTCAGATAAACCATAGCCATGATTTTAACATTTGAAGCTGATTTTCTACAACAGATTCTTTTGCAAAATAATTCTATTCAATTATGAACACAGCATAGAAAACAAAAGGGAATAAGAAATCAGTAGAAACCATCTCATTTACAAGTGCAAAGTATAGGCAGAAACTTCACTGTAGGTAACAGAGATAAAAAGTAAGATGTCTTACTTTGGAAGGAAATAAGAATGTTGCTGCAGTTCTCAAAATCTTACTGCATATGTGTATTCTAAACCACTGTAAATTCTAATGAAAGTTGAAATCCTTCTAGATTTTGTTTCTGACATTAAAATTATGATGTGTAATGTTACTGTTGGATGTCTAAGACCATTTGTTTGTGCTGCTTATGTTAAACACTTCTGACTTATTAAAAAACAAAACAAAACAAAAAATAAGTGAAGTAGAAATGGAAAAAATCTTGCCTTTTTATGGAAATGAAGTATCTTCTGAAAAAGATTGCCAAAAACAAATTAATATTCTACTGATATTATGTTAATATTTACCATGATCAATAATAAATCCCTTAATTTCTACAGCAATTTTAAAATCTGAATTGGATATTGTATAAGTGCTAAATAACTTTACAGGTAACAATAAATTAGGAATAGCTGCTGATTCCTTCAAGAGTAAAAAGAATAGTGAGACCACGAAGAAGTAGACAGCAGGACAATCATCAATTGCATACAGTTTAACAAGTGCTGGATTCTGCACCTGGGAAGGGGCAAACCTGGATATATGCATAGACTGAGGAATGGAAGGTTGGAGAGCAGCCCTGTGGAAAAGGATCTGGGGATTCTGTTCAGTGGAGAGTTGAAGCTAAGTCAGCAACCTTCTCTGCCAGCTGAAAGGGTCAATTGTACATTAGCACTACAAGTTAGGTGAGGAAAGCCATTGTCTTACTCTGCACCATGCTGGTGCAGCCTGAACCTGAGCAATGTGTATGGTTTGCAGTGAACAGTATGGCAAAGACATAAAACTATTAGAGAGCAACAAGAGTTAACCATATGAAGATGATTAATGTGTGTGGAGTAGATGTCTGAAGTCTCTTGATTTGTTCAGTCCAGTGAAGAGATGACCTAATGAAAGCTACAACTTCCTCATAAAGGCTGTAGAGGGGCAGGCGCTGATCTCTAATGACAGTGATAGCCCCTGAAGTAACAGAATGGAGCTGGTCAGGTTCACTATTAGGACAAGGTTCTTCACCAAGAGGGTGATCTAGAGCAGTGGTCATCCTTTTGTGGTTATAGAGCTCTATTATTTGATGTTTTCACGGAATATATACAGTATGTATATTTATGTTTAGTTTTCTTCTGAGTGATGTGTAGCTTTATTTTATAAACACAGATACTGCAATGTCAAACTTAAAATTTCTAACCAGACATTAATATTTTAAAACCTACATGATTCACTACAACTCCAAATTCAGTCATGATTACCAAAGTGTCATGGATGTATAGGTGTAAAATGAAAGGATAATGAAGTCAGAGTATGAGTAGGGAAAAGGCGAATTTAATATTATAGATACACTGTCTGAACAAACTACATAATATGCAAAACAACACTATCATACCATGAAGAATTCTCTCTCACTCTATGTAAAAGAACACTTTCCATCAAAGAGAACGTTTTTCCCTGCATATGCCTGTATATAACTATCAAACCTTCATTTGGGTTATGTGGGTTACATGATATGGAGCTTGGTTACATCTACTATCAGAAATTACACAAGTTTGGGAACCTTTCTAAGTGCTGTATCTTGTTGACATAACTAAGCCTCAGGAACAACACAGCTGCCAGCATGCTGGATATTAAACAGTTCTTTTTCCTGCAACTCTCAAACCATTTTTAAGTATTGTTTAGAATAATTTGAACTAGCACAGAAAACAAAAAATGGTGGAGGAAATATTCTCTATAGTAAAGATTGTGGGATGTTCTAGTAAAGATTTGGGAACGTTGTTTCTGCAGAAGAACAAGATAATAATTTAGTTAATGGTCTCTGTGACCATCACAGAAATGAGAAATAAAAATTGTGAACTGATTAGCAATATGCATGTATAGATTGTAACAGTTTATGTTCAGCCAGAGTGAGTATATATGTAATATTTGGTCACATGACATGCCCAAGAAAGTGAGGGCAAGTTGGAACTTGCTGTAATGGTGTTCCTATAGATGTGCTCCTGTTGGCAGTACGGCCACCATTGCAATCGTGAATTAAACTTTTTTCACCAGAGATCCTGTCTCCTAAAAACTATCTCAGATGTTTCTGACAAGATGACCATGCACTGCTGTCCAGAAGCATTTCTATGTACAAGTGATCTTACCTGGAAGACACAAACTTTCTATATTATTCTTTTACATTCCTTAATTTCCCTTTCTAAGCTGCTATTTGGTGTAATGACACTTACTTTAAGAGAAATTTGAGAGATGTCAGCAAATTGACTTCTTTACTAACTGCTTTCATAAGTAGGGAAACACCTCCATTCTTTGATTACTAGCACTCATTGAAACAATAGGGATAGTTAACATTTCAGTGTTGTGTGCCTGTGTTGATGTAACTAGTATCCTATGTTAACAAACAAATTGATAGCAGGAGAGTAATTTATAAAGAAAGCTAAGATTAAAGTGGTGATAAATTTTGTCCCCATGCTTCTTGATTATGTCTGTGCCCCATACCACAGAAAATGAGAATTTAACCAATGACTGTGACTTGCAGGTTTTCTTTTTATGCAGGGTCTAAAACTGGAAGAAAATTAATAGAGTTATCCATTTTCTTCTTTTTTTTTTTTCTATCCCCTCTATTTTCAAGATCTGAAAATTTCTTGTTTTCTTATCATGGGGACTATTTTTACAAGGGTAGTATTATAACTGCTTTTCAAAAGTTGTAACAAATACCATACATCAGTCAGAAATGCAAACACTTATGTTTCTAAAACATAGCTACTTTTTTAACAATGTTGATTTCTTTGGAGACAGGCTGATACATCTAGTTACACTGCTTTTGTCTAGACTAAATAAAAACACAGTGTTAGTTCCCAGTAATACAGGACAAAAGACACTCTGGAGTGTACCAGGGAGAGAGCTTTAGCTATGCAAGTGGCTTCTCTGATCACATAAACTATGTGATATGTAAGGCTAGTGTGCATTCAAATCTTACTCTGGGGTAATATAAGGATATGGCAAATATAGGACCTGGAAAATGTTTCTGGTTCCTATAAAGGAGGCAGAATTTCATATCTACCATATTTTGCAGATATTTACAGTGAGATAAGCGAATCTTTAAAAAAAGATGCCATTAAGTGCAGAGCAGAGTCTCAAGATTTGACTCTGTGTTCCAAGAGGATGAATAAGGTGAGCTGCTGTCTACTGAAGTAAAAAAGAAACTGTGCATTTCTTTGAAAAGCTCTGGAATTTCCTTGTGTCTTAGATCATGGGCTCTAAATGGGGTTCAAATTGGAAAGAAAGATCTTTCAACACCTAGTACTCTGATGTTATGTTTGATAACCAATACCTAATAATGAACACTCAGATGTGAATTTCATTCATTTTTAGTCCTAAGTGCATATTTGCTTCTGACTTTTATTTCTAAGCACAAGTCATACAAAAATACTTCTATTCATGCCCTGTATACATGAAGTCTCATGGCTTTTTTCCAACTAGTACCAGGAGAGAATGTACTGGCTGAGATTCAAAATCATCACTGCAAATGGCAATACAGACAGAAAGAAATGTGTCATGTCTGCCTCCCTTTCTGATATTATTTTAGCGATACAGAAAATCTTTTGCAAATACTTGGGAATCAAGATGAAGGATAAAAGACTAGCTTTCCTGTGCAGTTCATTCATTCTATCAGAGTCATCCAGTCCTGAAAATGAAACTCCCATACATCCCGAATTGATACTCATACAAAAGTGGAACCTAAATAAGATACAAAAGAAAGAAAAATCCACACCTTATTTCTGTTTTTGTTGTCGTTCTTGCTTTTTTGTTGTTTTGTTGTTTTTTTTTTTTTTTTTTGTTTTTTGTTTTTTTCATTTGATGTACATAAATAGGAAGCATTTTGTGGATTAAATATTTTCACCTTGAACTTTGAAACTAAAACCCTTCTGGTTTTAATCTACATTGACTTCCACAAGACAACAGCTGACTGCTAACTCCTGGTGCAGCCTTGGGCAGAAAGTTACATGAGAAAATGTTATTGTCTTTCTCATTATTTAAAGGCAAATACAGGTGTAATTCTGAATAAACAAGCAATGTGTTCTCTGGTATGGATCATTTTTTCAAAATCTGTAATGGTTTCAAATATGTTGTATGTAATATGTCTTTATACTTTCATGATTTTCATATAATCTTTTAGCATCTTTCAGTATCTGGTCTTGTTTAACATATTTATCAATGACATAGATGATGAAATAGAGTGCATTCTCAGCAAGCTTGTTGATGATATAAAGCTGACAAACCAGAAGACTGTAATGCAATTGGGTGAGATCTAGACAGACAGGAGAGTTAGGTAGAAAGATCCTTACGAGGTTCAACACAGGCACGTGAAGAGTGCAACATCTGGGGAGCAAGCATCTGTAAGGCAAAGGGGCTGATCTGCTGGAAAGGAACTCTGCAGAAACAACCTGAGTTCTCTGGTGAAAAACATGTTGGCCATGAGTCAGCAGTGTGCCTCTGTGGCCAAGATGGCCAATGATATCCTGGGGTGCATTGAAAAGATAGTGGTCAGCAGGTCAATGGAAACAATCCTTCCCCTACTCTGCCCTGGTGAGGCCACGTGTAGAATATTGTGCCCAGTTCTGGACTGAATCGAGAAGAGTAGTACAGACTTGTTTGAACTAGGCCTCATAGCTTGCACAAACAGGTAACTTGAAGAAGTAACACAGGCACCAGAGAAATGCATAGTCCATTGAAGATAAGTGAAAACAAGTAAAGCTGCTGTTTGCAATTCAGTGGGGGGGGGTTGTATTCGTGAAGATAAGAACAACACAATGGTGGGTAGGGTTGCTGTTTGCTGCTCAATGCAGGATCCAGTGAAAGTGCAACTCATTTGGGAAATCCTGTAATAAGGAGGCAGGGTTGGAACACAATTAAAGATTTCATAAGGATGTCACCAGATGGACCCAAAGACCCTCCCCACATTCTAGGACGCATGCTCAGAAGGGGGAACATCCTATGTGTGTGTAACAAATTCCTTGAAACTATAATGAATACATATACACTATTCCTATAAATGTGTAGTCACTGCTTTCCTTGGTGTGCAGGTTTGGTGAGCGATCCCCATGCACCTAGCACTGTAATAAAGAAAATACCTGCTTCACATAAATTCTTGGTGTGTAAGCTACTATGTTGGATTTCTTGGCTTCAGACTCCTCAGTTCAGAAAGGACAGAGAACTTCTAGAAAGAGTTCATTGAATGGTCGCAAAGATGGCTATGGGCCTGGAGCATCTCCTGTATGAGGAAAGGCTGAGACATGGGGCTGTTTGGTCTGGAGAAGGCTGACAGGGTGTCAAGGTTTTAGGGTCTTTGTTATTGGTATTCCACATTATAACATCATGAAGTGCATAGAGAGTTAAACAGTTAGTGCTTCAGTTCTATGGATTATCGATAGTTCTGGGTATCCCTGTCTCAGAAGAGAAGAACTATGTAGCCCAGAGGACTTTTCATTGCTTTGTGTTTTTCTATTTTCTACTCAGAAGGAAAGATAAAAACTGTTCACATGTCACAAGACAGACTTTGTCCTCTTTTGGATTGACCCAGCAATGGGTGCTCCCTAGTCATCTTGCCTTCAAAGTCCTGTTTTGGCCATAAAAATATATGTTCAGGAATATTGTGCATATTGTTTATCTATATAAATGTAAACACATGTAAATATATATGACTAGGATAGGTCTTCTGTTCATTTATTTCTAGTTTATACATATCTTCTCACAAGATGTGATGTGGTGGGTGGAGCTGGAGGATATATTAAAAAATAGAATGTGTTTACAAAATGTATCATGAAATTAAATAAATTCATTATTTTTTGTGACTTTCATGTTTTCTGTCTTAATTTTCTCTCATGTGTTTTCTTACTTTGGACTGTCCTTCCTTAGATCACTCACCTTCCTCATAATAGCACTATTTGCTCAAATCATAGGTGTGCCATGAGACTGAATTAGATAGTGAAGCACTTGAAATTAAATTATGTTTCCCACATAGGTAAAAAAATATTAGTATTATAGAGGTGATAAATAATATATATTATCTTCAGAATTTTGGAAGTCAAACCTTTGAATGTCATGAAGAAAATGTGATACTCATTAATTCACATCTAATGCCAGTGTTGGCTTCCTTAGATGACCCAAATTTTAGGTACATTGGTACTGTCATTATGTCTCCAAATTTTATTTTCTGTTTAACATATCAGGTTTTAATGTCTGTTATTAAATCCTTCTATTTATGTTTAATTAAAGCTGGTCATTACTTACTGTAGTATTATTCTCAGAAAATATCCAGTTCTTACTAAGCTCTCTCCTGGTGCTTCTAAATGCTGAGAATATAATGCCTTCTGGCTTCTGAATTGGAAGGTCATGAATAATCAAACAGCTTGCTCTTGTTGAAATAAAAGTTCTGCAACAAGGCACTTTGTAATGTCACATCATGCTACTCTTGCTAGTGTGAAGTTAGCCAACTCTGCTAGGGGAATGAGAAGAAAACAACTGATCTTTTAAAGTTTAAGAGTTATTTTTTTGTATTCTAGTGATTCAATTTACGTCCAGGAATGTTGAGATTCATATAAAATTTATCACAGTTTAATGTTATTATTGTACAGATTAAAAGTAAATAAATAAATAAAAAATATGAGTAGGATTTTTGGAAGTGCACAGTGAACAGTACTACATTTATGTTTTGACATTGCATAAAACAGTAACAATTATACTGACATGAACAGAAATTTTAAATTAGTAGTTCTGAAAATAAATTTTTAGATCTACTGATGAGAAATGTATGCAAATATTTTAAATGATCAGAACAGTTAAAAAATTAATCCATATTATGTCATTTTTTTCTGGTTTTGGATAAGTACAACTTGATTTTTTTATTTTATTTTATTTTTTAAGAGAGAAAGGGAGAAATCAAGTGTTTGAGTGGCTTTTGAGAAGGATATTTGGCTATAAACTACTTACGCATTTTCTCCTGTAAGCCTCTTTCAAAGCTAATACCTAATAGCACTGGAAAAACATGGCTTAGTCCATGAAATCAGAGAAAACCTGACTGTACTTGCATTAATCCTAGCTTCAGACATCTTTATTAATTTTAGTTCAGTGCTAGAGATCTGAGCTGATGACTCTAATGGAACCACAGCCTTGTTGAATCATGGTGCTGTACACACATACATATAGATATATATACATTAATATACATATATACATATATACATATATACATTATATACATATACTTACATTAAAAAAAAAGAAAAAAAAGAAAAAAGAATTTAAAAGCATCTTGTAGCAGTAATTCTGCAGCTAAGTAGATGTGGCAGGCATCTGGTAGAAATCCAGGGCTGGGTAGGAGAATGAATTTGGGAATGTAATGAATATGTAACACAGGTGAAAACTTAACCTGCTCATGAATGATCATCTGGTGTAGCATTTTTGGAGAGTTATCTCAATGCTACCCCAATGCTGACAATAAAGAATATCTTGCTTAATGGTAACAAAACTTTGTTAAGTTTCAACTCACTGATTTCTTGAAATCAATACCTAATACTACTTGTTTCTTTTCTTTTCTTTTTTTTGTGGGGGGAGTGTCGGGGGTGGGAAAGGGGTGAGGGGTTCTTCTTCTCTTTCTCATTGCCTGCACATTTCTTGAAAACCTTCAGAAACTGTGACCCCACTACAGCCTCCTCCAATAAGTTACTATCCATTCTAAGAAGCCTGAATCTCCCCTGGTGCAACTTAAGGCAATTCTTCTGCTTTACCCATGACTATAACTACTGATTGATCTCCCTTTCTTTATCTCATTCCATGAGCTCTTTTTCATTATATTTTCTCTCCTACCTTTGTGGAGGGGGAGTAAGAGAGTGGTGTGTTGGAGTTCAGCTGCCCAGCAGAGTGAAACCATTACAACCCACCAACAGACATTTAGGACTGCAGTGTAGATTATCTTTTATAAGCAGTATCCTCAGAGCCTCATTCAACGGCCTTAAGTGCATAAAGAAACTGTAAACAGAGCATCATTTAAAACACTTCACTTACCCAGAGGTGAATTTTTGGCTTCACTCAGAGAAGGAACAGTAAATTTGATTCATTAAGTTAATTATGTACTTATGTAAAGCATTTCCCAGAATTATTTCTAAAATCTACACAAGGTCATAAAAAGGCTTTTCACTTAGTCATTGTTTTTGAGTTTAGAAAGCCCCAAAGCTTTAAAAAAAATCCATTTTTTAAACATATATTCATATGTACTTTGTTCAATTTTCAATTTCCATAATAATTACAGCTATTGTTTTTTCCCATACAGCATATGTAAAACACCACAGTCCCAGAAAGTGCATATTTTATTTTAGGAATCAAACTATTGTTCATGTTTGCACCAGAACTTCTAAAGACTGTTACAACTGTTTTCTAAAATGTCACTCTTCTGTCATGGTTCATCTTCTTCTCTTCCCACCTCCAAAACAGACTGAAAATTTCAGCAGAAGAGTAACAAAAACAAGTTCATCTTTCTCATCGCATGCATACAGTTGCAAGTTTATTTGCCTTGAATATTTTAACAGTATAGTAATCACACATACTCAAAGATCCAAAGGCAGATTTTTCTGATATTTAAAGACTACTATGTACTGCCTCCAATAGTGTTTTTACAGGAATTTTGTATGTTCTGCAATTTCATTTTACTCTACTGTGAGTTACAGAGTGTGATTCCACATGTCACCATACAAGGTTATAAAGCAAGTATGTTTATTATGGTGCTATGTCGCAGTACTAGTAGCGGTGACTACAGATTTATAGGCATAGCATATATATATTCATCACATTTCCAAGAAATTGGTTACATATGCATTGGATGTTCCCCCTCCTCAGCATGCATCCTAGAATGCACGAGGGTCTATGGGCCCAGTGGGTGAACAGTCCTGGTTTTCCTCAATAATTTTGCACCGGGGACATAATACAGTACTTTTATCTCCTGGCTGAACATTTCTGCCTCACAAGAAGTACTGGAGTCACAATAGGATATTTTTATCTTTTACCTCAAAACATGCAAGGACATTTTCCTCAGGTTCCACATACATTGTTTTTTAAAATGGCTCACTATTGCCTAATAAACAATGGAAATCTTCCAAACTGGGGGAAAGTGAATGCAAGTGAATGAAAGTGAGTCATATGTTTCAGTGATTAAGATGATGGTAAAAAAGCTCAGTGTAAAAAAGCTGAGATGTCCTGTCTTCACAATCACCCTCCTCCAACCATTCCTTATATGTTATTGTGTGACCTCTTTTTTAGTCTTCCATTGAGTATTTGGAACATTAACTCTTTTGCTTCTAGTATCCTAAAGGATTGCCTTAATTGTTTTGTCTGACCATTTATTGTGCCTATAATCAAGTGACTCTTCCATCACTTATATTACATTGCATAAGCTTTGTTGAATAACTGTTTTATAACAACACAATATATTGCTTCTCCTCTCTTATGAATGTATAATCTCTGCAAAAACACAGACAATTTTTTTTCAAGGAGGCAGAAGGTGAGAAGGTTAATGATAAATTTAACTAAAAGCTCAATGAAAGGAACTGTTTCTAGGCCACATATTATCAGCATAAAGGCATCCGATATTCAATGAGATTTTGAACAAGGTTGCTACTCCTGAAACTTCTGAAGTTACGTGTAGTGGAAATTCGTTTTCTGCTTCAAGTTACACAACTATTGATTTGTAAATACTCATGCAAGCTGTGACAGGCAACAAGGCCACTTTTTGGATAAACCTCATAAACTGGTGTCAGGCTGACATGTCATGCTGTTCTGCCGCATCTGCAACCTGTAATGATTGTCTACAGTAAGCTTTTGTTAACTGCTGTATGATAAAATTATATTCAGATTCCAAAAATAATAGTGTTAGAGTGCTCAGGAAAACCATCTTCTCTCAATCTCTGGACCCATTATAACTCAAAGTAGTGATTGCTACTGCATCCAGTGACAACTCAGTCCTTGTGAATTGTGTGCATCAGTCACAGAGTGATTCAGAAACACTTGTCATTCTGCATGTTGACATAAAATGCAGGTTTCCAATTTTTGAGTCACTTCAGCAGAAAGTCAATTTCTAGAATCATCATAAGCAGGGATCCCCAAAACCAAGAAGAGTTTATAATGCAGTAGCATACAGAAATTACAGGTGGTGTATTGAACATTATTTGCATCTGCAATGTGAGCAAGAGAAAAATTTCAAGAATAATCAGTTTTGGAGAACATAGACTGGGCTTAGGTTCCAACCTAGGATGATTCATGCTTTGCCAGAAAGGTATTCTGAGTTTTTCAGTGTGCCTTTTTCTTCACAGTAGTGCTGATTTTATGAGTTGCTCTCATTTCCTTTTGGCATCGAGTAGTTTTCCACTCCTCATGCTTTTCTGTCCTTTAAGTACATGTTTCTGTTGATTTGAAAAAAAAACTGTTGTATGTGCATACAGGTAACAGATATAGTGAACTGAATGAATTACTAGTGATTGAAACTTACTAAAATAATTTAAATAAAATAAAATAATAATTTAAAGATAAATAAATTATAGATAATTATTTTTTTCAGCTGAAAAAATACATTAATTCAAAATACCCTAGAAATGATCAAGTCAAGGCAACAGTGTGCACAATTTAAAGCAGGAAAGAAATTAGAGGTAGAAGTGGAGTTTATAAAATAGAATTTCCAATAAGAAATAATTACATTGAAATTAATCATCAGACTACAGTGTAAAAGAAAATACTGTGACAATAAGTTGTGTCAGAAAAGCAACTCTTACTATTCGGACAAATAAAGGGACAGGGAATTTTCATGGTATTCATAACTGCATGTGAATAGATTAAGATGGGTATTTTTTCATTTCTTGATTTATGAGCAGTTTTTGTTATCTTTATTTTCTTCAGTACAATTATGTCACTATTTTGATAGCCTGTGACTCTGGTCAATTAAGACAAAGCATATTTAAAAAAAAACATTGCATATTCATTATTCTTTGGTATATAACACTTGTGACAGGAAAGGACTATATTTAATAGAAATCTGAGTGCCACATCTATGCATTAAATGTGTTCCAAAGTTAAAGTGAAAATTATCATAGCTTTTTGACATCCATAGCCAAGTTTGATATAAATATTCTGCATTCATTTTTTCTGATATCTAGACCTGTGGACAGGGAGGACAAACCTAATGCTTTGTAGTCTCTGGATCTTTCATTAAACTGTTGTTTTATTAGTCAGAACAATTTGATATAAAGCAATTAATGCTATACATGATTAAATGAGGTATAAAGCAATTAATGCTATACATGATAAAATGAGGTATAGATTCAATTGGAGGGGAGATCTTTAATGGTAAATTGTATCTAAGATTTTTCATGAGGTAGGCAATGATGAATAAACATTTAGAGTAAGATCTGCGTACTTAGTCCAGAAAAGATACATTGAAGTATAACTACAATACTTTATCACAGGTCGTAGTTGACATGCATAGGTTTTGTCCCAGTAACGAATGAGCTATGAATATAGAATGACTACCTGTGGGAACAGAATATATTACAGTTACTATTATTATATCTCTTTTGTTTCTGTTGAAAGGTAGTTCAATTTGTAGTCTCAAAGCTATTGATGCCGTGTCCATAAATTTACCTCATGTATACATAAAATTGTATATTTCTTCTAAATTCTTTTTTTTCTGCCTCCCCTTTGTCCTTTTCTTTTACCTGATTGCCACTTTTTGATCCAAAGGATTATCACTTTCTCCTAATCTACAGCAGCATAGAATCAAGTGCAATATCCTCCTTTTTATTTTTTTTAATGCATTCTACTACATTTATGAGAGAAGCAGATTATCTTGAATAATAAAACCATGTGCTCCCCTATTGGAAGGACTGAATTTTTATCTACTCAGTGATAATTTTGTTATGAAGCAGTTTGGTCTCAATCACAAGATGGCTTCTTACCCTAACAGCATAATAAAAAAAATAAGAAATTTTTAAAAATATATTAAAAAGATGGGAAAAGCCAATACTAAGGAATTCTGGTTATCTCTAACAAAATTTAAAAATTTAAACATTTAAAAATGTTTAGTATCTATCTTGCTACTGACTGTCCAAATTTAATTTAAAAAATCAAGTAAGGTGATCAGCAACTGTTAGAAATGTTAAACATTAAATTTGCTTACAATATTTTCAGGTTAATTGTCTTTCTTTTGTCAAAGTAAGTTAGGTTCAGAAATTGAGGACAAGCAGAAGATCTTTTTTATTAATACAACTTAAATAAGTATTACCATAACTTATTATAACACATGCTAGTCTCAACAGATTCTGTTTTGTCCACAACATTAGCAAATGAACATCAGAGCAGCTGTGAGTCTGTTTTAATTTTGTACTTAAAGATGGAATGTTGCTCAACTGTCAGTCTTAATTAGCTTTGAAACCTGGTGTCATGTACCAGTAAAAAAAGACACTTCTGTCATCCTGAAGCATTATTCAGAATTGGTTTTGTTTTTATCCTCCTACAGTGTACTCTACTGTACAGCTACTAGTCACGTGAGACTTGAAGACCACTGCAAGGCCACAGGACTTTTGAGAATTTTCTGATAAGTTTTATAATGCAATAGATCAGAATGAGGATAATTAAATTCATAGGAGTTACTGTTCCTGTAATCATTGAAAAAAAGAAGTATGAGATTAGAATTGAGGAGACTGAAGAACATAAACCAAGGAAACAGAAAGTAAGTCAGTATAAATAGGTTAAAATATTAGGTAAAATTGTGACATCTCAGTTATATCTTCCCTTGATAAAGACCTAGCTTAGTTTCAGGTGCATTGGCTACCATGGATAAGCAAGATGTTTCAATCTTACTTGCACTTGTCAAATAAATACATTAGAACTCATCTCACTCATATTTTATTCCTTGAAGATAACATTAGAAATCAATATGCAAAATGTATTGTGTATGAAAACAAATATCTGAAATTCAAGTGAAAATTAGCAAGATTTGCATCTGCATTTTTCTGTCACTCTCTAACACATTATGTAAAAAAACCCTCCTTTTTCATGTATAGCAGTATGTGATAGTGCAATGACAAAACTCAGTTTGCTTCTGTTTCCTTGTGTGCGCTTTTATGCAATAATAATGACATTGTTTTTGGAGTAATTGTGAAATCTGAATATAAATTGTATCTTCTTCCAAGATATTAATATAGCTTTTGTATCTAAAGAGTCATTATACTGCTTATTATTATGTGCATTCTAATATTGCTTGTGATAGTTGCCCTTATTGGACAACAGAGAAAGGTCATTTTTAAGGCTATACTGATACTATGACAGTATTTAAGCTGCAGTGAAACTTCCATGATGTCCTGAGAGACTGTAAAATATACTGTCATCTTTTCATCCACTAGTTGCTATTTCAAGTGACTTGGCTATGGAGAAAGTACCTTGGCCTTCATTACTTATCCAGTCAGATATGTTCCTATGCCTATTCAAGAGAATTATAAGCATGAAATGATTAAAAATAAAAGGAGGTGCAGTCTGGCACTGAAGACCTTGGGACCTTACTCACAAGTGATCAATTAAAGAAATGCAGGCCTGGGATCTGAGAAAAAAGCTGGATATAGTTTAAAAAAAAAAAAAAAGTTTCCGTTGTGCCTGAAAACAGCATAATGCAGGCTGTCATAGTTTTATGATTTTTGGTTTTGGTATTCCGCATCATAACATCATGTAGTGCATTGGGAGATGAAGGGTTAATGCTGAAGCTATGTGGATAATCGATAGCTCTGGGTACATATGTCTCAGAAGAGGACTACTTACCCCAGAGGACTTCGTGTTGCTTTGCACTTTTTCATTTCCCGCTCAGAGGGAAAAATGAAAGACTCTTCGCATGTCACAAGACACAGGCTCTTTTCCTTTCAAATCTACCCAGCAGTGGGTGTTCACTAGCTGTCTCACCTTCAGTGTTTAGGATAAGGCCTTTGGTTCTTGGACACCCTCTCTCTCATTTTATTTGACTTATTAGCTTCAATTTTAATTATATTGAGTTATTTTGCATTCCAATATCTTATTTAGTAAATTAGCTTTCCTCCTCAGATCACTGCCACTATTTTGCTTTTAGGCTCATCTACTTTTTGCTTTTTCCCTTTCCCCCTTCCCCTTTCCCAGGGTATGGGACTGTGGGTACCCCACCCCAATCATCATGGAACCGGGTCAAACCAGCCTGTAAATTGTTGATACAGATGACTATGAAAAATGTAGAGCGTGCTAGCAAAGATGTAGAGATAACTCCACAAGGATCATGTAAGGAAGGAGAAATCATGATCAGGATACTTCCTTCAGTGAAGGGACTCAGGATACTGAGTACTCATTCACCAAGTGAAAGTATACACCTTAGGAAACAGAGAGAGGCAGAGGAAGGGTGGGAATTACATCAGAGAAAGTGTAGATTAAAAACTATGTGCATAATTTTCGGTGTTACCATCATTGACAAAAAATATTTGGCTGCTTGTAAGGAATGCCTTCTTTTTGCCCATGACAATATTTTGAATAAAAAATCACAAAATACGAGTCTGCAGACTATTATGAAAGTTAGGATGTGGCAAAAAATTGAATGAGACATGACATAGAAATCATTAATTGAGATGAAGCACATAGACCACAATGATAATCCCGAATACTAAACATAATTTATACAATTCTATAGACTTAGATCAATACAGTAGCTTCTGTAATTCCACTGACAAAAGCTTGCTTACAGAGAGGTAACTCTACTACCACAACTACTTGTTATTTTTCTGATTTCTTGTGAATGTGGAATTATGGCCTTCAAACTGGAACAAATTCTATAAAACAGAAATCTCCATCCTGAAAAAAAGAAACAATTTACTTGATATCTGCTCTCTTGCAAGATGGTTTGGTGCATGTTTTCACAGTACCTAAAAACAAACAAACAAAAAAAAGATTGCTGTTCTCATTAGATGTTCTGAATGTAGGCTTAGGTTTAAACAAGATAATCACAGTTGTATCAAAATACAATCCAAATACATCTATTTCTAATGATGATATTTCTACCAGGTGCCTGTATTAAGCTGTATTTCCCCTAGAGGGAAAATATATGTCAAAGATTATTTCCACTGAAAGAAGTACAGATTTCTCTGTAGCATTTGTGTAGTTTTCATTAATTGACTGAATTCCCTCAATGGTGGAGGCACAGCTAACATTCTTTTCCCAGTTCTTCAGACTTCAGATGTTCTGTGGATGTAGTCCTAAGGATTCTTTGTTTCCTGTTTCACAAGCACTGATCAAAACGAAGTATTATTTTGTGTATGAACGAATGATTTTTGTGTCAACATTAACTTGTCTCTTGAAAGAAGTTTTCTACAGTTTTAATCATCATTTACCCTTTATTTATCAGATATATTTGCTTCTTTTGGTCTGCAGACTACTGAACAATCTCTATTCCCCTGCCCTCATTTAATAATGATTCCTTCTTCCTCACTCTGCTTCTGACCTCTTTTAGTTCAAAAAGAGGTTTTTTACCAGTCATCTGTATACCCTTTTAGAGTAAGGAATTTGTCCCTTCTACCCCTCCAATCAGCTGGTTTTACTTGTTAACTTCAAATGCTAAATGACATTGACTTCAAAGACATTTATTCAAAAGGCTTAGTTTTAATACTAGCATAGAGAGAGACAGTGAGGGCATACATAATTTGCTGAAGTGGAAAGAAGTATTTTATGTGCAAGTAACACAATTCCCTTCAATTATTCTATGATTCTGTGATCAATTTGCGCTGTTTTTCTGTTAAGTACAGACAATAACTCCTCCATTTTATTAAAATGCTGTAGGACAGTGGATTCTTTGTGTGTGTGTGTGTGTGTGTGTGTGTGGTTTTTATTTTTATTTTTTATTTGATAATGCATATAAACAAGATTTACTAGATTGTTAAAAATTGTTTATTACTAAACTGTTCTAGAAGTTCCATACTCCAAAAATCTTCCCATTGCAACAAATATCATAAGAACACATTCTTCTTTTACAGTTTACCAACTGCAGAACTCTGAAAATAGCATTGGACTTGTAGAGTCTGCATACAGGCTCTACAGACGAAACAGAGAATACATTCAGAAAATACTAATGATCATCAACAGTTTTATACTTGAAGTAAACTAATCACCTCCCACTAATAAGAAACATGATCCAAACTGGAGAAAACAAAAAGCATATACCTTAAAGTATACAGTATATTGTCGTTTGGGGAAAAAAAATAAAAGAAAGACTTCAGAATTATTTCATTTCTGTGTATCATCTTTGTTCAGTCCTGCCAAAACTCAGTTTGTTCACAAATTGTAGGGATTGCAAGTTCCCAAATATTTAATTTTTTTTTTATTTCATTTATTTTAATAGATGACTATACATCCTGGATTACAACTCAGTTTAAATTTCCTTGATACTTCTTTGAAAACCATGCTTCTAGTTGTTTCTGGACTTTTAACATAACTTTTATGTAAATATATCCAGCAAAACTGTATGTCTATTATTTAGCTGTCTGTACATGTTGACACCTCTAGACCTGTATCTTCATGGGGATTTAAGGAATATAGGCTACTTGCATTATTAAATTTATGTTACAACAGTATCGCCATGCAAACTGAATCTTATGGAACCTTATTGTTACTACTTATTGCTGTTTTAGTTTTGGGAGAATGACTAACCATTACTGTGAAATGCCTGATTGTTGTGCTTCATATGCACCACAGAATAGACTGTATATTTATAAAAAAGATTATTGAACTGAATCGCTCTGATAAGACAGATAACTATAGTGGGTTTAACTGTGCTCTAGTCCCAATAGTTTAGCTGTTCACTTATTTTAACTGTGTTGATGTAATTGCTTGTATGCTTGTTTTCTTTTTTTTTCTTTTTTATTTTCGTTTTGTCAAGTTATAATGATTGATACCACAAAGAAATCCATAAAAATCAGTTGAAACCAGGTAGTATTAGTAACAAGGCTGCATAATGCATAGTACAGTCAACAAGATGGGTTGTAAATTATTTTCTCAGGAATAAAATCTAATTAATAATGAATAAAATTAACTAATCAGAATGTAATAACATAAATAGTATTTTTTCTATGAATAACAAGTTTCTAGAATTTTGGGACTAGGCAAAGTAGGTTGATAATAAACTCCTGACATCTTGAAAAGCTCTCTAATGCAAAAATTTGCTTCTTGCCGTTTTCTAATGGATAGATTTCCACTCATCGAACTCATTGAGAGACAGCGCAAAGCTGACATAGAAACACTTTGACTTCTGTCCTAAACCCTGTAGTGGAAATATGTCAGGGTAAAACAATTGCAATGGAAGGATCATCTAGTGTGTTCCAATTTGTGTGCGGACCTTGCATAACAGCCAAAAATTAGTGAAGTCAACAGGTGGCATTTTTGGACACTGTGCACCTGGGCTCAGATCATGTACTGCATTTTCTAATTAGCACAGCAGAGATTCTGGCTCAGTTATTATTTCTCTGAGTATTAGTGCATTGGCTCTGTGTTGCAGAGTCGGCCTAATCATTGATGCCAAGACATTAATACTCATTGTGAATAGGAAAGTGAGCCAGATTCTTCAACATAAAGTTAATGAAATTATTATTACTTTTACCCACTCAAAAAATGAATCTTATCCAGAAGAACTGATTTTCTGAGAATTTACTTCAAATTGTATAGATGACCTTTTTGGTTAAAAAAAGAAAAAAAGCCTTTTTAGTGAAGGAAAAGAGTATTTTTTATAAACATCAGTAATAAACACATACATAGATGGGGATGCTCGTGATTAAAAATGAGTATGATTGGGTCATTGTTTGTTCAGAATTCGTGAAACTAAGAAATGGAAATACATGTACAGCTTAGTGCAATCTGATGGGTTCAGAATTCAGAAATTTAAAAATTAGATCCATAGCTAGAGTCTTTCAAGGGGATCATTGAAAGTAGCATACTTCTTACTTCAAACCAAACACGTATTATTTTTAAAACCAAAGTTTGTCACTTAATCTTATTTCTTCACCTTGGCTTGAGTTAAACTTCCTGTTTCTATTGTCACAGTGGAAAATAAAATGTAATGGGGATGTTTGTTTTTATTTGTTTTTGAAATATTTTCTGGGATGTCTAATCACATGAATATTGGGTAAACATGAAGGTATCCTAACATTCCAGTTTTCATGGTTTTGATTGAGTTATTCTTACTGTAGAACAAAATTATGAATGACAAGGCCTAGAGAGCTTAGCATGTTACTAGATTACAGGTGACAATTTAATGCAGTCAAAAGTTTAATCATGTTCTCCACTTTTATTTTTTTATCAATGTATAAAACATATTTATAAGTTTATCTCCAATATAAAATTGCATATTTTATTTCTGGTAGAAAAACAATGAAATATTTATTAAAGCATCTTTAGTTTTTTCAGTTTTCTACTTTTTCAGTATATGTGGTACAATATTTAAAATTCACACTGTAATTATTAAGAACAAACAAAGAGAATAACAAAAATCTATTTAAATTTCTGCCAGTGCAAGAAGAAATACTCAGTTGCTGGTAGAACTTTTATTCTATGTTTTATTCAGTAATTTCTTTAATATAGATAAATAGTCAAAGCTTCCTTTGAAACTTTTTGTTGATTCATCAACTTGTATCAAGACTGCTTGATAATGCTTTATAGGACAGGTTTTGACAAGTTATTCGTGGTACATAATTCACTTCCCTTGCTTACATTTAATGTATTATTCAAGCAGCAAGCTCAAATCAATATCAACACACAGCCAGCAAGACTTTTTCCAGAAAAGAAGAAAGAGCAAAACTTGTTTATTTGAATCATGAAATTTCTTTTCAACACACACACATGCTAGCAAAAGAAAAAACATAAGAATTATATAATCCTGACAATGTGAAGTTAAACTAACTAGATCAGCACACAAAGGTATTAACTGCTATAAACATTAAATAAGTGATTATCTTATTTTATTTTTTTTACAGAGGACATACTATGATGAATTTCTTAATATTCATGATTTATCTTAAAGCTATATCTAGTCATTTTCTCTTTGTTGTCTCATTAATAACTATCACATGGTAGTGGTAACAATCTAGTAATGAACCAGACTTGGTTATCTGCTCCTTTGTTTACAATATGTCTATGCTTATTAAAGGAGTCAGCTAGATCAGGCATACCCTGCAGTTTTTAAATATGAGAGTTTCTGATCCTCATCCCAACAAAACCTAGTTTTAATTTATAAACCTTTATGATGTCCTCCTATAGGAGAACATCCTGGCACAGCTGCCTCAAAGCCCTGGCCATCCCAGCATCGTGTCACAAGCCCAACTGTGTAAATCCAGAGGGAAAAGCAACTTCGCTGCCAATGCAATCTAGATAATTGTGGTATGACCACCTGAAGATGGCAGTCCTATTGCATTTCATGACTTCCACAGAGATCTATAATAGCAGAGGAAGTCAGAGACCACTTTTTGGGGTGAATGTGTACAAGTGTATGGGGCCCAATGATATGCACCCCTGGGTCCTGAAGGAACCAGATAATGAGGTTTACCAGCTACTCTCCATCATATTAGAAAAGTCAAAGCTGTTAGACAAAGTCCTCAGTGACTGGAAAAAGTGAAATATTACTCTCATTTTTAAGAAAGGGTGAAAGGAAGACCTTTTAAGAAAGGGAGAAAGGGACCTACAGGCCCATGAGACTAATTTCTGTAACTGGGAAGATTATGGCATAGATCTTCCAGGAAGCTGTTAAGCGCACGCAATATAAAGAGGAGATCTGATACAACAGCCAGCATTAATTCACTAAGGGCAGATCATTCCTGACCAATCTAGTGACCTTCTATGATGTTGTTGGTGGACAAAGAAAGGACAGCTGTTATCAGTGACTCGGGCTTGTGCACAGTCTTGCTCCACATCCTTATTTCTAAATTGGAGAGATATGGATTTAAAAGGTGGATAATTTGGTGAGTAAAGAGTTGGTCATATGGCTGCAGCCAGAGGGTTGTGGTCAATGGCTCTTTATCCAGGTGGAGGCTGGTGATGAGTGGTGCCCCCCAGGGGTCTATTCTGGGACTGATGCTGTTCAACATTTTTTTTTTTCATTTTTTAATCCTGAGGTTTTGCTACATTTTATAGTTTTAGAATTTTGTTCCATAACCTCACTAAAATTCAGCACTATTCCAGGCAAAACTATTTTATAGACAACACTGACTGATTTATTTAACATGCCTGGGACACTTTTGAGGACGTTTTCATTTTTATTGTTTAGATTTCCTTCAAAAAGTACTGATCTGTTTTTTAGCATGTCTATTGACCAAAGGATTAGGAAATCACAGTGAAGTTGCCTAAGCGTTGTCGCAAGCTGTAATTGTAGGATGAGCCAGGTCTCTTGAAAATTAAGTTAAGTCTAAGCTTTTAGTTTTTGTTTAAACTCCAGTTTTAGGAATGTGAATTTTTACTGCTCAGACAAAGATATGTGTGAGTATTCATTGGAACATAAAAGTATTAATAATTGATGTATTTTTGCTGCAATATATTTTCAATAAAATATTTTATTTCTGTAGTGGAAGTCTAAGTTTAAGGTTGAGACTTAAGGTTTATAAAGATTTGTTTGCGAATTTGAACAGAATAAATGTATATGTGTATACGACAAACAATGAGAACTGGAATATGCATCATGAACTCTAATTGCAAAAAGATAAAATGATGAAAATATATTTTCCTTATCTGATGAATAAAAAGAGACTTTTCATCCTTACTGAATATTTTAGAATATGATGTGAAAGGACATTCTGAGAAAATCTTATTTTTATGATCATCTATTAAATGATACTATGAAAATGACAGTTTCACATCAGATTGTTCTTATAATTTACAGTAAGAAATTAAAATATGAAAATGAATTATATTATTTAAATATTAATGAATAATGTTATCTGAATATAGCATTTTTATATTCCTGAATTAATTTAGGAAAATACGGATTTTTTTCTTTGTCTTAGGTGATATATTTTCTAGGTGCATGTAGAATCAATGATCAAGTTTGTCATTATTCCCTGAAAAACATTTTCAAGATTTTATTTGTTTAGCTTAAAAAACATTATTATTTATTTGTTAAAAATGTGGAGATTGAAATCTTTTCAGTGACAGTTATTCTAATTATGGGATATTTTATCACATGTAATGGAATTACTTTTATTTTTGAGACTTTTATTTTTGAGCGACTCAAACCTTAGAGTTCTGTTTAGAGTCTTGTAGTTTACATATGATGGAAACACTTCATAATATAAAATAAAAAAAAAATAAAATACTAGGATATAAGTAAAGCTCTGAGTTTATTCTCTTTCATGACAGCAGATCTAAGTTTTTCATCCTGGAAAAGATAAAAGATTTCACTTTATAACAGTGTCATTTAGGGCATGAGTATGGGGAATCAAGCTCATGGGGTCAAATTTATCCCTTGTTGCAGGAGCATAACGAGAGGTGATGAGATTGTCTATTCTAACACATTGCAGACTTGGATCAATTGGTAGCCTGTAAATTCATTATCATATGTCTGCATAGAGTTTAAGAAAAGCAAGATTTGATTTATTGAAAACTGAATATTAGAAAGTAAAAGTCCTGTGAAATAAAACTTCGGATTTCATAGATTAGTATCTATTTCAACTAGCATGAAAAAGCTGTGAAAAAAAGGACAGCTGCACCTTTCATGTTATTCATTTTCAGTAATAATTTTCAGTGGATGTTGACAGTCAGTAAGTTGTTGCAACAGTGGGAAAAAATTTGCCTCAAATAGAATTTGAAATTCAGGAAATTAATGAGTGAATAAATGAGGAAAATTTATTAACTTAGTAAAGAAACAGAGACAATAATTTTAATAATTTCAACTTTCTTCATAGGCTGCTTTAAGAAGTAACACATTTGTGTAAATGTATCATTTAGTATGGCCACTATGAGGCATGTGAAAATCTTATAAATTAGTAATCTAGAATCATGGCTATTGTCTTTTGAGAGTTTATGAATTTTATATTTAGCTTTATGATGGCAATGACTTTTATGTTTGGGAAGTAACTGATTAAGATTTAAATCACGATTTGTTCCTATTTCACTACACAAAAAGCTCAAGTATGCTTTATTTCAGAGTATTCATTTTTATTACTGTTTTGTATTCTGCTCCTTATTAAAAAATATTGTACTTCAATCATTAAATCAGGAAATAGAAATTCAATTCCTTTTATATGTAAATAGTAGAGGTTTAAACATGACAGAAATGTAATTCTTTCTTTTTTTTTATTTCAGGATCTGTCAGAAACAGCATTTTATATATCTATACTAGATCGGTTTTCCTCAGCATTCATAGGAGCAGCTATCTCTACTAGACTGGATGCTTCGATGTAGTTAGACCTTCAGATGGCAAGTGCATTACTCCAAGTCCCGCACTGCATAGGGTGCCTCAGGCTTCTATCTGAGGCCTGGAGGAATGGTTCTCTCTTCTGCAGGAATTGTGCTGTTCTGGGCAAGCTATACCATCAAGTGGATAAGTTAATAAAGGAAGTGAGCCGGCTGTGAGGCATCAGAGAACATGAAAGGGAGATAGGCAGGACATTTTCTGAGAAACAGTGGTTGGAAAGCCTCAGGGCCAAACTGCAGTAGAGTCGCAGTCAGTGTCCACCATTAAGGCAAATTAAATCTCTCTATAGAGGGAAGGATAGTAGCTAGTGACTTCTGCCACCAAGAGAAAGGCTCCTGTCCTACCATACAGCTCATGTATACAAAATAGGCTTATTGCCATTAACGTTGAAGAGGTGACAAATTTGCTAAAAAGAAAAACATTTTGTCTAACTAACTTTAAACCATGTTGGAAAACCAGGAAATAAAGGTGTGCCATCATACTGAGTGACTCCTTGGTGCAGAGGACAGGGGCACCCATCTGGCCTATCGATAAGAACTAGAGAGGCTTACTGCCTGCAAGGCCTGGATCAAGGATATTGTTGAGGGACTGTCGAAGCTTATCTGATTCTCTGATTACTATTCCCTCCTATTATTCCATGTACATACAAACGATACTGCCAGAGGAAACCTGAGCAACTTCGAATAAATTTATAGAGCTCTGGTGACAGTAATGTTCTCAGTTCTACTGATGAAAGTGTGAGGAGAAGGGAATTAAAAAGACAGATCAGTAACTGGCTGAAGAAAAGATGTTCATGGCAGGGTTTGGGATTCTGTGACTTTGTTTACAAATCAACATCTACCTGGGAAGGGCAGCCAGTAAGATGGCTCACCTCATATGGAAGGCTTTACACTAGGGATGAAGGGGGATGGAAAGAGACTAATCAGCTAATCTGTGAGGCAGATGCAGTCAGCATTGTAGAGTTAAGTCCATGTGATATTGTGATAGGAAAGGATCACAAAATCATCAAAACAGAAATGAAGTCTTGCTTGTTGGCAAGGAATATATCATGTTCAACCTGGAGAAAAGAAGACTGCGAGGTGAAAAGAAGGCTGCGAGGCAGGCTTTCAGTACCTAAAGGGAGCCTATAAACAGGAGGGGACCAAACTCTTTGAAAGGGTTGATAGCAGCAGGACAAGGGGAAATGGTTTAAAGTTGAGGGAGGGAAGATTTGGGTCAGATGCTAGGGGGAAGTTCTTTACTATGAGAGTAGTCAGGTGCTCGAACAGGCTGCTCGGAGAGGTTGTGGATGCCCCGTCCCTGGAGGTGTTCAAGGCCAGATTGGATGGGGCCCTGGGAAACCTGGTTTAGTATTAAATGGGGAGGTTGGTGGCCCTGCCTGTGGCAGAGGCGTTGGAGATTCATGATCCTTGAGGTACCTTCCAACCCAGGCCATTTTGTGATTCTGTGATTCCCTGAGTCTCTGGACCATTTATGTTAAGTGTTCATAATCTGACCATAAAATGTCCACTGAGTTCTTTATTTTATTAATTAGCTTATATTTGCTATGCCAATTGCTCAGAATAAGAGAGGTGTTGCATTGCATAGAATTACTGGATGTCAAAGCCAGCTCATGTTGGACCACTGCTATAGTTGTAATATTTCTTGTGAGTCTCATCCTGTCCATTCAAGTGATTCCTGATACAGGACTTCCTTAAGCATGCAACTCACCTCATGGGTTACAATCGTTTAAACGTATATCCATTACAGTCTCTAGTCATGGTCCCTTTGAACCAGGCTACAGTGTTTAACAGCACAGTGAACTCCTCCCCTTGCTCTAGAGGTCTCTTCCAACCTTAAGTATTTTGTGATTCTGGGAAGACTGGCTTAACAGAAAGAATACTGGGACTGTGATATATCCTGCACTTAGCCTTCTCCTGAACCTGGATTATTCCTTCAAAGTGAGATACATGAGTGTATTATAAACTTATTAAAACTACACTGTCAGGGAATGAATGAAGACATTGTTCTTCCAGACCCATGAAAATACTAGTTCTCATCAAACTTCTCTGGCACCTTCATAGTGAATACCATAGCTGAACAGCTACTTTAGGTTTTTGTTTTTGTTTTACTATTAGAAGGAACAGAACACTGGTCAGGAGACATCTCTGACGAAACTTGCAGAGATATTTCTTCTCCTCCTCCCTTCTGGATGTACACTTGACAGTCAGTTCCTGTAATATAGCAGAGACAAAAAGCTCATCTTTTCAGTGATCATTATACTGTAAAACATAACATTCCTGAATCTTTTACATTCTGTGATCTAATCCACCTTTAGATCAAAAGAAAGACTCTTCTATAATTGTTCTGTGATGCAACTTCAAGCTCTGTGTTAAGGCTGCCTGGTATAACCCGTGCATTACTTCTTTCAGAACTAAAAAAAATTAAAGCAATATTTTAGATGTAAAGTCAGCATGTTATTTATACTACTAGTTGAATTCTTTCTCACGCACAATGGTTCATCTGTCATATTGATACTTCTGGAATTGATAAAAAGAAAAAAAACAAAATAACAAAATAATACTTTGTCAGTGCATTACATTCAAGCTATTAGTGAAATTGAAAGTTAGGTTCAGAAGATCTGAAAGCATCATACATATCAAAGAACCACAAATTTGCCAAATAAATCTTAAGTAAATAAAACTGTTATGCTGGAACCATAAGCTACTCTGGGATCATTATCATGATCTGGAGGTCAAAGCACCTGGGTCTGTTTAGCCTTGAGTAGAGAAGACTGAGAGGGGACCTGATTCAGGTTTATAAATATCTGAGGTGTGGGGGACAAAGTGACGATGCCAGACTCTTTTCAGCAGTGTGTGGAGACAAGACAAGGGGGAATGGACAGAAACTGCAGCACAGGAGGTTCCACACGAATGTGTGCAAGAACTTCTTTATGGTGAGGGTGACGGAGCACTGGCACAGGGTGCCCAGGGGGGTTGTGGAATCTCCTTCTCTGGAGATATTCAAGACCCGCCTGGACACCTACCTGTGCAACCTGGTGTAGGGAACCTGCTTTGGCAGGGGGGTTGGACTTGACAATCTCTAGATGTCCCTTCCAACCCCTACGATTCTGTGATTACTGCAGAATAAATACTGATAAACACATTGAGTAGAATCATAGAACTGCTTGAGCTGGAAGGGACATTCAAAGATCATGTAGTTCAACCCTCCTGCAGTGCATAGGGACAGCTAAATAAAGTTGCTGAGAAACTGCTCTAGCCTGACCATGTATGTCTCCAGGGACAGAGCATCTACTACCTCTGGGCAACATGTTCCAGTGCCTTACCACCCTCATTGTGAAAAATAAATAAAGAAATAAATAAAATCTATATATCCAGTCTAAATTTCCCCTCTTTTAGTTTGAAACTCACCTCGTTTCCTATCATAGAAGACTAATAAAGGTCTATCTCCTTCCTTCCTTAAGCCCCTCTTTAGGCATTGGAAGGCTACTGTGAAGTCTCACCACACTCTTCTCCAACCAGAAGAGCCCCAGCTCTCAGCCTGTCCACACAAGGAAAGTGTTCCAACCTTTGAATCATTTTTGCTGCCCTCCTCTGGACACACTCTAACAGGTCCATGTCTGTCCTGTACTGAGGACTCCACATCTCACACAGTACTCTAAGTGAAGTCCCACCAGAGCATCATAGAAGTGCAGAATCACTTCCCTTGACCTGCTGACCATGTTTATTTTGATGTAGCCCAGGATGAGATTGGCTTACTAACCTGTGAAGGAACATTGCTGGCTCATGTCCAGTTTGCCATCCACCAGTATGCACCCTCAAGTCCTTTTTGGCAGGGTTGTGCTCACTTCTTCCATCCTCCAGCTTGTATTGATAACTGGCATTTGTTGTGATCCAGGTGCAAGACCTCGTAATTAGCTTTCATGAACCTCATGAAGTTCACCAAGGCTCATTCCTCGAGTCTGTCTAGGTCTATCTGGATGGCATCACTTTCCTCAGGCATGTCAACCACATCACACAGCTTTGTGTCATCTGCAAACTTGCTGAGGGTGCACTCAATCCCACTGTTGAAGTTACTGATGAAGATTTTAAACAGCATTGGTCCCAACAGTTCATCTCGATTTTGATTTTATATGATAACCTTAGATTCAAATTTATTTCATCAATGGCTCTTCCAGTCTGAAAGATTTCACATCATTAAAAAAAAAAGAGAAGGTAGGTAATAAAATCTTGCCCTTGGAAATGTTGCCCTCTTCTGTCCTCATTTTGTTTTGTCATGTTATTTAATCATCATTGTGTTTCTTTATAACCTCATTAAATTTCTTCTCTTTTAATATTTATGGTGCCCATTCTTACAATTACTTTATACAATTTTTATTCTCTCTCTCCCTCCCTTTTCATCAGAAAAGTGTGAAATTAACCTGAGACACTCAAATAAATAAAAAGATATATATAAACGTAACTAGAGGAATATGCATTTTAGATAGCAATCTATCTGGAATTCATGATTACCAATACTTAATATTAAAATGTCAAGTTTACCTTCCATTTACTTTAGATGACTTTTACAAATGTGATAGTTTTAATGCCAATAATCAACTGTACAATGTGTACCTTGTCTTTTAAATTTTTACTAGAACAATTCAGACTGCCATTGTGAAAATTAAATGCTCCACACATTCAAGAAAAAATTATGAAGTTTTTCATTGCAAAATTAAATAGTAGCAAAATGTATTATTTAGTGACAGATGGCCATCATGCTGCTCAGACATCGTGTGTTTTTTACTATCCTCCAGGAAGTCTGTCCCCTTCTAACCAAGATACGAATCTCAAAATAAAATGTCAGTTTTCTAATGCTCAAGAGAATTATGCTTAAATTTAGGAAAATTAATTCTTCAGACAGAAACTTTACCAATTCTGTTCCAGAAGAGATCTGAAGGTGAATGGAAATTTGTATGAATTAGGTTTATCTAGCAACAAAAATGTCACCTGAATGGTCAGCCGAATTGAAATGCAGAATGTTTTCATTCTTATTCTTGATATCTTTCTGATGATGCTCTGGTATACAAGTGAGAAAGACGGTAAGAAAGTAAGATCTTACCACTGGAACACCAAGAAAAAAAGAACTCTCTGTATGTGTAAAAGTCTGTAAAAATGATTAACTGCTGAAGTGTGTGTTGAGTGGGGGAATGAAAAAGTGCATTATGGGTCTGTAGCTTGCTTCACTAGTGAGTGACTAATAATCTTACTTTACATTACTTCAGATTTTATTTTTTTTAGTTAGTTAGGTAGAGGTATTTAAGCAGTAAACAAGTTTTCATCTTTCACCTTGCTTAAAAGAAGAGTTTTGACTTCTTGACCCTAAACACTGAGTGTATAGCTAAATGCTTGTGGTACCACAGTAGAAAGAGATACTGAATAGCTACTCTGAAACTAGTGATGGAATATGGAGGTAAAAATATTATTGTGGAATTACTGTATAAAACTATTGTGAAAACAGATAGATGTAGATTTATCTGGTTATGCTATTGTATTTAATGAAGACTTCTCCAGGCTACTAATGAAAGCTTGTTTAGTGAGCAAATTGTAATCCTGTGTAACTATATTCAAAATGCAGCTCGTGTAGTAACTTAGAAACTGACAATCAGAATAACAATTTTCCTGGAAAGTCTTTGGGATAAGTTCTGTTTTGTTTTGTTGTTTATTTGTTTTGAAGACATAAAATAATTTAATAGAATGGCTTATTTATAGGTAATCATATACAATAAAAGTATTGTATGTCATTTAAATTAACAATTATGACATAAAATTGAGTCTATTTTTGGATGTCAAATTCCATAACCTTGACTATTTATTATGCTAATAATACCAATTACGCTGTAATATTTGGCCCTATATTTGAACAGCTGAGCATTCTGATTAAAAAGATAACATTCAACAGGATATTTCTCACACTAGCATTCAAAGTTCAACACAGTACTCCACTGCAATATCACAGAAGTAATGGGTAATATTTAAAAATAGTGATGTTTGTTTCTTAAGAGTCCAGAAAAAGTAAAACAGGTTACAAATCAGAAGATTTCAGCAGATGAGTTCACCCACTGTTGTATTAACAAGCTAATGAAAGGCAAGTGTATCACCTTGAAATCATGCTCTATCTTGCTACATAATACAGAGAAATTGCTTTAATAAACAAGGAGAGAAAACTCTTTAAAAAGTATATTCAACGCAAATTTGTGTGAAACTCATATAAGAATAGCAAAACATTTCTAAAAAGTGAAATTTGTTTTAATACTGACTGTATAATAGAAAACCAATCAAATTCTGAAGAGACATTTAATAATGTATTTAAGTTTGATATTTTTTAAACAGTCAATTTTTACATCAAAATAGGAAAGTTTAAATTGTTTTTTTTTTCTTAAAAACAAAAAAATAAAAACCCACTGAGACTTCTATAACAAAAATATTTCCATTACATGAGATGCTGATCTTCCCATTAGCTCCTTTAATTTACATATAGTAAGTTAGTGAAGAACGAGTCTGTATTTGTTATGTTCCCAAACTTTTATTCCTGCCAGAAAAAAATGAATGCAAACTTCGACCATTTTTTCGTTAAACTCTTCTTTTAATTAAGGAGACAGATCTCAAAAGACATATCTCAGCCCACATTTTTTTTTTCTTACAAACACGTACCTTTTGGATATGATATCTCTGCAATTAAATTGTTATTCATTCCTGTGCTATTTGACAGTAGCATTTATATGAAATCTATCACTGACAGAACTGTAGGCTATAACTTTTTGAAAGGACATCATTAAATTATTTTGTTGTGAGGATAAAAGGAAGGAGGAGAGATATAATTAGTTATACTGGACAGTGTATAGTTTTCACAGTAACTATAAGAGGTTAGTTGATCTGCTGACACATTAATGATCTCCTAGGATGAAAGTAGATGACTTTGATGTCAGAAAAAAAAAAAAAAAATTGTTCCCATTTCTGTTACTGAAAGTGTCTTATACCTAATACGTTTAGAAATATTTAGTCTTTTGAGAAGTTTAAATGCCCTGGTGAAGAGGAATTTGTTCAGTGAATCAGATTATATATTTTCTTAGGTAGAGATTTTCTTTTGAATCCAACTGCATTCCTCAAATAGAAATCAGTAAAGTAGTAACTCATTAGAAAGTACAACTTTTGGGCATATAGAGACAAGTAATATAGCTATGTAATCATGATTTTATTGCTATCCTGGTTTTCAAAAAGTTTATGCACTAATATTAATGGCTGACAATGATACATATTCTCAAAGTGTTTGGAAGTAAAAGTAGGAAAAAATGACAATTATTATTGAAAGCTTTTTAAAAGATAAAAAAAGTTCTAGATATTGGGAAAAGATACAATGAGATATCTAAAATTATTTCTTCAATTCTGATAAAAATGCCCCAATTTATAAGATATTTTCAGATAGCAAATTTCCTTTGTTCCTATTTCAGACATAAACACACACCCCCTCACGTTGTAAAGCAGTTCACCTTAAAACATAGATCTGTACTTCTAACTTGATTTAAATATGTTGATAGGAGTTCTGATTTCATCGTCTTTTAGGCCAACTGTTGATTTTAGCAGAGTGTGAAATCACAGAATCATAGAAGAAATTGGATTGGAAAGAACCTTAAGATACTCTAGTTCAATTGCCCTGCTATTGTGGCCAGGACATTTTTCATTATGCTATGTTGCTTAAAGCTCCATACAACCAGTATCTGAACACTTCCAGTGATGGAACATCAACATCTTTGGACAACCCAGCATTCCGGTGTTTTACCACCCTCATCATAAGAGTTTTCTTCCATTTATGCTATATAAATCTACCTGCTTTTAGTTTAAAACAGTCATGCCTTGTCCTGTTACTAAAGGCCCTGGTAAAAATTCTTTCTCCATCTTTCTTATGAGTCTGTTTAACTGTGGAAAGGCTATGATATGATATCCCCAAGGCATTTTCTTCTCTAGGAGAAATAACCCCAACTTGCTCTAACAGATCCAAAGCTATTTCATACTGGAGATTCCAGAATTAGATGGGGGTACTCCAGGTGAAGTCTCAAGAAAATGGAGTAAAGGGAAAGAACTCCCTCTGTTGACCTACTGGCCATTGTTCTTTTGATGCAGCTCAAGTACAATTGACTTTCTGGACTGCAAGTGCATATCACTGGCACATACTTATTTTTTTATCCATCAGTAACACTGAGACATTTTCTGTAGGGCTGTTTTCAAACCATTCATCCTCCAGTCTGTACTAATATTGGCAAAATTGCACTTGTTGAACTTAGCGAAATTCACATAGGTCTACTTCTCAAGCCTGCCAATCTTCCCTTGAATGACATCTTATCCTTCTGTTGTATCAATTGCACCTCTCAGCTTGATGAGGGTGTACTGGATGCCACTGTTTGTGTCATTAGAGTATTAGCTACACCATGCTGATTGGTATCATTTGCACACTTCACAGAATAACAGAATCACAGAACTGTAGGAGTTGGAAGGGACCTCTAGAGATCAAGTCCAATCTCCCTGCCAAAGCTCCCTAGACCAGGTTACACAGACAGGTGGGTCTTGAATGTCTCCAGAGAAGGAGAGTCCACAGCCTCTTTGGGCAACCCGTTCCAGTGCTCTGTCACTCTCACTGTGAAGTTTCCATGCACATTTGTGTGGAACTTCCTATGCTTTGGGTTGTGGCCATATCCGCTTGTCCTATTACCACACTGCAGAGAAGAATTCACTCATCCCTTTGCATCCTACTCCTTAGATATTTAGAGATGTGGATCAGATTCCCTCTGAGTCTTCTTTTTTCAAGGCTCTTCAGTCTTTCCTCATAAGAGAGGTGCTCCTAGCCCTTTATCATCTTTGTAGTCCTCCACTGGACTCTGTCCAGGAGATCCTTATCTATTTTTGTGGCAGGAAGCCCAGAATTGACACAGTACTCCAGGTGAGGCCTCACCAGGACAGAGTGGAGAGGGATCACCTCTTGACCTGCTGGCCACACTCTTTTTAACGTACTGCAGGATGCCATTGGCCTTTTTGGCCACCAGAGTACACTGCTGAATCTTAGCCAAACAGTTTTCCCTCATGACACCCAAGATTCCCTTCTCAGAGATCCTCTCCAGCAGGTCGTCCCCCAGCCTGTACCAGTGCAGGCGATTATTCCTGCCTAAGTGCAAGACTCTACATTAGCTCTTGTTAAACCTCATCTGGTTCCTTTCTGCCCAACTCTCAAGCCTGTCCAGGTTTTGCTGAATGGCAGCACAGCCTTCTAGCATGTCAGCCATTCCTCCTAGCTTTGTATCATCAGCACATTTGCTGAGGGAGGACTCTATTCCCTCATCAATGTCATTGATGAAGATGTTGAATAGGACTGGACCCAGCACTGAGCCCTGAGGAACAGCACTAAATACAGGCCTCCAATTGGACTTTGGCCACTGATCACAATCCTCTGAGTTCACCATCTATTCACCTATTGCATACTTCCTCAGCTTTGTTATAAAAAAAAAAACAAGGTTGATTTCCTTGTTGAAATCAAGGAGACCATCCACTGCTATCCCCCCATCCACCCAGCCAATGATGACATCATAGGAGGCTACAATGTTGATCAAGCAAGACCTCCCCCTGACTTCTGATGACCTACCTCCCTTCCAATTGCCTGGAGATGGCATCCAGAATAAGCTGTCCCATCACCTTTCTAGGGACAGCAGATACTTGTCTGTATTCAATACTGCATGGTCATTGTTTACAAAGACATACAACACTTGGACAGTTGAAGGTTTTGGAAATAACGCAAAGTTTTTAAATTAACTAGAAAACATGATTAATAAGAACATAAAATCATAAGAGTGAGTCAGAACTTGCTCTATCTAGCTCTATATTCTCTCTAGAATAGTAATGTCTTTGTATTAAATTGTTCTGGATTAACACTTTATTATCAATATTATTATGATGCAATTAAATCATGTATTTTATTTGTGTGCATGTTTAAACTAAAATTAAGTTTGGGTATTATTCTAAAATTATGTGACTTCATGAGTTTACAAGGCAGGAATGTCTACCCCAACTCTTTAAGAACAGCTTGCAGGGAGATAGAGAGTGCATCTTGTCAAGCATGAAAAAATATTTTTTTCAATCAAACAGAATCAATAGACTCGATTTTACAATAAAGAAAAATGTAAAATATTATATTGTGTGTGCTAGATAATATAAGTATCATATAATCTTTAAGAAAAATAAGTCTATCTTGTATATCTGCTCAGAAATCTGGATTTATAATGGAAAAATAATAGAAAAATACCTAAAATAGAGATAATTTCAGAGATCAACTGCAGAACATGTCACTGATGTTCCATAAATGTGCAAAGCAACCTCTAATTGACAGATATGATCAATAAAAAAGTCTGATAGACTTCATAAACCTTAGATTATTGCACAGAAAGCACCAGGGAAGCTACTAGAAGTTATGTTTGCCTACTATGAAATTGATATTTATCGTTTCTTAATTACCCTCATTATATTTATATTGAGAATATAATTTGATAGGTGGAGAAAGAGCTGCTGAGTAAACAAAAATGTTTGCTTAATAAATGGCGCTGTGTTATTTTAGGAGATTTCTTATCTGCCACAAGAGCAAAGACTATTCACTTCAGTGCTGAGTGTTAGAGAAATGTGATGAATAAGTCACTGCCCATCAAACATAATGTGCATGGAGAGGCAAACATGCGCATCTGCTCTCTCTCAATTTTTCTGCCCACTTTGCATGCTTCTAGAGTTTTGCTGAGAAGTACATCTCCATCTTCAACTGACTGTAATTCAATGTTTTATACATAGATGTAAATGAAGTAAACATGAGCATTTGATGTTGGCAGATATGCATGAATTAGGTAGAGGAAACTGTAGTTTTTAGAGTACTCTTTGGAGACTTTTGACTAAAAAAAGGAAAAATAGTGAAAATACACAGTGTAACAGTCTCCAAATACCTATTCTATAAGTCTAAACCAGAATATTTTCATATAGTACAGTAGTGTATATAAACCATAAGTTATGAATTCAGTCTTTAAGGTCACTGTGGTACTTCTGCATAACATTTCAATCTAATTCTATTTTGAAAATACTTCCCATACTTATGTTATCAAGAAAATTAACACCTCAGTGTTAATCTTAAATCTGTGCCATGAAATATTAAGAAAGTTGTGTCCCAAAATAGGTACTTAAAAATTTTCAGTACGTATTTTCTTCTAAAGTCGTATTGCCTCAACTCAAATCACAGTTATTTCCAATTTCTTATTATAGATAGCTTTATAAGTTTTACATACCTGAACCAGTCCTTATAATCACAACCTTTACTTAACATTTTCTATTAAAAGACACATTTAAATTCTGAAAACGTTGCTTTACTATTATCTAGGAAATAATCTACTTTTCGAAACTAGCCTGATTTTCTTTTAGGAAACTCACTTAAAATTTATTTTATCCCTTCCCCTAACCACCCTCTACGTTATTCTTTCAAAATAAGTTTCAGAGTATTTCACAATATTTCAGTATGGACTAAGAGACATGCAGCTACATGACTCCTTTCTGTACACACCCAACCTGCCCTCCCCACACCTTTTTTTCAAGATGTGTAAATTCTCAGAAGCCAATTTTATGAATAATCTTCAGTTGTATCTTACTGACATCGTGTAATTTTCAGCTTCTCATAATTAAAAAAATAAATGGCTAATGAATTGTTATTTCATGTGCCACTACTTTCAGAAAAGATGCTATCTCATTACTTGTTCCTCAGCTGAGCTACACTCTCTGTTTTGATGCTGTTGTAACTTCAATAGAACTTCTGTTACTATTCTCACATTCAAACTGGCAATCCTGTCGTGTTCATATTAAAACATTTTCCAGGTCTTCTACATCTTAAATTCTCCCTATTTCCTTCTAAAATGCTGAATTCTTAATTGTGATCTTTTTCTCCACCATAGCTATACATTTAGAAGTAGATGATCTTAAAGGTTCCCTCAAATCTAAGCCATTTTAAGATTCTTTTCAGTTCCTTCTTCCACTTCTCTGTAGTTCTGAAAGGAATTTAAAAGATTTTAATGAACATAAATTATAAGCCTCTTCTGCTTTCACTCTTCAGATTCTTTAGTTCACTCAGTTTCACACTGAGTGCATACATAACAGAAGCCGGAATATATGACATTTCAGTTAACGTGTTTGTGAAGTCATTATAATCTCATCTGTTTATTTTGAAGAATGGTTATACACAAAGCTGGCAGCAGGATAGAATTACTTTAACTTATGAAAGTACGCTAGTCATATGTACTGTGCATATAGTGTTTAGGTACTTCTAGAGTTAGCTTTGAGTACGTGTTTGAGTGAAGATACGATATTTGAACTTTTAAACTATGTCAAGGTCTATTTTAGTTTCTTACATGTATTACAGGAATTAGAAATCTTTACTTCTGGCCAAAAATCCTCACACTTTTATCTTGAAAAAATCTTGAAAAAATTTTCCTTTTGATTTGGTTAAATTTTACAAGATCTTTTCAAAACAAAACACAATAACACACACATAAAAAACCAAACCCCTTAAATGTCAGAAATATCCTGCTTTCTGTATGTTGCTGACAGAAAAAGCAGTAACCAACAACAGATCCTTGCTTTGCCTTTTGATAAAGCACATTCTTCACAGTTTAGTGCAGTAAACATCTTGATGTATGTTTACCCAGATATGACCTGTTGCATGTTTTTTCAGATCTTTACCTGTTTTGAAGCAGAACTTGATATAAAACCTGTCAGCTATGAAAGTGTATCTTTCTTGTCTTGTGAATGATAGCTTTAGAAGAGTTTCACATTGAAAACACCACCTGCTCATGAAGACATAATTCAGACTTCTTGCAAACGTGTAAATCCACTGACGTAGCTGTAAGATGTATCTTGTTGTAACTGTCACATCACTCACATTTTAAATGTCAAACCTGTCATGTCTCTTGATCGATGTACTCTTAATGTAAGGTATCTGATTTTCTTTTCTTCTGTTATTCAGTCTCAGCAAGGTCATGTGAGTGAATAGCTAGCTTTTTAAGGCATCATCTACAGGGAATAGTAACAGGCACATTCCGTACCACAGTCTGCATGTGTAATCTCTACTTGTTTATGGTCATATTTTTCAGATGAGTCACTTACCTTTCTACTATGTATTTCAAGTCTGCCTACATCTTTTGGAAAATACACAACATGCTGATTTCTCAACAGTCTTTTGAAACAGCCTTGAACTGAGGACATTTATTCAAGATACATGGAAGCATTCTGCATGTGAACTGTTTCCTGAGTTCTAACATTTTTTATTACAATGAATTTGAAGTAGAAATATATAAAAACCTGAAAATGGAAACATGGGGGTACACTTCTTTTCTAGAGAAGGACCCCCAATGAGCTATATTAAAGGAACACCTTGAGAATAGGTCAACCCACATATTTATATGGCCCTGCTGTCTGCCTCTTTCCTCTGTCTACTACCAGGTCTGGAGAAACCCAGATGCCTGCACCCAGCAGTATGCACCAGGCATGTGGATTGTGAATGCAATCCTGCTTCAGCTCTTGATGCTGAGCCTCACACTCACCGGTTGTGGGATGCACATTCCTCCTATCTGAGGATCTGTGCCTATGACTCCCACCCACTTCTGGTAAGTGTCTCTGAGATCCCATCAGCTCTAGTTGTTGCCACCACCATACTGGGACTCCTCACTCCTGTCTGACTCCAGCCTCTGGGTCCAATCCTACTCAGCCCCCTCAGCAGCTAGGACCCTGCTCCTCACAACAGGTAGAGGAAGATGGTGCAGGGAAAGATGCAATGAGATTTAATAAGGAGATAAATTAGTCTGTGAGGATGAAGCTCAGGGCAGAATCAGATGAGTGTGTAGACTGGCCATGACTGCACACAGTCAAGCACTGTAACCCATCTGCCTGTTTCTCCTCTGCATCCTGCTTCTCCCGTATCTATCACCTGAACACTCCCTCCTATGCTTTGCACGGTTCTGCTGACACTCTTCAATCGTTTGAAATCTCTATGCTCTTTTTTTCCCATTTACAACTTATAAACTCCAGAGCTATGCCTGAGGTTTTCTAAAGACCATCAAGAAGGAACAGGGGACTTTTTGTCTTCCTCGGCACCTGGCATGACTCCTCTGTCCCTCGTCTGTCAGATTCATATCTCAGTATCCTCTTATGTAGCCTTTCTCCTTATACCTTCATTCACACTTAAGAGGTCCTTGATCAGATGGCTTTAAAGAAACAAATGCTGTCACCTTCCATATATCCTTTAGTCTGTCTATCTAGATTCTTTTATGTCTAGTAAATAACAAAGGATATTCTTTCAAGTCTTCATCAAGAAATTTAATTAATAATAATAGGAATATGAAGAAAAGTTTAATTCAGAACAACTCCTGGAGGACTCAGTAGAGAAACTTTGCAGCTCACAATGTCACTAACAACTTTGCCATTGATTTTATTGGTGCTACTACTTCAAACAATGTCATTTACATGGGGTGTTAATTAAATGCTTCTAGGCTTAGGGAAAACAAAAACAACAAAAATGCAATATAAACTGCAATGCTTTGATGAGTTGACAAGTTGTTCCATATTGCTTCAAATCTTCATATTCCTCTCTCCTTTGTGGTATCCCAGCTACTCCTGTATTTGCACAGTACTATACAATTTTAATGAATTATTAACTCAGTTTCATTCTGGACCGTTTAAGTAGAAACTTCTGTTTTTTCTTATATTCATGTTCTGCAAGAGCATTAACTGGAAAGATTACTGTGCAGCAAAATTTTTATTTCATTTCACTTTATTTATTTATTAAAATATGGAGAGATATGTAAGGTTCTGCAATGTCTGTAACTCAGGAGCTACAGTGATTCCAAGACACAAGGCTACTGTTTGTCAGTAATCTAACAAAGGAGAATGAAAGGAGACTGATAGGGTAGATATCAGGGTGTTCTACACTTTTAATGAAGGAATAAAATGAGGTCAGTGGTATCACTTTCACACAAGATAAAGATAATTGATTCAGGCCACAGGAAATATGTGAGAAAATGGGGTTGGTATCAAAGGGAAATCTTGTTAGTAAGGTAAGTAATGTAAAATTCCCAAAAGATCCCTTGCTACATTTAGATTGGGATAATAATAAAGGCTGTCACTGTATTTGGATATTCCCCGGCAAAGTCTTCTTTTGTCTTTGTTTCCTTTTCTGACTGAAGCATTAATTTATGCTTTTGTTGCTGTTGGATTGGGGATTACTTTCCCATTGCATTATATCTTTTGTGTTCACTTAAAATGCAACAAACTATGAAGAAGTTAGAAGAGAAAAAGGAGACTCAGATCTTGATTCCTGCAGTATGTTTTATTTGAGGACAGTCATGCTCAGAAATAGATAAAAGAATTAGGTCTTTTCCTAAATGCATAATTAACAGTTTCTATTGCCAGAAAGCACCACTGAGGCAAAGAAGTATGAAGGTTCTAAAAATTAAATTAAACACTATTTTTTTAAGTAAAAAAATATTTTGTATAGCTGCTTTTTGTGGGTTTTTTATTTTTTTTTTAGAAATGTAAAACTGTTTTTTAAGCAGCTAGCTGGTCAAAGAGAAAATGCCTCATTATGCTAAACTACTCATTACCAGCCTACAAGAGAACTTTCAAATCACTGTATTTCTATCTTTTCTCTCTTTTCTGCATCCATAATTATTTAAAAATATATATTTTTATATCATATTGTATAACAAATAACATGTTATGCTTTACACTTCATACCTCATGCTTTATATTTTTATTTATTTATATTGCATATTGTATGTTACATGCTCACTTCTGTCATTTATTTAGATTGATAATGCAGTAACAGAGGAGATTATTTTGAGTGTATGAATAAGAACTTCTCTAACATTATTAAATATCAATTATCTACATTATTATTTCACTACTTCACAGTTGTTATAGTCATGTAAAATCAGGAAGAAAAGTAACAGTAACACAGAGAGACTTCCAGTACATGGCCTGTGGCATAGACAAGTTTGAGAGAAACACAGTAAACACAGATCTTGAATTTAGTCTTACTAAAGGAGAGCCTCAAAAGGGTTCTGCCCTATCCTTCCACACTCCATCTGCAGAAAGCAGCACCATACTGAAAGTTTAACACATATTAGGCTCACAAGAAAGTGAACAGCTGGCTTAAAATCAACGGTGTTTGAAAGACCTTCTTTTAGAAAGTCAACATCATCTTGACATAAGAAACAAGGTTTTATAAAAACAGCAGAAAACTGTAGCCTATTTCCAAGCTTTTCTGCTCCCACCATTTATTTCCCTTAAGAGATATCACTGATATTTTCAGACTTAGCACAGGAAATCTTTGCCTATGGTTTTAATACGTCTGTATTATCTTTTTATCTCATCCTATCACTAATAGTGTCTTTCAAAAGGAGACTATAGTAGAATATGTCTTATCAATAAAGATGTCTGCAAAGGTTTCACATGGCAGAGATGATCCTTCACTCATTCAATTAATGGATCAGAAGCTGATAAAAATGCATTTGTTTCCTAGCCATTTTCATGTCCTTGTCAAAGGCTGGATAAAACATGGAAACCATATCTGAAATATAAATTGAGCCCTTTGGCAATCCAAGTAAAAACCGAACTGGGGGTGTAGGAAATAAATGTAGCACATTGTTACAGAATATATATACCATAATATATGTACCAATGTATATACCATAACATATATTGACCTGATCTAGCTGCAGATGTCCTTGTTCATTGCAGGGGAGTTGAACTAGATGACCTTTTGAAGACCTCTTCCAAATCTAAGATTCTATGATTCAATGATTCTGTGATTCGGTGATACTTGCCTGCACTTTCGCTAGGTGGAAGGGATTATATGTAGGTCCCATTAGTTCGGAAAGAAGAAGCTGCATTTAGAAAAAAATTGATTTGGTTATTCTTATTCTAAGTTGACAAAGTTAAAAGTATGATTGTCACCCTTCCATAAAACATCTGTGGAGCTGTGTTAAGTCCAGTGGAAAATTTGGCTGTCATGTTAATAAATCAGATAGAGACTCATTTCTTTTGAATTCTAATCCTAGATTTTCAAGCTCTCCTTAAAATATAGGACCTTTCTTTTGCTTTGCTGAAAAGAAATTCAGGATTCTGTATGATTTTGTGATCCTGTGATTCTGGTGAATGCCGAGTTCAGTATAAGTATATATTGTACTCTTTCTGCAGTGAAGTAACTGTATGCTGGGGTACATTATCATGAACTTAGCCAGTTGGTCAAAGAAGGGACTTCGTGGAATCACAGAATAGTTAAGGTTGGAAGAAATCTCAGCGTGTTACCCTGTCCAGTCCCCCTGTTCAAGCAGGTTGCCCAAGAACAAGATGACTTTCAAAGATCTCCATGGAAGAAGGCTTTGCAGTTTCACTGGGCAAACTTTTCCAGTGTTCCATCACACATGCAATTAAGAAGAATTTCCTGACGTTTAGATGGAAACCCATGCTTCCAGTTGCCTCTTGTCCTGCCACTATGTACCACTGAAAGTAGGATCTCTCCATCCTCTTTGTACCCTCTCTTCAGGTATTTATAGATATTGATAAGACACTTTCCTAGTCTCCTTTTCTCCAGGTCAGAAAGTCCCTGCTCACTCAGCTTCTCCTCATAGGAAACACACTCTAGTCCCTCGATCACAATGGTGGCTCTCAGTTGGTGTGTTTCCAGTGTGTCCATTTCTCTCTTACATTACTATGTCCAGAACTGGATACAGTGCTCCAAACGTGGCCTCGCTATTACATAATAGAGGGTAAAGATCACCTCTCCTGACCAGCTGCCAATTCTTTTCCTAATGCAGTCAAGAATACCAGTAGCCTTTTCAGTGGCAGGTGAACACTGTTAACTCATGTTTAACATGGTGTCCACCAGGACCTCCCAGGTTCTTTTCTGCAAAGCTGCTTTCCACCTGTGTGGCCTCCAGCACGTCCTGTGTTCTTCCCCAAATATAGAAGATTGTACTTCTTGTTGAACTTTTTGTCAGCTCACTTCTCCAGCCTGTCAAAGTCCCACTGGATAGCTGTGCAGATCTCTGATAAGTCAGCCACTCCCCCAAGTTTTGGATATACAGATTTACAGAGATCATTAGTGAAGATGCTAAACATGACAAGATCCAGTACTGACTCCTGGTGTATGCTGATTCTTTCTGGCCTCCAACTAGACTTTTAACCTTTTACTACCTTCTGTGTCCATCTGGTCAACTAGTTTTCAGTCAACCTCACTGTCTGGTTATTTAGCCCTCACTTCAACAGTTTTTCCTTTTGTCACTGAGGTTGAAATTCTTCTTGTTGTTTGTGATGTATTTGTCCAGACTCAATCCTATCTGGGCTTAAGCTTTTCTAATTTCATTCCTGGCTGCTCATACAAAATCTCTGTATTCCTTCTGTCAAAGTTACAGTTATGTGATCCAAATTATTTACATAAATTAATTGGATTATCTTCAGGATAATATAATCCTGAAGAATACAGAGTGCTTGTGGAATGAAATGTTTAGTGAAATGTGCTTGTTTAGTGTGGGGAAGAGAAGAGGAATCTACCTAGTTTCATTGAACATAATATTTTATTAAGGAAACTACAGAGCCAGGCTCCTTGCACAGATTCAGAAAAGGAGCAGAGGGTACTTGGCACAACTAGCAAAAAGAGAAATTCTGACTGGACTAAATTAAAAAAAAAAAACAAAAAAAAGGTAAGAGCAGTTAAGCACAGCAAGATTCACATGCAGTGATGCACTGCAGTTTTCTCTGGAGATTTTAAAACTGTAGTTAGACAAAATATTGGGAAATTTATATTATTTTTTAAATCATCACTGCTTTGAGCAGAATTTTAGACTAGATGACCTCAGCAATTCCCTCCTAACCTAAACTTTGTTGTGACTGTATGCATGTAGTGAAATATTACAAAAAATATTGGATATAGTGGTTCTTGACTGAATAGATGGGGAAGTTCTTTGAAAAATCAGAAGGATAAGTTAATAAATATAAAGTATATATATATATATATATATATAAAGTTAATAAATATAAAATTAAAAAAGTAAAAGAAGGGAAATACAAAACAAATACAAGGTGATTGTGTGAAATATAAGATTTTAGAATTCATTGCTGAAGTAAATTTTAAATTAAAGTTTAGAATCAAAAAGGATTCCTAAAAGGGATACAGTAAAAATCAACTGGAAAATATCAGACTTTATAACACGAAGACTTGAGTCAAAATCTGTCAGTGATGAAGTAAGATCTACCAAAAGAAGACTGTCTTTTCTTTTTAGTATTCCCCCCCACACACCACCCCATCTGATTTCAGTTGAAAGGAAAGGAGTGAATAATGAATAAAGAAAGACAGCACATTAATTTCAGGGAAATATCAGCAGTGGGCTGCTAGTACTTCTAAAGAATGTTAGGAGTGTTTCTTCTGTTAAATCTTCCATCTCTGCTACTGAGCCATGTGCTTTGTTGCAAAATGAATAGCTGCCACATTATCTGATGGCCTTGAATTGTTCTCAAAGAAGACAAGGAATATTTAAAGTTCCATGAGTCACAGTAGTTCAAGCACTGCTTCAGCTTGAACAGAAAAACTCATTGAATTGTATCACTTAAGCTTGAAAAGTATTCATGAGAGCTATTGCTTTTTTTTTTCTTTTTTTTTCTTCAGAAGAGTGAAGATTTCACACATGAAAAACAGTACTAAAAAATATTCTGAGAAGTATGTTTGTATGCATAGCTAAAGCTTAGGGATGTTCAGTCTCAAGATTAAATAATTTTAGTTGAGGTACATCATGCCATAATTTGCATTGAAATGGATCATTTGTATGAAATTATTCACATGATTTTGGAGCAGAACTTCTTTAAGGCTCACACAGTGAATTCTATGAATGCATTCAGCAAACCTGCAGTCTGTGAAGGACCAAGAATATTATTAAAAAATATCTACTTGCAAGTAGAGAAGATATTGCACTGATTTTTTCAGATAAGAAGACTAAATTCTCTCGGGTCTGTGCATCACTAACATCCTTAAGTTCTGTCTCTTTGGGGTGCATAAATCTGTTGCTTGATCGAAGTGGATATCAACCAAGGACATCATTAAATGACTTCACTTTGTAACAGAGACTAAACAACAGCATATTTGTTTTTCAGTCTGTTATCAAAATATTATTTGTTTTGAAAATCATCTTTCTGCTCTTTAGGATTTGTATCTCATATTACTTCTGTTCCAAATGTATAAGGTCACATTTTGAGGTGTAAATTTGTATAGCTGACCTGATTTTTAAAATGTAGTGCATTGCGCAGAATTCTTTTTCTAATTTAAACTTTAATAGTTTTATGCTTTTAAGCCATAAGCAAACTATAACTAAAATAACTCTTTTCTGACACAAAAATCTTTTTTTCTTGCTCATTTTCTGATTGTTTTGAGGGTGTTCCATAGTAATGAAGCAAATCTGTTCTTTGGAAATTGTTAAGAATGATACCTGGGGTATCAAAAGGTATTCAAATTGTCCTATATAAGTTATGTAATGAAAGTTTAGATCAAATGTAGGTGGGAATATCTGCACCCTATATTCACCTTAAAAGCCTTTAATATTACTCAAATATTCGGTTAAATCTGTTCCAATTAATCTAATTCTGTTGTCTGATAATCTAGGAATGATTTTTCACACATCAAAGATTCTGAAGTGGCAATGTCACGCAACTCAGTGGTTGGTTGTAAAAGATTTTTACTTTTGCTACAAAAGTATGTGAACCAAAGGTCTTACTAACCGTCTTAAAATAGAAAATATTGCTCATTCTAGCATTTGATAATCTTTTTTACTCATCCTGAGTCCCTACCTAAACTATGTAGTTAAATCTACATAACATAACTTTATCACCAGCTGATTGTGTTAGAATGTGAAAAAAAAAGGACTCACAAATACCTGGAAAATTAAATATCAAAAATGGAGCTGAGACATATTTCTATTTTTTTCCATGCTTACTTTCCCAATTATGCATCAGCTATGGGAGACCACTTATTTTTTTCTGGGGAGCAACATATGTTCATAGCATTAATGTGTAAACAGATTGTTCATTTCCATATGAAAAGTCCAGTACTGTTTTTAGCTGAAACTTTCCATATTGATTTCTTTCAATTACTTATTTTGAGTTAGTTTGATTTGTTTTGTTGTTGCAGAGTGCCTTAAATATCTTCATCCATGAAATATTTTGGACTTTCCATTTGCAATTTTTACTCACTCAAAGGTCTGCAACCTCTCATTTGAACTGCTGTGGTTTTTGCAAAGCCTCTGTATTTTTCCCATGTCTTAACATGTTGGTGTTCTTTCGTCCTGCGCCTGCAAACTCCGATATGATTACATCTTGACCATGACTGAAGGACTTGATACTGCCTTGAGAGCTATGCTGTCTTTGCCCTCGTTTTTATCCATCCTTTGTTGTTGTACTGATTTATCTGACAGTATATATGCATAGAGCTTATTTTGCACAGTTAACATGCAAAAAAAAAATGTCCCTCACTATCCTAGTCAAAGCACAATTCAATCAGTGCTAAAAAGGAGGAAGAGACATTATGGTTTTTGAGAAGATCCTTATGAAAACCTGAAACTTGCCATGGGAAAAGCTGCCTGTGTCACCACTTGGTAGAGCAGAGAGGGGCCCAATAAGGAATGCCTGCTCTTCATCCCTATTGCATATCTTTCACTCTGGGAACCAGAGATTTTTCCTTTATTCTCCACTTTGACTTTGACTGTGTTCTTTTGGTATATATATATTTTTCTCTTCCCCTTCCCTTCTCTCTGGGCTTACTTTGTATTCTAATTTCCCTTCCAAAGTAAAAAAAAAATATATATTATCATTACTGACAATATTTTTCATCATCTATGAACTCAGTGAAAAAATATTTATGCATATAAGACTGAATCAAAATCTTCTATGCAGAAACATCTAAAGTTTCTTGCTGAACTTCTTTTTGATACCTCTTTAGAGTCTAATTTTATTGCATACTTCAAAAAGCATGTTGTGCACCTAATTTAGAGCTGAAAAGTTCATCAGCCACAGTATGTATAGGCCACATCTAGGTTTTTAGATGGTTTTCTTAAGGTTACTACAGTAAAACAAGGACTGGGCCTCACTGCTTATCATGTTACAATATTCAGTACTTTTCCACTGAAGATGAAGTTCATCTAAATACCATAGAAAAAAGGCCTTGTATTCTAATTCTATTGTTTCTATCTACTTAAAGTCAGTGCCTGGAATTGGTAGACTAAATTATCAGATCCCTTCCTATTCTGCTTTACTTCTTGTGAGAAGGATGAAGATAAATAACTGAAATGCCTTTAAATATTTGCTTGATATAATAAAAATAAGGTGATTCAAAGAAGGACCTGTAATCTCTATGGTTTCTTGTATATTATTATGCCACTACTTACAAGCCCTCAGGAAAAACAACAAAGAGATGGTAAAAGATGTAAAGCCATCTAATACCCAGCTATGAAGAAAAAGAGAAAAAGAGAAAGAATGCTTTTAATTGTACCTGTATTCTTTGTGCTTAATGTGCACGGACAATCCATATATTCCAGTGTGTTCTCGTGTAACTATCTGCAAAACAAATTCTGAATTATCACAAAGTTCTTTTCATCCTGTCACAGGGTGATGATACCTGATACAAACAATACAAATTGAGTCTGAATGCCTGGAATATTCAATGTCTTGACCAATTTAATTCAAAATATATCTTTATAGTGGTAACAAGATTAGAGAAAATTGGGATGAAAATTGTGAATACACTACCTGAAGGATGGAATGTGAAAAATCAGTATAGGAAATCTAAATATCCATGTTCTGCCAAAACATAGAAAATTTCTTAACAGAAGGTGATCATTGCTGGACTCCTATGTCTAACACAATGTTTAACCACAGTAATTCATACTACATTAGAAACACGCTCTCCATAAGTGTTGAATGTAACTTTAATTACTGATATTGAATAAATTCTGGAACAAAACACAGGTAATTTTTCAACAGCATTCATAAATGTTATTTACCATAAACAACATAATATTTATAATTCCCAAATTAACAGGCAATAAGTGACGAAGTCATGTTCTGCAAGTGAAGAAGATTTTTTTCTTCACTTTTCTTTTTTCAACTCTTTTAAAATTGAAACTTTGTACTGAAAAACTGAGGTTGGAAGCAAACTATTCACAGCTTTTCCAAAAATAAAAGGATCATATATTCATTAGCTTTATATTCTGATATAGCTCATTTATCTGTTTTTTTTTTCCTTATGAATTTCCATGGAAAGTATTTTATCTATTTTTAGGTGACATGTCAATATTAGATGATGTATTTTTAGAATTTTATTGCTGGTGTCTCTCATTTGGCTATTCCAGTTCTGTTCACATTTATCTGTACTCTTACCATGAACTACTTGCAAATTAGTTCTTTTTTTTTTCCAGCATTGCCAAGTTTATGACCTTATTTCTTATAATGATTTCATTTGCATCTTCCCAGATGTCTCAAAGAAATATTGGCTTTACAGCTTTTTCATCTGATCTTTCTGTCTGTAAAAGGTGACCTTTCACTCAGAAAATATACCGTTTTGAAATTCGTGTGATATGTCATTGAAATTATAACACTTCACCTTCACCAGTGTGTTGTGGGTGTTATTCCAATTTTCATATTTTTGTTTCTGTACTGTAGTTAATAAGATCACTTTGAAGTGTTCTATAGCCAAATCAGAGTTCTGTAAGTCTTACATATTGAAATTACTTTAACTGGTACATAATCCATATTAGTTTTCCTTTAAATATAAAAGTACATTTCAGATGTAACAATGTTGACAGTCTCAGTTTAAGGAAGCAATTTACTGTGTAATGAGACTAGAATGCTTTATTCTCTCATAACATCATAAAATATAACATATAAAAAGTAGAAAATACAAATAGCTCATGATTCCCCTAACATAAGGAGACCACAGGTACAGCCTCTGATCAGGAAGTGCTTCTGCATCAGGAAAGTTGGGATTATGGTTAATCTGCAATCCTTATCCTCCATGCTAAACTATGGTGAGCTGGACTTTGATGGTCTTCTCAGAGTTAGCGGGTCTTGTACAATTCTGTCTATTTTTCACGAATCATAGAATCATAGAATGGCCTGGGTTAAAAAGGACAACAAAGATAATCTAATTTCAGCCCCCTTGACATGGTCAGGGTCATCAACCACTACACTAGGCTGCTCAGAGCAGCATCCAGCACTGTCTTGAATGCCTCCACGGACGGGGCATCCACCTCTCTGGGCAACCTGTTCCAGTGCATCACCACTCTTTGAGTGAAAAACTTCCTCCTAACATCTAATCTAAATCTCTCCTGTCTTAATTTAAAACATTCCCCCTTGTCCTATCACTCTCAACTCACATAAACATTTGTTCCCCCTCCTGTTTCTATGCACCCTTCAAGTATTGGAAGGCCTCAATTAAGTCTCCCCAGAGTCTCCTATAGACCCATTCCAAGAACTCTGTTTTCCCTGTGCTGGGGCCCCTGGCCTGGATGTAGTAGGTTCATATGGGTCCTCACAAGAACTGAGTAGAGGGAAACAATCACCACGCTATCCCTTCTGGCCACCCCTTTTTTAATACAGCCCAGGATATAGTTGACCTTCCAAGCTGCAAGCATGCACTGCTGGCTCATATACAGTTTCTCATCCACCAGGACCCCCACATCCTTCTCTGCAGGGCTGCTCCCAAACTCAGTCTTAAGATATCTAAATGCATAAATGCATCCTTTCTCAACTACAACAAATTACTATAATGTAAACAGCTGGATGAGGCTTTTCAATGAATCACAGAATTTCCCAATTTTGAGGGGACCCATAAGGATTACCAAGTCTAGCTCCTGGCTCCACATAAGACCATCTAAAATCAGACCATATGCCTATAAGCATCACCCAGATACTTCTTGAACTGCAGCAAGTTTGGTGCTATGAACACCTTCCTGTGGAGTCAGTTCCAGTGCCCAACCACACACTCAGAGAAGAACTTTTTCCGGACACCCAACCTGATCCTGTTATATTGCAGCTTCCTGACATTACTCAGGTTTTGTGACTAGTCACCAGAGATGGAAATCAGTGCTGCCTCTCCAGTCTCCATCATGAGGAAGCCTTAGTCTGCAATGAGATCACCCTTCAGTCTTCTCTCCTCAGGGCTGAAGAAACCAAGAGACTTCAGCTGCTCCTAAATATATGTTCCCCTGTAGATTCTTCACCATCTTCTAGCCTTCCTTTGGACACTCTCCCATAATTTTCTGACATTTCTGTTCTAGGGCTCACAAAACTGCACACAGTATTCCAGGTGAAGCCACATCAGTGCAGTGTAGAGCAGGACAATCACTCCCCTTACCCTGCTGACAGTGCTGTGCTTGATGCACCCCAGGGTACTGTTGGCCTTTCTGGCTGCCTGGGGATACTGTTGACTCATGTTCAACTTACTATCACCCAAGACCCCCAATTCTCTTTCAGTGGAACTGAAAAGAGTGGTGAGGCTTTTCTTCAGCATCTCACTCCTCATCAAAAACAAAAACAAACACACACAAAAAAACATCTAGTCCTACATCCAAGCCATTTTTGAAAATATTGCAGAGTATTGGCCCTAAAATGGGGCCCTGAGGAACCCTGCTAGTGACCGACCACCAGACTGATGTAACAACATTTTATATAAGTTCGGTACAAAATAAGTAGGTTGTTCAACAGACAGTTTAGCTGTGGTGTTCCTTTAGAAGGAATGTTGTGGATGCTAAAAGATTACACAGTTTAAAGGGGAGATTTGCCAACTTTGTGAAAAAGTAATTTACTTGGAAAATAAAGAATTGGCTGAGGTCAGATCAGTTAATCTGCAAACTGAAAATATTTGGAAATATAATTTAAGTGAAAGTTATATGTATTTGTCCTCGTTTTACATTCCTCCCTAGGCATTTTCTCATGATCCTCCTGGAGAAAATATTTTGGGTTACATAAGGCTATGATTAGACCATGGTGACCATTCTTATGATCCTCTTCTGAATGTTGTTGTGCTTACTGCTTTGAGCAGATAATAAAAAGTTGCTCTTTTTGTGGCTCCATTTCTTTCACAGAAACTGACAGCTTCCTGTTCTGAGCAGTGTTATCACTTACTGTAAATACAACTAGAAAAAAAGGCAGCAAGAGTGCTTGCTAGAGAACAATCAATTGCAGTTTAAAATTGAACAATATGTAACCTGTTCTACGTGACTCCAGACGTGTCTGCTTCTTTCTGTTAGTAAGAGGGGATGTTATCTCAAATCCAGCTTAATTTTAGATAGCTGGAGGCAAGGAAGTCACAGTATCATACATGCTACAGTAGATGTTGGTGTATGAAATGGAAATATTTTATCACAGAATCCCAAATTTACACAATGACTGAGGTTGGAAGGAACCTGATGGTCTAGTCCAGCCTCCTGCTGGACCACCCTCACAGAAGGAATTTTTTTCTTGTGTCTAACTAGAATCTACTGCATTATCATTTTGTGCTCATTGTTTCTCATTCTGTCACTGAGCATCACTGAAAAGAGTCTGGCTTTGTGTGAAATAAGAATGATGAATTGAATAAATGTTTTCATGACTTTGTTTCTGCTTTTTTTTAATTTATTTCTAGTCTTTTTTCCTTCTTTTTAAAAGAGGTTAAAATTACTGATGTTGAAGTCTTAACCTTTGAGATATATATTTCTATATATAGATAGAACTGTTATGTACATGAAAGTGTGAGTCTTGATTCCCTTATTCTATTAGGTTCTGTGTGGATTTTGCTGTAAGCTAATTTGTGAGCGATAAACAAAGAACATCTTTTCACATCATTACTTCTGAGATGGACTTAGTAAAGTAAATCCAAGATTACAAGAAAATCAAAAGAGGTCTATTAAGGCTTTGATATTTAAGTTTTATGTCATCCTAGCTGATGGACTAAAGATCTCAACTTCTTGCTGAAGATGCTACCACATTATAAAGTTTTTCCATTTGGAAAAGTATCAACATTAGCTTATTTCACTACTATGTATGTTTTTACTTACTTTATGTTATTTTTATTTTATGTAGTAAATTCGGAAAAAAAAAACTAAGGTAACTTACACCTGGTTCTCATTCTTTTGATTCCCAATCAGCTTTACAATCTGGACAAAGTTTATATTGTGTAATTATTTTTTTCCTTTGCATTTTATGTTCTGATACTACTGGTATATAAAGCAGTTAAAGCATTAAAGGCTACGGCTGATTCTGGTTTTGTACTGTAATGGAATTATCAATTCCACAAATATGCAGGAGAATGATACTTTCTCTGGAAATATTTGCTCAATACTTTTCAGTAGCAAATTATTTACCTTGTTCAAATCCATTTAATAGTTACATGCTTCTACTTGTATGGAGGCTTTGTTATATTTTTTTCATCTCACCAGTTATTTTAATTTTTTATCACCACCTGACCCTGTAAGTATCTAGAAGGATGATTCAGATGCAGCAAGTACAGCACACTGGAAAACATATAAAGTCATTCTAAATCTGAACTTGTTATTCAGAATACTACAGTATAAATTACACAGACTGTGGAAATGACAAACATATTCTTCCCAAACCTGAAGGGTTCACCGTTTTCAAAACTTTTTAAAATGGCTGAACAAAATTTTAATACCAATTAAATTTTAAATACCAAATTCAGTTGATTTGTACTTTTTTTTCTTTTTTTTTCTTTTTTTTCCCCTTTTACAAGAAGAAGTCGTTGATTTTAATGGGTGTTTTGTTCGTAATGATCTATCAGCTATTTATCAAAATGCTGTCTTCAATGAAGAAACAGCAGTTCAGGAAGGCAGGAAGAGAGGAAATAAGGTCATCAATACTTAGGACTTTAGTAAGATTCTGATACTGCCGTGAGAATAATGTGAACTGATTCCTGACTCCATATGCCCAGAGTGGTACTGTATAAATGAATGTTTCAGGCCTTGTACTTTTCAAAGCTAGACCATAACCAAATCCCAGCCTAATTTTTGCAAAGATTGTTCCTTCTTAGCATTATGTAATATGTCAGCGACTGCAAAACTATGAGAACTGTTAGCAATAATGAGGAACAACTGTTTAAATTAAACTACTGTAAAATCTCCAATTTCTGATTATTTTTTTAATCTCAACTTTTGGGAAGGTTTCATGTAGCAATAACAGCCAGCTAACGCATGAGAAGGTAAGAGTAAAAAAGTCCCTGGGTGTTACACTCCAATATAAAGAAGGGAGGCGAGGTTCTTAAGATTATGTGTATACCCAGCGTGAGATTAAGAAACAACGGTTCAGATGTTTGTCCGATCAGTTTATTACCAATATTGACCAGGGACATGGGGAAGGGGAAGGCGGACACTGTTAAGGGTGATGGGGAAGGGAAGGTGAGCGATAGGAAAGATAGGAAAGAAGCAAAGGTTCGTACAACGCAGGGAAAGTCACCAGCCAGGATCCTAGGGGCGGTCCGGTTGCAAACGGCTCCAACGGTCCGAGGCCGAAGAGCAGGGAATGGCAGAAGCGGGGAGAGCAGCAGCAGCGACGGGCAGCCTTGAGCAGCAAGCAGCTGTCCTGGAGAAGCGGCACCGGGTCAGCACAGGAGAAGCGGCGCGGGGTCAGCCCAGGAACAGCAGCAGCCGGCACCGGAGAAGCAGCGAGGAAGTCAACCCCGAGAGGGGCAGCAGCGAACAGTGATCAGCTCGGGAAGTCTCTCCAAAGAGAAAACCCCCAGGAAGCAACAGTGAAAGCCCCCAACTTCGTGGCTGCAGGACCCCTATATTTATCTTCCAGATTCCTCCAGTCTGTGTGACAAATCCCATGCTAGTGTGTCAGGCACGCGTCTCCTGAGATGGCTATCTCCCCACGGAGATGAGTACCAAACAAAAGAGTATTCAACGGCCATTGAGCTGCAGCTTATCTCTCTTTCGTTGCCCCAGGACATGCCCATCTGCTTGTCCCTTAGACAAAGGATTTCACAACTTTGCCCAGGACCAGCTTGGACATGTTCGGACATGTTCATCAGCAAACTTTGAGGCAATGGTATAATAATAGTCTCTTACACTGGGACAGGTACTTTGACTAGTTCTCACAGAACGTAGTATATTACAGCTCAAATCTTTAACTGGTGGCCTGTTATCATGACTCCACATTGCTAACAATTACAGTAACCACAAATTCTGAAAATATATTGTTGAATTTTCATTAGTATCTCTATAGAATAATGGTAGTACATCACTGCTATTGTCCAGTGTTGCTTCTGTGTGTTAAACCACAAATGAGTGGCTCATATATGCAAGAGAAAACTGATTTCAAAGGGGAAAATACTACCCTTAATTCCAACAAGCTGCAGCTTTTTGTTTGTCACAAGTGAGGCAGGCAGTTAACTGCTCAGTAGAAATATTAATTGATTTGATTAGCTATTACCAAGGCAAATCGCTAATCTAATTCCTCTGAATGCACCTTGTTAATAAATAATATTGTGTTTTCCTTTCCTTTGGATGTCATAATTCTCGGTAGGATAAGTGAAATATGAGCAGCAGTATCCAAAACATAAATCGTCGTTGGTTGTAGCCTGGAAGGCCAACTAAATCCTGGACTGCGTTAAAAAAGGAGTGGCCAGCAGGGAGATGGAGGTGACTGTCCCCCTCTCCTCAGCTCTTGTGAGGACTCGTCTGGAGTATTGTGTCCAGGCCATGGGCCCCCAGCACAGGAAAAGCACAGAGCTCTTGAAGCAGGTCCATAGGAGGTCCACTAAAATGATCAAAGGGCTGGAGCACATCTCCTATGAGGGAAGGTTGAGGGAACTGCGTTTGTTCAGCTTGGAGGCTCTGGGGGGACCTCATTGTGGTCTTCCAGTACTTGTAGGGAGCATATAAACAGAAGGGAGAACAAATTTTTACATGGACTGAGAGTGATAAGAGAAGAGGGAATGCTTTTAAACTAAGACAGGGGAGATTTAGATTAGATGTTAGGAGACAGTTTTCTTCACTCAGAGGATGGTGATGCACTGGAACAGGTTGCCCAGAGATTGTGGATGGCTCATCCGTGGTGGCGTTCAAGGCAATGCGGGATGTGGCTCTGGGCAGCCTAGTCTAGTGGACCCTGTCCATGGCAAGGGGTTTGAAATGAGATGATCTTTGTGGTCCTTTTTTCTATGCTTTGTTTCAAGACATTTAAAGAAACAGCTAATGTGATAAGGGAATGCATTTTAGTTTTTTTATATCCTTCCTGAGAACAGATTGGGAATGCTTTGCTTTACCACCTCCCTGAAAACCTGTCTGATTAAAATTTAAATGGGAAGTTGTGCTACTACTCAGACATTAAGAATAGAGAAACTCCGAATCTCTTGACAATTGTTCTTGGAAGGGTGAGAATAACAGTGCAGATTCAGAATCCATAGTTGAGGGAAAAGTAGAACAGTCAATTAGCAATTTAGGGCTGGGTTTGCTCCTGGGTTGCCTTTTGCACTGTTAGATAGTTCAGTCTTAAATATTTGTGCCACAGATTCCTGGAGCTGCTTTCTACCCTGTCTGTATTCATTTAGTATGAATTCCCAGACTTTGCTGATAACATCCATAATATCTGTCATACAACATACAACCACTAGCTCCTTCCTTGAGAGAGTTCCTGCTCCATGTGATTTTATTCACCATAATAATCTGTGCTGAACAGACAGCAGTTTCGTCAACTACTGAAGAACTTACAGAATCATAGAATTGAGTTGGATGGGATTTTTAAAGGTCTTCTAGTCCAACTCTCCTACAATGGACAGGGACATCTACAGGTAGATCAAGCTGCTCAGAGTTCCATCCAGCCTGACCTTGAGTGTATCCAGGGACAGGGCATCCACCACTTCTCTGGTAAATGTGTTACTAACCTTATAATCAAAATATTTTTTCTCATATCCAGTATAAATCTTCCCCTCTTCTACTTTGAAACCATTTCCTCTTGCCCCATCACAGCAGACCCTGATGAAGGATCTGTCCCCTTTATATGTGCCCCCATTAGATACTGAATGGCCTCTATCAGTTTTCCCTGGAGTCTTCTCCAGGCTGATGAGCCCTAGCTCTCTCAGCCTGTCCTCACCAGGGAGGTGTTCCATCCCTGGATCCTTTTTGTGATCCTTCTCTGGTTTTCCAACAGTTCCATGTACTGGGCACTTCACATCTGGGTACAGTATTATAGGTGAGACTCACCAGTGCAGAGTAGAGGGGCAGGATCACCTCCCTTGACCTGCTGACCACATTTGTTTAGAGGCAGCTCAGGATGCAGTTGGCTGCAAGGGCTCTATGCTGACTCACATCCATCTTTCCATCCACCAATACCCCCAAGTGCTTTTTGTCAGTGCTGTGCTCTATTCTTTTATCCCTCAGCTTGTATTGATGGCAGGAGTTGCCACAACCCAGGTGCAAGACCCTGCGCTTGGTTTTGTTGAACCTCTTGAGGTTCTCCTGAGCCCAATGCTGGAGACACTCAGATGTGTTGACCACATCACTCAAAGGTTGCTGCCCTTCTTGAAATTGTTGCAGGTGCACTCGATCACACTGTTGATGTCACTGTTGAAAATGTTGAAGAACATCAGTCACACTACAGACCTTCGAATGATATGACTTTGTTACTGATCTCCATCTGCATACTGAACCACTGATCACCATTCGCTGGGTACAGTCTTGAAACCAGTTCCTCATCTATCAAACAGTCCACCCAGTGACAAGCGATCAGGCATTTCATCAAGAAAAAAATATGCAGTAGCTTGACATTTTGACTTGACTTTCATTTCTCAGTAGTACAACAATAATGAAAATAAGATATTTTTGTAGCAATTAACAATTTAAAACAATTTAAACTGTGATTTTAACATTTCTAATGAAACTTTATTAAACGAGAAACATTACAGTAAAATGTTTAGCTAAGTAATGATTCTCTCCTTTAACTATATCCAATTTGTCTTTCGCACAGCACTCACTGAGATTAAAGCACTTTTGTGCATATCCTTGTTTCTTTTCTGGGGATAATCTTGGACCTGTAGATCAGGTATACTGGCATAATATGTTCCTGATCCATCATTTCAAGACCAGCAGTCAGTTTTTACTAACTGATCTGAACAAATATAGATCGAATATTTGGATCAATTCCACAATGCAAGTGATGTGTTACCTACAGCTCTTAAAATAACATGTGACTTGGTATATCTTGACTTTTCCTTTCCTAAAAAAAAAAAAAAAAAAAGTGTTTATATTTGGTTCTCAGTATAAATATAAAGACTTATTATATTTTTATATAAGAATATTTTGTTTCATCTATGTGATTTAAAGTATGGGAGTCAGAAAGCACTGAAAACTATTATTTTGACCCAATACTGAATCTCCTTAAGATCTTGCCTAACATTTTTGCTTTCAAGGTTATAAATATAACTGTTTTGCTTGCTGTTCTGGCAAAACCTGACACATCTCACAACAAGATGTTGTCTCTCATGGCTTTCTCTGATGGAACAGGATCAGAAAGGATCAAAGAGCAGTTTCTCATTATTAATGGATCAAATGGATTCTTTTTCCTCCAGGGATAGTTCTTTAATGTCCAAATATTTGTCTGTTATCATCTTGTTCCAGAGATTTATTTTATGGGATTATTTATTTATTTTATTTTCATGTAAATTTACGGAACTAAAATGTTTTGCCACAGACTATGGGAAAAAAATGACCTATATCATAGAGGTGTTGACACTGGCATTGGTGGGCAGTTATCTCTCCCTTTCAGGATCCGAGACAATTGCCAGAACTTCATATTCGTGTGTTGATGCGAACAGTAGATACAAGGAAAAGAAATACAGCAATACATGAAATTACGTGGTAAAAAAGCATTTACCAGGAAGTCTCCCTAATTTATCAATTTAAAAACAGTATAATGTTTAAATGCATGTCTGTAAGGTAATGTATTATTTATGTAGACTTCAGAAAGCTCAGAGCTATAAAATGAAATGCAACAACAAATAAAGATGCATGAACTTGAGAAAATAAATGGTTTTACCTTAACAGTTGGTATTCAGCTACTTGGATGCCATTTGAATATGAAATAGAACTTCATGACTTAGGTTTGTAAAAGCAGTGAACAGTTTCATGCTTCAAAGGTGGCAATCTATACAACAGAATTTATCATGAAATAAAACTTGAAAGTAATCTATACTGTGCAACAGATTCTTCTGACAACTATTTGCATGTTTGGGCTAGGAATACCTACACAGCATCTGAGCCTTTTATACATTTTGTATTTAAAGAGATAGATTTTCAGGTGAGTATGTTTTTGTAAGTGCAACTGCAGAAACGTAGCTATTGTCTCACAAAGAGCTTTTAGAGAGTGCAATTAAAATATGTTCATGCAGTATAAACACGTGCTTCCTCTTGAAAATATTTCAATGTCAATAACATGAATCCAAAGCACCACAAAATAATTTGAAATAGTTAGGAGAAAAAAAAAAGTGTCATTTTTTTCATTACGAATCCAACCAGACTTGTTACCAATTATTATTATTCAGCCTTCCTGTCCCACCATTGCCCCTCTCCATGGACTGCAGCTCTGTCCCAGGCATCTCCTGTGGGGTTACCCATGGTCGTGCCTCCTCCAGGCCTCAGCCACCACCACCTCGTGAGCTCTGTCTTCCGTGCCTGAACAGGGAGATCAGTTTCACACAATGCCAGAGGGCTGTAGGGAGGGTGGCCTGCTCCTGGGCTGCAGGGACCTGCTGCTTTAGCCTGGAGCACCTCCTGCTCCACTTAATAGGGATGTTCCTCTCTGATTTTTTTTCAATTCTCTCTCCCAGCTGTTCTTTTGCAGTTTTTTCCATTTCTTCAATATGCCATCACAGAATTGCAACCAGCACTACTTACTGCTTGGCCCTGTCTACTGTGAGTCCATTTTAGAGTTCTGTTCTTACATGAGATACCTTCTAGCCTGTTCTTGCAGTACCCCTGCAGTCTCCTACCCTGCTACCAAAACCTTGCCATATAAACTCAATCCAATTTGCTGTGGTTGTCTTTAAAGTTGTTTCCCCCATTCTCACCCTTACTTTGGGAGATTTCTGGCTGCAACAAATAATCACAATTATTTTAAAGAAGAACTATAGAACGGAGTGGTCACAGACTTAAAAGGTGTTGTATCTCTTAAGAAGCTGATGGAGGGAAGAGAACATAGACTTACTTTCAGATCATGTGTATCTCCATTCCATAGAAATGCAAAGAAAGTACAGGACTAAGAATAATGTGCTACCCTTCTTACTTGCTGACAGCACACCTAAGTCTTTGATGGACCTAAAAAGTAGAATGAGTTTAATCTCAGATCTGTCAAAGGAGAAACTCTTGCTAAGACATTAAAGCCTTCCCCTCTCTGAAAGAAAGATATTTAAAAAGATTTTTGAACATGGGTTGATAAATATTTATCTCCTTTCAGTTAACTTTAAAAGCAAATATTTCATTGATGGAAACATGACAGTTGTATGTGAAAATTGGGTAGATTCTTCAAAGACTAAATTTTCGTATGATTTTTTTCATATATGTTTAATGAAAAATGCAACTCAGGAAATCTTTGGACATTTACTTATTAGAAAACTTCTGGACTTGTGAAAAGGGGCTTTGTGGAGGAGGACCTTGTTGTTTAGGATATCCTCTGAATGCTGGAAAGACAGATAAAAGACCCTGAAAACTTGGTGACAATTTTCTGCTTCAATCCTGAAATAGGACAATAGGACAATAAAAAATATGATTTTTTTCCATCGACAAGGAGAACATTTGTGACATCTTGAATTTCAGATTAGCAGTCATTTGCTTCTCACAAAAATTTAAATCTCTTTATTCCATGCATATAGTATACTACCTCCCGGAAGCTGATGTCTCATCCCAACATTTCAGTTTCACCTGACAGCTGTGTCCCTCTTCATCAAGATTACAGCTCCTTTTTCTCAGTTATCTTTCATAATTTCAATGCCATGTGATACTTTTTAAGGCTGAACTGTATTTCTTCCCCAAGCCGTTTTCTCTTTCATCGATAAATGCATAAATTGAGTCATTGTGAATAAAATGCGATAGATTTATGTCCTATAGTACTGCCAATACTTTAGCCTATGTTCCAGCAAAAAAACTCTGATATTCTAAACTCAGTCAATCTCAAAGATTTTATAGCATTTAGTGCTCTCTTTGTTCTTCAATTGGCATGTCTAAATACAATCAGCCTCAATAAAACATAGAATGTGTAGCATATTCAGCTTCAAGAAACATTCTGATTGCTTTTCAGCATGTTTCTGTCAGTGCTCAATAAACACCAGTTAATGACACACTGACTTCATTGTGTTACTATGCATTTTCAAATGAAGCTTTTGGTGTTGATTTGTAAGAAACTCTACAGGTGTGTTTTATTATGTTTCTAAGGATTTAAAACAATGTTTTTATTTATTCAAAATATACCTATGATATAATTAGTGTCTACCCAGTGCCTAATGGGACTCCCTGCAATCTTGGGGGATGTAGATGTTACAAGAGTATAGATATAAGAGTATAAATTCATGTACACTGAGAGGACTGCACAGTCTTCTAAGAATATTTTCTAAAAGATAGCTTCAAAAAAGACATGTAGTATGGGTAGGAAAAAAAGAGATTGTTATAAAATGTTTTTTTTTCTCTCTCCGTGCTTACTTTATAATATAAAGCCCTTTTAATGACCAAATGTTGTGGGAGGCAATCCTGCCTACAAAAGGGGATTTGGAACCAGGTGATCATTAAGGTCCCTTCCAACCCAATCTATGAGTCTATGATAACAGCACATGATTAATATGTGTGTGTGTGTATGTTGTGTCAATTACTCTGCTTGCTGGTTTCCACAGAGCTACTTCAGTTATAATGTATAAAGAGACTTTGAAATTTTTATCATTGGAAGATCCCACAGTGTACAATTTCAAGAATAGTGACAGCTGGACATAAAACCAAAAAATAATTCCATACTAGTAAAACAAAAACAAAAACAACAAAAAATAAAATAAAAAAGAACAAAGCAACAACAAAAACCTAGGAAAACAGTAATAATCTATGAAAAGAATGAGACAACAGCTCTTCATTAATGACATAACAAGAATAGAAGAAATGAAGGAGGGAAAATAAAGACAGAAGAGATAGAAAAGGTGGCTGGAAAGAAAGATTAGTGACCCATAGAGAATATCAAAAAAGAAAATTTAACTGTGTCAAGGTGAATATGAAGGAAGAGACACATAACATACCTACTGTATCACAGATGTTAACAGGAAGACAGCAGTGCCTTTCAAAAATTTAACACAGCGTTGTGTAAATTCTTGTAAAGATAACACTGTTCGGAGTAAAAATATCTACCCTTCCTTAAACAGGATTCAGTCTCAATGTTTTGTGCTTAAATATAACCATTTATTGCTTTGGTAAAAGAACAAGCTTCCCTGTTTAGGCAAATAAAACGTAATTTTCACCTTGCAGAAACATTTCTCATTTTCCTGGTCAACATAAAAAATGACTCTGATACATAATACTAAACAAAATAAATTAATTATATAGTCCAATGTGACTGCCTCTCTAATATATACACAGTTGGAGTATTTGATCATGATCTCAATCCACACAATTGCATATATCATGTGTAACTCACTATTTGTCAAGGATCACTAAAAGAACCAGACTGAGATAACCATAAGCTTGCTTTTTAAGAAATGAATCCTGACCTTTATGTGATTTAAAAAATCATTTTCTAATGTCTACAAGTTGGAAATACCACTCGATCTACATAGGTAACTCTGAATGTAATGCTTCCTATTTATTTCCATTGAAGCTACAACACATAAAAGAGCACAATAACATAATTTGTTAGAGAAGATTCTCAGCTACAAAACACTGCTTTTCAACTAGTCACCACAGTCAGCTATGCATTTTTGCCAGCAAGGAACAAGAGCCTGCATGCTACACCGGTAAAAATTTGCATGTGGGAAGGTGACTCACTTTTTCATAGCTGCTATGATGACATTGTTGCTAGGAAAATGTTTCCCACACAGTCCATCTTTCATCAGCCTGAACAGATAGAAAAGAAAGGGCCAAATCCAGACAACATGGTGTGGTAGGACAGTCCAACCAAGACTGTTGGTGTGTTTCACAGTTTTCAAATTGGTGTGGGGCCTGACACTGCAAAAGAGAGGTTGGCTCCTTCTCTTCCCTGACTGGAAGTTCAAGCCTTCAGCTTAGACAGTGTCACAAAGGAGCAGTCAGACTTCATGTTTTCTCTGGGTTCCAGGAAATTCAGAAGACTCAATTTTTTTCCTATTCCACAAGACAGTGCATATCCCTTTACCAACTGAGGACTGCATCTTGAACATTTTCTTTGATGTTGCCACTCCATGGACTGCTGTTCTGATTCTGGCTTGTGGTGATAATGTGTCTTGTCACTGGTAATGAGACGATTCAGGAAATGGTTGCCTTCAGACTTGCATTGTTTCAATAGGTCCTCACAAAATTACATGTTGTTCTTTCTGTTCCTGTTTGAGCATTCTTGGCACAAGCTTCACCATATTCCAGAGCTGTCAGCATAATTTCCAACACACCGAAGCCAATACTCAACTTCGTACAGAGTTTCCTGGTCATAATCTGATGATCTCTATGGATGAACTTATTGACACAGTCTTCCTTTCCTGTCTGACAGCTGTGTATGGCCATCTGGAATGTGGCTTGTCTTCATGTCACTCTCATCACTGCCTAAATATACTGCCTACCACCTTACTATGCACACATCCACTGTTTGGTTTCCGTAAATGTTCAGCAGGCATCGGTGAATGTCAATGGGTGTCCCGTTTCTCTGCACAGAGAAATTCAATTAGAACATTTTGCTTCATAGACACTTCCGTGTCAGATGCCATTTTGTCAGACTGCTTCTCTGTTGCCATCAATTACATGGCAACAACATTCAATGGAATATTCTTGGGAATGTTTGACTTCTACTGCCATATCACCAACATCTCCCTTACATTGTGGGACAACATCATAAGGTAGGAGGCATTACTTTTGGAGCAGCGCCATTTTTCTCAAATCTATTATCTACTGAATATCAAAGATGGACAAAATGAAAATACATAACTTGGAAATTAGCATCTCCCCCAAATATTCTGATGTTATACATATTTATAAAGAAATTCAACCATTTACTTTAGATTTCTTTTTTTTTTTTTTACCCTTAACAAGAGGTATTACTTTCAGAGCAGCCCTTTCCATTCCAGCTTTCCATTTTCCTTTTGCCTTTTCTTCACCTTCTCTCCTCTATTTCTCACAGTACAGTAAACTGCTATTTTTACACTCCTTTTTTCTTCCCAAATTACATTTCTATTTCTTCTCCTTCTTACTCATTCCAGCTTTGCTTTATTAGCTTCAAATCTGAAAGCCAGAGAGTAACGAAATCTTGCATCTAATTCAAATTGTCTCAGTTTTGGCTGGTAGTATTTTTCTTTGCTGACTCCCAGGCAAAACAAGATGAAGAGTTTAAGAGAGATATGTGAAAAGAGATACAGAATGAGATCTAAACGGAATGAGATTCACTGATATTTATTTTTCAGTATAGCGTAACTATTGTGTTTTATTTTTTAAATCTGTTGAGGTTGTTCTATACTAACTTTTGTTTCTTTTTTTTTTTTAATTTTTTCCTCTAATAAACATGAATACTTCCAGTTTTCTCTATTTCACACTCCTATTTGCCAACATTTCTTCTCCAAATGCAGGGAAAGGAAATATGTAGCTGTAGGAGTAATTCAGTTACCCAGGCATGCCATGGGAAACACCCTAAAATATATCAGGCATCTCTGTCAGGGAGCAGTCTTCTACAGCAGTAGCTAGAACCTGGGTTGGATTTACAATGTTTAATCAATCCACATTTTTGTCCCTTTGTCTATCTTTATGTATCCAGCTGGTTTGAAAAGTAAGAATGATAACTCACTTCCTGACTAGCATTCAGTTTATTTCCTTGATATCTAAGGATAAATAAGTAAGTAGCTATAAGAAAAGAAATCTGAATACAAAATTCCTCTGTATGAAGTATCTTCATAATTATATTGTAAAGTAAAGTCTCTGCCATTTAGGTTCAATTTCTGTTAAAAAAATATTATTCTTGGCCAACAATGTTGCCAAATGACATGCTTGAACAGGACAGATAGTTTTAGGAACAATCTCCTTATACTCTTCCTTAACCTGTCACGTCTGAAAATTTAATTTTTATAAGCATTCCATTTAAAATTTCTGTGCACATCATTTTGTATCAAGTGTTTTTAATCACACCATTTCTGAGTTGTCATGCCTTTTTTATTATTGATTTATTTATTGAGCTGCTATTTTTTATCAGTTTCTTAATACTCTTTATACATTTGGTACAAAGTAGAAAAAGCCTAGAGCATTACATAGGATTGCAGATTCAAGTCTGAAGACCAGTTGTCATAACATTATGTTTCATAGCTCTCAAGTCTGTTACCATGTTTAATCTCAGTGTCTATGACTCCTCAGGGAAAATACATCTTCAAACTAATTTTAAGACAGTGTACCAGAAGTTCTCCAGATACTACGTTCTGCAAATGTTTTTTATTTTTTCTTTTTTGTTTTTTAATGTGAGTTATATTTCTACCAACATAAAAATAAGTCAGACTTATATTTCTCCTTTAGTTTTTGCAATTCTTTTATTTTTTAATGTTCTATTGAAATACTAAAGATGCACACATACTCACACATGCACACAAACTCTCAAAGAGAAAAAAAAAAAAAGAATAAGAAGAAGAGAGAAAAACCTCCACCAACAAGAATAAAATGCCTTTGTGAATTCATGTCCTGGAGAGATCAGATATATTTGGTTTATGTTCTTTGCTTGTTGTTGCTGCTGTTTTTGTTTTTGTTTTTTTTTCTCTATAACGTATATCAATATTAATTGACCAAATAACAAGTTATATTAATGACACTTTGGCTAACCACTGCTTTAAGAATCATTTAGGACATCTTTTTCTTTCTGCTTCATTTAAATTCTAATGTCAGCTGTAGCTGTCATGATTAGACTGAATTTTGAAGTGTCACTCACTCTGCAGTCAATTTTCACTGTCCTTACTCTATTAATTCACAAGTAGCACAGAAGGACAGAAGGTAGCAGAAAAAGCTTAGTTTGCGTCAAAAGAAGCCAATTAACAAATCTCATTTAGTGTTAATTGCAACAGCAGATCTCATCATAGTTTAATCAACACCTTGCTAATGCAATCTAAAAGAAGGAAATTCACAGATAGAACTATATTGACACATTTCACCCCCAGAACAACTTATATTCCCAATAGTCTAGAGTGGTTTCTTTCCATACAAACTACTCTACAAAATTCGGATTTCAGCCTTAAGGAAACAATGATATATCTGATCAGTATTCTGAAGGGGCTAAGGAACAAAGTTATGCGTTGTTTTGAGTTCCTTGGAGCAGTACAGTTCAAGAGCACTTCAAAGAATCACAGAATCATAGAATGGCTTAGGTTGGAGGGCATGTTAAAGATCATCTAGTCGCAAATGTCTGCTATAAGCAGGGTTGTCAGTCACCAGATCAGGCTGCCCTAGGCTACATCCAACCTTACAATGGATGACTACAGGGACTGGGCACTCATAGGAGAGGTCCTCCATCCCATTGATCATCTTTGTTGTCCTTCTCTGAACCTGCTCCAACAGCTCCACAACCTTCCTGTACTGGGGATCCCAGGCTTGGACACACTACACCAGATAAGGCCTTACAAGTGCAGGATAGGGGACAGTCACCTCCCTCTACCTCCTGGCCTTTGATGCAGCCCAGGATACTGTTGGCTTTCAGGACTTCAAGAACACACTGCTGGCTAATGTCCAGCTTTTATTCCATCAGAACCCCCAAGTCCTTCTACACAGTGCTGCTCTGAATGTGTTCTTCCAGTCTGTACTCACATGTGGGATTACCCCAACCCAAGTGCAACACTTTGCACTTAGCCTTGTTAAACTTCATTAGGTTCTTGTGATCACTTTTTGACCTTGTCCAGGTCCCACTGGTTGGCATCCCTTCCTTCTATTGTGTCAAATGCACCATTCAACTTGGTGTCAACAGCAAACTTGCTGAGAGTACACACAATCCCACTGTCTGTCATCCAAAAAGATGTTGAAGATCACTGGTCCCAAGTCAGAACAGTGGGGATCATCGTCTATCACCAGTCTTTACCTGGATATAAAGCCATTGTCAACAACCCTCTGGCTGTGAACATCCTACCAATTATTTATCCACTGAAGAAGAGTCCACTCTTCAAATTAATGTATCTCTAATTTAGAGATAAGGATGTGGTTCGGGACCATGTCAAAGGCCTTACACATATCCAGGTAGATGACATCAGTTGCCCTTCCTTTGTCTTCCACTGCCATCACTCCATCGTAGAAGGCTAGGTAATTCACTGTCCTAGCTTGAAACCTTGACTTTTGAAGCAGATTAATTTTCTCTCTCACAGTTAAGTCACATAATTACATATGGCTGCCTCTTGACATGCCTGCATAACACAAAAACGAAAAAACCAAGTTGAGTATCTCATTGTTTGGAACTGGCAATTTGTAGCTGTGGCTGCCACTCAATCAGTCAAAAACAGCTGCAGTTGACAGGCCATCTGAATTCCTCCAAGGCAGAAGTTTTCACATTTCAGAAATGCATTAGTCACCTTACTGTGGTTCTCTAAAGCTCTGAATTACTATGTTCTGCTTAAAACTCTCAGACACCCTTAGTTATTTGTTTGTTTGTGATCTCAAAGGGCTAAAAATATACATTGAGTTGATGAAGGTTATTTATATGTGGGATCGATGACATGTGCCATGCACTTTACTGACAGTCAGGAAGAAATCATGATTCCACTTTTTTATCACTTTAAACAGCTTCCTCCTGAGACAAGACAATTTTCTTTAAATAATGTCTGCATAAAAGTATAAAATTAAACAATAGGATAAATGCTACTGAAAAAGTTTGCCTGTTCCTCCAAATGTCTGTGAGACTTTCTGATCATAGCACAAGTCAACATAATTACAGAAGACCTGATTTTACTTGGATGCATAAATTTTCTTTTAAAAAGCTATCAAGCAGAACAGCTGCATTCAATCCTGTTCTGCATTCAATACAGTTTCATTTTAATTACTATTGGGCTTTCAATCTGAAACCTTAAAGTCCCAATTAAAGTTAACTTTGCTGTTCAAAAACAAAGCAAAATACTTTAACTACAAGTAACAAAAAGGTCAGTATGTTGTTTATAGTTACATGCCGTACTAATAAGTAAACCAAGATATAAAATTCAGAGCAGTTTAAACGTATAATCTGGTTTTGTTTGTCTGTATTTCTTTCAACTTCCAACATTTTTTTTTGTTTTATAAATATGCTAATTTTATTCTAAAGCCTAAAGAGTGAGGTTGAAATATCATTAGCTCAGTGGTCAATTTTGAATGCCTCAGTATTGTGAATTGTTTGCCATTTTGTTGATTTTAGTATTATCTGGCTTGTTGCTTTGTTGTTTGTTTCCTTGTTTCATTTGTAGTTTTTGTTTGGTTTTGGTGGTGGATTTTTATCATTCTCTATGTTTTGAAAGTTGTGTTTTGTCAGACTGATCGTCTGCCAAATTTTCAGATCACAGTAGAATTCAAAAATCAATACAATTTCCTGTGGAAGAGTAAGTTCCAGAAGTAGAAAACAAGACTGTTTTGTCATAGCTAACTTATTGACCAGAATGATAAATGATAGAATTACTAAAGCCGTCTTTTGTTCAAAAAGAGAGTGACAAGAATACATATATTTCATGCTCATGTTTGCATACAGACTTAATCAGCCCCACAGACAAAGTGCTTTCCAGCTTATTTGAATCCTAAAGTACTGCAATATGCCATCATCTTCCCAATCTGCTCTGCTCAGTCTCCACTTATCCCATATAAAGACTCTTCTTTGTCATGCAGTCAACCTATTCTTTTATTTTACTATGCCTGGAAGAGAGGAGTCACCAGGAGAGTAAACATGTTTCATCTAGATCAACTCAGTGGCTTGATGATATTCATGCTCACTTTACTCTTTCCATCTGTGTGTCTTTCCTAGTCACTAGGATTTTAAAGATAGCAGAAATAGATTCTATGTGACAAAAATATTTTCTTAACTGTTCTTTCTGCATGGCAGCCAGAACTGCTTCCCCAAGTCCTCCACACTGTGAAGAGCAAACCTACAGTCCAATCTGCCTTCATGACAAGGCTATGTGGGATGTCAATAACAACTCTGAACACTTAGAATATATAAATGTGGAAGAACTGATTTCTGGTGTATCAATATTGATTTATCTTATGTGAATTAATTAAAAAAAATTTGGACAGTTTCCAAATTTTCATTTATAATATGAAATATTTACACTGTGGAGTTTACTCCTACTGTTCTTAAAGCATTTATGCAAAACCAAATTTCAAAGTCTTATTGATAGCTTATGCAGATCAGCAGCATTATTTCTTAACAAAATGACCAATAACGTCAACACTCTTATGGAAATGTAGAATGCTAGTTTTGTTTTTTAAACAGGGTAATTGGCAATCTGTGTCCATTGGTGCATCACTATGAAGCGAATTGAAAATTACACAGACATATCACTGTGAAATTAGTATAAAAAGTCTTGACTGAAGCAATGAAGCTATGGATTCCTTTGTTATAGATCAGATTTGTGATAAAATTAATTAATTATTAATGCAGTGTTGTGCTGAAGTCTTTTCTGGTCATTTGGTATTTCAAACAGTCCTATACATTAATTTTAGTCATAGGAAAAACATTACACTGGGGAAATCTTCCAGCAAATCAGTCAATACTTGAAATACAAAACTACCACTTCTTTTATTTATACTGTCAAGCTATGTTTTACTCAAAGCAAGGCCAGTAATACTAAAAACTAACAAAGTCTTTAACTTTTAGCCCACATGGAAAATGCAGCTGATAGGTATTGATAAGGTTCAGAAAAGGCAATGGAGCTTCCTTATAATTAAAATTTGCAGATAACAGTTTATGTATTTTCACTTATGAACATTACTTGTAGAAGCATGGATAGTTGCCTTTTCAAGAGATTGAGCCCAACAAGGCTGATTGCAACATATATTTAATCTAAGTCTTATGCATTCAGAGTGAATTTTATGAGTACTGTTTCAATCATTAAACATCTATGTCCTTGCCATTAAATAGCAGTCCTAAAATGGTGGCCAACACACAGAAAAAGCAGCTCCTGGGATGTACTTGGGGGTACACAAGAAAGGGTAGCAGGTCCTGCCAGTTAATTATAGCTGAGCAGATGGTGGGGGTGTGAATTCAGGAGCAAATGGATGATCAGGCTGCTGGGAATGGCTGGGATTTCTGACAGTTGGGAAGAGGAAATCCTGTTTGAGTATCAGAGGTGGTAGCCTTACTTGCAGCTGTGGGTCAGATTGAGTCACATTAAACTAAGTACATGTGCTTTTCTTTTTCTATTGAAGTAAACTTGAAAGTTTTTTTTTACAAGTTTTAACTATTTAGAAATACTCTAATTGAAAATATGTTACCTTCTTCATAGACACAAATTATACTTAAAAATGAGTATTTCACTACTTTCAAATTGCTGCATGTTTCATTAGAAAAGTTTGAGCACTTGGATGATCAGTGACATAGATGATGGAATCAAGTGCACACAGAGGGACCTGGACAGGCTGGAGAAGTGGTCCCATGTGAACCTAATGAGGTTCAACAAGGCCAAGTGCAAGCTGTTGCACTTGGGCCAGGGCGATGCCAGGTATTTATACAGACTGGGGCAAGAACTCCTGGAGAGCAGCCCTGTGAAGAAGGACTTTGGGGAACCTGGTGGACAAGAAGCTGGACATGAGCCATCAGTGTGTGCTTGCATCCTGGAAGGACAACTGTATCCTGGGCTGCATATAAAACTATCCTGACCAACAGGGAGATGGAGGTGATTGTCCCCCTCTACTTAGCTCTTGTGAGGCCCTAGCTGGAGTACTGCATTCAGGCCTGGGGACCCCAGCACAAGAAAGATGCAGAGATCTTGGAATAGGTCCAGAGGAGGTCTACTAAAATGATCAAAGGGCTGGAGCACATCTCCTATGAGGGAAGGTTGAGGGAACTGTGTTTGTTTAGCTTGGAGGCTCTGGGGGGACCTCATTGTGTTCTTCCAGTACTTGAAGAGAGCAAATAAACAGACGGGAGAACAAATGTTTGCATGGATTGAGAGTGATAAGAGAAGGGGAATGCTTTTAACCTAAGACAGGGGAGATTTAGATTAGATGTTAGGAGACAGTTTCTTCACTCAGAGGATGGTGATGCACTGGAACAGGTTGCCCAGAGAGGTTGTGGATGCCCCATCCATGGTGGCATTCATGGCAATGGTGGATGTGGCTCTGGGCAGCCTAGTCTAGTGGTTGGTGACCCTGTTCACATCAAAGGGGATGAAACTGAATGATTTTTGTGGTCTTTTTCAACCCAGACCATTCTATGATTCTCTGATTCTCTGATTTTACTTAAAGAATGGATTTTATAAATGAAGATGCAGTTCAAAATTGTAATGTCTTCTTATTCAAATGGAAAAAAAAACAAAAAACAAACAAACAAAAAAAACCACATCACTTAAAAGGGCATAATTATACCAAGGTAAAGAATGGAAACACAGACTTTTAGGCTAATAAATATTTCCTATATCCATTTATTTCTGAAACAAGAGCATATATTGGTATGTTGAAAAGGTACCTGTTATATATTTGTAGAAATTCAGGACTTATGTCCAATAAATATCAATTACATCTAAAAGAAAAGGTATTTGGAGTTTAAAGGCTTTTAATCAAAATTATAATGCAAAGACTAACAACGCTGAACTCCTTAATTCAGTCTTGTAATTGTATATATTTACAGATTCTTGTTCCATTTGAAAATTCTGTAGACTTCAAGAACTGTGTTTCAGGATACCTTTGTGTACCAATTTAAATAGGTTATGAATTATTTTATAGAAAGTGTGGAAAATACACAGCAGAGTTAATGTCACATGCAGTTGAACTTCAACTTTCTATTCAACTTTATTTCTAATCAACAGAAAGAAATAGGTATTTTCTAGGGAATGAAGCCACCTCACCCTCTGGTACACATTTAAGAAGGTCTAGTGTACTGTGCTTCAAAACATCTGTTTTCTCTATTGATTATAAGGAGAACTAAGATGAAAGAGTCAAATAGATCTAAATTCCAGATTTCTAATATAACACAAAATGATCTCCTCAAGTGCCCTTAAGATACACAACAAAGACAGTGACATGACTGAGTTCTGGAAAGGAAATATTTGTAGGTTTTGGTTTTTGTTATTATTACAAAGCATTTTTCTCTCCCACTTTCTGGCAACAAGTCAACAGAGTAAGTAGTTCAGTTCACTTTGCAAATTAAGGTCAGACACATTTGTCCCTATTCACCAAACTATAGTTAATCAATTCAGTTAAGAAATGGACACAGCTTAGTATGCTCAATAAACTAGAAGTATGATGCTGTAGCTTATGCATTTGGCAGTTTTTAAACATACAAAAAAAAAAATATATCATGCCAAAAGATAAGTATGTGAGCTGCAGTTTCCTCTCTTTCCTTTCCTTTATTTGTTTGTTTGTTTGTTTGTTTTAAGGAATGGCTGTTTTTAGAAACAGCAAAAGCTGTACTGTCTGATGCTGAATTATAATGCGCTTCAAAGGAAAATATATGCTAAAAATAAGATAAAAAGGTGTGATGGCAGCCACTGCAGTGCCTATTATTCTTACCCAACCCATATTCTTCCAATACTGAATAAAAGAGAATGCTCTCTTGTCTAATGTTAGGACCTATCCTAGAAGATTGGCCTTGTAAATTCCCTTTATTTTTCTTTTTTTATTTTTTTCTTTTTCTTTTCTTTTTTTTTTTTTTTTTGTCAACTGATGAAAATACTTTATTTTTCCTTGTAGAAATGTGCCATATACTACAGAAAATAAAGATAAAGTTACTATTCTCACCCATCTCTCCACCCTAGAAAAGGGTTGCCGAACATACTGTTCAATAGTTACAGCCCTGAACAACTCAAGTTTAATGCAGTAATAATAAATGTGATTGGAGGGGGGAAGAAAGTGAGATTTGGCTGAACCATATGTAATGCTGCCTCATATGCTATATTCTACATTCAGTCTATCATTTTTCTTTGAACATGCAAGAAATATGTGTTTTTCCAATATTGCAACTGTCATTTCTGGTTTAAAACTGAATTTTAAATGTGTATCCCAAAATCTCCTACAGATGCTGGGGAAAGCACCACACACTCTTTTTGATCTCTTTCAGCATAGAAAGCTGTCATCGTATCCTTTGCATACCATTAGTGTATCACTATCCTGCCTCTCTTCCTTTTTTATTCCTCCTGATCTACTCATATCCTATTCTACTTGTGCTCTATTTTTATAGGCTTTATTGATTTTTCATAGCACATGTATTTACTTACTATTTTTTTCACTTGCCTCATATGATATGATATTCCATTCTTGAAGGTTTTTCTTTTGCATTCTTATTTACCACCCTGCACTTTTCTGAAACTTTCTTGTACACCGATTTCTTCACTAATCTTTGCTTCTTCCTTACTGTTCCTCTGTTCTCTCCACCAAACTTACTTTTCCATTAATAATGTTCTCACTTTTTTATTGCTTATCTGAATTGTCTTTTCTAATTTTCCAACTATTGCTATATTTGTTTCTATCCTTCTAATTTCCTAATTAGAGGATGCTATGGTGCGTATACTTCAGTATGGGCAGTATTGTTCTTCCAACAAAATCAAAAATAAAGCTTGCTGGAAAAGCTTTACTCAATATTTAAAGTCTAAAAATCTCATCTTGCATAAGTTAAAATACAACAAAATAGACTTCTGTAAACCAATGAAAAACAATTTTCATTCTTAAGGTAAAAGTTGCATGCAAATTGATTTTTTATTCTCTGTTGGATCTTCCATTTTAATGGCCGCAGTACAAAGATAAAGTAATGACAGAATAAATGGTACAATCTTTTGCTGATAAGTTTTAAGGTCAGGGAGGTCCTCTTATAAACCATTTTTGAAAGAAGGGTGGGTAAAAAGGTGTGGGAGAACAGAACTACTGGTACGCATAGGGTATACATATGTCAGGAGTGGGGTACAGTAGATGTAAACCTCCAAGAAGATGGCTGTCATCTGAAAATGTTCTGCAGCCATAATATGCTACTTAGACTCAAGATACTTTATAAATGAGTCAAAATCTATGGAACAAAAAAGTAATATAAGAACAGAGATTCTCTCTCCAAAGTCATTACGCTGCACATACATTACTGAAATCAGTAATAGTCATCCTATTGCTAGAATTTATTGAAAGTATCCTCATCAAATCTTCAAATTCGAGATTTCCATCTAAATCATTTGAACCACCAGTTCCCTGAAAATTCACTGATACCACTGGAAACATTTAACTTCCTCAAAAAATTATAGATTTTGTTATTGCTGTTTGTTGATTTTTAGTTTTATTTTTAAGGAAAAAGAATAGTGAAGAGTGTAAGAGTTAGAATTCACAAAACATGCAGCAAATCACTGTGAAGGGAAGACATGCTGTGCTTATTTTGAAGAACTGAAGGAATGGGAATTGCAATGAAAAATAGAAGAGGAAAATGGGGAACATATATTTCAACAGCTACTTATCTTAGCCTATCATTTCGTTATAGTGGTAACCAGCAGTTGGTCGAGATTTGATCTGAGATGTTACACTGACATTTTATAAAATGGATCTTCCCCCCCTCCCCCCAAAGTTTACTGCAGAGTAATTCTCACTTTGTTTCTGTAATATCTTTGAAAAAGCAGGATTAGACATGTAGGTCACTGACAGGGCTTCATTCTCTTGGAAACATTATTATGAAACTGTAACATGCTGCAGGTTGCCTGTCTTTGAGCCTATACTGTTTACTTCTAATTTCTTACAGCATCAAAGATGCAGAATCTTTTTTTTTTCACCTTCTCAAACTGAGACTTGTTTCAGTGTAAGTACGATATGAAGAACTAAGAAAAGCATAAACTGATGTATCACTAAACTCAATTTCAAAGCAAAGTTTGAGAAAATGTAAGAATCTGAGTAGGAGTGAAATGTGTCACACAGCTATGGGGACAGACAGATGCCATTTTGGCAGTAGAAGGATTATCACCATGGCAGCAGTTGGATTAAGATGGTATATATGTTTAGAAGCACTGCTCTTTTTTTCCCTGACTTTGTTCCTAGTCAGGTCACAGAGTGCATGGAACAATAAGTAAAAAGTACATTTGGTTATGTTTTTTCTCTTTCAAGGCTCTCTATAGGTTTTAACTCTGACGACTATGTTGATAAAACTATAACTTTTTTATTTGTAGGGCTTATCACATTTACTTGTAGTTAAGTATCTAACAGACCTGAATTCTGGCAACCCCAATGAGATAAGCAAGTATAATCACACATACTTTTGAAATTTTAATTGCATGACAAGGTCAGTATAACTGAAAAATGCTCATAAATTCTCTGACTACAGTACAACCAACATTCTGGGGCAATAGTATTTGTACTTGTAAGCCTGAAATGTTGTTGTTCAGACTTGCAGCAGTTGCAAGTCACCTGCTCCATTCTCCAAGGTTCCTAAACTGTATGCACATCTGTTACAAAGTAAGAAGCTTAAAATTAGAGGCAATGTGTTTGAACCTATAATTCAATTAAAATGAGCTACTTGGCCATATATGCTGTTGAGCAGCATAAGTTGCTGTATTTTAGTTGATTGTCTTACTGAAATTAGACGTATCAGTGTTGAACTACATACTATATAAAATAAAGTCAGTGTCAGGTGCACTTGTATACTAAGTATTTAGAACTATCATTTGTGATGAAACTGATCTGTATCACATACTCTGAAGAAAAAGTTAGAAATATTTTCCAACATCCCAACTGCCTAAACTGCTGTTCAGTTTTATAAAAGATATTTTTGAAGTTTCTCCAAAAGAGAAACTTCAATTTCTATATGAAATAAGATGGGCACTTCTGAATTTGCAGTTCATACTAAGCTTTTTTGTTTGTTTATTTGCACATATTTAACGCATCAAATTCATTAAAGATAGATATTCTTAGTTTTACATTTTCCACACTTTATGTATTAGAACAGTAGAATGATACCAATTAAGCATTACCTTAATACAAGATATATTAAGACAAAATTCCCATACAATATCTTAACTGTTGTAGTTTATTACATAGAATGGGGTCTTTAGCCACCTATCCTACTTATTGCCTGCAGATAAGCTGCTCAGATGAACAACAATCGTAGAATCATAATATCCCAATGTGGAAGGGACACATAAGGGTCACTGAGTCCATCTTCTAGCTCCACACAGGACCACCCTAAAATCAGATCATATGTCTGAACACATTATCCAGATGTTTCTTGGATAAGTTCAGTGCTGCAACTACTTCCTGGGGAATCTGTTTCAGAGCCCAACCACCATCTCTGAAGAACCTTTTTCTGATATTCAACCTGAACCTCTTCTGTCACAGTTTCATGCTGTTCCTTCAGGTTCTGTTACTCATCACCAGAGGGATGACCATTCTAATCAGGTAACAGATCAGTGTTCTCTTCGATCCTCCTTGTGTTGTTAATATATTTTTTAAAAACCCTTTTTGTTGTCCTCCACAGTTTTGGCCAGCTTTAACTCTAACTGAGCTTTAGCTGCACAATTTTTTTCCCTACAAAGGCAAACAATGTTCTTGTAGTCTTCCTATGGTACCTGCCTTGTACTTTCTGCCTCAGCTCTCAAAGATTTCTGTTCACCCAAGCTGGCCTTCTGCCCCCAACTGCTTGACTTCCAACATTTTGAAATTGCCTGTTCCTGTGCTCTTAAGAGGTAGTACATAAAAAATGACCAGCACTGATGGATCTCAGTGCCTTGAAAAGCAGTTGTCCAAGGACCTTACTAACCAGTTTCCAAAGCAGCCTGAAATCTCCTTTCCTCATACCCAGGGTTGAGGTTTTGATGGCAGTTTTTCTCCTTTGCAGATTTTAAATTTTATTGCTTCATGGTCGCTCTTGCCAAGGTGGCCACCAATTGCCACTTCACTCTTGAGAACTTCTCTGTTCACAGGCAATAGATCTAGGAGGGCACATTTCTTCATCAGCTGCCTTAGTGCCTGTACTGGAAAGCTGTCATCTAGCTGTTGTCTCAAGAGTGATACTAGCAGGTCGAAAGAAGAAAATAATCTCTGTAGTTCTGAGATTCTGTCCAGTTTGGGGCTTCTCAGTGCATGAAAAGCACATACTGGAAAGAGTCACTGAGATGGTCAGGGAGATGAAGAAAAACAAAATACTAAGGGATCTTCAGAAGCATGTTAAGTGGGGACCCTGTCCATGTCTACATCTACATAGTGGGAGGCAGTAAAAGAAAGTAGGACTAGACTTTTCCAGGAGATGCACAGGATAGTCCCAAGAGGCAAGTAACACAAGCTGGAACTCTTGAAATTCTGTGTTCAAAATAAAGGAGGAAAAAAAAATCACCATGGAAGTGGGACCAGGTTGCCCAGAGAGGCCTTGGAATCTTTACCCATGTACATATTCATGGCTTTCTAGGATGTGGCAACAGGCAACCCAGCAAAACTATCACTTTCAGATGGTAGTTGGAGAAGTGAGCCTCTGAAGGTCCCTTCTCAACTTCACAGGTCCACAATTCTGTAATTTAATGAAAACAAGAAGCAAAAATTGGTAAAAGCTGTGACATGGAAGTCACAGTGTTCAACCTGAGGTTAGTCACTCTCCCATCAGTATAATTGCAGTATGGCAGTAGTGTATGCTAACCTGTTTGTGATGAAAGAGAGAAAGGAGGAAAATTAACACAGGAATTTATTTTTGGTGAAGTGCAGAAGCAGTTGTATCATTTCTTAGAAAAGATGAGTGTTTGCTACTAAGAACACTATCATAAACAGAAGAGATTTAAGCAAATGTTGTAAATAAGTTTGATAACTTTTGGTAATTATATTAACCTTGCTGAAATAGACAGTAAGTATTTGAGAAAGTGTTCTGCACATACATTCATCTAAGCAGTTATTTCTATGTATGGTGAATTATCAATGAGCTATCCAAGAAGATCTTCACTAGAGTGAAAAGTTGGATGATATGAGAGGCTTTTGAAGTCCTGCTCCAGGATGACTCCAGGAGTCTTAGGACTGCAGAGTCAGCAACTTACTGATGACTTTGGAAAGCAGCCTGGAGATGTACCAATTTTATAGCACAACAAAAGCAATGACAAAGAGGGCAGTAACAAAACATGGCCTAATTGAGTTAATTGAGCCATTAGACTACAACTGTGTAAATAGTAAACTTAGTCTCAGATTGTGCTCAGACCTCATTCTAAAGAGTCTAGTAGTTTCATTTTATATATTGAAAGACAGCAAACAACACAGAAAGAGCTTATAAATTAATTTCTTGCAGAAAATTGTACATCAATACATAGTCACCATGACAACTTTTAATGTCAGTGAAAAACAGTAGGACTTCTTAAGTATTATTTGTAACACTAAATCAAAATACTATTGTTTTTGTAAAATAAGTTGTTTACTAAATCCTAGACAATATAAATATAGTGTTTGCAATCTAAACCACAGGCTTGACAATAAATACCAAATATGAAGGCTAGATATGTGGAAACCTGTCCATTTGCACCTGTGAAAGAACTAGTAACTTGTTTATCATAGATCATTAAACCACCATCAGGCAGCAATAGATTTTCGTTTGCAGTAGTTTAGTTTGCATTTAGTCTGTGCAATAGGAGGAGGAAGGAAGAATACTCTTATGGTAATGAAATGTATTAATGGCATCTCTAATCAAAGGCAGAAAATAAAAATGTTATTTAAAGTCCTCGACTGGTACTGTTGTGAGAAAGAGTTACTTCTCTACATTTTTATGACCTAGATTACATTTTACATTTCAACACTAACCCAGATTTTTTGCATTTCAGCTCCTGTAGTATGAATGTTTCCAGCTGGGCTGTGCCATCCTCTGTTCCACCATAAATCATATCTGCTTTCTCATCAAAAGGTGCTAACTGGTGAGGCAGAAATAATGCAATCTCAGCTGGCTTTGTGGCCTACTTACAGAACAGCTTTGTAGGAATGCAGATTGTCTTTATGTTCTAACAGGTAATGCTGTAAAAATGTTATATCCTTTTCAACTTACTGTTTTGGAATCCTTCCAATTCCTGGAAGTATTCTTTATACTGAATATAGAAAATAGCGCTTACACTGAAAATATTCTGTAAGGTTTTAGCAATACTGGAAACTGGTCCAATGTCCTAGCCAGGAAGGGCTGATAGATAGTTTCAAAGGCATTCACTTTTCAGCTGCTTGCCATTTGAGTTAATACTGAATAACAAGATAGAAAGTTAGGTGGTTAGAACTAATGGTCAAATCACACAGAATCACAGAATTGTAGGGGTAGGAAGGGACCTCTGGAGATCACTGAGTTCAGTCGCCCTGCCAAAGCAGCTCCCAAGGATTAGGGAGACCCAGAGAGCCAGGTCTCTTCAGCCTTTCCTCATAACAGAGGTTCCACACCCTTTATCATCTTTGTAGCCCTCTGCTGGATTCTTTCCAGGAGATCCATGTTTTTTTTGTACCAAGGAGCCCTGAACTGGGCACAGTACTCCAGGTGAGGCCTCACCAGAGCAGAATAGAGGGGGAGGATCATCTCCCTTGACCCGCTGGCATCTTTTTAATGCACTCCAGGATCCCATTGGCCTTTTTGGCCACCAGGGCACACTGCTGAATCATGATGGACTCTTGTCCATCACAATACCCAAGTCCCTCTCCTCAGAGCTCTTCTCCAGCAGGTCATCCTCAAACCTGTACCAGTGCAGGCAATTATTCCTGCATAAGTGCAAAACTCTACACTTGCTCTTGTTAAACCTCATCTGGTTCCTTTCTGCCCAACTCTCCAGCCTACCCAGGTCTCACTGAATGGCAGACCCTTTTTCCACATTTCATGGACCTTTCTCTTCCCTTAGAGTTTATGCATGAGCTCCTTGCTCATCCACACAGGTCATCTGCCACCCTTGCCTGATTTTTCACTCACAAGGATGCACCAATCCTGAGCAGGATGCTTTAAAATTAAACACAAGATTCTAGGGCTTAAGCCAACAATTCAAGACTGAAGTGAAACCTGAGAGGTTGAGAACAGAAAATCACTATGCACTTGCCAGTTGTAGGACTATCAGTACAATACATGTGCTCTTGTGTTTTATAAATTGCTCTTTCTCTGGGAATGATGAAGGCAGATTGAAGGATGTGAAGTTTATCTCTTCTGTTGCTTCCTCCTTTCAAGCTCCTAACTTATATACAGGTTAGTATGTTGCGTTCTGAGCTAGCATTTTTACATTTTCCACGATCCCACACAATCATTTCCAAACCCACTTTTAGAGAGAAAGTATATAAAAAGACATTTCTTGATTATCTTTTTTTTTGTGTCTGATTTTGTTCGTGTGTGTGAAGAAAAAACTAATGCAAAATGAAATGTTTAGAAGGTGCAAGTGACTATAAGAAGACAAAGACATATACATAAAAATGTATTGTATACAATTAATGTATATATGATAATGAAATTGTAAATACAGATTATGTTTACATGACTTTTCCAGAACATAAAAATTGTTGATATCCTATTATTTATTCTTTAGGAAGAGAAAACATTATGAAACTCCCTTTGTTAGAACCTACTGACATTTCTTTTCCCATTATACATTATCTCAACATAAATTCGTATCTCATACTGAGAAATAAAAACAAACAAAAAAAATCTCATGTAGAATTAAGACTGTAAGATTCCACACTTAAGAATATATAAATATATTACTGTTCATTGCCCTCATCACTTTATTAAAAAAAAAGTAATAATAACGTAGTAAAAAAGATTGAGCATATTTTGCAGAAAATTTTTTTGATCCTGATAGTGGAAACAATAGAAACAAAAGTCAAAACTCAAAAATTAAGGGATTATGAATAAAAACTTCTTGGATCCTCAAGAGATTATTAGCAAAAAGTAGTTATTTGTATGTTGTTACTGATTAGAAGAGTGCGATTATGAAAGAGACAAATGATTACTGATATCCAAGCTATGCAATATATCCAGTAGAGATGTTTAAAATTCAGTATTGCTGCATAAAAACTTAGTGAGTTCTCATCTGGGATACAGTGTATATTTTCGGTTGTTTATGATAAAGGAAAATTAATACAGTTTGAAACAAATGCAGATAAAATCTGCTAGTATGATGGAGAGCATGTACAGCTTTCTTTAAGGGAGAAGGTTTTTTAAAACCTTGGAATGTTTTATCCAGCAAAATGAGAACTCAGATGGGGTACTACTGTTCAGTATAAATAAAGTTGACATGTGAAATAAATATCACCAAGGGAAAAAAGCTGAGCTACAAGATAATTCTGACTTGATATAAAGTACCATAAATTATCCTATAATACATTTTTCTTATTCATAGCATTCATTTTCATTTCCTGTTTCTTTCCTGATTTATTTTATCCTTCCTTTTTGTATCTTTTAGAGTTCCTAGCCAAGCATTCCACAGAGGAAAGAAGCCAGACTTTCGCAGCTCCAGTCTCTTGTGATGATCTGAAAGTGGAGTTCTGCCAGAGCAGAAATTTGAATAGAAATCATTTGGACATGCATGCCATGCTCTTTTCAGAGAAGCAGTTTCTTGTAAGCCATTAAATTAGTATGTTGGCAAATTAGTTTGCTAACCCAGGCCACTCTGAAAACTCATAATTCTTGCTTCTATTTTTTAATGCATCCCTTGACACCTGCATTAACAGCAAAGCAAAGTTTTGCATGCTATTGGACATTGTATTGCTATACTATCAATAAACTTCTTAACTCATTAGATAAACTGGGAAACCTGGAGAGGATAAACCAAGTGTATCTCGCTGAAAATAAGGGGTTTTCCTTTTTTTTTTTTTTTTGTTCCAGATCTGCTATTGTAACTTGACTCTTCTATTCTTTGGAATTCAAAATTCTTAAACAGCAGTGTAAAGATACTACATTCTCTATTGTGTGGGATGACAACAATTTTTTGTATATCATATTTAAATTCAGAAGGAATGACAATGAGTCTAGTAGTGAACTTGCATATTCTCCTGAATTTCATTGGTATTTTCTTTTAACTTGTAGCACTAACTTAGGTGACTCTTTCCATACAAGGCAGGTTAAATGATTTAAATAGGTCTGCATGCTGTAACACTGTTTTCTTTCCCTTCTTCCAATAAGAAGTTCTGGATCTGACTGAGATGGAGTTAATATTATTCACAGAAATATGCATGGTGCCACGTTTTGGATTTCTGGCTAGAATAGTATTTAATAGAGATCTAGATTAGATGTCAGGGGTGAATTTTTCATTGACAGGGTGGTGGAGTGCAGCAACAGGTTACCCAGAGAAGTTGCAGATGCCCCATCCCTGAAGGTGTTCAGAATCTGATTGGATGGGATAGTGGACAGCCTGATCTACTGCCTGATGTAGTGGTTGGCAACCCTGCTCACGGTGTTGGAACTAGGTGATCTTTAAGATCCCTTCCAACTCAAGCCTTTCTATGATTCTGTGATAACATGCTATTTTTTTTTTTTTTTTCTGTTGCTGAGTAGTGTTTGGATGGTGTCAAGGCCTTCTGTTTTTCCTGCTTGTCCTCTCTGTTCCCCCAATGAGGGGACTAGAGGCGGACAAGACGCTGAGATGGGACACAGCCACAGGCTGCAGCTCTCTCCCTTTGGGCACTGCCCCACATGGGTCCATACAGGTGGCAGCTCCCCCAGCCCTCCTGCCTCACCACAGCCTCTATCCATGGGTTGTGTCTCTTCCAGGCCTCATCCACCACCACCACATGGGCTCTTCCATGGTCGCATGGAGATATTAGCTCTGCACAGGATCTGTAGGCCGCAGGGGGATGGCCTCCATCTCAACAGGCCTCTCCTGGGCTGCAGGGAGCTCTGCTCCACACATCTTCCAGTTATTCTACATATCTGTCTGGATTCTTCAATTCAGGCTACTTTTAGCATTTTACTAAAGGTAGAGCTCTTAGTGCATCCTGCTGTATGATGCATACAACACACAACACAGTTAGATGTGTATTGTTGTCATTCACAGCTATAGTCTGAAGAAACCACAGATTCAAGACTTGTGTTGGCAGTAAACTCTACAACAGCCATCAGATAAAACACAGCTGCTTTGTTGATGGTGGTGTTTGTAATCAGATATTATAATACAGATTAGATAATGGACAAAAATAAAATGGTTTAGCTTAAATAATTTAGGTAGTCTAGTTGATTTTTACTGATGTGGACTCAGGAGGAGTTTTATATAAGCAGCCCTTTGGTCTTTGGAAGAATGTGTGCATTGGTTTAGTCTTCAGTCAGCACAATAAAATCACTTTGAACCAGTAATGGTTTCGGTAGTGTGCTTTTTGTTGTTGTCTGTTGTTATTTTTTTTAAATCTACAGCAGATGTGTTAATCCATAGGACCTGGAGCTTTAATAATTCAATATATGCTTTTCTGTTCAAGTAGTTATCAACGTAATTTACATGCAGTACGCATGCATATCACGTTGAGCTTGAAGCACATAATATTTGCCAAACAGCAACACAGATCTTAACAAATCAAATGAATTTACAATGTTCACTCATTTTGACATATCTGTGTAAATTCTTGTACATAGTTTTAGAGTTCTTCCTCTCCTTTCCCATTCTTTTTCTCTATCGCACTAAATAATGGCTCCAGAGATGTGGAACAATCTGCTTTGATATGTTTGTAATGGCTTGAGCATGTATGTACCCAAATTCTCCTTCACTTCTATTCTTCCTAAATCAAAGAATTACAATTACTAATGCCTTAAAATGATATGGGAGGTGGATATGAAAGTGTGTAACCAATTGTTTCTAATCCGTTGCAGTTAAAAAAAAATGTGCTATCTTAAATCATTTAGAAACTAGCTACCCTGACTGATTCCGACTGAAATGCACTCAGGAGCAATTGCATTAGTAACCCTGCAAAATCCGAGGAAGTGCTAAACTACAGCACAGGAGGGCAATAACTTTTCTGCCTGTTATGACTGGATCAAGAAGGAACCATGTAAAGACAGCCAGTGCCCTCTTTTACAGCCAGTGAAATGACCCAATTTGTGAATAAAATAAAATACTGTCATGCAGCTCAAATGGTGTCACTTAGTTTTTGTTCATGTACATGTCTGATTTATTTCTGTGATCAGTGGCTTTGGTTCAGTTTGCAGCAAACAGGAAATTGTGATCTTTCAGTAATCTGACACTGATAAAATTTTATTTCAAGGTGAAAAACTCCTCTGGGTGGATTGCTGTCTTTCATGTTCACTTGTGATCTGCAGGTGCTTGACAGGAAATGAGCATAGCTGTGGCAGGACTATTCTTTGGAAAATGTCACAAAGCATTACTGATGGAAAATTCAAAAAGCACAGATCACATCTGAGCCATAGTCTACTGTTCTGTTTACAGTAACTGTTTCTGTCCATCAAGTCTGAAAACAACACATTATTTTCATTTCTTTCTTGTGAGTGTTCTCATAATAGCTTTGAACTCATTTCAACATAAAAGTAGAAAATGGGTACCTTACAAAAAAACAGCAAAGCAACAGAAAAAGATATTGACATTCTATCTGCAAACAAAATTATGATAAATTCTAGCATGCCTCCTGTTTAATTCTTCTGTTAAAGGAGTCTATTAAACTGTTTTACACTATTGCTGCTTAAAGTTAATTCATATTGATGGCTTAAGAGCAAATTAATTCTTGGACTCTAAGCAGCAGTCCACAAAATATTAGTAAACAGCGGTTTAATTTTTACTTTTGGATTGCTGGAATTCTAGGTAGGTTTGAGTATCTGCTTTTTATAAGCAGATCTCAGTGAAGTGTATTTTTTCAGACACAAAGAAAGAGCAACAACACAAACAAAAACAGAAGAAAAAAAATGCCATAACTTCTTCCTTCTACGTTTTATCATCCCTATCCCATAAACTCTGGAGTTAAACTTATTTTTAATAAATGTTCCAGACTAAGATATTCAGAAAAAGAGGCATATGTTTGGTCATTATACAAACTGAACTATGATTTATAATATACATATATGTGTCTGTGTATGTGTATAGAATATGCAAATAAATTATTCAAGGCTTGCTCCAAAAAGTAATGCCTCCTATTTTATTATATTGGCCCACAATATCAGAGGTAGATGTTGGTGGTGTGGCAATAGAGATTGAACCTTCCCAATAATATACCCTTATGTGTTGGTGCAGTGTAACAGGTAGAACAGAGTCTGACAAAATGGCGTCTGACATGGAAATACATATAAAGCAAAGGCGTGGAATGAAATTCCTGCATGAAAAACAAATGGCAACTATTGACATTCCTTGGAGCTTACTGAATGTTTATTGAGAACAAACACCAGATGAAAGCACAGTGAGGTGCTGTTGCAGTGGCAACAGTGATGTGAAATACATACCAAGTTCCAGACGGTCATTCACAGCTGGTACAGATTTTTATGTCTGTGGTATGCAGCTCTTGTTCACCACTGGCAAAAATAGATATCGAAATAAATATAGTCACGAAAATACATAGCTAATGGTGGTGATTACGTTGAAAAACAGTACCCGAGAATTTGCTCAACCAAATAGTGTTATTGTGCTCTTTTATCTGTTCTAGTTAGGAAACAAATAGGAAGCATCACTTTTGTAACAACCTAAATTTGATAAATGAACTAGATATACATTTAGTAGTACTGAGTTTTTTAAATAACATCGCTTTGTCCATGAATTTCTGCTGTAATAATGCACTGATTTGATGTCATTCTTTTGTTAGGACATAGCAAAGAAAACTATGTTCATATTTTGTTAAAAACAGGCTCACCCCAAAAAATGAAGTCCACAGAATCAGTCCTTCAAGGTATTGTAACAGCATTCCAAGATCACACATGACAGTTGTTTTTTTTTAAATAAGATAATGCTTTCTCAAATAAATTTTTGGCCTTGCAAAAACAAACAATGCAAAAACTGACTCATTGAGGTTATCTAGTTTGACCTTTTATTCTGAATGTCCTGCAGTTGTCTTTGTTCTTCTTTATGATTTAGAATCTAAGAGACTTATTAGTATGGTGTTCTGGAAAGGTAGGAATCTTACATTATTAAAAACTGATATATGAGATGCTGATGGAAAGAATTAGGAAATCAAATGAATAAATACATTAAAATACATATAATCAATGTTAATAATTTTAATAAAAACTGCAAAAATACTTAATACAACATTCGACTTTTCTTCTAAATGTGAAAATTATATATATTGAAGTATAATTGTATGGCATTAATGCAGCTGCAATAATGCAATTTCTTCAAAAAAGATGTAACAGTACCTGAATGCTGGAAACCTTACGAGGAGCGGCTGAGGGAGCTGGGATTGTTTAGTTTGGGGAAAAGGAGGCTTAGAGGAGACCTCATTGCACTCTACCACTTCCTGAAGGGAGGCTGTGGTAAGGAGGGGGTCAGCCTCTTCTCCCAGGTAACTAATTACAGGACAAGAGGGAATGGCCACAAGTTGTGCTGGGGAAGATTTAGATTAGACTTGAGGAAAAATTTTTTCTCTGAGAGAGTGGTCCGGCACTGGAATGGCCTGCCTAGGGAGGTGGTTGAGGCACCGTCCCTAGCGCTGTTCAAGAAGCATTTAGATGACGTGCTGAGGGATTTGATTTAGTAGCTTGGTTGGTAGGGATGGTGGTGGGAGGATGATTGGACTAGATGATCTTATAGGTCCTTTCCAACCTAATGTATCTATGAATCTATGAATCTATGAATTAAACCGTTACTTCCTTTACACTCATACGTAATGTGCAATCAAATGTTAAACTGGAGAAACCTGTAACTGTGCTCTGTATCTGTTGGTGCAAACTACATTATCTTCAGAGCAAGACTGATAGTGACTTGTAAATTGTAGTTTGACTATGTTCTCTATTAATAAATAACATTTCTGTTGGGAAGCTATTATAATCTTACAAGAATCAGTAATAATTCTATAGCCTATTGTAAATGCCTTCAACTCCTATGTTAAATGAAAGTCTGTTCTTTTGAAGAGACTTAATTGCAGCAGGCTGAGCACTCATTCACACTGCTCGGAGGGGCTGTGGAATCTCCCTCGTTGCCTGGACATAGGCTTGGGCAATCAGTCATAGGTGTCCCTATATGTCCCTGCTTGAGCAGGGGATTGGACCTGATAAGCTCAAGGTCCTTTCCAGCCTGAGCTATTCTGTGATTCTGTGAAAGCAGAGACATAATTAATAACTTCATAAATTATGTTTGTATGATTTTAATATGTGAGCTCATGTAGAATATGGAATCTAATGGGTTTTCACTCCTTTTTCCCCCTAATATAATAATAATAAATATTGCTTCTTTAAAAATGATCTTTTTCCCTCAAGTTCCTATAGCAAAATGAGGAAAGTCTGGGTAGTTCTTGACATAACTGGATGTACCTTTAAAAAGTTCTGCTTTAGAGAGATAGTGCAGAGATACCAGCTTTGGGAAGGAATAACAAACCATATGAATTGAAAGTTCACTTTTCTAAAGACTGAACTCCATCACTTGGCATTCTCATTCATTTGAGGGAAAACCTGCAAGGAAGGACTATTTCACGTGTGTAAACTTAGTGCAGCTACACTATACACTGAATTCACTGGGCTTTTAAAAGCAGTGGGACAGGTTAAATACTGTGAGTACCCTTTGAGTTCTAGTTTAAGACAGAGATGAAGTGTCTGAAACAGCATTATACTCACAAAGCATCGTTTTGTCATTAAAAACATGCAGTCCTAAGTGCACGTTTCACTTTTCTTTGACATGACCATTACGTAAAGAGACGCATAAAGATTTTTTTATTCATTGGACATATTATCAATATAGCTAGATCACAGAAAAATATATTTGCTCCAAATGGGTAAGATTTCCACAGGGCAACGTGTATTTTTGTAAATTCATTCTGTTGCGATGTAAACTAGAGAATGGCAGTTCCTAAACAAAGCTTGGGATTCTACTGTTTTAACAGGCTTTTTTGTTTTGTTTTGTTTTTTCAAGATCAAAAAACTGTATGTTTCAGTGAGTTTGTGCAGCTGTTAATTTTTGGTATGTAATACTTCGATTTTGTTACTAGTTCCTTGGAGTAGGGGGATGATTGCTTTGAAACCCCTGGAGAGAACTAGATGACAGAGTTTCAGAAAAGCTAAGAACCTTTCTAAACAAACACACTCCCTGCAGAGGCAATTGGAGCTGTTGATCTTCTTAGCAAAAACACTACCTAAATGTAGCCACGTTAATTGCATCCTGTTGACAAGAGACACCTAAAAACACAGTGTATTTTATCATCATGCAGCAGCATACAAATGACAAGTTTTGACAAGTACCTATTTGTTGCTTCTAGAATTTGCATTGAATATGACAAGTGTATTTTAAGCTATTATGTCCCAGTACTATTTAATCAATCATCCTTTATTTTGAAGTTAATTCTAGTTCAGATAAACATGCCCAAATCTGAAGTTTGTGTGATATCAGTACAGTTTCTAGGTCTTAGGAAGTGGTCACACCTGAAGCTATCCAACACTTCATTAATGTTTTTGCATTCACGAAAATAATAGGAATTGAAGATTTGGTTTCACGGTATAAATACTAACATTTTAGAATTGTATCATTGCCCTTCCATTTTGCTGTTGTAACTCCCTCCATTAGTTAGTTCTACATGTTGCTGTTTGCCATTTGAAGCTTTTATAGTTTTAGGTGTTATCAGACTGATAAGAAATGTAAACCATACATTTTTATCATTGAAAGAATACAGTTTCTAGCTTAGTTGCCTGCTTTCCTGTGAGGGAAAAGAAAAGAAATCAAACTCAAATCCTGCTTTCTTGACGGAAGATCTCTTTTATCAGAACTGAAAGCATGTTTAGCTGGGTCTGTATTTCAAGATACAATGGAGGGTTATATTTAGCCATCAACAGTCAACCAAAAAGAATGGATTAGGTGATTCCAAGACATTCAAGTTTTTTACTTAAAGTGCACAGAAATGTTCTTTCAGAAGAGGAACAGAGAAGGTGAATACTGGAAATGAGCATGCTGATTAATGAAGACAATTGTATCTATACACATATATGTTAACTTCTAGTACCATACTGTTGACATATTTCATGTTGTTTCTGTATAAGGAGGTTAAATTCTGAAGTACAGGTAAACTGTTTTTAATGCAGCATTATTTCTGAAGCCGAAGAAAGTGAGAATAAAGGTGGCAGTCTCTTACTCTAAACTTTGATGGAAAAGTTATACGTATGGTGTTTTTTTGCCCTGAAGAGGAAGTTTTGGTGTATACCTTCTTAATTCTTTGTACACTTTCTTCAAAGAATGATACTGAATTCCACTTACCTAGGGTTGTTCAACTTGATTGAGCATGAAAATGTTGGGTATCACCATGAGTGAGATAAGGTTCTAATGGAAGCCAGATAACTTTTCTGACTTGCATATCATAAGCAAAAGTCTGATGCACAATCTCATAGAGATCTTACAGTGTAATTTCTTTAAAAATATAAACTTTTTACTATTTTGTTGCTTTTTACCTGTTGCATTCCCACTTCATGTATTGAGAAACATTGAAAGGTATACATTGAAATAACTTAGTAAGAATGTAGGGATTTTAGCATCCTGATGCCTTTATATGGAAAGAAAAAATAAAAACCAACACAAACTAGAACACTAATGGTACAAAAGCAATCAAAGAAACAAGGAAACAAACATAGAAAAGGAGGATGTCTGATAGTAGAACTCATCTAACAACAGCTTAAGTCAGAGGAAAAGGGATCCAAAGTTTGTCTGTGTGTACTTGGTTTGGGGTAGATATGAAGCAGGAGAATGAAAGAGAAGTTCATTTCAGATGCATTTTACTGGTTATTGACAGCCTGAGAAATTCTCACTGGAATGTAAATATCCTGTATACAATGTCTGTGGTTCATATTTCTGAATTTCTCTCTCTTAACTCAACCTTCTGTGTTTCTTCCACTAGTTCTCTAGTGTTACTTATAACCAAACAATATATTTTGCCAAGATATATAAAAGAAAAGCAGACATCACTGAATGAAAGCTTGTGATTAAGAAATTGACTCTCTGGCAGCTTAAAAATCTTGAATACACAATGGATTTTGTTTTGAGTTGTGCAGCCATCACAGCACTTATGTAGCAGCAATTTATATTCTATGTAAACAATAGAATTTCTCAGAGTTTGCATTTGTCACTAAGACAGATTCAATGAAAATGACTGTGCTGTACTGCCAAGCTTTGCCCTTGAGATTTCAATCATCTTTGCTACAGAGCACCATGTGATTCTCTTTTACATCCTTCTAACAGAATCATATTTAACTGAGAGGTCAATAAAATGGGTATCTCTTATCTTATACTTGGCACATACGAATCTATATACACACAAACGAAAAATCATTTTCCTCAAGTAGTAACCAGCAACTTGTTCATGTTTTCACATACAACATCATTTTCAATATTAATAAAAATTGGATTAAATCCCTCCCCCCCTCTCCTTCTCCCCCCCCCCACCCCCCCATCTTTTTCTCAGGTTATGTTTTTAGTTCTGGACAAGACTAAACCTATAGTCAAGAATAATGTTGTGCTAGTATTTCTGGCGAATCAAAATCTAAAATACTAAAAATTTCTGTTCAGTCAGGTTTCCAGAGCTGTTCTAAACCCACTGAAAAAAAATCTGATACATTTCAGATAAATATACAGAACATAAATAAGTATCTCCTTTACTCCTTTATTAGAAAATCTGTGGGGCTTTTAATAGGTGTAAGGATTTTTGTAAGGCTACAAATGAAATGTTGTTCAATTTATTATGTCAGAAATTAGAACTTCCAAGACCCTGTAGGCAGTCCTTCCACAGGGGTAACTGTATTGCAGCTGAATGTGACAGAGAGGTATTATTCTCTGCTCTGGCCTTTGGCTCTTATCCCATGCATTTTTCTTCTCTTTTTAATCACCGATTTGTATTTTGGAAAAACATAAGCAAACTAGGCAAAAGGAGGAGCAAACAACTTCTCTGGTATCTATGCTGTCGCAATAGGAGTGATTTATATAGTAATAGTATGCAAAATATTTTCATTCTTGTTCTGTGGACAAAATATAGCAAATATGGAGTAAGCATCAGTTTTTAAAGTTGGTGTTTTAAAAACCCTTACCTTGTTTTCACTTGCCCAGTATCTGTTTCCAAGGAAACAAAAGAAGCCAGAACCAGTAGCTAAGCAGTGATACAAGCACAATGCACTGGCTTTCAGTTGCTTATTTCTTTACTGTTTTTCAAGCATCTGAAGTAATGATAGGACCCCTGATAGTTTAGAATACCATGAAGTTGTGGAGTGGTTTGGTGATTATTTATGTGCATATAAATAAAAAGGAGCTGGAAACTCAGGTGATTTTAAGTATGGAAGTTTTTAGCAGGCTGTAGATTAGGGAATGAAGTTTGAAATAGCAAAAACATGGGCTCAAGTGATAATATCATGATGGGTAAGTCAGAGTAAATTATAGCAAAACAGTATCAAAGATTTTTCCATAAAGTACAGAATGAAGAAATAGAAACAGAATGGCAGACTTAATTATTTATGACTTTTCAAGCAATACTCTACTGTTCAGATGTCTCCAGGCTGATCATGAGGATGATGTATCACTTCCTCATCTTTGGTGCACTACTGTCTGAGGTAAAATGCAGGATTTTATGGCAATTTGACAAGTTCAGAGTTTGCTGAATTTTCAAAGGAAATACATGCTTGGGAATACTATTTTGGATGGTGTTTCTTGGATTGTACAGCATAATAAGATCAAAATATCTTCTAAAAATGCACTGCTTTCATAATATACACGGAATTGAGCAGAAATGATTATATATTTTGCTGCATAAATATTTTCCTATTCAGAAAATGCCAGTTCATCAAAAGAAGAAAAAAAGAAGTTCTCTGCTGTTTTATTTAATGGTTAATTACAGTTAATTTTATGCAGACTTAATAGATATTTGCTATTACTACCATTATTTTTAGGCAAGGAATTTTATGTTTTAGTATTAAACTGCTCAGTTTACAAAGCTAAGCCAAAGCTAAAACAAAAGTAGGTTATAAAGCATAGACATAGAAGTTAATGGTAGTTAAACTATATTTTGGTATGATATGTAAACATGTAAATAGATAAAACCCCAAGCACAGATGCACGTTGGGTGGAGAACAGACATGAGGAGAAGGATTTGGAGGTGTCAGTTGATGAAAGATTCAACATGAGCCTGCAATGTACACTTGCAGCCCTGAAGGCTGCATCCGGAGTTGCATCAAAAGAATTGCGAACAGCAGATCTAGGGAGATGATTCTGCACCTCTACTCTTCTCCCATGAGACCCTACCTGGAGTACTGCATCCAGTTCTGGAGCCCCCAACACAAGAAGGACACGAAGTTGTTGGAATGGATCCAGAGGAGGGCCATGAAGATGATCAAAGGGCTGAAGCACCTCTTCGGTGGGATCAGGCTAAGAGAGCTGGTGCTCTTGAGCCTGGAGAAGAGATGACTTCAAGAAGACCTTATATAGTGGCCTTCCAGTAACTGAAGGGGGGCTACAGGAAAGCTAGGGAAGGGCTGTTTTTTAGGGATAGCTAACAATAGGATGGGGAGAAATGTCTTTAAACTGGAAGAGGGTAGATTTAGACTAGATATTAGGAAGAAATTCTTTACTGTGAGGTTGGTGAAACACTGGAACAGGTTGCCTAGTGAGGTTGTGAATGCCTCCTCCCTTGAAGCAGGGAGGGTCAGGCTGGATGGGGCTTTGAGCAACCTGGTCTACAGAGAGATGCCCCTGCCTATGGAAAAGGGTTTGGAACTAGATGATCTTAAAGATCTCTTCCAACCCAAACAATTCTCTGACTCTAAGGTTCTATAAAGGGATATATGAGCTGGATCTTTACGCTGCAAATGGACTCAAAGAGAACTATTTTACACTGCACCTGGAACTGGCATTTTCATCTTTTGTGAATACTCTTGTGTCAAACTTGTTACTGGTTGCTAAGGTCTGGATTCTTCCTGATGCTAAAGTTACAAAGATGCGACTAGTTACACACACGCTTAAAAGAATATAAGATAATAATGCAAACTAAACCACTATACTATCAGGTCCATGTGTCAATCTGTTTGCTAATGTAAAGCGAATGTCAGAAATAGATTGTATGCATGCAACAATAATTTTTAAAACATGTTATAACTTGACAACATTGCATCAATTTTTATGAGACTTTCTGAATCTATTTTCTCCCCTTATCTCACTAAAGAGGAGACTGAATTTCTGGATGGGCAGATAAGAAAGATAACCTTAGAAAATATGTATCTTAAAATGTTATTTTAAAAGCTACCCATAAGTACAGGATCTCAAAAAATGTCAGTCAAACTGCTTCCACTGACTTCAATGGTTTTGTTTAATTTTAGAACCTTAACAATTTGAATTAGGATTCTACTTCAAATGGGGGAAACAAAACAAAACAAAACAAAACAAAAATAGAGAATAACTGCAACAGTAATAAATAAAGAGTAAACTAATCCATGCTAGTTTTTGCTTATTTCTGATTCTAGTGGAATCAGGATATTATTGACGAGAAAACTCATGAAAATGGTAAATTAACTTGTGCTGCAATATGTAGAATTCAATTATTTTTATTTTTTTGTTACAACTGCTTTCATAAGATCTGCTTATTTATTTGACTTACATACATTACATTAAACTCTATACCATATTTGATTAAAGGATCTAAAAGTTACTATTTTTGTCTTAAGTTATATACCAATCCCATCCTTCAAACTAAAGGATGTGTGTCAAAAATTCGGTATTTCTACATTTTAAACAAAGCTGTTCTGACACAATTTCCTCCCAGTTTTTCCACTTCAGTTAATTCATTTCATTTCCAAGTATATCCATGTAAAAATTATCCTCTTTGAAAGGTAAGACACCTTCAGGCATCCCCAAAGCTGATTCCATAGCAAAGCAGGCACATGTAGTGGTTAACTTTTAGAGCTCTTGTTAAAAATCATGGTTGACTGTTTTTTCCCCTTATCGTAGTACATACTTCAAAACTTCATTGATTATAATGAATTGTTGTTGAAGCCTTGTGTGTCTTTTGCTAGGTATTGTTTCTTTGAAGGAAACCAGCTATTCTGAAATAACCAAAAGAAGCAAAACTATAATCTGCAATAGAGAGAATTTAAGACTATTAAAGACCCATTTAGTTTAAGAGCTTACTGACACACTTTTCTTAAGCTCCTTTAACTCTCATGAAAAGTCATAAAAAATTGGATATTTTGTTAAAGCCACTAAAATAAATTATCCAAATATCTTCAGCCACAGAGATCAGACAATTTACAAGGAAATACTCCAGACAATATGAATGAATGTATGGCAGGAGACTGAAGACTGAAGGCTGTTGGGGTAGCAAAGTGACTGAAACAGCATCAAATAATAGGTAAATTACTGCAATATCAGTTGAACTAACCTAAATACTCAGTTAACCACAATTTAGCTTAGTCCTGTCAGGCTAAGCGAATATTTTTTTATATATTTTTATGGTTAGAAATTTCTTTAGCTTGAATACTGTACAGAGAAATGTTATATTAGTTCTGTAGCACATTTCTAGCTTCAGCTTAATTCAGTTTTCTACAGATTATGTTTACCTCAAACAAATTAGGTACTTAATTTCAGCACCTGAAATGTAATTCTAATGTTTTCCTCTTTTCTCAGACCACAAAACACATTATTTCGCTGCTTTTACTTTATCACTCCCAGCATTTTTAATCACGGACCTAAGTAATTGGAACTTTGAGAAATACATGACCTCAGTGATCGTAGAGTGATAATTATCCTCTTTATTGTTTATTGGAGGCATCTGCTGAGAATGGCTTGTTACCAGTTTACAGAAGAACAGTTTCCTACACTTGAACACTTGCTGACATTTGGAATTTTTATGTGTATCTAAGACACTTCCAAAAAAAAACCTAAGGAAATGTTTTGATGCTATATTTTCCTTAAACCTCATTTAACTCTCTTCCTCTGCCACTAGTCACAGAAATTAAATCAGCTCTGACCTTCAGGTACTTTAACATGTAATTTGTCTAATACAGAATGATTGAGAAGTTAGCAGCACCATCCCAAGGACTAAAACAAGCGAACACAAAAGCACAAGCAAGCACAAAAGCACAAGAAAACAAACAAACAAACATCAGATATACGGAAAAGCAGTATTTCCTGTGTGGGAACATAGACTACTGGCATGCACCTGGGGTTATCTATGTCAGGCCTCTGTAATGAACTACTGCCTCCAAGGACAAGATGCCAAGAACAGTCACAATAGACCCTCCCTGGCCAGGGCCTCGTCCCACAGCCCCTAGCAGGGGATGGATCAGGGCCAGATGATAGGCTGATGATGATACCAAGGCAGCCCAGAATCCAGTACCCACTTGGTAAGGCTGTGGTGACATAGCATTGGAAAGGTTCATGAGGTTGTGTCCGTGGACTGGAAGCAGGATTGACAGAAAGAGGCGTGTAAATGCTAAGTCAATCAGATGAGAGTCAGGTACAGAATTTGGCTTAAAGGCTCCCCCAAACTAAAGAAGCAGAGCCCCATGGGGGCTTTTTAGCAGAGTTGTTGATGGTAACTTTCAGTGTCTTCTATCTCATTTTTCAAAAACTGCATCTGTGATTAAATCCTGTCCCAGTTGATACTCTCTCTCGCTGTTTTTCAGACAAAATGTGGTCAGTAATGAAAGAATCACAAGAGCAAGGGAATGCAGGCATATGTAATTCTAAATCTCACATAGGTTTTGCTGCATATCACTGTAGGATTCTAATCTTAAATATATTTTTTACATTAAGGTATACTAAGCTTCTATCCACAACATATGGAAACATCTAGTTTTCTCTCCAGGCCAAACACAAAGCACTGAGAGAAAAGAGGCACTCAGACAAACATACAAATATATCATTTCTTTCCCTTTATCACAAAGGAGCTCAGGCGTTTATCTGAGCTGACAATGATTTTCTTTCTAGAATAAATTATTGTGTTTTAAAAGATAATATTACTTTATTTATCTATGTCTCACCAGAAATATGTTTTCAATGAAAAGGGATATTTTTTTCTTCTTTTTGTTTAAGGTATTTACATAAAAATTGTAAAAATAGTTTAAAATGAGATATAATAGGTAATGCTTCATATTTTGACTGTAACTATGTGTCCTGGTTTTCTACATTTTCATGGGTTGTCAGCCTCCGTTTGGGAGTAATGCAATGTGACAACATAGCCACCAGCCATGCCAAGCTAAAATAGCAGTTTCAAATGGTAAAGTATTTTGCAAACACGTTTGAAAATGTAAAGGTTCAGACACACTGTGCCACCTTTTACTATTTGTAATCAAGCTGCTGTGTGCCAAAACGGCCTTCTATTCAGTATGACAGACTGCCATATTCCTCATAGCCTCTTCTTATGCATCTGTGTGTAAGGTAGAAATGTATGATTCCCTATCCAATGGTAAAGAGAATATTACCAGTTCAAGATTTTAATTTTCAAGGTCTTTATAATTTATGAACTTCATTTTTCTAACTCACCAATTGATTTTGGATCTCATCTGGTGCCTTGATGACAGATGGCCTTGACAGCAGCAGGTGCATGGAACAACAACATATGGCAGTAAAGAGAGTGCTGCAGATACTCAGCACAGTCATAGCCTCCTTTTTCTTCTCCAGATAATAAACTTAGTGATTTCTAGTGCTGCTGTGAGATTAAGATTAGCATGCACCTCATTCTTTCTTCTCGTGTTCCTCAAATGCAGTTAAGGGTAAGGTTGGAATAGCTAGCCAACAGCACTGAAGTCTGAGTGACTGCAACAATGCTATCATATCAACATGTGGCAGGAGTGTTTAATTTGTATTTCCATTACTTCTATTCAAAGGACCTTAGCCCTGAAATGTATTATTTAGGGTCAATGTTAAATGTGCACTATATGTGCTTAAAATTGAATTGAACATGTAGGTGAGAAAAAAAGTCCACTGTTGTTATACCTCAGTAAAGAATGGATTGAAAAATAGTAAATACACATTTAGTTCAAAATCAGTTGTTACCAAATTCTGTCTTGATTAAAAACTCACTGACTTCTAAGTAGGAAAAATCCATTCTTTCTTAAAATGAGTCTTTTGTAATTAAAATATTTAACAGCTTAGATTAGGATAAAAGAAAATAAAAAGAAAAAAGAGCAACTTGATTGACTGAACTGCAACTCAGTTCTTTTATTTCTCAGACTCCAACAGTTCAATATCAGTAGCAGTAGTGTTCTGTCATGCATTTACTTTAATTCAACAACAAAAAAATAATTGTTTTGCTTTGTAAAATCAACATTTTTCCAGAAATGCTTTTGTGATGGGAAAGCCTTATTCTAAAGAACACCTTTTTTTGTACCACTCTATGAAAGTGTTTTTGCTTCAGAGAGTTAAACATTTACTATCAAAACCTAGGGTAAGCAAATCAGCCACACTCAAACATCAGCATGGTGGAAAATGCTTTTATTCCTTGACACAACAGTACTGTTACCTTGCTCATAGCAATGAATTTAGTCAGCTTTGCAAATGATTCTCCATAGAATATCTCTTACCTTGCTAAAATTAATTGTGTTTGTTTCTTTATGTGTTGCTTTGTTTGGAGGGGATGGGGGAAGAAATAAATCCAAAAGCCTGCTTTCAGCAGTTCAGAATATTAGAATCATAGAATCACAGAGATTGGAAGGGACCTCTAGGGTTCATCGAGTCCAACCCCCCTGCCAAAGCAGGTTCCCTACACCAAGTCTCACAAGTAGGCATCCAGGCGTGTCTTGAATATCTCCTGAGAAGAAGATTCCACAGCCCCCCTGGGCAGCCTGTACCAGTGCTCCCTCACCCTCACCGTAAAGAAGTTCTTGTGCACATTCGTGCACCTCCTGCAATTTCCATCCATTCCCCCTTGTCCTGTCTCCACACACTGCTTAAAAGAATCTGGCCTAGCCACTTTGTCCCCCACACCTCAGATATTCCTAAACCTGGATGAGGTTCCCTCTCAGTCTTTTCTCAAGGCTAAAGAGACCCAGTTCATTTAGCCTTTCTTCATAGGGGAGATCCTCCAGGCCCTTCATCATCTTTGTGGTCCTTCTTTTTTATACTGGGGAGCCCAGAACTGGACACAGTACTCCAGATGAGGCCTCACCATTGCAGAGTAGAGGGGGAGGATCACCTCCCTTGACCTGCTGGCCATGTTCTTTTTAATGAATCCAAGAATGCCATTGGCCCTCTTGGCCACGAGAGCACACTGCTGGCTTATGGTCAACCTGTCGTCCACCAGGACACCCAGGTCCCTCTCTACAGAGCTCCTCTCCAGCAGGTCATCTGGGGTCATCATCCCCCAGCCTGTACTGGTGCATGCAATTATTCCTCCCTAGGTGCAAGACTCTTGTCACGCTCCAATATAAAGGAGGGAGACGAGGTTCTTTATATGTATGTGTATACCTGATGGCGAGATTAAGACACAGCAGGTCAAATGTTAGCCCAACCAGTTTATTACAATTACTAGTTGCTTAGGGATATGGGGAAGGGAAGGCGGGCGATAGAAAAGCGGAAAGCAAGAGAGAGAGAGAGAGAAAGAGAGAGCATCACCACCGTGGATCCGGCGAGGTGCGTAGTCCGTTGATCTCAGGAACTCGTCTGGTCTCCGCGGGGGATGGGAGAAAGCCGGGAAGTTTCACAGCAAGCAGGCACCGTGCAGGGGGGGGGGTCTTCCAAAGAGGTTTTTCCCTCAGGAAAGTCTCTTCTTCAAAGTCTTTGGTTTAGTGGTGCCGAGAAAACCAACTGAGCAACTCGACACATCAGTGAGTTATGTCAAGCGGCTATTCCCCCCATTACGACGCTGGGTGGTGGGGGATCACTCCACCAAACATGCACAACAAAGAGAGAAACGAATACGTATTTAAAGGTATAGCACATGCATATTCATCACATTCCAAACTCTGGTTATTGAGGGGATTAAACCTAAGGGTCAATTTTGCTGTAAATTTTCAAACCTTGAAGGGGGAGAGCTCCTCACCATTCCTGTGGGTGTCTTGTTATAAGAGAGACGTCTGTTTGGTTATCTTGTTGGGACAACAGGATGTCTGTCCTGCTTTCTTTAGCTGCCTCCATGTTCTGGCATTAGTTTGATTTATGTCCACCCAACACATCTGGCCCAACAGATAAATCAACAGGGAGTAGCACCTTTGGTGCCATACAAGTATTATTGTCCTTTGCGGTGATCAGCTTCTCCAAGCCGTACCCCGAAAAAGACTACTTGCCCCTATTTCAGCTTATCTTTACAGCCACAAACAGAGACACTGAGGCGCCGCGACAACCATCTAGATGATTTGCAGTTGTCAATTAGAGTCTTATAGCCAGAAAGGCCTCGTGAAGCAAGCTTTGAGACAACAAAAGTAAAAAACAGTTTCTGTCTTTCACAACTCTACACTTGCTTTTGTTAAATTTCATACAGTTTCTGACTGCCCAGCTCTCCAGTCTGTTCAGGTCTTGCTGGATGGCAGCACAGCCTTCAGGCATGTCAGCCAATCCTCCCAACTTTGTATCATCAGCAATCTTGCTGAGGGTGGCCACTATCCCCTCATCAGGATAATTGATGAAGATGTTGAACAAGACTGGACCCAGCACGGACCCCTGGGGGACACCACTGGTTACAGGCCTCCAACCGGACTCTGCACTGCCAACAACAACCCTCTACGCTCTGCCAGTCAGCCAGTACTCAGCCCACTTCACTGTCCACTCGTCTATCCCACACTTCCTTAGCTTTGTTACAAGGATGTCATGGGGGACAGTATTAAATGCCTTGCTGAAATCAAGGTAGACTACATCCACCGCCCTCCTCCCCATCCACCCAGCCAGTGACAACATCATAGAAGGCCACCAGGTTAGTCAAGCATGACCTCCCCTTGGTAAACCCATGCTGGCTACTCCTGATAACCTCCTTTTCTTCCAATTGTCTGGAGTCCTGAGAAATTATTCCCAGATCATCTCACCCTCTTGAGCATGAGTCCTAAAAAGGAGGTGGGGGTCTCTAGTGGTCACTGGATGGAGGCTAATTGTCTTTCTCACTCTGTACTTTCACTCTTTTAAAGATTGGTAGCCCAAACCAGCTCATTCTGGTGTTATATTGAGCTGAGGCATCTGTTTCACTGTCCTATCTGTCTTCAGGGGAAGGCTTCCCCTTGGTAAAGGATGATGGGGCCAGAGAGCATCTAGACAAAATTAATGCACACAAATCCATGGGCCTGATGGGATGCACCCACAAGTGCCGAGAGATCTGGAAGAGGTGTCTGCTCAACCGCTCTCTTTCACCTTTAGAAGGTCTTGGCAAATGGGAGAGATGCCTCAAGACCGAGGATAGCTGGTGTCACTTCAATCTGTAAAAGGTCAAGAAAGGGGATCCAGGGAACTACAGGCTATTCAGCCTTACCTCTGTGCCTGGAAAGGTGAAGGAACAACTTGTTCTGGATGCCCTCTCCACACAATTGGAAGAGGAAAAGGCTATCGGGCATAGTCAGCATGGATCTACCATTGGGAAGTAATGTTTGACCTCCTCTGGTAAATGAGAGAGGAGAATTGGCTATATGACAGATACAGAGAAGGCTGAGGTACCAAATGAGTTTTTCTGACTTGGTCTTCACTGGCATCCAGGATTCTCATATTTCTCACATCCCTGAAACTCGCATGCCTGAGTCTCTACGTGGGAACTTGGGGACTAAATCCCACCCCTCCCCAGCTGTAAGAGCCGAGCACATCTGAGACCGCCTCGTGAGACTGAGGGGCCGGATTGCATGCACTCCTAAAGGAGCTGGCTGATGTGGTTGCTGAGCCGCTCTCCATTGTATTAGAAGATGAGTGGCTGTCAGGCAAAGTCCCTGAGAACTGAAGAAAAGAGAAAGTCACTCTCATTTACAAGAAAGGGAGGAACTAGGACCTGGGGAACTATAGGCCAGTAAGCCTCACCTCAGTGCCTGAGAAGATCATGGAATAGATCCTCCTAGAAGATGTGTTAAGGCACATGAGGGATAAGTGGGTGATCAGAGACAGCCAGTATGGCTTTACCAAGGGAAGCTGAGTGGTGCAGTTGACACATTAGAAACCACGCAGAGGGACCTCGACAAACTCAAAAGATATGAACCTCATGAGGTTCAACATAGCAAAGTTTTGCGCTTGGGTCAGAGTAATCCCAGATACATATACACACTGGGAGAACTCCTTGAAAGCAGCCCTGCAGAGAGGGACCTGGGGGTCCTGGTGGCTGAAAAACTGAACGTGAGCCAGCAGTGGCTCTTGCAGCTGGGAAGGCCAATGATATTCTGGGCTCTGCCAGAAGAAGGGTGGCCAGCAGAGACAGAGAGGTGATTGTCCCTATCTACTCTGCCCTCGCGAGGCTGCATCTGGATTACTGCGTCCAGATCTGGGGCTGCCAGTGTGGTAAAGATGTGGAGAGATGCGTTGAAGAGAGCCCAGAGGTGGGCCCTGAGGATGATGAGAGGGCTGGATCACCTCCCTTGTGAAGACGGGCTGAAGGAGCTAGGCTTGTTCATGAGAAGAGAAGGCTGTCAGGAGACCTCATTGCAGCCTTTCAGTATCTAAAAGGAATTATAAAAAGGAGGAGAATCAACATTTTACTCAGGTAGATAGTGATAGGACAAGGGGGAATGGTTTTAAGCTGAAGGAAGGATTGGATGTCAGGGGGAGGTTCTTCACAGTGAGATAGCTGAGGTTCTGAACAGGCTTCCCAGAAAGGCTGTGGGTGTTCCATCCCTGCAAGTATTCTAGACCACGCTGCATGGGATTTGGGCAACCTGGTCTAGAACTGGATCTGGAGGTCGGTGGCCCTACCTGGGGCAGGGAGGTTGGAACTTGCTTCTCAGGGTCCCTTTCAACCTGATCCCTTCTGTGATTCTGGGACTCTGTGAATAAAGACTGAGTAACCTGGGTCTGTTCAGCCTGGGGAAAAGAGGATCGAGGGGGATCACGTAAACGTTTATGAAAACCTTGAGAGAGGTGGGAGGCAAATGGATGGGGCCAGGCTCTTCTTGGTGGTGTGTAGCGATAGGACAAGGAGTAATCATATACTGGAAACCATTGCACTGCTGAAGTGGTTCAAGAGTGGGCCTGGTATGAAGGAATCCTTTGGATTTTCCACACCCCATAGTACTACCATCAGGTGCTGTTAAACGCACTAATGGCTTCTTGAAATGGACACTGGAACCCAAGAGTCAGGACAGGCACAACGGGTGACAGATGCAGTAACAAAGATCAGAAGTCACTGGGGAATTAATGGATCCCCACAGCACACTTCATTCTGCCCTGAAGCCCCATTCTTACTTCCCAGAAAAAAACAACCTGAAGATCCTGTAAATTCACTCTGTTTTCCAGGACAGCCACTCCTAGGTAACTTTCCAGTAGTGGGGCAAGTACATTTGACCCTAAAGACTGCCTTCAAGCCTCACACTGGCAGTTGATGAACGTGGGAAAAACCATCACGTCAGCTCCTGATGGACAGCATCAATCATATCAATACCTGATGGATAATTCCTTCCCAAACCAGCTCACATGGGTCCGGGGTCCCTAGACAGGCCCTACACAGCCTCCACAACCTGAGGCAGCTTCTCATGTGCTCTGCAAGAGGTACACAGAAGCACATGTGGAGGCACAGCCCAGATAGGAAAAGGGATTCCTGGAATCAACACTGACCAAGTCCTATCAGCTTCCGAAGCATGAAAAGAAACAAGCAGAGCCATTTTACTGGGATATGCTGAGGTAAAGGCTGGTCGACGGTTTATGGGATGGTTCGACCTGGTTCTGTGACCAATGGGGAGGGGACCCACAGAGCCACGTCCCAGGAAAGGGGGAAAAAGGGAAAGTGTAGGGAGATGGGTCTAAGAACAAAACAGCAGCAATGACCTGAGGAGGAAAACTAATTTACTAAGTATGCAAAGTAACACAATGTACTACAATATAATTGGAATTGAAGCTAATAAATCAAGTAAAGTGAGGGTGTCTGAAATCAAAGGCTTTACTCTAAAGCTGAAGGCGAGATGGCTAAGGAGCCTCCACTGCTGGGATGGCTAGCAAAAGAGAGAGGAAGTCTTGGGACTTGCATGCAGTTTTATCCTTCCCTCTGAGTGGAATATGGGAACACACAGTCCTCTGGGGTATGTAGTTCTCTTCTGAGAAACAGGTACCTGGAAATTTGGTGTGGTACTTTAATAGTACCATAACATTTTAAAACCTTGTTCTAAATAAATAATAAAAGAATCAAATCTTTCAATTGCAGAGATTTCTAAAATGAAAGAATTGAATGCTTGATTAAAATATGAACCTAACCTCAATTTCTGCAAAAGTCATTTCAGTTTAGCAAAAGGAATGCACAACTACATCCTTACACACTTGATGACCAAAGATCAAATGTAAAAGCAGGTTTGTTAAGCCAGAATATGTTTTATGACTGAAACTGTATGTGAATAACAACACATCCCTAATACAGAGACAGAGCTTTAAAAATTTATGGTATGGTGAACTGTTACTGTCAAGGCTATTAAGAATATACATTAATAAATTGGTATGCAGACAATGTGTTTTTACACTACTCAACCTCCCTGTTCTGCCACAAAGCCTCACTCTTAAGAGGATGCAGTGTAAGACTGACTTTTGCTATCATATACTCAGTACTGCCTACGATAAGCAGGGATGCTCACAATCAAAACTGCAAACAAATGGTAATTATCTGCCATAAGCAAATAAAGCCATTCCTTTAATAACAATGTTCCATTCAAAAATAAGAAAGAAACTACAAACATCCTGCGTCCTGTTTCTACACCAGAAGCTGCACAGAATACTCAATACTTGTCACCTCAATGGGACTCCTGCTAATACAGACATTCAGAGAAACAGGATTTGGATGTCAGTTCAGTATTCAGCCACTGCCTAATGAGAATCACGTTGATCACAAGAAGAAAAATGCCCACCCCCAGTAAGAAATTTGCTATAGCTGTGGGATCAAGCAGAAGACTAGAGACAATTTGATGAGTAAAAAAAGTAAAAAGTGAAAGTATAAAGGCTGTATTTTAAAATATTTCCCACCATATACAAGAACAAATGCAGGATGTGATGTTTGCTTAGTTTTATTAATTTATTTTGCAGGAATCTGCAACTTGGAGTATGCACTTTATGGAGGTACCATGTATGCATAGCCCCTGAATGCCTTTATACAATTTCATCTCTTAGTAATAAGTTCATTCACAGCATACACAAATCTAGAATGTAGACACCATATATACAGGATTAAACAAGATCATGTCTTCTTGTTTTAATGAAAAAAATTTAACAGGGTTTTACACAGCAGGAAGTATGGATTGGATACACTGATGCCACCATAAATAAATTCCAAGAACACAAATTTTAAAAGATCTTTTTAAAGGTGTTGAAAGTCCAGGATTATAATATTGCATTAACTCCACTGACTTACAATTATTCAAAACAAATAAAACAGTCACATTAATATTTATGGACATAAACAGCAACGAAAGCCCCAAACTGAAGAATCTGGCAGAAGTCAGTCACAGCCAGCTTCAAATAATGCTGACATTCTGAAACAAAACAAACACAGCAGCACAGAGAAACAGTATTGACTATGAGATGTGTAATTGTGCACGTCTTCTTTCTTAACGGGATGGAGAGTCGCTGTCATATACAGCATGTCAGATCTATTGTGCCAAAGAAGCTGATGAATTGTTTATGTCCAACGGTCCACTTCTTGTCAGGAGAGTCATTTTCACATTCTAGGATGTATCACTGGATTTCAAATAGCAACTATCATCCTGATTACAATATTGTCACATACTTTTTTTTTCTGCTTTCAGAAGGAAAACGAATCATCGTCATTCAGAATACAGTTTATATTCTGAGAAACTAAAAATATTTAAGCACCATGTAAATTTTTCATTATTAACATCTCTGTAAGGGCATTTACAAGTAAAGGAATACAATGGAGGGTTTTGTTTTGTACAAACAACAAACGAGAGTAAGTGAATGACTGGAGTAAAATTGTTGGTACAGTGGAATTCGCTTGTGTTTTAAGGGCACTCACTCGGTCTTCCAAAAAGTATCTTGGTGTAAAGACAGCCTTGCTTTTCTTCTGATAAAACTATGGCTAAGACTTAATGGGTCTCCATTAACAGCAGAAACTACATACTCACTGTTATTTCAGTCCAGTGAATTACTGGACTGCACGCACTTTAATCAGAAGTAGCATCTATTCTGCTTGAAAATGACAACTACAACGATGCACAACACACAATTTCATTTGCTGACTGCCATTTTAATTGCTGTCATTTTGTATTCCAGCAAATGAACACTTCTAGAATTTCAACAGAAGTACAAACGAATAAAAAACTGAAATAATACAAAGGCAAAGGCATCAGGATAGAAAAGTCATGAAGTTACTGGCATTGTTCCGAGTAATTCATTTACACAGCCAGTAACAGCAGTGATATTGCTCATCATAGGTATAACACTTCTGCTCATCTGTTTTCTTGTTACCACTTTTGTCAACATACCCACTTACACGAACACAATTAATAGTTGTTTTCTAACTTTACGTGGATGGTGATCCCCCCTCAATCAGCAAAAAAGAGAAGGTCTGAAGGGATAGAAACTCTCTCTGATGCCTTTGACTTTGTTTTGCCCATCAGTGGTGTGCACTGATTGCTAGAGTTCTTTTAGTCTTTTTAAAATTATGCTGAAGATTTAATTAGTGCAAGAACATATTGAAAAATGCCAGATAAAATACTGGTTCCTCATCTAAGGTCACAGTTTATTTTTTATCCTCATCTTTACATGCAGGGAGAGAAGACATCAGATTGGGCAATGAAGCTGACATACATTTTCCACCACCCACCTCTTACAAGCGCTGCCTGCTTTTAAATAAGGATTCAGACACATGATTGTTCCACCACAGCATAAAATATTATCACGCATCAAATGAATTGTGGCAATTGATCACATGGATAGCGTTGCCTTGAGAACAGTCTACAATGAAATAGTTTGAATCTCTCCTGGTCAGCTTCTTCATCACAGAAGTGAAGTCAATTACCACAACTCAGCTGACATGCTTAGTTTCATCTTTGATTCTTGAAGAAGTTACACCATAAAAGCTCAAATACACTGTACCGGCCCCTGAAGGGCACACAAAACGTCCTACTCAGTTGCAGTTTTGAAACACAATCATCCAGCTGCCCAAAACCAAGTTCAATTCCAAAAATAATGAGTGCTTTATTACAGCAATCCAAAGCATTCAGACAAACTGAAGATCACCTTTATAATACAGTATATCGTATGCATGAAAGTACCAGTATGATTTTCAGCTGTAAGTCTTGTGTTCTTCAACCTACAGCAAATACTTCCTGATCAAAACAAAAAGAACACAGTGTGTAATTTTTTTTCTTCAAGATCTGCCATCTGCTACTTTATACAGGCTGGTTTATTAACAATGTGCAAATAAACCTGAACTGAAGAGCTAATTGATTGCTTTTCAGCTAACTCTGAACTGGGGCACAAGGTACCCGCTGTGATGTAAACATCGTGAATTCTTCATAAATTGGAAGCTGAAAGAGCCTAAGAAACTGGGTACAAATGCTTCTCATACAGAATCATGGCTGAGCTCGAGTCTTTCAAACCAAATCTGGGGTAGTTTGTGTTTGGCATATGTCGCTGTGCTGCTACAGCACAAACAGAAAATTGTTGTATATAAAAGCATACTTAAAATGACAGGCCTACATCAAAACTAGGAGATTCACAGAACTGCAGAGTAGCTGATGTTGGAAGAGAACTCTGGTTTAAGCCCATGCTCAAGAATGGACACCTACAACAGGCTGCTCAAGACCATGTCCAGGCAGCTTTTGAAGATCTCTGAGTAAGGAGACTCCACAGCCTCCCTCTGGACGATCCATGCCAGTACTCAGCACTCACAGTGTCAAACTGTTTCCTAATTTTCAGATGGAACACTGCCTCTAGTCTTGCCCCTCAGCACCACTGAGTCTAGCTCCACCTTCTTTGTACCCTCCTTTCGGGTATTTATAGACACTGAGATCCCCCTGAGCTTCCTCTTCTCTATGCTGAACAGACTCAGCTTTCTCGGTGGTCTACACCCTTGGACATATCACAGTCTTACATTGCACTCCTTCCACTGCACTGTCAAAGGCCTTATTAAATCCAGGAAGACAATGTTCACTGCTCTCACATCCAACTTCACCTACCAGGCTGATCATTTTATTATAGAAGCTTATCAGACTGGACAGGCCTGACTTCCCTTCAATTAATCCGTGATAACTGCTTCTGATTATTTTCTTGTCTTTCAAGGGTCTGAAAAGGGTCTTCAAGACGAGCTCTTCCATCACCTCCTCAAGAATTGAGGACTATATAGCTCCCTATGTCTTCCTTCTTCCCACTCATGAAGACAGGAATGACATTTGCTTTCCTCCAATCTTTGGGCACTTCTCTAAGTTGCCTCGATCCATCAAAGATCATACAGAGCAAACTCAATCGAATCTGACAGCTTTCTCAACATTAACAGGTGAATTCTATCACTAACGAATGTTTATTATGCTTAAGTCCTGACCTGGCCCCCTCCACCAACAGTACATCCCTCATTGCTCCAGCTTTTTCTGCTAGTCTTTGCAGCCTGGCATGCTTGAAGGCTGGTCTCACTGATAAAGACTGAGACACAAAGTGCATTCAGTTCCTCAGTATTTTCACTCTCTCCTGTAATCAGGTCTTCTGTTTCATTCAGGAGAGTCCATATTTCCCACAGTCTCTCTTTTGTCAGTGATGCAGACTTCTCCAAGACCAAGTTGGATGGGACCTTGAGCAACCTGGTCTAGTGGAAAATGCCCCTTGTCCATGACAGGGCTGTGGAGCTAGATAATCTTTAAGGTCCCTTCCAACCAAAGGGACCATTCTATCAAGTACATGCAGAAGCCCTTCTTATTGCTCTTTGCATCCCTGGCCAGATTCAATTCCATTTCCTTTTGTGTTTAGCTTTACTAACTCCATCCCTGCCACAGTGCTGTGACATGAGGCTGCTTCCTGGCAGGGAGATCCAGCCCCGAGCACAGAGTCAGTTCACACCCCTTTGCAGAGCCAGCCCACCCCCTCTCATCACCCCTCTGCTCTGAGCCTGCTGGGCACGGGCAGAGCTGCCAACGTGGATGTCCCCGCTGCCATCCAGGGCTGGGAATGCAATAGCGCTCACCTTTTCCTCCTTGCAGCCCTGCCAGTTCCTCTCCACAGAGCAGAAGAGCTGGTAAAGCTTCTCGAAGATCTGCCTTTTCTCCGTGTTCTTTCCATAGCACAAGTGAACTTTGATTCCTTCTGACCAGTGTTTTTGTGAGGGACAGCCCCTGTCAGGAGGCAGTTTGACGTGTGGGATCAAACTCGATAAATTACTCTATAGTAGTATGACAGCAAAACTCTATAGTGACACTGATGCTCATTTGACTCAGAAAGTGTTAAAACAGCTGAGATCTCAAGACAAGACAGTGAAACCTCAAACTCCTACCTATATGGATTTCAGAAGGAAAAAAATAAAATAAAATAAATCTTCTTTGATTGCTATATTCCAACCTGGATGTAGGAAAAGATCTTTAATAGTTGTGAGAGCAAGAGGCTTTAAGAAATAAGTGTTAATGATTTACACTGGAAATGACCATAAGAGAGTATGATATGCACATGCTATTTGAAAGTTTTATTCAAACATAACCAGTGTTTTTACATTTAACCTTTATAACAGGATATTAGCATAGTTGCCAAGCTAGACACATTTGTTATTTAAGCTTTATATGAATGTACTTTATCTTGAAGGTAGAAATAATTGACTAATCTGTCAGGAAAATCTATTTAAAACCAGACTGTGACTTTTAGCTGCTCTTTCAGCTCTAAGTGAAGGCACACTTTGCTGATGTGAAAGCACGGTGCAATTGTGCACCTGTAAATTCCACATAACTCGTGCCACAGTCTGTATGTGGGTTGTTCTGAAATTGCTACATCACCCAATAGGTTGGGTCTTGAAAGGTCACATGAAATTCCCAATCATTTTTTTCAGAAAAGAACCAGAACATGATTACAGCTCTGCAGGTTTCTGCAGGTTTTATTTTCTCTTTCAATCCAATTGCTTTCCAAATAGACTTTGGCACATTGGAAAATCCCAGTCAGGAAGCCATGTAACAATATAGCATTACAGGTAGATGTTGCAAGATCCTTCCACCCAGGTGACAAACTACCAAAAGGGATTTTTAAACAAAAAAAAAAAAAAAAAAAGAGTACTAATAATAAAACAAAAAAGAAAACCAAAGCCACCTATGACCAAACTAAGCCATTCCGTGTTAGTATGATTCTATGAAAATTAAGCTCCTTCAGTTATACTTCCTGATCCTTGGCTAAAAGGCCAGATTAGCTGCCAATTTTATTATCAGCAACACACTATAAAATACATTCAGTTTTCTAAAGGGACTTGACGTTTACTGGCCTTTTGGAGAGTACTAAAGAATAGATTTTGTTGAGGTATAGGAGAAGTCTATCTCAGGCTTGTATATACCTTTCTGATATATTTGCCTTCTTCTTTTCTCTATTAACTATCTGTATATTATTGTAGTTTTTTTTTTCCTTTATTCCATTTTTCTTTTCTTTTCTTTTCTTTTCTTTTCTTTTCTTTTCTTTTCTTTTCTTTTCTTTTCTTTTCTTTTCTTTTCTTTTCTTTTCTTTTCTTTTCTTTTCTAAGGTGAGCAGATGGTAATGAGAAAACAGAGCTCAGTTTTCAGTGGGTTTTCCTTGTGTATATGTGTTTAGTAGACTTCAATAGCCTGCTGACAGTTAATACTGAAAAATAACGTTTACAGTTTTACAACAATTTGAAAGCTTCTGTTTCACTGAGCATGTAGTTCAGCAGTTTAAAAAACATTTAATATGTTAATTAATTTTGAGCAGTAACCCTAATTAAAATGGAAAATTATAAAATGTGCTGTTTCAAGAAAGAAGAACTGCATAAGAAAATCTAAGCATTATGGTTTTCAGCATACTAGTGTTTAAAAATTGAAAAAGAAAAAATTCTGTCTAAATAGTGAAGCAGAAAGTTTTCTTGTATTAAATTTGTAATCACATAAACTGACACTGCTAGGGAGTTTTCAAACATATATCTTTATGATGATATCACAGTTTGTTTTCAAGTATTGCTATAGAAAAAAAAAATTATACTTAGTGGAACTAAATCAAATTATGTATCTAGGAAATAGTGTTTTTATAAAAAGGCAGACTTGAGCCAGTTAGACAGAAAGCAGCTCTCACACTCACCAGGCTCAAGGGCAGCCTCTAGGCATCTTCTGAGTATTAGTACATAAATACTCCCCCAGCTTCTCTGTCTCTACATGCTGACAGATGGTCATGCAATAGTGTCCCTCTACCATCTCTGTTAGTGGGTTAGTATAGCCAAATGCTAATTCATGCTTCTATGATTGGTTGTAAAGTGCCTTCCCAGTAGACTCAGGTGTTGCTCTCTTGTCACTTGTTGACATATTTCCCATCCCAGTACTCATGACCCTCAGGTCTTCTTTGCATCATTGTCAGGTACTCATCTTACTCACCTCCTGACCTAGTCAAAGCTTTAACACACTCCTAAAGCACAGTATAACTAAGAGAAGAAATTAACAAAAATTTCAGAGACTCATTTCTGAATTAGACAAATTTGTATTTTGGTGTTCTGTTTTGTAGAACAGAAAGAGTTTTATTTCTTTTGGCACTAACTTCATGTTTCATGTAAGGAAGTGACCTTTACCCTGTGTACCTACAGGCTAAATTGAAAAAACTGCATCAGAAAACTTTATGAAAGCACAAAAAAAGGAGGTACCATGGATAACCTCAAAAAGCTAGCCAATTTAATTTAAGCTGGAAGGTTTCATTGAGTAAACCCAATAGAAGTGGAAGTGGAGAGAAGCAGAACTAATACTGCTGTATTTTACTTTGAGACTATGTCCATACTTGCATACCAAACTTGCATACTAGGGCATAACCTCAGATACTAGCACTTATCTAGCTCTACTGCTTATTTGTCAGAGAGCTTCTTGCTGTCTCTCTGACTGTGACAAGCAGCTCTCACTCAAACAGTGCCTGAGTGCAGAGTTAAGGACAGCATAATACCAGAGGTTACTTGCCATAGGTAATACAGTTAAGGCACTTACTCTGTTCGAGGATTAGCTCTGAGGATGTGTGGGTTGCCCTTTCATTTGTCACAGAATAGGCCTTGGGTGACTGAACTTACTAGCTTATCCACATAGTTATAACCTGAACAACTCATAAGATCAACTTTGTGTAGATGTTTGAGTCTGAGAAATTTCTGAAAAAAAGGACAAAGGAAAGGAGAGGGGAAGGAGAAAAAACCCTTCTGTCACCATAGCAAACTGCTGTTAGGTAAATGTTCAAATTAATGGAAGGAAGGAATGGCTTGCATTTTTGTTTTGGCTTCCGAACAGTTTTCACTTATGAATAAAAGGCAAGATTGAAATACTGTAAATACAAGCATTAGCTTTCATTTGATGTGTCCAAGATATTTCCTTCCTTGGCCTCCAGTTCTTCAGAAGATCACGGGTCACCAATGGGAGATCTGCATGGGCATTTTGGATATTCATAGCCTCACAGCTGGTACTGGAGTCCATATGGAAGCAAGTAAATTTAGCACACTTGCGCAACTATTCAAGTGTCAACTCAAGTCAAAATAGTATGTCGGACAGTTACTTTGTATAGGTTTTCACTGTAACTTTGACATAATATGTGGTGTCACACTTTCTCAGCACTTTCTTCTGTTTAAATATTGTCTCACCTATGTGGTTCTGTTAAGCTAAAGCTTAGGGTTACAAGTGTAATTCACCTAGCCTGAGCTGCCATAGACCTTAGAGACTTCTGTTAGTTAAATATTCAGTAGTCTCTGCTGTTGTTCCAGGAAGATAAAAACCATTCACTGCTAGAAATCAAGGACTAGACAAGGCAAAATTGTCTCCCAACTTATCTCTAAACTGTATGAAAACAGGTATCCAACACAGAACTCTCTAGCACGCATCAGCAACCTGAGATGAATATTAACAGAAGCCAGCTAAGATCAGGTGAGGCCTCTCAGCTATTGTCTACAAAAAGCTCCTTCATGGACTGTGCCTTCATTTTCATGTGTATAGCATGTGAGCAACATGTGAGCAATGCTGAAATCTGTCAGAAAAGAAACCATCAATTCTGTCTTATCATGTTAGTTTCCAAGTCAGAAAGAAGAGATATCAACTCAGACACTAACACAGCTGACCTAGATAGAGCAAGCCAAATATATATTTTAATGTGTTTTTACTTAGAAAGTTTCAGGTATGAAAAAAATTAAGGTAATCAAATAAAATTAAATTGAACAGGAACAATCCAGGGCATGCATTCAGATCATTCAGTAATTAAATGTAGAAGATGATTCCAGGTTAGTAATGGACTGATTGTTTCTTTTCTGATAGGGAATTATAGGGAAGCACAGAAGATTATACTTCTTCTAAACTTATGATATAGAAATGCAGCAAAGTAAATAATACAGAACAAGGGAGTGTTTTTTTATTATTTTGTTTGTTTGTTTTGTTTTTTTTTCTTTTGGGTGGGGGTGGATGTTAAATATATCAATTATATCCACTTGAAATATTGCTATAACATCTTTAATTAATCAGTGTTATTTAATGTCTCCCTTTCTACTTTGCCAGACTGCAGTACTGAGGACTGTGTTCAAATAGCAATGTTAGCTATTTACATGTTAGTTTATTTTTCTTATAAAAAAGAAAGTGGTAAATATTTCTGACTTGAATTCATATTTTCTTCTGGAGATAATCAAACTATTAATTTCAGTGAGACCACAAACTTTTTTAACCATAAGTCAGAAGGACTATCAGGTGCAGAACAGTAAATAAATAAATAAATAAATAAATAAAATAAAACCAGGAAGATACATTAATATCAAACTTAAATTGATTAATTTAATTTAATTTAATAATAATAAGGGTTAAAAACCAAATCTCTCCAGCAAGCAAGCAGAAGAAGCTTATTGAACATGTTGTTCATTAAGACTGGATTGTGTATAATTCTTCCAGTGGTTTAGAGATGTTTATTGCTTTATTACCGTAGAAGACTTGCTCCTGACAATTGCTGCTCAGCTGTTGCTTTCCTTAGTTGTCTATAGTGAAAGAAAATTTTTGTTGAAAATAAGTCAGAATTAGATTTCTTGGATTATTTTGGGGGTGGATAGAGTGGTTTTCTTTTCTTTCTTTCCACTTTGCAATGGAAGAACTAGCATGCTTTTCTCTTCTTGACCTGTATCAATTAAGTCACCTACCTCCATACAACTAACATAAAATTTAATCACCACTAAAATGCTCTCCAAACTGTTAAATCAGAGTTTAAATGGCTCTTAGTGATTTCCAGCTCTTATGCAGTCCCTCTGCACAGAGGGAGGGAAAAAAGAAATAGTTTTACTCAGTGAGGTTAGACTTTTATCCCTCTAATTAATTACTTCAAGATTAACAGAATTTTACTGCTGGCTACCAGTCAGCCAGCTGTGCAGCATGCTTCTATGGCATTTTCTCTTTCTGTGGCAGTTCTCTTTGCTGATGTCTGTGCAAATAAAATAGCTTAACCTGGTAATTTAAAATGTAACAATGCGTGTCCTGCAGTATCTGTACCTTACACAGCTACAGTGCCCTTTTATGTTGAATTGCAGAATTTTGTACTGAGTGTGCATGCAGTATGGGAAATAAGTAGGAGAAGATGGAAACCATGGTGCAACTAGAAAACTATGACTCAACTGCTATTGTGGAAACATGATCAGAAGAATTGCACAATTGGAATACTATGATTTAAGGTTATAAGTTTTTTAGGAGGAATAGACAAGGCAGGAGGAGCATCAGAGTTGCTCTTTATGTTAAGAAGTGGATAGATAGCAGAGAGCTGCCACTGAGAAATAGCCATCAACTGTTTGAGAGCTAATGGGTTAAAATTAAAGATCAGAACAAGAAGGGACATCTGGTTCTCAGCGTCCACTACAGGCTGCCTGATCAAGGGTACCCTGTTGCCTAGGCCTTCTTGCTTCAGCTAAAGATGTGTTATGCTCACAGATTCTCATCCAGATGGGGGATTTCAACTACCCAGATGTCTGATGGGAAAGCAACAACAGGCTGCAACTGATCCAGGAGACTTCTGGAGTCCATCAGAGATAACTTCCTGGTCCAAGTATTGAAGAGATCAACCAGAGATGAAGTGCTACTGTATCTGATAGAATTATAGAAGAGATAATTAAAGGGGTTAAGGTTGGAAGCAGTTTGGGCTGTAGTGACCATGACCTGGTTCAGTTCATGACCTTGAGGAATATGGGCCTGGTGAAGAGCAGAGTCAGTACCCTGAACCTCAGTAGAGTGAACTTATGGGTGTTTAAGGAACAACTGGATAGGCTCCACTAGAAAACTGCTTTTAGGGCTGTAAGAATGGAACAGAGCTGGCAGCCCATTAGAGACAGTCCATTAGCACAAGAAGGTTGTGCAGATGTTGGAGAGGGTCCAGACAAAGATTTCAGAGGGTGGAGCACCTCTACTATTAAGAAAGATTGAGGGAGCTGGGCTGGCTTAACTTGGAGAAGAGAAGGCTCTGAGGAAATGTTATTACAACCTTCCAGTACTTGGAGGGAGCTTATAAGCAGGAGGGAAACTGACTTTTGACGCATGATGATATTATAGAACAAAGAGAAATTATTTAAACTAAAAGAGGAGAAATTTAGTTTGGATGTTAGGCAGAAATTCTGTACTCAGAGAGTGGAGAGGCATTGGAAGTAATTTCCCAGAAAAGGTGCAGATGTCCCGTCCCTGGAGGCCTTCAAGACCAGGTTGGGTGGGACCCTGGGCAGCCTGTTTGAGTGAGTTGGAACTGACCCCTCCAGTCCTAGCCATTCTGTGATCTTATGATTCTATGAAATTAAAAGTTAGGGGAATTACAGGAGAATGATGAGAATAATGAATGAATCAGGACATCAACCCACAGTGCATGAAAGTAAAAATGACCTTCTATTGGCATTTTAGTATTTTAGATAGTTTTGTTAGCTATAGTTCAGATTGCTTATGACTGTGTTCAATATAATTCTGCCATGTGCATCTATGCTAGTCATTCAGTGAGAAAAAGAAAATGCAAAGACCTAGAAATGTTGTTTGGAGATAACCTTAAACCCTTGTGAACTTTGCACAAGGTAGAGCACCACATTTTAAGGCATAACATGAATATCGTATTGACATTTCTTTTCTGCACTGCTCTGCACATTATAAAACCATCCATTGCATTGCATTGTGTACAGAAAAACAAAATGAACTGAGCTGATTTTCAGATTATCAGTTCTTCCTTAGGGCAATACTGGGTATACAGAATCTTTTCTTTTTTATCTTTAGGTAAAATATTGTAATACTGTAAGGAATTGTTTGTCTAGAGGCATTGAGATGATATGAGGAAAGAAAAGGAATAAAGCAGTCCTTTTGTGGTTATACACACTGGAATTAGTATTATGTGTTTTTATGGTTTCTAAATTTACCACACTTCTTCTGAAAGAATACTTACATAGTTACTCTGTCTAAAATACCTCAAGATAAAACATGGCTTCTTCAACATATAATATCTGAATTTGAATTTTTATTTAAGAACTATCATTTAAGCAAAAATCCACATTCCCATTACTACTGCCTCTCCATTTCATTGCATCTGAGCATTAGGTATCCCCTGCTGACTTTTCCTTAAGGCATAATACTTTGATGCTGAATGACTCCCTAAAAAGTTACCCACTGAGTTCTTTTAATTAGCCAAACTTGAGGTTGTCAGTCAAAGTAGGAAATGAAGGAAGTGTAACTAAGTAAGTCATTATTTATTCAACTCCTAAAAACTACTATTGTGATGGTTAAACAAAATTGTGCACATCCCCAAATGACCAGTCAATGTAATATAAATGAAATTTTTGCATTTCATGAGTGCAAGGAATCTTGGAAATCATATATATTCTTGTATGATTTGGTTTTGGGTTGATTTAAAATGTATTTCCGCCTTCCTTGTGTTCATGAAGTATAGGCAAGCTGTTGGATTTCAAGCAATCTGACTCTAAGCAGACACAGAAGTCTGTCCTCTTGAGCCTGTATTGTCTGTCAAACTGCTAGTAAGCAGTGGGACTATTGGACTATGAATTCTGTTCCCTCATTTCAATGAAATTCAGCCCAATCTTCCAAGGAAACTTAATAATATATATATATTCATTTTATGTTTACCGACAAATTTCTTTTTTGTTTAATTAAGATAACATATCATGGTAGGAGTGTTTAACTCTCCAAAGGCAGCTATTGTCCTAGCAAAGCAGCTGAATTAATATTTTCCTTTTTACTTATTTTCTTCTGTGTCAGTCACTGGCATTTGGTAAACTTAGAATACTCAACAGCACAGATGTGACAGAGGACACCCAGTTTACAATCCACTTTTTACCAGATTGAAGACAGTGACTGTAATTGCTGATTTTCAGAGTTGGTTTAAGATTAAACCCATAGACAAGCAGTTAAATGTAGCCATTGCTTTTGCTTTTACTATGCTTTATCTGAAAAGAGAAATAAAGAAAAATAACTTTCCTATTGATCTTCCTCTTTAAGCGGGTAAATGGAAATTTTCAAATCCTGTAGATCTTTATCACTCTGGAAAAATAGTTATTCACACATTCCTAATTCTGGAAATAAAAGGCCTCCAAATTCTGACTGTTTTTAAATCTCAATGTATAATAATTCACTGTAATAGAATACTGTTTATCTAACAATTCATTTTCTTCCTTTTTAAGTAATGCATGCTCAGTTCCTGACTGAAATTGTCTAATTCCAAATTTCAGACAATGGAATTTATTTGCTCCATTCAAGGTTCTTCAATTACTTTAAATCTGTTCCCCATAAGCATAGTTATAATTGATGACCTTGGTATATAGCCTTCCTCTACTGCCTTTAGTCAGCTTTCAAAAGGAATTTTAACTAGGAGTATTAGCTACTGAAGATGATAGATGCAAAAGTGTATAGGGTATTCAAGCTGTGTCATTTCTGACAAAAAAAAAAGGAAATAAGGGAAATATCAGAAGTTTTCTTTTTTTTAGTCTTCTGTTCTTCTCTATTCTTCTGAAAAATGAAGACAATCATCTTTCTTATGATACTCTTCTATCTATTTTCATTATTCTCTTTTTCTTCATCAGTACCTTCTAAGGAGAGCTGTTTTTGAAATACAGAGCATATTTTCTATAAAATATAATCATGCTTTCTGGTAAAAAAAGCTAAAGAATGTCAAAGAAATATCCATGAAGGTCCTTTTTGCCTTCACTCTCCTTAGTTTCACATTAGAGAAAATATATTCATTCTATCTTCTGGCTATTGTAATACAATGATGGAATTGTTATTGACAATAAAACATGAAAAGATATAAAAGTGCTCTAAACATTAAAAGCAGAAAAAGTATCTGATATGATTGGAAGTGGATGTGAGGAGAGGGTCACAGTTCAAACGGATTGACTGCAGGTGGAAAAGTGGATCTTTACAAGTAATGAAAAAGACCCGACTGAAGTAATATGAATTGATGAAATCTTTCATCTTGACTTTTTCTTATAAGAAAACATTCATTGGTGACGGATACCATTTTTTCTTTCTAGAAACAAATAATATGCTATAGAAAATCTTTTGCTGTCTTTTGTGTTGAAGCTTTGTTTTTTGTTTTTTTTAAATACTGTAATGGTCACTAATAAAGAAAACTGTTATTTAGAGTAGTGCATAGGGAATTCACACTCTTTTTCAGTCTCTGCTGTTTATCTGTAAAACATTGCAAAGTCTACAAATATTGTAAGCATGCACCTTCCCCTTGCAGCTAGAATACTGACCTAAAACTGTAGATGTTAGGATAGTGCCCTACAGGTGGTTGTGACATCTGACTTTTAATCCTGAAGGAAAAGACTGCTTGCTCCTTTTACAAGAATAAAACACCTTTCTTCACAACACCCTAAACTTATTATCTTAGACACTGGAAAATGTGCTGTTAAATCTCCTGGTGGTGGCTTAGATACTGATCTTGGTCACCTTGTGTACATCTGCTGTCAGAAAAATGATGGCTTTTATCTTTAACTTTGTGAATCTAATTTGTCATTCCCTATGTTTTTATTCCAAGCAATTTATGTACAGTATCTCTTGCCAGGAAGAACAGAACGCATCATGTTAAACAAAAAAAAAATTAAAATAAAATAAAGAAAAAAGATCTTCATATGTGATTTGCTCCTTAGCTTTAAGGTTTAGCAAAAAACTGACTAGTATGCTATTTTTAAGTAGTATAAATACTGGAATTCCTTTTCTGTATAAGTATTATAGAGATTTTTTTTTTCTGTCCCTGTTGAATACAGAAAAGATAGAAGAAAGGCCAATACTTGTTTTATGGCTCCCAACTCTCTCCTCAGAGCAGTAAACACCTAAAGGGGCATGACAGGTTTGCGTTCATTTCAAATGTTTTGACACTGCAAGAAGAAAAGAGAGCTAAAGAATTGCGTCTCCAGATACATGTTGTAGGAGGCTGTAATCCTCAGCACTATATTTTAGATCGCATCTCCCACAGTTTCTGATTATGTGTAACACTTTTAAACCTCAAGATATAAAATATTTAATAATACAGGTTTATATGGATATTGTGATCTTGTTTCTTGGGATAACTGATTTACTGAAGTTTGATTTATTATGGATCTGTAGTCAATATGTGTGGTGCATTCAAGTGTTTTTTTCCTCTATGTATCAAAGCTATCAAGAAGAAATTGAATGATTAGTAGTCAAGCTTGAAGGATTTTTTTTCCAAGGGTCTGCCTTGGAATTTCAGTCAGATTGAAATACATATATACACTGTATGCACAAAAGGCAAAAACATTAATCATAAACAAAGAAAATAATAACTTGCACTAACACTAAACTAAGGCAGAGAGAGAATAGGTTCTCTATCAGTTCAGGAGCTCTATTTGTAACAAAGTCTGAAAGAGCATGCAGAGAAAACAGCACAGCAATTCAACTTCTGTTTCAATCACTTAGCGTGTATTTAACACCCCAGTGTTAAAAAGCTTCTTATAACAGCATATAGCTATGAAATTAAACCTTTATGACAAGATTCTTAAAAAGAAAAAAAGTCTTCTTGTTCATCTTTATTCTGTTATGGTTACGTGTGAATCTTTTCATTCGCCATTGTTGTTTATCAGTTATACAAGGGAATGACCCCAGCGGCATTAGTGAAAAGACAGAAAATTATGATTCTGTCATGGATTTTTCTTGGTAAGTGTCTTTGATTTTCGTTTTATAATTCTTTTCTAATTAGTGGTCTAAAAAAGTGTGAATTTTTTCTGTTCTATTTTTTTTTAATTATTATTATTATTTATCATTGTTAAAAATAGCACAGGGCATACATAAAAGAACAAAGCAGCCTTACTTTCACAGATACAGTTTAGGATGTAATCAAACAGCAAGCTCTAAAGGAACACCTGCACTGAAAGCTTGCCCACCTCCTCCTACTTATTCTTCTTTGGCAGCCTGCCTGATCTGGCCTGCCAGCTCCCCTCTGCAAGCAAGGACAGCTGCAAAAGAGAAAGAAAGCTCATCTTCATCAAAACACTCTTTGAAGCTCTTCTGAGGATAAACATTCTTCATTTATTAACAGCTTAATGCTTTGATAAAAGCTCACTTTGTTAAGTAGCTTGGCTTTCAAGAACTGCCCACGTAGATATTTGCATGAAGTTTATAAGGACTTTTCAGACAACAAGGAATTGATGGAAATATTGCTACAGGCCTAGAAATAAAAACAGAGAACATATTCCTACTAGGAAAAGAGAAGAAAAAAATCAAAGCAAACTTATGTTCAGCAGGCTTTCCCATTTTCTGAATTATCATAGTCCCTTCTGTGTAGAAGTGTCATTATATATAATGCTGAATAGCTGTGCGCTTGATTTTGCGTAACTCAGTGCAAAGAAAAATTTATTGGAATATGTGCTATTATAACTACAAGAATGTAAATATACAATGAAGAATTCAAATCTTGTAAAGCAATGGTCAATTACATATCCAGAGGAAAAAAAGCAAAACTAAAAATACTGCACAAAAATCACAGCTCATGTATCTAAATGGCTTAGCACATAATTTTTCGTAACAGCAGCAACAGGAGACTAACTTTCAGTATGATGTAAATTCAGGAAAAGCAAATTCTTAGATGTGATGTTATAAATCATTGACATCACTTTTCATAACTGCTTGTAGAATAATGCTGCTATCTTCTTCTCACAGTAAAGCTGAAAATTTGAAACACCCCAAAGTGACTATTTTATGAGAGTATCCAATTAGATTGTTTCCTGCACTAAGTATTTTGATGAATCTTTAATGGAATTCATTCCAGAATTTGCAGTGCAAATCCCACTCATTCTTACTTCTGTGTTTCATGCAATATTTTACAGAGACAGATTATAAGGAAGTGTTTCTTTTGATTGTAGATAGACATCCTGTGAATGTAAATTATCAATGGAGTTTTTTTTTTTCTTTTGTTTTTGGTTTGGTTTGGGTTTTTCTCATGTTTAATTGGAAATCTGTAGAATATTTGGTATTTTAAATGTTTAATATTTAGAAAATATAGTGTTTAAAGGCTTCAAGTTTTCAGGGATTTTAAGAAGCTTTACTTTAAAGAGGGTTCAGTCTTTCCTTTAGGAATGTTATTAAGGGTACATATTTTAAAAGAAAAGAAAAAAAAAGAAAAAAAAAAACACGATCGTCACCAGCACCAAAAACACCTATGTTACCACTACCGAGTTAAATAAAAATAATCAAGATTAACTGATTGCATTTATTTCCTCATTTTTCTATGTTTCTTTCCTTTAATCTCTTTCTTCATGAATTTTTTAAAATCTAATTGAAAAATATAAGCACTTTCAACTTTTCACATTTCAGAAATTATTGACTGACAGATAGGTTTTCCTAGCTGGGTAAGTGAACCAAGTAAGTTCAGATAACAAAATATATGGCCTACCATTGCAAAATAGACATACAAAACAACAACAACAACAAAGCCTGTAAGAACTAAGCAGTGAGGAAATGCATTGTTGAGAAGAACAGAAGAAATTATTTAAAAATATTATTGCAGTATTTTGGTAGTATGAGTCTGTAGTAAGTCAGTGAAGTGAGAGCAACAAAAATAATTATATCTGGAACATCTTTTATGTGTATTATTTTATTATAATATTTAATATACGATCCCAAGTAACTGAGGGATACTTGTAGGTTTGTAGTAAATATTGATATGAATCAAGTTTAAATTTAGATTTTAGTGGGCTAACAATTTTTGAGAGATAAAAGAACTATACATGGGGAACCCACTGATTTACTAAAAAGACTTTTCTTTTTTTTTGCTTTTTTTTGTTTAATAATATAAATAATGATGATTTATTTGATTTTCACAACTATGACTAGAAAACAAACAAACAAAAATAATGTTTGATTTATCTGCTAAAAGGTACACTCAGTAGAAAAATTCAATACATTGTCTGTTCATTCCTGGAACTATCAAAATATGAAACATTTTTAATGTAGCATTTTCACAGCTTTTAAGTATTTTACAGATGGAACCAGCTATGTAAATACTATAGCATGCTACTTTTTAAAAAATATCAATTTTTGCATCAGTCCTCAGAGCTGCATACGCCTGTGAAGAATATACTCAAGAGTCTTCTATGATAAAATATTGTATTCTGTGTTCCTGATCTGATACTTAAATGACTCCATAAATAACCTTTTCATTCTTCCTAAATGCTTTTCTACTTGCATCTTATAAAAAGCTCTATGCCTTCTATTACTTGTCCTTCAACATCCCTGGATCTCGGTATGCTCTATGATTAGATCTCAGCTACTTAGGAGTATGAGAGAAGGTGATTATAGGAGATCAGCCCGGAGAGGATTCCCCATTGCTGTATGAAGAGATAGTTGTCAAATGTTAACAGAAATGTGGTACAGCCCTAAAAAGATGAGTGATCCAAGACCTCATGGTATGTAATTGCACATCATATTCCACCAAGGTAATCAACAGCACATCACTGTTTGCACAAATTAGTTAGCAGAGGACTGGAAGTGGAAACAGTACTTGCTCTTTCTCAGGACTGTATCTCCATGACCTTTTAGGGTTAGGTAATTTCAGAGATATGGGTTTGATAAAAATCATAAATGTAATAGATCTGAAGTCAAATTATTTCTTCTTTTATTAGAGCAAAGTTTTAATTGATTATTACTCCCTGTCCATTTAGTAAGTAATATTTACTAACTGCACAACATAGACAAAAAAAACAACAATTTTGGAATTACAGCTTTTTTTTCATCATGGGATTTATTCAGCCAACCATGGCAGCTATCACTAACATGCAGAGCTTCAAATCAGTTAGCCAGTTGATGAATTTTGGCAAGCAATTAGACAAAATGCAATTCTGCATGTCAGAACTGAGTAAGATAAGCACTAATGGAAATCACCTCCTCTTTTAGGGTCAAGAATATGGAAAAGTAAATTAATAAGAATTTTCAAGTTATGGAAGCAGTAAATGTGCTTAAGTTCAAATATTTTGAGAAAAAGAAGTTTATGAATAATAAGGTAGAACTACTAGTATTAATGCAGAGGTTAATGTGTCTAGAAAGGTTAAACTAGACATTAAAAAATTGAGTGAGAGATGCTTTTCTTTAACTGCAATCATTTCCTGAAAGTATAATGGAATAGGCTGTGTCAAAAGGCTATTGTAAAGTTTTCCTCATTCTCTTATAATGGAAAACAAATTAATTGAGTTTCATCTTCCTCATCCTGATATAAATCAGGAGAAACTGCATGGAGTCAATGGAAATTCTCTGGGGTAAAACTGAGAACAAAATAGTTGCAGTCAAGCTGTTAACAGTTCAGATGAAATAGTACAGAAGGAAGAGAAGGAATATGAATTTAGAATTGTGGGTACATGGCAGTATACATAAATGATAGATATCAAATAAACATTTTCATTGCATTTTCTGGTTATTTCTTTCATTTTTCACTGGTCTTCTCTTACACAGTTTTTATTTTATTTTATTTTATTTTATTTTATTTTATTTTATTTTATTTTATTTTATTTTTAATTTATTTTCTGTAACGATAACAAATCAGGGTCTCTACAGTACACATGTGTTTGGCCAACATACAGCAGTGATGAACCCTGCCCATCCAACACCATGTGGACCCTTGAGACTTGGCACTTCCTTATACTGGATCTGGCAGGGATGGAACAAACTTTTCCCACAACAGCCCATATTGTTGTGTTTTGCACTTGTAGATATGACAGCGTTGATATACTGAAGTTTTGTCTATCGCTCAGCATTCACCCCACCCTAGAAAGCCAGCAGACAAATGGAGAGCAGGAAGTGGGGAAAGAACATCACGAGGACAGCAGAACTAAGCTGATAAAAGGTATATTCCATGATATATGATGTCACACTTAGCAATAAAAGCGGGGAAAGGGGAAGAAGGAGTGGGCCTTGTTAGGTAAAAATCTATCCTCCTGACTGCTTATTGAGGCCTTGCTTCCCAAGACATGATTGAAAATGGCTTGCTAATGGAAAGTAAAGAATAAATGTTTTCTCTTTCTTTACTTCTACACAATCTTCACTTGTTTTTCACATTGTTTTCCTTTAATTACATTGTACTTAAACATTTTTTTTTTTCTTATCACATTTTCTTGCCACCCTCTTCCTTTGAGGAGGTGAAGTGAGAGATTACTGTGGTGGAGTTTAGTTGCCCACATGTGTGAAATCACCACATACTTTCAAACAAGGTCCGGACCCCTATGTGTAATGATTATGCTGAGGGCTCAGCCTATTGCACAACGACTGACGTGCTCTTATCCCACACAGAAGGGCTATTTATTTAATTATTTTTATTTTGTACGTTAGGCTGTTCACAAAAACCTTCAAAGGCTTTGTTGTTCATATATCCCCAGGCCTACCACTTTGATTCTTTATATACCTAAGGCCAAAATGAAGATGCCAGGCTCTGTGTCGGTCTCCGGCATATCCTCTCAAATTTACTACAAAACTACGAGTTTAACAAAAGTTACAGAACACAAAATTTTTGATATATCTTTATTTTCCAGATCATCCAGATTATTATCATCAGCTTCTGGGTAGATGCAAACAAGGTCTCTTCTCTGAGAAGTGCTTTCAGGTAAGCTTTACTTTATAGCACTATGACATTATGAGCAGAACTTGTGTCTAGAGATGAAAACGTGTTTGAAATATTTTGGAAAAACAAACAAACAAAAATATAGATAAATGCAGTTTTTGCTATTGCAAAATGCATATAATTCACTTGGCATCCTTCTTCATGATATTTTCTCTACTATTTCAAGCACTGTTAAAGACAAAAATTTTTACTATCCTTATGCCATCTATCAAAAATCATAAAATAATATCTAAGTTACTTGACTTGTACATGAATATATATTTAGGGAGGAGGGATCTGGTGTTTAACACAAATAAGTTTTCTTTAAAATTTTCTACCTTGCCCCTTCTGTATTTGCTTTAAGTGAATCACCTACACTGTTATTACAAAAAAAACAAAACAAAACAAACAAACAAACAAACAAACAAAAACAGAACCAAAACCCTATTCTTACAAATATAATAAGTTTTTAATTATTTATGGTATTTACAGATCATATGTTTTCTATTACTCTTTAATATATCTTTTAAATCCTATGGTAAAGTTAAGTTAAAATTGAAAATCTCAGATTTAAAAATGATATTAAAAGATGTAGTGTGCACTCTTAAAGATGCTCTATTCATCAGCATACTGTGCACTGAACTAACAATGTCATATAAAAGTTCATTTTTTACAATTATTTTAGAAAGTTAATTATTTTAGAATAGTAATACAAAGGGTCTAATTCTTCTAATAGATTCTGTTAAGAAACATTAAAAATATAATAAAATTGAATAGTATAAAACTACACAAATCTAAATTGGAAAGTACAATGAAACATAAAATTAAATAATTTTAGTAGAAAAAAAGTCTGTCAGTTCTTTTTCGTATCATTCTGAAAAGAAGTATAACAAAATATACTCTGCTTAGACTACAAATATAATATTGCTTTGCTGTACTTAAAATGAATGACTACTCGAGTACGTGCATAAATGTAGATTATGCTGCATTACAGAGGGAAAAGGGATTAACTCTCAAAAATGATATATTTTTTAAAAGCAATTCTTGAGATGTATCAAAGACTCAGTTAATATAGAAAAATCAGCAAATATCCTAGGAAAGACAAAATAAATAGGCAATTAGGTAAGTCACAATAGTGACAAGTGAAAGCTGAAACTGCAGAAATTATGTGTGTCAGAAAAAAAAGGAAACAGATAGGACTGTATAAGCAGTCTGTGTATTTCACTGATCATGATTGCACTGAACTAATAACTTCCAGGTCATTGCAGTTTGACTATATGATATGAAGGCAGATTCACTAATAGGAATCAGCATAATTCAAGAAAACAGTTATGTGAGCTATCTGATGAAGTTAGCTTTTTAAGAGATCACACAGATCTCGAAACTATGAAAGATTCTAAAGAATGCCAGCAGTCTTGATGATCTGAAGCTTTTATAAACAAGGCACCTCATAATCACTTGTTTTGTGGCAAAATAATTGTCATCTTATGCACATAAGGCTCCCTTCTAAAGGAAATTTGCCATTACAAAGAGATGAAAAAGGCTTTGCATCATCTCTATTAGTACAAAGATGAATAAGGGGCTAATAATACAAGCTCTGATGAATCATAAAGTTTTGTTTTATTCAAGATTATTTCCCTAATGCTGTATAAGCGTTATGCAGTGTAATTCCTTGGAAACTCTGAGCAAGGAAATTAAAATATATAGTGCTATGCCAAGATTTCTGAAACTGCCAGAAGCTCATCTCTATCATTGAACCATAGAATGCTTTGTATTGGGAGAGACATTTAAAATCATCGAGTTCCAAACTCCCTTCTATAGGCAGGGACCTCTCCCTCTAGACCAGGTTGCTCAGAGCAACATCCATCCTGGCCTTGAATGCTTCCAGTGAGGAGGCATCCACAACTCCTCTGGGCAGCCTGTTCCAGTGTCTTGCCACACTCACAGTAAAGAATTTCTTCCTAATATCTAGCCAAAACTCACCCTCTTCCATTTTAAAAACATTTCTCCTCATCCTGTCTTGTCATGCCCTTATCAAAAGCCCCTCCCCAGCTTTCTGTAGGCCCCCTTCAAGTACTGCAAAGCTTCTATACCATTCCCCCAGACCCTTTTCTTCTTCAGGCTGAAGAGACCCAGCTTTCTAAGCCAATCCCTGTAGGGGAAGTGCTCCATCCTTCTGATCATATTCATGGCCCTCGTCTGGATCTACTCCAACAGTGTTGAGGGTCCTAGAATTGGATACAGTAGTCCGGGTAGGGTCACATGAAAGCAGAGTAGAGGGGCAATAATCACTTCCCTCAACCTGCTGGTCACACTTCTGTTGATGCAACCCAAGCTATAGTTGGCCTTCTGGGCTGCAAATGCATATTACTGTCTCATGTTGAGTCTTTCGTCAACTAACACTTCCAAATTTTTTTCCTCAGGGCTACTCTCTTAAGCTGTCCTCCTCCCAGTCTGTGTTTATGCTTGGGATTGCCCCGGCCCAAGTGCAGGACTTTGCACTTGGCCTTGTTGAACTTCATGTGATTGGCACGGGCCTACTTCTCAAGCTTGTCCATATCCCTCTGGATAGCACCCCTTTCCTCTAGCATGTCAACTGCACCACTCTACTTGGTGTTGTCTGCAAATTTGCTGAGGATGCACTTGATCCCACTGTCCACATTGCCTACAATGATGTTAAATAATACCTCTCCCAGCACCAATCCCTGAGGAGCATCACTTGTCACAAGTCTCCTTTTTGAACACTGAGCCATTGACCACAACTCTCTGAATGTGATCATGCAGCCAATTTCTTAGCTGGCAAGTGGTCCATCCATCAAATACATTTTTCTACAATTTGACAATCATTACGTCACACAGGACAGAGTTAAACATTTTGCACAAATCTACTTACTTTATCCACTTGTGCTGTAACTCCATCATAAAAGGCCATTAAGTTATTCAAGAACAATTTGCCCTTTCTAAAGCCAATCACCTCATCTTTATTTTCACTGTGACTTAGTAGGGCCTTCAGATCTGCTTCATGATCTTGACAAGCACAGAGTTCCCTGGATCATTTTTTTTAAGCCTTATTGAAAATTGAGGTTATGTTTTCCCCTTTACAATAAATGGAAACTTCATCAGACTGCCAGTGCCAGTTTTCTCAGAACTCATGGATGGATCTCATTGGATCCTTTGGACTTGTGTATCTTCAGGTTCTTTGGATGGTCTTGAATGTGATTTTCAATAGCGAACTCTTCAAATTTCACATTCATACTATCAGTATAAAATGTCAATTCTCTTTTTTTTTTTTTTTAAGTTGAGGAGATATAGAACATTGTCATCAGCTTTTCATCTTGAATATATTTCTTCTTATTTGAGTAAGACAACAAAAAGATGTAAAAAAAAAACATAGCAATGTGACATTACAATTACCTTTCCCACATTTCTGTTCATATATGAGAATGAACCTGAAGATTCAGAAAGCATTTTCAGTCTTTTCATATTTATATGTGAGTTGACTATGGTGACATTTTTCTTTTTTGCTTTTCAGGCAGAAAAATATTCATTAAAAATACATAGCTGATATCATCCTGGCAAATAAAATCTGTTCATCTTGATATGTGTCAAAACAGTTGCCTGCCAGTGTGGACTATAACTTTTTCTTTTCCTTTACTTGAATTTGCATATATAGTTACACATATACATTTAGACACATACATTCAAAGAATATATATGTGTACTAAATATTACACTTCATGTGAGTGAATATTGTTATAGTGATCACATTTTATCTGGAATATATAATGTAAATGTTGTTTCTTAGATTATGTCTTGGCAAAGAACAGGTAGTCAGCTGTCTAAACGGAACAAAAGCTACCAATTAGATCAACAGAGAGCAAAATTCAGTGAAATTCTTTATCTGTTCATCTGTTGATAAACAAGTGAACGTGACCTTTTAAAATGTGAACAGGCTGTCATTGCTAATTCTGCCTATATGCACAGATCATCTCAGATGCCATTTTTAATTCCAGTCCCATTGATCGTGTTACAGTATTACCATTGTCATTAAAAAAATTACAACAGATTCTGACTTTGAAGTCCTCTGAGTGTGTACTGTGGAAGATAATGGATTACATTGGGAACAACTGAAGGCCTCCAGGCATACTTTATCTGGATAAGTCTTAAACTTGAGGAGCGCTGCTCTGCACAAGCACATTTCCTTCACTATGTTTAATCAGTTTACAGCTAGCACATAATAGAAACATAGCAGTATTTATCTGGGTGTTAAACGCGTTAAGTCTCTGAGATAAAAAGCTGTGGAACTTCTTTTTTCTCATCATTGTATGTTTATTAAAATGGACTTTCTTGCAGGTTGTTTTACTATCAGAATTTTTGATTAACCCTAAAAATTCAAGGACCACATGCTACATATAGGTATGTTGTGACACCCAAATCTTAATCTCTTCCACTCCGATGCCAGTGCTGCAAAGAAAGTAGCTATTTCTTTCTCTTTGGCACTACTAATATACCATGATAAAACATTTAGATACAAAATTAGGAAGGAAATTGAATGACCTTTCCTCATATTCTAATCTTTATTATTATCACATATTTTTCTTATGAGTTCCCATTCATTTTTAGAATATTGTGTGAATTTTCCTCTTCACTTTTAAAGTGAACATTTCCTTCACTCTACTGTCTTTGATGGAGGAATTGCAGGATTTCTGACCGTCATTTGATGCCAAATTCTAACTTTGTAGGGTTTGCCTAGGAAGTTCCAAAGGTATATTTGAAAAACTTCCAAGGCTATAAAATAGACATTATTTGCTTATTGATTAATGGAGAAGAATCTCCCACAAAGAAGTGGAAGATTGGAGTAAAAATGATTAAAAACAAGGACTTCAGTTTCTTAGGAATTCATTGTTTCAAAGGAAAATGTTTTTTTCTTGGATCAGATAGTGATGGGTAAGACTTTCTCAATTAATATTTGTTGCTAAAGCTGTAACTAGTGTATATTACCAACTCAAATGTTCAGTTGTCCAGAATAACATACGGTGGTGAACTAATACTGACTGATAGTCAGTGGAGGCTGTAGGCCAAAAAATTTCTTCCCCACAGAATATTCAGGTATTCTATAAAATGTTACAAACATAAGTTGCTTCAATTGAAAATAGAAAACTAAAAAACATATAAAGAAGACTGAAATGCTGTGCATTACATTTTTTTAGTCAAAGAATTTCTATTTATACTTCATTGTATGCAAACACCACATGTATAAGCTTTCAACATTATGTAAGTATTTGTATCTTTGAAACCCAGTGTACTCTGTCTGGTAACCTTCTTTAGTATCCATTAACTTATAATAAAAACCTTACAATCTTCAATTGTAATACAGTTGTCAGTATTCATTACAATAGCTTTGTGCGACATAAATTCCTTTGCTCTTTGTGTTTGGAGAACTAATATTAATAAAAAAGGACTTTTAAAATATTTTTCTGTTAGAAAACCAAAAAAGACAAATTCCATGAGCAATCTTTAATGGCAGACCTTTTAGGGTGATTATAGAATATTCATAATTATATTTTCATTTTTCCAACTGAATTTGTGACAATAGAGTTGTTTTGACACAATATACATGTTGCTTAAGGATTGCTTCCCCAATTCTTGAATTCCCTTCAGTATTCCATTTCATATATTTGGGTTGTACACCTAAATGTGATTATAGTCAAACAGAAAAAATATCTGGACATTATATGCTTTCTGTTTGGAAGCACTTTGCAGAGCCTTTTGTTTTGTTTTGTTTCTTCTTTCTTTATTTCTTTTCATACACAATAATCATGATAGTTGTAAGCCATTATTGCCGGTACTAGAAAGAGAGAATTTCAAAATGTCAAGATCCAAAATGGAAAAGTAAGGGATAGCTCCCAGATGGTGGGAGAACTCAGATGTTAGAGATAGAATTAATCTGATCAAATGTAGAAACATATGAGAGCTGGTCATCTTCGAGTTTCTGTAGAAACTGACACATCTAAGATGTCAATCATCTTATTGTTGGTATCTAAGAAATCAAGCTGATCATAACAGAGAGCATATTCTTGTCATTGTTATTCTGTTGACTAAATGAAGTCAGGAGTACAAATCTAGATGAAGAGAAAACAAAAACAGCACCAAAAATATAGAAATAATGAAATTCTCTTTCTTCAGTTTAAAGATGTACTATTAACAAAACTTACTGAACTGCTTAGCTGGTATCTGACCACAGAGATAATCAACTCTTAAAATTAATCTTAGCACCTGAAATTCATAGTTCTGATAAAAGCAGAATTATACCTGTTTTTACATATTTGAAATATTAGCCCTGCCTGCTTCCTTTGAGGACTGAATGCAGTAGTCATCTAACACACACAGAGCTGATGAAATCACTCAGATAATGTAGCTGCAACTTCCTTGGAAAGCTCAGCTGGAAAATCACCATTAACTTCTATATATTTAAGTCTTAATGTTACAGTGTTTATACAGTACATATTTCTGTATCCATGACTTCCACTATCTGAAGATATTTAACTCTACAACTCCCAGAAATAAAACTTATGCATTACTCTGAAATTAGACCTTATTTCCTCCTATATTGAAATACTGCTGACTGTAGAATTCCAGAAATATGAGACTGCCAATAGAGAAGTAGAGGAAAAAGATGGTGTAACTTGATCTTTTATATGGGTATGTTGTAGGTCAATATTATATGCACTGATAAAGTGTAGAGCATTGTTTACACATTAATATTTATCTGCTGAACATCTCTTCTTGCAGCTGTCATCAAGTGTAGTTACTAGTTACATGATGGTTGTGTAAATATTTCTACACAAGTTGTGCATCTGAGTATCACTTCTCTTCTCTTTGAGCTACAAGTACCAAAGGTCTTAAACGTTTCTAGCTTTGAAAGAGCTAGTTGCTACTGGTTTTGTTTCTTGTATCTTCACATTACCCACCCTCTGGGTGCAGTGCTAAGTGTTAATGATTAGCAACTTGTTTTCTATACCATGTGTCAGTACACAGCCATGTAGATACTACATAAATAAGAAAAGGAAGTTATTATATTATCAATGATAGATTACATGGATGACTGACACAAAAATATTTGTATCTTCAAGGATGAGGGAAAGACAAATAAAAAGAACACTAGAAGTGGTATCAAACAAAGTAATTTTTTTTTTTTTTCAGAATACTAACAAACAACCAAAAACAAACCAGGAAAATGTTCCATTTTTTTTTTCCTGTTTTATTTTATTCTATTTTTTTTTTAGAGGGAGAGATGTTATATTGAACTAAATTATAGATTGTTGCATAGATAAACAGACATAGAAGAGTATAAACAATTTTTTTTTTCTACTTTTGTAAATAAATTTATGTTGCGAAAATAAAAGAGAAGATTTTGGTGCTGGATACATTTGTAGTATTCCTCCAAAATACACATGGCCTTTTTCTGTTTACTAACGTGTGATGGATGAAAGCTCCCATCATTATTGAAATGGATTTCAGGACACATGTTATCTCAAATATCTACCGCCTATGACATACCATTTTGGTTCTGGAATTTACAGCCTGTGTCATCATATTTTCTTTTAAGAACTCTTCAATAGATGTGCAGTCACATAAATAATATTTTTTAGCTATGTACTTAACTGTTGTAAATTGTAATTCAGATGGCATCAAACAAATTAACCATTGGGTTGGTGTAGGCTTTAGTAGGGTATTAAACTTACCAGTTGTATTTTTCTATCAAACAGTAAAAAAAAATTATAAGCTAAGAAACAGTTTCCTAAATCTCAGTTGAATGTAGCTAATACATGAACAGAGAGTAGTATCAGATAACATAAACCCAGCAACTCTATTTGAAAATATTAATGCACACATGCATGCTTGGGTCTGTCTATAAGAATATACAAGAAATGGATTAAAAAATAATAAAGTATTATTTTAAAATAGGTCTAGAATGAAACCAGATAATGTACATATGCATATTTCTGTACATATATGTATTTATATACTCAAAGGTACTTAAAGACCCACAATGCTGCAGAATTTTATACATTCATATGCATATATGTATATTCTTAAGTACTGGAGAACTGAATGAGGTCCTTAGTAACTTGATCTTTTTCCTAAGCTGTGTAATTGCCCTAGAATACGCTTGAAAATAGATGAAAATATATTCCATGTAAGGTGTGAAATAAGAGATAAAAAACAATATTCAAAAGAAAATCCAATCTATTTCAACATATTTCATATACTCCATGTATTTGAAATGACATCTGATTCTGAATAAAATATGGATGAAATGTATCAGTTTGGATCTTCTAAAAGAGCATAAATAGCTGAAGAAGGGATGAAAAGCTTAACCTTTATTTTGATACAGTAAGGATTGTACTGAAAAATTCAGTCTGAGTGCTATTCTTAATGCTAGAATCTCACCAGATATTTGATTTGGTTCACCAAAATGATCAGTTAAAGAGGAGAGGGAAGAACAAATGCATTGCAAATAGTCATTTCACATCTGTGAAATGACAGTGAGGGTGTGAAATATAAAAGCTTAACCAGCAAAATGAGTTAGTCCAGATAATTGATAGATATTTTTCCAAGGTTGACAGCAAATAAGAATGATAGGTAGGGACAGAATTTTGTATGAGCTATATATACATCCTGAAAGAAATGAAGCTTTCCTTGGCTATAAATAACTAAAGAAGACAGTTCTAAGGAGGCAAAGACGGAAAGAGAATTGTTTTTGTTTCTTTACACATCTTAGGTTTCAGAGGTTGTTACAAATTAGATTAACAAAGACAAACTACAGGCAGCTAGATGTGATATTACCAAGGGATAAAGAAAGAAAGCATAAAAGCAACTAGAGGAATGGAGCAAGATATTTTTATTGTTTGCTACTCACTTTAGTCTTTTTAGGTGTTATAAATACTTCAGAGTACTAAGAACAAAAATCATGTATTTTATCTTTGACTCATTTGTCCTGCACTGTCATTCATGTACAACAGAAAGAGATTTACCATTTTATATTTATAGAAACATCTATCACCCTTCATCTAATTAAAAGGAAGAAGTAACAGAACACAAAATAAAATCCCATCTCACAAAGCTGCATCTTCAAACAGCTCTCATGCAAATTACTTCCTCCTGTTGTGGAGGAGACTTTCTAGTTTAATATGGTGATAAATATCTATACCATGACTATCAGTATTCAGCTTATTAAGGTACTGCATGTGTACTATACAAATAACATTGTTAGAAAGTCAGTCTCCTGACATCACACAGTCAGTGAAATTTTAAAACAATTGTTTAATATTAAGATCCGGAACAGTAAGTGAAAGAGAAAAATGAAAGTGAACTAAGAATTCACATTCCCCCTTTTTTCTCTTCCCCCCTTCCCCCCCTCCCTTGAAGCTATTAGTATATAAAGAGGGGGCTGCTGAAAAAGAAAATGTGGCCAGAATGATATATATCTTATTAATAGCTATTGCCATATAGGTACTATCACTCTCTGGATGAATTAAAAGAAGACAAGATTAACCTTCAGAGGATTTCAGGGCTCAGGGGAAGATTCCTCTAAAATAGTTTGGAGTTTGAAAAAGAAAGGGAGATACAGAGCTGAAGCAAAATGTGAAGCAAACAAAACACACACGTGGACACAAATTTAGAACACAAATTTGCAATCACAGTATTAAAGAAGTCAAACCTCTCTTTCTTCCTCCATCTTATTCATGTATTGCTGGACCTGTACAAAAAGTATATTTTGAAAATTTTCTCAGGAGCAAATGCAATACCATGCTACTTAGTGCTTTCCTGATTGAATCAATTCAACTCTACCCTTCCATACCATCTATCGTATTCTGTGATGTATTACAGTAAAATCTCTTGAAATGCTTGATTTTTTTCATGTTCCTTTGTAAATTCATCTTTACTTTAAAAAATCGTTTATTCAAATATTTTCAATAGTGAGCCTTTAAAGATATGAGAATAACTACTCCTGAATTTTGAGTCATTTTCCATCATATGTGTTACAGCATTATACATTCAAAAAGTATTAATGATTTCTGCATGTGCATTACATGGAAGTAAGACATTCTGCTCAGAGAAGTTTGGGCATGGCCTTATTTAATAATTCTAGTGTTTATGCAGAATATGTCTTTGTTCCAATGCACATTATATCAATGATCCACTGGAAATCAGACTTCTTTCCTTCATGAACCTAATTAAATTATTTAAGAGGCAAGCAAAATTTCAGGCATAATAGTATTGTTTTCTTGAGTAAGTAGCTGTAACTCCCTTTGCAGAGTATGTGGTAACAATACACAATGCCATTACATTCCTACAGTCACTGTAGAGTGAAGCACAGAGTTTGTTAACATCAAGTGCTGAAAGCACTTCTAGTAGGAAGGAGTGATTCTGCCCGAGAGGCATGAAAAGCAGTTTTGTGAAATGAAAGAACAAAAGTTGGACTAGAGTCCCCATAAAATACATGGGAATACAGCACTCTCATTGCAACAAGATCCCTGCTACGAAATTGCTCAGAAGTATTTGGCTGGGGTCAACTCAGAAATTCAGCAGCAGCGTGACATATTGACAGGTTGTGCCCTCTAGAGAGGGCATGTGAAAAATATGTAGAGAAAACACGCTTCAAAATAAAAACAGAAGAATGCTTCAATGTAGTACTTATATGAGTTACTGCATGCCTAAGACTTGCTGAATAATGACCTTTCCAAATGCATCAATAAACAACAGCTGAATATAGCTCAGTTTATGAATAGGATACAACTTGGCAGTAATGTAATATGGGCTGGGCACTCTGAAGATGGAAGAAAATAACTAATACAGGTCTTAATTTCATGTAAGCAAGTAAAAACATTCCACTCAAAGATTTTTGTATATAGATGCTGTATTCATACATGTCTTTTCCCAATAATTTTGTAACCTGAGAATTTACTCTTTTTTTAGGACATGGTGTGCAATCAGTTTTGGGCTGTCTCTTTACTGTAAATGTTGTCCTGTAAGTGGTACAGATATCAAATACAGGAAAAGGATTTTCCTTCATATTATGAGACTGCAGAAAGCTGGAGATCATTACAAAGCCCTAACTTGACAACTGTCAAGTTCTCTTTGTGAACTGGGTGAGATCAAGCGTTTTCTTTCCAGTACTTCTGAAAGCTTTCTCAATGAGGTTAAGCACAAATTCTTATCTAAGTGCAAAAACTAAAGCATGCACTCCTAACTGAGTATGAGTAAATTCACTTACATATAAAAATGAATTGAAGGAAGATTAGAATGTGTTAGATAATGTTATTTTAAGAGGAAGATAAATTCTTGACGGGAAAAGAAATAAAAATAAAATCCAAATACTAAGTTAACACTGTGTCAGTTTTCATCAACTTTAAACAAAAGGATAGGAAGAGAGTTCCAGAGATGAAACACTACAGAATGGAATGACTGAAGCCCCAATTCCTTCTTCCCCTAGGATGCTCATGGGGAGGAGGCAGAACAGGATGGATGAAAAGAAGGTGTTTTTTTTTTGTTTGTTTGTTTGTTTGTTAATGTTAAACCACCACAAGCCTTAAAATTAGAGCTGACGAGGAACTTCAACAGAGGACAGCACAGGAATTAGAGTTCTTCCCTTCTTGAGTTGAACTGAAAGGTAAAATGAGTATAAATCCTAACACTTAGTGTCCAGGAATCTTGGGATAACCATGCAATTTGTATGCCTTTTGTTGTTGACCTTTGTTATATAGTTTATGCAATCTCTCCAAAAGATGTTTCACAAATTTCCTTCTGGGAAACTAATTTTAATATTATTCAAAGACTTGGCGGAATAAACTGTTGTTTTTTATGTTTTAACATTATGTAATAAAAATGACCACCTGTAATTATCCACTCATCTTCTTAAGGAGTAGATTATATTGATTCATTTCTTATAGAACATAAATGAATAACTACTTTTTCTTAGATCATTTAAAAGATGCGACAAAATCAACAATCAAACAACTCAGACCTAAATTTTCTTGGACATAATTTTGGATGATGTAGAATGAATATCAGTCTAACTGTTGACATATTCACACTAATTTTTTCTCTCCACATTCTCCAAATACTACTGTAGACAGAAAATTGGAAATTTCCAGTAAAGATATTTGAGCATGAAGAAAAATAATTAAAGATCTTTCTGCTCTAGCAATCAATACCTAGGATTGCTTTCATGGAGAGTTATCTAATTAGTTCTCTTCAATATATACAGGAATTGTTTATAAAGTTGACTGGATGGTCAACTAACATTTAATGCTTTACTTCCATTATTTTTCTTTCCCTGTAGAAAGAATCTCTGGCTATAAGAAATACAAGTACATTACTCCATAGCTTTGTTGTCTTGCGCATCTCTTGTTTTGGAGCAAAGCAGGACATGTACTTTGACTAGCAGTAAGTAAAAAGTGCCCAGGGAAGTGACTTTTACTACAAAACAAAAATATGTGGTCAAGAGCACTCCCATTTCTTTTTTAAAAAGGAAAGTGACCTTTGAACTGATTTGTTTAGTGATCATTTTGGTTTGATCTTGTGAGAAGGTGATCAAGTCAGGCTAAGATAATCAATTTAAGAATTTGTATTCTCGTGAGAAAAATAACTCCCATACTATAAAAGCAGCCTTAAAGCAAAAGTTTGAACTGTTACATACTTTTTTTTAACTTGGAGTTAGTGAGATGTCCTACAAGAATTCTGGTCTAACTGGAGAAAACCTTCACTAGAGGGAGAAAGTTATGACAAACCATTTCAACAAAGCCTTTTCTTTCATGGGAATGTCTACTTTTTAAGGAGAATATTGTCCTTAGTAGGACACAATCAGAGGGAATTTGCTGTACTAATTTTAGAACTAAATTTAGTCACAACAAAATATTCTTGCCATAGAAATGGACATATCACTTGAGATGCAAAAGTAAAACCTGTCTAGGTAGATATTTAGGGTACTACCATGCAGGCTACTAACCTCTCACATCAATAGCACTAATTTTACTGGAAATATACTATTTTCTCATGGTCCACAAGGAAATAATAATAAGGTGTCAACAGTTTGTGGGCTCGTTTGGCCCAGTTCCATGATAAATGGGGTGGGGGACCCACAGGTTCACACTCCAGGAAAGGGGAAAGGGAAAAAGGGAAAGGGTAGGGAGATGGACCTAAAAACAAAACAGTGGCAGTGATCTTAGGAGGAAAACTAATTTGCTAAATAAGACATCGGGATGTGAAATAAAATAATATAGTACAATACAATTGGAATTGAAGCTAATAAATCAAAACAAGAGAGAGTGTGTCTGAAAACCAGATGCCTTATGCTAAAGCTAAAGGTGAGATGGCTAGGAAGCTCCCGCTGCTGAGATGAACAATCAGAGGAAGTCTTGGGACTTGTGTGTATTTTTATCTTTCTCTCTGGGTGGAGAACAGGAATGTAGAGTCCTCTAGGGTATGTAGTTCTCTTCTGAGAGCCAGGTACCCAGGAATTTGGCAGTCCATAGAACTAGAGCATTAACTCTTAAACCCCCAGTGCCTCACATGATGTTATGATGTGGAATATTGATAACGAAAATCATAAAACCATGACATAATTATAATAATAAACTGTAGTACTATCAACTTTCTGTTCAGTAGAGACTAATCCATTCTTAATTGCAAACTACTGAAATATGCTTAGTTGGTAGTTCAAATGTAGAACCAGCCTTTTGTCTTTGTGGATCAGCTGGTGAAAACAGGTGAAAATAATTGAGTCTAATAGAGTTTATAGGAAAAGTGATCTGTTAGAAAATCTGTCACCAACTTCAGCTACTAAGTTCTTTCAGATGAAAGTAAATGCAAGCAAATTAAAGACGATGTGCTTTCCATGATTACAAAAACAATTTGTTTCAGAACTGTACAGTAGAAACTTAAAATATGAAATCTTTAAAGTAATATTATTTTAGTAAGAGATAAGAAATGAATTTTCTGAACATTTTCCTCTACTGTGCCTATAAGGACTCTCTCTGCCTCCTTCAGCCACTCTGTTCTGCCACCAAGGCACAGCCCAGTGACAAGGAACCAAAGCCTCTTTCCAGGCTGTGGGATGTGGCTGTTTTCCCTTTTGCAGGTTTTGCAAATATGACTACGTGTGCCAGAGACAGATACACAGATGCATAAAGGACACTGTTACAGATGGCCAAACAGACTGCCACTGACAAGATGTAGTTATTAACAACACCTACACACAGATCTCACATAAAACATAAACAGAGGATAGAGAGTGGGGTTATGCAGAGTGGTAGATAACAAAAATAAAAAGAAGACAGGATAAACTGCCATGATTAGTAACTGAGATGGGTCAGACAGATGTGCTGACCAGCCTTATTTAGCATTTGATTAATCCATATTACAGTCTATTACATCCCTTTTTGTCTACTCTTCCTCTGATCACCCCACTCCTTTTGCTCTGCTCCTTGTATCATCAGTTCTCACAGTCCTACTGAAACTTTCCAATATCTTGAACCATCAGATACACGTCCTTCACAGCTGCAAATTTTCCTAGCAGTTTTTTGATTGCCCATCAATTAATGTGACAAACCAGGTTGGTTTATTGTGTTAGTCTTTGTTAACACTAATTGCTCAAGTTTTAGATATTTGCCCCATTCCCTTTCCTTATCATCTCAATATGACAAGTAAGGCAATCTTACTGATAAACAAACATCCTCCCATTCTAAATATTAATCATTCCCTCTCTTGTCATCACTTGATCAGTTTCTACCTCTGTATGTTTACCTGTTCATGGTTTTTTCCTTATTATTTTTCCTTGTATTGAAAATCCTTTAGAATCCATAGTCAAAGACCTCAATAGTCAAAACGATCTTTACCAGATGCCCTTAAATGAGAAGATACTCTGCATACTGATGCAATCAGAAACTTTGTATAGAAAACCCCTAAGTGTCTTATATGTCTAAAGATCTGGATATCAAATTTTACTGTACTGTGAATGTTGGGGTGACTTATGACTGAGAGACACAGTGAGAAATAGGCAGTGCACTATGAATTTATATCCTACTGTATAATTCTCCTAGTCTAAGAAAACTAGTCACTTCCATTACAGTATTCCTGGATCAAATTATATTCATCAAAGACTATCAACATGAGAAAAAAGAAAAAGAACATGGAAATACCAAATCTAGCTCACTTCCTCGAGGTGATACAAACAGATGAGTTTATTTTCGGATTCCTCACCAAACTGAAGGATTTAATAAAGCCTGCATTTGGGAAGAAAATTTAGTAGATGCAACAATTTATAAAGCTAAATAAATATGATTATATCAGTACAAATCAGAAACAGAGAAATATTCAGTACATTGCTTTTCTTTCTTGACAGTTTCATGTGCTCTTTTTACTAGTGAACTGACTTCACAACTAGGAAAGGCAAAAACCTGAAAGCTGTTTCCTACTTTGGTCAATATTTAATTTAAGAGACTTTAGCAATTTTACAATAACTGACACAATATAAGGAATTTACCCTAAGGCTTCTTAACCACATAAATTTGTTTAGTATACATTTCTTATAAAAATACATAAATAGAAATTATATGAATCATCACTTTGTCCTGTGCAGTTATCTATACTGAAAAGAGTCCAAGTGAGAGATGCATTTATCCTCATTCTCTCTTATGCAGACTCATACATTCACTTTTCTTTTTTCACTGGGTCAGTCATGGATTTTATTTTCAATTGTTCATCGCTATAAATATTATATGAACCATGATAGAAATCAAATAAAACATGATTATATTTAGCATCAGATAAGAAGATTCAATGCAATAGATCCTGCAGTTCTATTAGCCTTACTTTAGCGTTACACTATCACATTTAGTCTCTATCATCCCTTTCCTAAATCAAATAATCTAAGCCTTTCCATCATTTCACTGAATAAAGTCCTTTACCTCATCCTTCTCACCAGTAGAACTTTGATTTATTGTCTAAATATTTAGCTCTGAAATATCACTTTAAAATATTCTATGCAGTATTTAAGGTAGAGATGAAATACTAACATAGTAATGAAACAGTTACATTTTCTTTGTCATTTTCTGTATGATGTTGACTTCTTTCTTAAAGTGTCAATATCCTATTCATGCTTTCAGTCTTATTCACTGAACAGGATTTTTCAGTAGTACCACAACTTTCTCTGGGAAGGATATAGCCCCATCATTATCTGAGTGATTTAACTTGTTAGTTCTTATGTGCATAATCTGCTGGCTCATGTTAAGTAAACCCTTTTGATGCAGAGCAATGATTTTGTTTGATGGGCATATTTCATTCAATCTTTGCATGTTTTCTCAACAGTGGTTCTGTGCACACAGAATAGGTGCAGAATGTTCCTGCGTAGTTGTACTAACATTTCAGTTTAGAACTGCAAAATTGTAGCAATTCATACTAGATGATGTTTGCATTCTCTTTTGAGTAAAATTGTAATCTAGGGATATAGTTGTAAATGTTATAATCCTATAGGCTTATACTTCAATGCTTACACACAGATTAAAACTTGCTCCTTTTGATTAATCATGTCTCTGCATCTCATATCACTTCAAAACGCAAATAATGCCAGTAATTACACCAATTCAACACAAGGTAACCCAGCTTTTATTACAAATTTTAAGAGAAATCATTCAATTTTTGTACACAGTCTCTGAAACTATAAGTACTGTTTGTTGTTGTTCCAACAAATTTTTCTATATGACACCATCTGTGCTGTGAATTACCAGTCTGGCTTGTGCTCTTAGTCTATCAGTCTGTATTAAAAGAAGAGAGCACTTAAAGAATTATGATGTTAGATATGCTGGGTGATAGAATGTCCAAGCCTAAACAGTGATGAGGACTGTGAGTTCATGTTTACTTCTATTTAAAAGTAAACATTTCTTCATTGAAAAAATACTGAAAGTCCCACAGTACCATTTCAGTACCATTTGCACTTCTCTGTGAGACTCTTGGTCAGAGACAGCATAGTTCTAAAGGGGAAAAGAATATTCACAGATTTGGTGCTTAACTATCAATACCCTCATTATAACCATCTATATTATGTTGTAGTCATACTGTTAAGTCTTAATCATAGAATGGCTTGGGTTGGAAGGGTCCTTAAAAATCATCTAATTTCAGCCCCCAGCTATGGGCAGGATTGCCAGCCACTAAGACAAGCACAAGATCAGGCTGCCCCATCCAACCAGGCCTTGAAGAGCTCCAGGGAAGGAGCATCCCTAAGATCTCTGATAAACCTGTTCCAGCTGCTCACCATCATTTTAATGCAGCAACAGGCTGCATTAACTGTTTCCATGGGTTGATAGTGATAGGACAAAGGGGAATGGTTTTAAACTAAGGCAGGGGATATTTGGGTTATATTAGGAAAAAGTTTTTCACTCAGAGGGTGGTGATGCACTGGAACATATTGCCCAGAGAGGCTGTAGATGCCAACATCCATGGAGGTATTCAAGGCAAGGCTGGATGTGGCTCTGGCATCCTGCTCTAGAAGCTGATGACTCTGACCACAGTAGGGGAGCTGAAACTAGATGATCTTTGAGGGCCTTTTCAACTCAGTCCTTTCTATGATTCCATAATTCTACGATTTGATCCTCTCAGTTAAAAATTTCCCTGACATCTAATCTAAATCTCACTTCTTTTAGTTTAAAGCCATCTCCCCTTGTCCTGTCACTGTCTATCCATGTAAAAAGGCGATTTCCGTCCTGATTATAAGCTCCCTTTATGTGCTGGAAGGCTGCAACGAGGTCTCCTTTGAGCCTTCACTTCTCCAGGGTGAACAAGCTCATCTCCCTCAGATTGTCTTCATAGAAATGCTCTACCTCTCTGATCAACTTTGGGGCCCTTCTCTGGATCCACTCCAGCAGTTGCACATCATTCCTGTACTGGGGGCCCTAGACCTCAACACAGTATTCCAAATGGGACCTCACAAAGATAGAGTACAGGGGAAGAATCACCCCTCTCTCCCTGATGATGACTCCTCTTCTGATGCAGTCCAGGACACTGCTGACCTTTGGGGCTGAAAGCACACACTGCTGGCTCAGTGTCCAGCTTTTCATCCATCAGGACCCCCAGATTACTCTCTGCAGGGCTGTTCTCAATGAGTTCTTCTCCCAGTCTCTACTCATATCTGGGATTGCCCTGATCCAAGTGCAACACCTTATGTTTTGTTATTTCTACTTGTAAAGTGTTGCTTCATTCCATCAACCACGTTTCCACATATTTTCTTACAATTCTACACCATTATATAAGAATACCTAGAAGACAATCTGTTTCAGCTAGGACTGATATTGTCATACATGTCAAAGTATGTTATTTGCCCTCAAAATGATCCAGTGTGTCTTGGATCTCTTTGAAAATATCCATATTTTAATAGCAGTAATACTAAATAACAGTGTAGATGGAAGAAGTTCTTGTATAAATTATTATGTAGGTGATGAATGTGCAGTTATTTAAAGAGCATAAATACCAAAGCGTGAAAGGATTTATTTTTGTGACTATAAAGAACATCAGTAGAAGTAAGTGTAGATGATAAAATCGACAACTAAAATATGTCAGGCATTGAACTTGTATCTGAAGGTTGTGATAAGAACTCTAACAATCTGAGATTTTGGAAAGTACAGTAGGCCAAGGATGCCCTCAAGTCAGATAGAAAACCATTTGACATTTGGCAGAGAGACAAGCTAAAAGTGCTAGCAGATCAATTTTATGTCTTAGTATTCTCCAAGCCATTGACAAAGTTATAGCACTAAAAATACATTAAAAAGAGAGACAAAGAGAGAGACAGAGAAAGAGAGTAAGGAAAATGTAGCACTGATTCAATGTAAACTGATAGAACCAAATTTCACACACAATACACGTTCCTGGAGATTCTTATTTAAATAGAAAGAAAGAAAGAAAGAAAGAAAGAAAGAAAGAAAGAAAGAAAGAAAGAAAGAAAGAAAGAAAGAAAGAAAGAAAGAAAGAAAGAAAGAAAGAAAGAAAGAAAGAAAGAAAGAAAGAAAGAAAGAAAGAAAGAAAGAAAAGAAGGAATAATACAGCTACAATTATTGAACACGTGCTTAATTTCTACTGTTTTTCCTACTGTGATCTCTTTTTATGTGCTTTTCCAGGCCATAAGGCTGGTAGCTGCCTTCAAATGTTCAAATGGTGAGTGTTGCATTGAAAGCACTCCCAAAACCCAAAGTGTGATTGAAAAGAGTTACAGATTACTGACTCTTGCACAGTGCAGACTGAATAAAGAAGTCCAAGGCAGTCAGGGATGGATGAAAAAATGTTTAGTAACTGTTTATTTACTCTTGCATAAACTATTGAGAAACACATTTTACTTTGATTTTAGAAGGATTTAATCACAGGTGGAATGATCACTTTATTTTCCATAAACTATTGCTATTCCCCAACCACTAGACAACATTTTTTCTCCCTTTTCCTCTTGGTCCATTATAGATACTGTAATCTTACATATCAAGAGCATTTACTTTTCTTAGAAAAGGAGCATCAGCACTGTTTATTAGTTTTGTTTGTTTGTTTAAAATAAATGACTAGAAAATAATCAGCATCACAATTACAGCTGATGTCTTTTGATCAGCCCTAGCTCTGTTATTCTTGAAGACTGTCTGAAATCATGCTTGTTTTATCTTAGCATTTTGATAATAACTCATAATGTTCATAAAATACAAGTTGAACATTTACTATGTGATGGACAGAACTAGACAATTCTGTCTAGCAGCAGGTTTTTCTCCATAGGATTTTTTCACCATAATACTCAGTGCAGGACACTCTCTGTTTCAGTAAATTGTTTCTTATCCATGGAGAATTTGTGGCTATAGGCAGGCACAGTTGAGAAAGACAGTCTGCACTGTACAAGTGGATTTTCAATGACTAATGAACAACATTTGTCGTTTCCCTAAAGGGCAAGGAAGGGAAGTAGAGAGTTTATAAAGTTTAACTTTGTAAATTTCTTTAAAAGAATATATATATATATAAAGTGACTTTTTCTAACAATTTGTATTAGACTATTCTAGTGGTTTTTCAACAATTTGGCCTAAAATCATATATAAAACATTAACATAAGTAATACCTTATACTTCTTCCATTGAAAAGTATTGCAGCATGCTTTGAATAGTATAGAATGTACGATCCAAAATCAAAATATTCACCTGCAAAGAAGAAGCTACTCTGCAAAACAAAGCTAAGTCCAGATTTGTCCTTTCAGATACACAAACATGGAGAACAATGAACACACTTCAAGTCTACTGTGAAACAACAGTTCTTACAGTGCAGTACTTTTACTCCAAACTTTCTGAAACATAGGCTTCTATAGCAGAATATTTTGTTTTTCTATATGATAGGAATCAAATCTATATGTGTTCAAAACAACTGTTAGAGAATTACTATTTAATTTTGTTTTGTTTTGTTTGTTTCTTTTCTCTGTTCCAGGTGAAGTCCACTGTTGCCATGAAGCAAATTATATTCTGCCTTTGATACAAAATGGTAGAAATCAGCAGTGTGGTGATCACAAGAAAATGATGCCATGCCTTTGAGAGATATAAAAAGGATTTCCAAATATATAGGACAGATATGGTAAACTAGCATTGTTTTAAGATATTTGTGATTCTTAGTTACACTGTCCCTTTAAAGCCTCATTAATGTAACTAAAACTAGAAATTATTCAGTTCTACTTCAGTTGTTTTACAGGGGCTTATAATGTGCATTTCCCCTTGGAGCATTAGTTTATCCATTCAATACATCAGAGCTACAACACTGAGAGAGGGCAAAATTATCTACAATGGCAATTTCCTCTACAAAGGAAGATGCCCTTTCAATTTGTTTAAAATAACATAGATTGATCTGTATATTGAATAAGTTCTTAAATATTCATGACAATTTTTATTCTAAGAGAAAAAAATTAAATAATGTGTTTATAAGGAGATAGATACTTTAATTCATTTTCAGGCACATTGATAATAATCAGCTAAAGTGTCTTAAATATTGCTGTTCATTTTTTTTATTCATATCTGCAGAAAGTAATGTGAAACAACATATTGTGTTCTTATAATTAAAAGGTCTTATGCCAATTGCTTCTATTAAATTATAGATGACTTTTTCTAGAAGAGTGCTTTCTCATCATTAAGGACGCTGTTGCCCCTTTCATCTAATAAAAGTTACTTTCCTTGGTATCAATATGATTTTAAACATGAAAAACAATTTATCCACCAATATGAAAGCTTCTGCTTGACTTGCATGTTCATAACTGTCCTCAGATGCCCTTTAAGTGATGACTAGAACTTTTATTAGCAGTACAGTGGATTCATGTATGTTGCTATGAAGTCTAAACAAAAAATGTGTTCCCCAAACAGACAATGCTGCTCAAAAATATTCAGAATCCACCTGGACACTTTCATGTGTAATCTGCTCTTGGGAATCTATTTTAGGAGGTGGATTGGATGAGATGGCCCTTTCAGCAGGTGGGTAGGATGTGACGATCCTTAAAGTTCCTTCCAATCTCTTCAGTTCTTTAATTATGTAATTGCTAGGACACTTCTAAACATCAGTGGCATGATTTTATGATTTTTATTATTGCTATTCCACATCATGACATCATGTAGCACACTGGGAGTTAGAGCGTTTATGCTCTAGTTCCATGGATCATTGATAGTTCCAGGTATACCTGTCTCAGAAGAGAAGAAGGACTACATACTCCAGAAGACTGTTCACTGTTCTGTTTTCATTTTTCATTCAGAGTGATAGATAGTTTGTTTGCATGCCACAAGACATTCCCTTTTTTCCCTTTCTGCTCATTTCTGCAGTGCATGCTCCCTAGCCATCTTGCCTTAGGCATTAGAGTAAAGCCTTTGGTTTTTGGACACTCTCATTTTATTTGATTTATTAGCTTCAATTCCAATTATATTGTATTGTGTTGTGTTATCTTGCATTCCACTATAATATTTAGTAAATTAGCTTTCCTCCTCAGATCAGTGTCAATGTTTTGGTTTTGGGCCCATCTTTCTACCCTTTCCCCTTTTCCCCCTTTTCCCTTTCCTGGGGCATGGGTCTGTGGGTCCCCCCAACCTATTAGTCATGGAACCAGACCAAACTGGCCCACTGACTGAGATTCTTTCAAACAAACATGTTATTGTAGGTAAGAAGAGCTTAACACTGTGGCAACATGAATTAGAGAGGAGAGCCGAGTATCCGTTAACCCAACAATATTGATAGTGAGGTTTGTAGTAGTGTTTGAGCCCAAAATAAAGACTAAATATTTGCTACGTTGTTAACAAAGAGATTGCATATTATTATTTTTTTGTCTACAGACAATACAGCAACGAGGGCATTTACCTGCACTGAATGCTGTATATATTAATATGTTCCAGATTTTTTCTTCAGTACACACAATATACAGACACTGTCACATAAGAAAGAAGATTTAAACTGAAAGAAAAAAGAAAGAGACAAAGGCATAAATAGAGAGGAATGCATGAAGGAAGAAAGGAAAAGATTTATTTTAGATATATTTAATCTGTGATGTCATTCAGAGAAGACCATCAAAACTTTCTATGATAAATAAATGTTAAAATATTCTGCTTAGATATGCAAAACCATATGTGAGACTCTTTGTCTACAAGCTTTCAATAAAGCAACAGAGTTGTTTCTTTATGTTAATTGGCTAGCTGTCAGTCATCCTTGCCCCACTGCAAACAATGCAAATGCAAGACATTAAACAGACCACTAGATTAACCAAAAGAGCATTTTTATATGGCTATTTCTGTTTTTTTGTTTTATTTTTTATCTTTTCCCCATGTTTTTTAACACAGATGAGGATCAAATAAAGAAAAAATACTGTTATTACTGATTGCCTTTTCCCAACTCAGAGTGCTATTTAGTTACAACAATTTTCTTAAAATTTCATTATTTTTTTAATGTATTTATTCCTATCTTGTTTAAATAAAATCATTACACAGCTGGTATTAGGTCCAGAGAGCTTGATTACGGCTTGTTAAATTACATCTCAGAAGTGCTCAATCTGTTCAGATCCTTCTCTGTATCTCTCCTTCCTTCTTCTCTTTCCTTCCTTCATTCTTTCTCTCTTACTTTTCACAAGTATTTCTGCATTATTGTAAATGTTTTATTTATTTTTTTAATCCTTCTTAGGCTTCTTCTTTTAGTTTCTGTCTTATCTACTTACTTAATTATATTACTCAAGTAATACATGTATTTTGTGTAATTTACTGTAGCACAGGAACAGACCAGCACTTAAGTGTTTTTAGAATCATAGAATTGCTCAGGTTCAAAAAGACCTTAAAGATCATTAAGTCCAACCGTAACCCAATCATACTAACCTAACTCTAGCAACCCACTGCTATCATGTCCCAGAATACCACATCCAAATGGTTTTTAAACACATTCAGGGATAGTGACTCAACCACCTTATATTCAACCTAAACCTCCTCTGACGCAACTTGAGGCTATTTCCCCTTGTCCTGTCACCTGTCACCAGCCAGAAGAGATTAACCCCACTCCCTCTGCTATCACCTTTCAGGTATTTGAAGAGAACAATGCCTCCCCTCAGCCTACTCCAGATTAATCAGCCCCTTTAGTCACTCATCTTAGGGCATATTCTCTAAGCCCTTCATCAGTCTTATTGCCCTTCTTTGGACCTTGAAGTCCTTTCTGTACTGAGGTGCCCAAAACTGTACACAGCACCCCATGCCATTCCTGATACAGGCCAGGATGCCATTGGGGCACCTGGGCACACTGCTGGCTCATATTCATCCAACTGTCCATCAGCACATCAAGTTCTCTTTTCATCAGGCAGCTTTCCAGCCACTCCTCCTCAAGCCTGTAGGGTTGCCTGAGCAACCAAAATGTAGGACCTGACACTTGGCCCTAATGGAATTCATCAGTTTACTTTGGCCCATTGATTCAGTCTATCCAGGTCCCTCTTTCCCTGTAGTGTCTTTCTACCCTCTGGCAGTTGAACACTCTCTCCCAACCTCATGTTATCTGCAAACACACTGAGGGTACACTTGATCCCCTCATCAAGATAATTGATAAAGATGTTGAATACGAGTGGCTTCAGTATCAAGCCCTGGGGGACACTGTTTGTGACTGGCTGCCAACAAGATTTAGCTCCGTTGACCTCAGCTGATTGGGCCCAGCCATCCAGCCAGTGTTTCACACAGTAGAGAGTGTGCCCATCCAAACCATGTGCAACCAGCTTTCTCCAGGAGGATGCTATGGGAGGCAGTGACAAAGGCTTTACTTAAGTCCAGGTAGACCACACAGACAGCCTTACCTTCATCCACTTAGTGGATGACATTGTCATAGAATGAAATCAGGTTTGTCAGGATCTACCATTCATGAACACATGCTGATTGGGCCTGATCCCCTGGTTGAACTTTAATTGATCCAGGATGGATCCTGAGATTGTGTTCCATAACCTTCCCTGGCACCGATGTGAGGTTCAAAACCATCTCATCAGTGATTATGCAGGGTAGTCCCTACCTTCCAGTGCAAGGGGCTGTGTGCCCAGGAGCAATCAGTCTTACCATGAAAGATTGAGGCCTGTACAGTTTCACTACATATTTGTAATCACATAAATTTCTTTCCCCTTCTTCCAAAGACCATACATTTTCCTTTTGTTCCTGAGTTCCAGCCAAAGGTCTATCTTCAGACAGACTGATCTCCTGCCCCTACATCTTGTTTTCCATGACTTTGGAATGGTCATCTCCTGCACCTTTAAAATAACTTCCTTAAAGTATTCCCAGCCTTCCTGGGCTCCCATGCCCTCCATAACAACACCCAAGGGACTCTCTCAACCATGGTTTAAAAATAAACCAGTCTGTCCTCTGTAAGTTCAAGGTGGCAGTTCTGCCAACTCCCCTCCATGCTTCAACATGGATAAAAACACCTGTCATTTAATGACCTCTTTGCCTCAAACAGTCTCAAACCTTTACAACACCCACAAGATCTTCTCTGTTAACAAACAGCAGGTCCAGGAGTTTGCTTCCTCTTGTTGGCTTCTTCACCATCCATGTCAGGAAGTTGTCTTCCACACACTCTAGGAATCTCTGGGACTGTTCTCTTCTGTATTATAATTCCAGCAAATTTCTAGGAAGTTGAAGTCCCCCACAGGAACAAGAGGTAGAGACGGCCTTCAAGGTACCATTTGTTTGTCTTCTATTTTGTTTTCTTTCCTCAAATGAGTTCTGTTTCCATCTACCTGTATAGGGCTGACTGACGTGGTTTTACTTACTCTTCTAAAATTACACTGAACTAAAGTGGACAAACAATGTAAGTGGTAAGAATCACACACCTCTTACACATTGTCTTGCTGCAAGCAAACTATTTAGCTACAAACATAACTCACTTCTAGTTCAAGATTTGTTTTCTTGTGTTGTCAGGTAATCGTAATGAAAAAAACATCAGAAAAAAAAAACACCTGTGCATATGAATTTGGAGTGCAGACAAGAGAATGCATACGACCTGCTTTCATTCTAATGAAGTCATTTACTACCACTGTGCCAAGAAATACTAAAGGAAACTGGCTGAATACAGATGATTTCCATTAGATCTTATTTCTATCAGCTATCTTCTATTAGATTTAATAGAATCCTTTCCAACAACCAACCAGAAAATAATGTTACAATTTAGTAAGTTTTACATTTCCTCAGTTAACTAATTTTGAATCTACACATTAAAGATCTTAATCCCACTTACATGAAGACCAGAAGAAAAAATACGATAATAAAGTAATTTTTCCTTTATTCCTATCTTCCACTGAAGCAATGCCACTAACAAGCCTATGCTCTATGCAAAAACTAATACTTTGCACTGTTGTATATTTTATACAGTAGCAGATTAATACTGAAGTATTTTTTCCATCTGGCTTCTACACCAGTATATAGAACCTTTATTTTTTCTGCCTATTGTTTCTCTCAGCATGTTTCTAGTGGGAATCAGTCTTTCAGAAGCATCTTTAACACTAGGTTTCTGAATGTCTCTTACTCAAAAAAGTATCAAGGGGAAATGAGTGTAAATAAAGACTGATAATATTAATTTACCTACCACAAGGGAGGATTGTCATTCACTGTCTAGCTGAGCATGGTGGTCTTCCTCCTTCCTAAGAGAAAAAAGGGATTGGTAAGGAATAAAGTACTGTCTTTACTAATTTGCAGACTGTTACGGAAGGAAAACAACAGACTTCACAATGACTCTATGAAAGTCATAACATGAAACCACTTTATTTCAAGCATTAATAGTATATATGGACTAATCTTGTGATAAACAACTTTGGATTGGGCCACATCAGCGAAGTGTCTACTTTTGATTTGTTGCTTCTCTCTTCCTTGTTCCCTCTCATTGGTCCTGCTCTTCTTCAGCCCTTCATGATCCCATCTGCTTTCTCACCAATCATCTAGACAGCTTCAAAATAAGTCTCTTAACCTTCATCAGTCCTTCTTTTCTAGCTCAAGGTCTCTTTTTTTAAGGTAGTCCTCCACCTTTCTTTATATAACTTTCCCCATAATCCTCCACAAACCAGAAACTGTTTAATCCCAAATTCCTTTTTCTATGAAGACAAAGCTTAAGGTCAACATTAAGATGGTAAGGTCCTGATGGCATAGCCCTACTATTTTAAAGTTTGGGTTCAAGTATACATCATTATCCAAAGTTTAAAACCAAACAAAAAATTGAAGGAAAAAATTGAACTTCCTCAAATCACTTAACTTAATTGTAAATTTCTTTGTCTTTAATTGGTACAGAGGAATTAATGAATTATTTTCTTTGAAGGGTTTGTGATCTTGCAGTTTTGTACAGTTAGAAGGGATAAATAATTAGCTTTGAGAAACAGGTAATTCTAAATCCAAAAGCAAGATACCCATGTAACTTAGTCATTATTTGGCACTTGTGACTCTTGGCAAAGAAACTGCTAACTTGTCAGCATGCTTCAAGTCCTCCCTTTTGTAGTTCATAAGTGTGAAGAGAAAAGAGAATATATCTGGACCGGAAATAATTTGAGAAAGTTCCATTATATGGATTGTCCTCTGTACTCTGGTGGTCTGTACAAAGAATCTGTGGACCAGTTAATTCAGCTCAAAGCTGGATTAATTCTATACACTGAACATAATACTTCTCTGTCACTAAAAGGCTTATTTTTGAATGAGCAGGCAAGGAAAAGTGCTCCATGGCAATTGGGGTACTCATTAAAGGCAAACGTTCCTCCCATATTGGTTTGCTGAAATGCATTACATGGAAACCAAACCTTTTACAAGCAGAACATGTTCTTGTTAATCTATTTATCTCAAATATAAAAACCTAATTTCATAATCATATTTTGATGCTTTTGTTACTGATGACAACATAGTAGTACTATTTGCAGTGCAATAATTTCTACACTTTATTTCTTGTAGCCCATTTTCTATTGATTTTCTTAGTTTCAAAATTCGATACGAACAAGTAGAGGGTTAATATATCTTGAAGTAGATGAGCAGCTGTGACATAATTCCACTTCTTTTTAGGATTACTTTCAAAATCATTGTGATAGCATCTGTCAGTACAATTAAGTTCTGACTAAAGGATGATCATATTGTCAAGCTTAATAATTATATTTTACGTGCATTTTATTATTCAAGAATTGTTAAATTTTATCTTTAAAACAGTAAAGAAACAAGGAGGGAACCATATAAATACATATGCCAAAACTGTCATAAATAAGGAGAATAAGTGTCTTTTTTGAACATATAAAGACAATAATAAGAATTAAGTAAAATTTTTACTTATGTGATTTTACATTCATTAAAACGTATAGTCTGGGAAATAAGGTGTCAGTGTTCTGAAGGTGTTTGTCTGGAACTGAAGCATCTAAAAACATTAAGCAGTGTTTTTCGTTTAAGCAAAGGGCAAAGACTAATTTGCATTCTTCTATGGCTCTTCCTATGAGCATATCAACAAAGCAGTATTGGCTTCAGTCCTGACAAATCTGGCTGATAGCCACACTTCTCTGGCTGCGTGGTGTGTGACTCATGCATTTATAAAGTGTATAAGGGATAAAAGGATTCATCCTGCACTCACTGACTTCAGTGGGATGCTATCAAACACAAAGCTTCATTGAAACTCAGTGGGACTTGGATTCCTAAGCAGAGCTGTACAAAAAACTGATTCTTTGAATGTGCTACTGATTTTTTAAATTAGATTTAAAAGAGAAAAATGAGACACGACTAAAAACATCTCTGTGCTTTTTTCTTTTTCTTTTCTTTCTCCTCAGAACAATCAAATGTCAAACAAAGTATGTATTTGCCCTAAATAAAACTCCTTTCCTAGAGGGAAAAGTAAACATTTCTCTTTTTTTTTATTGAATTATGTTCAAAGTCTTAGAACAAAACCAAATCAAAATCACTCTAAAAATTTAGATATGAAATCTTTCATTAATTTCAATCTCTCCAGATTGCACAGTTTTATGGGTTTTATTTCTTTTGTTGTTGTTGTTGTTTTTTCTTGTTGTTGTTTTGTTTGTTTTTGGTTTTTAATAATAAGAATATTTTATTTACACTCTTTATGTGAAATTACTTTCTCAAGTTGGGATGTGCAGGTCTTTTTCCTTATTAGAGATCACTTGGTGTGAAGTAAGTAGGGGTTTTACCTTCTTCCAGTGTAGTCACTTCCCTCACATATTCTTCTCCTGAACACATAGCTGTCATTCTGAATATGTTCTTATCCACTCTGCTATTTTAAAAGAAAACCAGCAGAATTTTTTATTTAGTACATCAGGATGTAAAAAGTGTTAGTTCAAGATCTAATGGAGTGAATGCTGAACAGGTTATATAAAAATAAAGAGGTGCAAGAACCCAGGAGAACTGAGGATGAACAGGAATCAGTCAATGTTCAAATTGAAGACAAAGCACTGTCTGAAATTTGTCCTACCAATTTAGGTCAGACATTTAGCAAAAATCTTCTTGGGGGGTAAAAGTATACTGCCAAAACTATGAATTCAGTTGGAACAATCTTAGAGAGATTCTCTCTTTTTCAAGGTAAGATTCTGTTAGCTGTTTTTTTTTCAGAGGGCATACTTCAGGTGAAGTAATATAACCTTAAGGGAACTGTGACATACTGATTGAAAGCAAACCACTGACAAAAGCAAGTACTAAAATATGTTATTTTTACTTATTATTATTATTTTCAAAACATTTTAAAAGCAATTAGAAAAAAAATCTTCCATACTATAATCTTCATATGAAATTTTAAAAGGTTAAAGACCACTTACTATGCATGAGTTTTTTATGTAATGGCAAAATGACTACTCATACAATTAAGCAAACTACTCAAAGTTCTCAGTGATTTTTGAAGTGTTAATAGGACTAAATTACTTGAACCTATAAGAGAAGTCAAGATATGTGAAATGTTAATTAGATGAAAAAAGCAGAATCAAATGGAGAAGGAATGTGAAATAGAAATTAAATGAGAAATTATTTCAGATTGGAATTACCAAAATAAGGGAAAAAAAATAGATGCTGAATATAATTTACATTATGAATACATCCATGGTGCAATACAAATAAGATCTCACATTTTAAGGTATGCTGTTGGGAAAGCACTGCGTCTAAATTAGGATTTCTATTTAGACTAAATGTAAAAAATATTTGTAATGTTCTGAGCTGCTGAGAGTGTGGCTCCACATCAGCAGGGACACTGAGGACAAGACTCAAAGCCAGTCTGTTGTAAGCATATTCTCAGTGTAGCAGATCACAGAAATACGTAACTTTGGATTATATTTCTTAATACAGTTCTTAATGTCTTTTGATAATATATCTCTGCATGCATGAGGATAAAACATTTACCAAAAATCCCCATCTTTCCTGAATAAAGAACAACCACACAACTGAAAAAATACTGGTTGCCTATAATTACACAATCAATTTCTTCATAGAACCCCCATTTTATTAGGAGAAAAATAAAGAAAAAGAAAATTAATGCTGAGTACAAACAACCCAAAACAAATTTTTGCTGTCCACAGAAGAGATTTCTAGACTTTTCCATGAGATCTGGAGGGGAAATGTTCTTGTGTGCATTGGCTGTGATTTTCCCTGCATTTGGCTTCTGTCTGAACCTTTCATGTTTAAACAGTATGAATGGTGCGTTTCCATTTTCTCCTTCAAATTTTGATTTTTTTTTTTTTAATTTTTCCATACCGGCTTTCTTGCATTCTTTCCGTGCTCCTAGAGCACTTTTATGTTCTGTAACAATCAGAAAGCAAAATAAAGTATTTTCTATATGAGAAGCTTTAATTAATATTTAGAGGGAACCTGCTTATGGGAAAAGGAAGATGAAAGAGAATAAAACAGTGTGAGAGAAGCACAAGAAAAATTTAACAGAAAAAAAAAAACAAACAACTATCTCTGTTCTCAAATGGTTGCAATTTGGCAAAAAGACAATCAGAAAATCACAGCTCTGCCTCAGGGCTCCTTTCCCTGAATTTATAAAAAGTGCTTTAAGAAAAGTTGCTTATCCCTGCTGATAGTACATCTGAAAGCTCTTCTTGTTCTCACAGAACTATTTTCTACATTTTTTTTTCTGAATTTTGATTGAAAACAGGTTTTCCTTGTGTTCTCATCTCAAGTCTAATTGTCATGTTACTATTGGCTTTCAGATTGTGACTTCATCTCATTTCCTGTCTGCTGGGAAATGAAAATGTGGCACAGAAATTACTGGCCCTGCAAGCTTGACTAGTCAGATGTGGCAGGAAGGGTTTGCTGGAGTGGAAACAGGCTGGAAAGACTGTCTGTCAGTCATTTCTTTATTCCTGTTCATCACCCAATACCTGGTCACAATTAAATCAGAACAAAGTAGCAAATATGAATCATGTCAGAATAGGAGATCTGTTTTAGAACATGTTTTTGAAGGTACATTTCAGCCCTAACCTACATAAAGAGAATGAAAGAGGAAAATAAGAAAATTAATGCTGAGTACAAACAACCCAAAAGCAGTGTTTCTGTAGAAGTTATGTTGTTCCAGCATGCAGCTGATATACTAGAACTATTTTTCTTATAAAAAGGTTAGTAGCAAGGATGATACACAACATGGTTAACTACTAAACAGAAAGGAAGTTGCTGAGAAAGTGTATCTTTGATAGGATAAAATAAGTGGAAAGCACCTGGGGAAAAAAAAAAATGTGATAGGTAAAATTAGCGTTTTATCTAAGTGTGCAACATAGCACTGAATCAAAGCTATACAAACAGTTATTATGTTCTGGTTCTACTGCTGAACTAAACATATTAAAATATTTTAGATTTACCCAGGAGTAATAGCAAAGCACTCTTGAATATTCCTTCTGAAGCAGAACTGTTGAAATTTATTTGGAAGATCTTTGTTTTGTAATCAGAAAAAAAAATGTCAGAAATTTATTTCAAAATTACAACAAACCGATAGCAACAACAACAAACAAATAAATAATAAATATTCTACACTGAGGAAAAAAAAAAAAAGCCAAAACCCCTGTTGTTTTCTACACATTCTCTTTCCATTCCAACCGCAATACTTAGAAAAAATACTGTTAGTCCTGAATGAGATGAGAGCAGGGGGCAGATGTTTACTCACTTCATAAACAATACATCTTATTTGTTCTAGTAATTACAAACTGAGCCTTGAAGATAATTTGCAACTCAGCAAAAGTTTGACTTGAGTCTCTTTACTGAGTGCATAGTATTTTCTTCATCAGTTTCAATATGGTGCCCTCTGATTTCATTCTGTCAGCAATGGTAGTGGGGCTTATATTACCCTGTGCTGTTATCTTGTAGTGGTGCAATTCAGCAGCAGGTACTCAGCACTGTTTCATATTGCTTTTACGTACATCCTTCATCACTGAATTATGACAAATTGTAAGAAATGATGAGAAGTACAACAGTGAAATGTAATTATGTACAAGAGAAATGACCAAAAAAATTATATAAACTATTGGTAAGATCTACTGTTAATCTTTTAATTTCTAGGAGAAGCAATGAAATGACATTGATTTAGTCACATGAAATGTATTTTGGCAATATGGTATGAGAAATAATGTAGGATGATAGCCTTAGAGATTCTGATGAACTGATTGTTGTTGTTTAATTGAATATTTTCATGTAAAATTTTGACAATTTCTGATTTCTGGGAGATGAATGATATTGTGTAAATATGTATTAAAACTCTCAGTCCTTTCTTAAGGAGTTCAACAGAAGCAGTTTTGTTTAAATTACAAACTTAGTCAATTTAGATTTTATTGAATATCTTGTATTATTGTTATATACATACATATATAGTGTATTCAAATCATTTTTTTATTTTCTTTTTTGACATTATTTTAGAAAACAAATGTCAAGAAAAATTTTCTAAGATAAATATGTAAATGAGCTCATAATACCTGTAAACTGTATCGAAGTTTCAGTTATAGACCTGTAATACCAATGTACTTCCAAAAGTGTTGGTTGTTTTCTAGTTAATTTAAAATTTCATCTGTACTTATAAATGAAAAAATTCTTTAGGGGAGTAGTTTTAAATTGGAAAAGATTTAGGTTGGACACTGGGGATAAATGTTTTATAAAGGGTAGTGGGATGCTGGAGTAGGCTGGAGCAGGGAAGTCGTGGATGACCCATCCCTGGAGATGTTCAAGGCTGGGTGGGATAGGGACCTGAGCCAAGAGACTCAGTGCCTGATTTAGTGGTTGGCAACCCTTTCAAAGGCAGGGAGGTTGGAACTAATGATCTTTGAGGTCCCTTCCAGTCCTAGCCTTTCCGTACTTTTGTGTGCTTTAGACATCTGGTTGAGTCTGTTAAGTCATTATTTTCACTGAAGTAAGCCAAGATCAGGACATGCAGGTCTGATATATGAAGGTTGTCTTACAGTCTTCAGAGAGAACTAAGGACCTTAGTGAAATGCTGATGGAGAAGAAAAATAACAAATACTCATTATCTAAAATGTATGTTCTTCATCTGTAACAAATGATGGTGCTAACGTTGTGAAACTTTCTGTCCTGCTAGATTATGAGCAACTATGAGTTACAGAATTAAGAGCAGTACTCGTTTGAGAGTAGGAAACTGTAATGGCTCTTCTTCTCATTACCATCAAAACTGATTTGCCAACCTGCTGTTGTTATATGGCACATGACTGAGAAAAGTGATGGATGCAAACCAGAGGAGAATAAACTTTCATTTTCACCTTTATATTCACTCTTTTTTTCTGTTGCTTTCTGCTCGAACACAGGGTAGCATCTATGCAAAAGTACAATGTAGAGGTGCAGTTGCTTAGCAGAAGGAAACAAAGTACTTTGTTCTCTTCACTTCTAGTGAATATAAAGTACAAATTAGGATGGAAAAAGCTGAAAGGGATTTCTACAGAAACAAATAAAATTTTAAGACTGATGTTTATTCATAGACTTTCTCTGTATTCTTTTCAAAGCTTGATGATACAGAAGCCAAGATAGGTAGGCAATCTTTCTTTCCTTTCAAAAGCATGAAGAAAGCCAGGAAGTGATAATTTCAAAACACCGTCCATATTCTGTTTTGTCTGTAAAGAAAATATCTCAATAGATGGATAATGGGAAAATATTTCTATGAATCTTTGAATTATAAAAAATAATGCAGGTGCTCAACCAAGTTCACAGCAACGGTCTATAGCAATGTATTAATCTATAATTCTGTTCAAGAAGTGTTTAGATGAGGTGCTAAGGGATTTGATTTAGTAGCTTGGTGGGTGGGGATGGTGGTGGGAGGATGGTTGGACTAGATGATCTTGTAGGTCCTTTCCAACTTAATGTATCTGTGAATCTACAAAAAACTGATGGATATTTATCAGTGGGTAGTTCTATGATTTCAGGATTATCAGTAAGAGTAGACTTTAAATTTAGATGTAGGGAAGTACAAGAGAAAATCAGCATTTGCTTCCATTCAGATATAAACATTTTGTCTCCTCCTTTCTCAAAACAGGTTGATTGGAGAACAGATGGTTATTCAGCAGTTTCCCACTTTTTTTTTTTTTTTTTTCCTATAGCTTTATATGATAAATGTCATGATCATTTCTTTGTTTCCTGCTATGATTGCGGATTTTGTCAGCAACTTAACTTGAAGGAAAAAAACCTAGGAAACTGAAAGGCTCAGGAAGAGATGATAGATTTTACTGCTGTCACAAGCTGACTTTGAACAGTGAAATTTCACTGAAAAGCCACTGAAATAGTACTAAAATAGACCCTTCCAAACAACAGAAATGAACAGTAATAAAATAATGATACTGTATAATTCAGGTGCCATTTACAGTACAGAGGAATAAACTGTGAGAAGATAAAATCAGAGATGGAAGACACAAATGCAGCAAATATATCTGTTAAGACTTTTTTCATACCATGAAAGAAAGTATACCTTTTTGAAATCCATGCATGTTCTAAATTGAGTTACATGTTACTTTCATAGGTTAATATGCATCAGTAATCAATATATTTATTGGAAACCAGTATAACAAAAATAGTCTTGAGTACTTAATTGACTGTAAGTTAAAACTCACATGGCAGAAGTGACAAAAATGTTAAAAACTAATTTGAGAAAAGCAGTACTATGGAAAGTGCCATTTTCAATTTATTTATTTTTTTGTATTGTCTTCAGAACATTATTTCCAGTATTAAAAAGACTGTAAATGTACATTAGAATGGAAAAAAGGTAAAAATAAGAATATATATCTCTGTAGCAAAACATGCAAAGAACAGTTTATGTGAGAAATATTTACATGCAATGAATAGACAAAGCTCCAATTCAGTGGAATAGTTTATTCTGTTTCAATAACAATACTTAAAAATGCACTGTTGCTATTACCATACACACTTTGTGTGCTTCTTTTGTTCTACTGCTGGATTAAATCTTCTTGGGACACAAATGTCCTTACCAAAACAAATCCACATTCTAGCCTCTTCTGTGAAATAAGAAAGATAAGTTGTAAACTTATGGATGTTCTGATGCTAATGGGGTCAGTTAGTGCTCTAAATTTGCCACCAGCATCACACAGGAAATATGCGTTTGCTTATTCAAGATGTACACAGTTATTACGGAATTAAGCAAATTCTCACCTTTCTCACTTTGAATCACCTCTCAGATTAATGATAGATCATGTGTGATTCTTCTTTTGCCAATCCTTTCTTAAGGATTAAATAAATCTATTTTTCAACTGAAATTTGATAAGATAACGCTACTATGGTATTTTGCTTTCCCTTTATTCTTCTCCCTTTATTCTGACATGCACTGAAATTTTTAAGAATGTTCTTTTGTGTAAGTTGAGACGCAGACGGAGGACTGTTAATGTCATGCCATTGTGTTGTATGGTTGTATACCTGCAGGATGATATTTTACTTTATCTGTGCAGTTTAATTCTTTGGGCTAAATGACCATTGTTGTGCACAATCCACAAAGTAAACTATGTAAACTGATATTTCATTCATCTTAGTCTTATGCTGCTTTAAAAAGAGAAAACGGATTATACAAAATATTAAAAATGAAATAAATAAAAGTCACTCTGTTTTCATTTTTTTCAAAGAAAAACAAGTTTTATTGTTTTTTTTTTGGAAAAATATACTGAAAATTTCAATATGAATACAATTCAGTGAAAAATTTCTAGTATAATAAAAATTCAATCATTTGTCACTCCCCTCATCTTTTTAAATAGAGTAGGAAATTGTTACAGACAATTGTATGCTATTAATATGTTAATTGATTCTTATTTGTGAAATGTACACATTGACAGAAGCAGGCATATTTTAAGATCTAAAATTACACTTAACATCTTGTGATTTTTGTTATTTCCCTCTATTGACTCACCCCTTTTACTATAAATGAAACAAAAGATAATAAATACATATGCATCTAAGGTATTTCCCATATAAAAATCTCAGATAAGATAAATTATATGCTAACACTGCAATAAATTATTCTTTGATGTCAGTGAAATAATCTGAATACCTTCCTCTTCCTGGGGCTTCCTTTTCATTTCTGCATGTGCTGTTTCTATATTATTTAATCCAATAAAGTGCTAGTGAAACTGGATGTTGTTTTGTGATAATATTTTCTACAGTCTTCAGTGGTGAACTGTGACTCTACAGAAGGACATAAAATTTGAGATGTAGTGTGTGAATACTAATTCTGGTGATATTTTTAATTAAAAAAAAAAAAAAGAAAAAAAAGATCGACAAATATGTTTTAGTCAGAATAAGGTAAATCCTGCAAATACATTATTAATGTATTAATTGTAAATGTTTTACCATGGATAAGCTAAAATTAGAACTCATAATTAATACAAGACATTAATACAAGTAATTTGTTTTTTCATCTTTTAGCAGAGAGGAAAATGACATTAAAATGGTCTCCAATTAGGACAAAGAAACTGTTACACATTTTTCCTTTTTTTCAAGAGAGCATGATCATCTTTCTTGATTCACCAGAGTTGAATGTAGTTGGAATTTTGCTATTGCTTTTGGAGGGAACAGATTTAGGCTGATTTATAAATCCATGATAAAAGGACTAGTAATTAAAGCTTTGCAGGAGCATGCAGTGCTTTCCAAAGTCACAAATGGGCACCTAACTCTTTCAGGTCTAAACGTTGTTTGCTTATTTGACCTATTATGATAGGTCAGTGTCATAATAAGTTTTTGACTAGATGATTTCTAGAGGTCCCTTCCAACCCCTAGAGTTCTGTGAGTGAACATTTTCCACATTTATCTTCAAGAGTGAATTTTGATGTGAAAGCTTGTAATCATTTCATATACATAACTCTAATTCTGATGTATTTAAACATAATAATAATAATAAAAAAAATAAAGGGGACATTAAAGGGGACAGTGCAAGGGAATAGAAGATTTTAAGTTCTTTTCAATGTAGTCTAATTTAAGGAAATATGACTTCCATCCTCCTAAGGAGCTAGAAGGGACATTTTTCAACTGTGGACTAAGGCCAAGAGAACCTTGACAGACCACTACTGGGTTCTTGGCATGTCTTTGTAGCATAAGGTGCCTCTTCACACTTGAGGTTGTTGCTCCTCATTCCATCCTTTCTGTCTCATATAATGATAAATTACCTCTAATCTACCATCTGTTAGATTTTCTGCTCCTTGAGGATGCTTGTCTGTATAACTGGAATAAAACTTGTGCTTGCAGATACACAGGTCAATGAACTCTTCTCCCAAAAATGCTCAAGAGAGAATAGATCTGCTTTTACAGATCATGGTCTGGGGACCCATTTAAATGACCTCTTGAGGTAGTGATGCAGGACAGTAAGCATTCAGAATTCCAAATGAAAAGTCAAAAATGTATGTTAGAACAGCTGATCTACGAGTAAATATTAAACATTATCATGGTGCACTCCTTGAGAAAAAAATGGACTGTGACATATTAAGGTATTCTTCTGTATGTTTAGAAGAAAAACTGAACAGAATACATTATCTATTTTCTACAATGAACAAAACTTACTCCTACTTCTGACTACAGTAATCACCTTGTCCCTTCACCAACTCAGTTTTTATGGCATAGTCCTTTTATGCCATTATACTCTGTACTGATAGCAGTTTCTTTTTTTTTTAGTGTGAAATCTCAATCCAAATGCCCCAGAGATATTTTAGAAATGCTTGCTACAGACAGTCCATGATTACAATCAGATTGATTCAGTTGGAAGGGACCTTCAAAAACCATCTAGTCTGACTAGCCAGACCATTTCAGTGCTAACAAGATGTTTGAGAATATTATTAAAGACATTATCCAAATGTCTTAAAAAGCAACAGGCTTAGGATAGCAGCTGCCTCTTCAAGAAACTTGTTCTAGTGTTTGGCCACTCTCACAGTAAAGAAATTTTTCCTAATGTCCAGACTGAATCTCCCCTGGTGCTGCTATATGTCATTTCCACACATTCTGTCATCAGTTACCATGGAGAAGAAACGAGCCCCTCCTTCTCCATTTCCCCTCATCAGGAAATTGCAGAGAGCAATGCGATTGCCTTTCAGTCTCTTCTCCAAATCTGTGCCTTTCTGAACCACACTTTTTCCCATATACCATGGAAAATCACTAACACTGTAATACCAGAAAAATGTCAACATTTTGTTATAGTTCTAATCCCACTCACCTGGGTTTAGTGGTTCTGTTTCCAATCTGAGCTAGGTATAAGTGCACTTTTTTTTTAACCCTCAGCAAGTATGATTTATTTTTTCCAGTAGCCAAACAAAAACAAACAAACAAAAAAAAAGGTTAGTGTTTCTGACATTAGGAACTTAATTTTCATTATTTTTTCATTATTGAAAATTATTTACTTAAACACCCAGTCTTTCCCTCTCAGTTTTTCCATCAGTTTTATCTCTGACTCCGTACATTCCAGAGCACAGCCCTTCTCTTTTTCTTCTTCTCTTTCTCCAGATACAGTGCTATGTCTGTTCTGCTTCCGCCTTCACCATAAGCGTGTCTTCCTTTTGGGTTTCACTGTTTTCTCATGTCTTTCCACTATTTCTTTCCTTCTTGATAGCTGCATGAACTACAGTAACCCTCTCCATTCTCGGACCCACTGGCACTGGTTGATTATTTTTTTTTTCCTACATGTAACTAGGGTACACAGAGCAGAAGTCAGAAAAAGCTGTTCCTTCATGTACAAATGAGCATAGATTAAAGGATGTTTGCAGTTGAATCATGATGGAGCAGTCCAGAGCTGCTGAATGCTTCATCATTATTCCCAGAATATCTGAAGTCTCCTTGTCCTGGAGCAATAATACCGAAAAGATAAACTAGAACGCAGATTACCAAAGAAAGCAAAGAGCAAGAGGAATTTGCTAAGCCACTAAGACTTTCCTCATCATACCTGTAATTTCTAAATCTACAGATCGTTATGATGTAAGGCATATAAGTATCTGCTACTTAAGTGTCCTGGAAGACAGCCATTCAGAAATAGAAACAATTAAAGAATATCTGCGTTATCCAAATGCTTCAACAGCAATAAAAGCTTGCTGTTGTCATTGAGATTACTTTTCTACTTCCAGCTTGAAAACTCCAATTTTGAGTTCACAAATATTCAGTTTTCAATCTCTTGTAAAGCTTATATGTCTTGTAAAGTTTATACATATGTACAAATTTCCATTTTATAATAATTAAAAGGTAATTGGTTTCAATCATTTCAGATTACATTTTTTGGGATAAGGTATAAAATTAAAAAAAATGGGCCTTAGAAGAAAGTTTTGACACCCAAGTACAGAAGTTCAGATATTACTGGGATGACTAATAGGCAACTAAACATGCTCACTTTCTTCTAATATCACTATCACATTGTAGATCTTTTTATTTGTTGTTTCTACTGTGGCTAACGCATTCAGACAGGCTACAGACAAGATATCATAGAAATATTCAAAGAACTTTGGACAATAAAAATTCACTATGACAGAAATAGTTTGCCATTTAAGGGTCAAATTTGCCTAAACACAATAATACAAATGACTTCAGTTTTATGTCAGGTACTGCAATTCTTCACACTTCAAATATTTCCTGCAATTAAAACCAGTTTCTTTTTTGTTTTCTTTTTTCCCCTTTCTTTTTTTTCCCACATTTTTTTTGTTCCTATCTTGATTTCTTTCCTGTTACAATTTTAATTTTTTAAGTCAATCTAGTTTAAAATCAGTTTTGAGAAAATAAATCTGACTATAAAAGCTGCAAAAAACCTTTTGCATATGAGATACAGATATTCAGAATTAAGTAATTATCAAGTCTTTATAATTCCACTGAGCCAGAAGGAAGATAAAATATTTTTTCTCAGACACAAGGATATCCCTTTTTTGTTTTGTTGCTTGATTTGAAATTACTCCATGGAAACTGTATGTTTAGTCCCTCTGATCTTAAACTTACTCACAGAGACATAGATTTGATAAAATGAAAGAGAATATTTTGCTTATTTAAAGCCTTCAGATGTTCTAACTCCCTCATTCAAAACAGCACTAAAAATAAAGAAATTAAGATTTCAATGCAGTACAATGCTAAAATTATCAAATGTCATTTAATTTAATTAATATAATTGCACCAGAAGTGCAAAACATAATAAAAAACTATTATTTAAACAGATCTTTTACTTTGATTCTTTAAAATTGTGGGTTCTTTTATATCTACTATTTGGTCTAAAAGTTTCACATACCTGGGAAATCTTGAGAGCTTTGAAAAGTTTAAGTTAATGGTTATTCAGTAGAAGAAAAGAGGAAAAGAGAAATATAATGGGATTTGAAGTGTCATCCACACAAATTTTGACTTTAATCAAGCAATATACTCATGGTAAAGAGCAAGTTTTTAAAATGTTGATTTAAAGACAGTAGAAATCATGTGCTTAGGCTAGTGAACATACTCAAATAGGTGCAAGTTTTCTTTTCTATGAGATTAGGATGCCTTGTATAACTTTTGTCTTTCATGATTAATTTTTTTAGATTTTTTTAGAGTCATATGTATGTTAATTTATGTACTGAAAATGTGTGTTTTCACATGCCTTTAATTAAAAGGTCTTAAAATTTAGGCTTTGTACAAGATTATGAGACAAATAAGAGTTTGCCTTTATCTGATCCCAGAATTTTAAGGGAAGTAAGAAAAAAAAGTATGTCGTTCTGTGTACATTTCTTATTTAACACCAGGGCTTATAATTGAAATACGCAAAACTAAAGTGGTAAAAAAAAAAAAAAAAAAAAATTAACACTAGAATACTCACTATGTCTTAAGTAGACATAGTCTAGTCACATACTTATCCGTTCCTTTTCCACAGTCTAGTGAAAAACCTGTTATTTCCAGCTGTAATATTTAATTAGACGTAAACAGTGAGGAGCTACACAGCTTAACACTGAAATTCATAATTCTTATCCCCAAAAATCTTGTAATATAAGTATTATCAAAGTGAGCAGTAAAGCACAAGAAATGTGGCAGTGCCAAGGTTTGATAATGTCATAGGAGAGCAGTAAAATTAAGCATTAATTTTGGAAAAGTTCTGAAGTCCTGAAGGTTAGTAGCAACAGCAGTATTTTCTTTTATATGCCCGCTCACATTATCCTTGAGTGGCTAGCATTTTAAGTTAGCATCAGGACCACATAACATATAAGAAAATGATGAAGTAATTTGCCATTAACATGTTTAGCAAAAGATTTGGAGTTATGAAAGTTGGTAGCAAACAGAATTAGACTTAGTTCTATCTGCCATATTAAAAAAAAAAAAAAAAAAAAAAAAAGGAAAACTAGTATCCTTTTTTTCCAGTACATCTAAAGTCAACAGTGGGAACTGTTTTTTTTTTTTTTTTTTTTTTTTTTTTTTTTTTTTGTATAAACAGAGCTTAGCAGAATTTCAAGACAAATGCATGTTTTGTAAATGATTTTAAGACTTTGCAGTTTAGGAAGCATTTTGTGGTTGAAATCAAAGGCAGTGAACCATGTGAACCATGAACTGAACTTAGAAAGCAAGATGAATTAGCCTTGACAGGGTGGGAAATGTCTATCATTTTATACCCCAAAGCCATATTCATAAATTTCAACCCTGTAAAATGCAAGAGGGACAAGAACTGATGCCAGGGCTGTGCAGAAGTGTCAGAGCATTTGTTTTGCATCCATAGATCTCAGTGATTTGCTTGGAGACAGGGGGTGCAGTCCTAGATCATCTGTCTCAGTAGATGTCTTCATAGAAATGGAATCCAACTCTGCTCCAAGTCTGCTTATAACGTGAATCAAAGTTTAATTTGTGAGGAAGGTTTGATAAATGGGAATGGGGAGATTTTCTTTTACAATAGGCTCCTGATCCAAGTGAAAATATTAACATAAACACACCTTAGCATTACAGTGTTGTTTATTGCTCTCTGCACTGTTTTCTGAACTACTATTCTCATTGCATATTTCCTGATCTTTCCTAAGCCTGTTTTCTGGAAGATCTTTTTTCTTCATTTCCCTCTCTGTTCAGTTAATACAGGCTCAGATCACTTCCACATTTTTCACGTGTCTGTGTTTAACTGTCCCCTTTTCTTCTGTACCTCTTGCCATCCTCCTGACTCGGGTTTCTACATTCTGGATCACTCATTTTTACCCATGCCTCATCTCTCACAGATGAATGAGATTCAATCTCTTTCTCTGATGAAAGACTGAGAACTAGATTCCACAACAGAATTATGACAGCTGAGGAAACATTCACCAAATTAGTGAAGAAAAGGCAAGTCATATGGTCAGCTATCCCTCAGTTACATTTTCATTTGCACCTTTGAGAAAAATGAGTACACATATCTGGAAAAAAGTTTGAAATAATGTGTTCTGAAATACCAATGAAATTCATTGATATCTTTCACATTGTGATAATCAATAATTGAAAGCGAGTTGTATAATTTGACACTGAAAACTGACAGCCAAGAAGCAAATAATGACAACATCCATGTATACATCATAATTATTTCAATATACACAGATTAATGTAGAAATATGTCCCAGGTGTCTAGATAAGTAGCCTTCTAGGATGCTTGACTAGAAAGCATACCTACATTTTGTCAAATAGGATATGATATAAAATGACTTCTGTGCTTTCATGGTTCTAGTTTTACAATGCAGAAACTGCTCTGAAACCAATTGCTAAATTGTTGAGGTACGTAACAATCCCACAAGTAAAAGCAATGCAGTTTTGTTCTGTGTTTTTTTTTTTTTCCCTTCATTCAAGAATTCTTGTTTACTTCTTTGAATCAGCTCACATTTGTTTTATAAGATTCTATAATACCCCTGAGGGAAAACTAAAATAAATAAAGATAAAAATTACAATTTTCAAATCCCGTCAAGAAGGAGAAAAGCACAATTATGCCTTAAGTTTATTTTCTTAAGAGATGTAAAAATAAAAAGTAGTCATTTACTTTAGACCTAATGCAGCTGCTCCTGCAAAACAAGTGGATAGTGTCATTCTCCTTTCTTATTAAAGGAGCATTAGAAAAATTTGAACAAATTGAATGACAGTTAAAAAAAGTCAGAATAAAGTCTACAGTTGTAGAAAGATGCATGACACTATGCATCTCCAAACACTTTAAACGTTCAGCGATTTATTTCTGTACTTTTAGGAAGAGCAGAAACAACAGTAAATTTCTACAAGGTCAAATGTGTGGGCCTCTAAACTATGCAAGGTGGCACAAAAACCAAATAATTCCAGGTGACAAATAAAGATGAGGCAAGTTCTTGAGTGCAGAGACACATGGTCAATTTAGTATAAACCCACACACTGGGACATTTTGTACTTATCTGCTCCTCCAGGATTACTTGCAGGCTTCATATTATTAAAGGTGAACTCCAGATTCATGAGAACTAACAGAAACTGATGAAATACTTCTATAAGATGTGAGGTTAACAGAATAAATAATACTAAATGGTATTATAGACAAGATGTTTTACAGATGGAATAGTTATACACATTATTGTGACAGAAAAGTAACAACCAAAATAAAAGAAAAATGCTCACAGACACCCTAGGCTGATGATAGGAAACCCCAAAGGAGCAATCTCCAGAGAGAGATTCTTCTCCAGTGGTGGTCAGCCCTTAAATGGGGTCTGGGAGAGGTGGAGCCAGACTCCACCCCTTCTGGTCACACAGGAGAATTGCCTTCACCTGGGTCAGGTGATCAATCAGTGGTTCAGACTGTGATTCAACAGTTCCCATACAACGTCAAACTACAGTGATTTTATTAATAGGAATTATCTGTATTTTCTGTTTTGTAGTTGGTATTGTTTTTCACAGGATCTTTATTGAAAAAAATTTACATTTCTTATTGTTCATGTCTTAGTAAACTGCTGAGTGCCAAGGAAATTGTAAACCAGCTCTGTCAGCGCAGTTATCAATATTTTACCATATTTTGTCTTGGTCCCTAGATAGATGACAGCCTCCTATTGAACAAACTGTCCTCCACAAGGAAATACTTTAAACACAAGTTCTAGAGATGTTGTGTTGGTAGCAGGAACTGAAGAATATCTGATTCCTGATAGAACCGTCAGTTATCCAAAGCTTCAGCAATTAGAGTCTTTAGTTGTCTTTAGCTCTGTGCTGCAGGCCTGAGAGCTGCCAGCAGTTATCCCATGGGTCCTTATCATATACTTTATATCCACAGACTCAGCAAGAAAAGGTAAGTAACTTTGTACTTACTGTTTATTGAAGCAGTAATGTATAGAGCTGTTGCAGATGAGACAAAATATTTTACCTATGTGCATATTCACCTGTTCTGTGCTTAGATCCCAAGATTCAAGCAACCCTGACAAATACCATTTTCAATATCTTAAGGGACAGTTGTTACTGGAACACAGAATGTTCCAGGGACCTTCCTTTTCCAGCCCTCTGCATCGGGAAAGCAGATTTTGAGCATAATCCCTGTCTGTTGGCTTCAGCATACAAGATGGTTCTCCAGATGGGACCTGCGCCTGGTTTCTATTTTCATTATTCCCCATTTATCAAGTTCGGCACCTCTCCTTTCTTGGAATTAAATGATTTGAAAGTTTATTTAGTCATTCACAGACATAAGAGCACATTTCACTTTATTGATATATTTTCTACCGAAGCAGCACTGTTTTCTAGCAAAAGTAGGGCATCTTGGGTTCTAATTCAATGCCCAGATGAGTACTGTAGATTATATTCAAATCTAAATCCATGTGGTATAATGTTGACACAACTCCTTCATTCAAAATCCCATTATAAACTAATTATCTCTACTGATTTCATTTGACTAGTCTCTGTAAAAACCTGTTCTTTTTTTTCTTTTTCTGTCAACCAGTCTACACAGAAATCCATCACATTTTTTTAATTTCATATCTCACTATATCATATCATTCTGTATTTCTGCCTGTCAAATTCCTTTAGAAAACATGTGCATTTAATTCCTATTTATTTTGAACTCTTCTTCTTTCAATTTCTTTGCTACTGCTTACAGGGTCTCTTGAAAGTACAAACTCCATTAAAAAATGTTTTCTCAGTATCCCCTTCTATTCCTGAAACGTGCAAATTCTACTCCAGCTTCTGAAGTGTGATATACAGTGACTGAAGTGTAGAGAGCACTCAGTGCAACCATTCCCCATCAAGTTCAGCTTGTTGCTTTTAAAAAATAACCACCGATGCAGGATACTAGAGCGTGATCCTCAGTATCTGAAGTTTCTGTGAGCTTTAACTTTGCTCATTTAAATATATTTGATACAATGCAATATAGTTTTTAATCATGAAAGTGGTAATTATATTTATTTCCATAGATATTAGAAAGAAGTATCTTCCTCAGGTGGGAGCCAGTAAACAAATATACCATGAATTCCTGCCATTAAAGGCTATCTGTGCCAGGCATCTACTAGTTTGCTCTGATGGGAAAAGTTCTGTAAAAGGCTTAAAAAATTGAAATAGTTTGGATTATTTTTGCTGTTTTTTTTTTTTTTTTTGATGGTATAGGGTAATTTAAATATTTTATCTAAACAAGAATTAAAATTAAGAATAATAACATTTTAGTATTTGAGAAAACTCGGTATGTGATATCGATGGACTAATTACCTTATCCATAATTCACAAACAATAGAGAAAAGAAACAAATACTGACAATGAATGATAAAACAAGAGGATCTGACTCCAAGCTGACACTTACCACTAAGACAAGCACCATGCCAAACTACAACTGTTGGGATGGCAAAAAATGCAGGCAGCTCAGAGACAAAGGCATTTCAAAGATTACAAATTGTTATGTAAATATAGTTATGTAAATATTCCTTCAGAGGAACATTTTGAGCACTAAAAACAGGGAAAGGAAAACGAAAAATGCTCCGTCAGTCATACAGCACAGAATAGAACAGATCTGGGGACAAACATAACTGTTGTGACAGGAAAAAAATAATCCTCTTTATCTCCCAGGAAGTATCTGATGAAATAGAGATAAGATATAGGGATGAGTTAGGTACAGCAAAAAGCATGACATGAAACACCACAAGCTGAGAAAGTGGTCTCTAGAATTTAGATATTGTTTTTAAATAAAGCACAGTTAAAGTTTACAATATTTTTATGGCATGTTTTGGCTGTGGTGAGAAGAAAGCTACTTGCTAGCCTATGTAAATACATGTCTGTTCTGAGTCTGGATTTCTTTTATTATTAAACCAGGAATTTGAGTAATGGGACTACCCTGAAGTATCTGGATAAACTAATTCCTGACAAGAGGTAGGAGTGGAAAAAAAAGTTATGCTTTCAGTACCTAAGGGTAGGAAACAAAAAGATGTCATCTGTTTCATCTCTCATTTACGTGAGTGGATATTCAAGAAATGACTAGAACTGGCTGGAAATATCTTGCTATTTTTATGAGGAAGGGGCAGAAAATGAAGATGGGAAAATGTGCATATTGTAAACATTTGTCCGCTTTCAAATGAAAAGCATAACATGTAGTTAATTTATTACATGCTTATTCTACATTTCAGATATTGCAATACTAACATATGTCCTCATTAATTATCTCTGCAGTTTAGTGGGATTCTGACAAAACTCTTCGTCTGATCTGGATTTTGTGATTGCATTGCAACAATGAGGGCTGCTCCAAAAGTAATGCCTCCTGTTTTATTATATAGGCTTATGATATTGGAAGTAAATATTGGTGGCATGGCAGTAGAGGCTGAACCTAACTGCCAATATCTCGCTACTTTTTGTTGTTATACAACAAATGGCAGCAGAGGGACAGTCTGACAAAATGGCATCTGAAACGAAGTGTGGATGAAGCAAAGGAATGAAGCTGAATTTTTCCACAAATTAAGAAATGCACCCACTTATGTTCACTGACACTTAACAAATGTTAATGGAGACCAAATAGTGGATGTGAGCACAGTGAGGTAGCGGGTGACACATTTCAGCAGTGATGACAGTGATGTGAAAGATGAGCCACATTCCAAATGTTTGCACATGTTGTGAAATCACTGGAGAAAAAAACAGCTAATGGTGGGGGCATTACTTTTGGTGCAACCTACATTTGTAATTCCTGAGTGATGTGGGTTTCATTATCACAGTAAAATTTGGATAGACTAGTATGAGAGAGTCATAAAAAAACTGAAAACATAACTTCCAAAAACATAACTAACAGAATGAGCCTTGGTGGCCAGAGCTGAAAAACAGACAAAATGGTTTGAATCAAGAATGCAACCCAAAGTGATATGTTGTTTATTATGCTACAGCTCAAGCAAGTTATTTAAACATTTCCAAACCCCTCCCTTATTTTTTGTTTGCTTCAGTAAAAGGTCAGTACCTTACTTAATTTTGAGGTGATGAGAAATATTTTTAAACATTACGATATTAAATGCATAATATCATAATTTCTATTGGGATGAAAATCCCAGTTTTACCAGCTACTAATGGCCTCTGGAGAGATTCAGGCTGATGAGATTTGTGATGTCAAACAGCTGTAGATGAAAATATGAAAAACAGTTGACACTAATTAAATAATACAGGTATAAATCTACAAATCTTAGACAAGCATAAAATTGTCAAGATATTCTCTCATAAGATTTTTTTGTGATATAAAATGCCATTTAATTTTCATACTCTTAAGTGCAAATAGGAACATACTAGTCTGCAGATTTGTGTCTCAGACAGCAAAGAAAGAAAACAATACAATATTTAATTAGCAAGAACAAACTTCTGAAGGTTTCTTTTTAATGTGAAATTCATAACTGCAAAAAAGGTTATTTATTGAGTTCACCCAGCAATTTAAGGTGAACAGTCCACAGAAATGACACAATTATAGCCTCTTTTCTTCTGTATGAACTAACTCTAAGCAAGCTGTGAAATTTCAGTTTACCTGTAATTAAACATATTTGCTGAACAATTCTAAATCTGCAGTTTATTTGCAAAAGCTTTATATACAAATTGAATATTCAAAATTCAAGCTGCTTGATTAGGTCAGTAGGCACATAATATGTTTCTATCTCAGAAGCTTGGTTTTCATATCAGAAATCTGATGTGAATCATTCAGAATTTGCTTTTTGCAAATACTCTTTAATAATACGCTCAAAATTCATCAAATCTTATTGTTAGTACCTCTATTCAACAGAATAATTACAGAAAGCAAACAATAACCAGCCAAAATTACTAAATGTCTATGTACCTTTCCAGTGAAGGGAAACCTGATCGACAAATTGAATTTAATAGCATAAAAGAACAAACTGTATTTGCTTACTCAACTCTTGAAGGAAGAATACTGACATATCTGCAATACATATGTAAATCCCCTAAATATATACGAGTAACTTATATTGCTACTCCTACATATTTTTCTAACAAAATTTGTCATTTATCTTAATTTTAAATACAAAAAAGTGAAAGTATATTTACTTGTGGAGGCTGGAGGTATTAGACTTTCTGAACCATTTTGAACCTTAATTTAGAAGATATATTTTTCAGCTGCTAAGCTATACATTAATATGAAAAGCTGCTTACCTAAGCTCTTTTTCAATGCTACGGAAAACACTAAAAGAACAATTAAACCATTGCTTCAGTGGGAGTTGCAGTGCATATAGATAATAAATAAAAGGAGTTAATTCTCATGTCTTCATTGTCTTAGTTTCTTTCCTTTTACTTGTAGGCTTATAGAGCTAGAAATGCCATGAAAACTCACTGGTAACTTAACGGTCCAACCTGTTATTTTAATATTCATGTATTGTGTGTCAAGGCATTGTTTACATTAGATATTGAAGTGGAGATGGGGTAGAAAACATACTTCTGAAACACTTTCTATTAAAAAAAAAAGGATGAACACGTAGTTCTTTGCACAAAGCATTAGAAAATACTGTGATATTTATTATTAAAAATGCTGCTGAAAAGTTTATACATATGTGTCCAGCCATATATATCTTCTATCATTACTTAAGGCAAAAAAACAAAAGATCGCAAAACAATAACAGAAGAAACCATTAAACCCTGCGTGCCTCGTAAGGTCAAGAATATAAGCCTGGGAAAGTACTTTTGATTTCCTTTTACAGTTTTCAAAGTATATTTTGTTATTATCATTATAGAATTCTATTAAGACCCTATAAATCTGTTCCCTCTATAAATCATACATCAGTCCAGATGTACTGAATTATTGAATCAACTTGATTGCAATTACTTTTAAAAGCTAAAATCATTCACTTACAGGAACTTTTTTTTACCCAAATGTCACAAGCCTGACACAGTACTGTACATATTGCTAGCAGAAGACAATTGGAAGTACTAAACAAATACTGTAATTCACATTACAAACATACCCAACTGATTATGATGCCAAGCATCAATACCTTTTTTCTTTTTTTTTCTTTTTTTTTTTAACTATTTTCTTTTTTTTTTCTTTTTTTATTATTATTTTTATGTTTTAAGTTATTATCTTAAGAGTTATGAACTGCTGCATCTCAGCTGAGGCATCACATAGGTGGTGGGAATGAACTTGTCTAGAGTCAGCATTAATCAACATTATGTGATGGATCAGTGAAAAAGGTGTTTTTCCATTTGCTATGACTTGTACTTTGGGCTTGTTGCTTCATCACATTCCAACCTGAGCATCCAGGTCTGGTAATAGTAGATTTATTACAGATAAGGGATTATATCAGCCACGTGTTGAATTTTTATCATATAATTAACTTTCCTTTTATTTATTTTTTTTCCTTCAGAATCTGCTTTACTGCGTGCTTCAACAAGGAGTTATATTGACTTCAGTGAATCGCTTTGTCTTTTGTCACCTTTATTCACCAGAAGGACTATTCCAAGATGTCTTATTGAAAAAAAAAAATGTATAGAAAACAAAAGGAGGTACAAGGCATCCTGTGTTAGATTACTATGGGACATATGGTATTGATGCAGCTTAGTCATGAATTTATAATACAAAATACATCTGGGACAACCATGTTCAAGTGCAGACTAATTTTGATCAAATATCTTTGGTTACGATCTCTTGATGACGCAGTAAATTTCTAAGACAAAATACAAAGCAATCTTCATCTGTGAGAACTTATTTTTAGCTTTTCACATTCAAATCAGTTGTTTGAATCGAACTGCGAAGTTCCTTATTTGATAGCACTGCAAGGCTCTTCCTGGTGAAGGAAGAGCAGAAGGGAATTATGAGCTAAGAGTTTTCAGTTTCCTGACAATGATGTTATCTGGAATTTGAAACTACATTCAAATGCATAACATCTGATGACTTCTCTGCTTCTGCTTCTGCTTCCACAATGTTCACTAACAATGGGAATGCTGTGTAATAAAGCAGCAAAGTGCTTTCTGACAGGTAGAATCTTCCCTCAAGTGCAAAAAAGAATAGTGGGCAGAGAAGTTCTTTAAACACTGTTCATTTCCGAACAGTTTCTGTTCCAGCCAACCAATCCATTATTTTCCAAACTTTCAAATTTCACTTTTTCTTTTGTTTATCGAAGCTGAGGAGGTATTTACTCAGCTGAGATCCCTCTGCAACTGCTGGTGAATATAGAGCAAGTCTGCTTGGAAAAGGCTGACATAAACAGGGTCTTTCATTGCTACTGTCAGGGCACAAAACTCCTAATTTATCTCAATAACCAAGAACTACAAAATTGACTCTTTGAACATATATTATTGGATGTCTCTTGGTTCAGTTCAACAAGCTCATGATAGTAATTATTTTTTGTTTGTTTTGTATTATTTTCCATTTTCATATCCATTGCTATGTTGCAATTTAACAAAAGCTAACACAAAATTAAATTATATTTAAAAAAAAAAAAAAGGTTTCAGAAAAGAACAGCAATCTCCTATGAATACTTTAACATGCACTAGTGTAACCTGTAAGAGAAAATATGCAGGTCACACAGACAACTTTATCCTCTGCATGACACCATGGCCTCATATAAATGAAATGTTAGAAAAATTGCATTTTTTTTTTATTATTATTTTTTTTTACCACTAGTAATTAAGAAGAAAATCCTCCTTTGCCTTGGAGGAAACAGAGGTGATATGACTAATGTATATACACATAGGTCACAACTGAATGCACAATCTTTCTAAAAGCTCTTTTCAAACTGAAAACATCAATAAAAGCTTCTCTTTTGTAGTTGTTTTTAAACGCACATCTATGTACATTTTTACAAAGTTTCTTTAAATATAGTTCAGGCTGGCAAGTCACCTCTTTGCACAGAACTATACGTATTTTACTGCATAGTCAGTCCTCCTCTTTTTTTTTTTTTTTCCATTTTTGTTATTAATAATAAAATTCTATTTCCCCCATCCAAATTACAGCTTCATATGCTGGGTAAAAGCCCATGGTGATGTCTTTGTTTTAACAAGGGCCATTCATTGTATGGCACATAAAGATTTTTTTATTTTGTTTATTAAAAAGAAACCAAACAAAAACCAAACAAAAAAAAAATAAACAAAAAAACTAAAACCAGAACATCTGTACAGTCACTGGCTCTGTGTTCCAGAAGAGTCTGCTTTGCTTGTTATGCTCAAAACATCGTTTTAAGTGACTTCTTCTGGCCTCAACTTTCAATTAAAGGGATTCAGATCTTAAAGCAGTATTGTAACAGCAATGTACACTTTTCACATTTCACAGGGTTTTTAGTTGATCTTTAACATCAGAGAGTTTCTTTGGGAAGGAACAGTAAGAAAATAATGACTGTCCTTCTCTTTTACTTGTTTTTACTTAATATTTGGACAAGATGTTCAATGTATGGTATTAGAACTTTTTCCTCTTCTTTTTTTTTTTCTTTCTTTCTTCCAGGTGGCTTGTGAGGGGGAAGGGCTGAGCTATACCCTAGTGGTTGAATGTCCATGGGGCAAATTCGTACTGTTTTGTCCTCCACTGAAGGTGTTGAAAGTATGCAAAGGCTGCATTCCTGTTAATGTATTTGGGATCATGGTTATGGTGTTGGGAGTCATGAGTGGAATGTCATCTGGAGACCTTCTCAAAGTAAGCGTGTAGTCAGGCGGACAGGTTAGTCTCAGCGTGTCATGGGCCTGCAGTGATTCACACTCATGGTCATGCTCCAGCTGTTTCATCTGTAATGACATGATCTCTTCATTTTGTATGTGTGCAATATCATTGGTTGTGTTCCTTTGGGGGCTAGGGCGCCTGTGAGTCTCATGACGCCGCTTGTCCTTCTTGTAATATAACGCAGCAAAAGCTAAAATATTGAGGAACAGCAAGGATGCTCCCACAGCAATGGTGACACTCAGCTCTGTGGAGTAATCTCGCTTGTTTTCTATCAGAACTGTTGTATCCTCAGGAGCTGTTTTATGAGTGTCTTTTGAATGTTTGGGGTTGTTGGCAGGTGTCATTGCTGGGCGTTTGGTGGCTGGCCACAATTTACCAGGAGAGCGTCGGGTAACATATGGAAATGATGTCATGTCAGGAGGGGGTACTTTAGTTGTTGTGGAAACATACTGAAAAATTTCATTCAGGTTGTGAAGGTGTGGCACAAGCTCCAACCAGAAAGCAACTTTTGTTGCTCGGTAGTGATCACGAACTCGGGGTTTCAGGCCAATATGCAGATAAAGCTGATCTTTTGGATTGTATTTGGACCAGGCTACTTCTTCAAAGCGGTTGGGTTTTGTGTGGATGAACTTTGTGTCTTGTGGAACAGGCTGGTTCGGATCTCTACAAAAATAAAAAGTAATATTATTGTCATATTAAAGCAGCAACAACAACAACAAAACGTAATAAATGCTTAATCCTACACTTAACCCAAAAATGGAAGTTAGGAAAATTTCCCAAAATTTACAATGCATGTTAATATGCAAACAAAAGACTAAATACTTACTGTACTGTGTATCTCAGACTCAACAATACTTCCTTGAAAGAAAACAAAAAAAGGATGTGCTAACAAAAACTCATCTGAAGATTTGTAAGGCAGTTGCATACTCTAAAATAGTCTTAGGGAAGTATTAATTATCTACTCCCATAGTTAGTAAAGGTTTAGGCTCAGCCCTTCTCAAGATTTGACATCAGCATTCTCAGTTATGATACCACTTCTTCCACTGTTGTAGCATTAGGCATCTAATCTCTTTGAAAATGCTGAAAATCCATGTGACCATGAGAATTTATACTGAATGTGTATTACATAAAAACTTCAAAACATAAAGTATCAGGGCTAATATAGATAACTGGGTACAATGTGTTCCTTTACTGAGCTATTAATACCCCATTGTTCTGATATCTACTTTGGGAAAAAGCCTTTGAACTATTACTCTGTCACAAATCATTCCATAATTTGCATTTTGCATTAAGTGTTCAGTGCACAAGAAACTATACAGGCTTAGGAACCTTTATTCTGTCCAACCCTCAGTGGATAAGACCTTTGTTAGCTGAATAGTTTTATATTAGTTAACTAAGTAGCGGTAGTTAAACCTTGCAACTTAACATGTGGGTTAAAATTTTGTTATTATCTCTTTGCTATTGTACTGAACTTTTCTCAACCCAAACACTGAATTACAATAATGTTTTTTCTATCTTTTATTCTCATTTTTTCTTTCATAAATATTCAAAATAAAGACAAGTCTGTAGCACAAAAGGTATTTAAAATGATTAATGTACACATATCCTTATAAGTTAGGCAAACCTTATTTAGATAAATATAACTTTCTCTGAGCATGAACAAATAAAGAATTTTAAATATATGTAATAGTTTCTTATTTTATCTACGTTAGTTTAGATCCTCTCTAGCAGTAAAGCATATTTTCAGAGACTTTGTGATGTATCTTATTGAGAGCATATGATTGATTTTCTGTGCATTGCTCTGAAAACTTTCCATTCTCCTTTCCATTCCCATATGCATTAGTTTATTTCTGGTGAAAATGATTCTAATGTTTTCCTTTTCTTCCAGTATACCATTATGGATGTTATGGGAATATGAAAAAACGCTGTTACAGATTTTAAAGCATTAGTTTTATTCATTTCTGTTTTCAAAAGCTCATGAACATGATTGCAGAATTTAGTGTTCCTTTGCTGTTCCTTAACTGTGCTTAAAACAGACTGATAATTTGGCTTTAATAATGTTATGATTCTTATATTCTTCTATTTAACTGAAAAAAAAAACCTTTTTCTTTTTGAGTAAAAGAAATAATTCATTTTCTACATAATTTTAGTACTTTGTTTTGTTTATGTTTGTGGGTTTGATTTTTTTTTTCATATTACACATATTATCAAGTACTTCTCATTTCAATAGGATATAAGCTAAGAGTTCAAGAACAGTCGCTATTTTTTACTTTTATTTTTATAAATTCTGTACATTCTGAAAAAAAAATATTAGTAATTATTAATTGTGGCTGAAGCTAGACAAAAAATATCCTTTTCCAAGTACCAAGGCATTTGATTTTAACATGCTGATACTTTGAGGGTTTCTAACATTCATTTAAGAAGGAAATGAAAGTATTTCTTCCATTCTCAGAGAGCACACTGAGGGATTTGGCAAAGGCAAAAGGGAAGATATTGGCCCAGAACAATGTATCCGCCACAGTGTGTTTGGGCTCAACACACAAACTCTAAAACAAACAAAAAATCAACACGATTATTAAAATGCAAAGCATTTTTCTTTCAGAAACTCAAAATCCTGGAAGTCACAGCAAAAATCCCCTTTATGTTCTCCTCCCTTGCTGTTCTGATTCACAACAGACTCTCAGACTCACAGACTTTGGAAATGATCCTACATAAGATGTAAATTAAACTAGCTCATGTAAATGAGTTGTACTTCATACACAGTGGAGGAGATTAAGAAGTTGAGTAGTCCAGCTAACTTCACTTTGTTCCTAACCCCTCCTTCCCTCTTCTCCTGGAAGAGGAAGGAAAAATCCAGAAGCCACTGATGGTAAAAGGAAGTTTACCTTTATCAAAATGGAAATAACCAAAATGTTTAGACATTTTTTTAATGTCCCTATACAAATAACAGCAGAAGATTACTTTAGCAAGTAACATTTTTCCTCTAGAAACAGCCTACGAATATATAAATATTAACCTTCCTTTCCTTTCTTGCTCTTCTGTTTGGTACCTCCATGTCTCATTTCAAACCCTATTAAGAATAGTGATTTATACTGTCCCTCCTTCAAACTCAAGAGAGAAAATTACAGATGTATGAGTCTAGTCTCACATATTAGGATTTGTTTACATGGCCATGTATAAGCATAAAACTCCACAATAAAACAAAGAACAGAAAAAAAAGGCAGTCTGTCCTAAACACAAGCCATTGTCTGAGTATCAAAACTGCATTGTTAGCAGTTGTTAACTCTAGTGTTAATCAATAACTGAATACATGATCTAAATACTGTGTATCTGAATTTGGAGTATAGGTAGCTAAATTTTTTTTTCATAAGAAAATGAAATGACTAAATATAGTTCTAGGTAAAGGATCTGATGCATAATAAGACAACTTACCAAAATCATCCTGTGGGTAGAAATAAGAAAATTTTTACTTTGCCCCTCCTTTTATGCTCTCTGGAGCTATTTCATTAAATCATAAGCTTACAAATTATGACATGGTGAGTCATTTCCTGGAGATGTTGAACAGTTTATCTTATTATAGATATTTTTCCAGTATCCCATTAAAAAAATATTTCCAGTATTGTGGATAGACATGAAATATAGATGTACAAAGCCTGCTCCAAAAGTAAAGCCTCCAATTATATCATATTGGCTTAAAATATCAGTAGTAGATGATGGTGGTATGGCAGCAGAGGTTACACCTTTACAACAGTATCTCATTACATTTTTTTTGCTGTGTGACAGATGGCAGTAGAGGGACAGCGTGACAAAAATGGTTTGTGACATGTTGTGTCATTGAATTCCTGAATGTAGAAAAAATAGCACTCATTGATGCTTACTGAATGTTTCTGGAGACCAAACAGTGAATGTGAACACAGTGAGGTGGAGGGTGGTACATTTCAGCACTGGTGATAGCAGTGTGAAAGTCAAGCCATATTCCGGATGGCTCAATCAGCTCATCGCACAACTCATAGTGATGACTATGTTGAAAAAAGAGTGTTTTGTTGTTAAAAATTTGCTAGTGTTATTGCATACTTTGCATCTGCTGTAGTTTCCATGGAAATAAATGTGAGGCATTACTTCTGGAGTGACCTATGTAGATACTACCTTTTCTCCTATCCAATTACCTGTTTGAGAATATTTTGACCTGCTACATTAACTACAACATTTGTTTTTCTTTTTTTAGCCTCTCACATCACTTTGGTGTTTCTGGACTCTCATGTGTCTCCAGTGTGTAGCTACAGAACAAAAGAAATTAGAATATCTTCCTTTAAAAACACTCTAATTATGATGATAAAAGTATAATCTGAGTAATTTTTCAGTTCTATACTTCCTCACGTAACAAATCTCATAGTGCATAGCTTGGTTTCCAGGCTCACCGGTTGATAGGAAGGAATATTTTTGTTAGGATTTTGTTTTTTTGTTTTTCTTTATTTATCCTGTTGCTAGAATAAAAATAATGATTACCATTGTTCTTTTTTTCCTCTAATTATTTGTTTTCAAAATTTATGTAGATCAGATTAAACAGATTCTACGCCCAAAAGTGTTCCCATTGTAAAATTCATGAACTTGTCTGAAATATATACGACAATCTTTCTTCTCTTATCTTACACTTATTATCAACATGCAAAGCTATCTGATTTCACCTATCATTTTCTTCTCCCCACTTTCAACCTGCACCGCTTTGCTCAGTTTAACATGTTGCAGTTTGTTTTCATCAAAATCTCACCTTATGGGCTACAAATATACATTCAAAGCATTGTTTTTTTCTCAAGTGCTATGAAGTAAATTTGTCTGCAATTAATGCTGGCTGAAGAGTAGCACATAACGATAAGAATAAGTAGGTGACCTGTAGGGCAGATGAGGGAACTGTATTCATATCTGGTAGTAATGGCACCAGAAGAATACTGAGAAATGTTAGGAATTTTTCTCTTATCCAGAATTCCAAAAAGCATGTCAAAATGGCATTTTTCTATTATGTAATTTTGCAAGTCTTAACCATTAGTCACCATAATGGAGCTGTTACATTAATGCATTTCATTTTTGGTGCCATATTTTTACTTCATTGGAGAGCAAAATGTCTTGACAGTTACACTCTGGGTCTGCTTCCAAGCCACTGAAAGGCCTATTGATAATTCATTTTCCTTAAGCAGTCTTCTCTAATACATACTAAAAAAAAAATAAAATAAAAAAAGTCAAAAAATTCTGTAGAGTTTCTTCACACTTTCCCTGATTTTTCAAGTTATTTCAATAATCAGTAATACTGATGTTGTCATTCCTCCCTGAAACACTGGTACACAGTCATGGTTTTGCCCATATCTCTTTCCCTTACTTTTTACCTGGTCTCACTTTTCCAATACTTCCAATCAGCTATGAGCTACTGAGAAAAGTAAAGCATAGGTATTCTGTTTCATCTGACCAACAGACTCACTATTGAAAACATTTATTCCTTCAGAGAAAAACATCAAAAGAAATGCAAGGTTCATAAAAGAGTTCACAGAGAATTGATTTGAAAATAAATTTATTCTCTGTAAGTTTAATTACATCTTCCTTTAAAAAACCAAACTGAATAGATATCCTTAATAACTCACTTAGCATTTTTCCTCAGAATCAGTGACAACAAAATAATTCAGGAGTATTCCTCTGAATTACAATTAAGGATTTGTTCTTTAGGCCTATATCTTTCTTATCAGTGACCTGAGAAGAAATGGATAAGCTGGCACAAAAATGCAGAGTACTGTAGCTATTCAAAAGAGGGTAATTTAAGAAACCCAATAGATGTCTCTGAGAACAGTTTCATATTCACTTTGTGAAACTGCAAATCCTTCACAAGAATGTCACTTACAGAGTATCCATGAAGGGCTGGCACACATCCCCTCATACCATCCATGCTCCCTCTGCTGATTTATCTGTGAGGAGTGTAACATGGCCCAAACAGAACATTTGTGCATATAAAATCACAGTTTCTTTTAGGATAGAACTACTGACAGCGGACTGAAGCTTTAATGAAGCTCCCACATATAATTTTACACATAGTGGAATCAAAAGCCATATTCATGTAATTTTTACACCCCAAATCTAGTTTCTCATACCTGCTCTGTAACAAATTAGTTCCCCATTTCTAAACCAAGCTAGAAGCAAGGTTTTGAAAAGGCTAAGACGTGGGTTCATAACTGGGTAATGTTAAGTGTAGCTTGCTGAAATTGGCCTTCAAGTAGACACAGCTGCAAAATGCTTGCAACTGTGAGTAATAGTGGCAGTTGGGGCTGAAAGAAACTTCTTAAAAATTGTTTAGATGGAACTTATTGTACAAGAAACAATCATAAAGAAATGGCAACAGTGAGAATGTTGATATCTCTGTAATAATTCCTGTCATGTACATTTGCAAGGAGCTGATGTCCTCTATGTACGTGTGACATGTACTCTATTCAAAAACAAAATCATGGTAAAATACTATTTTGAACATGCACTACTGTCAAAATGGGGTATTATTCGTCCATAAAACAAGCTTTCACCAGTTTTTCTGTGTCCCAGTTACCCAATTGATGTCTTATTGATTCAAAATAGATATAAATATTTCACAGTTCATTCGCTCTTGCTGCAGTGCTATGGGATTTCTATATTCAAAGGCACCTGCTTGTCTAAAATGTGATACAACAAGTTTTATTTCGTTTTATAAAGTGACCTGAAATATTTGACTGTTTCTTACTCAATTAATGCTCAAGGTTTTTGTTACGACTGCCAAATGTCTCTCCCTTGAATATCATCTGGATATGTTAAAGAATGCTAAGAGACATATGTTTCACAATGGGAATCTCTGAGTTTTTTTTATAATGCTGCATACTCCTCACTGCACTGCAGTAAAGCCGCTGTTTCCAGAGTCCAGTCCTGCCATTAAGCATTCATTGGAAAGATTTACAGCACCATTGTGTCGTAAGTGTCTTTGTTCAGTACTGAAGACTCAAGGTTAACAAAAAAGCCCTTGCTGTTCAAGTAGAATGCCACAATAATATTTAGAGGAATGTTATAGAAAACAGGCAGAAATTATTAATAGCACTCTCAGATTAAGCTTCTTTGAGGGTTTTTTCCTTGATGCCTAAAATTCTTTGTCTGCAAGATATTGATGTCTTGTTTCATAAGCAGAATTAATTTTAATTTTTAACCTTCTCAAAGCAAAATTTATATCTCAGTCTTTTCTTCCTCCCAGCCCACTATTCACTGTGGTCTTTATAGCCTACAGAAGGAAAAAAATCTTTCCAGTGTCTGCCTTTCTGATGCACTATTTCTCTGAGCTTCCATTCCTATGAAGGTCACTAAAAAGAAAACAACTTCCTTACTTTTCTAAGACGTGAGTGCTATCTGCCTGACAGTTCTTTCCTCTGGTAGAATACATTTCCTCTGATTTTTCAGTATCTTAGTGAACTGCTTTTTCTCTAAGAAAGGCTTTTTCTTTATAATTGCCCTATTTTTGAATCAAAAAATAGTGCATTATTCTTTTCACTGAGCTACTGAAAGAAAATAGTTAGCGGGAACACACTAATTAAAAATCTATTAAATATGAATAAGCCCCAGTTACATAGTGCCTCACACATACTAAATAGTGCTATAATCATATGTCACAATAAGGGCTTGGAGCCACTACTATGGAAATTTTACTATTTTAAGAGCGTGTTATCAACAAGAAGGAATGCTAGAGGTCAAACTTACCCAGTTTTGGCGAAGTTTGTCCAGTATGTCATAACTACTGCACTGAGCATGACATCATTCTTGGAAAAGTTGCAGTTGAACAATTCTGTTGGGCCAATCATAGGAATGCCAAACACATAAGGGACTTCATCACCATGAGCTGAATCAGCCCAGCTTGGTTTCATTTCACTTTGGCAGTGGTGATAAAATGCATAGAAATATGTTGGAGATCCATACTGGGCATGCAGGTCAGCAGTGGCAACAGCAGGAGCAACCCACTGGTGGTCAGTAAAAAGAGCTACCAGGGTCTTTCGTCTTGTTTCAGGGTTTTCCTTGTCTGCCCAGTCCGTGTACATGAATTTAATGGTCTCTCGGAGCGTATCTTTTCCTTCTGGATACCCATATAGATTGTCCACAAAATTGGAGACAGAAAAGTCAAAATCATTGGGGGAAACACCGTCTTCATTGTCTACAATGCCATCCACAAATTTTAAACCTTCCCCTTGATTCACGCCCAGCATTATATCATAGTTAAGGAATTCGCCTTGCTCCATGAGAATCTGAGGGTCATCTGGAATCACATCTCCATCTATCACAGGCCCAAAGGCAATGTGGTACGTGGCTGGAGTGATGGTCTGTTGAATGAGTTCTTTGTAGTTCTTATTACGAAGGCATTCAACCAAATCAGTGGTATCCAGCATGTCGCAGCCGACTTTATCTGCCAATATCCGAGTGTACTTGGCAGGCTGATAGTTCACTGCCCAGCTGGACAGGGCTGTTCCACTCTGTATGATTGCCTTTTGGAACAAACCTGCAGGTGCAAATTGTTTAAATGAAAATCAAATTGTATTAAAAATAAAATAAAATTAAAAGCAGCTTTCACTAAGCAAAGCATACTTTTGACTAAAGAGCACATATTTCTATATTTCAGTTCAGTTTGTACATAATTTTCCCACTACTTTCTTTTTATAGTGTCTGTAATAGGCTATTAATTTCAATCCCTCTTGGTGCTCACATATAGAAAGAATAAAGGTTTCAGATTATTGTTTCAGGAACAAAACTTATGCTTGTACTGCAGTTTTCTTTTTCTTTAATGGAAGTCCCCTGATTTTAGCACAGTGGTAGTTCTATAATTTTTTCTTTAAAGGAGTGGCAGCTACAAGCAATCATATCCTCTTTGCCACATCAATGAATCTCATAAATTCACTCTTCAGTAGTTTAAAGGTCAAATGAAAATTACACACTCTCATTTCTTTCATAGAAGCCATGCATCATATAATACAAAAAAAATCTGCTCTGCTAAAATCAATTTAATAAGCCCTCTCCTCTGACATCACTTTTCATTACCACCTTAATGTATATATAGAGAAACATATAGAGAAACATAAAGAGTATGCATAGTGACATATATATATATATGTATGTGTACTAATGTTTGTGTGTAGTGTAAGTACTATATGGCAAATTAAAATACGTTTGCATGCTTTGGAAGAATACAAGGCAAAAATGAATCATTCCTTATGATTGTTTTAGATGTCTTAATATACAGAGCAAAGATACTAAGACTGAAGAGCTTCTTTGTGACAATAAAACACTGAAAAGCAACCAGAGCTTACTGGAAGATCTGCCTCACCTCAATTTTCCTGGTAAAATCAGTAAAAGGATTTAATTTATACTTAAATTAAAATGCTTGGACCTCTTCTACACAAGATTTCTACAGTCAGACCAAAGACAGAAAGAGATACAAAAGCATTTGAAGACCTTGAAGCATTCACAGGGAAAAAAGACTGTGACTGATTTACCTTTGTGATGATAACATACTGCACATGTCACAAAATTTCAGTGATGTCACTGGTTAGGCTTTCCATTGTTCCATCTGCTTGCTTTTGGCAGGGCTTACTGAACAGTTACTCACTGCATGCTATTGTGTCACTACCCTGAAGTTCAGGAATAATTACTTGTATGTAATTCCAAATAGGATCTGTATACCAGCAACCCTTCCACAGTGTCATGCTAGGGCTGAGCCTTCTTCAACTTATTTCTGTGTGATAGGAGTAGCATGGAGTTATGAATACAATAGTTATTTGGTTGTATTGGGCTTTTTTGAAAAGGTTATCAGATCTGGAAGGACGGCATTGTGGGAGGGACCCACGTGGAGCAGGGACTGAATGTGGCTGTGGAGAGGAGGCAAAGATGAAGCGTTATGAATTGACTACAGTCCCCATCCTCATTCCCCTGTACTGCTCAGGAGGAGAAGGCAGAAGAGGAAGAATGAGGCAAAAGTGTTTTTCGTTTGTTTTTCGTTTCTCATTGCTCTTGGCTGTTATTAGCAAAATACAATAAATTGCACTAGACTACTTATGCCAAGTCCATATGGCCTGAGATGGTAATTGGTGAGTGATCTCCCTGTCCTTATCTCAAAACATCAGCCTTTTTCATCACATCTTCTCCCCATCTTCCTTAGAGGAGTGTGAGTGAGAGTGGTGGAGTGGAGCATGGTTTTCTACCAGTGTGAAACCACTTATTTTTTGGCTTTGTTGGCAATGTTAGTGTTACTAATAGGTATCTATGAGGGATGCACTGAAAATAATGCCTCCAATTTTATCATATTAGCATTACTTTCAGAGCAAAGTATGTGTATAGTACAAGTTCTATACATTCTTTGCATTTGGCTATTTGTTTGTTTGTTTGTTTTTGTTTTTGTTTTGTATTTGTTTTTTGTTTGTTTTGGAGGGTAGAAATTCTGCCAAAATCTTAAAAGCTCTGTGTAGGATCACACAATAACTGTGGGGAGTTATATAAGTTTTTTTAGCAAGTTTGAGCTATGTTGAAATCAAGTAAGGAAATCACCTGAATGCATGTTGAGAGGCTAGACAAGAGTGTTTATGTTGCCTAATACAAATCTAAAACAATCAATAGTGGGTATTTTGCAAAAATTAAAGAAGTAGTATAATTATGTCTACTTGATATGGCCAATAAAATATATATATATATATATATATATATATACACATTCTGTTTTTGTTTGTTTACAAAAGATTACAAAAGAATCATTTTTCCATTGTTGCACTAATACGCTTTGTTCAGAAGAACCTTACCTTCTGAATAGTGAGAGAGTGTCAGAAGACTGACACAGGAAGCTCCTGCCCCAGATCCAAAAATAGTAACTCTTTTTGGATCTCCTCCAAAAGATCCAATATTTTCTTCAATCCAACGCAAAGCTTGGATTTGGTCAAGCAATCCATAATTGCCTTTTGCAGCTTGGTCCCCAGTACTTAAAAAACCTATAAGGCAAAAAGGGATAATTTTAGTTCACCAGACACAGAGATAGCTGCAGGATATCCACACATTCACAACACATACTCTTACATTTTCAGCTTCTGGCCTATTTTTTTCCTCTTTTTTTTTAAAGGTTATGGTCTTAGTTAAATGTCTCCAGTGCAGGCAGTAGATAATGTTCTGTATGCTGTTAGATTTTGCTTTGTTTTGCCCTACTGCAAATGTTTTATTTGTGTAAAATCATCATTTTTTTTCTGAATAACATTGTATCAGTGAACATACACAGATTGGAGATATTAAATGATTGATAGCTGTATGTCATTAAGTTACAAAAGCTTAGGAAATTGTTTTTGGGTAAAGCCAACACACAGGAGTAAATTATATGCCATATCTTCCAATATGAGCAATACTCCCTAACACTTTCATATAAATGCTTCTTAATCTGGACCAGCATTCTCCTGACCTACATAGCTATACTTTTGATAAGGATGGACATGCTCAGAAATAGAAAAGAATGAAGAGAAGAGTAAAAGGAACAGAAACAATGACAAAAATTCACACTGAAATTTTTCAAAGGGTATTTATTAGAAAGATAGAAGGAAAATGTGAGCAATTCAGCTGTTAGTTAGCTAGATTTTATCTGAGCTAATCAGGTTTTGTTTCTTTACTCAGAAAGTGCAGGAAATACTGTGCTGCTACGTCTTGTTCCTGTACTGTAGTTATCAGATTTTAGAAACAAAGAACGACACATTTGCTGCCTGCCTTGCTACTTAGAACAAAATGACCAAGAGACTAGAACCAAGATTAATTTGTTTTTCTGAAACCAACTAATGTGAAACATTAGCCACACTGCCTATCATTCAGTCTAGACCTTGTGTTACATCACAATTACCACATCAAGTCATGTACTTACAATGACACTCTTTAACTCCCACAGACCTTTCACTGTCAGACAACTGGAAGCCAGTAGCCTATAAGAAATACCTTACATCAAATTGATGTTATCAGATGGACATTACTGATTTAGGTTCCACTGACATTTATATGTCTAGTCAAAACAAGAGGCTCACTCACTAGTGTTAACAAGCTATTATTTCAGAAAATTAGCCAGAAGGAGGTCTCAGGACCGAGGAGATCTACAGTCCTGGATCAGTTTGAAATGAGATTCACCATCTGCACCCTTTAACCACTTCAGACTGTCATGACAGTGCCTTCTGGCCTGTCAGTGAAGGAGTCCCAAGACCCCAAGATGAAAAGTCCATGTGGTACATACAGATACTGGTAAAGGGGAACAGACTTCTTTTTACTGCAGTTATTTTTCAGTGACAGGAAGGAAGAAAGTTCACAAAATATGAGTAATTAAATGACTGAAAATGAAGGAAGTGGAAAAGAAGGTGAAAGAAAAGAGGAAGAAATCATATGTGTTGAACATGCATACATGTATGACCATAATGTTTTCTATGTAAAATTCCTACAATGCAGTACAAATCCACCCTCAGTATTTATAAGCAATTCCACCTAAAGGACTAAACTCTAAATTTGTAACATCATATAGACTACATTATGGTGACACAAATTTCTACATGTAAGACTAGCCATGCTTGAATGAAAAAAAAATCAGAATTAATTAGCAATTTTAATAGGTATTTAATGTCAATAAATGTTTCATTTGTTCTTCATTTTTTCGCAAAACAATTTATACAATTACTGCAATATGAATCATAATCTTATTACTAAATAGCATTTGATATGGCTTTCTTACAAAACAAGAAAAATTTCTAATAGTGAGAAGCAGAGGAGGTAGAAGTGATAGAATATCTTTCTCTTCCATATGAAAGAGGAAAAAGAAGCAAACAAATTATTAATCTATAACAGTGTGGTTTTTTGTTTCTTTTTCTTTTAACAATAGTCTTTTTTCACATGCCTTTATTATCTTTTAAAGACTGTCAAAGAAAGAATAACCCACTTGCTGGTTTTGTTTGTTGCAGTTTACTTCAATTTTCTATAACATTCCCTAATTAAGTTTTTATTCAATCAGAACTATGACCTCCTTGGGAGAAAGTGGCTGTTGTAACCTTTAAAGCAGCATAGTAATTAATATTCAGAGCCCAAACACATTTCAGCTCTTCTAGTAGTATCAAGATAAACCTGGTTGATATTTGTGATTTTGAATTCTTTCCAAATGTGCTAAAAAGTGACTAAGTAAAACTGCAGTCAATGCAGATATGTTAGACAAATTAAGATTTTTAGTTTTTTTTCGACATTTCTCTGCTGATTCTCTTAATTTCAAGAGCAATTTTTCTTTATTTAAAAACTAAGTGTCAAGGTTAAGTGTCAGTCCCACCTGACAAAAATTGAATGGTAAGTCTGTCTTTTCTTGATGAGGATATATTTTCTTTCATGTACTGCATATTGGATCAAAATATTTTTTCAAAGCCATTGCAGGAATTTCAGGCAAGGAGTCACTATTTGCCCAGACTTTTATTTTTATTATTTTCCCACAGCCACTATGAAAATCTCAGAACACTTTATTTGTGCGTTATTCCAATGTCCTGAACAAACAGGAATGAAGATTTACTTTGAGATTATAATATATATACCTTGTAAGCATATGTTTTTAAGTGCAGTAAGAATATTTCCCATTTTTCTGTATTGGTACTATATATAGGGTATTCTGTGAACTAAAAATCCACGGATTAGGACTTCAATAGAATATGGAAGCCCTTCTCACTATCCTAATGCAACAAAGAAAGGATGGCATGCGCTGAATATAGACAATAAATAACTTTTTTTTCTTTTCCCCATAATGAACCAGAAACACATTGGCTGTAATATTCAGTTTTTTACTTTATAAACCTGTTTTCCTTTAAATAATGATACAATTATCCACATGGATCTCCTCCTGCAAAATGCCATGGACAACAATAGATGAGAAAGAGGAATGTGAAAGCACAACACATGTGTGAGTGAAACATCCCAAACATTTTTATGGGACATTTGTTCCAAAATGATGAACAATGCCAGAGGGCAAGATCACCATCAGCCGAACTGAGCAGCAATCAGGGATTAAGAGTCTTTGGAAAAAAAGAACAATTAGTCTGGAGAGAATTACAAAATAGACATGAAAATTTGTAAAGTTACAGCAAGTGCAGAAGTTAGTGATGATCCTGAAGTTTTCTGCAGAAATGTACATATGATCTGAATTACAATGTGAGCACGAGCATGCACACGATCAAAATAATAGACTTTTAGTCACATGATTTTCATTTGCAAGGAGAAAGCTAATGTGCAGACACATTTCAGCAGTGGAACTTATTCAGATATATGAACACTTCTGTAAAATATTTTGTTTACAATAAATATGATATTGGAACTTAATGTATTCTAAAATTCTGGCAATACATTTTCCAAACTGAAAGTTACACAATGGTTTATGGACATAGATTAGAGTGTTTGAAGACAATAGCATGAGTATGTCAAGAAAAAACAATCAAAACTGACATCTTCATGCCTTGTAGAACTGAGATCAAATAAAGTAGGAAAGGATGTATAGATTACTATTAACTTTAGGTACCTAAAAACTTTGTGTTTAATATTTTTAGTACTATCCTGACAGATAGAATGGGAAAAAAAAAGAAAAAACACTCTCCAAAAACAGCTTCAGATTTTTACACACTTGAATTGAATGCATAAAATTCCCATGAAAGTAATTTTCTAAACAAGTAGACAACTGTAGATGATAAGCTTTCACAGAGACCAGCATTTTAGGCAAGTTTATGTTAAATCAGCCCTATGCAGAGAATGAAGTCAGTTCTAGTACTGGTAGCTCCTGTAGCTCAGGACAGCCTGGCAGAAGGGCAGTCTCTGTTCTGTCTTTTAATACTGGATGTTTCCTCAAACTTCACTGCATTCCTGGATTTAAGCATCAGAAATATTAATTTGAGGACATACTAATAACATTGCTGTCACTTGCTCTGAAGTAACTAGGCTTGCTATTGCCATGAATACAACATTCACTTTAAAAGAAAATAGAAAAAATAAAACACTTAGGTAAGATAAAGAAAGAATGCTGTGAGTTATGCCCTGAGAGCTTTAGAGATAAATGCCATCTCCAAAATAATCAAAATCCTGCAGCAATTTGCATTTATTTATTCCTATGAACTGATTTCTCACGCTTTTAAGTCATTCCAAAAATAAAACATTATGACGACTTTCCTTCGCTATTTCCCAGGCAGTATTACCCAGGATTATATAATTGCAGGGAAAGTCCATTCTTCATCTTTGTATTTGGTCCTTGGACCTAATCCATATCAAGTCAATTTGATGACTGGATGAAAGCCTAAATTTTGACTATGACTACTGACTATTTTTGACTGTTCCTCCATTGTGTTTTTTTCTTTTTCTTTCCTTTCATCTCCTTTCTTTTCTTTTTCTTTTCTTTTTCTTCTTCTTTTCTTCTTCTTTTCTTCTTATTTTCTTTTTCGTTTCCTTTTTCCCCTTCCTTTCCTTGCCTTGCCTTTCCTTTCCCCTTGCCTTGCCTTTCCTTTCCCCTTGCCTTGCCTTTCCTTTCCTTTCCCCTTGCCTTGCCTTTCCCCTTGCCTTGCCTTGCCTTGCCCCTTGCTTTGCCATGCCCCTTGCCTTGCCTTTCCCCTTGCCTTGCCTTTCCTTTCCTTTCCCCTTGCCTTGCCTTTCCTCTTGCCTTGCCTTGCCTTTCCCCTTTCCTTGCCTTGCCTTTCCCCTTTCCTTTTTCATGCAAGGCATGGAACAGGACACTAGACACTGAGCTACTCTTCTGTATTTAAATTTTTTTCTCTTCTCTTACTCATCCCTTATACATCAGTCAGCAATGACATCTGAATTTCAGTGTCAACACCAGCTTCAAAGGAAAGCTTTTATAACAAAGGCATTTATGAAGAGAGTAATTTGCCTGCTCTAGATGAGGAGCAGCACAACGGTAGCAACTATCAAGAACACAAAGACATTTTTCAAATAAAGTAAATATTACTCCATGTCTTTTACTTTTTCAGTTTAAACATGAGCTGCTCTATGCTTATTTTATTCTTATCTTACTGTATTCTATTTGATATTCATAACTATATAGTTGCATACATCATTATCTGTAGCCCATGCCAGGGTGTTACGGAAGACTATATGTTAGAAAGATAAGATAAAGTTATGGAAGCTAGTAAAAATAGAAAAGATTGTCCTGTTCTGATTTTGTGCAGGTACTTTGTGCAACAGAACAACATTTTTTTTTTTTCCTCAAGGATCAGTGTTTTGCACTACTCTATTAACTCTTAGGACAGATATTTGTGTTATAAATTTGTTCTCCAATGATTAGTATAAAATCTCACATTGGGAACAGACAGGATTGATCTGGTGCATGAAGGCCATGTTTTCTTTCTGTTTTAAAGTGCTATAAAAAGTCACAGTTGCAATTCAGTACCGGTAAATGACACCAACCTTTTAAGATAACAGGAAATCACATATCAGAAAGCTAAACAGTTTATTTGACTTCTACATCACTTGATAGATAATAATATAAAAATGAAAGTTTAAACTTCATTCTGTCACATGATTTAGTAGCTAATAAAATGAATGCTACAAATGCATCTTAAAATGAGACACAGTGTTTAAGCAAATAAATATTTTTCCCCTTTTGCAATTCACATATTTTCTTAAAACCAAAAAATTCAATTTCTGAACTGATGATTTTTCCCTTACATAGAAGCTAATGCCAAACTCAACAAGATGCACTGAACAGCCAATATACCAGAGTGAGAAATTAATCACCAGGAAACATATACAAAATTAGTTAGCACACTTTGATCTATTTTTCTGATTCTTTCTAAAACTTTTTTACTTTGTTTATTTTTCAATTTATTCTGCTGCTCTGAACTGTGTCTCCCGCTATAATTTGCTTATCTCACCAAAATTTTCAAGAGGAAGTTTAATTTGTATTATATCTGATCAGAAATATGACATAAGAAATATAAATAAGATAGAAGAGACTACACTTGGAAGCATGTCTTTTTTATTTTCATCTATTTCATTTGTGAAATGGCAGAAGGGGGTATTTTGTAAGCAAAGCACAAATGACAAAGATAAAGTTCTACTTTCTAATATCTTTTTTTTCCTTATGTACACATTACATTTATCAATGTTAAAGTGCACCTGCTGAATGTAAATGTTAAAATCTTCAAACTCAGACTGAAATTCATTGGGATTTCAATCTATGATTTCATGAACTTAAACCATAACTAGTTCGGGAAGTCTCTGAGATACAAATAGTCCAAGGCTAAAGAACTATTAGAGGTAACTGTTATATATGTTTGTTACTCTTCCCCAAACCTCCCCAACAGAGTCCAGAGGCAGGATGCTTTGCTAGGTGTAAGAGAAAATTCTTTTTAAATATTCAGCAGCACTGTCGGTTATGTCTTGCTCCTCTAAAGTAGAGGTCACAGAAATAAATTTCTGTCTCCTAAGGGTACTCATCCCACCTAGCCCCAGATAAGACTCATTTGAATTTTGCTCCAGATATGATAAGTAAAAAGAAAATTGACATGAAAACAAGATATTTTCCTTTTTCCATATGAGACTGTATTAATACATAAGGAATAGCAACGTCATTAAACCAATATTCTAACTCAGACTTAACCACAAGAACAGCCTCTTATAATTCTGTCATGATGGATTCTTCCAAATTAGTTATATCATGAATACAAAACAATTAACACGTATATAGTACAAAAACAACAAAAACAAACAAACAAAAAAAAAAAAAACACAAAAAAAAAACCAAGAAAGAAAGAAAGAAAAAAAGGTGAGAGAGTACTGAAATATAGTGTGTTATTTATAATTCATAAGAAAAATCTAGATTTAAATACATTAAAGTTATCTTAAAACATCCTGAACTGTACATGATAATAAGAACATTTAAGGAAAAAAGAACGAGAAAAGACAATGGGATGCATATTAGCAAGACTTCAAATCTGATTTTATATATGTTTCTAAGCAGTGAAAATCTTCTTAGGGACCATAAATTTATCAATCTACTAAAGAGGTCAACAAGTTTCCTTCTGTAAGCTACTATTAAATTTCTACCATAAAATATTCTTAATGAATCCAATTTAAATTTGTACATGACATCATTTTTAAATCCCATGCACAGTGTAAAGTGCTCTGAAATTATTGTGCAATGAGATTAGGCCAATTCATATTATCTGAAGTATTAGAGATTGAAGCTATTCAGTTATGTTGTCTTTTTTCATGGTGAGCAGCACATAACTCCATAAGAAACGTCATTAAAAATCTTCTGATAACTGCTCTGAATGTAGATTTTAATATGTGATAAATAAAGATGAGAGCAACAAACACTGCAGAATGCACTCATTGATCTGTTATCTTCTCATTTACTATTTGTCCAAATGGTCACAGTTTAAACTTGCCATTAAACAAAATACAATCAATATCACAGTAGATTCACTGAATTGTAAACAGTTAATATATTAAAAATGTGATAAATAAAAAGTAGCAAGTTAAGTCCAATCTGTTGCTCCAAGAATGCTAATGTTGGGGAATGAAAAAGAAAAAAAAAAAAGAAGTAATGTGGAAAGCCAAAGTCACTTAACTAGACAAACGCACTCTGAGTATAGAAAATGAATGAGAACCCCTGACCAGCAGCCAAGCACCCCACAGCTGCTTGATTAGTTGACCTTCACCAGCACAACATTGGGAGAAAATACAAAGAACTAAATCAAGACAATCTGTGGGTTGGGATGAAGAAAATTTAATAGATGATGGAAAGAGGAAAACACTGCTAAAACAAAGGACATTCTACAACACTTCTCACAGGCAGATTGGTGCCTAGACATTCTCAAAACAAAAGCCACTTTGGAAGTCAAACTCAACCCTTCTTCTCTCCAGTTTTATTGCTGCTCGTGGAGTTTTATGTATGGGGAATGACGCTGAATGCAAATTTCAGTCAAGTTTTCTCTGTATTACCATACAAGCCTTTTACCCACCCCAAGCACCCTGACTGCAGGGAACAGGGTGGGAAAAATACAAAAGCCTCACTGCTGTGTAAACACTGCTCTGCAGCAGCCAAAACATTGGTGTGCTATCAAAACCATAAAATCAAAACACAGCAACATAATTTAACTCACCCTAGTCAGAAACAGTTCTGGCAGAAATCTCCATTTCAAAAGCATCTGTTTTCTTTTTAGAAACTTCAGAAATTTTATATTAGTGAGAGTTGAATTTTTCATGATGTGGAATGTCGTGGACTTTTAGACCATTAGATCACCAACACATAATTCCAAATGAACACTTCAGTGTTAAAAATGAGCACGGATGTTGTAACATTTTAATATTAACAAACATTTGTTATGAGAAACTGATTACATTTTACTCCTTTATTGGAAAAAAAAAAAAATTATGTCCTTGACTTACTTATTTCTCTTGCACGCCATTATAAAGTATACTGTCAGTAGCCTATGATTTACACAGTATGCTGTCCTGAAAGCTTGTGCTACATGTAGTAGGATTTTCTGAGTAATTAGACAAATCAGCCTTGTTGATAATATTTGACTAGAATTAGTAGTTTCCTTAATACTCTGGAAAATGCTTAACTCCCTGACAACACATGTAGGAAGGAACTGGGGAGAAATGAACCTTTCCACTTGCTAGTCTGACATTGAGTAATCACTAACAAAACCTTTAATAAAATTCCTGGGAGTCAAAAATAAAGTTGAAAAGTGAGACTAATATTAAAAATCTCTTTATACTACACACTGTGCATATCTTGTTAAAATGATTAATAAGTGTACTGCACAGTTCCCTTCAAGATAGGTATAGAACAAATGGTTTCCAACCAGAGTAAATGATTCATAACTTTTTATCTTCATCACTATTTTTTTTTTGTACTTAAGTGCTCCTTAAAAATGAAATTTCTAAGATACCCTGCAGCATCTAAGATGTCTGCTAAAGAACACAGTAAATGAAACCAGACAAGGCATTCCCTTTAAACGAAAATTTGATATATTATATCAGAAAACTAAATAGAAATGTATTAATTCTTATTTTTTTTTTTTCTGCTGGAGGATACTGGAATATGATAAAACTGAATTTCCTTTTACATCAGTTTTTAATAAATTCCTGGGGGGAACATATACATACATATATATATGTGTGTATGCATATATATATACACATTCTGTTCTTCAAGTTTTTGTTCCTTTTTAATATGCTTGATAAAATGGTTAAAGACATTTTGCATTTACCATTGCAAAAAGAGACTGCTGAGGTAATGGTCTCTATTTCTGTAGCTACCAACATGATTGTATTCAAGGATATTACATTTGGGTGTACTTGATTTTTACAAGACTGGTTAGTGTGTAGGTATGTCTCAGATGTCTGCATCACAAAGTTAGACTATCTGCTAACTCTCTGATTTTGCAGCTTTAGGTAGGTTAACTACGGTATGGTAATACTTAAACTAAATTCTTTTGTTGCAGGACAGGACCTCAAGGAAACATCCCAGTGCCTGAAGACACAGATGAGAACAACACAGCCAGCATCCCTCAAACAACTCCTATATGTTGACGTGGGAACTTTGCTCTTTCAATGCTACACTAAGCAGCTTTGGTAATGGATAAAATGATATTTTTATAAAGATAAAAAGTGTTCATGCACTTCTGTCTCCACATACTATCCAAAATGGAGCTTTAGAAGACTTTAATCAGATCAGGTAATGTTTCAGGAGTTACATAAAGAGGTTTCTAGAAATTCTATCAATATACTCAATATATGCATTGTGACTTCTGATGATAGGAACAAAATCCTACATGCAAAACTACTTTCTTCATTTCTTCTTTTTTTTTCAAAAGAAGCTTTCAACAAAAATATCTTTTCTAAATCTTTGATAACAAAGTCCACAGAATATATTATAATAGATTGTCTCAGACTGGTTTTGCACATCATGAATACCTTGTGAGAAATAAATGGATTTAAAAATTGTGCCTGAACATTCAGGGTTCTAACAAAGTGAACAAAATCAATGCTATTACACACTGGAATGTTCTGAATTAGTATTTCTAAGTATGCGTTCACCATGACTGCAGAATCATTATGTGCTACAATTGCTCTTCTTCAAAAGAAAAAAAAAAAAAAGATATAAATATATAAAAATACACATCACTTCCAAAGCCACAGTAATCCAATCATATGCACACAGAATTTTGAAGTATAGCTTGACAATACTAGAGTATTCCTAGAAAAACAACAAATGGAATGTCTATAACTGTTACGTCATTATCTGTCAAACAATATTAATTGCAAGTAATGAATTGCACTTCATCAACTTTAAAAAAAAAAGAAACCGGAAGATAGACCGCAGGTCAGACATAGCAACTTGTTGAATTTAAACATATTAATCAGCACAGAAAAAGAAACTAATGAGGATTCCCTCAGTAAATGTGAGTGAAGATCCTGGCACTGAGTTCCCAGCTCAGGAAATTTGAAGTGGGCTGTACAGAGGTGCTCTTGGGGAGCCTAAGTTATTCTGACAAAGGTTCTTTGTCATGGCTGTCAGATAAAGGCTCTGGACTGGAAAAAGGGAAACATTACATCCATTAAAATAAATAAATAAATAATAAAAATCAAGTAGAAAAGACCCAGGGAGCTAAAAATCAGGGAGTTTAGACTGTGTGACTCAAAAGATCATGGAGTGGATCCTCCTGGAAGCTATGTGAAGGCACATGCATGATCTGAGACTGTCTGCATGGCTTCAACAAGGGCAGATTGTGCCTGACCAATCTGGTGGCCTTTTACGATGGAGTGTTGGCATCGGTAGACATAGGAAGGGCAAAAGATATCATCCACCTGGACTTCTGCAAGGCCTCTGACATGGTCCCACACCACATCCTTACATCTAAATTGGAGATACACAAATTCAAAAACTGGACTACTCAGAGGGTAAAGAACTGTTGGACAGGCAGAGCCAGAGGATTGTGATAAACCAATCTGTGGTTAGGTGGAGGTAGGTAATGAGTGGTGTCCCCCAAGGGTGTGTTTTGGAACTAGTGGTCTTTATAAATTAGACAAATAACGGTATTGTGTGCACCTTCAGCAAGTTTGTGGATGACACCATGCTGGATGTTTCAGTTGACACAGTAAAGGAAGGGATGCTATCCAGAAGGACCTGGACAGGCTTGAGAAATGGGAAAACCTAATGAGGTTCAGGAAGTCCAAGGGCAAGGTGTTGGTATATTTACAGACTGGGAAAAAGACTCATTAAGAGCAGCCTGCAGAGAAGGTCTTAGGGGTCCTGATGGATGAAAAGCTGCACATGAGCCAGTAGCGTGCACTCACAGCCCAGAAGGTCAACAATATCCTGGGCTGCATCAGAAGATGGGTGGTCAGAAGGAAGAGGGAGGTCATTGTCCCTCTCTACTCTTAGCTTGTGAGGTCCCACCTGAGAGTAACTGCAAACAGGTCTGGGGTCCCCAGCACAGGAAGAATGCAGGTCTGTGATGGCAAGTTCAGAGGAGGGCCACAACGATGATCAGAGGGCTGAAGCACTTCTATGAAGGCAGGCTGAAGGAGCTGGGCTTTTTTTTGCCTGGAGAAGGCTGCGAGGATATCTCGTCATGTCCTTCCAGTACTTCAAGTAGCTTATAATCAGGAGGGAGAATAACTTTTTAAATAGCCTGATAGTGATGGGACAGGGGGGAATGGCATTAAACTAATAGAGAGGAGATTTAGATCAGATGTTAGGGGGAGATTCTTTATTTAGAAGGTGGTGAGGCACTGGTGTAGGTTTCCACAGAAACCGTAGATGCCCTATCCTTGGAGATAAAGTTAAGGACGGATTGAACAGGGCTCTGGGCAACCCAATCTAGTCAGTGATGTAGTAGTTTGCAGCCCTGTGCATGGTAGGGGGCTGGAACTAGATATCTTTTAGATCCCTTTCAATCCAAGCCATTCTATAATTCCGTGATAACAACATGGTATGAAAAAATCAGTGGCAACAAGAAGGTGCTTTTACTAAATTTTTTCAAAAGTTTTCAGTACAGTTCCATTAAATTTGGAAAGTCAAGGTCAGCCTTGCCCAATCAAATTATCATAACAGGTCAAATATTTCTGTTATTTTTCTACAAGTAGAAAAATACTAATATATACTAACATCTAATATATAAATATATATTTATATATATATAATATAAATATATAATATATAAAATACTAAAAATGACTAATGTATGTAATGACTGAGAATAAAAGTATACTTTGCAAATATATATTGCAGCTCTTCAAATAAAGTATAAAGATTTCACATGACATTCAGTTAGGCTTACTTTAAATCATACTGTATAGAAGCATATCATAAATATATAATCATAAAATACATATATAACTATAATAATAAAAAGAAAACAGGAAATAACTGTTGACTGCTCTGTAACTCTCTTGAAGGAAAACTGGCTTACACATTTTTGCACTACAAGTATTTTATCTTTACATTAAATTATTCATATCCTTGATGTTTTCATGGTTTTATGTTTATTAAAGTTGTAGTAATAGGTGAGACAGAGTTCAACATTAAAAATCAGGTGAAATGTCATGTAAAATTAGGGCATTTTAATATAAAAGTCACCTCTTGGTAGATAAGTTCATGCTACATTTATCATGATATTCATAGTTATCACCGAAGCATCCTTAAGTTTTATATAACATCTTCCTAATAGAATTTCTCTGTGCCCTAGGGAGGAATTGGATTTTCAGTGATTACACTCATAATTTAGAAAAGGAAATGCCAATTAGATTTGTTTAATTTAATTTTCCAGGTAATGTGGGATTTTCACCACTAGCATATTTGTACTTGTACTTTTTCCTTGTTGTTAAAGGAATTTAGTTCATTATCCAAAGAGTTTGGCTTGTGTAACTCTCTTGCACTAGCTGTACTTAATTCTCTAAGATTAAAAATATTTTTTGAAAATTGAATTTGTAATATATACTTTATTGCAGTAAACCATTATAAGAGCTAACAACAAGCAATTATTATCTTTTACTTTCAATCATTTTTTCAATGAAACTCAGAATAAGCCAGTTTATTCTGTGTGGTGGTTTTAGTTATTATAATGTTTGTATTTATGTATCCATCTAATTATTTAGGTGATACAATGTGAGAAAGACAGAACTGCCTGAATAAAGAAGTTACACCAGAACTGGCTCTAGTATGCATTTTGGCATTTCTAGTTATCTCCAAATATTACTCGTTCCTTCTTTTTCCCTCAATACACATTCAGTTTTGTTGATGTCTGTGAGACAACTGGAAATTATTCAGTGAAATGCACTACTTGCAAAGGGGCAACGCACATTGCTGTTGTACATAAAACAGCAAAACCAAATAAGACAAATCCCTGATGAGTTGCTAGGAATTTTCACAGTGGTACTGATGATTTTTCTTCTCAGACAAAGATATGAGAAGCAGGAGGATCCCACTCACATAAGCAAACTTCAGCAAATTAAGATTACTCTTTAAAAATTATTCTACATTTATGGGGTAGAGAGAAAGAAAGGGAAGAAAAAGAAATTCTACAGGATAAATTAAAACACTGAAGTTGCTTTCCTGTTCTCAGTTGCTACTGGAAGTCTGCCTTCGCAATGACATGAGAAGGATTTAATGGAACTAATGTCTAAGGGTACACCTAGCATGGAGAGCACCCACAGAAGCACATTGGACTCATCTTCCAATACAGCAAAGTGATGGTGCAGGGAAAGAGTTGATCACTTACTTCAGTCAATACAAACTAGCAGGAAGATGGAAATTATTGAGATTTCTCTTAGGAAGAAGCACAGCTCAGAGGGTTGGCTACTTCCTGCTGGAGTTAGGCAAGGCTGTGAGAACAGTTAACCTTTCTCAAAATTATGGTATTTTACATCCCAATTTATACTACTACTTATTTTATAAAAATGAAGCATGAAAATCAGAATCTTCCACCTGGGTCTTATTTTTGCAAAATAAATACAGATTCTTTTCTGGCTTGTTAGGGCATGTACTGAATCAGCAAGTACAGGTGACTTTCCAAACCATTAATCAGTAGCTGATTTTGACTCTGAAGGATCATCGAGGTGTCAGTGTTAACTAATTCCTTGGTAAAACAAACAAAGCTAAGAGGTATTAGGGCTCAAAATCTAACAAAATAGTTTGAAGAATATAATAATTATCACTCAATACTATCAGACACAAATGATTATGAAAGAAATCTACCTGCACCAAAAGGAAATAAGGAAGTATTTTGTAAGAGGTAGCACGATCGTTTGCAGACATTAGGTTGGTTGTTGAGGTAAGATGGAGCCAGGTCTTCTGAAATGATTTTCCATGGCTAACAATGTACCTGAAAAGCCTTTTATTTAACTGAGGTGTAAAAAATAAAAATATTTATTTCCATGCACTGTTCTGATGATTTCATATTCTTTGACAGTAAAAGACTGAGACAGAAGATCCTGAAAGAATGCTTACAATATATCAGAGCCAAAATTGCTTCGAGATTCACAAATACACACCAGATGTTAGGAAATTCTAATTACTGAGTACGTGGGCATTTTTATTTCTGTATTCTTGTGGTTACTAAACAGATAAAATTTGGGATGGAAAGCAAACAAAATCAAATAAATGAATGAATGAATGAATGAATGAATGAATAAATAAATAAATAAAGGTTTGAAACTTCAGTTTATGTTAGAGAAAATTGTATTTTTTCATTTGTCTTTAACAAAAGAATATAACAGAAATAGCTGTATCTTTAGAAACCAGTACTAAAGAAGTGTGCTCATATTCTTTTTTGGCTAATCTCTTTGTGCTCATTTTTGCCCAAAGCTTTCTACAGAAAGCGTATTCATATCTGTTGATTCCAGGATTTCACAAGCTTCAAGAAGACCATTTTTCATCAGTCCAAACACAAGGAAGTCAAAAGGTGCCAAATCCAGACAATATAGTGGGTTTGGTAGGACAGTCCAGCCAAGGATGCCAGTATGCTCCAAGGTATTCAAAATTGATATGGGGCCTAGCATTGCTGTGCTGCAAGAGAAAGAATGTTTTCTTCTCTGGCCTGACTCCAGAAGTTCAAGCCTTCAGCTTAGTCAGCCTTGTGAAGTAGCACACAGAGTTGACATTTTGTCCAGGTTCCAGGAAATCCAGAAGGATCACTGCTTTCCTCCCCAAAAGACGATTTACATTAATTTACCAGCTGAGGGCTGCATCTTGAACATTTTCTTCGATGGAGAACTCCATGGACTACTGTTTTGACTCTGCCTCTCAGCAGTAACAATACTCCAGTAACTGGTGATGATCTGAGAAACTGTTACCTTCAGCCTCATATGTGTTCCTGACAAACTTGTATACAATGATATTTTTATTCCTATGTGAAGATTCATGGGGCATACATGGTGCAAACTTTGCGATATTACAACACTGTGAGTATAATTTCCAACACAATGAAGTTGATATTCAGCTCGATATAGAGTTCCCTGGTTATAATCCACTGACTTAGTCAGATGAACTGACTGAGACTATCTTTGTTTCATGGTGTGACAGCTATGCATGGGCATCTGGAACCTGGCCTGTCTTTCATGCTAAAATGCAGCACCCACCACCTCACTGTGCTCCCATCCATCCCTTGTTCTCCAGAAATGTTCAGCAAGTGTTGATGAACATCACTGTGTGCTATTTTTTCCACATGGAGATATACAATGACACACCTTTGCTTCATCTGCACTTCCATGTCAGATACCAATTTGTCAGACTGACCCTCTGCTGCTATCTGTCACACAGCAACAAAATATAGTGGAATACTGATGGGAAGGCTCAAACTCTAATGCCATATCACCAGCAACTGCCTCTGATGATGTGGGCAACACAACTAAATAGGAATCATTACTTTCAGAGCAATCCTTGTATTTTTTCCCTCAGGTCCATTATGAAAAGTTTTATTTTAATAAAATGTATAATATAACCTTAAATCAAGTGACTTTGTTCTCCTAACTTGGATCCTTAGAAACACTTGTTTCTGATCTGCCTACACACAGCATTATGAAATTCTTCCCCATGTTTTTTCCAATGAAAAGAGACACAGGTATGGCAACTTTGTAACAAAGTTTCTTTCTGTTGCATTACTAGAGACAAATAGAAATTACATTTCCATATTTATGCTTTACTTTGCTTACAGTTTTTAAACTGTTATTTACTTTTTATTAAAACATAGGTTTCTTGCTTTCTTTTAACCTTCAGAGAAGGTAGACAAATATATTTTTTATTTTTATTTTGCAATACATGCCTATTAAAATGATTTACTTTCACACTTTACTATTAAAATTGAATTATATTTTATTGCCTAGATACAGAACACTGGGTTACTTTATACAGCTAATACATAACCAAATAAAGCAGTCACAGATGAAAATTGTTAATTCTTTATTCTGCTAATTTCTCTACCCTTTTTTTCCCAATTTTTCATTATCAGTTTATATAGTGTGACAATAACAGCATTCTTCCTGAAGATATCTACAACTTAGAAGGATTTCAAGTTCTTTCTTTTAAATTCAAAGTATGGTAGTAGCTGATTTTCTAGGATATTGTGTTCACTAAAATGCTGAAAAAAAGATGACAGATGAGCAATGGAATTCAACATTCCTACCCTTAATTATTGCTTTAGTTTTATTTGGATGCAAATATGCAAAGTATCTTTCATGAAAAGCCCACAAGATTATTTTAAAATCTATTTTCCAAGTTTCTTCATTGTAAAAATGTAAAGAAATACCATTTATTTGTGTCTGTTCTCATTAAAAATAGTCATCATAATATGAGATATAATAGAATAATACATTATTTCAAATATGTGATTGTATAACTGCATAGTTTCTTACTGCTATTTTGCAGATACTGCAATTCTCTTTCTGGTTTTTAATTTGAATTGAATGTTTTTTGCTTTGTGTATATTTTTAGTACATGTTGATCTCTAGCACATTACTTGAGGTTTTACATATTTATATAAATTTAACTACTTTACGTATTTATTTATTATTCTCTAAGTAACAATGAACAGACAGGTAAAAATAGGTTCACACTAAGCTCAGTGATTAAATGACTCAATAGTAGGGCTTAGCAGGTTGTAGAGAAGGGGGCTACACATGGTTGGAGGATTTTCAATGGAGGTACTCCTCAAAGATCAATTCTAGGGATACTTCTGTTGAACTGGGGGTGTTGATGACAGAAGCTCAGCATGAGCTGGCAGAGTGCACTGGCAGGCAAGAGTCAAACCACATTTTGGGCTGCATTAAACACCTCACGGATAGTTGGTCAAAAGAAATAATTCTCCCACTATCTTTACCATTGATGCAGCTTCACTTGGAGTACTGAGTGCAGTTCTGGACTCCACAAGACAAAAAGAGTGTTTTAAAACTTGAAAGAGTCCAGAGGAGTGCAGGAAAGCTAGTAAAATGCCTAGAAAGCACGTCTTGTGAGGAGAGAATGAAGACACTTGGGTTATCTAGTCTGAAGAAGGCTCATTGCTCTCTGCAGCTTCATGAGGAGGGAAAACAGAGGAGCTGTGTCTCTCCTCTTCCTGGTAACCAATGATAGTATGCATGGGACACAAAGCTGAACCAGGGGAGATTCAGACTGGGTATTAAGAAAAAAATTGTTGCCATGAGGGTGGTGAAACAATGGAAAAGGTTTCCTAGACAGGTGATTGCTGCCCTATGCCTGTCAGTGCTCAATACAAATGTAATCAAATTAAAAATGACTCAGATCCATCACATTCCCTCCCCTTTCATCACTTAGGCAGACGTCTTCCTTTTGCCTCTTCATCTCCTGGATCCATGATTTTTCCGTATTGTCTAAATAGTTATCCCAGTTTACCAGAAATGTGTGCTATCCCGCAGAATATGACCACTGAGGCTGTGAGTCTATAAATTACACTACTTAAAACCTAGGTGAATACTACAAGTACAATACAGTTTCTATATTCTGCCTACTTCTATGTGCAAGTCAGACTGGTTCCCAAGAGGGCGACTTTCAGTGCCACCTTGTACAATCACTGCTTTGTCTCAGGAGAAACCTAAAAGCTGCCTCCAGAGCAGATCACACCTCTTTTCATTTGATTGTTTTGGTTGTGTTCGTTTGTTTTTGTTTGTTTGTTTGTAAAATAGTCCCTAATGGTAGAATCAGACATCTAAAAGGTTCATAAAGATAAACCAACTAAATGAGTACAAGTAACTCAAGGAAAGGATTCATTTTCCAGCATCACACATCAACAACTCTGCAAGCATGCAAAACAATCACTCCAGATTTACTGCTTACTCTAGATACATACAGAAATATTTTAATTAAACTGCTGAATACCTAGATTCATGTTTCTCTGGAATAGAGAGGACTTTTCTTTTGCATGGTTAATGCATGCAAAAATACATGAATAGTGGTGAAGCTGCTAATGGTAATTGACATTTGCCTAGCAATTAGTGGAACATTTAAAGCCCTGGATATATTGTGAATGTTCTTTTATGTGAGTTGGTGAGTGTTTTTTATCATTTTCTGTATTTATGGCATTATGTAAAGGCACAATTTGTTTACATGTTACTTTGAGATCAAAGTGATGACTCACAGGAACTATTTGTTTATTTGTGACAAGAAGTCTTTGTACCAATATTCTTGCTAAATATCAAAGCTCCCAACAGGATGCAGAATTTTTATGGCGCTTTCTTCATTCTCTAACTATTTCATGGCAGGTCACCAAATATTTTTGTAAGTGGGTCATTGAGCTCATTCACAGTTATTCCTTTTTCTTTCCCCTATTCAGAGCTAAGGCTTTTTCTGACATTAGTAGCCTCCCAAGAAAGAGCTGCAAAGACATATGATATCCAGGGTATTGATTTGTCTATTTCTTCTGATCAGCGTACTTCTAGAATCCCTTCTTGTTATTTTTCATGTTCCTCACCAGGTTTTATCCCAGCTACACCTTTGCTTTTGTGATCCATCTCTGCATATATGGATAGCATCCCTACATTCTTCTGAAGTCATCTCATCTTTGTTTCCAATGCCCATACATCTCTCTTTTCCCAGCAGGCCCTTGCTCAGTCATGCCAGCTTCCTGCCTACTCCACTTGATTTCTTATGCTGGAGAATGGAAAGTTCTTGTGTCTCCTTAAAGAACTGTCAGCTCTGCTCCATTCCTATATCACTAAGAACAGCTTCCCATCTGATAATTTAAACAGCTTGAAGTTCACTGTCCTGAAGTTAAGGGTCCAGACTCCTCTCTTTGCCAGGCCCTCATCATTTGGTTATTTAATTTTAAAACAATATTTACTAATCTTTTTTTTTTTTTTTTTTTTTTTTGAAATTACATGCATTTGCCTATGTATTAAATGTCACACAATGTTTGTAGTAAGGACATTGTCAGTAAAATGCAAAAAAATCAAAACATGGATATATTTGCACACCTGACTAAACTTTCTGAAATCAATGGACTCAGTCACACGCATACGTGTTTGCAAAATACAATGGTATATCCTGTAGGAACCGCTTCCCAAATTCAAATCCCAGTAGCTATAAATCTTATGTTTAACATAACTCAGACCGCTAGGTTTTAACTAAACAAAAACAGATTATGATGCTCCTTGCACTAGAGAAGAGTCTTCCTACTGAATTGCCCCATTACTCTAAAACTACATCATGTGAAACTGTCTTCTCCACTTGCAAACTTATCAGTACTACAGGACAAATGACTGCTTCAAATGGTAGCTTGTTTATCAAAGTGAAAAGCAAAGTTAAGAACCATGTGTGACAGTGTGCTTCCCCTCCTGACCCCCAGCTTCCTCCTTCAGCTTGGTCATTATGCCTAAGATTTTGCTCATACAATGAGATGCAAAAGACCTTGCCCTTATTTGGGAATAATAACAGTCATGGCATCTCTAGAGAGAGGTGATCCTGTCTTACCCGAGAAACATATCCTTTACTTTATAACCACACCTCATTCAAGTCATCACTTTTTGGCTGTACACACATTTTTGAACAGTTGTCAAGAATGAAGTACAGGAGAGTAACATTTCATTGAAAATCTCTGATGAACACCTTGAGAACTCACTGAGAGCTGCAAGCTCTGCCATTGAACCAGGGCAATTCACTTGTTTCACACACACAAACAAAAAAAGGACACATATCCAATTTGCTTTATGTTTCTTTTTCCTCTTCTAAAAATATTGTAAGAAAAAATAGAAAAAAAATATTACTTTTTTTTTGGTGTTACTAATGTATCAGTGATACATTGATGGATGTTTATGGAGATCAAACAGTGGATGCGAGCACAGCGAGGCAGTGGGTGGTGTGTTTCAGCAGTGGTCATATCCACTGGTGCAGATTTTTATGAACGACAAGCAGGCTATTGTTCATTGCTGGTGAAAATGCATAGCTAATGGTGATGACTATGTTGAAAAAGAGGATTTTATAGTAGAGAATTTGCTCTGTCAAATATTATTGTGCTCTTTGTATTAGTTGTAGTTTCCACGGAAATAAACAGAAGGTATAACATTCAGAGCAACTTCATATATGTGGCCCAAGACAATTCCTCTTTACTTAATGTGGCCTAGGCAAGCCAAAAGGTTGGGCACCCGTGATCAAGGGTATATAGTCATTTTGAATGTTGCTGAAGTCATGATATGTTATATCAACTTTATATTAAATAAATCTTCTTGCCTCTATCTTATGAGTGAAGAGTATACTACTCTAGTTTCCATCCAAGACACTATGCCTCCTCCATCAGTACTTGTATCTATGAGAATGCAAGAGAAGACCTTAGATTGTCATCTTCATTTCTGATTTTTTTCCTTTATTCTCTGCTTTTGAGACTTCATATGCAGACTGAACACACGTACAACAGAGAGCAATAACTAAACAGGATACAGAGCTGAATTTCTTCTCAACCATAGGCCTCAAAATAATTATAGTGGAAAAATTATATAGTTTCTCAAGACGAACTGAAAGCTTTGAGGTGTTATGAAACAAAATGAAAATTCAGAAACTTCAGGAACTGTTAAGATAAGAATTACTTTTTATCCAAACTTCCTAAGAATAAAGACATTGCGGAAGCTTATCATTTAGGTTCTTCTTTTAGTTAGTCAGTGGAAACTGACTAAAAGCAACTCTGCTGAGTAATTAAGTTTTGTTTTAGATCTTTTTACTGTGGTAAACAGCACAGTAACTCCTACATATATGTCTCGAGTGCATGATTATGTAAAATTCAGTCAGTTATTTTCTGCTAAATTCCACAGCAGCTACATATACACATGAAAAAGAATTTACAAGCCAAGTTTCATGTACAATTATCAAAGGTTCTTTACAGCCCTACACAGGCCTGTATGGATAAAGGAGTGGTATTTTTTTTTAACTTGTATCAATATCAAGCCATATTTTGAAAAATGTACCCTTTCATACTCATGTCAAGAAAACTCAGCAGTAAGGTGGCATGCAGTATATTCTGTGCTTGACTATAGACCTAGGAATTCCATAATACCCTATATGATATCTGGAAGGAGAAGAAAAGAATAAAGCAAAATACAACCAATGAAGTCTTGAGGACTTACGCTATCTTAATAGCTAAGAAGCAAGAAGTCAAATATCCAATCAGAGAGATGATTTACAAAATTCTAGTTATATTCTTCAGTATCTCATCCAAAAGAGCTTCCTCTGCAGACATATTTACCTGAAGATGGAATTGAGACTATTTGATTTTGATACACTCATCAAAAAAACATAAGCTGTCTCATTTCTGAAGATCAGAATATAAACTTGTCAATATGATCACCGATATCCTTTAAAACTGAAAATAAATTTTACTACATGAAAAAGGCAATTTTTATGAGACTGCTCCTAACACTACTCTAAGCTACACAAATATTTATATTATTCATACAGAAAATTACCAACCACATTTATAGTTCAAATCCAAACCTACACTACAGAAAAATAATACATACACATAATATTAATGAGTCTTGCTAATGTCTATTCAATTTCTACTATTAGTTAGTGGTCTTTAAGCTCAATAGTTATTTTGTTCTTACTCAATCAAAGTCTTTTTTGGCAAATCAGTCCTTCAGACAGTTAAATATTATCAGTGCATTCTACAGTGACTGGATACCCAAATCCTGAAGGAAAATACTCAACTGCAATAAAATATTCATTACAAGAAAAAGCATAATTTCCATTTTTCTTATTTTCATAAAATGAAACATTATTGTGCAAAGAGACATAATCCAGTTCCAGTGTTCTGATAGGAAAAAATGTATTAAAAGATTTTAACAAAATAAAGGATAAAATTCAGTATGCTGTTTGAAGGTAGGTTGTAAATGACTGTAGTTTACAGCATGAGACCATTTTGGTATGAGAAGGAGTGATTAGACAGTGATATATGACATGTTTGATATAATTTATGTGCCTTTTCTTCTTTGCTGGGACCTAATCTACATGCAGGTACAAAACAAGTCATGAATCAGTAAGAAAATAAAAAGATCTGGTAGTGAGAGTGATTTTGGTCAGTTAGTAAGTTTTTAGATCCAACTTTTAAAAATTTTCATTGTGTAAAACAATTTGTGTATTTACTTCCAGCTTTAATTTTGTAGAATAGAGAATTTATGAATATTTATCTGAATAAATGTAGGCAAATGAGATAAATAAAAAAATATCTATTGTAGTGTGGACTTCACTATTTGTCAAAAAAAGAAAAAGTAAAAGCAATTTAATAATGAATTAATTAATTATTTGTGTTACTCTAGAAAATAAGTGAAGAGTATGCTTTTAATAGAGGTTAGAAAAAAAAAAAGATTGAATAATTCCTAAATTAAGTAGCTCTTCCTGTTACAAATACATATAAATATTTTTTTTTCCATTTCCTTGTCATTCAGTTTTTGTTTTTCTTTTTTTCTCTCTTTTCTCTAGGTGATATGTTTTCAAAGGAGTATCTTGTTCTTTGTTGCCTTTTTAAATACTGTTATGTGCATTCTTCATCTAGTTAGCTGTACCGGAAGCAATGTTTTGCAAACAACTGATTAGCAGTGATTTATTATAAATTGATAATACACTGATATAACTCACTTGAATCAAATTAGATTATTTTTTTTTCATGAGGGATGCTCTGAAAGTAATGTAATGGACACTGTAGTTTCCATCCAATACACCGTTTCTCCTCCAGCAGTACCTATCATCTATAAGAACTCAGGAGAAGAAGCACAGCAAAATATCCTTCACAGAAACTTGGTCAGTATGAAGACTATGAAAAAAGTCAATGAATGTGCCAAATCCCAATGCCACACTTGAAAGTACAACAATTTTGAGCAATAAAAAGGAATTACACATGCAAAAATAAGTCTGAAGAGAAGCTGAACTTTTCCTCCTCATAGCACTTCTTGTCTTTATTTTAACTGAGGAGCATAGACATTTTCTCTGCAACTTAATGGACTCCTATTTTAAGTCTAAGGGAATTTTAAACTTTAAACACTGACTTATTTAAAGGGGTATATTTCATATGACTTTGTGGAAGAACATTCCTATTATTTTTGAATAAAGTAGAAATCCTCAGGAGTTGTTCACGTGTTCATAAAGATTAAATAAAAGAAAGTCTTTGTTGATGTCCAGTGCTGTCTCTTAGGGGAGAACAACCATGCAACATTTCCCATTATGGTGGCAATAGAGCATCTGGCTATGTATGATAATGAACAGCAGCACTGGGCAATCACTCTGGTGGAAAACAGTATTTTAGTGAATACTGCCAGCAGGCATTCTTAATAGATTCAAGGGAGAATGCCATCACTTTATTTGTTAAATCAATGACTAATATAATTATTAAGGACATTGAAGTTTTAGTTCAGCATTCTCATAAAACAAAAAAAGGGACAACTTTTCATTCCTTAATAAATCTGATACAAATGTCTAAAAATTTGGCTAAATTAGAAGCTGAAAAATCGATTATACTTCAGCCACATCATTGAAGCTGTTTAATTTTACTTTGGCAAAGAATATTGCTCTTTTTGCAATATCGTAAGGAAAAATCCAAAGACAAGTCCAGTATGTTGGTGCCAACAAAATGCAGTACTAATGCAGAAAATAAATCTAGTGTGTAGAGGTTTACTAGGGTAGAGCCTGGTGACAACAGTTAAGTCAGACTTCTTTTTAAATCAGTGTAAATAATATGTGGATTGTAAAACCACACAATGTGTCCTCTATATTCACATAAAGTTGAGCTAAAAATAATGTCTTTCCAAAAAAAAAAAAGTTCTAAAAATGAACCAACCAAGCAAAAATCCCCAAATACCAAAAGCCAAAAAAACAAATATACAAAAGAATGCATGTAGATAGAGAAGGACATCTTTAGTGGAGAGTAAACACACTATGAAGTTTGGATTTGGATTTTTGCATCATTCTTTTTTCCCAGGAAGGTGCAAGTCATTTAACTTGCCTTGCTTAGACAATCCATTTCAAATTTAACAGACTCCATATTGCTGTCAGGTAGAATGGATTCCATCCTTCTGACTCATCCTCTACAGTCCACTGGATAAATCTCACTTGACATCTTTAAGATATCAGTGGAAGTTGAGATAGCATAAAATTAAGAAAATTTCTCTCTTGTTGATTCTTGGTTCTGGCAGACAGGAACTAAAACAATATTTCACACTCCTGAAAACTGCTTCAGGAATAAGGCTACAGAATATTCTAGACAAGTTTTTTTTTTTTTTTTACAAAATTTGTATTCCTACTGAAACCAACAAACAAGTTCAAAAGGCCTAAACCTGCAGAGGGGATTCACTACAGACAGAAAACATGAATGAACTGAAAATGTTCTAAGGAGCTCAAGTGATTGATCAATTGGATTATATTTCTATCTAGGATTTAAAGTCTTTAAAACCCACTGATGAACATTTGTAACTGTGAAATAGACAGATTGGATCAAATCACTGTGCTGGTACATTGTCCCATAAATAAGATTTGAGTTTTAAGTAGACCTACCAATAAAAGATTCAGTAGAATTCATCAAAAGTAATCAAAGAGGGTGAAAAGAAAATAAAACATCATCCCAAAGTTATAAACAGAAGCTAATTTTGAGAATTTTTGGAAGCTACTGTTACATGATTTTGAAATCAAACACTATCTAAGATTCTGTTAACCTATAAAGTTTATAAAGGTTACCTGAATATTTTATTATACCCGAATCCATTTCCTGCCTTTGTACTTTGACAAGAAAAAGATGTGTTCACAGTCATAAAAAGGGTCAGGACTGAATTTCTTTGCAATACTACATTAAGGACAGTGATCCTTTCTATTTCTTTTCATTTTGTTGTTGTTTGCTTGTTTTTTGTTTCAGCAAGCACACTTAAGTTGATCCTATCTATAGAGTGGTCAATATCCTCTCTATGGTTATTAATGATAGTCATGTGAATTTGATCACTGCTGTAATACCTTGGAGGTCTTTCCCAATCAGTACTTCATTCATTTCTAACTTAAAATATATATATCTATACTGAAATTCAGATGTCTTCATTGTCAGGGAAAACATCTAGCATGTCTATGCTCCCAATATAAATTGCAGAGTTCTAAACAAAATAGAAATGGAACTGAGTGTTTCAGCTGGTCTACCAGATGCAAGCATCTGCATGAGTGAGAGCTCACTGGGTCTCTTGACACTCCTGACTGGACCTAACACACGTAAAAACTCACACTGAAGAACAGTAAACGCTGTTATTTGAATCTAAACCTCAGTCTCCCCTTCATCCAATAGCACTAGGGTGTCTTATTACATTATTTTCCCCTTAATCAATGATTACTAATTTTTTATTTCATATGGAATTTGTTCTTATAAAAGAAGTTTCATATTGAGTGCAGAATTACTTTGTTCAAACATAGTAATATAATTCATCTTCAGAAGTAATCTGAACCTCAGCTAAAATACAAAAAGGCCATCTCACAGTTTTGTTCTCCTTTCTTTCAGAATCCTTCTTTTTAATCTGAATATACATTTCATATGGAATTCTGAAACACTTGAAATTTCCGCTTATAATAATGTTTAATAGATTGGGCATGGAATACAGTTTATACCTATCACAACTATCTATATGAGAAACACATATAGACATATGCTGTCCTCCGTACTACATTACTGCTACACTATTTTTCACATCCTCATTTAATCCTTTTGAGCTAGTGGTCAGGGAATGGTTTCTAGCCCTATATAGTGTACAATTGGCTTCTACCAAGAGCAAGACCATCTCCTGATCTATTTGATCCTATGTGTAAGTCAGGTGCACATGCTAACTGTACGTATGCAAATCATAAAGGGGTATAAAGATGGCAGAGTATACAAACAAGATATGTTTTTTTTCTCCCTAGTCCAAGCTAACATTAGTGTAAGCCATGTCTCATACAGGCAGTGACATAAAACTTTTAAGAAGGTCTTTAAGAAGGTTTACTGGTAGCATTTTGGTATGAAAAAAACTAGGTACTTCAGATGCATTTAAGTATTGATAAAAATTGGTCAGACCTCATGCTCAATCAGGTGGAAGATATGAAGAAATGCAATACTTAGCTATTGAAGTGTTTAATTTCAGTCTTTAAAAGTTAGCTTAATGAGACACCACATTCAGCATGCTCACACCCTTTAAAAAGAGTTGCTGTGCTCCTGTAAATCATGTTGTCTGTGAACAATGTTGATAAAAGTTATTCCTGAAGACAAAAACTGATGGTGCAGATGGCCAGCTCTGCAATATGTTCCGTACTTGTAGACAAAGTTGAGGATGTTTTCTATATCAGGAAATTTCAAGAACTCATTGATATGCCTTTTGTATTTTATAGCAGCTAGGTACACTAATGCTTTTTCCATTTTTTTCCAATATGTTGGAAGACTCGGGAGTACTTTAGTACCTTAAGTACTTCACATAGCAATGCTGCTTCTAATTTATACAACTTAAGAGGCTGTAAATCTCATTCTTGAAATGAAGTATAACTTAGTCATTCTGTCTGTAAGTGTCATGCACTTACATAACTTTCCTCTGGGTGTTAGGGCAGAAGTCTGGGTAAAAAATTATTAACTTTTAACCATGTATGTATTTCTCCTTTTTTTTTTTTTTCTTCTCTTTTTCTTCCCTCTCTTCCTTTATCTTATGAATTAGTTGGCTGGATTTGTCAAAATTACTTTTTACACAAAAATGTTTATTATGTTGCTTATAGTTGAATATCTAATGGAAGTCAAATATGTAGCATCTTGATTACAAACTAAAAATTGCTACGTACTCATGACAAAATAGGAAAATTATATCATACATACATCGTTTTATTAATTTGCCTTATTGACCTCAGATATTTTTCCAGAACCTTTCAGTTACAATGAAGATATTCACTTCTGCCATACAAATGGTCTTATTCATTGGCTTTATTGCAATGCATCCAACAGTCTAAAAGACTATTATGTGAATAAGACATTATTGCTAGTGGGGTCACACAAAAAATAAACTCTTTTCAAATTGCTGCATTCAAACTATGTGGAATTTTGCAATATTTTTCAATATTCTCTTTCTCTGGTATAATGCTTACTTGTTATGTAATAATGTAAATTGTCAACTTTGTGGAAGAAGAAATATATAGCCATATATTTATGTCATGCTCTGTCCTCGATTTAGTTATGCTGAAGGAAATGGTGACTCAGTCACCCAATTCTGACAAATCCTTTTTATTCTCTGTATTTAAGAGCTAGGGAAACGGTTTTTTTCCTAATGGTTAGATGACAATTAGATTGCATATCCTACTGTCAAAGTTGTTAGTGCTGTCAGGTCTCCCTCATGTTTCTAAATTGAGATGTAGTCTTCCCATTATCTATTATGTTCACTGTACCGTTTGGATATTGTGTCAGGATTCCTTTTAGTTGGCATGTCCTGCACTGTAAGGAACACCAATGTGTGTGTTACAATGCTACTTCTATTGAGTGTTTCACACATTTTAATGTCATTTTGCCCCCATATCATTACACTGCTCCTTCAACCAACTCAGGAAGTAATACATAAATGAGAAGGCTGGCTGAGGATGCTGGATAACTGTTGCATAATAAGATTATGTGTTCTTGAGAGTCCCCTTTCATTAGTGCTTACTAGGTTGCCAAGCACAGAAATATAACTTTGCTCTAACAAAACTTATGAAGTTTGTTTAACAGGTTTACATCATTTGATGATTTGGTTCATTTTCCATTTCAAAGTGACAAATTATTTCCTGTCAACAAAAATAACTCATCAAACCAATAAAAAAAAAATGATTCTCCCTAACAACCTGCTAACAATGGATAAGTTCAGCCTGAAATGTTGTTGTAATTAATTTCTACTGTAGTGAAAGAAAGAGCACCTCCTTCCTATATTCCCAAGAAACTACTGCTTTTCAGAATCATTCTGAATCCCTTTTAGGCCTTACCCTTGTATTGTCAATTATCCTGTACAAAGAAACACAAAAGAGATATCTTCTTCAGTGCTTTAAATTATATTATATATACAGTATAATCTTCTAAATATTTCAAGTCTTTTGAAAGCTTACAAAGTAGGATTCTTCAAAGTTGTTACTTTCTTGAATGTTTATTCAGTCTTTTGGTTGCCATTACTGAAAAGTGACGGTGTCAAAAAAAAAAGAATTCTTAACTTATTTTTTCGAAGTTTACCTTGCAAGAATGTTAATAATTTTTTTCCATTTAGCACAACTTACAAACAAATTTTCATAAACTTTTTGGCCACTCTTTTAATATACTCAACTTTATCTATTGTAACTATCAATTTTTGAAAATATTTCTGACAGAACATTATTTTCAGTTGACATCAATCTTATTACTTTTGTTTTCCTTGATATTAAAAAGGAATTTCCTTGCATTAAAAAAAAAAAAATCAAAAGAAGGTACCATTTTGTTTATGATATCTTTTTATTTCCTGCGAATATTTTGAAGTTCTTAAAAAAAAATCTTCAGATCTGAGATCATGCTTTGACTTAATCACAGATAAGTTTCAAATATATATATTTTTTTCTTAAATAGTTTTTAGAGTATGAAAGGTCACTTTGTAGATCACCATCATCTATCAATATGATGGCCAGAAACTTTGAAGACTAAATCTTGCAAATAAAAGCTTTATATATGTATACATGTATTTCTATGGCACTCATCTTCAAGTGATTTTCTTGTTTTATTCCTCATTCAATTAACTTCATGTAGGGCATATTTCAGAATTTAAAATAATTTGAAAGTCAAAATCTGAATAAAAATGAGTCAAAACCTGAACCAGTCTTAACTGTTTGGCTATTAGTTCTCAGTTACTGACCTAAAATATTATTATTTTATAATCTAATAATGACTATATTCTCAGTGTTTTCACATTCCTCCTTTTATTTTTTTTTTTTATTTTTTTTTTTTTTTATGCTCACCATATATGATTATGTAAATGTTGTCAGTGTCTCCAACTGAGTTGTTTATACCTTATTCTTCGCACCTCTTTCTTAAGCTGGAGTTCCCATTTCCCATTTAAAAAAGGAAAAACTATTTTATTACTATTTTTTTTTATCAGAAGGAAGGTGTTTGATTCCTTTTAAGCGAAGCAGCTGGATTTAAGTACTTAAAAGGAACATAATCTTTGCCGTTTTACTTTTGCATTTGGCAAGATGCATGGTCTCCTACTCAATCAAATCAAGTTCCTGTGATGAAAGAGCCTGTTTCCCTTTCTGAGCATATACTAAGCCTGTTGGGAGTAGGCTTCTCCTTTTCTACCTTTGCTGCTGTCCCTTCAGTCTATGGCAATAAAGCTGCTGAACGTCATATGAAGCAATAAGGACGTTCAGTATGAATTCTGATGGTCCGTCAGACATGCTTAGTAGTACACATATGTTAATGGAAACACCAGTAGGTGCTAAGCACACTATCAACAGATTTTTAATTTTATGGAGATACTGTTTAACCTTTAACCCCTTGGGAAAACAAAGAATTTCCAGAGGAGCCTTACCTTCACAGAGAAATTAAAACAAAACAAAACAAAACAAAACAAAAAATTGTCCTGAAGTTTTTCTAAATACTTATCACCCAACTGATCTGCTTTTTATCCTGACAGTGAGGTCTTGCTTTAATGCAGAAGCCCCTTTATTTGATATTGCTCCTAACTTCAGACCTGAAACATCAGTCCTCAGCCATTCTTCATTCACATTCATGGTGTCCTTAATTTTAGAAGATGAAGTTCTATTAAGCATCATTAGTAAGGCAATTATTTTCTATTTCAAATCTATTACTCTTCTAGGCAAAGTATACGACCAGTCCAGTCCTTCTTTCTCTTGACTGCTGTACAGATCAGTTCACATGGTTGTGGATGAGAAACACATAAACACAACAGAGCACACTCTTCAGGGCAAGATCAAAAGGATAATCATGTTTTCCAACTGAATGAAAGATAAGATATAAGAAACATATATGTCATATCATTTGTCATTAAGCTACAATAAACACATAAATATACATAGGATTAAAGAAGATGCTTGAACTTTTCCTTTTGTGTTTATATAACGTGTTTCCCTACAGGTAATTTTTTAGTACAGTCTTTCCTGTTTGAAGGCTGGGATTAGATTTTAGAATAAAATGAATAACAATCAATACACATTAGACAAGAATTTAATAAAGCAAATCAGATCAAATCAAATGCGAAAAATGCATTTTTTTTCAAGATATTGAAACGTAATTCACTTAAATTTGATCAAACAGGTATTTATGAACAAATAAATATGAACTGTACTTAGCATTTTTAAGAAAAAATCCTAACTTGGGCTAAAGAAAGACTGGATCTCCTTGTTTTTCTTTTTTCTCTTCAGTTCATACTGTAGATTCGTCCAATTGATTATTACAATCCCTAGAACATATCCAGGCATGCATTCTGCTTCTGTAAAGTGTCTTTTGTACAATTAAATTTCTTTTCTTTTATGCACTTTTTCCCACTTCAAATAGTCAAACTTTGTTATAAATATGCTTGTTTTTGTTCGTCTTCTGTCTCTCTTTCAATGCTGTTACTGAAGTCTCTACATCTTTACTGCAAATATTTCATGGTACAAAATTACTTCAAATTTGTTTTAATACTTCAGTGAGGAAAAATTTGGAACAGAAGCTAATATACGGTAAAAATGCAAAACAATTCTGAATGTGCTTAGAATGTGGTTTGGAATGATTAGAATATTAATGCCTAGATGTTTGCTACACCACACAAGAATCAATACATAGAAAGAATGGCTTCTTAGCAAAAACGCTATTTGTTGATATCAGTGGTGAATGAGAGCACTTTCACTGCACCAAATGATACTCTTCAGAAGCAAGTAATTTTTTTTCTTTTTTTTCTGTCATGGCCTTTGGTTAGATTTTACCCTTCCTGAGAAATATTCCTGTGTAATGCATTGTTATTTTTATACCTCCCTGTAACGAAAGGTTTGGTGTTTTGTTTTGTTTTGTTTGATTGTTTGTTTATTTGTTTTGAGAGAGAGAGTAAAAAGTATTTATGTATTTAATTGGATTTTTTTTCCTTGGATCGAGCTAGGCCTCCATGTCAGTATGTTTTCTACATACACAAGCTTGTCAGTCATACCACCATAGCTTTTATCAGACAAGTTCACATCCAATTTAGTGATAGCCACAGAACACATAAATCTGTCTCAGAGGATAGATATTTCTTTCAGTGCACACTTACAGTATCCATTCAATATTTCCTGCGACTCAGGCACTGCAGCACTGAAGCTTCAAATAATTCAGCAGTGACAAAAATGCAGTATGAGGCAATTTGTGTAGCAACAAAAAGAGCATCATATCGAAAACACTGTATTAAATATATATATATATATTATATTATATAGAGTAGCAATAGCTACTCTAACAATTGGAGATCCTTTTTCATCAAAAATTCATTATCATTCCAAATTCTACAGGATAATTTCTGAGAAGTGATTGGGCTGTGTTTTCCATCTCTTTCATCTGCCACTTGATTATTTTCTCTGCTCTTTTAACTTAGTTTTGCATCTTTCCATTTTGGTTTTCAGTTTTTTTCTTTTTACAGGAATAAACCCTTGAAAATAACTGTTCAGGCAGTACATGTGCAAAATGTGCAGCGTACTTCAGAAAATGATTATGGTACAATGTGCAATCAGGCCTTGAAACCATTGTAAAAAATAACCTTCAGCCCTAAAGTCCTTATGCATTATGGAAGAAAAGTCTAATGCTTATACATAAAAAAATAAAAATATAAAAAAAAATCTAACACAATTTGAATGTGATTCCTAGGTTACCATAAAGAACAAAGAAACACTTTATAAATATGATGGAAACAGTTAGCTTAAGAAAATTTGTCTTTACATCAACAGGTAAAATTTTCTAGCTTTACAAATGATAGAATACAATGAGTCTAGTAAAAGAATAATAATGTCATGAATCAATAAAGCTTTGTAATTTTTGTTTACTTTTTGCATTGCAAATGGTAAATCAATCATTCTGCATGACCTGAGAGAGAGAGAGAGAGAGAAGAGGCAGGTAATAAAGTATTCCGACGAACACACCTCCAAGAAGCTTTACAAAATAATAAATTGTTAATGCCAAATTCTTTCATATTTAACATGTTAATTTAATCAGAAAATCTACTGCTTCAGAAGACATAAAAAGAGTACTCTAGAGAATTGTTCAAATAAAAAAAAAATCTTATAACAGTTGCTATTAAAAATATTTTACTTTATTGCTTCCATAGCCAAAATTAGAAAACTAGAAAACTGATTAAAAAAAAATAAAAGTGTCAAAGAGTACAGGAAGAAATTAACATTCCTGTCAATAAGTTCCTTGCTACTATTCCTCTGTTTTGGTTATTATGATTTTCGTATTTTAAAAATACCAGTATTTTAATAATAACTACATCTGCAAAGCATACTTCCTGCCTGGAAATAATATTCCGTTGTAAAACATAACTATTATGTGATGCAGCAAATAAGCGAGCAGGAGAAATATGCCAATGTTATTTTGCTTTTAATGCAGTTTATATTCTCCAGAAATAATGTGCTTTTACATATTGGTAGATATTAGCTATGTCACACCTGCCATTTCTTACAAACTGTATACTTTAAAACTAAAAAAAAACATCCACCATGACCACTTAAAGTAATGAAGGAATATTATTTAAAAATGTGGCAGTCACATTTTTTATTAAGTTTGTAAACACATTTCTCAGATTCATATTTGAACCAATCTTCTGCACAATACTGAAAAATAATAAAATAATAATACTGAGGAGTAGACTTGATTTTTTGAGTCTGTTGGAGGTTTCTATAGCAGCTATCTCTAAATAGTAAGTGTCTATTATAAACATAGTCTAGAATTCAAAAGATGGAATTTTTATTCCTCTACTCACTGGTGGTTTTCTGAGTGTCTTTTAGAAGTTATTGTCTCTTGCTATGTCCTCACTGCTTCTGCTTCTAACTTTCAATGTGGGTATATAAATTTCTGTTAGGAAGTTCAGTAAATGAACCGTTTTATTCAAGACTATGTATTCTGATTCCTAATGAGTACTGCATCACATTGGCAGAACTTGACTTAAATAAATTTCAAAGAGCTTTTTTCGGAGGGGTAAGAGTGAATTTTCTCCATGGCTGCTTAATTTATTCACCACTTAATCAAAAACCTCACAGGTACAATAAGTGATTTTGATAATGTTCAGAATTTTGGGTTATAGCACTAATCATAGCTCAAAAAAAGGCATGAAATAAAGCTAAAAAAACCACTTTATCTTCAAGCTTTGATCTCCTGATAATTCTTATAAGCTTAAGTGCTTGACAGTCCTTCCAGAATAGGTATATATTTTGTATATATATATTTTGTAAATATTCCAGAATATTGCCTCACATGGCTAGACATAGTTTTATCTGCAGTTCCTTTTCTGAAATCTTGCTACTGCTATCACTGCTGCTTTTTGAATAATTCAAGAGTTTCTCCTTCTGACATTGAATAATAATTTACAGTCACTAATAACTTGACTGCACCTATAAATTTCTATTTTTTCTGATAAATGCCAGCATAGTGGTAAGGCGATTAAAGCTTCAACCAACTTCACGTATTTTTTTATTAACTGAACAGTTATAATACTTATCCACTGTCACGTATAATAAGCATTTAGTAAATTATATATAACAACATGCAAAATTATTGAATGCTTACTTAGATCAGTGTTGAGAAACATTGGCTACACTGTGAACTACATTGTCCCACATTGTCTTTTATGGTCTCACATCAGCAGGCATACTCCTGACTTGGAAGAGACATAACAAGAGCTCCAAATTCCTTCCTTCATTTCAGAGGTGCAGAGGCACCTCTGATCACTTCAACAATCACTTGGTTACCAACAATTAATTTGATTTTTGTCACATTGCTAGATCTGCTTCACATAGGTGATGGGGTGAGCTAGAGGAGTCACCAGAAAAGTGAGAGAGCAGCAAAGTGATGGACTACATCCATGGCTGCATGCATCTCCATTCATTAAACTCTGAGATTCATTAGTAAAATATCATTATCTCATTACAAATATTTCCCATTTTCTGAAAATTCTGGCAATACTTGCTAATAAAGCAATAATCAAAAATGTGTAGAATGAAATTGCCAACTATATTCACTGAGCAAATATTAAAATGTGAAATGATCAAGAATGCTTAAATTAACATGAATATCACACTGAGAAGACAGAAAGAGTGGCAAGAAGCTACTAACTGTTCTTGTTATTCCATGATGCACTCAGAGCAAAGACTAACAGCATTACATGAAAAAAGGTAGCCAAGTTTTTTGACAGAAAGCCGAGGAAATGTAGATGTAAAAACGATTCTGTCTTCCTGAAGGGAACTGAGCTTATAGTATTTCATGTACTTGAAATGATGTATGCATCCAGAATTCAAAGTACATGCAAAAAACTCCACCTTAAGCGAGTATATTTTTATGCATTTTTCTAAGATCTTCTACAATGTCCCTATTGCTAAGGTACAAATAGCTGCTTACAAACAACTTAAAATTTATTTAATAACTGCAGGTCCGTATTACTACTTCCAGTGTCATCTGTATCTGATTGATTGTTTCAAACAAACAAAAACACATCAAACCAGGACATACGACAAACAATTAGATCTAATATAAACTTATAGTACACTGACTTCAGTATAGTTCTTTGAGTATTGGTATAAATCAAGCACAACCTACAGTTTTCCTTACAAATAAAAAAAAGAAAAAAAGAAAAAACCTACCTTGCTCAACATCAAGTTGAGTAGAGTCTAACTTCTGTTATCATATTCTTGAGTACAGTGAGTTTCTGGTGAACTATCCTGCTTCAATTTCTTTATTTAACCAACATCAGACAACAGTGATGGGTGAGGCTAAGCTCAGAAGTTTGTATTGTACTCTTGCTTTCCTTATAAGAAATGGAAAATAAGTTTCATATTTCAAATAAAGGAAAGATGTCTGGCTGTTTCTTAAGCACATATCATTCCTTTAAGTATTGTCATATGACAGATACCCAGACATTGGCGATTTGTTGTTTGTTGAGTCAGCTGTATATGTAACTGATTATGAGACTGAGATACTTCTTTGACTGATTTGCTTCCTATTGTTTTCTTTGCAAATAGTAGAGTTAAGTTGTTAAAATGAAAGGAGAACATTTTTTAACATAAGAAAAGATATTACCTGTAAGGGAAGGCAATCAGAAGATGAAAACTAGGTGCCATAAATTGAAAGGCAGAAGTTGTATTGATTTAAACAGCAAGATTTAATTGTGAAAGAGACAAATTTGCCCCATGGGTTACTGAGTGCATTGAATGTAGTTATGAAACAGAAATAGCAATTTAACTTCTATGTAATTTTAGCCGGCTTGCAGAATGAATTTCTTCATCCCTGTATTTTTTTCATTCAAAATACTGATTTAAATTTCTAGCAAAATGACTATCAGTGTTTTCCATACACATATCCTATACAAAGGTCCTAAAACTGGGAGGTAAAAGACTGACACATTTTGAAGAGAGTATTTTGGTAAATAACTTTATAAAGGGGTCTTAGAGATAAAAGAAATCAACAACTGTCCTAGAAATATGGAAGATTAGCAAAGCTTGATTCTCTCTTATCCAACAATGGTATGGCTAGCTGACTTCAGTAGGAACTAATAAAGATGTCATTAAAATTTACTTTCAACTGGGCCTTGAATACAGTCACAAGAATAATCTAATAAATAAGAGTCTATAAGATTTTCATTCAGGCATATTTTTTCTTTCTTGATGAATTAACCAATGCTATAACTCTGGCAGTCAGCAAAAAATTCTGTGCACCTAGAAAAGTGATTAAAATGTATTTCCTTTAAAAAAAAATAGAATTTGCATCATTTGTAAATGAAGAAGAAACCATTTTCAAAAAAATAATTAAGGGGGAAAAAATGGGTGAGTACAGTGCAACAGAAACCACAAGCATGATCAAACACAACTGAGTGGGCAGGGTGCAAGCTAGAAGTTGTATTGTACCTGCATTATGTGGCATGAGAGCAAAGCTATACAGAATCTTGCATCTGTGTGCCAGTCTAACAGGTGTTATGCCGAAAGTTCTTAGCTTCCAGTACAACACAGGGGTGGCCCTGTTTCCAGCACACTTTTTAATAATTTTTGTGGCATTACTATGTAGGAGCAATAGTCACAGTCACGGAAGGCACTTGAATTGAATAAAACAGGCATCAGAAAGATGGTTCTTTTCCCAGAGACTCAGATGTAAGTTGGATAGCTATGCTCACAGAATTTGGTCATTGCTGCATGGGGAAAAGTAATTTATTTGCTTACAATCACTCTTCTGCTACAAACAAATACATTTTTCCATTTATCTACATATAACCCAGGGTAGAAGAAAAGAGAAAACTTTTGCCTCCTTGAGAAGTCATCAACTGAAGCAATAATTCCTCTCAAGAGCAAGGGGAAAGAGATGTAATTAGGACCTTATGACTCATGGCTTGTTCTATTCTAGGAGTACAACATCTGCAAATTACCCTTTATTCAAGGATATTCAGAATTGAAATCCTTGTATATTCATCAAGGGCTAATCCAAGTCTTTGCTGAAATATAATTGAGAGTTTATGGCATAATGAATGTTTGATTCCTAATATTTTCCAAAGAATGTTTAAAAAAAAAAAAAAAAAAAAAAGAAGATTGGGAACTTGTAAGGAATTAGATGGCTACCTGGTGTTCAAGTTTAAAGCATCATTTACACAGAGCACAAAATATTACAATAAAATATTTTTTGTTATAGATAAGGCACAAAAGAAATGTGAAAAAGCATATTTATGGTATTGTATCAAAAACTGAATCACATACTTGAATAAATGTTAAATCTTGCTTTAAGATTTCAGAAGAAATGAAGGCAAAGCTAAGCAGCATAGTTAGAGAGTTTGTATCTAATTTTCTTTAAATCTAAAAGGCCTTATTTTGTGCAATTTAATATTATTTCAGTGAAAAAAATTTTGCAATTCTGGTTTTATTCTCTTAAGTTTTGTAAAAGGATATCAGTATTTGTTTTAGAAAAAAATACTTAGTACTATACATCGATGGCCTGGGAAATGAGAAAAAAATAAAAATAGAAAACTCTAAAACCAATTTTTTCCTTTTATAAGTTTTCCCACTCTTCCTTCAGTAATTTTATTACATCTTGCATTGCTATATTCTTCTAATCGATCTAAAGTCTAAGTGAACCAGTGTTGCCACAGGAGATCTGGCACTAATGAATGCCAAAAGAACACATTATTTCGATTTTCTAAATGGAAATCATCATTTTCAATTAGAAGGTAGAAATGAAAAGATGAAAATTGATGACCTGTCTCAGCTGCTAACCTTTACCTGCAGATATGTACTGAAGAACCCACTTAACATCCATCACTGAGGACATCTTTATTCATTCAATACTCTCATATGCCTTCTATAGGACTTAGGAGCTATTCAAGGGAAAACTACATTGTAAGTTCCATAATGAAAGCTCCAAAATCACAAAGGGACCATTTATATTTTTTTCTGCATGCTTCATATAGTGTCTTCATATAGTGGCTAATGTAAGAGAGTTAAGGCTTGATGTAAAGCAGGAAAAATATTTTAGTTCTTCAGCGCAAGTCAGTCTCTGGTTACAAGGCATGACAAGGAGGTCCAAAATAAATCAAGGTAAAATGAATTTGTTTTGTGCCATCTTTCCAGCAGTACATCTCATTAGCTGATGAAAATACGCAATTTTAACTGTATGAACCATTGCACTTTACTCCCCTGCCTCCTCTCATGCAGTCTGATTTGTTACCCACCATCTCTTATCTTTTACCATTCTACTTTTGCTATCAAGCACATACACGAAGGATGGTCGTAGGAGTAACACGAAGGAGTAACACTTCTTTTCCATTTTCCATTTTGATTATCCATAAAATATTGAAAAATCATGCAAGTTGTGGAGGATTTCATATAAAATGAAGAGTTGAGTTTCCACTTATTTTGATCAGATAGAATCTTTGTATTATTATCAATAATATGTAATTAACACTTTTAAGGAGACAATGCAAGTCTTCTAAAAATAGATGTTAATGGATTCTGATCAGATAAAGAGATGAAATACATTGAAATCTTGATCTCATTGACTAGTATGTTTCTTATTTACTTCAATACCCCTAAAACTTCAGCTATTTTTCCTTAATTATGTAAAATAAATTAATGTATTTATTACTATATTATTAATGAATTTCAGCCTGATGTTCTTAATTAGTTTTAAAAGTCTAAGAATGTAAAATAAAATGTTCAGAAAAAATTTTACGTCTGTATCAGGACAAAATCTTAAAATACTGACAGACCCTTCTTTATTCCTTATGCTTGCTCTATGATATAAAACTGTTCCAAACCTTTCATTTTCTTTGACAAACATAAAATCAAGTGTACAGCTTCTGGTTTAAATTCAAATATTCTTGTAATCTTCTCTGACAAGACAGCTTATGTATACTGCATAATAAATTTTAAAAAGACAATAAAAGTGAGAAATTGGCATTTTGAGCAATATCCAGTAATCTAGTGATTAATCTCACCAGTGGATCTAACCCATATATTGTAATATTATAAAGAAAGTATAATGTTCTGACTAGCTCTTCATAAAAAAAAAAAAAAGAAAAAAAGAAAGGAATGAAGTCATGCATTTCCACTCAAAGAATTCTTACACAGATTAGCAGTTTCAGACTTCCCACAGTTTCTTCCAGTCTCTTTGCACTATTTTTGTTGTTGTTATTGTTTGTTTTACCATTATTATTTTTGGTGTTGACATTAAAATTCCTTAAATGTAAAAAAATAGATGTAACATATGCTATTGCAAGACATTTTATTACTGTTCACAAGATATACACAAACAAACTTATCAAATAACCCTAAGCAGCAGCTGATTTCAATAAAAACCTTAGTAAGAAATGGACAGCTGCCAGTATGTTCTCAGAAAACACATTTATAAATGCATCTTCATTCAAGTTGCTTTGAGCAACTTTTCCCTTTCAAAGGCATGTTCAGCTCCATATGCATTATAGTACAACCTAGTTTGTTATGGCTTCCAAGCTCTTTTATAGTTCCAAAACCTGCAATGTTTAATCACATTAAATTTTGCAAAAAGGTATAATAGTAGCATAGGGAAGGAAAAGAACAGAAGTACGGTCAATAAGTTCAAATGTCAGCCACATTTTTTCTTGCAAAACTGGCTGCTAGCCATCACAGGCTAAAATAAGTATGAAAGAGAAATTAACAGTTGAATAATTTATAGTCTTTCCTTTCTGCAAAATTAAATGTTTGAGAGAAATTGCAGTTCAGTCTAGCACATCCTTGGAAGCATGAGAGCAACCAATATAACTTTCATTGTCTGTCCTTATAATTTATAGTGAAATTCTTCTTTTGTGAGAAGAGCAACTATAACTCTAGGTTTAATTAGATTTGCCAACAACAAAGATGAAATTGAATGTTTTATAGTAGAAGCTGAGGTTTATTGTGTTGTTGCATTTTGTTTTGTTTCATGATTCTTAGTTATACACAATATATTAGCTGACAGAGCAAATTTAAACTTCTCTTCAGCTTCTTTTTTTCATCAACTATAATTTTAAAACGACAGCTGCCCAATCTCAGCTTATTTCAATATCTTTATAACCTTCTGCACAGTGTCACGTGGTATGGAACCCTTGACCTAATTTAGGTCCCCTGTCCTGACTTGAGCCCATTCCCTGCTGCTGTGCCATAAAGACAGTGGCTTTTCCCTGCCAAGGGGCTTGGCCTAGCCTTGGGTGTGCTTCCATCACATCAACCAAAACCCTGGTTAACAATGCTCAACTGAAACCAAGACAGTAGGCTGTCAATTATATTAAATAAATTTGTGAGTTTTATAGTGGTAGTGTAAAACCATGAGTTCAATGCCCTAAATAAACAATGTGTACCCAGGCTATACTCCAGCATTTAATAGACTCAGTGTATTTAATCAGAATGCATGACCTCTTCTTGAAAACTTTGATGCAAAAGTTCCAATCAGTACAAATCAATTGAAGCTACATTTAAATACAGATACAGTTTATAGAAACAATATTGACAGTCTAGACTTGGTTCTAAAGTATGTTTCACACATTTTCTGCCTGTAAATTCTACAGTACTCCTTTTTTTTTTTTTTTACAAAAAACGTTAGAAAGTCAGAAATTGTTTTTTGTTGCTCTATTATACTTTACTAAGATCATTTCTTCAAACCTTCATGTGAGGCAAATTGCTAGTACTGAACTACTGAAACAAACAAACAAACAAAAAACAATACTTTCAGCAAAGGAGTTACAAATTCACAGAAAATGATAGATGTTTGAAAAACAAACCACGCAGTGTCAGAAGGAAAAAAAATTAATAACAATTACAATAGCACCATGAAAATAATTCACTTTTTAATAAATTTTGAAGGAAAAATCAGATTTACATTAATCAGGATAGAGTAGCACTTACCTTGATGTTGCTATCAATGTTTAAATAATTACTGCTGTACTTTCAAATATATGCAGTAGCAGGGTATGTAGAATAACTAGCAACAACCCACCTCACAGCATTTCTTACATGTGATGCTAGTGGGTCATCGGTTACTGTCAGTATTTTAGAGTAAGAATAGTGATGCTAAAAATTCAAACCATCAAAGCAAAATTATAGACTCCAATATAAATGTTATTGTACAGATGATTAAAACAAAATGTCCTTTAAATTTTATAAAAGCATGTCTTTCCTACAGGATGCCTAAAAACTAAAAATGGGTTGTGTTAGAAAATCCATAAAATAAAACATGAAAATTGCATTTTCACCATCAGTCCAAGTGAAAATAATTCGCAAATGCTCTGATATTTGTGTCATGGTCAGCAATGTTACCAATTGACCTTACAAAAACATAAAAAATATGCTTCACAAAATCATGCCAAAATGTTTGCTTGTTTCATATTAGTTGTAGAGCCTTCATTGGCTTATAATCTTGCTTCTGCCTAATGAACTTGTTACCTAATGTTTTCAGGAGGTTTAAGTTTTCAGATGATTTCAGATACTATAAAAATAATCCATATGAAAGCAAAGCAATATATTAAGATCTGCTGTATGTAGGAGACAAAATCACTCTGCTGCCATGTATTCTCTTTATGAAATTTGTTTCATGTTAGAAACTAAATGAATGAATATATAGTTTCTAGTGATACTGTAACACATGCTTCTGATGTCATAAGCAAAGGATGCAGTGACATGACAGTCTCTAAATCGTGGCATCTGGATAGGGTTTCTCAGCTGCATTTGTGCAAATCCAATTTCTAAAACTGAGTGGTAGATTTTAAATAATAAAACAAAATAACAATAAAAATAAATAAGTAGCAAATAATGTGTTGATATCAATGGAAATAATATTTATCCGCTGTTGCTTGGAGCTAGAGTTTTACTAAAGCAGAAGATCAGCTATGGTAACTGACATTAGCGGATGCAATTATTGGGCATCTAACAAGAAAGACCAGAGACTAAAATAATCAGGAAATCATCTGCATGGAACTGAAAGGTGTAGGTGAGGCAATGTAGCAATGCATATGTTGACATCAGCAATACTAACACTCACTATAAGCCAAATCGAGCTTAAGTGAAGCTCCCTTCTTGTGTAAGCATTGAACTGTGAGTTACTTAGCACACTCAGACTCCGGAGTCATTCCCATGAGTCCTAATCTATCTCTGTCCCCTTCTACCAATAGATCACCTTTACATTTCCTGTATTATACACGCAGGAGATAAAAGAAGGGCTGTCTGCAGATAGAACAGACATCTGCATGTCTGAATTCAGAAAAACAAAAACAAAAACATAGAGGAGCCACTGTACAACAACTATACTACTGAAGATAAAAATTAATACACTGTGTAATATTGTAAATACTTGTGTAATATTCGTGAATATGAAGGAATCTTGCTTCATTCTAGGTGAAAATGAGGCCATATACTATTTCCCTTGACTACCTCTGCATAGCTTCTAGTGTGTATTTTTCACAAACTAGAAATATATAAAAGTACTAACAAAAATGTTACCTCGAAGGCTAGGCATGTTTAATAGTCAGTAACTGTTTACTTTATTCACACACCTGGAAAAACTTCCAAATTGCTACAAGAAAATAACTACTTTGCTCAAGATTCTGAAAATTCATGAACCTCTCAGTAAGTTTTCACTCATATTCTGCTCACTTAAACCATAATGACTTTTCGAAGAATCCAGAACTTACAGATCATTTTATGACCCATTCTGTAGTCCAGAAATGTACTTCTGATCAGTCAAATTGGTTCAATTACAGCACACAGTGTTTCAGTGCACTGATGGTCCAACTTGCAAACAAGAGACTCAGTGACGAAAGGCAAGGTTGTCTATGAATTGTGTAAGTACAGAGGCTACTTGAGAAATAAACTCTGATTTATGTACGCTGCCTATTATGATCATTCACAGTGAGCTATAATTGCACATGGAATAGAATTTTGCTAAAAGAAAGTCTACTCTTTTAAGACAGTACTTAAAATGAATGTTTACAGCAAGAAAGGGAAAGAGATAAGAGAGAGAGGACTCTGTTGTGGGAATACAAAAAGTATATTTAGAGCTGCAGCTGTGGAACAGAATAAACAGCATGAGAAAGGAAGGCTGAGAACAAAGGACACTTCCAGAAGAAGAGGAAAACAAGTTCAAGTAAGCTGCTTGGTAGCAGACCCCAATTGGAGGAAGAGTGCATGGCTTGGGAAGACTCACAGCCCTGATTGGATAATTGCCTGTATGCACGGTTAAGGACTGTTTTGGGAAGTTATACTGTTGACATGTAAAGGCGGGTGGGAAAGTTACAGAGAGTTTGTGAAAGTATATAAGGGATGTTAAAACCTGTAATAAATGATTTGGATCGTTCACATCTGAGTCCGTGCCCGAGACACTGCACTCTGTAATGCTAAAATAAGTTTTATAATTTTGAACTCTGAATATCTCATTAACTACATTAGATGTTTCATTTAACTACAGCTTCCAAAGTACATGACTCATATTTCTCAAATTTATCTTAGATTTTACCTGTTACACCTCACATATCAAGATCATATTTGCAAATGTTAACTTTTCAACTTTTCTGAAGATCACTGAAGATTTTCTTGCTAAAGTTTGTAACCACTTCTGAATATAACTACACAAAAATAGTGCTGAGGTTTGTGGCTGTATTTTATTTTATTTATTTATTTAGTTATTTATTTATTTTGTACAATATCGAGAAGAGGAAAATCTAAACTTGGGAGATTCTGAATTGGGCAGAGGCAGGATTCCCTGAAATCCTAAGGAGTTGCACAAGGTACAAACAACTGCTTCTCCTAGCACCCCTACAGTACGAAAAAAGGAAAAGCTACATCTTCCTTACACTTCTTTGACCCAAAGGATCCTACTCAGGAAATATATATGAAAATGTAAATTTATTCTGAAAGGGAAAAAATTACCCTCTAAAACAATATTTTCAACACATATTTTCACAGTATACATTCTTAGAAGTCTAGAGATCCCAGGATGAATGCTCATAGAAGTACTTTCATCTGAAGGATAGAAAGCAATGATTACAAAATTGGAAAGCTTTCTGTCCAGCTGCCAGTTATTTTACCTCAGTGCTACTTGAACGCAGAGAGAGTCAAGATATATATTCCTAGAGCAGCTCTGAAGTCCTCCAAATGGGAGAATTTTGTTACTTCTTTATTCTGGATAAACAGATAAATATTACTCAGAGCACTATCTGAAAGCTTATATTTTAGTCAAATGCAGGAAGAATATATAGAAATGAAGATAATAATGTATCAGCCAGTTAAAATTATAACCCTAATGCTCACCATGTTACAGTGCAAATAAAGACTTTTTTTTTCAAACTGGGATGCCTTATTTTTTAACTTAAAAGTTTTACTATTTCAGTTATAGCCAACAGACAACTAGATTTCAACATAAAAAGTCCACAGTATCTGTGAAGGTGGAGAATTCTTGTCCTAAGGAGTTCTAGAGTTTTAAAACTCCAAAGGTGAAGATCCATGTCTTGCCTCAGAACTTTTCAAACACTTTTATTAGCTTACAGCATAAACAATGATTCCATGAAATATAATAGACATATCTTATTTCCAGATGCAGTGAAAGAAGCCCATATAGTCTGTATTCAATCATCATGACGAAACTTTAATGACTGAATATGTATTTCTAAAGGCCAAATGCTGTGTGTCTTCGAAGAACATTCAAGTTAAGCAAGTGCCTATAATAATTTTTGTTTTTCCACATCCAGGAAGATGATTTTTTCAAAATACTAATTTTTTAAACATACGAAATCTCTGTTACAAAACAGTTTTCCAGGTCTCTGTTGCTGATATATTTCTAGGATCCCAAGATGTGATTTGTCTGGCTAATATTTTACAGTGGTCATGTAGTTGATTTTCCACCTACTTCTGCTAATGGCATAATATAGGCTGAAAGGAAAATTATTAAAGATAACTTAATTATAGAACATATATATGTAACATCTGGCTGGATGTTAGGAAAAAATTCTTATCCAAAAGAGTGATCACACACTGGAACAGGATGCCCAAGAAGGTGAAACGTTTAGATGTGGTACTAAGGGATATGGTTTATTGGGAAATGCTGGTGATAGGTGGACAGTTGGACTGGATAATCATGGAGGTCTTTTGCAACCTTGGTGATTCTATGAATCTATATTATAAATAATAATAATAACAGTAATACTCAGTACTGGGTACATTCAAATGCAAATTTTCCAAATGATGGGAAGACATATATACAGAGATTCCAGTTACTCAGTATTTTGTCTCACCAGTTCAGTGCATATTCCTGCATCACAGGATGTGATAATATCAATAGAACTACAAAGTTCTGCCATTTATGTCTGTTTTGTATGTGTACTCCTATGTAAAAGCTCACAAATGAAAATGGATTGAAACAAACTTAGAGCTATCAATACATCTTTTGAAAAGAAGATGACAATTTGAACTAGAAGAACTGGATATGAATGCTGTTTACGTTAAGAAAGTACATGTTAAGAATTACATAACTTTTTAAAATCTTATGAATAAGTTTCTTTGCTTTCCATATGCTTATTTACTTTGTATTTTCTCAATATTTTTTTTTATTCCTTAAGAAATAAGGCAATAATACATGGAATTCAGTTAACATTCTCCAATATTCAGGCAGAATAAAATGTATTTTCAAGAGTCACATTTACATTTCACAAAAACAGAAAGAAAGAAACCAGTTCAGAAATACATTCACGGTTTCTCTAAGTGATATATGTATCTTCTGAATATCCTCTGCTTTTTTAATTCAAACATAAATCTTCTATAACAAAGAATAAATTCTGTAGTGTCAAAAAATTTACATTTACTAACACTGAGAATAAGTATCTATTTAATTATCAAATTTAATATTGTGGTTTTGTATGGCATTTAAAATCTTGTTATTACTTTTCAGTTTCGTGTATGAATAAATCTCTATTATTGTTTTTTTTTTAATTAGTTTTTCCTAAGCACAAAAATGTAGAAGTATAACGGTATACCTCTCTTTCTTTCCTTATATATAAATATATATGAATATGTATATATAAATACTACAAAATATATATTTTTGATACTGACTATGTTTAAATCTACCTCTAACTTTGAAAAATTGTTCTTTTTTATTTAAATAAGAATCAAAATCAGGAATGAAAACTAAAAAACAGTTGTAATTGCTCTGATGAGATGCTTTTCTTGGTATCATTGGAAGACAGAAGTATTACTTTTTCTTAGAAGTATAAATTATTCTTATGAAGTCCCTCAAACTTCAGAAGAAATGAATTGACTCCATTTTATGTGCACTGTAATTCCATTATTGTATATGATCTGCTTTGTGATTTTTTTTCTATTTGACATATGTATGTTCCACCCAAAAATATCTATAGACCCATAAAAAAAAAATACAGGTAAATGGTAACATTTTCCTCCTACCTACTATTAGGTGAATCTTACAAGCACTTATTCTAGATTCTTCTTCTTCATATTTTTTTTTTTGTTTAATTTATAATGAATTTTAATGAAGAAAGAAACTTCTCAAGTAACTGAAAAAAGGAGATATGGTACGATGATAAATTTTTCTTAAGCTATCGCTAAAGTCACAAAAATCTAGTAATTTTTTTTGTTAAGGTGAAGACAACTAACAAGAAAATGGGGAGATGTAACTCAAATAAGTTTCCAGAAAACATTAAACAGAACAGAGTATGAATGTAATATAGTCAAACTAACCACCATCAGGAATGTACTGTTTAATGTGTATGTGTGGCTTACCAATAGATTTAACAAGCAATGAAATATTTATATCAAACTAGCTATTTAATAAAAATGCCATCTAAATGTTTCAATATATGTCTTGTGTTGAAGAAAAGAGTCACTTACCTAAAACCCCCAGTCTGTAATTAAGGGTGACAACAATGACATTTCCATAACTTGCCAGAATGCTCCCATCAATCATGTTCCCAGTACCCTCCATGTAAGATCCGCCATGGATGTAGACCATAACTGGTTTCTTGCTGTTCTGATCATGAATGTCTGAAAAAATTCAAGTAACGAAAACATAATAACGTAATAAAAAAATAACAAAAAGTGGCATTAGTATTTTATAAAAGTGCTAAAATCATTCTTAGTTGTTTCTCATGTTCTCCATGTCATAATCAACACTTCAATCAGCTATTTCATGCAGTTTAGGATCATTCTATATGCCCAGTTTTTTTTTAAGTTTTCATATTACTTACTTCAAATGCCATTTTTTACTAAATGTTCTCTGAATCCTCTTAAAAACTTCTACTATTACAGAAATTTAATTTGTATGCAAGCATCTAAAATCCTAAAGAGAAAAACAAAATTCTGGAATAATCTTCACCTTTTTTATAATATTCCAACTATTTCAGTTTAGAAATATCTGTACATTTGATCACAAAATGACAATAATGATTCATACTTTCCCATTCCTCAGCTAGACATATTTGTTGAAATTATATTTCATATCTTTCAGTAACAGATAATATCAGAACATCAACTTCTTTTGATAAAAGTAAACACAGAAAAATATACATCCTTTTTTAATAGCCTAGGAGTTAAGAAACACAGAGTTTACTTGAATTCATGGATTTTTGTCAATTTGTCAGCTAAGCATTAAAGAATAGCCTTATATTTATGGATATTATACAAATAAACTTCTGTACACAGAAAATTTACTTATAGCTCTCATGCAGATAAACACCTGGGTCTTACTTTCAAAAATAAAGTAAATTAAATTGATAGCAATATTTTTATACTTCAGAGTGAGTTATAAAGTTGCAATAATCAATAATTTGGGCATTTTGTACTACATTCATATCTCCTCCTCTAATAATAAAATAGTAAGACTTGATCAGACTAACTTAGGAATTTATTTTCTCTCCAAACTGTGGGAATAATATACCTTAAAAAGCAGAAGGCTATTCAGCAAGCAGCTGTTAGTATTAACTATACATTTTTTACAGACAATTCAATATACTTGCATGTAGAGTAGAAGTAGCTCTTTCAATCACATATTACAACAAACTAGGGAAAGCAGTGTCTCTTTCTATATGGTCAGCACTTTAAAACAAACAAAAATAAATGAGATCTCGGTCATTTTCAGCAGGTATATTGAAGACTGTAAAAAATAAGTGGAGGAAGAAAAGGCTGAGCTAACTGCATAGAAGCAAGTGACTATGAAAGGCTTCCAGGGTCAACACCTCCCTCAGATCTGTTAGTAATAACTCTGTTTCCAAAAATGTAAATAGCAGTGAGCCATCCCATATATAATATTTTGTATATGAGGATTAAATTTGAAAGTATTATAAGGTAAAATGTAACTGTGTTTCTATGGCCGACCATCACTTTGCTCATGTTTATACACTATCTTAAATATAAAAAGTCATCAGTTGAGTGAGAGGCAAATATGGCCAACTGTACATCTACACAGCTGCTAGAATTTAAGACTTCTCATTGTATTTGCCTTCTAGTCATAAAGAAGATATATACTTTACACGTTCCATTTCATATATTGCATCTGGGCAGCAGAACAAACAGCTTTGCTGTAAGACCTGTGTAACTTTTGCAACTGTTAGAGTGATGCAAGCATTGAACAGGTTGTGTAAAGCAATGCAGTTCATAAGAGTCAATGTATTTTTCTCTGCAGTATTCACAGCAAAGTACATGAAAAAAGTATCTTCCTTCTGTTAAGGCTTAGCCCTCAGATAATTAAAACAACTACAAAATGCAATTATTTGTGTTTGAGAATAATCTTTCCTTTCTCTCCCCATGTTTTGTAGCATCATTTGTTATATTTGATCCTTTCTTATTGCAAAATACTTCCTCAGGGTTGAATCTTTCACTGCTGAAATCAATGAGAGATTTCCTCTTTCCCTTCAACGGGAACATGATTAATTTCAACATAAAGGAGATGAGCTTCATGCATTTTATGTACTTAGTTATAAGCTGTATATCTTCATTTGGACCATAACCTGGAAGTAATACTTTAAAACTTTTTTAAGACAACTGAAATAATTATTTGTTCCAAAAATCTAAAGTTTTTAAGAGCAATTTTGTTTTCAGTTGCTTTTTATCTTTTGTTTAAAAAACAGAATTTGTTATAGCAAATGATGATATTGTCATTTTGAAAAAGCATATATAGAGAAACATTTATAAACAGAAATAATAGAACAAAATTCAAACAAAGAAAAAGAGGAATTCTGCAGAACATTTTTGTGTTACAAGAAATAATGTATTTCAGAAATGAAGGCTGTACAGTAGAGGGCAACTAATGTGAAGACCAGAGATCTTTATTATGGTACTTTATACATGGATAGAGTAGCTATAATTGATCTGAACACCCAAGAAAAGAGGAAGTTAAAAATTAACCTCAACACAGTATGCATGATTCTCAGAAGAACCAAGAGGGCAAATTTTTTAGATGTACTTGAACTTCAGATTGAATAAAACTATAAAGGCACTTTGGAATGGACAGAAGAGAGAAAGAGACACATTGCTCCAAAAACGGAATAACAAAGTTCCCACGGTGGACATCTGCTCATTTAATTTAAAAATATTTTTCTTGACTTGGTAAGTACAAAAAAGTATACTAAAATGCCAGTGTAACATAAATGAAAAGGACGGTGAGAAAAGAGGAAGATTTCATGACTTATTTCTATATCAGGGCATCCTGTTTTTTCTGTGCCAAGGCAAGAAAAAAGTATTTCCTTTTAAAACATTTTTGGGGTACTTCACTGTGAACTTTAACATTTCCTTTCAGGGAATCCAATCCAGCTCTGAAAGAAGTCAATGAAAAAGATTGTCATTGATTTCAGTGGGAATGTGGTCATAGCCAGAATGAATGTATCTCAGAGGCTAGCTGATTATAGGGAAAAAAAAATGAAGAAACATCAACAGCTTCTTTTATTTTTATATCCTAGAAATAAGCCACATCCTGTGAGAAAAATAAATTAATTAAGATATAAAAGATGAAGCACAATGCAACTGCATTCAATGTACAGTAAGTGCACTGGGAAAACAGTGGAAATGCAATAAAGGATGTATGTGAGGTTTTTTCATGAATTTCAAATAGGTGAATTTACAAAATATGTAAGAGGGAGAGGAGCTCATGCATGTTTTTAAATTCTATTTTCTCACCAAATAAAGTATATGTTGGGGGAAATACATGATTTTTAACAGTATTCATGTTACTCACTTCACACACATTTAGGAATAAACTTTGCACTTATGTTACAGGGGAATTTCAGTCATCTAAATGATAATTTGGATTTTAAAAAGAAAAACAATGCAAGTTATCTCTAAAGAAGAAAATAAAAAAGCACACGGAAGTGTGTTTCTGCAAACAAGGGACTAAAAATCATGTTGAAATAACAGTAATAACAATAACAATAATAATATTATTATAATAAAAATGTAAAAGTTTATGTTCATGCATCAGGGTTGAGCTTTGAAAAAACAAAAAATACCTTCATCTTCACCACGATCATTACTGGTTATATCATCTGCGCTTTTCTTTGTGTTGGCTCCTGGGATCATAGTTAGGAGAGGAATAAAGGGAAAAAAGAGAATTCAAAAACAGCAGGTTCTCAAAAATAAAAATAAAAAACCAACTAGTACAAAAACAGAAAAATGTAACAAAAATATCAAAATCTGTTACATTTGAATTTGAAAAACAAAAAAGATGCAAACTGCACATAAACATAAAATGTCAAGAAGAACAAATTGAAAATATTTGAAAAAAATGTATCAGTCTGTGACAATGTAGTTACATCAGTTAAAAGTGATTGCTGCAAAAAAAAAAACCAAAAAAACAAAATTAATGTGCAATTAAAAAAGAATATAAACCAAAAAAAGTATATTAAAAAATTCACGAAAGTATGATTTCTACATAAGAAATGAAACTGATTTCATTATGTTCTGTTATGTTCTGTTGCCTTGAAGAAGCAATGGCTTCAGTCACTATCTTCATTGACTTCGTTTTCTACTCATTCTTATGAGGAGTTATTAGGAATTAACCTGAATTTTAAATGAAACCAATAAAAATAAAATTATCATTGATTCTTACATAATTGGAAAGGACCAAGAAAAAGCATAATAGACCTCCTTAAAATTTAGTTTTCCTTCTTATGTGAGTAAAAAGATATTTAAAAGAAAAAAAATGAAAACAAAAGAGAAACACAGAATTGTGTCAATCACATACACAAATTTTTTCCAAAAGTAGCCCTAGTTTGTATTATGCCTTTCAAACTCTTCAGAAAAACATAGAAATTTATGGAAAACAGGTACTTACCATGAGAATGAATTTGTACTCGTTAATAAAAAATTTGATAAAGAATAAATGTTAATCTGTACTTAATATGCTTTCACAATGTACTTTTCAGGCACATAAAACCTACCCCACAGCACACATACTTATATACACACATACCATAGCCTGTGTTTATGAGAGGAAGGTGAAATAAGCCTAACAGTTTTCCTTACCCCAATCCTCGGTCAATTTATTTGTTTTCTGACTAAAGAAATGACGCAAAGCTTTCCACACCATGTTGCATTATGCTCTAATTACTCCACTAACAAGTGTTTCTCTTTAACATAAAATGTTATGCAATAATGAGTGAAATATGAAACAGAAGTACTGTTTCTACATTCATTTAGAAATCAAATATGACTGCTAGAAAACAAAGTGTTCTAAGACAACATTCTAACTCTTTTTTCCTGATTGTCTGTTTTAGAGTCTGTATATTGAGTTTTCACACTAAGTGTAAATACGGAACATATACATCAGTGCTATGGTGTGATATTTAAACTATAAAATTTAGAATTCTATATAGTGGTTGGTCATTTAAAACTGTCCCTTTCCATTGTATAACTATAAGAGATACTTAAAAGGTTTTTTTTCTTTAACTAAAAAAAAATATTTTTATTGCTAAATATCTCCAGGTATTCCAATATAAACTTTTCAAGTGTTTTTTACAAATTATTTTCTTAGAATCAACAGCATTTATTTTATTTTGACTTTATCTGTAAAGATAATAAATCATAACCAAAAATTTAGTCTTTTCTGGTCTTACAAGCAGTGTAATCATTATACTTGGGGAGATGGCTGGGGGACTTTATGTTTAGCTAAGATTATATTCTATTTCTTCCTTTTGTTCTTCACTTTAAAATAAGCGTCAGTCAAATTTGAGAAGCGGTAACTGAAACTCCATCTCCAAGTCCTGTATCTTCAATTCAGTTGCACAGAAGTTATTGTAAACATAGTAAATGTGTATGTTCAATTATATGTACTGAGTGTATAATTAACTAGGTAAAATATCACTGCCAATGAAATACAGATTTTCTCTAATCTATCACTTTCTTCGATTAATTTCATATGTAGGCTCCAAATTTCAGTCATCACCCAAGTTTTTCATTCTCTTGTTTTTCCCTTTTACATTTAGTTATAGCTGAAAGGTTGATTTTTTCTCAAATGCTACACAAGTAAAAATAATCCTTCAAGTATTTTGAATCATGTAAAAATAAATAAAAAGAAATTATTTTTCATAGACCATTAATCCACTAGATGTAATACTGCAAGCACTTAACACAGGCAATGATGATGTCCCCATTTTCTCAGTGAGACAGTTTGATGAGAGTATAATCATCACATGTCAAACATAAAATTAAAAACTGACAAAACCCAAATCTTCCCATATATGTAGTGCCAGTAGACAAAAACTGTATATAATTATTTAGACTGTTATACATTTTTGAAGTTGAATGAAAGAAGCAGATATGTCTCAACAAATTTTAATTCAAATACCATGTTACCTAAAGTTGTCAATACACATCAGTGAGATATGGCAATTATTTTCTCCCTAATGTGCATGGCTGAAATGACTCTGGTTCAGTGTATTTCAGAAAGAAAACCACAAGTGTGCTGAAAATTTAATGAGGATTTAGGAAGTGTCAACGCGCAGCACTACTAGATTTGATCATATACATATCATCTAACAGAATTACATAATATAAGGTTACCTGTAATATTTGGAACATTATTATTATTTTTTTTTTAATTTTGTTGCTTGAAGCTGTTATCAGGGATCCACCAATTTTTGGAACAGCTTAATGAAATACTGAAATGTATTTAATTACACAACGTAGAGTGGGAATATTGTTTGTTAAGATGACATTCCTAATGTGGAATACACTTCCGTTTTCCTACTAGTAACTGAAATATATTTCTATAAATAAGTTCTTGTCCAGAATGTTGGGTATGAGGATTATTTTCAGATCTGATTAAATGAGTTACATCAGTATGTTCTAAAAATAAACTTCTGTGTCCCCACCACATCGTATTTTTTTCATAATGTGAGTACTAACCAGTACTCACCAATACTAGCCATGTAAGTGTGAATCTATCCGAAGAGAACAGAAGTGTTATTGTTGGAATTATGACAGTAGCAGCAAAAACAGTTCAGAAAAATTATATTGACCTTTTGAAAATATGAACTTGCAGAACTTTATTATCTCATACAGATAGGAAAAATATGGAATTTCCCAAACAAGTTTTCCGATTCTTGTTTAAAATGTTGAATAATTTATCCTGAAGCTTCTGTAAGAAATTTTTAACCTCATTATAAGGGGAAAAAAAAAGGAAAAAAAGAAAAAGAAAAGAATTTCTAGCTAAATAAATAAGACATGCTACCCATGATTAGTGTAAAATGCACTTGTGTCCTCAATCAGAGGAGACAGAATGGGAATGTGACACAGATTCTTCCATGATGAAAATTCAGTTCACCAAGGTGAATTGCATTTAGTACTTGCCCCACAGACCAGAATACCCTCCTCCTTCAGGCTTCTCTTGAGAGGGGCTGCTGTGAAAGTATTTTTCTTCCCCACATAAATATAAAAATCACAGCAGCAACTTTAGCCTTTGGATTCCTACACAATAAATTAACATTATCACTGATTTATAGGATTGACTTTTCTGCAGGTTAACAATTATTTATCTGTTTAATGAATATTTCCCACGTAAAATATAATGATATATCTTAAAAGTAATCCTGAAACAAGCATTATAGCAGAGAACAGTGCAGATACTTACTAATGATTACGTAGTGCAATGAAGACTAAGTTTCAAAAGTGTCTCTATTCAGAAATTGAGCTACTGATGTGATACTGAGAAATGTCCACAGAACATTACATTTGTGTGAAAGTTACATATTAAATGTTGAGTGACCTCTTGCCATTTGTTCTACATTTCCATTTTTTCCTCAGTGAAACTAAAAGGCATGCCAGAATTCCTTACTGAAGTGTAGCAAACATTTTTTTTTTTTTTTAAGGAGATTTGCTTGGCCAATTTCTACTGTTGTTATTTGTTTTTGTTTTTATTTTAGGATATATTTTGATATTGCACATATATATGTATGCAAATTTGAGCCACTTCCAAAGTAGCGCCAATCAGTCTAGCTGTAGCTGTGCAGGTTTTCATTTGGGCCACTTTATTTCTCCTTAAAAAGCTTTTTATGTAATGCAATTAAAAGCTTTAATTCAGCTAGCAACTCTCTTTTAAAGTATCTCATTCTGAAATTCTGTGTTAATTGACCTTAAGAAATACTTAATTTCACCTATCAATGAATAGAATTTAATCCTGTATTATCAGATTAATTATGGATGCCACATATATCTCTACTGAAAATGAAGAAGTCACACCACTCAATCAGAGTTCTCTGACTCACATTTCCTTTGATTATGAATCTCATTCACAAGTAGATACTCTGGAGCAGCAGGTTTTCCTAAATGTACTTTCAATTTGTGCTAAATCTTTCTCCTCTCAGATATGTATCATATATGTGTAATGCATTAAGGTCCTATGCATGAAGTTTACCAGTGCTTGCTTTTCAAGTATCCATTCTGAAGACTAATGACAAACAAAAAAATAGCTACTGCTTCAGCTGAAGCCATTTTTTATTTTTTGCATTATAAATGTAATTGTTCCACCTATCAGACAGTACGCCTTTTGACACCATGTAATTTTGGGAGAGTGCTCAGTTTCCAGAAATCACACAGCATTTTATGAATAATACTAGTGTGAATAATACTAATTAGGCCTCCAAATTTCACAGAGAACAAAACCTTCTGGAAAGTTCCAGCTCATACCAGATGAACATAGGATTTAATTGTCATTCTTTCAGCTATATATGATACATCTTATTTACACAGCTTGTTCAGCAGATCTCTAAAGCTGTTGGTTTCCCATTTCAGGAGAATTATCACCATTTTACAATCAGCTCAAGTCAACAGTTCATTATCATCTCAAGGGGGCAATAGGAAAGCAGAACTGTACTCTCTGCATTTCTCCCAAGACTGCTTTTTCTCCTTTATCTTGATTTTCACTTAGTGAACAAGCCTTGAGTCCTTGGCTTACAGCTATGGCCAAAACTCTTCAGCTACCTTTGTAAGCTCTCATTTGGCAACTGAAAGAAGATTAGAAGAGGCATGTAGACATTTCAAATAAAAGCGCAAGAAGATTATTGAGAATTACAGCTTGTCAAACTGTCTTAGAATCTGTCTGTGGATCACCTACCCTAGGAGAGATCTCAAAGACATGTACCCAGCTCTTAATGTACCTCTCTTTAAAGACTGTTGATGTTATTTGAAGAGATATATGCAGCATGCAGTATATTGAATGTCTTTTTATCTATTTACTGAATATTGCCAACGTGTATGAACATTTCTATATGTGTATATACATTTGAAAAATATGTACATGTATATATATATATATATATATATATATATATATACATACACACACTAGAAAATTGTATAGAGTTAACAGAATTCCAGAAGGAAAACAGGTTTACTATGACACTCTCACCCCACAAAGGTGCTAGAATGAAATGAAAATCAATTTTTCAAGCTAAAATTTAAAGTGCTACACTAATTGTCAACACGCTTGGCAATTAGGAAATTCTGAGGTCAGAAGGTAAAGGAAAGAGTCCAGTGGAGGGCCACAAAGATGCTGAAGGGCCTGGAGGATCTCCCCTATGAAGAAAGGCTAAGTGAACTGGGTCTCTTTAGCCTTGAGAAAAGAAGACTGAGAGGGGACCTCATCCAGGTTTACAGATATCTGAGATGTGGGGGACAAAGTGGTGAGGCCAGCCTCTTTTCAGCAGTGTGTGGAGACAGGATAAGGGGGAACAGACAGAAACTGCAGCACAGGAGGTTCTGCACGAATGTGTGAAATAACTTCTTTATGGTAAGGGTGACGGAGCACTTGCACAGGCTGTCCAGGGAGGCTGTGGAATCCCCTTCTCAGGAGGTATTCAAGACACACCTGGACGCCTACCTGTGCAACCTGGTGTAGGTTTGGTAGGCGGGTTGGACTCGATGATCTATGGAGGTCCCTTCCAACTGCTATGATTCTGTAATTCTGTGATTCTGATTCAGTGAATATACAGAGACTTTGGAACTCTCACATTCTAGTGCAACAAAATAATATAAATAAATAATACTGAATTTGTTTTCCTCTTAACTTTCTTAATGGCTCCAGCTGCAACATGTGAAAAAAATCACAAGAATTTCAGACTTCATCAAGTGTGTAGCTGCTGTTACACAGATAAGAAATGTTTATTTTCAAGAAATAAAGAATTAAATAACAATTTTCTATTATATTCAAAATTCAATGGACAGAAGGAAATTGCAGCAATACTCCTCACAGAGTTTTGCATTTCATACACTAGTAAACATTACAAAAAAAAAGAAAAAGAAAGAATGAAAATGCTGTTTCACAGTCTTCTTTCAAATGTAATTCTAGAGAAAAAAATAACAAATCTCCATTGAGATTTCTACAGAAAAAATAAAAATTCTCAGATTATAAAGTTTTCATAAAAACATGAATTTCGCTAAAGTCAGCTCTGTACATTATGTGCAATTTTCAGTTTCATGATTACATGTGCCTTTGTTTCAGACATTGTTTTCATTTCTCTGCGCTTTGACTGTTCCAAGTATGGAGAATGAAAGCATAATGAAAGTAATAATATTTAACAAATTATAGTGCTCTCTAAATTGTTACTCATAAATAAAGACAAAAATAATGATTACTCCACGTCCTAAAGTATGTGTTTCCCACAAGCCATTTCCCTGGGCAACAATAAGTGCATTAAAATAGGCCATAACTAAGACTGACATGCTTTAAATGAGGCTATATCTTCCAACAAGTTAGTAAAGGGCAGTGGAATATACTAATTGTCACACAGAGCAATTATTCCACTCCAAAACATTCCACAAAAGGAGGCAATCACTTTTGAAAAATAGGAATGTTGCATAAATTATTATTTATGAATTTAATGATAGTAACTAGTTCTGACTGATTGGTATGGGAGTTGTTTTCCTTACAAGTTCATTCCACACCAGTGAATTAAATTGGATCCACCTCACTGAAGAAAATATTATATTTATGTAGATTCCAGTACAGGGAGGATCTTCAAACAATCTGTGCAAAATAAATGGGATCCTCATCACCAGTTTGGAACTTATTAAATAAATATAGTTAACTTTACTTGTATTGTTACAAAAAAATCTGTCTTGACTGCACTGTGACATTACTATTCTGCATTCATGTCAGCAGCTGATTCCTATTTACATGTATTCCACAAAATTCTTAAATTTTTCCATCTGTCAAAGTTTTCAGTTTCTGATGTATATTTCATGTTAGGAAAGTGAGGGAATCCTTTTAATATTATTAAATATAGGTAAATGCAATGAAGGTAAAAAACTGGCATTTATTTTTTATATTTATTACATCTACAAAAAGAAACACTACAGAACGATATTTGTTATTCTGAAAATATTTGCATTTATTTAAATTGCATTTATTCATTCTGAAAAGATGATGAAACTAATCAGTTTCATCTTTTATTCTGTGTTAATAAATTTCTATGCCTAGTTTTCTTCCATCAGATTTTCATGAATAATTCATTATGGCACATAAAGAAATGCTTAAAATCTGTAAGAGATTTATTTTAATCCATAATAATTAAAAATCTTTTGAATAAAAAAAATACTGAAAATTACCCCTTAAAAACTATCTAGTAAATCATATGCAATGGTTATTACTTTTCCTGATAATTATTAATATAGAATTCTCTATTATTTTACAAAATTAATATATGGCATAAAAATGAGTTAGCCACATATGTTCATTAATATATTTTTAATATCTTTATCCTCATTTGTTACACAATTACATCACATCTCGTATTTAAAGTCTTCTAAATACAGTACAATGCTTTGACAAAACTGTCTGTAATGGCTCAGAAGAAAGAAGGCCTTGTGCTGCCTGCCTACCCTTTCAGTGACCTCCAACAGATAAGGGGAGTGTTTCTTGTGCTTCCACTGTAACTCTGTTTGACTGAGAACTGGACTGAGCCAGCCTTGCTTACTGACTGAATAATGAAGCACCTATTAAAAAACATAAATGTACCATATAGTTGTTTAAATTAATTGAGACATAAGCACTGATACTTTTTTTTTCCCCTGTACAAGCATCGAGAGGAACATAGTTTGTATGAAAGTGTGACAGTGACCTCGAACAGCTTACATTTCTCTGCTAAATTGGTGCACCTGATGAGGTGTGAATGTAAAAATACTGTGTGCAGTACTGCTATGTAAAAGCAGAACATTTGCTCTCACCCACCTCATCTCTCTCTACAGTGAAGCCATTTTGCAATTCAAAAGAGATACCTACACGCTAGTTTCTTGAATCACAAAACCAAAAATCTAACAAGTGGTACAATATATTGTAATATTTCAATACATACAGTTTCTTTTTCTGTTAACACGCTGACTTTAAGCTGCCAAAACTCCTAAGGACATGTGTAGTTTTAAGCATATGTGCAGTCCTGCTGGCTCAAAAGATAATACCATTATGGACTGTGATTAAGCTGTATTCAGTTCTGTCTAAAGACCAAGAACTTAAGTCTTAGCCTGCACTAAAGATCACAAATGAGAAAGTCCCTGTGGAATATATGTCTCATTGCAAATTTTGTTTTGTAATATACCACAGTGACAAGAGAGCAGGTGTAAAATGTGGATAGAGTGTAATTAGCTGCAGAGGTGCAAATTGTTGTTAGCATGACAATTATACTAGTCCATTTTCAAGATTGTACAGCACCTCTAAATTAGAAGGTACAAATCAACATTTGCTATTATTCAAACTTTCCGAGCCTAGGAGAAGCTATATTCTAGGTAATGTAGGTAACTAGACTCAGCAGAAATAATTCATTCATGTTCAAATAATATAATATTACTTATAGGTAAATAACTTAAAGAGATAAAAAGGTACTCCTATCTCCCACATAAATTAAATGTGAATGGATGAGTTAAAAAAAAAAAAAAGTGAATTAACAACCAGTTTAAACAACCAAAGTTAAATCTTATACTCTCTCTGCATGCAACTGAACTCCAATTACATTCTCTTGCATTTAACAACTGCTGGTGAAGTTGTTTGTGTAAACTCTCCTTTTGGGTATTTGTAGGCACCACCAGAAGCTGTGACATGAATAATGAGGTCTTAAGAATATCTATTATTACTTGATGCAGCTATTTTAATTATTCAGCTTAAGCACATGCTTAGTTTTCAGGTGCCTCTGGAGAGTTCAGGAAATAATTATGTTTGTTATTTCATAGACTCCTATGAGAATGGAATTTCATTTCATTGTTATATATAACAGAATAATATTAACACCATATTCACTCCTAATTTTGATGTCTACTGGATCTAAGACATCTTAGGTTGTCTCTGGGAAACATGTATACATTAGTTACAAAAAAGCAGTAAGTCTGTATAAGATCCCTAAGGGAGATATACGATAAACATCATTCGGTGTTCTTTTTAAAGCACTGTGGTGGTGCACACATTGTCTCAGGTTTCTATGATGACACAACAATGAATTAAATCCTACTGGAATTAGCAACATCAAAGCAACTTAACAATTATGCTATCAAACTACTAAAATGTTAAGAAAGGAACTAAAATTTAAGATGGTATACAATATATTCACAAAAACACTTGGAAAGCTGGATCTAAAGTGGATATAATTTAGAGCTTTAGAACCTGAAATATGGATATTTAAATATTCTAACACCTTCCAAAAATATTACACATGTAGAAAATATTTCCAGTAGAGTTGAAAGATTTGATTTTCAAGATTTGTCCACTTATAGAAATTTTAATTCTATCTAAGTATAATGAGATTGATTCAGTGTGTAACAAAATGTAGATGACTTCCTAGTCTCACTAAGATCCTACGAAATGATAAGACCTAGACATATGCTAACAATTCTAGAAATAGAACAGAAATTTTACATCCATATTATTGTTTGTGAAGTTTAACTTTGTGTTATGGAGAGTTACTGTATGAAGCATTACTGAGGGTTAAGCAGTTGTAGGACTTCAAGCATGAATTTGTCATAGGATTTTTACTTTCATTAATCTATATTAATGACAAATCTAAAAAATACATCAGTTCATACTAATTAGGGCTTCAAAACACAATGTTTTTGGTAAAAACTTTTCTGTCCTTGCTGAAAATTTAGAAGTTTTCACAAAAAATTATTAGGGAAGAAGAATGAATCAGGAGAAAGTGCTGACAAAAAAAAAAAAAAAGGTTATTTGCATTCTGACTGCTTCAAAGCCCATCTTCTGAGCACCTTATAAAGTTATGAGATTTTATCTGTTTTCAGTTTTTTAAAACTGAAAGATTGTTTCAAATCAGACATGCTAAATAAGTATATTATGCTATCATCAAAGCAGTTGGCTAGAATAGTGATTTAAGCTTTTAAACTTCAATAGCAAAACACTGATCATACTAGTATCTGATCAATCTGTTCTCTATGACTTGATAATATCAATTAACTGGTTTTGATCCATACTAAATTTCTGGATTATGTAACTGTACTAAAGGACTAAAACAGTCTATTGACCAAAGTTAATGAAAATGTATGTCTCATTTTCATTTTCCATTCTATTATGGTAAATCACAGAAATAATGCCTAGTACTTCTGATGCTGATTTTCTTGCTTTACTTAAAATTTAGAAAGGAAGCATGGTAACTTGTAAATTATCGTTATGTGACCAAATTATGAGACAAAATCAAATAAAAAATTGTTTTTAAAGAGAATCATATGAATCATGCAGAATTGCATGTTTAATGAGAAATAACTTCACATCTTTTTGTTTCTTATAGCAACACTACAGGCTTGGGGCAGAGTGGCTGGAAGACTGCATGGAAGAAAAGCACCTGGGGGTTTTGGTTGACACCTGGATGAACATGATCCAGTATTGTGCCCAGATAGCCAAGAAGGCCAACAGCACCCTGACTAGTATCAGAAATAGTGCTGCCAGGAGGAGCAGAAAGGTGATCGTCCCTCTGTATTCAGTACTGTTGAGCATGCACCTCACATTTATTCAGTTTTTGGGCATCTCACTACAAGAAAGTCATCAAGGCCCTGGAGCATCCAGAGAAGGGCAACGAAGCTGGGGAGGAAAGTAGAGCACAAGTCTTTTGAGGAGCAGCTGAGGGAACTAGTATTGTTTACTCTGGAGAAGAGAAGGCTCGTGGGAGACCTTACAGCTCTCTACAACTACATTAACGGAAGCTGTGGAGAGGTAGAGGTTGGACTCTTTATGTGTAACTAGTGTTAGGATGAGAGAGAATAGCCTCAAGTAGTGTCAGGGAAAGGTCAGGTTGGATGTTAGGATAAATTTACTCTCTGAAAGTTTGAGCAGGCATTTGAAACAGGCTTCCTGGAAGTGTTCAAGAAATGATTAGCTGTTGTACTTAGAGACATGGTTTAGTGGGAAAATATTGTTGGTAGGCTGACAGTTGGACTGGATGATCTTGGAGGTCTTTTCCAGCCTTGGTGATTCCATGATTCTATGTTTTTTTGAATAAGAATAAAGGAATAGCTATTATAAAAAAGAGCACATCAAGCTTTCCTTCTTTTGGTTTCATTAAGGAGTGTCATTGTACATATATTGTTTACTTTCTACTGCCTCACGCACTTCAGATCATACAGGAACAACTAGAACTTAGGCTTCTGTATTCAGTTGCAAAAGAGATCTAAATGTTTCTCATCACAATCAGTGCAGTTTACAATTTAAAACAAGTACTACCTCTGTGAAGAAAAAATGATACTGTTTTTACATGTAAAAGTGTAGCAAGTCACTGACAGAGTAAGTTAGAGAGAGTGTCTAAAGATGAAACTGGTACAACAGTTCAAACTATACCTGCCTGTATGTGTTTGTTACTCTGTCACTCATATCCATACTAAAATACAATTATAGAAACAAAACCACCTAGCACCACAGCTTCCCTACAACTGTCATAAAAAAGAACAAGGTATCTCATTTCAAAATTTCAAAAAAAAAAAAAAAAAGTAATCAAATCCCTCCAAGTATTACTTTATTTTTCTCTTCAAATAAACAAAACCTTTTTTCTGAACATGAAGTCTGATGACAAAGACTAAACTTCATTAGTGTGTGTGTATGTGCGTATATGTGTGTGCTCATGGTATTTGCCATGTCCTCCTTGCTGCTCTTAACATGCCATGCTTGGACATTTTAGCAACATGGGAAAATGCTGAGCATTTTTACTGCCTTGCATTTTGCTTTTCAGACACCATGAGTATTTCCAGCAAACTGTTGAAAATTGGACATGAAGATTATGGGAAGAGAAAGGAAGAAAATTCAGTTATTGTTTTCCTTCAGAAATAACAGCAGCTGTGAAAGTTTCAACTGATGAAATATTTTGTGAAAAAATTGTGTTTTGGTTGAATTTTAACATAAATTCTGTAATACATCCTCATGCATTCAGAATAATGTTTAAATATAGATTAACAGAAGCTTCTCATTGCATCACTGATGGACATGCTTTCATTTTATGCATTTTTTAAAATCTATGACATTAGTTTTAGCATATGTTTAATTATTCATACAATAATTGTATAATGGGACACTCTGCAAAAATTTGTATCTAGAGTTCAGCATTTAATTACAGCTTTGCTGTCGCCCACACTATAAGTGTGATGATACCTAGTAATCAAAGTGCACCACCATTCTTTCTTCCATATTGACTTTAATACATTTTATTTTAATATATCTGTTCACAGATTCCTACAAGGTGCCCCTCTTGCCGTTATAATGAATTTCTGTACTGAAAAGCAGCAATTCCAGGAACAACTCTTAAATTCTGATTCAGGCTTCTGTATTTGAAAATAAAGTTCTAAATCCATTAACATCAGTAATATTGTACAAAACAGAGCATTAAAATGATTGTTATAGCTCGCTCTCTCAACAGTAGATCATAGAATTCCATACCAAGAAAGTGACATCATCTGATAAGTTCTTTCAGGTCTTTCTGCATTTCCTTCACTAGAATATTTTCTTCATACTGGGCAGGTTTCTAAAATGAAGTAAGTCATGGTTCCTTTTCTTCACAGTTTTGTTTTATGATGCTTCTTTTTTTTGCTTTTTTTTTTTTTTTCAGTTAACTCTACCTTAGTTTTGTGCTTAGCTACCCATAATGCATGCTTTACTACCCTAGACTATTAAAATAATTAGATCTCATGCTGTCTTCAGTTATTGTCCATTTTTGGCAATTTAGTAGTAATTGAAAGTTATTTCAGTTTCTGTACTTTTGTATTTGTTAATTTACCTTTGTTCTTCATTTACTCTACATTTTTTCTTTGGAGAGAGAATTTAATAAGAAAAAATAGGGCTATCTTGATTTATTTAATTAATCTGATTTATGATATATAAAAGCAAATTACATTAAGTCACATTTGGAAAAACTGAAGTGTCAGAAGAGGAACTACTAGCACATACATGCCTAGACAAATTAAGCATAAAATACTATTGTGTTCACTAAAAGTTCGTTAAGAATGTAACTTTTGATCTGTCAGAAAAAAAAAAATATGTTTTAGAGGCTACCTAAAATAAAGTATTCCAATAAGATACGATAAGTAGGAACAGATAATGTTTGTATTAAAAATAAAGAAAAATAAAGACATTGAAGCCTAAGGAATAATAAAAAAAGCAATTAAAAGCATCAATAAAGCATATAAATACGACTGAAAATAATCCACAGTTGTATTTAAATAATAATAATAATAATAAATAGCACTTCAACCTGCTAGAAATCTTTAAGTATCTCTATAGAATAATTGATATAAGAAACTTGCCAGTAAAATATGTCTGGGTTTTCAAAAAGTCTTTGATGAACCCATTTTCATGGGAAAATATTGAGAACATAATGATTCACAGAGAAATAGGCTGAAATAATGTCACAGTTTAAGAACAAGGTACACAGATTATGTTAAACTGTAACCAAAGATCACTCCTCAACATAGCAGAAGATTAATAATACAGTGAAATATTCCCTAAATTAATCTGATGTTGTTAAATATTTTGTTAATGATCTGGAAACAAAGGATAAATGGTGGTATTTCCCAGCAACAGAAACTATGTAAGTCAGGACTAGAGGGAATATGAATATCTTTAAAGAGAGGTTGAAAAGACAGATGAATGACAGATGATATGTAAGGTGCTACTTTTTGAAATAAAATCAAACTTGTATCTAAACACCTATAGAATATGGCTATTTTCCATGGACATCCTCTGCAGTCAGTGCAGAGAAGCAATGTCTGCCTGTTGAGATAAATTACAAAGTAGTGCACTTTTTTCTTATCTCTTAAAAAAAAATAAAAAAATGCAAGCTTATTGCAGAGATGCAGGTACCTACACAGCAGATGTTTAAAAATGAAACATGTATGGTGGAAACAACTTGAGCTAGGTATATAATTTCTTTGTTCCAACTTCTCCACAGCTTCCAAGGAAAATCACATATTACTCTAGTCATAGTAACAAGAACTGTAAAAAATAGCCAGAAATAGTTATCAGAATGTCGAAGCAGAACATAAAGTAATTCTGTTCATCAGTAATTTTGTACATGAATGTACAATGATGAGTTATGGCAGGTATTATCAGGAATGATACATTCACATCAAGTTTTATTTTCTGGTAGAACATAACTAGAAAGTATTGCATCACTACTCTAAATCGTTGGAAGGCAAATGGATTTTGTATTAAAAGAAATTTAAATTAATTAGACAGAGACAACAGAAAAATGAAAGGGATATCATTATTGTTCACTTATAGTATTTATGAGGTGCGACTTAAAATAACAGCTTAGTATGTATAAAATCTATTCCTCTTCAGTACTTCAACAACAGAAGTATATATTTAAAAAATAAGTAAAGACAACAATTTGTATTAAATTTTAAGCATGTTACATTATTTAATGATAACAACTACTCAATGGAAGACAGAAGAGACAGTTATCACTGTCTATTTTTTATTTTTATTTTTTTAAATAATTGAGACTGACTTGTGTTGAAAAAAAACCTAAGCATAGAAAGCAGAAATCACAGATTGCGTGTTCCACAGATTAAATCAACCATCATGTACCTGGGAAGAAAACCACAGTGATGTTCAGATGTGACAGAAGTCTCTTTTTCACCATTAGGGTTCCTTACTCTGATGTATGACAGTGCAGACAGTTTGAGAAAGGAGAACAGGATAAAAAATATTGGTGTGGTTTTGTACAAGTTTCAACTTCAAATGTAATGGTAACATGGAAGAATTTGATTTTTAAAGCAACACAGCTATTCAAGATGCAACAGCAGTGAATCTAAAAGCAGATGCTAGATTGATACAAGAACTGGAAACAGTACCTACTACTGTCCATGATCATCACATAGAATGGCTTCTCTAAATTTAAGTTAAAGAGATGATAGAAGATAAACTTGATGCCAGCTTTACATGCTTATTGACTTCTGTCAATCAATCTCTTAGAGAATCAGCTCCTCACATTCACTGGTGTCCTCATAGTACAACAAAGGATGAAAGCAGTAGGTATACAATAGAATGCCTTCATTTTGGGCTATTTGAACACATTCTCTAAGAGGAAGTGATCATTCTTCCTTTGTGAGTGCATATATATATATTTAATGGGCAAAAAGAAGAGAAGTCATGATGGAGAGATATCTCTGCTGTAATGGCAATTTGAAGTAAACTTTCTGTTTAACTTCCACGCTATATACTCCTAAATACAAATATTAAAATAATATTTTCTGGAAAAACAAAAACAAACAAACAAAAAAAAACCCTGCAAGTTTAGGATTTTTTTTATTCCGCCTTAAAATTTACTGTATTAATTATTGCACAAAGTGATATTCTAACTTTGGGATCACTAAAAAAAAATGCTGTGTTCCAGAGGGATAAGATGTGTTCTTTACAAAGTAGTGCTTGCTTCACAGTTGTCTTTCTCAAAACAAAAGCAGAGCATAAGAGTACTTGTATGCAAGCACAATGAAATACAACACATTTTCTAAGGACAATTCAAATCCATAGAGTAAGTATGTGGCTGCTAACAATCATACTTCTTTGTTTAGATACAGTACTTGAAAGCATGCACAATCATCTGCCCTGAAAGAAGCACAAGGCAAATCACAAAGATCAACACAAAATGCAGGCTTGAATAAAGCAGTGTTAAAATGGCCTTGTAAAAAATACATCAAATTGTAAGGAAATAAAAAAAAAAACAAAAAAAAAAAAACTAAACAAACAATCAGTAACAAGCAAGAAAAACTGCAAAACTGGCATACTTTTGACATACAGATAACAGTAGTAATGATGTATTTATTTCAGCTCTGTGAATTGAAATTCACAGTTTAAACAAACCAAAACAAAACAACGACCAAAAAAAATGAAAAAAAAAGAGATAAAAAAAAATAATAGATTTTTGGACTTGGAAGGAACTTCAAAGATCAAAGTTTCAAGCTCCCTGTCATGGGTAGAGACACTTCACAAGACCAGATTACTCAAAATCCCATCAAACCAGTCCCCAAGGATGAAGCACTCACAACTCCTCTGAGGAATCTGTTGGAGTGCCCCTGCCCATCAACACAATACCCAACATGCAGTACCCTGAGGAACACTGTTCATCATTAGTTTCCACCTGGACAAGAAGTCATTGACAACAACTCTTTGAATGGGGCCATTCAGTCAGTTTCTCATCCACAAACTGGTCCATTCATCAAATCCATGTATTTCCAATTTAGAGACAAGGATGTTGAGTGGGACAGTGCCACATGCTTTGCACAAGTCCAGGCAAATAATATCAATTGCTCTTCCTTTATCCACTAATTCTGTTACTCCACTGTGGAAGACCACCAAATTTGTCATGTATGATTTACCTTTAAAGAAGGTGTAATGGCTGTGACTTGTAATCATTCTGTTCTCTTTGCTTTACCACAGATACCAGGAGGATATGCTGTATGATCTTGCTAGGCACAAAGGTGAGACGACTGGCCTATAATTCTTTCTATTCTATTTCTCCCTTACGTGGAGGCTTTGTTTCCCACCTTTCCAGTACATTACCATACTGCCGTGATTTCCCACATATGATGGATAGTGGCTAGGCAATGTAATCTGTCAATTCTCCATGGTCCCTTAGATGCATCTCACCAGATCCTATGGTTTTGTGCACTTTCCGGTTCCTTAGATAGTCCTCTGCTACAGGAGGACTTCTTCATGCCCCCCTTCCCTGCTTCTGTCTTCCTTTATTTGAATGATGTGGCTAAGGTGAAGAAGTCATACAACAAATCAGTAAGAGTCGGGTGGATTGAGGTATCCCTCCTCCAGCAATTTTATCTTAGAGCTCTCTTCGTCAAGTTGGCAAGCCTGTAGCTGAAGATGCTCTTCCCCTCCTTCAACAGATGGACCCAACCAGTCCTTTATGAACTAGGCATCTCAAAATGAGCCCCATGGCCTAAAAAGTCAAATCATAGATACAATACCAGTCTCACAACCCTTTTCACTGGCCCCACTGGCCCTTCTCAATTGTGTGAAATATTTTTAAACAAAATATAATTTTTTAAAAATCATTCATCAGAAATCTATGCTGATAGAGTCACTGTACCTACATGCAAGGCACAGAATAAATAAAACATCTTCCTCTTAAGGATCAAGATTACATTGTCCATAATTAGAAAGTGGACTGTTAATGTATAAGATAATAATATGGCATGAGCATTCATGGACTGTCAGTGGAGATAGGTTATTAATTCCTGTAAGAAGAATAATTCCTGGAAAGGGTCAAGGGAAATGATGATGCATCTCTAAATCTCCAACGTTTCACGACGCTTACATCATGCTGCGTTGGGTTACATCATGTTACGATTAGTGATATAACCCGTCGCAATGCAATGCACACATCGCATTCAGTCAACAGTTTTTCGACTTCTCCACCAAGACAGGTTGTGCTAGAAGGCATTTGGTTGTGTTAAGATACATTGTTGTATTTCCATAGTATTTCTGGGTGTTTCCTATTTAAAAATGGAAAGAAAATATTTTCTAAATGTAAGAGCAAGTGGTTAGAATGTGCAGTAGGTTGGGTCTAAGAATGATATGTATAGCCATTCACATTAATATTTGAGGGCTGCTCTGAAAATAGTGTCACCTATTGCATTATGTTGGCTCACAACAATTAGAGGCAGATGTTGGTCATACAGCAGTAGAGCTTGAATCTCTACTGCATTACATTTTGATGCTGTGTGACAGATGGCAGCAGAGAAGCAGTCTGACAAACTGGTATCTGACATAGGTGTGAGGATGAGTCAAAAGTGTGTCACTGAATTCCTCCATATGGAAAAAATGACACCCATTGACATTCATCAATGCTTGCTGAGTGTTTATGGAAACCAAACAGTGGATGTGAGCACAGTGAAGTGGTGTGTTTCAGCTACAGTGGGCCATCTCCACTGGTACAGATTTTTAAAAGTGTGTCATACAGGCTCTTGTTCATCGCTGGTGAAAATGCATAGCTAACAGTGGTGACTATACTAAAAAATGTGTTTTGTAGCTAAGAATTTGATCTACCAATTAATGCAGTTGTGCTCTTTGTATCTGTTGTAGTTTCCATGGAAAAGAGTAGGAGCCTCTAATCTTGTAGCAAACTCCATATTATGAAGTAAACCCAGAAGCAAGTAAACTGAGAGGGAAATGTCAGATGTTTCACACTTAATGTAAGCACTTCCTCTTGAAGTACAAAGTGCTACTTTTTTTTGTTGTTTGCTTTCTTTTTGTTCTGTTTTGTTTTTAATTTTATGTGTTAAATAGAACCTTAAAGTAATTTCAATAGATGAGAGTTTTCTTGAATTTCAGTGGTGCAAAGCTCTTGTAATATCATACCAGGCTTTGGCTTTAGGTGAAAAAACTATTTCAAAGCATTAGCAGGCTGCTGAAGGCATCAAAACAGCCTCACTGATAGTGCACCCACAGAATCTGGAGCAGTAAAATTGTGTTTGATGGAAGACCTGCTACCCAGCAGGTTATTCATATAGCTGGGGGCAGCAAATCTGATCTGAAACAAATGTAGCACATACACAATAATTATTACCATAAATATTAACAAGGATACCAAAAAAGCAAGCTTAGTCTTTGTTTCATTTTGCTCTTTCTTTGCCATTCAGCCTAGTCCCAATGTCAATCCCTATTATCCCTATTATGCTTGAGCAGCAGCATCTGTATTAAGTTCTGAGCAATTTTTCTAGACATTTTCTCTTTGGAAAATGTGATTGATATTTTAATGTAGTCATAGCTTTTCCCTGTCACTGACCACAGTTTGTTATTTTCTGCTATTCTTTTTCAGACTAACCTTTTGGGAAAAGGGCTTTTTAGATCTTTAAACACAGGAGTGAAATGAACAGCATATTTATAAAAGCATCCATTACTTTATTAATTCCATGCTCCCGAATACCCAAGTTTAGATGGAGAAATCACCTGTAACACAGGATTCAAACAATCTGGAAAGAAGTTTCTGACTATATGTCAATATGCTCTTCCTTTTCAGTACATTCCCCCTGTTGACAAACACGAGTACAAACTACGTCCTGTCTACTGAATACACTACATTTTTCCGTGGCTTAGTTCATGTTAATATTTCTCCTATTATGCCTATCGTGAAAAAAAATGGTACACGGTGCATCTACAGAGCTATAGGGTCCTGAGGGAAATGGCAGATTAACTTATTAAGCCACTATTGATCATATGTGAGTAGTCATGGTGGTACTGTGAAGTTGCCAGAGATGGGAAAAAGGAAAACAGACTCCATTTTAAAAAGGGAAAAAAAACAAAGATCCAGGTAAGCAAGAGTAGAGAAGTCTCACCTGTGTGCCCAGCAAGATCATACAGCAGATCCGCCTGGCAGCTATGGTAAAACACAGAGAACAGAAAGGTGACTAGTGACAGCCACTGTGGCTTCACTGAAGTCCAATAATATCTAACAAATTTGAAGGCCTTCCACAATGGGATTACAGTATTGGTGAGTAAGGGAAGAGCATATGACATCATCTACCTGGACTTGTGCAAAGCATGTGACACTGTCCCACAGAACACCCATCTATAAACTGGGAGAAATTGATTTGGTGGATATTGTTTAACATCTTAACTGGTATTATCTGTGACATGAACAGTGGGATTGAGTGCACCATCCTCAGATTTGCTGACAATACCAAGCTGAGTGGTGAGGTCAACATACTGGAGGTAAGGGATCCTATCCAGGGAGATGTTGATGGGCTTGTGCATACATCATGAAGGTCAATTAGGCCAAGTACAAGGTCCTGAGTATTGGTTGGAGCAATCTCAAACACAAATACAGTCTGAGCGATGAGTGGATTGAGACTAGACCTATGGAGAAGGACTTGACAGTATTGGTGGATGAAAAGCTGAACATGAGTAGACAATGTATGTACACTTGCAGCCCAGAAAGCCAGTCAAATCCTGGATTGCATCAAAAGATGTCTTCCAAGCAGGTTGATGGAGATGACTGTCCCCATCTGCTCTGCCCAAATAAGACCTCATCTGGGGCACTGCATTCATCTTCCGGGAAGGGGTGGGGGCAGCACATGAGCACATGAAATACAGGGATCTGTTTAAATTAGTTCAGAGGAGAGGTTGTTCAGACAAGAGAAAGCCTGCTCTGGGGAGATCTTACAGTAGACTCACAGTACTTAGATGGGATACAGCGAAAAGATAGGGAAGGCCTTTCTATCAGGAAGTGCAGCAACAGGACAGGGAATAACGGTTTTCAACTAAGGAGTGTAAATTTAGACTTGACATTTGTTAGAAATTCTTCAAAATGCCCAGAGAAGCTATGGATTCCCAATCCCATGAAATGTTCAAGTCCAGGTTGACTGGTGCATTGTCTGGTGCTTAAAGCAATATGGTCTATTGGCACATGTCATGCTCATGGCAGGAAGGTTAGAACCAGATGGCCTTTTAGGTCCCTTTCAATTCAAATCATTCTGAGATTCTACGAGTTGTAGCAGTTTACTATCTGGGGACTAAATCCTGTCCTTTCTGCACCTTCTCTCACCTATGTATTTCGGTCCTCTTGCTGAAAGATAATTCAATTGTACTTGTGATTTATCCAGTGTTCATCTCAGATAAAAATGTGTCAGGTTAGCATAGAACAATTCTTGAAATTGATTGAGCTAAAACACTGTGACTGAAATGGGCTAGTCATCTGAGTAGCATGTCTAGCACAAGCAGCAATTGCTATCTTGGAGTGTGACAGTGACTTGGCTGGCACAGCTGCAGTAGGAAGAGTTTATTTGGTTGTTTGAAATACTTAAGCAGGTGAGAAGTCATTAGCAGAGAAGGAAGGATTAAGAATTTGCTGGAGAAAGATAAACATTAATTCAGTCTCTAAGAACAGAATCAGAAAGCGTTATGCCATCAGGAAGCAGAAGCTACAACTGATAAGAGTAGATGCCAAGAAATGACAAGCCTCTCTGCACTTAATACAGTTGATTCCTCCAAAATTTGCGATTCTGAGCTTCAACAGAAAAATATCTGATTTCTGCTCATGTTGTTCCTAGTCCTTCTCCTTTAATGACGTACTATATCAGCATAAATCAAGTATCCACATTCTTTAGTGCATCTTTAAAAAAACACAAGTGAAATGTCTGGACACGGCTCGCAATGCAATCTAAGTAATTTACTATGACTGAAGTAAAAAAGACAAACATTTCTGGAACAGTTCTGGTACTTCAGAATACTTAATGTGTGTTAGGCACATGGTCCCTCTGAAATAGGGCAATCTGCTACCAGTGTTATTCTAAATAAGAAAAGTACAAAGGGTTACATCTTAAATGACCCATTCTAAAAAAGAAAACAAACAAACAAACAATAAAAGTTATATAAATACAGTCAGAACAACTATATTAATTACTTATATTGATATGGGTAGATTTACATGGAGAATAAAATTTTTTACTGTGTTAAAAAACTGAATTCCCCTGGCAAGTAGGGAGCACAAAGTAGACTGAGCTTTCAGGTTGTTTTGAAGGAATTGTAGCATTCAGGACTTTTTCTGGGATAGTGCTAATTTTACATCAGCTTTCACTCAAGGCTTTACCTGGAGGCACAATCTGGACATAAGTAATCACTGACTCCAGTAAATACTCATACTCTTCTAAAAAAAAGATATTTAAACTTAGAATCAAGACAGAATCACTTAAACATTAAGATGAAAAGGCTCCCTTTCTAGATTGCATAAAACCTTTAAAGGAAAAAAAATGCATTTACTGATTGAATTCTTGAACTAAAGCTTATGTCTTAATATCTATGTATCTTTTTAATTGGTATAATTTATTCAAGATTTATCTACCACCTTAGTGAAAAGTAATATGTTCTTTTTTCATCAAGCAGAAAAGATTCAGAACATGGCAGGCTAAGTCATAATAATGAGACTTCTCCTAATGAAGCACTGCTGTTTTTGCTTATGAAGTTTTGGCATCATATTTCAAATTTGTAATGGAGTAAAAAAATAAAGGAAAAAAAGATGAAAAATGCAAACTAAGAGTGGACTTTCCCATGCAGAAGTTGCAAAAATATTTTCTTTTTTGTACTGATATATTGATATGGTTTCAGATATACTTTTTTATAGTCATGTACATGTATCTACAATGTCAAATCTTTTTTGAAATTTAAAATTAAATATATAACTAGTTGAGAAAAAGAAGAGCTAAATAGAATTTAATAAGGTCTTTAAAAAGTCCAGCAGATTTGACCCCACCAGAATTTTCTTGCATACTATGATTTATTGTTTTGTATGCTGTAGATATGTTCTTCTCAGAACAGACACTGAAAAATTGTTACGTTGGTTGTATTTTAATTGCTATGAAAATGAAGTCTCAATCCCTTTTTTAAACATGACAGTCTTACTGTTTATAGCACTTGCAGAAATGCATCTTCATATAAGAGGTTAAAATAAATACTGAATAGCCACAGATCACTGAACATTATATCTCTTTTCACATAAATTATCATTCTTTATTTGTACAGATGGAGTGAAATAAAGAATATTTTATGGCGTTAATCTGCTTTGATAATACAACACCAGCTAGAAAGTAGGCCTTCAGCAGCTTTGGGAAAATGATCTAGGAAAGGACAAAGTTACTACATTAAAATCTCTCTTCCTCATCTGTCATAATACTTAACATCCTTTCTTTTCTGAGTTGGACTCTATTGTGTAAACAGGAATCTTTGCTTGTAGATCACAAAAGTTGTAAAAAGGATCAACAGATAGAAGAAAATAGGATGTTACTGGGAATTCATTCTGAAAACGGTGTGATGGTGGTGGGCCAAAAAATGCAATCAGATTTACTTTTAAAAATCCAGGACAAGTTAATCTTGAAAAACAGGACTGAATAATCTAGTTACACGCCATATCATATGAAGTAGTCATACTGCCTTGGAAGCAAAAATTGTACAGGAAACAAATAAGGTATCAGAAGAAATACTAGAGGAACAATAAGTGTAACGATTCTAGTAAACTTCAGAATAGATGGTCACAGCAAAGTGTCTCCTCGCTTTACACTATATTCAGAGGCACTAGAGAGAGCAACAAAACGCAAATCTATACACATGCCCATAAAAAAAAATAACGCCCTAGAATTAACTGGAAATCTGCAGAGTTTAATTTTGTGAGAAGGAATTATAAGTAAAGAAAATGAACTGACTAATTAAAATAACAAGCAGACAATATTCTCATTATGTGTCACAATTAGGGTTAAGCTTTAGTCCAAGCCCTAGATTTCACACCTTTAGCTCCTCTGTAATTGTTTTCTATGCACATTTGTTACTCTGCAGTTGAAAGTTGTATTTTTGCTCTCTTCCCATACACTATAAAAAAAAAAAAAAAAAAAAAAAGCTTTTAATCACCAAAATCAATGTACTTATTCACAGAGGTAAGCCTTTACAATATGAGATAGTGAGCAGAGAACCAAGGAGCAGAGAAATAAGCCTTAAGTTATCTATATATACCAGAACCTGTAAAAATTCCTTTTTACTTTCAAAAACTAACTTAGGCTCATAAAGAAAAGAAAGAATTGAGCCTCTGTGAGCAGTGGAGAAAGGAAGACACTCCAGGAAGCAATTCATGCTACCAGTGATGGGCAGGACTTATAAGCTCAGCAGTTTAGCTATAATACTTTCATCTGCAATGAACACACTTCCTATCATCAGATGGAAATTCAGACTGAAGTTCTATTACCAAAAAAAACCACCAAATCAACACACAACAAAAACCAAAAAAACAATCAAAAAACCCACAACAATTTAATAAAAAACAAAACAAAAATGTATAGATTTCATCACTCAGTGGTAAAATAGACAGAAAACTGAAAAAAAAAGACTTTGAAAGGTAATACTAAAAATCAAATTAGCACACAGAAGATTCAGCTTTAATGAACACCTTAGAGACTGTCAGTGACGAGTGAAGATGCCATGTACAGCCTTGAGCTAGCATCGAACAGGCTTATTTGCAACTGGAAGCAGAACAACTATTTCAAATTCCTCTTAACTAACTTAGCCATGTTCAGAGGCATGTAGTTTGGGTGCAGCTGCCTACTGTATTCCCACTTCCCCATATAGAACTGCACAATGTAGATACAGGTTTTTCCTCTACCAGCTGAGTTAATTTGCACTGTATGCACTCACTGTCACTGAAACATCTAGTATTTCGAAGTTGGTTGAGGATATATATATATATTTATGATTACTAAAATATCCTCTTTGAAAAAAAACAAAACAGTATTTCTTCAACCCACAAATGGATCGTCTTGATGGCATCTACTTGGAATATTCAGGAATTTTTTTTATCGAATGGTAATGTTTACATAGGGAAAAAATATATTTGTAGAGGAAAAGGTATTTGTATTACAACATTACAAATATTTAATTATTGTTACAATTTAACTTACAATACAGTGTATGTACAATTGAAGTAAGTAAATGTAGTATTAATTTAAATGAACAAAGGCAAGCAAAGAAATGTTTCTAGTAACTGATAAAGTAAATTACTATTATTTACAAGAAATTAGGTTTTCATTTGATCTATTTAATTAATTATTATTTTTACTAGTTACTGTGAAAGATAAAAATAAACTTAAAGTAGAACAATTCCCTTCTTTCCCTTGTAAAAAAAACAAAAACATTTCTTCTAAATTTTTAGACATAGATGCACATGGTTCAGAATTATACTTTCAGTATAATTCTGTTTTCTGAACTGTTCTGAATTATTAAACTCTACTTTAGGTTTGCCCTTGAATTATTTTTGAAGGTAAAGAACTACATGTATAAATATAAAATATATAAAACATTTATATATATATTTATATATACATATATGTATGTGTGTATATATATATATATATATATTCTGAAGTAATTCAAAGTGTTTGGAAAAGTACATCTAATTCTTAAGGTAAAGAATTTTTCTTCAATTTGTGTCTGTCTTTTTACACTCAAGAGAAAATACACCATTTATTTATCTTTATTATTTTCAGATGGCTTCAGATCACTGAAGTCCCAGATGCTATGCCCTTTTGATAATTCTCGGTGCCAGTCACCTTGACCTCACAATCTTTCTCTGTAATTATAACCTCACACACTGTTGACACCAAAACACTGATCTGTACCTAGGAAATGGATCTGTTGCGTGACGTGATGAAAAACCCACACTGGAGACACACATTCCCAGCTCCAGCCCTCATTTTCACTTTCATACTTGCAATAACACCTTCTGTTATGGCACCATCACCATCTCTAACTAAGCTTTGGTGACACAGATTTTATCCCTGCAATGGTGAAGAACATCTCTGTAGTCTTCCCACATCACCCAACATCAATTCCAGTTGCTGTACACTTTCCTATTCAGCCTAGGTTCTAGAAGAAGATCCCTGCTCAGACAAGATGACCTGCCCCACTTTCCCTACCTGCCTGACTTCCAACACATTGGAACTGAAATTGCTTGTTCCTATGCTCTTAAGAAATGGTAGTTAAAATGTGATGAGCACTGACAGACTCCAGTATATTCAAAGACAGAATCCTAGGAAGCCTTCCTTTTTCCCTGAGCAGCTTGAAGTCTGCTCTTTCCATATCCAGTGTTGAAAACTATATTATCCACACAATGGAATTCTGAAAATGCATTAAATGTTTATATTAGAATGGAGGAAAACAAACAAAAAACCAACAGAAAACCTTTTACAATGAAAATTTACAGGAAGAAAAGAAGCCCTATTTTTTCATTAGAAAGATGAAAGATTTATTGAACAGTCCAATCATTAGTTAAATTACAAAAAGAAGAAGAAAAAAAAAAGATGTCAAGAAGGAGATCTAATCCTAACAAAAGTGTGAAGACAGAAAACAAAACAAAACAAAACAAAAACAAACAAAAAAACAGAATACAATGCATAAAGACTAAAGGCTAAAACACAGACCATAATCTAAATGCGTGCAATGTAACTTTGACTCTTTTGCTAAGCTGGAAAGAAAAAAAAAACTAAAACTACTTCTATTATTTTAGACAATCATAATTCAACTGCTAAAGAATAAATAGAATGACTGAAGTTCAGGTAACTCCATGCCATAGGCCAATTACCTTTGGAATCTCCATATACACTGATAATAACCGAATAGAATCACTATTCCAAGGATTCATTGCAGTTAAGATTTACTTATGATACATTTTGAAACAATACAGTCTTCAAACTATAGATTTCAACAACATAGATGTCTGTTGGGAGAGCCATGAAGTGGGTTTCAAGCAATACAGGAGATTCCTGAAATAAGTTGAGAGTAAATTCCTGGTCCAGGTATTAGACAAAGAAACCAGAGGTGAAACATTCCTGGACCGGATGCTCACCAATGCAGAGATCACCAATGATCTTAAGAGTGGAGGTTGTAGCAACCATGTTCTGGCTGAGTTCGTGATCTCAAGGAATATAAGCCTAGCAAAGACCACTGGAATTCAGGAGAACAAACTAATAATTATTTAAGGAATTACTGGATGAGAAACTACCCTTAATGGCGTAGGTAGATAACAGAGCTGGGAACTCTTTAAGGGCAGCTTTCTGAGAGCAGAAGAGCCCTCCAGTGATGGAACTATGAAGAGCTGATGTCATCTACCTGGACTTCTGCAAACTCTTTAATATATTCCCACACCACATTTTTATCTATAAATTGGAAAAAACGTGGATTTGAACGGTGGACTATTCAGTGCATAAGGAACTGGCTTACCATCTTTATCAACCTAGATGGTGAGACTGAGTGTGCCCTCAACATATTTGCAGATGACACAAAGCTGAGTGGTGCAGATAACACCGTAGAAAGAAGCAATGCCATCCAAGGGGACCCAGAAAAAAGTGGGCCCATATGAACCTAATGAAGTTCAATATGGTCAATTGCAAAGTGTAGCATATGGGTCAGGACAATCCCAGATATATTTACAGACTGTGAGAACTAAGTGAGCAGCTTTATGGAGAAGGACTTAGGAGTCCTGACTGATAAACTTGATAAGGCAATGGTATACATTTGCATCCTGGAAGGCCAATAGTAACCTAGTCTGCACCAAAAGACAGACGGCCATCAGGAAAGGGAAGTCACAGTCTCCTGTACTCTGCCATTCTGAGGCTCCAGCTGGAGTAGCGTCCAAGCCTGGGCCTCCCAGCAAAATAAAGATGCAGAGCTGCAAGAGTAGGTCCAGAGGAGAGCCAGGAACCAGTGAGGTGAAGTAGCTCTCCTATGAGGAAATACTGAGCTTGTTCTCTCTGGAGAAAGACGTCATTGAGGCCTTCAAGTAATTTAAGAGAGCTTATAATTGGGAGCAAGAGTGATTTTTCATATGGTCTGGTAGTGACAAGAAGGTGTGAAAAGTTTGAAGTAAAAGGAGGAGAGATTTAGATAATAGGATTTAGGTCCTATAGATAACAGGACACACTCAAGGCCAGGTTGGATGGAGCCTTGGGTGAACTGATCTAGTGATTGGCAACCCTGCCCATGAAAGGAGGTTTGGAGCTATATGACATTTAAGGTCCCTTCCAACCGAAGCCATTCTGTGATTCTGTTCTATGAGGTGGGCTGAGGACTGGCCGACTGGCAGAGCTCAGAGGGTTGTGATCAGTGGCATGGAGTTCAGTTGGTGGCCTGTACTTAGAGGTGTTTCTTAGGGGTTGGTGCTGGGTCCAGTCCTGTTCAACATCTATATCAATGACCTTGAAGAGGGGATAGAGTCCACCCTAAGCAAATTTGCTGATGATACAAAGCTGGGAGGAATGGCTGACACACCGGAAGGCTGTGCTGCCATTCAGTGAGACCTGGACAGTCTGGAGAGCTGTGCAGAAAGGAACCAGATGAGCAAGTGTAGAGTCTTGCATCTAGGTAGGAATAACCACAAGCACCGATACAGGCTGGGGGATGACCTGCTGGAGAGGAACTCTGAGGAGAGGGACCTGGGTGTTCTGGTGGATGACAGCTTGGCCATGAGCCAGCAGTGTGCCCTGGTGGCCAAGAAGGCCAATGGTATTCAGAGGTGCATTAAAAAGAGTGTGGCCAGAGGGAGGTGATCTTCCTCCTCCACTCTGCCGTGGTGAGGCCTCACCTGGAGTATTGTGTCCAGTTCTGGGCTCCCTGGTACAAAAAAGACTGGGATCTCCTGGAAAGAGGCCAGCAGAGGGCCACAAAGATGATTAAAGTCATGGAACACCTCCCTCCTGAGGAAAGGCTGATAAGACCTGGGTCTGTTCAGCTTTGAGAAAAGAAGACTCAGAGAGGATCCGATCCACGTCTATAAATATCTAAAGAGCAGGAGGCAAAGGGGCAAGGCTGGACTCTTCTCAGTAGTGTGTGGTGAGAGGATGGGGGGAAATGGCCACAAAAAGTTGCATAGGAAGTTCTGCACAAATGTGTGTGGGAACTTCTTCACAGTGAGGGTGATGGAGCACTGGCACAGGCTGCACAGAGAGGTGGTGGAGTCTCCTTCTCTGGAGATGTTCAAGACCCACCTGGACACCTACCTGTGCAACCTGGGCTAGGGAGCTGCTTTGGCAGGGAGGCTGGACTAGATGATCTCTAGAGGTCCCTTCCAATCCCTACAATTCTGTGATTCTGTGATTATTTCCAAGATGTGAGGGTGAGTAGTCAGAGCAACAACTGTTTTTTGACTAATGCTCCTTGGATCTGCAGAACTGTATTCATAGAGTCAGTTCCACACAAACAGCCAGACTGAAAATTCCAGAAGGAATTCAGACAGACAATAGGAAGATGATGATAGTGATCTAACACGCAGAAGAAAAAGATACTAAATTGTGTTTTAAAGATAAGTAAATACATAAATTCAGATATTCATAGTCTTTGAAATCTACTGCTACATTCCACTCTGATGAAATTTTGTAAGCTGAATGACTAGCATTATATTAATTTACACCATAGACATTCCTAGCATGAAGAATAATCTTTCAGTTTCATTAGGATTATCTTAAAACCAACAAGCCAAAACAAATAAATAAATAAATAAATAAATAAAAAATACAACATTCAGATTATTTCCCATCTGAAATAGTCTCACTTTTGAAATCTCAGACACTGGTTCTTGCTATGCCTTTTCTGTTAGACTGAAGAGGGTTTTAGTGCTTTCTATTTCCTTCGTATGAACACACCTAAAAACTGTGATCAAATTACTTGGGATCTTCTTACTGAAAACTAAACTGAGTGAGCCCTTTAAATCTTGCGCAGTGAGGCACCATCTCTGGCCTCTAAACAACCTTTTTCTGCATGTTTAAATTTTACATCATTTTTAAAAATGTGAGGTCTATAGGTACTGAAAAAATATTGAGATTGAAAATACCTACCAAATCAAGTATTCTATTTTTCACAATAATAAAATAATGATCACAAGGAAGAAATAAATAAATAAATAAAGATAAAATAATAATATTTAGAATATTTGAACAGCTACTACGTATATCAAATTGAAATGTGAAGAAAACAGGTTTTATGGCTAGTAATATGCGAAATATTAAAAATATGTATGCTTAAAACAAAGCATATCTTCCTACTTAAACTTTATTCTATATTCTAATTATTATGAAGCTAAGTTTAGATCTGCCATTTTCAACAAAATTACCACTACTAGCATAATACACTTTATGGTTGCTTAAGTAGAAAGCAATTGGGTGTCAGGGAGGAAGGATCAGAAGAAAAAGATTATTTACATGCAAAGACAATCAAAGGTAGACCATTAAAATAAACAATAATTAAAAAAAAATAAAAATAAACAAAAAAACCACCCTAAACTAAATTGCACAAAAGCTTACCTAAAAGCCATCTATTTTTTCATACAGCTTGGATGTTCCCCTGCAAGCTTTGAGGCTGTTAGTCTTCTAATTTAAAAGGATTAAATCTATTTACTGCTAATGAATGTGCTATGCTGACAGCTCTAAAGACAGAAATATTCTATTTATCTACAAAATTGATACAGAAATGAAAAGCATAAGTATGACTGTACTGAGACAGAGAAATGATTCTTGGATTTCTGCCAGTGGTCTGAACATGATCAACAAAAGTAGAGCTATTTTCTTTTAGAGAAGATACTTGCTACTGTAAAATGACACTTTTATTTTATTTCCAAATATATATATGCAATTACTTACATACATGTGTTTAAACAAATTGGTAAAAGAAATTAACAAAGAATTACGAAGCCAGTTAATGTTAACTAACGAAATTATCAATCACATGAAAGCTTAATTTTGTGTTTCTTCAGCAGGCCAGTGTGATTCTGAAGCTCCAGTTTCAGTACAGAATTTTGATTATGGAATTGATACATACACAATTAGAAATGATAAAGACAATAAAACCTTCTCTTTTAAGAGAAACATCCATGTCGATAGTTAGAAACAATAAAGAAAACAGATAGTCACATAGCTACTGTATACAATAAAGTATAGCATTTTTATTTTCAGATCAGTTTATCAGGAATTTTGGATAAGTAGTGATCTGGAGGAAGAGAAGTCCAGAAGATGGCAAAAAAATTTAAAAGACATCTTAAAATTTCAGGAATTACTAATACTTCTGTAACAAAATCCATGTAATGTATTGCTGTAGAAAAACAAAAGTAACAAAGAAACAACCAAGAGTACATCTTCAGTAACATTACAACTGGAGATGAATGAGAATTAAAAATCCAAGAGAGAATATTCAAGGTGTTCCAGACTGCAGTGAAACAAGAGAAGTTTCTAACTGTCCAGTTAACAGATGTTCACTCATAACAACAAAATTACTGCATTCAAATGAACATGGAAATAGATTTCCTTGAACTACCCAAATTTCCTTATTGAAAATAGTTGTGATTTTGTCTGGGATGGAAAACTCTCACTAGCCTTTAAAAGGGATCAAGCTGTATCTTCAACTAAAACATTCCAATTAAGGTTAGTAAAGAATGGGTTAGATAAAAGGATAAAGTAATAAATTTTAAAATATATGTAGATACTTGGATATAAAAGATCTACATTACCATGAGCCAGCCTCAACATATAGAAGATACAATGTACTCTGACTACTCCTGGGCCTGGTAAGAATTTGGGCCAGGTCTTCAAAGTGACTGTAAACATTACTGAATTTTTTAGGTGTCATTGCTGCTTCCTCCTCCAACAGCTATGCTAGCAAGGCAGTAGTGATGAGCATCAGATTAGAGAAATGTTATTTTCTCACTTTGCTAAAGTTTTTGGTTGCTCACCAAAGATACACAGCTTTTCTCACCATTATCCTCTAGTACTTAACTTGAGCACGCTTCCTTCCATGGGGGCTCTGATAGGAGATTGGGCAATATCCAGCCTATCATGCGCCTTACTGAAGAAAAGAAATAAAGTGTTTAAATTATATCTAACTAAGCATACAACTACCTTCTCATCTCCCATCTCTCCAAAAGCCCCCAAATAAAAATCCCAATGGCTGCACTGAATTGCAGCTTTTTCCAGATCCTTAAAGTAATTTTCTACAACCTACAGCACTGACCTTCCTATTCAGAAAATAAAGAAATATTTTATTTTTCTTTACTCATTTCTTAGGGCAATGATCAGACCTATAGTACCTGATTTTACAAAAAAAAAAAAAAAATTGGGGAGTATATCCTAATTATTTGTCTTATTTAGGCAAGCCTGTTCATGGTCAAGAACCTAGGTGTACCTGGTCAGTAATGCAGAAGGACTGGGATGTCCACTGTGTACCTCAAGGTGATTACATGCTGGGAAAGAATAGTCAATTATTTAAGTTGTATCAAGTTGAATTACTACATATTGCTGCATGTCATCATTATTATGAACGTTATATGCCTTGTTAATAGTAGCATAATAAGAATTACCCAGGTTAAAGAACAAGCTCTGATGAAACTAGACTAACTTTTGCATGCAGTAGCCCAGCACTGGGAATCATACCTCCTGTGCTGAAGGAGCATTATGACAGATAAAGCCCAAAGTTATGAACTAAATGAATACCATGGACAATTCCTATGAATGGCCTACTGTTGTGGTTTTACCATTTTTGTTATTGGCATTCCACATCATAACATCATGTGAGTCAGTGAGAGTTAAAGGGTTAATGCTCTAGTTCTGTGGACTGACGAATTTCCAGGTACCTGGCTCTCAGAAGAGAACTACATACCCCAGAGGACTCTGTGCTCCTGCTTTACACGCAGAGGGAAAGATAAAACTGCACACAAGTCATGAGGCTTCCTCTTCTGCTGGTCATCTCAGTGGTGGAGATTCCCCAGCCATCTCACATCAACTTAAGCATAAGGCCTTCGGTTTATGGATATTCTCTCTCTCATTTAATTTGATTTATTCACTTCAATTCCAATTATACTGTATTATAGCGTATTATTTTGCATTCCAAAATCTTATTTAGTAAATTAGTTTTCCTCTTCAGATTGTTGCCACTGTCTTGTTTTTAGGCTTATCCCCCTCCCCTCTCTCTTTTCGCCCTTCCCCTTTCCCGGGGTGTCGTGGGTCCGTCACTACATTAGTCAGGGAACTGGGCCAAACTGTCCCACAAACCTTTGACACCGATAAACTATGGGAATTACATGTGTGCATGTATATGTTTCAAAAAGCAAGATAAGTGATGGTAATTAGGATGTGTAGAAATTGTGGGACCCAAGCATGATGTAAATAGTATGGAATAAGTAATGGACGCTGTCTTAGTCTCATCTGGGTTGGGATTGTTTTCTTGAGTATCTGGTATGGTGCAATGTTTTTTTTTCTAGGAGAAAAAAAATGTTGATTGTTTTTCAATATTTATAGCTCTCAGTAAGCAGTGTTATACAGAGCCAGTCATTCTCGCTGAAGGGACCAAGGAGATGGGAGGGAACAGAATTAGGACAGCTGACTTAAACTGGACAAATGGATATTCCATACCATCTAACATCGTGTGGAAAAACTTCTGAAGGGGGTAAGAAGTCATCTCTCTCTCTTCTGCTGCTCGGGAGGCTAGCTGGACATCAGTCACGAGATGGTGAGCAATTGCCTGTGCATCAGCTCCTATATACATTTATATATGTATATATTTATCACAACTATTATCCTTTTCTCTATCTTAGTAAAAGTTTTGTCTCAACCCATGAGTTCTACTTTAGTTTTTCTTTCCTTTTTTTTTTTTTTTTTGATTCTCACCCTCATCCCTCTACAAAGTGGGGGAGTGAGTGAATGACTGTCTGGTGCTTAGCCACCTGCCAGATTAAGAAACAGTTTCTTCCCTGATGCTATCTATGGTACCCTATTACATAGTAGAGAGGTAGGAGGAATAATGAGAATTATCTGTGTATGCAGATAATTTTGCATGAAATATCAATCAAATAAAAGAAAATGTCAAGGAAATTATCAGGCAAATAAGTAAGTGATTTTTCATTCATCATGAAAAATTCACAAGATGATACATAATTTCCAACCTATAGAAATGTCAATACATTTTTGGAATACAATATATAAGGTTCTTAAACTATTTCTTCACAAAATGTAAAAACTATCATAGAGCATATATGAATGACAACAAAACTGCTGTAGTATGTCACGCTTTGTATTTCTAAAAAAAATTATTAACAAATGCTGGCCTTTAAATACCAAAAACAAAGCAAAATACATAGCAAATGACATTTACAATCTTTCTGGCTATTCAAATTACTTTATTCATATTACTGATAAGAAATTAGAAAACTCTGCTGATTCATTTATCTTCTAGAATATGCCCTGTCGGAGTGAGAGGAATAAATTTTATGCTGATGAGCATTGCTATTTTGTTCAACTTCAGTTGAAGTTCATACTACCTTAAAATACAAAGACTAGGCTGGAATTACCAATTCCACATTCATATTTCTTCTTAATTACTATAGCTGAACCATGTTTAAATTATCAAGGTGTTAGTCATTACCATTACAACACAGCTGTGGCAGTTCATAGGATGCGTACTGTAAACTCAAAACAAACATAAGACATTAGCTTAAACATCATTAATACCTTTTACATTTTGGCTAAAAGTCAATGCATCTATAACAGATTAAAAATTTTGCACATATCTCATTCTCTCATAGCTCTTATACTGCAACAGCATATTTGCATCTGAGCTCTTTTCTGCCACTCTTGATTGTGGGGAAGATTGTCACTAAAAAGGAAACTGATCCATCATGGGAACACATCATCTTTGAAATCAAATCAAAGCTGCGGACAAGGTTACAGCTAAATTATCAGAGAAAACAAGTTAGGTTCTACATGATCATACCATGCATTTGTTGAAGAGGGAACCAGGGAAAGGTGTGAGTAATTACAATATCTTTAATTTTACACAAAGAAAATGTGCAGTGTACAAAAAGAATATGTTTTTTAATAATTAAGCACTGGAGGTAAAAGGTGAAAATAGTAACCAGCTGAATAAATAAATCAGCTAGTTGATCCGTTTACATATGCCACTCTGACACAAGAAAACGAAAATTGGCAAGACAGGTTAAAATCTCTCATGTACACTGTCTTACTTCACTGAAAAGGGACATAGACAAGTTTTGTGCTTGAAAAAATGCTTTTGGAGTTCGCAAAGTGATGAACCAACATAGAAGTACAGATCCCATTAACTACAGTCTCAGGAGAGTGTTCATAGGTCACTGCAGAGCAATCTGCAAGGACTATGCCAACTAGGTCACAGCCATCTGGCAGATCTGTTAAAATAAATACTTCATATTGTACTCTGGACTAATTTCTATGCAAGTTGAGGGAAAGTAAAGAACACTGAAGGTCCCATTATAATAAACTTTCCTAACTGTTAGTTTGCATCTGTAAACAGCATAATTTCTCCCCAAATCCATTTATGACTACTACATTTTATTACATGATTTGCTGTCATTCATGCTTTTTGTAAGCTTTGTAAGAGAAGCCTATTAACTGTGCAACACATATTAATACCAGCTCTTCTTTAATTCATCCCTAAGCTAAATGACCACTTTTGACTTTAAATACGTTACATCATCATCTTCTACGCCTCATACAACCACAAAGTTTTCCCAGGATCTCAATATTTGAATGCCTTATGATCCTCCTACATGTCTTATTTTCCATAGAATATGTCTTCATTTTTATGACCCTAATTTGTGAAAAGAATTAAATGTAAATATCAAGCCTTCAGTTCTCTATCAGTAAAGAAGCCTGATCAACTTCTGCCGCAGTAGTAAGCCACTTTATGAATCATTTAAAGTTATCATAGTACAAGGCCTCCCAAATTTATTTTCATTGGACGTGTCAGATTAGAATACAGTTCAAATACAGGGAAGATCGCACAGGAAAAAGTAAGCAAGAGCCCCGAAAAAATATGAGAAAACTAATACAAATGAGAGAATTGTCTTTTAGTTTGTAAGCATATAGGAAGAAACTCAACCCTTTTCTCACCCAGAGGAACTTCCATCATCAAACTGTTTCTAATCCTATACAGGGAAAACAGTAGGGTGCTCATCTTCTAAATGGGCATTCATGGCAGAAAAGCAGGGGATTGTCTACCCAAAATTGAACAAGACCTCTGTAAAAAATGCTTTCAGATCTGCTCAGTTTCTATGAAATCTTTCTGTCTACTGCATTGATCAGAAAAACTATCTTTTAACATTCTCACTTACTGAGATTAATCATTGCATTGAATTTAGAAGGAATCTTTCTGCATACCCTAAATCACACAGTTTTACAAATGGATATTAATTTCTGAAGTCCTGAAAATACATATTTTTTTTCATATTCTTTACCTATAGGGAAATAAGTAAATAAATAAATAAATAATCAGAAATACAAGGAATAAAGAATAAGTGTGGAGATTTTTTAGTTTGCTTTTCATTTTTCTGGGTAAAAATACGCAAATATGATAAAATATTTGTTTTTTGATTATTCTCTAAAAAGAGATTGGTTTCACAAAAAGAAGTGCATAAAAAAAAAGGCTTTACGATAAAGGTTTTATTTGTATTAAAGAAAAAACTAGAAGTTAAAAAAAATAAAAGGTAATATAAAAATTTGCAGCTGTAAAAGATGAACAAATCATTACAATCGTAATCCAATAAATGTAGTACCATTTAGTGAGAAATAATTAAATAAATAAATAGATAGATAGAGGTACAAAAATCCAAGCAATTCTGCTTCACCTCTGTGTGTTCATGAAGAAAGCTGTAGTGAATCTGTACATAAAAAGGAAAAGCTAAACTACTAGGTTCATATAGCACTACAGAAGAACAATAATAAAGAAAAAAGCCTAGCCAAATAACAAGGTTGCTTGCAATAAAACAACACATAAGAAGATTCCAGTGGTGAAAAACATTCTTTAAAGTAAGCCTACTTACACTGCAGAAAAATTTTACTTTGTCATCTTGTGTAAGGAAGAAGTAGTGAGGCAAAGTTAAAAAAAAAAAAAAAGAATGACAATTGAAAAAAGCAAAATGAAGCAAACATATACATATAGAGAGAGAGGGAGAGAAAAGCAAATCCAAAGCCTAGTTTTTGGGATTTTAAAAGAAGTAATCAAAAAAATCACAATAATAAGCCATCCTGATTATTATTAAAATTATTAGCATCATTAGAAAAATAAACATAGCAAAACAGCATGCTTTTAGAAGTTTGATAAAATGTTAAGAAACAGCACTGAAAAGAGACAAAACCTAGTTATTTAATAATATTTTTAAAGTTCCATATATGCTGTAATCTTTTACATTTTTTAGCATCTTAAAATATTTGATGATAAGAAAAAATTATCTTTAGAATTACAGGCCACATGTTGAAAGATGAAAATGAGTGCTTGAACTAAAGCGATACGAGTATTAAGCAAAGAAGATCTTTCACTATCTTTATAGAAGTTTAGACATTTTTGTAGGCCACTGCATTCATTTAAGGAATTGACATTTTCAATATCTGAGCATAATCTCTGCCTTGAGTCTTGCAATATCCCAAATAGTTGTTGGGCATACTTACATAGTGGAATGTGGGACACACAATTACAGAATCATAGAATCATAGAATCATAGAATCATAGAATCATAGAATCATAGAATCATAGAATCATAGAATCATAGAATCATAGAATGGCCTGCATTGAGAAAGACCTCAAAGACCATCTACTTTCAACCCCCTGACATGGGCAGGGTTGCCAACTATTAGACTAGGCTGCCCAGAGACACATCCAGCCTTGCTTGGAATGTATCAACTGCACTGCTCAGCTTGGTGTTGTCCACAAACTTGCTGATTCCATCGTCTATGTCACTGATGAAGATGTTGAAAAGCACCGGTCCCAAGACTGACCCTTGGGGGCAGCAGTTTTGTGACAGGCCTCCACCCAGACACGGAATCACTGATTACAAGACTTTGGCTGCAACTAGCCAACCAGTTCTTAATCCATCAAACAGTAGCCCATCCTTCAAATCCATATTTCTCCATTATAGAGAGAAGGATGTGGTGAGGGAACATATCAAAGACTTTGCAGAAGTCCAGGTAGATAACATCCATCACCCTTCCCCTGTCCACTGATGCCATCACTCCATCACAGAAGGCCAACAGTTCAGTCAAGCAATATCTGCCCTTGGTGAAGCCATGATGGCTTTCTCAGATCACTTCTTTGTCTTTTATGTGCCTTAACATGGTAACCAGGAGGATCTGCTCCACGATCTTCCCAGGCACAGAGGTGAGGCTAACTGCCCTGTAGTTTCCCAGGTCATTCTTTCTCTCTTTCTTAACAATGGGAGTAATGTTTCCCTTTTTCCAAACACCAGGAATTTCACCCAATAGCCATGATTTTTCAAATATGATGGAGCTCAACAACCCATCAGCCATCTCTCTCAGAACCCAGGAATGCATATAATATGGCCCCATGGACTTAGTTAACATTCACTTTCATGAGAAGGTATTGAACTTGTTCCACTCTTACAGTGGGACAGAATCCGCCCCTCTCACCCAGACATACAGGATCAGGGTCCTGGCAGACACGGGGAGCCCTGTCACCAGTGAAGACTGAAGCAAAGCATTTACAGAGCACCTCAACTTTTTCCATGTCTGAGAAAGCCAGTTCTCCACCCTAATTTATCAAAGGGGGAACACTCTCCTTGGTCTGTCTCTTTCTGCCTATGTACCTGTAGAATCTCTTCTTGTTATTTTTCACATCCCTCATCAAGTTCAGCTCCATCTGTGCCTTGGCTTTCCTGATCTTATCTCTGCACATGCAGACAACATCCCTGTATTCTGCCCAGGCTACACAACCCCACTTCCACTTCCCATACAACTCTCTCTTTTTCCTCAGTTTAAACTGCAGGTCCTTGCTCCCCTCCTTTGCTCGATTTCTTCTGCCAGGGAATGGAAAGCTCTTGTGCTCACAGAAGGGTGTCGTTACAGAGCTGCCAGCTCTGTTCTGTTCCTACATCCTAAAAGACAGGAGATCCCATCCAGCAGTTCCTTGAAGTCATAAGTTTGCTCTCCTGAAGTTCGGGGTCGTGACCTTTTGCCAGGCCTACGTTCCTCCAGATCAGAAACTCCACCAGGGCATAATCACTACAGCCCAAGCTGCCTTCAATCTTAACCTCTTTAATGCTCTCCTCTGCACTGGTGAGCACCAGGTCCAGTAGGTTCCACCTCAGGTCTGTCCATCTAGTACCTGGACCAGGAATTTATCCTCAACAGATTCCAGGAATCTCCTGAATTGTCTGCCAACCACTGTGCTACTATCCCAGCAGATATCTGGGTGGTCAGCATATCCCACCAGGACAAGAGCTTGTGAGTGCAAAACCTCCTGCAGTTGATGAAGGCTTCGTCAACAGGCTTCTTCTAATCAGGTGGCCTGTAGCAGACCTCAACCACTAGTTGTCCTGAATGATCCCTGATTTTAAACCATAAGCTTTCAACCTGGTCATGGTCGTTAATCAGACACAGCTCTTCACATTATAGCCACTTCCTAACACAGAGGGCAAATCTCTCTCCCCTTCTACCCTGCCTATCCCTTCTGAAGAGCCTGTAGCCCTCAATCACAGTATGCCAGTCATGAGATTCATCCCAACACACTTCCTTGATAGCAACCAGATCATAATTTTCCAAGCACATCACTGTTTCCAACTCCTCCTGCTCATTTCCCATGCTGCATGCATTGGTGTAAAGGCACCTCAGATTGGCTTTTTGGCACACTACCCTTCTGAAAGGACCCTCCCTCAAACCTCCGAAAGAAACCTGAAGTTTTCCCCACTACTTGCTAGTGGGAAGTTCCCTGCAATCTCCTATGACGACAACATCCCCAAGAACTTCTCTGTCCTGGTGACCTCCACCCTCTTCCCCCACCAAATCTAGTAAACATCTTTGAACTACTCATTCCACTCTAGTGAGCAACATTTTCCCCTCTTCCCCCTTCATACCTAGTTTAAAACTATCTCAACAAGCCCTGACATCTTCTGGACTAGGATCCACTTTCCCCTTAGAGACAGGCAAGACCTATCCACAGTCATCAGGCCAGGTGCTGAGTAAACTGCCCCCATGATCAAAGAACCCAAAGTTCCTGTCCTGGCATGAGCCTTTCAGCCTGAGTATTTCAGCCATTTATTCTGGGCCTGAGTTCCATCAGACTGCTCTGTACCCTTCACCACCATAGGAGGGACAGAGGAAAATACGACTGAATATCTTTTGAGAGCTTGCAGGCTTCCCTGAGTGATTTCATTGCTGCCTGCCTGAACTATCAATAACAGATAATAATCAGAAGAAATGAACCAGACTTGGGGAGTTTTTCGGTGACATCCCTGACCTGGGCCTCACGGAGGTGGCACATCTCCCTATGGGTCAGGTTGTGTCTGCATATGGGACTCTCCATTCCCCTGAGAAGGGAATTACCTACCACAAAAGAGTTAGTAGTTCGAGTTAGTAGGTTTCTCCCTATATCTGATTCATTCACACTCACTGCATATCTCATTTTCTGGTCCACGTATTTGCTAGCTGTCTCCCTTCCAAATATTATTTAAAAAGCTTTGCTGATGTTTCTTCAGCTTTTGCTCCTTCTTGGGTATAATTTTAATAAAACAAGAAATAACAAAAAGTGTCCGGATAGCACATTTTCTGGAAATTGGCATTGAGGTGACATCTATTTTCTGGTGTTTATTTGCAATATGAGCAAAGAAACCATGAAAGAACTCGGCAATAACAAGCAGTTGCAAGGAACTGTGTTTATTTGTATTAGTTTTTTTCTTCAATACGTTTCTATTTAAATATTACTTCTAGACTGCCATACTATGCTGCCTGTGCAATGCTTGTGACATTCTCCTTGACTTAAATACACTTTGAAGTAATTGTTATTGCCAAAGCATAATTATTATTCTATATGGATGGTTTTAGATGCTATCATAGTAAACAACTGATACAATCCAACTCCCAAGGACACACCCTTCTCATCAATTACACTCAGCCTCTTGCATCTATTCTCTAAAGGCAGCACAAGATCCATTATTTAAGTAGAAAGAGTACTGATGAGAAACACAGCTTGAATCAGCAGGAATATAAAGGTACCAGTGAGATACATTACCAGTGGAAGTACACTTTGCCTGGAAGCAGTGTATTTTTGAGAGGAAATCCTCATTTTTGTAATTTGACACTGTAGATGACTTAATATAGATTAAATCAAGCAAAGTAATAGTAAAAGCTGTAAACACCATACTGTCAGCGAGGAAGAAACTTAAGTACATTTAACATTTTTTCTTTGGTGAAATGTAGATGTGCAAAACACTTTTGGTATTTTACATTTAATATTGAAAATTGAGAGTTAACAGCATTCACTGACAAAAATTTCACTGTCAACTAGAGGCTACAAATTATGAAGGTAAAATGATTCCCTTTTAAGTAATAACGTTTCTACTAACTAATCATAGTCTAAGAGACCAAATTTTTCTGACATTCGGTGTCTTGTAAGAATTTTAACTCAAGTAGAATAATTTTGGGTACATCTACAGCATGTTTTTTTATATAAAAATTTATTATTTAATAAAAATGAATTAGTTTGCTGCAAATTTGTCTGAGTGCATGTTTTGTTTGGGTAGGTTTTCTTTCATAAATTTCAGTCCGCGAAAATAGGACCAAGAGTCCAAGTGATACTAATTTTCAGATCTGAAAAGGTGGACAGGATCCCTTCCTATTTGCTTTAGAGGGCATAAAACAGGACCTTTTTGCACGTTTTTCTACTATATACACCAGCATCATTTCTGAGGTTCCCAAAAAATTAGTTTGCTGGTAACTCGTGCTCCCTCTGCTGGCTGAATGAAGCGGGAATAGCAAGTCAAAGCAGAACCATTGGGGCAGTCTTGCCAATGCAGAACTATTGCATAAAAATTTACAGTCATACTAAACATATCATATGAAAGATAATTTGATTCTAATTTATTTGTAAGGGAATGAAATGTATATATTTGGACTGTGATTTAATTTGCCCTATTGCATATTTACTAAATCAAACAATGTATCTGTGATTTCCAGCTATAATGGCTTGTAAACATTACAAGTGATTAATCGTGTAGTTACTTGAGTTGGAACAAAGTAATTTCTCTCCATTAGATTAAATATGTCACATCCCATCAATTAAAAATCCATTTAACACCAATCCAACAACAATAAGCATTGTGGAATGAGACATCAGAAGTTCTATTTGTGACTAAGATTCCCTATGCACAGTGTAGAAAGTTGGCTTAATATTGAAAGTAAAATTATTCCTACAAGAGGTTTGCCTACAGCATGAAGTTTAGAAGATAATTTTTCCTTTTATCATAACATTTCTATGACGGATTTTTAACACATCAGCACCAACAGATAACTGGAAGCATTAGTTAATATTCATGTTTTTATAATAATAATTCCTTATTGTTTAGTACTTTGTGTATCAGGAGCAAACTCCACATTAAAAAAGCCACAATTCCTAAAAAATAATTATAGCTGTATTCTTTCAGATATAGATAATATCAGAAATGAAATAAGTTTGTTTTTTTTTTTCTTATTTGGATGAAAATTCTTTAGCATCACAAAATGTGAGCATATTTAATTCTCTGTCATTCTGAGAATATTAAGTTTATCTGGAATCGTCAGCAAAATGCACTTATGCGAAGACTTGAATGCTGGAGATAATCTTTCACTTTAGAAAGGATGACAAACCAGACTACTGAGATGTTTTCCAGTTGCAAATAATTGTGCCTGGAACTCTGAGAAGCAAATGACAGACACTTGCATTAAAAACTAAAAATAGAACCTTTTGTCTTATTTTGCAGATATATAAATAATTATACAGCAGAAAAGATGTTTGGTTTACACTCTACCTGTGACTATCACATTGTTTGTTCATTTTCTTTCTACTTTTCCTGCCTACTTTTATACACCCAGTGAAATAATGCTTTTCTTGGAAAATCAGCCCAAATCTCTGTTATCTCTGAGGATTCTAACAGGTCTAATTCCTGCTAGTCAGAAAAGGGACATTTTCTTTTAGAATTTCCACAGATGCACAATGATTCATGAGCCTTGCAAGTAAGTTGAGCTATTCAGAAAATGCTGGTTTTGTTCAAAGCTGCAATTGATGCAATAAGGGAAACTGAACAAAATCCAAAGAAAAAGATACAAATAACTTTCAAAACTTAGCAGACTTGAGAAAAAAAAAAAAAAGAGCCCTGAAGATTAATAACGTCAATAACATCAGAAAGCCTTAATATTTCCAGTACATTCTATAGGCAGAATGAAATCAAAGCTAGTCCGAATAGTATAATCAAGATACTACTAAAATCAGAGCATCTTTAGTGCAATCAATTAACAAGACATCTACCAGATACCCACTACACTGCCTAGAACAGAGAGCCTCAGTTTTAGACAGTGTCAGATCGATTTGTGTTTTGGAGGAAAGCAAGGAGATGCTAAGTGAAAAGCAGCAGCATATATAAGAATGTTTTACAGGAATGAAGAGGAAATTTTTCTCTTTTTAGTTTTTTTTTTGTTTGTTTGTTTTTTGTTTGCTTTAATGAAACAAAGAAAGAAAAGCACCCTGCAGAGACTAGTGAGAATAAATGGGCAGAATGAAGTAAAACTGCAAGTCTGATCTCTCATGACCCACATGACTAAAGTCTATTTCTTTTGCGTCATTGAGCCAAATGGCACAGCCCCTGCAACTCCAAAGCACTGTTCTTTGACTAAAATGAAGCTAACATTAATTTGCCTTTGTGAAAGAAGAATGAATGTATTTAATTTTTAAGGACACTCCCTCCATTCTAGCAGGTTTGTTAATACAAAGTAATGATGATACTTAGGGAAATCATGCCCAAAATCCTGTTCAGATTAGATAACACCATGCTAAATACCAAGCTTTCTCTCTAGGCTTTGTTGCATATCAATTCCTGAAAAGGCCATTTGGGTACAATCCTGTAAAGTGCCTGTGGAATGGGCAACTCTTGGAGGGAAGAACAGCATTCTGAAATCAACAACTAAATCTGAGTTTAGCTCTAAGGATTTAAGAACTTTATTTCATCTAGATTAGAGTCCTGTTCTTTGGTGTCAGAAGGTATTTGCGACTGTTAAAAGCAAGAATGTAAAATAAAGGCCTGGATTACCCACAGCTTTATCCTAGTAGGCAGAGGGTAGTGAGACATATGCCTCCTCCTTTCTCACAGATGCTGCAATATTTCTGGATTAGGAGGAGGGGACATATTGGACCCTAACAGTGAAAGAATTGGCTTGAGGTACTTCGACACAACAGCAACTTTATCTGTCACAATGGTGAGCTATTTTCTCTCTGCTGCTGAAGTCTGTGTTTCTGTTAAACTGGGATTACACATAGTAATTCCAGCAATATGATTTTATATTGTAATTTTTATATGTCATTATTCCCTCTCAGTTTGGATAGCTATGCAGGTATTTTACAAAAGGATATGACTTTATGCTTATAATGTTTAGGCAGCATGTCTCAAACATTTTTTGAGTAACAGGGCAATTTTGATATTCAATATGTATCTTTTCAAAAAAGAATTGACTGAAAGGGCAGAATTTAAAAATTAATAAATATTGAAAGAATGTGGCAATCATGAATCTTAGAAAAAAACTGTTGTTATGTTGTGTTTTGATAGAAATACATTATTCGTAGTGTGGAAGTGTTCAGACACTATCATTTGTTCAAGAAATAAACCTCCTACATATGCTTTTTTAAATGTTTTACCTCTTACGCTTTAAACATAACCAAAAACACGCAACAGAGGTAAAGCTCCATCTTTTTATAAAAACTATACAAATTATAACTGACTTTAAAAAGCATGTGAGAAAGATTTTGAGAAAGTATTAAAACCACAGGCACATGAAAATAATTGTCAAGATCAGACTCATCTTTTCACTATTTTATTATATTTCTCTTTCCCTCCTCCCAAAAAGAAAGTCAATTTTAAGAACAGATTTTTATCACTTTAATTTTATCAGTATAATTTTCATAAAATGCTTTTTCCAAATTAAACAGACAATGCAATTCAATGGAAGTGATGTAGAGAAGGGTGTGAACACTCAGCTATATACAAAACCTAACATGCCTGCTTAACATGAAAAAGCAACACAGCATGCAAGCTAGAAAAATCACCAAACACATCTTTCTTTATCAGTTTTGCTTGTCTCTTTACTGGTTAGCTGACTAGAAACCAAAAATAAAGTTTTAAGTGCCCTTCCTTCACGCTACTGCTCGGAGAATAAATACTGTTCATCTCTTTTCTGTTGCCCAAGAGTTTTCTTCCTGGTAACCCACAATAAACATACCATTAATCCTGGACAATTTTCTCAATTTTCCTATTCTAAAACCAAAATTACAACCTACACATTCAGCATTAATATGTACCAACTTTTGTTGTCACTTCAGCCGTATTTATTGAGATGTAAATGAGATAGAAGCTCACAGAGTATTTTTAATGAGCAGACCTCTGAAGATGTTAAATACTGCTTACTTCCTAACACATATATGGTGGTTTGCTAGCTAATCGGTGTGTAAAATTAACCCTCTTACTATACATCAAAGTAAGTAAATACGTTTACTATTGATCATGTAAGGAAAAAAAAAAAATCATTTTGTTTGAATCTGGAGTAGATAGTAAATAACAAAAACAAAATATCTGTTTCTTGTTGTTGTTTTTTTTTATTTATTTATCTTGACTTGATGTTAATACAAGTCTTAAATTTTTCATGAAAGAAATCCAAATTAAAGTCTTTTCTATTTACTTTTTGCTATTTGTTTCCAGATATGATAGGAGTTAGCAATCTCCTCAGCATCCACAGATTCAAATGATAAAGGCCAGGGATTAAGCACAGCCGATTAACAGTCTGTGTCCTCTTCAATCTAGCATTTCCACTGTAGATAAACCCATATTCAGACTGAAGTTATAATAAACAGACTGTCCTCAATATCATTTCCCTAGATGACCTCCTCTAAACTGACATTCAAGTATTCTTGTGGAAAATTACTGTTGATAGTAACTGAAAAAGTAGAGAATTCAACATACCCCCCAGAAAAGTGCTGTTAGTTATTCAGAAGAACTAGCTAAATGTTTTGAAAATAATTTTGACAGAATGATTATTCTACTGGAAGTATTTTGTTTCAGTTCTGAATGATTTCTTATGATTATAGATTTGACAGACAAAGGACTTAATTTTTCCATGTCTATTGCTTATAATCATGTCTAAAATAACTGCACATTAATTTATACTTATTATTAGGAAAGAAATATATATTGGTAGGTTATAATAGTAGAAATTCTTTCCCTTTTCACACTGAACAATAAACATGAAAATTCTTAAGATATACTGAAATACCAGTGCTACCCTACAGGAAATGTCATCATAAACCATTTGCCCAGTGACTGTGACAGAATAAAATACTATACAGTCAGTATTGACAGAATAATATGTTATGTACATGTTTTGATTTCTACTGTAAATTGTGTTTTTACTTTAAATGAAAAAAAAAAGTATATAATCTAAAAACAAAAGAGTTTTTTTTTCTTTTCAGATACATTTTAATATGGAAAATTCTGAAAAAAAATTCAGGTACTGACATTTGACATCCAGAATTTCATGTGTAATAATAATAATAATAATAATAAAATAATAATGTGATTATTAATAAAGATATAGAATGCTTAATAGACATTTTAACTTCTTTACCTAGATGCACCAGGTATTTTAAGGAACTATAGAATTCCATATCAGTGTGTTTCTTTAATCTTAATCGTTAATATTTGAAACATTTTTATTAATAAAAAAAAAATATCTTGTCTTCCCAGTTAAAGGGCCTGGATTCAACTCCTGTTTCCACTAGTTTATATTGGCAGAATTCCAGTGAAGCAATTCAGAAATCAGATGAATGAATGAGTGTACTTATTCATCAATTCTTCATTCAGAGCACATGATTAAAATTTGGTTCCCTTTGACAGCACAAACAAAAAGAAAGAGGCCATGCTATATAGTGGCAAACAAAAAAGCAAAAACATGCAAACAAAAAGTTTGTTGGACTTTGATTAGCAATTTCATAGAATTGCTTTAAAGTAAACACTGCATGTTACCACAATTAATTCATTAGAGTTGTTCATCAACTGTTTTTACTGAAGCTTTCTTTAAAAAAAAAAAAATTGATTCAGATTATGTTTAATAGTCAGAACATCATTAAATATGAAAGTATGGATGATTTTATCCACCTTTTCTTGCAGATACGAGAGTGTTTGAAAGCTTTTTTTAAATAAATCTGGACGAGAAAGAATTCAGAAAATAAATCTAACTCACTCACATTGAGTCCTTACTTCAAAAACTAACTTCGAAGTCTATGTCCATAAGAACTTATCTCCAACAACTAAAACTCACAATGTAGTGTAATGTGTTAAATCAGACTGTATGGACTACAATTTAAGGCTATGCATGTTTATTGCGATTTGGAGACATGCTAACCTGAGAGATATGTAGCTCAGTTCTTCCTAATCATCCTTGTGAGAAGAAGGTTGCATATTTTCCAAACCAAAAGAGCTTCACTGAATTATATTTAACAAGGCATAAGATTTACAGCATGCAATTAAAACATCGTGTATTCCATTTAAGTATCTTGTTCTCAGTGGGAGCCTGTTAAAAATGCTTGTCATATTGCAAAGAAACAATTTTGCCTTCAGCTCATCACTGACACTAAACCTAATCTGTCATTATTCAGTTATATATTCTTTTTGCTTTTTTATGGGTTTTTTTGAGAAGTAATATAAAAGAAAATTGATTCCCTTTAAATGTTATTTTGTGTAAACAGAAAAATTGTAAAATGAGGAGGAGGAGCTAAGTGAACATAAAGTTGTAAAAGCATACAATTACATTTATCAGCCCTTTTTATGTATAATCTAATAGCAATCCTCATTTACTATTACACTCAATACAAGCAATTTTATAGATTGTCTGTCCTTCAACACAGTATATTATTATTCTTCCCCTAGAAATTTGCGTATATATTTCAATTTCTAGTTTTCTGTATTCCTTAATTAATGTGAGAAACTTCCTATTACTGGATTGAACAAATACACGAATTTATTTACATTGGCACTTAAAGTGATACTGTGTTAGCAGAACTGATACTCCTTCAATAACAACAAATAAAATATTAATCTGAAATGTTTTCTTAGGACAAACCATCACAGTCACCCATTAAAAGCTTCAGGACAAAATCCAAAATATAAAGAACCTTTGGAATGATCTCTCTTTGTAAATATCCAAAGAGTGAAATGAGACTTTAACAGTGAGAGAACTGAGTGGCTCTTTCAAGTATATATATGCATGTGCTTACGGCAAACCCACACCCACACTCACATGCACACAGAGCTCCATACCACACCTTTCCCTTCTGAGAACTTTCATTTAAGCAGCTTTGTAGTATTGTAGCATAGCTTGTAGCATTCCCAAACCTTACCCCTTTCTTTTTAGATTCTAGTTTTTTTCTTCAGCTTCTGAGAACAAGAAAAGAAGGCGGTACACTTACTGCTGGTAAACAGCTTGGAAATTCTGAGCAAAGAAGCCAATCAAGGCAGAAGGATTAAAATAAAGTAGTACAGAATTTGCATATTTAGAGTATGGTTACTGAGAAATAACAATGCATTGGTTATGCAAATCAAATCTTCAGCTAAATTGAGGGGATTTGCATATCTGGGAGAAATCTGCCATGTTACGCACCAGTAACTACATTTTAAGTGGCTGAAAGAACTGATTCTTAGCAGAATATTCAATATAACTACCAATAGATTTGTTTTTAAATTTTGCTGTGATAAAGAATAAACTTTAAGCATTAAAGGCCTGATGAAAGTTGATTCTTGATTATTTTTTTTTGTAAGAAGTACCATTTGGATGCTAGAACACTGCGATATTTAAGACTAAGATCATGAAAGCATTCGGAGTGTGTGTTGCTATTTGTGTTCATCTTCTGGTGGATGAAGGTGATTTAAAGTAACCCTCTTGAGAGAGGGGTGCAGAAAATATGAAAGATTAAGGCTGTTGAGGTCTATGTAATAAAATTACACTTACTTACTTTTACATTTAATGAATGAAGAAAAATAAGTTGGATTGAAAAGTTTCATAGGTGTAAATCCTAGTCTTTATAAACAATTTTATATCTTCTACAAAAATCAAGAATAGTTAACTTTAGGTTACCGATACTAATGTAAAAATAAGGAAAAAAAATTGGAAAAATCTCCTTTAAAATGAGTATACTGCAGCATTTGTATTATTCACACAATGAAAAACAAAATGTTACTTCTGACTGTTTATTTTCCCATTCTTCTCTTGTGAATGATGTTTAGCGCTAGATAGGATGTAAGCTTATACACCCTGCCCACTAGCTGTAAATGAAATTGTGATGTTACACAGATTAATTAAAAAGAATTCATGCAAATATGTTCAATCTACAAATTACTCCTTTTGATGAATATTCAAAGACACGATCCATTTCCACAGATAAAAATGGAAGAATCTGCACAAGATGCTTTAAAGACCTTTCTACTTATCCCATGCAGTACTGGTAAGTGAGCTACAGTGAGATCCTTAGAGTACTTACCATCTTCTGTGGGCACATAGATATTCAAATACAGGCAGTCTTCATTTTGATCTTGAACATATGTCACCACAGTATCCAGATTGGCTGTAAACCAGACTGGCAGCATGTCATTGAGCAATGACCTCTCATCCAGGTACTGTGGGCAGACAGCAGCAAATTGTGTGGCATTACGGACACCCGTCCAAGATGATGGTGGCTCTGGTGGCTGAAATCGCCTTTCTCCAGTTGGAGGAGAGGCATAAGGAACACCCAGATACTGTTCCACTGGACCAAGGATTTCATTGGGCAAAGGTGTTCTTAAACCACGTATTTTGCCGTAATTTGTTGTAACCACCGGGTATTGTGCTTGGCCATCAATAAGAGTAAATCTTATAGCCAATGCAGTTATCCATAGGAGGAAGTTGGAATTCAGCATGACACACACTGGAGTGAAGATCAAAGGCAGCCATAGAAGTCCCATTGGTTTCGACATTATTTAAATCAACATCAGCAGGACTCTTTTTTTTTTCCACAAACAGTAGAAAAAATGAGTCAAAGAAAATAAAAAATATCAATAAAATAAAAAGCTATTCAAAAATAGCATAACCTTTCTCAGGCAGAAAAAAAAAAAAATTCTGACGTGTGACTTAGTTGATCGGCTATAAACAAATTCCAGAGTCAGAAGAAACCAGACAGTGTTTGTCCCCAAGGCCCATCCCAGACTTGAGGGTAGACTTAATCCTGACAATGCACAGCACGTCCCAGCCAGTAGAGTTAGGAGTGACCCAAGGTTAATCCACTTCCCCAGCAAAATGAGTCCTTCCAGTGAAGTCCAGTCCACTCAGCCTGTAGTGAAAAGAAAGCTATCAATTAAAATTAAGATACATTAATATTGATATACATTTATACAAAATAAAAAATAAATTAAATTCAGACTTTACTTCCCTACCAGTACCAATAAACCTTTCACGAACTCTAGCCTCCATGTTTAGCTATGTGTTTCCAAAGATATATAAGATAAGAAAGTTGAAAATAGAAGGCATGAATTTGTGCAGGGCTAGAAAACAAAACCAAACACTTTGTTTTTGTATATGCTTTCAAATCATAGCCCAACTATTAATGCTTTTAGGAAGGGTATTCTACATTGAAGTGCCAGCTCTAAGGTATTTTGTGCCCTAAATAAAAGCATTTCTTTCTTTAATCATATTTGCAGTAAAATAGCAGATGCTCATTATATATTTTGGTGCACTGGATAATCAATTTGTTATGATACGACTTCTATTTGGCATCTTTTGCAAGTATGCATAATCTGTAACCCAACTTACCTCCACATAATTCAGACATTCTAATGAATGTAACAGAATTACCTTAGTACAAAGAAAATGTGACAATAACATTAGTTAAAATTACATACTAAACTAATGTTTTTCACATCTCCTTTACTTGATCTATATCTGACAAAAATGAACAATGACAACTGGAACAACTGTGACACTATTCTCTCAGAAATCAGATCTTGACCTATACAGTTACAGCTATGTCAGTATGTCTTCTTGCATGCTCCTATATCTTTAGACAGAAGGCAATTTATAAATGAATTACGGCACATATCTTTATGTTAACCACTACAAGTGGTATATGTTACAACATGTAAACAATATTTACATTCTTCTCCCTATGTATATAAATGGAGGAGTTCCCTTTGATCAATTTTTCAACTCAAAAACACAGACAACGATTTCACATATTGAAAAATCCTTATTATAAGAACCTGATACCTTACATTTGATGTTATGAAAACAAAATAATATGTAAATCATTTATATATTTGGAAAACCACGTTCTGTGCCAAGACTGCCTAATGATGATATAAAATCAGCTTTCAAAAGCAGAAAAATCCAAGGTCAGTAGTTATTGATGGTGATTTCAAATTAAAAACAAACACACAAGAGATACAAATGACTTCATTTCAGCTTTTATATCATAAAATATGTGAAACACCTGAACACCAGAGAAATATCAAATAGATATTTTTTTCTGTTGAACAAATATTTGCATTGACAGGTTTCACTGGTAGACAACAGGCCCTAAAGAGGCCTCCAAAGGACTTGAAATTAAAATGCAGTTTCTGGAGACAAATCTCTGCTCATGTCTCCAGTGACAAAAGTAGGCCCTGACCAGCCCACCTGGGTGGAGCCTTACTCAATTCAGCCCAGTCATGGGCTGCCAAACCAAGCCCAATTCATGCTACAGGTATCCCTGCACCCTGCTGCATGCCCAGCCTGTATCCTGCCTAGGCTGGATACCCAGGTCAATCTCAGACCTGGCATCTAACCTTGCCTGCCTGGCTGACTGACTGCAGGGCAGTAGCAGAGTCTCCCCCATCCCCAACCCAGCCCTGGTGGTGAGCTGTGGGAGGGTGCCCTGTTGGGAAAGGTAATGCCCTGTTGGCAAAATCACTGCCCTGCCAGTGCCACAGGTGCCCACAACTGCTGATTCATCTTTCATGGAGTGCTCCCTTGCACTTAGGGTGTCCAGCTGTCTACTGGTCACCCGAAAGTGCTCCTCAAGCACTGCCTTCCCATCTAACTTCTCCTACTGCCTTCAACAACAGAAAACAGCATTGGGCAAGTAGTTTCAGTTTCCTCAGGCTGTCTTCCATGCTGCCTTTGGTATGCTTTCCCAACCACACACCACAAAGTAGATTTTCCCTTTGACTCAACTAAGCCTTTAAACTAAGGGAGCACCAAGAGTTCCTATTCTCTTGATACCCATACTGCATAAGTTTGTAGCACTGTCACAAGAAAAAGGAATTAAGAGCTGAGAAAGCTGACAAGGTGGAAGGAAAGACAATGGAACAGATGATAACAATTGGACAGATGAAAGCAAAAACAAGAATCAAAACAAGTAAAGAAGAGTGACAAATTGGCAAGAGTAAATACATTACGAGTGGATAGAAAATTAACAGTTACAATATGAAAGAAAGTAGAAAACCTCAGTTAATAAGTAATGTGTCTTAGTTTTCATACATACTATTTACAAGGTTTTTATGGTCTAAATCTCTGTTTATATGCAGTTATTCTGAATGGGGTAGATCGTACATGGGAAAAGGGAAACATTTATTTCTGACCTGGAACTGAATTTACTGTCTGATTCCTTTTGATGACATCCCTCTTTCACAAAGTATTACTGAACCAAATGGCGGGTTGCAGAAAAAGCGTGTTTCCTTTCATTTCATACTTATAATATGGTAACTTTATTTTCAAATGAATGATCATATTTTCCCTGTTAATTACTCTATAGAAGAGAAGTAAATATCACTTCTGGACCTACCTCTGGACTGGAAAAAAAAAAGTGCAACTGGGTTACAGAAAATCATGTATCTTAGACATATTTTTTGAACAAATTGATAAAACAGATTTTAGACAAATTAAGGTAAGCGAATTGTACTGTTTCTGTGACTTCTTTTTTTACATTGCCAGGAATTTAGAAAAATGTGTATAATCTTGCTTGTAAAAAAAGCTCCTAGTTGGAAGCATTACCCACTCAAACAATCCAAGCCAAAAAATTAAGTTCAATATACCAACTTTTAGCAATTTGACACACAGAGAAAAGTCAAAGATATGAAGCTCCATCCATTCATACACTGCTGTCTTACTGGAAAAGAAACATGCTTTGAGGCTAATGAAATACTAATTGCCTTTGAAGAAAATGCACTTGCACATCTAATAAAAACACAGCTTGATTTTGATCACAAATTTACTCCCCAAGCAATGCTGAGAGATGCGATTCAGGCCATTAGGGTTAACCCGATGGTTACCAGTATGTGCAGCTAGAACCTTTCCACAATGAGCAGATGAATATTATAGCAGCTCCACACTAAATCTGTAACCACTGGGGAACTACAACACACAGCTTAAAAGTCCTCTGCTCCAAGGTCGAACAGCAGACTAAAGTGACTGCAATTTTTTGTGATCCGTTTGTGCGGGTCATGGACAGCAAGTAATAAAAACAAACAAACAAACAAAAACCAAGAATAAAAACAAACAAATGCCAACAACAACAAATGCAAACATAAACAATAAATAAATAAACACAGGAGATTGAGGACTCGACAGATTTCCTGAAATTTCTCAGTTTTATCTAAACTAACTGGTATATTAACCATGCACCTCAGTTTTCATTCTCTGATCATTTTTATGTCCCTCACTTTTAGGCAATTTCTGAACACACTACAGCATTTTCATAGTAAGAATAGATTTCAGCCATATATTTATTATGTCAGTTCCCTACAACCTGGGAAATATTATACATGTTCAACTAAATGCATTCAATTAAACTAAATCTGAACAACATATCTACATTATTAGTGGATCAACCATGTTATATGTCAGTATGACTTCTGTGGTATTAAACTGCTGCTCAATAACAGCAGTTCAGCAGGTAGTGGGGATTTGAGGGGTTTTTAATGATTTCTCTTTTACATTACATTCTAATGCATTCCTCATTAACTCACAGTATTCACTTAAAGATTTAAACATTAAAAATTACATAAAAGTAAGATAACAGTTCTACAATTTAGAGAACTATGATGTAGCCTTTCTAAGAGAAAAAAAAAAAAGCCAGCTATTTCAAGTCATTTGGGATCTTGAAGTTAGTCTTAGATTTATGGTTAGCAATAACTGAGGACAAAAGTAGATCATTCGTGTGCAATTTAAAATAGAAATAAAACCTGAAAGTCAATACAGTGTATATATAAAAACATTACATTAAACAGTTTTATTTTTTCAAAGGACATGCTGCATTTAGTTTCCCCTTACTTTCTCCAGAAAGCCACTCAGATTTACTCGGAAAATGTCAAAAGACCCCCCAGGTTAGAAAAGACAATCACTATTTACGTTTCAGAAAATGGTCATGCATTTATCTTGTATCATTGCTTCTTGCCTGCATCTAACAGCCTTACCTTGAATTTATAGGTCTCATACTCATTCAAAAAGAATAATGGGATTATGAGAGAAGTCTCCATATTGTTTTTGAAAATTCCAGTTCTCTCAGAAAAGAAAGCAATTTGAAAAGCAAGTGGAGGGAAAGCAAAAGTGTGATCATCACTCTTTTTGAAGGAAAACAATTCTAAATCATTCTGAGGAAAAAAAAAATAGGACTTTGGATGTAGCTACCAAAAGCTGTTGTTAAACAGTCACAGATACGGGCTACCCTTATTTTTTCCTTGTATTTAAAATGATAAAAAAATCATTATCCTCAGGAAAACACAAAACTATAAGAAATGCTTAGTTAAGATAGTCGCATTTATGACACTGATATTTAAGCTGTACTTATAACAGCTATTGCACATAAGAAATTAAAAAAAAATCAATTAGTAATTTCTCATAATTCTATCTATCTGCTTCTTGAGATAAGTTGATAAAGATCACAAATAAATGAGGTAACGATATTGGGAGTGGAAAAAAAAAGGCATAAATTGTTTCAACTCTTTAAATTACCACTTATCTTCAAAATACAGGTGTGCTCTACTCAAAACAAGATTTGACCACTCTTTATATGAATTTTAGTTTCTTATGACTAAATTCACACTGCCAGATTCAAATGCCATAAACTATAATTCACATGAAGTTATAAAATATATATGTCCATGAAATATATATATAGCAGCAATGAACTTTGACTGCAAGGTACTGTGACAAAGTACTAAGTCTTTTTTTTTTGCTCAGAAAGAGTCCAGTGCCTAAGATATGACTACAGACATTGATCACAACATACAGTTTATTTCTTTGATCGTCTTTGCCTAGTTGTGGCTGGAAAATCTAAGGAAATACTACTCATATATATGCTACAGGGAAACACGAGAAATATCATCAATGCAATCTAGCATGTTCGCTGACCAAATTTCCAGCTCTTACTTCTGATTTGACCTTGTAAAAGAAATATCACACCTTCTAGGTCTGCTCTTATTTTTTTTCTGAACTTCTGTTTTACAAAATTAAAATGTATTACTCCAAAAGAGAAGGTTACAGTCTGAAAGAGAATGTTCAGCTCTGAATTTCTGTATGGCAAAATCTCATGCAGAGTAAAATTTGTTATATCTGCATTAAAAGAGATGCATAGAAAAAAATAATTATGCATTACTTAGAATTGCAGAATAGACTTTTATTATTCACATAACACTTCACAAATATCAAAGTTAATCACCTATTGCCACTGCAAGACACACAAAAATATGTTCCTTAATTGGAATGGGTCTAACTTCCTCTTTTTTTTTTTTTTTTTTAAGAAAGCTCAAATAAAATAAATAAATAAATGAATTTTTAAGGTAATATCTCCTTTTTATCTACATATCGAATCAGGGGAACTCACAGTTCTCATTCCTCTCTCATCTTCTCCATTGTGCCTGTGTGTGTCCTTCTCAAGGATGCAAGAAACTAAAACCCTTGCTGGAACTCATTGAGAAGGTGACTGAGGGATTGATTGTTACGCAATTTGATCTCTAGTGACTAATGATTAGAATTTGATATCCATCTGTTGTCGTTTCAGTCTAAGAAGAAGAAACAGTACAAGCATTACAATGGCCAAAAACATGGTGAGAAAAGCAATTTAAATCACCTGGGCATATAACTTTCCTTCACCCAAACATGGTAGAAAACATGTTGCTGCTTTATTATACACATTCATAGAATTGAATTACACATGAGGCACGGGCATGGTATTTTTATTGCATTACCTAGTTCAGTTGCAAAGTGGTGGAACTGTCTTCATTTATATGATAATATCACAATTACACACTCATCCTGGAAACAGGATAGTTGAGTGACTACTCTTATTAACCTGAAGAAGTCTAAACCCACACCTCCAATTTTCCTGTTATAAACATTAGACTTGAAATAAGTCTGGGATAATTATGGCAACTGTGTGTCATATTTACAGTCCTAAACTGAAAGACAAGGCTTGCAATTCACACCTTTTAACTTCAAGAAAACTGTGACTTCGCAGACACAAAAAACTGAAGCTCTTTCAGATAGGTAATCTCACTTCCAAAGAAAACTTATTGCAGTTAGTAGTAGTCATTGCATGTAATACAAATTAGGACTAGGGATTATCTTCACGATGCTATCACATCATTAAGTCTTTTCACAATTACTTTTCCCCTTAAGCTTTCTCTTCTTGCTGGAAAGTGGACAACTTCACTTGCAGAAGGGAAGAACATCCTCCAGGTAGTGTTTCTGTGCTTTTTTGTTTTTCACTTTGTGGCCTGTATGCCAGCAAATACTGCCTTGAAACTGTTAAATTTAAGAGGAGACACAGCTTGCTGCAATAGTGAATGACTCCACAAAGTTTTATATAGGATGGGGTCACCAGAAAGGTAGATGTTAGGTGTCAAGTGCAAGACAACCATTCCTACCATTCTTATGCTGCCTGTTGCCTTCCAGTATCTCCAACAAACACTGAGTTTAAGAATCTACCTAGAAGAGTTTGTTATACACTGTGCTTAATGTTCTGTGCATGCTGAATTCACAACAAAATGTGATCTTCTCATTAGCTGACTTAAGAACTTACAATTGGGATTTCTATTCTGTAATTTGAACCCCTAAATGCTAAGCAGGATATACCATACAGAAATCCTGTTAAGGTTACAGAGCTTAGTCTGTTCTCAGACCACTGAAGAATGTGTAAGCAATAAACTAAATGTGGCTAGAGCACTGTCCTGCCACAGCACTCACTCTGTGTAGTTGTTAGCAAACTTCCAGATGTAATATTACCTTTCAGTCAGGTTTCAGGTATAGAGAATAGAACAGGCTTATCAAAACTTTAACATATTTATTTGTTTTGTAGTGTGTAGAACTGGTAACACAGTAGAAAAGTAAAGCCACCAATGAATGCAGAAATTGTTGTTTCTTCTCCTTGTTCACCCTGCCACTTCCATTACTGGAAAGTTCCCAGCTTCACCTAGCACAGTGAGAAAACACCTCTCTTACACTAAGCTCATCAGTCAAGTTCATGTTTTTCTCATTGAAGTGGGAAGAAGTTAAATACTCTGTCAAATTCAAAAGCATCCACTTCAGACAGCAACCCCTCCTACTGTAATGTAGGTAGTTAACATTAAAAAAGGATTTAAATCAGTCACTGTAAAAACATCCTGAAGGTTATGTTTAAGAAATTCAAATACAGCTGAAATATGCAGTGATGGTTTCTTCTCTCACCTCTTATCAAGATATAGAGAATTTTCACCATAACACACAATGCTGAGAAAAGCTTTTTTTTTTTTTTTTTAATTTTCCTGTTGTTTTCATATGGGAACCAAGTCCTGATGACTAAAATCAGGAAGAGGATATTCTGCTTTGAATTTCTAATATTTTTTCTCTGTTCTCTGACTAGTCCTGTGTCATTAAAGATGATGTGATATCCACTGATAATAAATTCAGTATAGAGAATTTAGACTAAACTTCTAAACATCAGCTGTTTTCTCTCACAGTCTTCCATTCCTTTTATCATCAAATACGAAATCCTCCTCCCAAAAGCTATTTGCTATTTAAATAAATATATAAATAAATAAATAACAAGGAAACAAAAAAACAACCTACTGCATGGCATCCTCCTTGAAGTCAGATTTCAGTGAACAAGGTTATAGGTTCATTTTCATCATCTATATCTTATTTCTTTATTAACATAACACTGACAGGTTTGAGGAAAAACAGTATTATATTAGAAATGCGTGGTTGTTATGCTTCTATCTCTCAAGTAGACGTAAAACAACTTCTTTCCAAATTGTTTCCTGTGACCTTTTCATACAGTGAGTATTATCTACAAATGATATTTTAAAGGACACATACAGTGCCATTATTATCATGTTTTAGCACATTCTACTTGTTTCCACAGGAAAGCAAAAGTAAACGGTTACTGCAAAACCTGCAAAGATAAAGGTTAATCATATGACTTTTCATAGATTTTTCTGACCATGAAACACATACACACATACAATAGTTAGTTACAGTAATGGCACTGTAGATTCTTATGTGGTATAAATTTCTGATCACAACTGAGAATAGAGAACAGAAGATGAGCAAATACACTAATAAATTTCATAATTAGGAGAATTTCTTATTTTGGCAATATGATTTCATGACAAAACACTATGCCACACTGTTTTTCCAAGACCGGGTTTATTCTTGGTCTTTCATGTTTCTGAATGTCTGCTCTACCCAAAATCATAGAATCAAAGAATCATCAAGGTTGCAAAAGACCTACAGGATCATCCATTACAACTGTCCACCTGTCATCAGTAGTTCTTTCTAAATTATGTTCCTCAGCACCTCTGAACCACATTCCTTAAATACCTCCACCACCTCCCTGAGCAGCCCATTCCAGTGCACCCTTTTAGAGAAGATCTATTTCCTAGCATCCAGTCTGAATTTGCCCTGGTTCAACTTGAAGCCATTCCCTCTAGTCCTATCACAAGTCACAAGGGTGAAGAGGCTGACCCCTGGCTCACTACAACCTCCCTTCAGCAATAAGGTCTCCCCTGAGCCTCCTCTTCTCTGGACTGAACAATCCCAGCTCACTCAGCTGTTCCTCATAAGTCCTGTGCTCCACACTCCTCAGCAGTTTCATTGCCCTTCTCTGCACATGCTCCAGGGCCTCAATGTCTTTCTTTCAGTGAGCGGCCCAAAAATGAACACAGTGCTCAAGATGCAGCCTAACCAGTGCTGAGTACAGGGGAACAGTTACTTCCCTGGTCCTGCTGGGCAGTGCTCTTTCTGATACAAGACAGGATGCCACTGGCCTTTTTGGCCACCTGGGCACACTGCTGGCTCATGTTCAGCCGAGCATCGACCAGTAACCTCAGGTCCATTTCTTCTACACAGTCTTCCAGCTACTCTGCCCCAAGCCTGTAGTGTTGCCTGGGGTTGTTGTGGCCAAAGTGCAGGACTCAGCACTTGGTCTTGTTGAACCTCATCCCATTGGCTTCAGCCCAGCTAACCAACCTGTCCAGATCGTTTCGTAGGGCCCCCAATCTGCCCCCAGGCAGACTGACACTTCCAGCCAACTTTGTGTCATCTGCAAACTTACTGAGGGTGCACTCAATGCCCTCGTCCAGGATAAAGATACTGAAGTGGACAGGACCCAGTACCAATCCCTGTGGAACAACACTTGTGACCGGTGTCCTCTTCCCTCCATGGCCTTCTCAGTTCAATGTCTAATACTCAAATCACAAAGTGATTTCCTCTAAATCTTTGCTCTAAATCATAATTATTTTCTACAAATCTTTTCTTCTTTCTCATTTGTTCCTATATTCTCTCTAATATTCTTTAAACATGTGGAATCATATATAGATAAAATATAGATAAAATATATATAATACATAAAATATGTATAAAGTATATATACTCATGAGTTCGTTCAATGTTGAATTGATTTTTAATTGAAAATTTAATCTTTTTTCTTTTTAATTTTAATTATTTCTATATATTGGATGATGCTGCAGAAACTAGTAGAAAACAATTTGCAGCTGCCAAGTTAACTAGGAAGAACTGATCTATTTTTCCTACTTTTACTCAACTGATTTAGGTCAGGATTGAAAAACATACTTTGTCACATGGAAGGAGTTACAGTTTCCTGTGTGCTACTATTATATCATCTTAAGAAATCCCACTAATAAGACATAATACCAACCAAAAATATCTACCACAAACTAATGCAGTCAATTAATAGAACAGATGGAGGTCAGGGCCGACAATTAAATCCCTTTGACAGAAGGGAAGATTATTCAACCACGTACTGGAGATATGTCAGTAATTCCTGTCTGATCTGACTACCACTTTTATTCTTCACAATAATTCCCTCTATAATACTTTCTTTGGCACAAGAGGGAGAGATCTATCATCTAAAGGGCTTGCAAAATGCTCTATATAATTACTTATTTTTAAAGTGGTGGGAAAGTGCACATATGATTTATCAGCAGTATTTTTAATGATTCTTAGAGAAAGAAAATAAAATACAATTTTTGCTACTCTTCTTTAAGTTTGCCTCTCAAAGGGGTGAAATAACTATCACCTTGGCAAGCTGCTAACAGTTTTCTTCACTAGAATTTAATACTGTCTTCCATATACATAGGAATATCAAGAAGTCTTCATTCGTATTTCCGTATTTCTTTGGCACTGATTTCCTGGCATATTCCAATCCTTAAACTATTACATCATGTTTGCAACTAATATGTTTCTTAACCTCTGCCACCAAGATAATTTTCTTTCTGTACTTCAGGTCTACAACGGTAACATTAAAAATTTGAAGTGTTGTTGTCATATTCTTGAAAAATTGATTACATATTTCACACTTCCAAAACAAAGGATTTGCACTGCAACATACTCTTATTTCTATCGTTTCAGACTTGTTGATGTTCTGCATATACATTACAAATGAGAAGTTACAGTTACAAGTAAAAACTACTACAAAAAGAAAAAGTGCAGGAAAGAAATAAAAATTGTGAATTATTTTTTTCTTAGAAAAACAAAAACAATCAAACAACAACAAAAGAAAAACATTCGGTGTCAAAGAAACCTTGCTTTGTTTTTAAGTAGAAGTCAGAAAAAAAAAAGCTGTCAAAAACATGTTTTTTTGTTCCTGTTTATTCTTTTTTTTTTTTCCCAAATGTTACTACTTTGATTACACAATCCTAGCTCCAGTTTTCACACTGCAATTTCTTATATGTTCCTTTTCATCATTAAGCTCATCTATTGAAAATTCTTGCTTTGTAAGTTAACCATTTCTGCACTCTCATCAAAGCTTTCTCTTTCAGCATTGTGTTTTTTAATGAATTTTAGTTTTGAATTAATTTAAATTTATGCTGAGAACAACAGATCTGAATTTCTTGTGTCTATATGTACTATATTTCCTCACTGATCACATCTTTGTTATCATTCTGAGTTTAGGGCAAAGGTGTTTTAACTCTGCTATTGGTAGAACTTTGTATTGTAGTCTCACATCATTGCACTTGGTCAGTTGTATTTCACCTGTATTTCACTGAATAATCTAAAATATAAAATGATTTCTGTAGTTTTAAAAATATTTACTTTCTATTTTATTCAGCTAAATAATGTATATTTCTTGCAATTCCCTGCCCTTCACTTAAACAGGATTATATGTATAGTACGGTTTCTCAATCTCTAATAATCCATGCTTTACCATTTTGAGTGATCATCACTATAGAAACCTGTAATATAATGATCTGTTGCTTATATAGATACATATATATATAATGTAATGAAAAAGAAAGGAAGATATAGTTATTTTAAACACATGGGAAGAAGAATTTAACTGCTCTTAAATGAACATAGAGAATCACAGACTGGTGATTTTATGAAAACATTTTGATAAGTTTCAGAAAAGCAAACTTGGACATGGAGATAACTAAACAAAGAACCTTCTTTTTATTCCGTGAATTAATAATCTGTAAATACAGTGCAAGTGTTTGGGTTTGTTTGTTTTTTTCATTCAGTGAAAATTAGCTGGTAACTTAAATTGGAAATCAGTTATGAAAATAAGTGTTTCTTTTTAAAACACTCATTACAAAGTAGATGTGCTTCAGTTGCCTACTGTAGTGTTACATCTCTTTCTAATGTGTATATCTCTATATTTACTGTGTAATAAGCTCTTTCCACCTTTTTCTTGAATTTATATTTCAGGTGTATGTGTATATGCACCTGTTCCTGGAGGGAAACATGACAAACAGAAAAAGGGTTAATTTTTAGAGCTTTATACAAAGTTTCATGCATTTTATGTATGAAAACATTAAATTTGAAATAATTACAATAAAAGAAAGGAATTATAATTATTGAAACACTTCAGTAATATTCCTAATTAAGAAAAAAGTCATGATTTTTACAAGAACTCTTGTGTTATGACACTGCATGCTAAAGATGAATTTAAAGTCTGTCTACATATTTCTAAATAGATGGCCTTAAAGACAAGCTGGTTTTGCTAACATTCTGTGAACAGTTATGTACACTTTAAATCCACATCCATGTTCTGATCACAGATGGATGAATATCCATCACTATCAATGAAGCTGCAACCAGCTGAGAAAGAAAATAGTTTTTATCTCTTCAGAAGTAGATACTGTAATGCCTGAAAATAGATGGAATCTAATGACTTGACCTAAGTAGTTTCAACTACATACAGAAATTCTGAACTTGATTTCAAGTAGTAGATAACAGTTTTACCATACTCCTGTTCTGTTTTCTTCCTTTGTCTTTTTCCTTGTCAAATAACAATGGAGCTCCAAACAACAGAAATGGAAGAGAAAAAGTCTTTCTTTTTTTTTTTTTATCATGAACATTATAGAAAAAAAAGTATTTTAGATATTTTTTGCTTTTATATTAAAAGACTGAATAGGAAAATGCTGTGTATATGCATTTTGTGAACAATGTCAGTTGAAAATCAAAACAAAGTGACACTATAAAATATACAGCTGAAGAATACTACATCTTAGACTAAGCTGGCATACAATTAAGGCTAAATGTATTTTACATTCACCTATACAAAAAAGCAAATTTACCGTCAGTATCAAGTAGTGATTTTCAGTTTTAAGAAATTTTAGAAAGCAGTTTGACTTTCTGATAGTGAAAGCATTTTAATTTACTTTATTTTCATTTGAAAAAGAAGGAAATTATCTTCCTTAGTCACTCAATAGCTGCATCAATTTGTTTTCAGGACTGTGATTAGCATAATTATGGTGGATTATTTGCATTTGGCACAGAACAGAAATAATTCAATATTTTTCATCATTAAAGAACAATGCTACATAGTTTCCTCTAGCAATACAATACTAGCATTAAAAAAAAAAAAACAAAACCAAACTTAAATTAAATATCCAGTCAGTTTATCAAAACAAAGCCCAGACTATTTTCCTCTCCTCCGGAAATTTCTGCAACACTGGCATTCCCAAGTTCATTCCTAGCATTTTAAACCAGCTATGTCTCATCTTGTCAGCACCTAAAAGACTTAAGAATTCCTCTTCAGTTCTTTCCTTCCTATAAAATGGTCAGGGTCAAATCCAAAAGAAATCCTCAGTATCTACTAACACAAGTTCTATATTCAGAAGAGGATCCAAATGGTCTTCATATTTCTTACTAGTTAACCTTAGAAATACATAGAATGTTAGAGGCTCTCTCTTTTGTATAATAAAGCACAATGAGGCTTAGAGCCACAAAAACCCCACCTAATATTCTAGATACCTGAAAAGCCCAGAGGAGTAATAGTTCTCCCTAGAGATAGAAAAATACACTTCTGCATGCAGCCAGCTGTCGAGTGTCTTGACTGACTGTTACTGCTTGCCTCACACTTACGTCTGTTTTCAGAAGGAACTAAGTTTAGTTCTAGTGTGCATACCTTCATTTGCTGCTGAAATGAAGTAGCCTACCTGTGAGTGAGGTGTCTAGCAGCTCAGTGGGGACCTACTCTATTAACATCTAGACACATATCCAGTGGGTGGAAATGAAAATATTTGGGTTTGACCAATGTAACAGTTATGAGAGACCAGGCCTTCTAGTACTTACAAAAGTATCACAGAATAGTGAAGGATAACTAAAGTTGAAGCAGCCTATTAATCACAAAGATCCAAAAAACTTAATTTTCCTGATATACTGTTGGATAAACAGAAGAGATACTTGTTTAAACAGATTTCATCTTTATTTAATTTCTTAAAAAATTACCACAGCAAAGCTTTAACATTCTAGATTTATTTTCCACCTAGTTTCTCGCTATATTGCAGTACTCATGGTGAGTTTCTTAAAGTTCTATGTGTGATAAAAATAATCTGTCATGTACACACAACACCACTTACTTTGAGACTCTTACATGCTTTATGAACGTAGCCCTTGTTTTCACAACTTGCATTATAACTTGTATTAAAAGGATTACATTATATGGTTGCCTTGAACTCTAGAAACTAGAGCTGATGATCCCAGAGCTGAAATGCTCTTTAGCAAAAGATGTAGAAGATGGTCTCCTTTCTTCTTACTACTGAGATATCCAAACAAAACATGACAGTTGTAAAGGTAAGAATGAAGAAAGTGCCTTGTGAACTCTGACAGCATGAAGAACAATGTACAAGTAATTTACTTACAGTGGGCCTTTACTTTCAAAATACACTAATCTTCCTTTTATAGCAAAAAGGGTGGGTTTTTTACCCCTTAGGTTAAAAATTATCAGTAAAAACTGATATAACATCACTGCTTGTTATTCAGTACAGTACATTTAATTTTTATGAATAACAGTGATAAAAGATTTTCCCATTCAAGCAATAATTAAAATATAAAAATATTAAATATTTATTTAAATAATTATATATAATTAAATATATTAAAATTTACACTCAAGTTATTTGAATTTAACGTTACTGAATTAAAAAAAAATCTAATTACTCAAATGAGCAGCATATGATTATTTTCTATTTCTTTCACTTGCTTGAATACAATGCTATGATTCTGTGAACTGCAGTTAGCCATCCAGTCCACATAATACTGAAATTACATAACTTTAAGTCCTCTGTTATTGTTGTACAGTGATCTAAGTAGTGCACATTAGTTGTAAATACTTCAAATTAATTGTCTAAGAAATCAATTGCATTTATGGAACCATAACTTAGAAAAGAATCGTTTATATATCTTAAAGTTTTAAAGGAATCATGAGTTAAATTTTTACTTTTTATCACACTTCGTTGTTGGAACTGTACTTTTAAAAATATATTACTAGAAAAATGTTAAATCATTTAGATTATTTAAATGAAAATGAAGAGTTAATTATTTTACGCAAAAGTGTTAAATATATTTAATTTATTTATAAAGGTATAAATATATATAATTAAATATATTTAATGTATTTAAATGTATTGACATTTAATCCTCAGGAATGTTTTTTTGATTGTTACTTCATATTTGCACAGATCACTTGGATTCTTCAGAAATCTACACTTTGGCAGTGATCATTACAGTGTGTCTACATTTAAGTATTTTAGGTCACTCACAGTGAAACACATAAATACTTCAATAAAAGAAAGACTAGATTCATCACTTCAAATTCCTGTACTACAACACCAGTGATGTCATGAAGCTATTGAGACTGTTACACATAATTTCCTAAGGTTTTGTTTACCAATCATTCAATGAAAGCAGTTTAACAAGAGTTTTTATTGTTCAGCTGAGTGTAGCTCCATTTGTGACCATAAACTGTGAAAACAGGATGCAAAGCAAAGATTCTGTTGAACAACATTGAATCCTGAGATCTGAGAAGGAGTTATATTGTGCCCTGACTTTTCCTCAGTCATTTCCTAAAACTCTCACGATTAGAGATGGAGTGATTTATTCCTGCCTTCTAATGTGAAGGCTTTATTATTCCTTCACATTTGTTACCATAAATGGTACAAGGCACAAGGCTTGATCAGAGTCTGAGAACATGATCAAGAATCTGACAGAATGTGGCTACATCAAAGTAACTACACAGCATCCTATGGACTACCACAGGGCTCCATCTGCACAGTCAGCTGTCAGGTCAGGATTTTAGAATGAAATTCCACCATTTAGACTAGCTTCTAACTGTGAAGTAAGATAAAAATCTGAGGACCATTTGCTTGGTTTCACGTGTGTTACTATATTGGATACTGCCAGCAAGCACTTGATTGCATACTATGAACATTAATTGCACTTTTCTCTCCTTGAGGAGGACCATTTTGATTGCAGGATTAAGGTGAAGAACTTTAACTGGAGTTCTGTATGAGAATGATAGCAAGAAAAAAGTACAAGTGGTTAAGGAGTGGGGACTCCTTTCTGTATTTCTCTTACATAGACGTACAATACAACAAAAGACACAACAACTATTACTTTTCAAACACTGATAATGATTCCCACTGCTCTCACAGTTCTTCTGACCATGCAAATGGTTCCCTGTTCTCCACTGCAAATACTCATCATCAAAGTTGGTTTGGCTTGTACTCTCTTCTTAAAACCCTCAAATCTGTTTCATTTCTTGACAAACTTCTAGTAAGAATACTATCTTCTCTCGAATTCCTTAACACATACTACCACATATTTGTTGCCATTGCGGTGAGTAATTCAAGATCAGCAATTGAACATATATGCTTGTGACAGCATACACATGAAGAAATCAGCAAGCAGGGGATCTGAAATGAATCTGAAGCAGATTTAAAACTTCAATTTTTACTATCTTGGCTTATTTTATTATAGTCCAATTATCACTTCACACAAGCAAGGAAACTTTCAAAAGACACACGTCTTCTGATGTCTAAGGGTTAAAACATAGATATCAGTAGGCTCTATCTCACTTTTTTAACGTTGTTTGCTTCCCTTTCTTCTGATTTTCCATGAATTTCCTTCTTTGCATTATTAACAAACATGCTGAGAAAACACTGAAAACTACAATCACACCATCTCTCAGATTTCCTTCCAGATTATTCCCACCTTCTGTCATTTATCTCAGTATACTCTGATAAACCTTGAGATTAGACTTTCTGCCCCTTCTTGGGACTTGGTTGTGGCTAAATTTAAACATAAACTTTCATCTCCAAATAAATTAACTGATTGTTTTGACTTTAATTTCCCCTTTTATTTTTTTTATTAGCTTTGTATTCTTTATATCAATTATTTTCCTTTTTTCTGATTTTTTTTTAAATTGCAAGTTTGCTGAGGAGAGTGGGTAATTAAATCTTATCTATGTATTCATGCATATGTGTACTATTATTATACAGCTACTAAGAGTTCAGCTATTACTATGATCAGCATGGAGGCTAAACTATTAAACAAGATCCTATCCATCAAACAATTTTTATTCTATTCCATTTAAATTATAACAAATTGAAATAAACATGGTTCAGTGATGCAAAAATCGCAAGTTTAGAAAGCTGTTATTTTCTTTGTCTGATATTTAGAATTCACATAACGGTACCCTCAGATCTCTTAACTAGTCTGTCATACTCTGAATTACTGCTTATTAACAACTCTGTTAACCTATCAGATACATCACTATTTCTTCTCCCTAAGTATAGGACGCAAAGATAAATTGAAACTGCATATGGTGCAATGGTGGTGTTAGGGAAAAATGACAAATCTTCAAAGTCTACAGAGCACAAAATGTGAGAAATAAGTGTTATGCCATCAGAGGAACTTTTCTGGTCATCTGTGTATGTCTTTCCTTCCTTATTACTAACCAAAGAACCAGTCATAGTATGAAAAAAGGATATCAGATTAATCTGATGTCTTCTATAGGTCTATGCATAGGATTTCTAATCTAAATCTTTGTTACATATTTCATCTTGATATCACGGGAATGTATAAATATGTGTATATTTGTATATGCATATGCATATATCTGTGTGTCTATGTGAACTAACAAATCATGTTATCTCACATTTTGCTAATAAAGTGAGAGAAAAATATATGTCTTTTTAGGTCTAACCTAAGCCTGATAGGTTATCAGTATCACAACAGCCAACTTTAATCCAGTATCTTTTAACTGCACACTGGTACTGTTCCATATTTCCAGAACTGAAAAATATGCAAAATTCCTGTTTACCATGTATAAGCACTTAGCATTAAGATTTAGAATGGACTGCATTCCAGGTCTTTTTGTGTGAATGCATGATAAACCATAAGCATTTTATCTGGAAGTATATATTGCAAAACATATTTCAAACAAATTTGAGGACATAAGCAAAGGAGGCATGTTATTTATATATGCAACACATTTTTTGGATAAAGGTATTGTTCTGACTGTAATTTTAGCACTTACCACTGTGTTGAATCTTTGAGAATCCTTCAGAATCCCCCCAGAGGAGGCAGCATGTCATCATTTTAGTTGGAGCACAAATGTTGCCTGTTAGAAAGAAATATAAAGTGATCTTCAGTAAAATAATAACAAACAAAGAAGTCTTATTAGTTAATTAGTGACAAAACAAACAAACAAAAGACGTAGGAAGTCATCTGCAATACTGATTTTCAAGATTAAATATATAGAGCTATATATAAAGATATACAGAGGTATATATATAGATAACCAGAAGATAAAAATATGACGACAGTCCACTAATATTTGCCATAGTGTTTACTAGTAACATTTCTTCTGTGCAAATCAATCTCTCATACAGAGTTTCCTTTAAAACTTTAAACCATAGAAGTACTCATTTTAGGGAAAGAATGTTACGGAAACTGCCTTATGATAAATAAAGAAAAAATACTTTTTTACATTGTTACTGTAAAAATATTTATTTAAATGTATACTGTATATGTTCAAATGGAAAAATGTTAAATCATTTGACAGTTATTTATTATTTTCTGGAACTATATATTATAAACTTTGGCAGAAAGTGTAATGGAAAAATGGCAATAATGTACTTTCTCATCTGATCCTCAATCAGATTTAGATATTTAAGCATCAGTTGAGTTTTATTTACTTCAGAGTTTTCAATTAGCTTACTTGGATTTAACTATCTTCTCACAGAAATGTAGTATTACTTTTTTGTTTGTTTTGTACATAAGTAATAATGAACAGAATAACAATATACATGTACCAAAAGTTTCTTTTTGAACAAACAGCAATTTCACAACTAGAGCTTATACTTAAAATGACATTTCAATTGATAATTTATTTATCAATAATCTATCCATTTACATATTTAGACAAACTACCAATATTTGCCAATAGTCTCTTCTGTCAGGACTACTATGACACACTGGAATTTTAAACTGAAAAAATAACATGTCAAAAAAGGTATTTCAGGCAATGTGCCTTACTTAGAAGTCTGCTGAAACACTCCTCACAAAAGTCAGCAGAGGCAAATTTATGGCACTGTACATATTCTACTTATATTGTTTTTTTGTTTGTATCTCTTAATGTATCAAGACTGCATAATATTTACTCATATTTTCACTACGTTGATCAGTATGGACATGCATCTTAAATATAAATAAATAAATAAATAAATAAATAGTACAATTTCAAAACAAATTAGAGGTGAAAGAGTGAGGACATCAAATAATCTTACTAGCCTTCTAATAAAAACAAATTTGCCATTTCTGAAAACGTCACATAATGCATTTTTCCACAGTATAGTACTTACTGACACAGCATGAACACTTCTGCAATGCATATATGTATATATATATAAATATAAACACAGGCTCTCTAAGTATGTATATATATATATTTATAGTGACTATAAACAGTTGTTAGCTCATAGTACTAAAGATCCTAAGGATCAAAGCACTGGGATTCTATCTTCCACATCAGAATATTCTCTCATGTCATTTAAAGATACCAGGTTTTGTACTTAACTTTTGACCAAAATAAAGTGTAAATGAAATGCTACTGTCATACTGTCAATCACACTAAATAATTTTTGCTCTTTTTTTTTTTTTCCTCACTATGGCCAAATCACTCATGGTAAGTGCTATTCATTGGAACAGCTGCAATGGCAGTTCTCAATCCCATGTACCGAAGGTGATTACCTCTAGAAAATATATACCAGTGGTTGGATATCTCAGTATATGCATTTCAATCTGAAAGGAACATATTCAGGAATATGGAATCAACCACAATTCTTTATGAGTGAAACACTCCAACCAACTAAACTGTGAAAGTGTCCATCTGGACACTTATCACATGGGAAACCTGGCAACAGTTACATTTTCATACACACTCTTCGAGGAATCATGTTGAAGCATAGGGCAATCTTTATTCCAAGCTATTGTAATGTCTTAAATCTTTCCAAATGACAGTGTCATTTTTATTGGAGATTTCACTGCTCACATAGATTATGATAGCCATTTCAGTTCTCCAAGACTAGTATGTGATAAAATCTAGGACATAAGAAATAAGGAAGGATTTAAGGAATGGATGGTCAGTGAAAATTTACTAAAGCTCACACAGCTTCCCACCTCACAAATTTTGAACTTGAATTTTTGTATTTTCTGAGTCTTAACAGCTTCCTTCCTGCTTCAGGAAGTAAATGATAGTCAACTCAGCTTTGCTGACAAACACACAGATTACATTTACTGTCTCTACTTTGAAGAATAAAAAAGAACAAAGAAAACAGCACTTGTAAAATAAATTTTCCAAGTTAGCTCCCTATACCATTGTACTTCTCTTTTCGCCTCCAATTTGTTTTACAGATCTCCTAAACTCCTTGTCAGATTGATGACTAGATTGTTTAGACCTTATATACTCCACTAACCCACTCTGTCTTACTATTCTCTTATTTATAACTTATTCCCATAATAGGCAGTTGTTCTTTAAAAGAGTACTGCTAATACTGAACTTCTTCACTATGAGTAAGCTCTTGGAGAAGTATATACACACATCAGAAGACTAGTAGTCAAGTTATGAGACAAAATATGGAAGTCTTTAACATGTATTTCCTTTTTAAAAATGTCATTTTTTCTCTTTGTAACCATTCATTTTTTTTATATATGTCTAATCTAAATGTTAAGGGAATTTGGCCATCTTTCTAATCTTATTTCCTGAAGCCATTTTATTTATTTATTTGTTTGTTTGTTTGTTTGTTACCGGTCACTGCAGATAAACTAATTCTGATGGCGCAATAATATCTTAGTTTTACAGTTACTTGCTGTAAGCTTTTTTATTATTATTTTTTGGTTAATTTCCTGAAAGATATTAATGTTCACTGATTTCATAAGTAATGAAAGAAGCACAACTCAAAAACAACTAAAACTGATGTTCTGTCAGCGTATTTACAGTTACTCAGTCAACACCTTAGAAATAAAAACTCTATCTCATGCAAAAAAAGAAGTGTTGTTTTGTTTTGTTTTGTTTTGTTTTGTTTTGTTTTGTTTTGAACATAATGTCCCACTCTCTCCAGCTATCCCAAAAACATCTATTAGCTCTTTACTATATCTGGTTATAGAGTAAAATTATTTGTTACTGATGCTCAGTTCTACTCACCAATATAACTCTGGTATTCGCAGTTAAATTTATAATGTGAGAAAATGTAGCATTATAAATTCAGTCTTAGCAGTATTAAATTCATCTTTAAAAGCATCTGTTACAATGATTACATGTTGTAATCTATTTTATATATTTGTAGGGAAAATAGGCATTCCAAATGGTAGAAGACTGTGATTTGAAGACTGTGGGCTTTCAGCAATAAAGCAAACCACCCACTTTTTTGCATATATTGAGGTAATGTTGAATTACAGATATCTAAACAGTGAGTGGTGGTAAATTACTGCCTTCACTAAAAGCAAATATAAGTATTAAGTAATGAAAAGGCTATGGAATGGATCTTCTCCCTTTCTAAATGTGCAGAAATTCTCTCTCTGACCAGAGAGAAGAAACTGACCAACAAGGAAAACTTTCTGGGGGGAGCTGTTTTTTCAAGTTCAATCAACAGTAGCACTTCAGAAAAAGACAGAAAATCTCTCATCTACACAGTCTCCCTAAATGTTTATATTCCCAGCTGTATTCCTTGTCTTCAGTAAGATCAGAAAGATAATGGTAGAACTTGGATTGCTTCTTTCTCCGTCCCTCTCCTTCCCTAACATCAGAATTTTCTCACGTCCCTCTGCTTCACCTCATTCTGCTTTAAACAGTTACACCTTTAAAACCTACCTGTGCCTCTGGTCTTGCTTTCTGCCTGTCCCATAAGGATCGCCTTGTGGTAGTATGCTCAAAGAAAACAGAAAAAGACCGACACTTCTCTGAAGTCAGAGGTGAAGGACTGAATCCTCAGCCACAAGCAACTAGAATATCCCACAGAACAAGTGAGTGGCTTCAGAGATAGGTAACAAGAAAAAGAAAGAATAGGAATATATGAATCTGTGCAAGGTCTGAAAGATCTTGACAAACCCAAGCAGAGAGCAGAGATGAATACAGAAAGTCAGTAGAACAGACTGACATAAATGACAACCGGAGTCTGCTCTTCAGAGAAAACAGGCTGCTACCAACCACAATACCACAGAAACTGAAAGGATGAGGCCACCACCACAGAATGCACTCCAGAGAGGAAGAATGAAGCTCTTTGTAAAGCACAGTGGCACCTAGGAACAAGTGAGGTGAATCTGCAGAGGTACCTTTTTTTTTTTTTTTTAAATAGAACTGTCATTTCTTGAAAAATCTTGCCTTCAAAAGTATTTAGGTACTTATCTTTTCTAATAGGACTGGCAAAATGAAAATTCATTTCTCATGTGTGTTACATTTGAATTTCCAAAAGCTACCTGATCTAAACAAAGATATAATGTGTGATAAAGCAGAATTAAAAAATCCTAACCAAAAGAATAAATAAACATCTGAATATGATGTAATACATTTCATTAGGAAATCTGAAGATTTTTGCAACACCAACAAATGAAAATCTCAAGGCTTAAAGGATGAAAATAACAGCTTAATATGGCTGCAAACAAACCTATTAATTAATACTGCAGTGAAAAACAAAAATGTAAGGAGACAGAAAAAAAAAATGACAAGGGGCAAAGAAAACAAACAGCAAAATATAAAAAACAAAAACCCCAACCAAATCCCTCTCCCCAATAGATAGATAGATAGATAAAATACATGAAATGCAGGCTAGACAGAGTCAGGATTCTAAAGCAAAAACAAAACAAACAAGCAAACAAAAAACAGCACACACAAAACCAACAACAAAAATCAGCCTTTTGAAGAGTTTGCAAATTGCTACTAGAAGTCAGGAAGAATTAAATTCATGAAGCCTGAGATCAGGACAGTAATACACACAGCAGAACTGCCAATAATGCAGAAGATTGTGATTTGCTATGTTGAGAAATTCTGAACGACAAATCCCCTTAGAGGAACTCCTAGACAGAAAGTAGCAATGCCAGGAAAGAACATAAAATGTAACAAAAAAAAGGACATAAGAAAGGCTAAGTCTAAGGTCAAAGAGAAGGGAGAGCGTGCCAGTCCTGTGTCAAAAGAAAAGCTTGATCCCACATCAGGGAGAAAAGAAAAGCCAAGGCTGAGATTAAGGAGGAGGAGGAAAGGAGGGCAAGATACAGCTAAAGGAGAAAGACAGGAGAAAGGGGAGGGGAAAAGAGAAATCTTGGGGTAAAAAAGAAGATAAAGGACAAGCCCAAAGTGGAAGGAATAGAATCCAAAAAGAGTTTCAAGATCATGCTGAGGCATACTGAAAATTAAAGATCAGTTGAAACAGCAAGAGCTCCACATAATAACCCTCAAGCCTGTCAAGGTACAGCTTTCAGAGATACTAGATAGAGAACCAGATGAATAGAAGACAGAATAATCCACCCAGTGGCACAGAGTTCAAATCATCTATTCAGTCCTCACTTCAAGCATAATTAAGTCTCCTTGGGACTTTTAATATTATTTCTGTGCTTCTGAAAGTAACAGCAAGAAATGTGCTGAAAGGCACTTAAACAGCTATTGCAGTCAGGCTCTTGCTATGCTTGAAGTATTGTTGACTATTTGTGTCATTTACAAGTTATTACTGGTAAAGCAATTATCCTTGATTAAATCATGTATGTGTCTCTGTACATAAGTAAGCTCTTATAAATGTATCTGCCTTTCACCCATATGACTTTTTAAAGAATCTAGGTAATTCACAAAGAAATTCTCTTCAAATGTTCATAGCTAGAAAGACTGGAATGAATGAAAATTCATTCAATCAAAATTTATAAGTGAAAATCCTTTCATAAATGATTTTTTTTTTAAACTCTACACAAATTTTCTTATGAATCACAAATAATGATTTTCGATTACTGAACAGTATAGTTATAAGACACTGAGCTATTTTCCTTCTTGCTCCCAAAAACATGTAGTGTAATATAAATGAAATTCCAACACAGAGGAGTGAAATCAGAACACCAGCACAGGTTTTTTCCAATCTAGCTGCATAAATTTTCATTCCTATACTATCTAAACATTTTCTCATCAGACAGAGCATGTATAGTGAGGCCAACTAAGGAAAATGGAGCTACTCCAATTCAATCTTGACAAGCTGGCTGCAGACTCTTAAGTGAGATACCACAGCCTGTGTTTTCTGGAAAGTGATAAAGGACAGAGTCCTGGCTAACAAGAATATCTCTAAAAGTTCTTAGAATTCCTTATCTTAAAATCAAGCTTTCACTCATTTTCACCTTCACAGTGTTTACACTATGAAATTAAAATTTTATTAAACCAAATTACAGAATCAGTCCTACCTATATTGCATGTTTAAAACAAATGTTTGGAGAAAATCTTCTGGCCTGTCATGTCCCCAGAGATATCCTCAGCACTACCTACTGTCCCCTGTCAGAACCCTGCCTGTCCAGGATCAAGCTCTGAAACCTGTCTGGGGCCACCAGCTTCCAAGAGCCCTGCCATGCCCCAACATGGACTCACCCACTGGTCCACCTCTTGTCCCCAGGAAGGAGCTTGATTCTGAGGCTGATTCCCTCCCTGCTGAGTCTGCTGGTGAGACAGTGGGATGGAATGGGCTGCTAAGGAAACTGAGCCCTCATGGGGAGCCTCTAGTGGTCCTGGCCTCCAGGGGTCAAGGAGCCTTCAGCCCCTTTGATGCTGTAACAATACCTCATCAAATTCAGAACTGCAAGTAAAATGTTCACGTAACAAAAAATCTCAAAATTAACCCATGTTGCAAAACAAACGCAGTGCATATCCCTCTTGAGACAGCCAGCACTTCCCATCACAGAATCATCAAAATCCGCTTATCCCAAGCCTCTGATACATTTTTCCCCGGCCAAATACATGGAAACTATGTATTTTTTACAAAAAAAAAAAAAAAAAAAGAACAACTCAAACATTGCAGCAGAATAAATTCACACTATCAGTCAAGAATGGAAACAACAACTTACCACTGACTTGTTTTATAGCATTCCTCTGTTACTGAAACTTTCCATTTCTCTACTCAAACTTAGTAAAACCCCCACAGTAAAACTAAACACTAGACTGCCTGGGCTAGTACTCCAGCTTCTCAAAATCACTGACTCCACAGACTCATGAATTTTACTGCTGTCTCTGTCTCTTCATAAGAAAATCTTCACTTTCTGTTTATTTACGTAAGGTAATAAACGATCTTCAGTACTTTTGTCATGACTGAGACACCTACATTTCATTTGGTATGTCTGATACATTTCTTATCTTGTGAAAATGTTATCATCTACATTTCTTCAGAACAGCTGTTGCTATCTATGTGTGTAGTGTAACGTTTGTGGCTTTTGATTTAGTCACTTACAGAATGGTCGTCTGTATTCAGAGACTCATCTTTTTTTTTTTCAAGTACATCAGCTGATGAAATGAGTGATATTAATTTTCTTTGCAAACCTTACTGAAATTTGTGATTATCTAACTGAAATCATAATACGAGATCTTCTATTAAAAACAAGGAATCAAAAATGAAATAAAATTGGCCTTCCAAGTCCAAATGTCCTCACTGATTTTGGAAGGTTCTTTCCTGCTTTATAGATAACATAGTGAATAGAAAACCTTTGAGGTGGGTTAGCCCTGGCCAGCAGCCAATCTCCTACTCATCTGCTCACTCATTCCCCTTCTTCACTGAAACGGGGAGAAAATAAGATGAAAAAACTCGTGGACTGAAATAAAGACAGGGAGATTGATTAGCAATTACCATCACAGGCAAAACAGATTAAATTTGTGGAAAATTAACTGGGATGGGTGTTTGGTGGTCAGCCAAGGCTAATCCACCGCAGTCCTATAACCATATTTGGTTCAGGGCTAATGGACTATCCAAGATTAAATGCAGAAGAGTATCAAGGCTTTTGCCTTTAAAGTACTATTAATTTTCATATCCTACTTAATAATTTTGCACAAAGATAAACTTCCACCCAAAATGTATGAATTATTATTCCACTTCTTTCAGTGTCCTGAAAGTTACAAGCATAGCCACATAGATTGATATCTTGCAAATAAGAAGAGTTTAGTCATAAAACCTAAATCAAACTATAGAGATAAGTGAGACACAGCATAATTCAGTATTAATATTAGCTGACTGAAGTAAAGGAACATTGGAGTTTCTTTAGTAGTTGCTTGTTAAATGCAGATGAGTACTATTCAACATTTAATAATGGCTTAGAGAGGAAAAACAGCATTTGCCATTGACTTTCAGCTAAAGATTACTAAACCCACACATCTGTGTGAGAGAGCAATGCTAACATGCGTCCTCAGATACTTCACTGCAAATCAGTTGCCTTAATTCAGGATATCAACAGTAAGAGTTTAAATTAATCACATTTTGAAGCAGACTGTCATTTTTCATTCCACAAATCCAGCTTGGAGTCAGGGTGATGAAGAAAGAGCGACAACGCCAACCTGAACAGATGAAAATAAATTTGTAAAACTGCAAGCAATATACAGAGGTGGTCATCATTATGTCACAGTCTTTGAACATTTAGACATAATTCCCTATAATTTACCTTGACATTTTCCCACCTCCATCCTTTTCCCCTTCTTCTTCCAAAAGGTATTGAAAAATGTATTTATTCTAAGTAGTTTTTACCAGAGTAGGGATTATCACCATAAAACAAGGATTGAAATAAAGACATACTTCACAGACCTACATAAAAGCCATCAAATAAGTTACACAAAGCTGCTGAGACTGGTTGAGGCTTAGAATTGACAGCATGCTATAAAATGTAATATGTGTGGTTCTATTTGCTTTTTTTAAATGGATTTTCTATTTGTTGAGAAGAAGCAACTAAAATCCACATCATTTAGACTACAAGGAATGTGTTTTTTCACCCTTTATTCTCAAAATGATTGATGGAAAAGAATGAACAATGTTAACACAAAGATAGCTTAGGAGAGTGTTGGAAGAGAAAAGCACAACAAACTCAAAATACAGAAGCAATTCATTAGGATAATCTTGGAAGACTTTTAAAAAAAGGCCACAGTAGCTGACAAAATCCATCATTGATTAAGTAGATTCAGCTAGATATTCTTTCTTAATCCAAAATTCAACTGATAGAGCAGATAATTCTGGAAATCATTTCCAGCACATGAAGGTCAAGAAGGCAGTCAGGATCAGGTAGCATGAATTAATGCAGAAGTCATAACTGACCATTTTGATGAACTCCTATGATGAAAAAACTGGCTTGGCATTCAAGGGAAGAGTTATGGATATTGTCTACTTCAGTAAAGTTTCCAGAACTATGTCCTAAATGCCCTTTGCAGAGAAACTGATGACGTATGGGCTGGATAAACAAACAGTGAAATGGATGGAAATCTGGATGACTGTCTAAACCAGTAAGATTGGTGCTGGCACACATAATTCCTGAAGACAGTAACTAGCATTGTACCCCAGTGGTCAGTACTGAGTATAAATTTGTTCACTGTTGTTATTAATGACCTTGATGATGGGGCATGGTGGACCCTCAATACCCTCAAGGAGTTTTAAAAGGACATAAAGCTGGGGGGAGTTTCTAATGCAGCAGAGGCTTGTGCAGGTATCTCAGTAGGCTAAGGAAATGAGCCATCAGGAACCTCATTAAGTTCAAAAAGGTTAGTGCAGAGTCCTGTCTCTGGGGGGGGAAAACTCTGGACACCAATACATGCTGAGTGCTGAGTGGCTGGAAACAAGGATTACTTTAAAGGCCTGTGGGAGTGCATAAGTAGACAAGGAGAAAAGGGATCCCATCTTGATAAGAATATGACAAACGTCATTCTCTGATCTTTAGGACAAAACACAGAAGGAGCAGATGAGATGGAATTTATGGGACAGGAAAATAAACTAGCTTCTCTCTATGACTGGGAACTGACCTACAGTGCAGCCTCCCTCAGATCAACTACACTATATAAAGATGAATGCGCATATTTACCTTACGTTTGATCCGCCACCCTCAGACCAAAGAACTGAAGACCTCATTGTTTGATTCTAAGATAGATTTATATCTATTTGCTTCTTTCTCTTTTTCATTTTTCTTTTTCTAGTTCTCTGCTCTCAGTATTCTACCAGACAAGACACACCAATCCTTGTCTTAAGTGTGATTCTCACTGTTACTGAATTTACCTGTTTTTGCTGTTTTGCAAGGGTTTTCCTGCTATCATATTTACCAAATTTGTGATTTCATGTACCTCTTGTTGTAGAATATTGAGGAAAGTAAATTGAATAAATGGTTTGATTGTTCAATCTTGTTACAGATCCTGAGTCATTAAAATAGCTAAATCACAGACACTGCATGACTCTGCACATTAGGGAAATCCCTCATTCAAAACAAATAAAAAGGACACATCTACCTCACAATCCATCAAGTGGGACGACACTAAACTGGCATTAAGAATGGGATTTGAAATTGTTTGGTTTCCTTGCATTCACTTTTATATAGTCTAGATGATTAGAGACCACCCTTGAGGTGGCAACTTTCTCATGTCTGCCTGGTTCAGTGTTTTAGAAGATTCAGGAGTCTAGAGAGCCTGAACTTTATTTCCACTTGCTATTGGAGAGGAAAAAAAGCATAAAAAAATGGGATATGTGACCTTGTTTTTGTGAAACAAATGCATCGCTCTGGTTCAATGGCAGTGGTTGCAGCCCTTAGTGAGCTCTCAAGGTGATCAGAGATTTTTGATGAAATTTTACTCTTTCCGTACTTTACCCCTGACAATTGCTCACAAGCATATATACTTCCAAAAAACAGTGACATGAATAAGGTGTGGTTATGAAGTAAAGGATCTGTTTCTTTGGTAAGGGAGGGATTACGAAAGTATGGTAAAGAGCCATAATCAGATATTTGAGTTGAATTTCTGATTGCAACTCTATACGTTTCATTTGAAAATTTACTGGTTATGTATTTATATCAACTGAAGGAGGTGTCACAAACATAAATTTATGATTTTTTCTTTGCAGTCTTGAAACCTATTCTCAAATTTCTTTACCAAACCAGAAAGCATGGCTGCACATTCTTCACTGCTCAGAGCCCTGTGTTCAGCCAATGTATCAAAATGCATACAAATTAATTTGCCACCACTTGAGTCGGCACTGCACAGTGCTGCACTCCCTGTGCCCTGGGTTTACTCTACACAGCATTAACAGTGCACTGATGGACTGAAGAGCCAGTAGGGATAGTGGGCAGGCTGCATTGCAAGCTGAGCAGTACTGCATGCAGCCCACGAACCACAAGTTGGACATCCCGCTAATCAGACTCCCTCCCCTACCACAGAGCCTGGGTTGCTTAAGTGATCTGAGACTAGTCCCTACAAATTCCATGTATGTATCTTTCTACAAGTCCTTGACAGAAGGGTGGACTATTCTGTGGATGAGCAATTGTCTGGATGGGACCAGTGCTCTTTTAACACTTTTAATCAACAGCCTACACAGTGGGATGGAGTACACCCTAAGGAAGTCTGCTGATGGCATCAAGTTGAGTGATGCAGTTGATCTGGCAGAAGGAAGGGATGACATCCAACAGACCTTGATGGGCTTCGTAAGAGAGACTGTGGGAATCTAATGAGGTTCAACATGTCCAAGAGCAAGGTGCTGCACCTGGGTCGGGGCAATCCCAGATATGCATGCAGACTGGGAGAAGAATTCATTGAGAGCAGCCCTGCAGAGAAGGACTTGGGGATTCTGATAAATGAAAAGTTTGGCAAGAGACAACCGTGTGTGCTTGCAGCCTGGAAGGCCAATGGCATCCTAGGCTGCATCAGAAAAAGGAGTAGTCAGTAGAGCAAGAGTTGTTTCCCTTTACACTCCCCTCTTGAGGCCCCACCTGCATTATCCTGTCCAGACCTGGAGATCCCAACACAGGAAGGACCTAGAGCTGTTGGAGCTGGTTCAGAGGAGGCACATGGAGATGATCAGAGCACCTGTGAAAGCTGAGGTAGCTCAGCTTATTTAGCTTGGAGAAGGCTCCATGGAAATCCCTCTGTGGCCTTCCATTACAATCAGGAGGGAGACAGATTTTTTACACAGGTTATTAGTGATAGAACCAAGGGGAATAGTTTAAAAATAAAAGAGAGAAATTTTAAATTAAATATTAGGATTGAGGGGTTTTGTTTGTTTGTTTGCTTTTACTTAGAGAATGTTGGGGCAGTGGCACAGGTTTTCTAGAGAAGTTGTGCCACATCCCTGGCGGTGTTCAATGCCAGGCTGGATGGAACTCTGAGCAGTCTGATCTAGTGGGTGGCAGCCCTGCCCATGGCATGGTGGTTTGAATTAGACAAAATCTGAGGTCCCTCCCAACCCATGCTATTCTATGATTCTGTGAATCTGACCATATATTATGGTGTAATAATATTCCTTTGTTCCTCTGTCCCTGTATCCTTTGTTTCTGAAGATTATCTTATTTTTTTTAAAGTAATATCTCTCTATGGTATACGAATAACTACTTATATATTCTTATTGTCACAAACCCAATTCTTAAGTTCCTTAGACAATTCTCAGACCAATGACTATGAAAAATATAAGCAGGTATCTCAGCGAATACACTAGCATCATTATTCAATATTCTTTGAATTTGTACTGTTCACTTTAAGGCATATTCTGAACAATCTAACTGAAATATCTAAGAAAAGAATTTAGCAGAGAATCCTACGTGCCTTCATTGTACCTCTGGATGTGAAGCTCTACAAACTATAAATAATGACAGGTAAGATTCGGCCCTAAGATTGGTATACTGGTAAATGGGTATAGTCCAAAGATTCCTCTGAAATATATGTACATATATTTCTACTAAGAATTAAGTAGAGAAGTTAAAATTATTATGACAATGATTTGTTATACTTTTATTCTGTTGCAGGAGCCATGTAGCAAATTATACATAAAAGCTAAGAGATTATTCTTTGCCAATCAATCGCTCCATGTAGTAAATGAGCTTATTAGACTTAGAATTCTCCAAAATTAGCAGTAGACAGTGTAGAAAAATTAATTGAGCTAATTAAGCTAATAACAAACAGTAATAATAAAAGCCCTTAAATTTCCCCAGTGTGAGTAACCATCATATTGATAAATTTCTTTAAACTCCAATACTCAGTAAGTTGACTGAAATGTTTTCAGTTCCTTAGAACATTTGCTAAAGATTCTAAGGTTACCCAGAAGTCCTCTCTTGTCTACTATCAGTGAGAAATGAAAAAATTTCTCTCACTGTAAGGCTATATATAATTATTCTGTATTCAGAACATACAGTTTTCAGCCTGACCTTGCTTGATCTTTTCTGTCATTCATGTTTAGGTCTAGTGCCTGCAATAGCAATAAGTTATATCATATGCTGTTGATTACAGGTCATAACCTAAACAAATTTAGATTGTTATGAGTCCAGTATTCCCGCTCTCTTTACACTTAACTGTTTCAGAAATCCATTGTTTTTCTCTGCCTAACTGTTACTTGGAAGAACAGAGATAACTTAGTAACTTAAGAATACGTTAACTTTTTACTGCTTTCATTCCAAAATGAAAAGAAAGACCAGAGTTGGTTTGAGTAAGTGATTGATCTAAACACTCAGAAATCAGTAAAATTAATTATGAGATTAGCAGTCTGAAGAATTCAGTCTGTGTATCATAACTGCTGTCTGAAACAAGGCTGAGCCTTGTATTGTCCACATAATTTTGGGAGCAAATTCTGACAGGACATAGTTAAATGTAAAGTGGTTGTTGCTACTAAAAAATTACAATTTGTAACTAAGAACATAGTTTTGACAATAACTATTACAAATTTTCAAATACAGTATTAAACATATTTTAGAAGTCTCTTACAGAAAAGCAAAACTGCTACCATTATGCAAAACATAAGACAAATTTTACCTCAAGAAGCTGTAAGAATTAATGATAAACCCTAACAGTTATACAGAGAAATCAAAAGAACTCTGAACAAGCTGGTATTTCACATATTATATTGCAGTACTGTGCAAAGACAATACTTCAGATCACAGAAACTGAATGTCAGAGGACTTTCTGCCCAATACTCGTTGGGGTATACAGTAGCAACTGTGTAGTACTGATAAGTATATTGACTCTACTTATGCAAGTAACTTGGAGCAACACATTGCACAGTGCTGCAATTGTTTGTAGATGCACTATTCTAAGTACACACAATCTCTAGGAACACATACATTCAATCTATATAAAGCTTAATAATAAAGTGAGTTTACATCAGACAGCTAAGTGGCCTGATTTTAAAAACTCCAAAAATCTAATACTTCAAAATACGAACTGGTACCAAACCCCAGCAGCAATAAAGCCCTTGTATTTTTCAATCACAGCAAACTATGAATTCTACGTGTTATGCCTCAAAGTTGTGTATTTATAGAAAACCTTCTCACCATAGTTAACTATGTCAACAAAGATATTTTGAAAGCAGTTAAATTTATTTAAAAAAAAAAATACTGTGGATATTCCATTGTTAAATAAAGTATGTTACAAACATAGAAAAGCACTTCAGTTTTCAGTTCTTAATCATTTTATTCTAAGAACCTGCTTAAGGTGCAATTGTGACCCACAAAAAAAAAAGAAAGTGACAAATGTCTTTGCAACCATTAGCTAATAATAATTCAATAACAAATCCTGCTCAGTATAGCATGGGACATCAAGGCAAAAGATTTTTTGTTGGTGGTAGTGTTTTTGTTAACAGCGCTTCTAACCTTGCATTATTTTAAGAAAGGCATAACATTTTTTTACTAATATTCTCTGAATTTGCAAGCGAAGTTTCGATTCTGAGAAAGAGCTTTATCTAGAGAGAACACAGATCCTCTTCTTTTGAATGAGATTCTTGTTATGTAACCACTTTCAAACATGCAAATACAAATTCTTACTATCTGATTATCTGTGCACAAAGAAATTCTGCTTACTGTTTCACTCAAGAATTTAACTGGAATGTATGCCCTCACAAAAACAAACCTCCCTAGCTGTTATTCAAGTGACAGATGTTCACTGAAAATGAACCACTACAGACGGTTGCTTTTTTTTTTTAAGAATGTTTGTATTTACTTCAAATTTATTTTTTAAAATCACTGCTCTAGTGAAACAAACAAACAAGCAAACAAAAGAAGCAAACTGCAACACCATTCATAAAAGCAACTGAAGATTATCAAGTAGATGTATACAATAATTTTTTGTCAATAAAACAAAAACAAAAAAAAAAAAGCTGAAATAAATATATTTTCTTGTATATAATTTGAAGATTTTCTATTTGAAAAATAATTTTAAATGCATTTAAATGTAAAAAAAATACATATAACAAAATGAATTCAGGATTTTTCATGTAACAAATATTAACTATTCTCACCAAATTTAGAGACCTGTGTTGCAAAGACACTACTTTACTTACTACTGATTGGTATTGTTTGTAAAAATTTAATATAAATTAATATAAATATTTTTAAATTATTATTTTTTTAATTTTTAAATTTAAATTTAAAAATCTTACAGACCTTGCAGAATCACCAATTTCCAAAATACTCAGGCAGCTTAACTGTTTTCTGTTTAGCAAAACATGTCAATGACTAAGAGGTCTAAGTTTGAGTCCTTAAGCCTTAGCCACCATAAAACATAACCACCATAACTATTTCCAATAAATGCTATTCAAAAAAAAAGAAAAAAAAATCACCTTTCAAACAATAACTGAAGGCAGTATGAGACACTGTCTCACATACTTTCAGCAGTCTCACAAAGAATGCACTGGTAGATAACACATCAGAAGCTCTTTTACTCTATCCAGCATAACTAAGTAGATTAGATTTTTCACATGTAACTAGAACTGCTGAGTGGAAATTTTACATGGAAGAATAAGGCCTCTTGATGCCACTAACAACACATTAAAATGTGTGAAAGACATGCTAGTCATCAAAAGTTCAGAAAGATAATAGCCTGTTCATTCAAGTCTCTCATGTGCAGTAACAATCTCAAATTAAGGCTACAGCCCAGACTATCAGTGGTATTCAAGCATACCAACATTCAACAATCCCACACCTTAATATGGATAAATATGTTTGAAAATGACATAAATGGTCAAATACCAAAAACTCAATTGCCATGAGAACAGAAGTCTACTGTGTTAATAAGGAAAGAATGTAACGTATCTCTGCCACAACTATTGCACCAGAAGTAAATTGAGTATCTCAGGCAAGGCCTTAGAACAGCAAAGCCAACCACACAGAGTCTGTTAAACAACGTCAGTGGTCCAAGGTCAAATTTATATTCACTAACTAGAATTCATCTTATCAAAGTATTACTTATAAACACTGATAACAAGTGTTTTATCTTGTTTTCTTCTAAAAAAATTGCAATTAGAGTCTAAGACTAGCTACCTCCAACACAGCTGTCTACAGCTTTGAAAGGAGACCTCTGTGGGATGTGAGATGAAGCATTCCAAACAGAGAACCAAGCAAGATCTTTCTATAAAGACTTCAGAAGAATATTACTGTTAATAATATAATTAATAATAATATTACTCTTAATGATCCTACGAGGGGTTTAATCTGCTGAGTAGTATCTAGACTGTAGAAAGGATAACAACTATCAGTCTTAACATGTGGACCTAAAAATATATTCTTCCTAGCTCTCCTGGTTTGTGCAATATACTCAAAATGCATTTCACAGAAGTTAAGATGCTTATTATTTTGGAGGTACTGAACACTTGTAGAGTTTACAACAGTAAACAGTGCTGTGACAACCCTGCTTAAAGATGTGAGGGGAAAAATAAAACAAACAAAAAATCAACCAACCATCGAATAAACAAGCTAAAAAAACCTGTGCAATCACTGGGCTTAGTTTGGAAGACTGATTCAGATGGTATCCAGATCCAGAAATTCTGTAGGCATTGCTGTTTTTGCCATCACAAAAGCCAAGAGCGTCAAGGATAACTGTACTCCCTGTTGTGCTAACTTGGTATCTAACGAATTTAGCCATCTGAACCTACAACATCATTCCTCAAAGTACATCCTTCGGAACAGAGCATTTCTGGGAATAGCACCAAGATCTGACAGCAATCGCTGTATGTGTTGTTACTGCCTGTGGCTAAATTTTGTATTTTGGAATACCTTGAGGTACTGGGTAATGTGGGTATTGGGCAATCCTGTGATGATTTAAAAAGTCATAGTGCATTTAAATGTTCTTTTGCAATTACTGTTAGCTAAATATTGTCTCAGGAAGAGAGAAATCACTTCCTTTCAAAGGATACATCATGAAACACTATAATATGTAAGGGAACATGAAACTGCTACACAATTTAAAACAATGAAAAAACAAGGATGGGTTCTCATTACATGAATAATTATGCTGTGCCACTATCAGGTGTAAACTACTATTTTTTTTATTTTTATTTTTATTTTTATTGAGGAAAAAGAAACAAAGCTATGTCTACACCATGCTAATTTTCTGATCTCTGATTTTAGACTTACGTGTTGCAACAGGGATTTCTGATTCTTCAATGCAGGTAAGGCATATTTTGTCTCATGTACTCTAGCACTCAGTAATATGAGTGGCCTGCAATTCACAGATCTGTAAGCTTCCCCTAAGCCACTCAAGCACTGTTTTTCAGAGCCTGTACAGCATTATTTTTGTCTTGCTCCTCTCACGCTCTAGACATCAAGTTTCTTAACTCACAGTCTTGCAGCCACAAATCCCAATAATTTTGTTTTGGTATGTGACCGTGGGAAAAAAGCTACCACTGGAGCCAGAATTGTGCCTCTTTTGCCCATACCCCAACTTCAACTTCATCTTTCCTTGTCTTTTGCTTTGTACAATTCAGTTTATAATAGAGAAAATAAAAATGTAGAGCACTGCAAAGTAGATGATGGACATTTAAACTATTAATAATTATTATCCAATAATAAATCTTGCCACTTTTGAACCTACGTAGAGATGACTGCACTCTAGTCAGTACTAATAGCATCCAAAAAGGAAGCAACTACTTAAATTTTTATCATGGTTCAGAATAAGCAGTGCTAGGAAAGAAGTATGGCAAAAGAATCCTTCTCATTTTCTTTCTTCCACTTGTTGCAACAAAGACAATCCTCCAAGGATAAGAAGCTCTTCAAAGACCCCTTGCAATTGCCACTGCTTTTTCTGGACTGACAAATGGGAGAGTCTGCCCCTCTTTCCCTACCTCACCTTCCCTCTACAAAACCGCAAAACTGCATTTCTGAGGGATGAATAGTGTGTGTTTCTGTGTTTATTTGTGTGTCTATTTTATTTCATTCACTTTTTTCAGTCTATATGTCTGAAAACCACTTCCTTTGCTACAGAACATAAGGCAAGTAAAAATAACATAGAAAATACAACGAACTAATTCATTTCCTCCTCTCTCTCTCCCTCTCCCCACCCCTCTCACCCCCAAATAAAAGAAAATTCCTCAGGATTTATGAAGGAGTCTGAAAAGCACATAACAGTCTAGACAAAGTCTATATTATTCATCTTTTTTTGTTGTTGTTGTTCTAACCTGTTTATTTTTTCTGTATCTTAAAAATGCTCATTTCTGAAAATAGACAAAATATTGCTCTTCAAAAACTGAGCTCTTCTTCAGCTAAACTTTTCATTAGTCTTTTCTAGCAAATTACTTCCGAGCTCTCTCCTTGCATAGAATTCAGTGCTTATTTATTCATAGAAAGTATGTACTATAAATAATCAATCCTAGTGCAAGTCAAAGCAGAGAAAGAAATTGGTAGAAGGTAATAAAATAGGTTGTAGGGGATTTTTTTTCCTCCTCCATTTCATTTTTCATCCTCTTGTAAATGCAACTTCCACTTGCCTAAACACAAAATCTAAATACATACTAGAAAAGTTAACATGGATTTGGAATTTTTAACATTCTCGTCTGACTTTAAACTCTGAAAAACATCATCCTCCTATTTAAGAAGAATAATCTAATAGAAACAGAAATATAGAAGAGAATTGTATCTCAAAAAATCTCATTTTCACCACTTCCTGTCATTTACTTCTATCCTTGTCTTAACTTTCCAGAGTAACACTGTCATGAAGGTTAATGCAGCTACATGAATTTGTGATGGACCATTTCACTCACATTCAGTAGGGCAAACGTATATGGCTCACTGGTAAACAATTTGCTCCACAGAGAACAAGCTCTCCTTTGTGGAAAAGAGGAACCTGGCAAATTTGATTTATTAAATGATGAGATGTTAACTACAAAAGAAAAAAGTCCTGCAACATGACATCTGTGGGTTTTTTTAAGCACTAAATTAATACTTCTAGACTCTCAAGTATCAGGCACAGTGCCACTAAAGGCAATGGCATAAAACAATGTAAAAACAGTGATAATAAGATCTCAGTCATACTTCTGATCTCTCAAATACACAGCTGACAGTAAGTGAAGAAAAATGTCTCTTGTATACATTATGTCACATTATGTGCATATGGGAAGCTTGTTTATTAAGGACATGAAATGAAGGTTAGTACTCTGCACAGCCTGAGGGAAAACTGATTTATTCTGGCTGCTTTATGTCTCATCAAAGATCTACTATTTTAAAAGAGAACATTTTGGACTGGAAGAGGTACGCCAATTTATTGTGTCTGAAAAAGTGAACAAAGAGAATATTATGTAACTATGGAATATAACTTAGGTGTGAGGTAATGGTGCAGCAGCTTATGCACAGAATCTTCATCAACTATTACCTTAACAGCTTTGACTGATTTATATGAGTAAGATGTAGAAAAATGTTCCCCCCCACATACCAGTGAGAGAACCATCAAAACCCATATTGATTTATAATCCTTTTTATATATAGTTCAAAGTACATCTCTTCCCATCGTGTGCATGCACTTCACTGCAAGACTAATTTCTCTCAAGAAATGCAGGCTAACAGTCACATTTGCCATGCTGGAAAAAACAAACAAGAAAAACAACACCAAAACATTTTTGAAATGAAACAGAAAATATGATTTATTACAGTTGATAAAAATGAGATAAAACAAAGAAGTTCCTAAACAGAAATGTATTCAGGGATGATAGCACTCTATATAGTTTTCTTTAGGGAAAAAAAAAAAGTCATATTGTTATATTTAAGTAATATTTGTAAAATGTGTTTTATTTGAATAAAAATATTATAAAAGTTTATTCAGAACAAAATAATTTTCTTTCAAGAGCTCAACCTATACCCATGCAAAGTGAGGATGACACTGAGAATCACATTTTGCCCCTGATCAATATTATCAACCTATTTCTGATTTATTGCACCTCCTCAGATAAAGCCAAACTTCCATCTTCAAAAATATCAGTTCCTTTTTAAAGTCTGCCTCAACTCATATCCTACTACTGCAAGCTCTCCAGAGTTTAGTATTTGAACCATAACTGCTCTCACTACTCCACCTTCCCTGTTCTAGTACCTTTGCTATCCCTATTTGTCTTTCCCTCATTCCTATCCCTAAATTTTCAGTCTTCCTTCATTGAATGTCCTGTATTTTTCTTAAGACTTCTCCAACTGCAACTCCATTCTTACACTTTTCCCTCTTCTCCCATTATCTTCTTTTTCTATGGCAATCACCCATGTTAACCTTCCTTGGAAACTCATAATCTGTCCCCACCATACTGCATGTTTATTCTCTCTGACTATGAAAGGCATCTTGAGGCCATGAGAATCTTGGGATTCTCCAGGGATGGAGGCAGGGAAGGGAAAAATGGGAGGAAAAGGTCATCTTGCACAGGCAAGAAGATCTCCTCATCTTAGACATCATTACTCCATTCACTGCTTAGCTTTTAGGCTTTTGTTGCCACAAGCTGACTGCACCATTAACCCACTGCATTTCAGTGACATCACATTTCTGTACCAGATCAGGGCAGACAAATCATGGCAGCATGCCTTTTCCAGCTCAGTAGGCTAAGAGCCTACTGAGAGTGAATTAGAAGAGTCTTACTGGCTCTTCTAATTCACTCTGTTCTTTAAATGTGTGCCAGCTGACCTGCATCATCAAATTTCTAAAGCACTATATTTGAAATGTCATCTATATGTAAAGAAAACATCAAACTGATACAAACACTAAGCACTTATCTTCAAAAAAAAAAAAATCAAGTGCAGTTCACACATAAGGGCTTGAGAAAGTCATCATAAATATAAGATTAAACAAAGTATTTCCTTAAATGTTAACCTGTTTAGATGGAAGCAATTGATCTGCCTGTCCATTATCACTTCTTCAACTAAACAAACTATAATCAAAATAAGCATGAAAATAATATGCCAGGTCCTACCTGAGGACATCTCCTCCAGCTTCAAGATTAACATCCAGTTTTGACAACTGCAAATACTTAATCTGTCAAAGCCAGTGGATCAGCATCATCTGCTGCCCTAGTTCACCACCTGCACATTGGAAACTATATACACCAAACAATTCTAATTCGGGTAGCAGACCTACTGCTGGCTGAGTTAATACAAATTCACAGCCTCAGGCGCCACGGCTCATCTGTCCAGCTGTGTATAATTTGCAGAAAATTCTACTTCCCTTCACTTCACTGTGTATTTAGAATTTACCTTTGTTTTCATGTAGATGGCACAAAATGCAGCAGGCAGAGATTTCAGTAATTACATTATTGATAAAGATATATTTGGCTTGGAAGACTCCAACCAGCAAATCAGTGGCTATGTGACTGCCTGAGAAGCAACGCTCTGCCTTGATGAACGCTGTCTTGAAGTACTGTGCTGAACCATCTGCTCTGAAGCGAACATCTCATACAGGAATAACTCATTAGCTCGTGCTTGGCTCATGGCTGCCCATCAACATTTCATTGTTGCTCGAATCTTTTTGCTTATACACCCAAAACATCCCATGAAATTCAGGAACAGTCCTACCACATTACTAACTTCAGAAAGTTTGGGTAGTGGCAAATAGATCAATGACTCTCATGAGCTCCAACTCTTCTTCCACTACTCCTCTAGAATCAAGAGGAAGGATTTTTCTTTCTTTTCTCAAAACTTCCTATAAAATAATATCGAAATCTCTAATCTAGGAAAGCACATCTGAAAATCCAGTGAGATGGCATAATATAATATGAATATTATGACATAGGTAGTTAAAGCGAAAAACTGCCTTTTCTTCACAGACACAGTTAATGAGAACCCTCCATGTAAAAGGTACACAAAATGGATCTCTGTACTCCATCAGTTTAGTTACCAACAAATACACAGTTTCTGTTGAAAACAAATCAAAAACTTCAGACAGAAATCACAGAAAATAACAAGCCTGTACATCCATTTGTCTTTGCAATCACCAACAGAATCTGAGTTGAAACAGTACATACACCTGAATTATGTAGCATACTTTTCTTCTGTATGCAGTCATCTACACCAGCAACAAGCTCTTCAAATAATGTATGGAGTGGCATACTTTCTCAGAACATATTGGTTTATGTATTTTTTTCTTCAAATGAGACAATGTCATGAGCAGAACTTAACATACAGTTGACAGGAAACTTTTAAACTGTATGACTTCCTCTGTCCTATGCAAATATCAAATGCTACCTACTCATAAGACATGTCCAAAAGCCATTTGAAATCAACAGAAATCTTTGTATAAAATCCAACAAGCCTTTATCTAACAACACCAATCTGTTAATGTTCTGTTAACCTTAGGTCTGCCACACAAGCCTGTTAATGTTCATGATCTACGCAATACCCACTATGAAAGTGAGTAAAAATCTATTATATGTTAGACAGCATATGGCTTAAATAGTCCGATACAAATAAAATACTGATTTAGTTTATTCACAAAGATATCTGAAAATCTCTTACAGCAAATCAGTAAAGGTAAAATTGTGAGTCACATCTCCAAGCACAAATACTTTTGCCATATAATCTTCAGTGGAGATGACCAACTGTTGCTATCACCACTGCCTCACTGTGCTCACATCCACTGTCTGGTCTCCATAAATGTTCATCAAGTGTCAGTGAATGTCAATGGATGCCTTTTTTCTGCATGGAGTAATTCAGTTCCATACTTTTGCTCCATCAACACTTCTGCGTCAGACACCATTTTGACAGACCGCCTTTCTGCTGCCATCTGTCGCATGGCAAAAAAATGTAATGGAATACCGGTGTGAAGGCTCAACCTCTACTGCCATACCAGCAGGTCACATCTGACATCATGGGCCAATATCATAAAATAAGAGGCATTACTTTCAGAGCAGCCCTCATAAAATGTTCTTTTCTTTTTAATTTTATATATATATACACATTCCAGAAAAGGTACCTAACTTGTTTGAGTTCTCTAGTTGTCTATTCATAGCGTTTAATTAAACACTTTTTGGGAAGAATGCTTGTTACCATTAAACTGACTATTTCTCACTAAGTGTCCAAGACCAACTTTAATAAGTGCATAACGAAGCTTGATCATCAACCCAGACGTGTCTGGCAATGATCTCACAAGGTTACCACCTGATGGTTCTGATCAACATGGCTGGTCAGTCCTAATAGAGCCATGAACTTGAAAAAAAAAATCTACAGAGCACAGTACCAAAAGTTTGAAACAGAGTCCAGCAGAGGGCTACTAAGATGATAAAGGGCCTGGAATACCTCTCTTATGAGGAAAGGCTGAGGTCTGTTCAGCCTTGAAAAAAGACTCAGAGAGGATGTGATCCACATCTATAAATATCTAAGGAGCAAGAGGAAAAGGGACGAGGCCGGACTCTTCTCAGCGTTGCATGATGACGGGTCAAGGGGTAATGGCCACAAACTGAAGCACTGAAGTTCCACACAAATGTGCATGGGAACGTCTTCACAGTGCAGTGACAGAGCACTGGCACAGGCTGCTCAGAGAGGTGGTGGAGTCTCCTCTGGAGACGTTCCAGACCCGCCTGGACACCTACCTGTGCAACCTGGGCTAGGGAGCTGCTTTGGCAGGGGGTTGGACTCGATGATCTCTGGAGGTCCTTTCCAACCCCTGCAGTTCAGTAATTCTGTGATTCCTTCCAGGTCAGTACTAAAGCTGTAACTGACCTAGAGAATATAACAGTATGTATCTTCAAGACAATTTATTAGACAACTTCAAGCAACAGTGCCTGATGATGAATCATGTTTATGAATTTCCTCTTCCATTTTTGCCTATAGAAAAGTTATTAAAACGATAGTGACTTTCTTCACTTGAAAGAGAAAATAAATGCCTTATCTCTGAAACTGTTTGTACTGAGAAGCAGCAGGTTACCTATTTTTGCCAAATACATTCAACAAAAGCAAATCTGAAAGAGACAGTTCAACAGTTTACTACCAACAAACACAAAACTGCAGTTATACCTATTTCATCTGTTATCTGTTATAGTGATATATGGAAGTGGTTTAGTGCCAATTGCTTGTATAATTGAAACTCAGTTTTATTTTTCATCACACATACAGACAAATTCAATTAGAAGTAAATAAAGTTGAGCTAATTCAGTCTACATATGAAATCAAATCAGCCACTTAAGATGAAACAATAATTGGCTGTTGGCTAATCTAGGAAAAAAAGCAAACATTTTATTCCACAAATCTTTATTTATTACATTAAAAGAATCAATCCTTAGTATGTGTTTGTCACAATCTTTGCAAGTAATAAAAAAACAGTACTTTTGAAGGAATTTATGTGAAAAACAGTACCATGACAGCCACATACTGCTCTTGTTTTCAGAGTGAACTGAATCAGTCCACTGTGATACTGCCTCAAATCTTTTTCCTAACAGAAGTGCCATTCACTTTCGAAGCTTACCTCTCTTGAAAGGCTCAACTTCCCCATCAAAGTTGCGAATCTCAGTGAGCCCATAAATAAGAAAGACAAGCATGGAAAGTCCTAACCCTCTGCTGAAGCTAGTCAGTAGCACCCACTTATCAGAATAGATGGTATGACAGTAAGTGGTGTGTGGGTTCAGCACAGAAGACAGCAGAAAGGACAAATCATACACTGTGACATCAGAGACTACAATTTATTTTTAGATTATTACCATACAAATGTGAACATTCCTAGCTAGGGATCACTCCAGCATGTGGTAATGCATTCGGTTTGCATTAGCCATGCTTGTGGCAAAGCCTCACTACAGATCTCAGGAAGAGCCGTTTTCTAGAAGGGCTGCTTCCATTCAGATCCTCACATGAGTTCTGCATGCTAAACACGAAGTAACCGTGGTTCATATACATCTTATTTTTAATGAAAATACTCAGGAAAAAAAAAAATAAAATCCCCACTAGTTTACATGGCTTAAAGAGAGATGAGCTGGCATGTAATATCTTCAGAATAATTTCCTCCCCTTTGAATCCATCTACTACAAACTGCCTAGAAATTGTATTTTTCAATTTTCTCTTCTCTAACCTTAAATCAATTTCAGGTTGTGAAAAGTTGATTAACATTGTGCCTCATCTCAATTGAAATAATTTTCCAGGAGTATTACCTATAAAGCTTGTTTCTCCTCCACTAGACAGCAAGGCCTTATCTTGTGTGTCTGTGGGGTTGTTTGTTTTGTTTTTTTCCAATCCAATCTGGGGACTTCTATAACAAATACAATGAGAACTAGAGAACTATTAAAAGGTGACAGAGTTGAGTACATAACCCTGTCAGATGTGGGGATCGAAATGGCTCAGAGCATAAATGCTTTACAAACATTGCTTGAGTGCACCTGAGCTGAACTGTGACAGAGGATGGCTGCAGTTGGACATGAGACTTATATTGATTTGTGCAGCTCATGTTTACGTTTTGTTTTTATTAGGGTTTTCTTTTCTTAAGACTCACAGATTTATAATCCAGTGCACACAACTAACCAATTTTACTCATGCTGAAGAGATCTTGAACCTTGATGACAAGTCTTCAAGTGACAGAATGACTAAATTATATGCTGGTTATAGCATGATGCTTATTCCTGTCCTACCCAGGTGGAGCTGCTCTTTACACTATGTGATTCAGCCATCAAATAGCAGCACGCGTGCTTGAAAGGCCAAGAGGAGGCTGTATTGAGAACCTGTCAAAAACAAATGTGCAAACCTCCATGCGGCAGTCAGTAAATGTTCCCTGAATCACTCTTTTGTTATAAAAAAAAAAAAAAAAAGTCAAACAAATCCTTGTTTCTATATGATACGTGTTAATACAAAGCTTCAGTTAAACAGCTTTTCTTTCTGCCTCTTGCCTTCATCTCCACACGACAGATCTTCAGCAGAAGGATGCCCATTAAGATGGAGATTTTTATCGAATGTAAAATTTGTTAGGTGAATAAACTTCCCAGGAACATAGGTTCAGCTAAAAAGACAGTCTCTGCAAGAAAAAAAAATACAATAGCACAGCATCTCCAGTAAGCCTATCAATTTAATCACTCTCCTGATTTAATCCAGTGCGTGTGTTTCATTCAAGCCATGAGGCTTGCTTTCATCTGCTTGCATTGTTACACCTTTTAAAAACTGAAACTTCATCACTAACCAGCATACTTAGCTGAACAAGAAAAAAAGTTTTTTTTTTTTCCATTTACATGTAATATTTCTACACGTCTGTGACACAGCACTGCACTGCACTTTAAGACACTAGGTAAGTAATCGCTCCCTCTAGAAATACAGAAGGAAGCAAATCTATTTTCTTTCTCAGTGTATGCTTTGCAGTTCAGACCGAACTTAAACGCGACTAAATTCAAAGAGGGGAAAAAAATTAAACTAGACATAAATCAGAATCCTCTCGAGGACCAATGTGTTTTGGATGCCAAACTGAATTTCAGCTGTACAACCTGGTGTAACTTAATGGGTTGTACTCGCAGACAGCATACTAACGGTAACTGTGTCTATATGATACACAGGCATAAGAACAGAGAAAAATCACAGCTCCACTAATACACAAAACAGTAATAATTCCAAGATGCTAAGAGCAATTAGATCAAAAATTAAGTCTCATTCTCTAACATTCTTATAAAAGGCCGTGCCTCACTGATTTTGAGTTACTAGCAACTGCATGGCACGTTTTCACGTTCTTGGTCTTTAATGATTCATTGGGATATGATTCATAAGGCAGTGCGTATTACCCTCTACTCATTACTAAAAGCAAAAGAAACGTGAAATGTCCTGCCTTAATGCATACCCACTGCACGTCACTTATACAGATGTCTGCATAGGTGCTGTTAATTGGTGCAATATCAAAAAGCATAGATTGCTAGGAAAAAAAAGAAGAAAAAGACGTATGAAATTAGCTCAGTGCTATAAAGTGAAGTTGTGTTTTCACACAGGAATGAAAATTAATGGAAGTAATTACTTCTTTTCCTGCTGTGACGGAAAATTAGTTTGCTTCTTTACTGCTGAATTTATATATTTAATAATCAATAAACATCATCTGTCCCATGGAACTATAGCTCGTGGTCGTCACATCCATGCTTCAGGAGGAGAAAACACCAGACATTTCCATTTCAGTACGCTGGTAAAGCCACCCAGTTATGCTTTGTTTCCTAATCACCTGCTTCGAAACGTTACACGCCGCTAACGTTATCAACCACTGAACACCAGAAGCCAGACGGGAATTCTACAAGCGTTTGTACTCAACACTGATCGGCCACGACGAAAAATATGATGCCTATATATTCCTGCGGCGGTTTATTTTTAAATACCAACCATCTAAGCGCACGTACGCACTGGTTGAGACCAGCAGCAGTCCCACCCACGCATCCTAGAGACGCAAAACACCCGACCACCACCACAGCTTCATCGCTCCGCTCCCAGTGTGCCACCACCGGGGCACTCACAGCTCAACTCGACGCTCTGGATGCGTGCCCGGGCGCGCTGCTCCCTCACGCCCCATCCCATCGCGCTCCGCCTGACGAACTTTCTTCCCCCCAACGAGCCGCCGGGCACCGCGGCACCGCAGCGCGGGCGGCGGGACGGCCCCGGCGGCGGGCGCGGGAACACACCGCCACCTCCTGGCCGCGCCCCGGCACCGCCGCCGCGTCCCCCCCGCAAACTTCTCTGCCCGCGCCGAGCGCCGCAATCAGCGCAGCTCCCCGCTCGCCGTGACGCGTGCCCTCGGGCCCGTCGCGGCGGGACGGAGGGGTCCCCTCGAGCCCTGAAAGAGGTTGTGCGGGGGGAGGGGAGCGGGCGGCTGGAGCTGAGAAGCGGCCAAAAGCGGCGCTGCGGCGCGGCCGCCCCCGCTCCCCGTGGGCGCTGGGGGTGGCGGCGGTCTTTCCTCAGGGGAGGGGGGTGGCCCCCGCCCCGGCTTTGCGGAGAAGCGGATTTACTGCCGGGGCGGGGGGAAGGAGAAGGGGGGGGAGGGGGGAGGGGGCGTGCTTTTTCTTTTTCTTTTCCTTTTTTTTTTTTTCTTTTTCTTCTCCTCTTTTCCCCCCTTCCTCCCCCCACGCCCGCCACGCACACTGCTTCTCCCCAGTGCCAGTCCCTGCTCCATCACGTGCGGGAACCCATGCCCGTCACAAAAAGCGGGCATTTTGCCCGAGCCCGGAAAGAAGGAAATAAAGAAAAAAAGAAAGGGGAAAAAAAAATTATATATGTATATATAGATAAAGGAAAGAAAGGTGGGAAAAAGAAAAAGAAACAAAAATATATAGAAGGAAAAAAAAAAAAAAAGGGAGGAAAAACCCACCGCGGGTGAACCGCTTAATCCAAGACGAGCCAAGATCTCTGAAGGGCTGAAGGGCCGCCTCCCTCTCTCTTCCACCCCCCCACCCCCCATCCTCCTCCGTCCCCTTTTTCCTTTCTGTGGCCGTGGTGGCGGTGGGGGAAGTGGTTAACCAAACCCCGACGTGTTGGTTTTGTGTCCCCCTGCAAACCACGGAGCACGCAGGGCACGAGGAGCTGCTCCGGCTCCTCTCCGAGCTGGCAGAAAACTGTGGCTTTGCTCTTCCTCTCTCTCTCTCTCCCTGTACTGCAGATATTTTTTCCCTTCTCCTCTCCACACTCTTCTGTTTATTTGGCTGTTAGGCAGAGAGCTACTTTGTAAACATCTCACACAGAACCCCAGAGCCTTTCCAAATAGCTGATTGCAGCAAAATGCCTCCAAACAAATGATGGTGCAAGGGGGCTATACCGGGGACGAGCCCGAAGCGGATAATAAAGAAATAAAATTTGCATAAATGTGCATATTTGACACCGAGATGGGCGTAATGGTGGAGATGTCAGAAAGAAAGTACTGGTTTATAACGATGGAAAAGTAAAAGCACAAACGACTGCAGCAAAACTGCTCGCTCTCTGCCAGAGTACCAACTGCAACACCTCTCCCCCACACCACCGCTGAAAAAAAAAAAAAAGAAAAAAAAAAAAGGGAAAAAAAGAAAAAAAGAGAGAGTGAACGCACAAACGATAAGCCCAGCACTCCTACCTTAACGCTGAAAGAGCCGCAGAAGCGGAGGGGATTTTTCACACGGCCAGATTCCTTCAGGAAATCCTCTCAGGGTGTCATGCAGCTGGGGTTATCGCACAAGGATCCTGCTCTCCTTTTTGGAATCCAACGCGATCCGCTTCTCCAAAGGAATGCAGTGACCATGAATGGGGGGAGGGGGGGGGTAGGGGGTGGGGGGGGGGGGAAGAAAAATGAAAAATATCAACAGGAAATAAAACGGCGCTGGATGTGAAGGAAACTCGTGCTCTCGGCTGTCAGCGACCTACATTCAGGCAGAAAATTCATTGCAATTGGTGCGAGAGGGAGAGTTGGGTCTGCGAGCAGGGGCTGTGATTGCCTATGCAGAGCCCGAGCCGTGGAGGCTGATCTGCAAGGCAAGGCGAGCGGGGAGGGAGCGGGAGAGAGAGGTCCAGGCTGTACCAGGCGCTCTCCTCCTGCTATTGGACCAAACTGAATGAAATTTACAAAGCCGGCAGCCAATAGCTCTCCGCAGTCTGCCCCATCACTACAGAAACCGTATCTCCATCCCCAGCCTCTTGCGAGGAGCATCGCATCCTCGCGCCGAGCGGCGGCGGCCGGGCCCGGGGGCGGAACAGGTGGGCACGGCTACGCGGAGCGAGAACCGTGCGGCGGCGGAGGGAGTGCCGGGGCTCACACCTTGCCCACCGCCGCTCCGCCGCATCACCATCGCGTACGGCAAGCGCAGCCGTGGTTAACCCTTGAAGACGGGGCTTTCTCCGCTGCCAGCCTGAATTCACCCGTCCGATTTTACGTTGAGCTAGTGGTATAATTGCGCATCGATCGCCGAAGTCTTTTGCTGCTGTTCTCCTTACTCCCATACAAAAACGACGTTGCCCAGTACCCTGTCATTTTAAATATATATATTTCATAAGTAGATTGGTTATTTAACATTGATATTTGAGTTAGCTAGCCATTATTGTGAAGGTCAAGCGTAAGGGCTGGAGTAGGGCCCTGTGGTTATTGCTCAGTACTGCAACGCAGTCTGTGGTTCGTTTCCTGTGTATAGTTTCAGACTAGGGATGGTGTAGCAAATATGTGCTCAGGCCTTTGACAAATACGCCCTGTTTCAGTTCTCAACATGTTCCTTTGATCAGTTCAGTAACAGCCATCAACATTACCCAGAGTGTGAGGCCCTGAGCTCAGGACAGGTGAGTACTGGCTGAATTATCCAAGTAGGCAATGAACAAAACAAAGGAGTCTTGAACATTTTTTTCATTATTCCATAGAACCACAGAATCATTAAGATTGGAAAGATCATCTAGTTCAACCATCATTCCATGCCTATGACTACTCTAGACCACATCATTTGGAACAAAAATCCTATCCATGCCTCGATGAGACTTCCTGTCACAGGGCATAGGTTAGATTTGTCTTTGACATTTTCAACTGCTGGTATAATAAATATTATCAGCAGCTCTTCAGTTGTAGATACTTTGTTTCTACCACCACAACAGATTCACAGAGCAGAGCAGATAGTGCTTTGTTTTCTCAAATTTCAATTCTGTCGGCAGTAGTAGACATATCAATCACTTCTATGCTTTCCTGTTTCAACTGGTATACGAATATGTACTATCTGATATAAAGGTACTGTTTCACAGGCAGCAGCAGGCCTGTTATGTGTCTGTTCTCATATACTGCCTTGTTGTAAAGTATAAAGTGTCATACCGAGATCACTTCAGCATCACTTAGGAAGGGAACTTTTAAATGTTTTGAATTTTAGTCAAGTCACTCACTGACTTAAAACATTTAAAACAGTGCAATAGCCACATTAAACAGTTACTTGCCAGTACATTAATTATTTTTACATTACTTAATTATATGTTTTGCCTTACTTATTTTAAGTGACTCTAGCAGCAGGTGTTCATGCAAGTGAGTTTTACTGCTTTTGTTATTTTAATAACACACCCGGAATGTGCAACAAATCATGTTGCTTGACTGAGTGAACATTCTGACACATTTAGAAAAGATGTCATCTTGCACTGCCATCTGTCCTAAATTTTGCAGGACAGTCTTTATTTTGATGCTTTTTACAAGATAAATTTGGAGGATATTAAAGTACGCACTAGTTAATCTGACTAATGATTTCCCACCTGTGTAAGAATATCAGAAGGCAATTTATTACAAATTAATAAAGGATTATGTGTTAGATTTGTAACTGAGGCTTGCAGCTATGTCCTAAATATGCACAAACACAACAATAAAACTAAACTCTCCCTAGATTCTGTTCAAGGATATGACCAAAGGCTTTAAGTAAAGGTCAGAATATTGGAACGCACTTTTCCCCTCCAACTCTGGAAAAAATGAATGTACAATTGGAACTTCTGGTTTATTTGGGAGGGAATCTACAGCAGTCTACTGCATAATTATAACACCAAACAGGAGTCCAGGAGCAATCATTCAGAAAGAATACCACTTGCTAAGTAATACCGCCACTTCTTACAAGGAGGCATTGTATTCTAGTGTTAACTCAAACTGAATCTACTTGTAACTTGTGAAATCTAAAGAAATCACAGTGCTCGGCAGTCTGACTGAAGACAGGCCAAACTCTGCTGTCCCAAGAAATCTCCTCCTGTGTCAGTCAGACTGAGGCATTATTTGATCTTCCATGTCCAATCACTGTAAAATTTACACATACATTTTAAAACCAGGTATAGCGGCATATTGTGTACTGATGCTTTGAAGCCTAAAGATATTCATTTTAAAAAAGTCCCTCTCAAATGTTTGTTTGTTTGGCTAACTACTCAATCCAACAATTCATATTCAGAATACAAACTTGAGCAAGAGGAGCTTTCTACAACTGCGTAAACAATTATTGACTTGTTGCCTCTCTACACTGTTTGCTTGGTTATCTTACTCAAATATTTAAAATACCAATTTCCATCCTTTTGTTCTTATGCAAAGGTGCATCAGCAAGGAAACTGTCCAGATACATTTTATGAAGTTGGAATGGATTATTTCACTAGCTTCAAGGTTCAGAAGGCATATCTTAAGTGGATTGAAATCCACAAGGAATTTTCTACTCAAGTCACTGGATGACTTCACTTCATGGGTACAAAGGTGATAAAAGGCAGTTAAGTATTGTTCTTCCTAAGACTTCAATTAAATGAGAATTGCTGAAGAATTTAAGGTCAAACTACAGAACAGAAGAGAATTAAAAGGAAGTAGAATGAGTCCAATAATTCCACTAGGTAGACTGGAAAAAAAAAAACACCAACAGGCATCTTTGAAATGAACATGCAAAATGTTAGGGTTTAGGGTACATAGCAAGTGTACATAAAAAGCCCCAAATTGCTGTTTTCTACAGTTCAAGAAATAAATGTTTCCTATGGGATTAATATCCCTACATTTTGGTAATAAGAGTTTGATCTGTATTGTCACAGGTTAGCAAAAATCACACCTATATTTTCAAATTCAGATTTTTTTTATTTATAACTAAGTGAAATACTTTGTCGTCTATGATGCCACATGCCATGTAAATCACAAATACAATGACAAGTCCCACTTGCACGATCAATCTGATCACTTCAGAGTGAAGTATGATGACAACTAATACTTAGTATAGATTGCCAAAGATAAGATGTTTGCCACGATAAGTACCTGACTTTCAAGTTCATTCTAGTTGCATTCCCCATGGCTTTTTTTTTTTAATTATGATTATTATTTTTTACCAAAATGTATGTGTTAGTTTCTCGTTTTGAAAAATAATTTCACAAAAAAAATCCATAGGTGTGGATAGTTCATTAAGATCATTTCATCTAGTTAATTATTTTTTTTAGATAGCAAAATATAGAAATATGCAAATGATACATAACCTTAAATTTAATAATGGAGATACAGACATCCCTTCAACACAGCCAATGCTTCAGTTTTGGTGTTGTCATCAAACACCTTGAAGTGCTAAGACCTGAACAGGAAGCCTCTAACCAAAGTTGACCTCTAGATTAATCCCACAACTCAAGTGTTACATATTATCAGTATCTGATCAATAGCAAAATATGTATGATCATTAGCAAAATATGTATCTTGGACAAAAAATTAGCCAGTGATGTAGCTTAGATAAAGTGTTACGAGAATGTATTAACCTTTTCTTGTTCAGAAGCAGAGTGTCAAGGCTTACTAGTACACAAACTTCCTTCGTTCCTCCTTGAGCCCTGGACGAACTTGAGGTGGAATCCAAGAGGGAGAATGAAACCAGATGTTTCTGCTTAACTGTCATGAAAACATATTTGCTCAACAGTATAAAAACTGGACACTCTTTTAGAGAAGTTGGGGAAGTTGGAGAATTCAACTATGAGTGGACTCACTGCACAGGACCTCCCAGTTGACAGGACAGGCTCTCCAAATCCTTGCTGCAACAACGATTCCCCTGTGAATTCCAGTCTAGATGATGGAAAAATATTAGGGCAATTGGTGATATATGTTTCTTAATTACCATAGCTGTCCTCAAGTAGTAATGGTTAGGTGCATTGCCTTGTTCTGTTTTATTCTTGCTATATCATTTCACTTCTTATCTCATTGCTTTAAACTTAAACTAAATGCACTTCTTTAACTTGATGTTTGTGATTTTTGTGCTGATCCCATCCAGTGGCAAAGCATACCTGTAGCGCAACACAGCTGCTCACTCATGCTCCATCATTAATAGAAGAGGGAGAGAAAATATGATGAAAATGGTTGTGGCTTGATGAGGACAAAATGATCACTTACCAGTTACTATCGCAGGCTAAACAGACTCAGAATAGTGAGTTCAATTATTTTTATTTATTTATATATTTATTCTTACTGATAACAGACTAGAGCAGTGAAAACTGAAAGCAAAGTATAAACACCTCTCCTACTATCCACCCTCTCCTACTTACTCCTCCCAAGAGGTGCATGGGAACGGGGAATGGGGGCTGCAGCCTGACCATAATGCTTCATCTTTGCCAGTGATCACTATGTGCTCCTACTCCATGAGGATCCTTCCTGAACTTATCCTGTGTAGGCTTCCCACAGTCTGCAACTCTCCCAGCAGCACCCCAACACGTCTCCTTATCATGGGGCCCACCCTTCGGCCCCCAGAGTCATGCCCTGCACCACATAAGCCCAGTACGTCTGGATGAGTGAATGTAGTTTCTGCACTCTCCTTGCATAAAGTCAAAGGTGTAAGAGACCATTGTGATTCTCTACAGAGATCTTTAATATGTTGACTAAGTATTTGACCAGGTATACTTTTCATTAATGTTACATAATGTTATCTTGAACTATAGCAATCAAGATTTTCCTTTTTATTTACTATTACTATTATTGTTATTATTATCATTATTATTAATTAAAAAGAGTAAGTATTAAAAGTTGTACAGACTCTACATCTGAATAAATTTTACCAGTATGTAGTTGTTCTTACTGTCAAAATCATGTTCCTGACACATAGTCTTGAAATATTGGACTTCACTTTGACTTTGTCTATTAAATTTAAGAGCCATGTGTTATTAACTTCGTTTTGCAACTTACATACTTTACGGATCATGATTCGTCAACCTTCCAAACTTCTTATTGTTGAAATAGTTATATTAATTTGCCTTAGTATCTTTTGCCTTAGTATCCTACAAGACATATTTTACAGCCTGTGATTCATCCTTGCAAGGGTTTTCTCAACCGTTCAGCATTTATCAGTATGCTCTTTAAAATCTAACCTCTAGACTAGAATATGGATCTGACATTATAGTCATTAATACAGTTCGTTTCGTTTTTCTTTATTTAAGAATCAAATTTGGTCGTGGTCTCTAACTGACATTATCTCAATTACTGAGATCCCTACTGAGATCTTACAAGCTTAGCCTTTGCTGTTTTGAACCACAAGACCCAATAGTAAAAAGAAAACTACCAGAGTTTCTCGGAAAGTAATGCCTCCCCTTTATTTCCATAGAAATTCAAGTAGATACAAAGAGCATAACACTGATTGAGCAAATTCTCATCTACAAAAGCCTGTTTTTTCAACATTCACGACCATTAGCTGTATGTTTTGAACAGCTATGAACAAGAGCCTTCCTGTTGAGATCATCAAAAATCTGCACTAGAGGAGCTGTTGCTAGTGATGAAGTGCACTGCTCTACTGTTCGCACATGCACTGTTTTTTTTCCAGAAACATTCAGCAAGCATTGATGAACGTTAGCATCAGTGGACACATTATTTTTTTCTGTATTAACTGATAGACCTCTGCTTCATATACACTTCCATGTGAGATGCAGTTTTGTCAGACTGCCCGTATGCTGCCATAGATTGCATGGCAGAAACAAATTGTAGGCCAACATAATAAAATAGGAGGCATTACTTTTGAATCAGCCCTCATACATCTTTATTATGTGAAGTCCTTCTTCAGTTTTATCAGTTATCTGAGCTTCCCTAACGTTATTTCACACAAAATAAACTTCATGGGCTGTCACTGATGACAATAAACTAGAAACTCATTCCATTTCTTGCACACGCTCAATTTGCATTCACGATCATTTGAAATGGGGTACTTCCTTTGATTTGAAAATAAAACCATCTTCCTCCCTATCAATATCTGACACCATCACAATAACATAATTTCTGTAGTGTCCTTCTTCAAAATATCCCTCAGCCATTAATAAGTAAATAATGAAATTAATGTCATGTGGTTTTGTTTGTTTTTTTTTCATTTTGCATGGTGAGAAAAATGTAAAAAGCCTGTGTGGAGTATTTCTTTGAAATATATTCTGGACGTGTGAAAATTTGCTCTACTTGTGAATTTTGCCAGCAAGCCACAGTATCTCATCGACTGTGCAAGGATTGAGATCATTGTAGACAAAAGGGCTAATCATACCCTGGGGTCACAGCCCTGCCAGCTGGTCTAGGGAAGGGTACGTCCCTCTCTGCTGGTATAGCCTCACTTCGAGCATGGTGTGAAGATTTGGATGCCACAATATAAAACTATTAGAACATAAAATTATTGGAAAGCATCCAAAGGAGGGCTATAAAGATGATGAAGGGTCTAGAGGATGAGATGTATGAAGAATGACTAAAGTCACTTGGTTTGTTTTCAGCCCAGAGCAGAGGAGAGTGAGGGGAGGCCTCATGACAACCTACAGCTCCTCACAACGGGAGCAGAGGGGTAGCACTGATCTCTGTTCTTTGGTGACAACAACTGAACCCAAGAGAACAGCATGGAGCTCCATCAGGGATGGTGTGTCAAGTTGTGTGTTAGGAAAAGGTTCTTCACCAGAGTGTGGTTGGGCACTAAAACATTCTTCCCAGGGAAATGGTAATGACACCAAGCCAATCAGAAGAGTACTCTTCAAGAAGAGTTTGGACAGCACTCTCAGAAGTATGGTTAGAATTTTGGGTGGTTCAGTGTGGAACCAGGATCTGGGTTCAGTGATCTATGTCAGAGTCTTTCTACTCAGGATATTCTATGTTTCTGTGATACTTACATGATAATGAACCAAGGCAATCCCTATGCATAGTCATACTTTACTTTCCTGCTATCATTTAGAGCTGTACATTTAAAGGATGGACCGTCATGTAGCAATATACAGACAAAATGCAAACAAGTTCCTTATATTGTATGGATTAATAACATTAAGCTTCTACAACAAGCAAACAGACAAAACAGCATTTTCTTCAGTAATAAGCCTAATTAGTCTATGCTGTATAATTAACCAATTAAAAAAAAATGTATGGTTACATTTTGATTCAGATTAATACTTTCAGAGGAAATCCATGTAACATTCATGTGAACGCTGAAATTTCAGTTTGCCCTACATATCCATAGAAATCTTAATTTGATCTTGACAAACTTGCTTTGATACCTTGATAATTTACATTGATATGATAGACTGAGCTTACCAGAGGCTAGTTTCCATTCTGTATTATATTAGATACAAATGTTAAGTGCCTTGAAGTCAGAACTTACAAGCTCTGTCTAACCTTCCCAGTTTTAAAGTGCTACTCTGAAGTTATTAATATTAGAAAGAATTATTTATAGTATAACTTAAGGATTGTAGAAAAGAATGCGCCTAACTCCATACAAGAAAAAAGAGTAAAATAGCCTAACAGTATACATGTACATCTTTGACACCACTTGAACATCACAGGAGGAATAGAAATGCCATTAAATGAAAGCAAAGAGAAATGAAATACAGCCTCTAAATACCTGACGCTAATGCCACAGTTCACACTGATTCATAAGCCAGCTCACTTCAGCAATGTAGATTTCACCTGCAGCCACAGTGTTAAGGATCTCAGTGTTCAAAGCCAAACATAATAGCTCTGCAGGTAACTCCTTTGACAACTGGTGGTCTGTAAGACACTTCTTGCAAACCAGTGAACTTCAAAAGAACAGTATACCTCTAAGTTTCAAAAGGCAAGCAAGATTTTTGCAAAAATCATTCTTGGAAGTTGTTAGAAAATCTCCCACTTTTGGACAACAAAAAGACAATTAGAAGATCAGAAGTATTGAAATTATTTTTCTCTGCAGCATAAAGATGGTCTCAGTAGTAGGTAGTTATATCCATTTATAAATGCCTCTCTCACTGGATTATATCATTCACACTTTTCCTAGCCAAAATAATTGTGTTTCTTTTGCTTCCCTAAGTACAGTTTTAGCATGAATGTGGGGAGTACGTTCTATATAATTTAACCTTTACTATACTGCAATCTTTTGAGAACACATTGTTGATACTCCTGAGACTAGCAAAAGCCTTGGTTTAGTCTCTTAAATTCTATCAGTGAATGCTTGAACAAAAAGAGCACTTATATAGAGACAGGGCAATTTTGGAAGCATTATTGTCTTTGGCAGAGATTTTCACAAGAACCACTTAGAGAATGTAGGTGTCAGACGCCAGGGTATGAGGGCACTGTCAAATTCTGCCTGTCAGCTGAGATATCTATTCATCACCATGATAATACCCCATCCCAAGAGTTGGGCAATTCTTTTTCATATAGATTCCCAGTAATGTGCTTTAGTTTGTATTTAAAAGAGCTAAAGACAAACTTTAAAGACAAACTTTAAAGACAAACATCAGAGAAACTAACTTTAGCATCATTCTTCAAAATTAAACCAGCAGAAAAAGAGTTTGGGAATGTGTTAGCCACTTAATATAAGGCAACAGACTAGATTAAATAAACAGAGAATAGGAGTTTAATCTGCAGGAGAAAAGGAATATTTGTTCAGCCACACTGGCTGTCAGGATAGTCATCAGCAGCTGAACAAGAGCAAACAATGTGATACTGTGGAGTAATGTGGAAGTTGCAGCTATTTGTTATACTAAAGAAAATCAGAGTCCTAATGAGTCACGCAACAAACTCAGACAATGCAAGGTAGCTCATTAAGCCATAGAAATTTGGTGATATTTGGTTTTGTGCCCACAGCTAACCCTCTAGTGTTCTAGCTTTGCAGATTTAGGTACAAACTGTCTGAATCTGGGAAGTCTGGACGCACAACCAGAGGCACACTGGGAACAGAAGTACCTCTGAATTTAGGTGCTTACTGTACAGGTAACCACTTCTGAATAACAACTTTACAGGAGTACGACCTCTTCAGAAACACTACTTCAGTCTATGAGCTATTTAAGAAACAAATTATCTTAATTTTGGAAATGAAAAGACATAAGATTGGTTGATTTAAGAAGATCTTGAACAAATAACTGACATAAATAAACAGATGAAGGCCACTGAATGGGTTAAATTTGTTATGTCTAAGCTGCTGCCAGATCTTCAGCTAAGGACAGGAAGTTTATTGGCAATTTTCTGAAAGAGGAGGAATCCAGTGATAAAATGTGAGCCATTTGTCTTCCCAGCCATTAAAGGAAATTCACTTTAAGGATGTTTCTGGAGTGGCTGCTGCTGCTGTGCCCATTATAATTTATCAGTGTGTCTGCTGGTAGTATTATCATCAGGAGAGGCTCAGGTGGACTTCCATTAGTGCTATCAAAGTTCTTATTGCCAAAATATTCCACTGACCTAGAGAGGATCTATTACAGCATTTAAAGTCTCATCTGCCAAAATGTTTTTCTGCTAATTATTTACAGTTAGTTTGTAATGATGTGTTATCTAGGGAAAAGTAACAACAACAAACATTTAATAAATAATACTGTGTCAGTCATCATCATCTTCATTTATTTATAGGTCACATCTTTCTCACCTTTCATCTACTTCTGTGACATTTAGAATGTAAACTCTCTGGAGAAGGTCCTGTCTTTCACAGGAGTCTTTGAACATCATCACAGTACACACATTCAAAATTAATACAGCTATATGCAGTAAATGAAACTAAGCACACTTATTTAACCACATTTTATTTTATTTTTATGGCTCCATTGCTTTGATTTACAGCTGTATTAAATCTATGTGAAGTAATGAAAAGTCAAGCTTGTGTAGTCTGTTTGGCTTCTGTGTCACAAACATGTTTAACAGCCTGGAAAAGGGAGGGAGAGATGTAAGATCAGCAATCTAAAAAGTACCCAGATTTTGTGTTAAATGACAACACAGACAGTGTGCTCTACACAGCTATAAGAAAGATGCATCATACTGTCCTGTTAAAAATGATGACTTGTGTGAAAATATGATCCCCAACAACAGGTTTAATTTTTAATCACCTGTCCTTTGTGATCTCATATTATTAATAAATTTATGATATTGTTATTTTATTGTATCAACAGTTATAGATATCAAAGCTGCATCCCATAAGGCTTAGTCCAATCACATAAAAAAGATAGTATCTACCCAGAACTTGTTACATGTATTTTATATGAGAGGTCATTGTTGGGTACAGCAAGCAGAAGGGAAGTTTTGTAGGATTATGGTATAAGCACTTCAAAAGGTTAGTAAGCAACTATCACAGCTGCTGCCTACAAAATTATGTTTTTGCAAGAGTGATTTATGGCTCTCTCTTTTCCTTTCTGCCAACTTATCTTTGATCCTTTTAGCATTTATCGTTTCCTACTTAGTCCTTTAATGCAGCTGACAAGGTCAGTGAAAACAATCCACTATGATCAAGTGCAGTTATTGCCTCTTGATAGCCCTTGATCACTCACTGAATTTACAAGACAGTCAGGTAAAGCTGCTTGGTTTCTATCACTCTTTGACTGATTCACTAAAGACCACTTTAGCCCACCTCTAAAAGTGCACTCATCAAGTCCAAACATGGAAAAAATTGCAGTTTACCTCTGCTCAATCAGTTGTCAAGGTAGGTAAGATATGCTATATTCTGTTCAAAGTTAACTAAGTGTGAATATAATTTTCCTACACATTTTGAGTAATATATGGTTCAGTATTTTAAAAACACTTTGTCTCCTCCTTTTTTGATAGCTATTTTTTTAGAATAATGTACTCTGTCTGACCGGAATGGAGTTGACTTTCCCAGCAGCAGCCCATACTGTCCCATATTTGCAGATAGAATGGCATTGACATAGCAACCATGTTTCGTCAATTGCTGAGAGCAATTACCAGAATGGACAGCTTCAAGACTCTCTCCTCTCCACCAGAACTAGTAGGATGGGGATGAGCAAGAGATGGGGAATGGACAGCTGATTCTAGCTGATAAAAAGGATATTCCATACCTTATGGTAACGTGCTTAGTAATAAAACCTGAGGTAAGGATGGGAGAAGTGTATACTCTTATTGTGAAAATGCTGGTCTTCCCAAGTAACTGCTATGTGCACTCCTTCCTCAGAAGTGTCTAGACATCACTTTTTGATGTAAGGAAGAATGAAATAATACTGCAATATTTTTTTCTTCTGCTTTGTTGTTGTCATTTTGTTTTGTTTTCATTTCATTAAATTGCTCCTATCTTAAACCTTTCTTTTATTTTGTTTTCCATCATATTTTCTCCCTCTGTACTATTGAAGAGGGAGAGGGAGAGAGCAGCATGTCAGAGCTAAGTTGCCTATTGACTGTTAAAGCAACACAGATGATAAATTAGATAAATAATTTATTGAATTTAGATTCCTTGAAATGTAAAATAACAGATTGCATTGACACTGTTAGTTTTGTGTCTCTGCAAGGGTTGAACTTTGCAATTTGAGAGATCATAGTGTGCACAGTAATACAATACCGCAACTTCAGCTTAGTAATGAATATTACTGATAAATAATTTCAGAGGACTTCCAAGGAAGTTGTGGCTTAACTCTCAATGGACAACACGGTTATTCCTACTTAACTTGCAAAGAGTAGTCACCATAGCTGAGTTTTAGATCACCAGAGGACTGATAGATAAACAGATAAATAAATAAATAAAATCATGGTGAAGTCATGGTGAAGGTTACATGATTTGAGGTGTGACTTGATAAGGTCACACAGAATCCAAATGAACTTATGTTCGCTTTCAAGTTTGATATGGAAACAAGCTCTCAAATGGCAGCCAGTGCACTTTATGTCTGTGCAGCTGTTTAGGTTTCTAAGAGCTCTAGCTTGCAAATTCTGATTATTTAAGAGTTTATTGAATACAGCTATCTGTTCTGCCCCTCAGTGGGCTACTCTCACAGATGAAAGATGTCAACATTATGGGTAGCATGTATTTTCCTCAGTTTTCTGTTTATCATTTTCATGTTAATTGGGACTGACATTTACTATTATAATTGGCATTTTTTTAATTATAAAATGTTACCTTTGTACAACGGGTTGTGTATGAACGAGGCAAATAGCCCTTGATTATGAATTCCTTTGGACTTATCTGAATTAACCATGGGATCATTACGTTATTATTGTAGAATCATTTAAAATCTTTTGGAATCAAGGCTTTGCCTGTCACAAATGATACTTGGGCAAGTCTGTCTGTCCTTAGAGATGATGCAAACCCTGAAACGCTGCTAGAGGCCAGCTAGTTCAAAATACAATTAGTATGTTGAATAATGTGAATGGAATGGTCATGCCATGTTTGTTGTCTTTACTGAGTAATTTCAGCCATAGGCAACTTTTCTTTTTAAGACACAGGCTAGAAAACCAAAGATGATAACAGATTTTCTGGTATGTCACAAACTTTGTATGTATTTATTCTGTTTTATTTTATTTATTTATTTAATGCCTTGTTCTTTTTAATCTCACTTGTCCTAGATGAGAACTCAGATCTATGAGGGCTGCTCTGAAAGAAACACCTCCTATTTTTTTATGTTGGCTCACAGCATCAGAGTTTATGGGATGACTTCCCACTAATATTCTGTTACATTTTGTTGCTGTGTGACCGATGGCAGCAGAGGGGCAGTCTGACAGAATGGTATCTGACATAGAAGTACGGATCAAGCAGAGGTGAAGAACTGAATTCCTTCACATATAAGAAATTGCATTCACTGACATTCATTGATATCTGCTGAATGTTCACAGAGACCAAAGAGTGGATGTTAGCATATTGACATGGCAGGTGGTGTGTTTCACCAGTGGTTCACTTCCACTGTTGCAAATTTTTACTAGTGCAGCATGCAGGCTATTGTTCATCACTATTGAAAATGCATATTTAATGGTGGTGACTGTGTTGAAAAATATTGTTTTGTAGATGAGAATTTGCTCTGTCAAACAGTGTTACTGTGTTCTTTGTTGTAGTTTCAATTGAAGTAAGTATGAGGCATTGCTTTCAGAGCAACCTAAATAACATCGAAAGTATACAAATAATCTTATTTGAAGCAGTTTTATATTTCACGCTAGATGACTAACATAATAATGCATGGAATCCAAATTGTGAGTCAATTGACTAAAAACATTTGAACTTCCAGACATCAGACATATTTTTTGACATGTTATACTTTGGAAAATGAACTGATGATATATCTTTCATTATACATTTGGTGCTAGACAAAAAAGAATTTCAAATATATAAGAATCATATGGTATTTATTTGTAATAACTTTTTGTAATTCCATTTCCATTTTTGATATTTAATTTATTGTGTTTCAGTCAAATACTTGGTAGACTGTAATCAGGGGGAATTAATTATCAAAGAATGAGAAATGCTGTAGTATCCAACTGCCTTAAATGAAATTATGTACAATTATTTATTAAACTGACATTTTGGAAAAATCTTGTCAATATTGAAACCAATACCAAACTGTACTTAGTGCAAGCATGCCTGGCATTTTACCTAGTACTGAAAAGAAGGAAAAAAGAGTATTTTCTCTCCATCTCATATGGGCCATACATTCCCAGGTTAGTTTGAAAACCCACTACTATTTTGTATAATAATTATTTCCATTCAAAATAATAAAGATTTAGATCATATTTGCAAACCATGGTATACACTTAATGACATTACAGTCTTCCTCCTTTATGACCCTACAAGCTAGTGAAGAGTAGTGGGAAGATTCCCATTTATTTCAGTATTGACTCATTGTTTGGACTGGCATGTTTGACATGTAACAGTGCATGCTTTGAACTGCATAAACAACATAGAGAGAGAAAGAGGGTTTTCTTCCTCCCATGTCATGAATAATAATACTTGAAATGTTGTCATTTTTTCTTTTGTTGAGTCTGTCAAAATAAATAAATAAATAAATAAAAGATCTTTGCAACACATTATCATTCATTCTGGTTAATGATTCTCCATCAGAGATATAAACCTCTATTTTGGAACTACTATTCATGGTAGACATTCTGTGACAGTGGAACTAAGTAAGTCCCAAATTCATAGTTTTGATTAAGTGAACTCTGGGATGCTCACCTAATCACTCTAAGGTGTTTCAAAAATTATTTCTCTTGTAGTGCAAATTTAGTGTTTTCAGCTGTATTCTTTTCCTTTCTCAAAACTTTCCAGAAACTCCAATAAAATATTGGCCACTTCTAATGTTGAAACAGATTTTTTTTTTTCTTGCCTATTGTCTATTAATCTCTGGTAATTAGTAATCAAACTTGAAATTGAAGGATTTTATAGAGAAATATCTATGATTACTGCTAGTATTCAGCCCATGTTTTAGATGCTGCAGATTCTCACTGTCAAAATATACCCATGGGAAATTTTGTGATGTCCTTCTCTAAATGTTCCTAGAGTTCAGATTTACCAATAAACATATTTAATCTTCTAAACTTAGTTTTGAAGTAAATGAAGATCTTGTGGGACTAGTCTCTTAGAAGAGGCTTGTGATGAGGGACCATTTCCTGGAAAGGCACTGGAGCAGAACAGAAGCAAGAGGGAGCCCCATCCTGCCTTACCTACGGCTGCCTCCCAGGCAATAAAACTATCCATGGACTCCACCCGGCAGAAAGGTCTTGCCTAAAAGAATGTAGTGACCCATATAGAGTTGCCTATCCAGAAATGCATCTGTTCATGTCTCTTGCTGCAGGGACAGCCTGAGCCTGTTGCTGCCGGTGGAGGGCGGTAGAGACAACACCTGTATGAGACGTGCGCAGATGGATGACATGCTCAGCATGGTGTCCGAACTCAAAGAGAAGATGGAGAGGCTAAGGAGCACCAGGGAGTGTGAGCAGGAGACAGACTGATGGAGCAGTCCTCTGCCATACCTACGAGAAAGGCACTGGGGTGATGCACCCTAAAGAGTGCTGAACCCCTTTCCCTGACACCATCAGGCAGAGAGAGGGGACCTAAGTGATGGGGACAAATGGAAACAGGTTTCTGCTCAGCATCATAGGAAAAGCTCCTCCCTATCTATTTCACCTTCCCAGGTGCCCCTACAGAATATATATATAAAGAATCTAGTTCCAGTTCTTGAGCCTGCTTGTTACTAGAGAGTTGTACTATATTTCTCCTAATTTTTTTTTAAATTGTATTGTTCACACATAATCAGCAAACACCAAGTGTAGATATATAACTCTGTGTGTACATGTAAAAATATTTGCATTGTATTAAAATGAAACCCTCAGAAATACTTTCATTGATAGTCATAACATGTAGATACTTTCAAAACTTTTTTGACTACTGTACATGGTCTTCACCAATGAAAGAATTTCATTTGCTCTGATATTCCCATATTACATAGAGTATATAGGACATTGTTATTGATTAGTATGTGCAGGAATTAAGTCAAACAGAAGACCATTTCCATTCTCTGTTAATATAATCGTATAATTATTCAAGTTGGAAGAGACACCTGGAGCTAGATAAGTTACTCAGAGCCTCATCCAGCTTCACTACACTTGTCCCTGTTTTTCAGCAGCTATTTAAGAAAATAAAATGCTTGTTCTTTTTTGTTAGTCAGATGGATTAGAGGATGATCACTGCAGCATATTCAGATTCCCAGATCAGAAATATCAATATAAACTTGATGGGCACTTGGAAACAGCTTTGCGAAGTCAAGTAGCTTCTTTAAATGTCACGCTTCTATAATAAATAATATTTGTGAGCCGTTGCATTTATTTGATAATCAAACATATTCTTTCCTACTCAGATTATAAATCAGCACTTTAGGGCAAAAGCTTGCTTCTTAGTCATATTTGTTCAGCACAGGAAGGCTTGGTATTGCCTAGTCTTCCAAATAATAAATAGAACATTGTGAAAGGTAAATTAAAACATTAGCTGTTTCAAAACTGAACCTGATTTCATTACATTATCGCAAGGAAGTCTCAAATCAAAAATAAGATCAACATGCTAGGTATTGTACAAGAACAGACTAACTCTGTTATTGAATTGAATAACTAAGGTGAACAAATATTAGTGTATATATGCATGTACTCATATACACACTCATTGTGAATGCATCTTACATGTCAGTAATACTGTGGACAATTGTGTTCCACATAATTACTGGTATATGTCTTCTAAATTCAATTTCTGATATTCTATGTCTTATGAAGACAGTATCTGACATTTTAGGAATATTAAGATAGGAATTCCAAAACTTTTACTTTGTATTTTAAACATTTTTTGGTGTGACATAATCTCCAGGAATTAAAATTAAGCATATGTTAAAGATACATGTGCATGGAAATGAACTCACAATCACACATAAAAATGTTTTAACTTTGAATGTATCGTAATGTATTGTGAATCGGTTCTTATAGTTATATGTCTCTATTACTTTGGTTACAGGGTTCAAAGTTAAGTAATGAACCAACCAGACAAAAAATCCAGTTAATATTGACTGTTAGTAAAGAGAAAATATTTAGAAGGTAGGCTAAGAAGTTCACTATGGGAAGTAGGGGTCTGACATTCATCAATTAAGTTTTCATTTTTCAGATGCACACATGCACACACACATACAAAAAACTGTAGCAAGGACAATACTTTCAATTTTATATACATTTTCTCTTGAGTATTAATTTTGCAAATGGTGTCTTTTCATTTTCATTCTGAAATTAGACTGTGACAGTGAATGCGTCTTGCAGCTAGAGGCTAAAATCTGATATTCTATTTGCATAGTCGTACATTCTTTCGTAAGAACATTAACTCTTTTTTCATAGATGCATTTGAGTTGGGTGCAAGAGCGACCTGATTTTGGAAACTTTGAGAAAGATTTCAAAATCTTTTTCTAACTTCATGAATCTTTAACATGTACTATAAATTCCCGTAAGTCTTGGAATGTATCCAGATATTTTTCTCCTCAAGCCCTACCCTGACACAATAACTTTGTACAATTTTTGGTCCGATCTCTCTGCAAATTACTGGCTGAGGAAGTGTTATTAGCTGGACATACTCCATTTTAATTTAGCAGATTCCAGATCATGTAATCAGCACCAGCTATTAATAAAACTTTGCAATTAGTTTCTGAACTTCTCTTCCCTGATGTTTCCATGAAGATATGTTAATGGATATATGTGCTAGAAACAGAAATTGAGAAGACACCATAAAGAAAAATTAGAACTGAAAGCACTGTTAAAGTCTCTAAAAGCCTCTAAAAATATCATAGTTCTATAGTTTTTGCGTTACATTGTGTTTGCTACACATCAGTTAGACATGATCTTATTCCAGAGAGTACTCTGCAAACTCTGGGCAAGGATCATGTATCTGAAAATTGTAGAAGCAGAAAGGAGTTTCTTGCAGAGTACCACTTCTTTGGGCATTGTAGACAACTAGAATTCACTGCACAGGGTAGAAGCCCATACAGATACATTAGCTTAAATTCCAAATGCTGATGTGATATAACATTAGATTTCATGTGAAAAATTTGTCTGGAATTATAGAGAGCAAACTGGAAAAGAGAGTAAAATGAACTTTTCTGTCTGTAGAACAAAAAATCCAGTCACACAAAACAGTAGGGCAAGTGTTTTCTCTTACACTGTTAAAGTCAAACACTAAAGTCAATGAGAAAATTATATAGCTGTATCTATTACTCATATTGAAAAGCTTTCAACATTTGCAGACATTTGACTTTAAGTACGAACTTTTCCCTATTTAGCTCTAATACTGTATTTAGGAAGATACATCCCAAATCATATCATACTTTTTTTTTTTTTTTTTTTCAACACAAGAACACTCGTTTCTTTTTTTTTTTTTTTTTTTAATACTTACGGCATTCAATAAATAACCTGTTGCCTTTGAGATCATAGAGTCATAGAATCATAGAATAGCTTGGGAAAGCTTTAATAGACCTTAAAGATCAACAAGTTTCAACACCCCTGCCATGGGCAGGGAAACCTTCCATCAGATCAAACTGCCCAGGGTGCTGTGAAACCTGGCCTTAAATGCTTCCAGAGGTGGAGCATCCACAGCTTATGTGGACATCTGTCTCACTACGCTCTCAACAAAGAATTTCCACCTACTGTCTAATCTAGATCTCCTCCCTTTTAGTTTTAAACTTTTTCCCGTTGACCTACCACTAATTACCTGTGTAAAAAATCAGTCTCCCTCCTGTTTATAAGCTCCCTGTAGAAACAGGAGAGCCACAATGAGATTTCCCTATTCAGCTTGATTCTTCAAGCTGAGTAAACCTAGCTCCTTCAGCATCTCTTCACATGAGAGGTGGTGCAGCCCTTTGATCATCTCCGTGCCCTTCCTCTAAACCTTCTCCAACAGCTCCACATCTTTCTTGTTCTGGGACACCAAACCTGGACACAGCAGTCCAATGGGGGCCTCATGAGAGTGGAGTAGAGGAGAACAATCAGCTCCCTCTCTCTTTTGATGCAGCCCAGGGTACTGTAGATCCTCCAGGATGCAAGCACACACTATTGTCTCTTGCCAAGCTTTTCATTCATTAGAACCGCAAGTCCTTCTCTGCAGAGCTGCTCTCAGTGAGTTCTTCTCCCAGTCTGCATACATATCTGGGATTGCCCTGACCCAAGTACAACAGCTTGTCCTTGGATGTGTTGAACTTCATTAGATTCATGCAGACTCTCTTACTTAGCCTGTCAAGACCTGTTGGTATGATCCCTTCCTTCTATCATATCAACTGTACCATTCTTCTTGGTGTCATCTTCAAACTTGCTGAGGGATCAATGTCAGATCCCACTTGCTGAGGGATGTCACTGAAAAAGATGTTGAAGAGCACTGGTCCCAAGATAGGTCCCTGAGGTACACCACTTGCCACTGACTTCCACCTGGACATGGAGCTGTTGACCACATCACTCTGGCTGTGACCATCCAATAAATTATTTATCCACTAAACAGTTTACTCTTCTAATTCATATTTCTCCAGTTTAGAGATAAAATATCAGTAGACAATATCAGTTGTTCTTTCTTTATCTACTGAAACCATTATTCCATCATAGAAGGCCATCAAATTGGTCTGGCGTGACCTGCCCTTGGTGAAACAATGATGGCTGTCTCGGATGACCTGCTTTTCTCGCATCTTTTCCAGGACAACCTGCTCCATGATATTTCCAGGCACAGAGGTGAGGCTCACCAGCCTGTAGTTCCCTGTGTCTTCCCTCCTATCTTTTTTGAAAACAAGTGTGCTGTTTTCCTTTTTCCAGCCATCAGGGATTTGCCTGACAGCCATGATTTTTCAAATACAATGGAGCATGGCTTGGCAACCATATCAGACAGCTTCTTCTTCTTCCCCCAGCACCCTCAGATGCATGTTTTCTAGCCTCATAGACTTAAACACATTCAGTTCCATGTGGCAGTCTCTGACTTGATCTTCTCAGTGGCAGGGATTTTGCTTCTCCAGCTCCCACCTAGAGATTCAGGGATGTAGGAGACATGGGAAGCCTGACTGCTGGTGAAGACTGAGAGAAAGAACTCACTGACTACCTCAGCTTTCTCCATGTCTGTTGAAGTCAGTTCTCCTTTCCCATTTTATCAGGGAGGTTATGCTCTCAGAAACTTCTGATGGATCCGCTGTTAACATATTTTTCAGACATATTACAAAACTATAAAGGTCCTTTCAAGATCCATTTATTCATCTGTTACACACAAATTTGTATGGCTGAAACCCTGCTGATAACATCTGCCACCACAGCGGCAATAAATAAAGTGCTTGTTTGATTGTAGTTAGACGATGAATAAAAGAAATTATCTTTAATAATTCCTGGCACAGAAATTTAGTACATCAGGCTAAACCTTATATAAGTTAAACCTCACAGCTCTCTTGCAAATGATAGGATCAATTTTTTTTTTTTTTTTTTCATGGTTTTTCTTACATGGGATTTGAACATCTACCCCATACAATGCAGAAGACTTATTGCAGTCAAACTCTGCTTGACTTGGGACTTTAAGAAGGAAGAAGCCATAAAAGCAGAAAATATTATTTCTTTTCAAATTCTTTTTGATCAACACTACACCTTTGGTTTGGAATAGAACTAGTGGAGCATATTCAAATTACAGAAGTAGCTCTAAAAGTAATGTATCTTATTTATTTTCATGGAGACTTCAACAAAGAACACAATATCACTGTTTGCTAGCACAAATTCTCATCTACAAAACAGTATTTTTCAACACAGTCACCACCATTAGCTATGTATTTTCAGCAGTGATGAACAACAGTCTGCATGTTGCACTTGTAAAAAACTGCAACAGTAGGAGTGACCCACCGTTGCTGTTGCCACTGAAACACACCACTTGCCACATCAGTATGCTAATATCCACTGTCTCTGTAAATGTTCAGCAGACATCAGTGAAGTCAGTGGGTGCTATTTTTTCCTCATGAAGGAGTTCAGTCAAACACCTCTGCTTCATATGTACTTCCATGTCAAACACCATTCTGTCAGACTGTCCCTCTTGCTGCCATCTGTTACACAGAAAAAAATAACAGAATATTGTCGTTGAGGTTCAACCTCTACTGCTTTTCCAACATCTGCCTTTGACGCTGTGAGCCCACACAATAAAATACGAGGCACTACTTAGGATCAGCACCCATAATTTACGTGCTATGAGATTAACTTAATAAAGCAGGAAGGAAAAAGTAGAAAACAGCAAGGATCTCTGATTTTTTCAGATTTGCTCTTCAAAAACAGAGCAGAGATTAAGATGAATATTGGAGCGCAGTAGCAGAATTACTATTATGGCCATTTGTTGTTAGATTGTGGTGGATGGGGAAGGAAGTAAGGTGTTGCTAATAGCACATATTCAGCAAGTTTGTGACCTTTTTGTTAACACAATGCAAAGGTCATGTACAAAGAACACGAATTTAATGGTATCACTGTTTTTTGGTGTTGACTGAATTGTGGAGGTTTGGGATAGATGTGTAAAGGACAAATGCCTCACTTTCTCAAATTAGCATGGATGATAGGAATGAGAATGGCCAATTCATTAAGTTCTTTTAAAGGGGGATGGAGGGGTGCAAAGTTCCTGTTTATCTCAATGGTATTGTTGTTCAGATAATAATTGCATGCAGAGATTTTCATCTGGTTAGCACAATTTGGAAACACATATCAGAACAAGGCACTCTGTCATCCACAGCGACTTCAGTATTGAAAATCAAATTTGATAGAGTTTCTGTCACTTTGCAGTCTGCTTTTACATTTCAATATGTTTACGAGTGTAAACAGCAGTAGTTCCAGAGGAGTGTCTCTAAATGTAAAAAGTTTTCCTTTTATAATGATACTTGCACAATATCTCAGTAAGCAGGTAAGGCTGGATGACTTTATATTTGTCAGACAGGAAGAAAATTATCCCGAACCAGTGGATAAGTTCATATATCCCAGCCTAGACAGCAGCTAGTTTCTGTATTCCATGAATACTCACATCTGTCACAAGCTGTCTGATTCCAGTTTGTAAATTAAATTGGTGCGCATACATAAGGCTCACTCCTTATTTAACACTAGCTTCAGCAATAATTAAAAATTAGGAGAGATCTTCAAGAAAATCAATTAATTATGTATGCAAAATGCATCAACTAAATTTGGGCACACAATTAGATGACTAATCATAGTTTGAAAAGGTTGAGAATTGCAGTTGCACACTTATAAGGATGCTGGTGACCTAGCCTGTCCTGTCCCAGATGTCTGCATTTTCCTATGTAGGAGCTTCATGGTTTGTTTGCTACTGCAATTTAGTAGTCAAATATTTAACATAACTGTAACACAAGACAACGCATGACATACTGTTTACACTTTCAATACACATGCAAGAGTCCAGAAACATAAGAATACATGTACTAACTATTGAGAATATCCTTATCCTCATTTTTGGGATTTTCCTTGCAAGTCACTCCTGAAAACTGCCTTTGCAGCAAATCATTGCTAGAAAAAAATCAAACCTGCATTTGAGTTGACAGTCCAGATTTCCATACAGAGCTGTAGGGTGAATGATATGCTGTGTCTGTTCTGAAATTGTCACCACACTTAAATACTGATGTCATTTTAAAGCAAATATCAACAAGTTTTGAATTAAATTGTTACTTCTAACCCTGTATATCCTACTGTATCTCCCAGTGTGTACTTCACAATATGTTGATCTCAAGTCATTTGACAGCTTAAATAGGTTACTGATTAAACACCTCACCAGTTCACCCTAAATTAATTCCAGTTTTTGTTTTATTTTCAGAGATCATTCGACATTTTGATGGAATTTCCTAGTACAGATAAATCTGATTTGCAGTGAGACTTCAGTTTTGCAATATAATCTGTTCTTATTTATTTTGTTTTTAAAATATACTGACATCCAGAACATACAGCTGTGATGGAAGTGGTGTACTTCTCAGTGTTTTAGTTCAAGCATGAAGTGCATAGCAGTTGTCATCATCTGCTAAAGGGTTGTCATTCAGCAGCTTAAAAGTATGGAATGGGAGTTCCTAAGGTCGCAGATCAAGTGAGTGATGAGAGAGGGATTGGCACTCACTTCTTCCAACGTGTACTTAAGTTTCCACTGCTTTTCTGTAGAATCTATAGCTCTCTAGGATATTCAACTCAAAAAAAAAAAAAATAGTGCATGATTTTAAAAACAAACATAAATCAAGCAAAAGTAACAGAGAAGCAGACTAGCTTTCTGCTTTTTTAATATTCTAGTACTTTTTATTTCACTGCTTCTGGAAGCATGTTACATCACACATTACATGAATGAAATACAGCCCTGAAGACAGTGTATGTAGCTAGTGTAATGAGTTATATTAAATACCAAAATATGACAAAAATGCTGAAAAGGTTTGGAAAACAGAAAATTTTATTTTCACTATATAAGCATTAGTACCTGTAGAAAATATTTCCTGTGAGAAATGACACTTTAGTCTAGTAGGTATTGCTATTTCATTGGCCTTTCCTTACCTTCTAAAGAAAAGGAAGAAATATTTAGAACACAGGACAAATTCTCCTTCTGTAATCTACAGTGAGTGATACTTTGCTCTGAATGTAATCTTTAGTATCATACTCTCCTGAACGTAAAAATTTGGAATTAAAACATTGATCAAGACAAGGTGATTGGATGAAATAATATTTATATAATATAAGATTTAACGAGACCATAAATTCCTTGGGGATGCCCCTCCAACTAATATCCTCTCAGATATCTAAGAAGATAAACTGTATCTTCTTCATCAAGACAATTTCATGACACTCTTCAATGCACAGGGTGGCAGAAAGCAGAAGTAAACTGAATGTGAATAAGAAGCTGACATTTGAAGTTACTGTAGACCAGGTATCTTGAATTTAAATTAAATAAAAAAAAAATACAACCTTGTAATATACTTATTCAGACTGAATTATCCCACCGCCCCTTGGTAAATATTCCTAACTCATAATAGTAAATATATGGAATAATAGCAAATATTGCCCAACTCATCTTTGATCCAGAAATTGAGCACAGTACCTAAAATAACAGTGCTGACATATAGTCACAGCTATTTCTGTACCATATTTGAGTCCCACTTTTATTGTGATTTCTTGCAAATATGACTGAAGACCCAAATCTGTCTCACATACATGGCGCATATGCTGCTTTCCAAATAATTCCATGCAAAAGCAGATCGTAAAGTAAGGCAGATACAGATTATTTATGCATTTGGTAAGGCCTTTCCATATTCTGGAAATGTATTTTCATGCATTTTTCATAAACTAAAGAATATTTTAAATGATTTGTGCTTTTTATTCACAGTCATGGAACCATAGAATTCATTCTACTATAATTGCTTTGCTCTTAGTAGTAAACAAAGCTACAGTGGCCTCAGGTACATCTGCAAGAAATATGCCTCATCATTTCCTTCTTTGATGTTATGTGGCCAGAATGTTCACTTCCACTCACTCTTGGTAATGCTACTTAAATAGTGGTTTAAGCTGCAGAACATGAGTTTCACCAGTGTGTGACAAGTCAGCTTGTCTAGCACTCTTCTATGTTTTAATGGACTTATATGCACTTCACATACACAACTGCTGAAAAAAACAAGTCAGCTTATACTTCTGACATGGTTACAGAGCATAGTGTTGGATGTATGCTCAGCAGTTCCTTTTGAGGGCTTAATTCTGAAAGGATAATGCCACACATGAGACATCATTTCAATTACTTTTTGTAGCATTAAGAAGGAAGATATTCATTTCTCTTTCACCTTATCCAGGATTATGAAACAAATCTTTCAAATATAGCTGAAAATAAATAAATAAATATACATTATATATTATATCTATCTATATATATAGGAGGTTTCCTTATGTCCAGTGTCACCTCTCTTCCCTAATCAAAATCAGCCTCAGTGTAGAAACTTCTGTTATACAGATGGAGACATTTTACAGGTATAAATAACTGAAGCATTCTGATATGTGTTTTTACTCTTTTGAAGCTTACAGTAATTTGTCTTTGAAACATACCCTATTATTAGCAAATGTGAGACCACCAGCTTTCTCAACTGAAGGGAAAAAGCAAAACTTTACATACCTTTTTTACTTTATCTCATTGCTGTGAGATGACAATAGACATCTGGAAAAGAATATTATTATGATCAAAGTGCTGTTTAAAGTCAGATATTTCATAAAATGATTGTCTGGATCCTTTCGTCTGAATTTACTGTGATGATGGATATGCTAAGATTTGCAAAAATACCTTGTTTTTCTGTGTAGTAAAGTTTCTAATTCATAATCCCCTAACAGATAATTCAGAAACAATTTAATGTTACCCAGAAAAGATTTTCTGAAGTGTTTCTACAGTTGGCCCATACCACGATAAATCAAATTCAGAAACTCGGACATTTCAATCTCATTCAGAGTCCTCCAATTGGTTTAATATCTTACTATATTTGAAACTGATTATATGGAGTGTAAAATCTAATTTGCATTAAAATTGATTTTGTTTCATAAACTATGCTAAACACTGATTATAAAAGTTTTGTTACTGTATTTCTTTATAAAGAACAGAAAGGTACACAGAGACTAGTTATTTCAGTAGACAAGTAGATAGCAGTATACTTATGCCAAAATAAATCAGTACAGTTTTTACCTTATGTTATTCCTTCATTGGTTTGAAGTAAAGGTTATTCCTTAAACATGTGAAGTGAATAGCATAAATATTATTCTTAGTCCTTTTTTTCCTTCTTAGTTTTGCTTTAGGCTGAGAAAATGTAGTTTAAAAACATGCCCATACAAGTCAGCATTTTATACCTGCCTCCTGTTTCCTATCTCCTTTCAATACAAAATGTCTAACTAAACTTTCTTTTTGCAGACACAAAGTCTGAATTATTTATTTTCCACTGGGAAGAGAGAGGGTAAAATATCTTCCCCTGGGAGCTGTAGTACAGTTACATGAAATATCATTAAATTCCAAACACAGTATCTCCTTTAATTTCCATTATATATTAGTGCCCAACAAATACCTCTAAATGTCAAGTCTAAGTTAATTCCACACCAGGAGTTTCCATACCGGTTTAACTGGGAGGATACAAAACCCAAAAAGTGGCGGTTTAAGCTATGAGAATACACTGCTCTTAATTCAAGGTGTCTTTATGAGAAAGTTTTTTTCTTTTTATTGCAAGTTTTCCTTTTGCCTCCCCCTGCTACCACCCAGTGCAAACACAAATGCAAAAGTTATCTGGAATGTAGGGAAAGTTCTTGACACTCATGATTAAAAAAATAAATAAAATCATATTCTTACTGTGAAATGGAAAAGACAGGTTGGAAACAGTCTTAGACTCTGTTGAAAGCAGCAAAAAACAAAAAAGAATACCCTCCAAGGCAAGTCCCTGACCTGTCACCTGCTGTTGTAATGTGGGAACAGATGCTTTTAGGATGTTAAAGTAGCAATATCAGCAGAGAGTGTACCAGGGCAATTCACTCAGCTCTCATAGGAGAACTGACTCACATGAGAACTGATACTGCCAGGTTACAAGGATCTAATGCTGTTGCTAAATTTTCTCCTCTTGTAAAGTCTTTTAGAGCATTGTGTTCCATTGTATTCCCAATTCTTTTCTTTTTTTTTCTCATGAATTTGATATTAAACACAAAAGCAAGAGACCACAAAGAAAACCATGATACATCATACCAGAGTAGCAAATGCTACTTAGAAATACTCAGAAAAGAGATCAAGGTCTATACTGAAGAAACATAGGAAATACTTCAGACTTTTCTTTAACAATAGATCTCAATTTTGGTGCTAGAAAATGTAATAGTAATTTATTACTTTAAAAAGTCTTAAGTCATGTCTGGCCTAAATACTAGCTATCGATCTTGCCAGCTGTAAATTGTATGTTTTTGCCAGATACAGCAATGTTACAAGCAAAGTGGTATTTCAGTCACTGACCAGTGAAATGGATAAGTTTCTTTGCTTGTACAGAAATAATAGTAATGTGAAATCATAATTTCGTAACGCAAACAAGCATATGAATAATTAAAGTAGCTCATCTGATGAAAATATTATCATTTTTTAATACAGTGGAGGAACACATTTAAGGTCACGTTATTTTTGCTCCAAAATCTCAAGAGCTCAGGATTCTTAACATCAGTATTATTGTTTCAGAGAGTGAGGAAGGACAGATTACTAGGAATATATTTGAACTTTTCCACATAACACTGTCTTGTTAGAAGTCCAATGATCGCCCCCTGAATATTAAAGCATCAACTTGAGGGAGAGCACAACAACTAAAGAGAAAGAAAATAAAGCAATCTTTTCCCTCCTCTCAGGAGCCAGCTACTATGGCGTTGGTTAGACTAATATGGTCAAGTTTTTGTGTGCCTACAAGGTAATCTGTAATTACCTTGGGCTAAGACTATCAAATCCAGTACTACCTCAGAAACTCTGCATTTCTTTTTCAAGATTTTTATTTAATATTTGGAGTCAGACAACAGGAACCAAATGATACCCACATTCAAGCTAATAAACTCCAAAGTGTGCTCAGCGTGACATATTCAGTGATGTGCATTGGAATGATTGGAATGATGTCCAACACTTTCATTCTTACAGGATTAAAAAATGTACTATTTTTCATACCTACTGTCTTAGGGACTCCTCAGTTTTCCATCTGAGTATGCTGCAATCACTGCAAGAGCAGTGGTTATGTTTTCAAAGCACTGAATACAGTAACATGATTTTAACATCTTTTAATATTTAAAGTGTCTCCTCACCCTAGCTCCCCTCTCTCACTCCAGCATAACCCTTGCTTTTGTTCCCTCCCCCAGTCAGTGTCATGCTTCCGAGCTATGGACAGACACTTAGGTCCTTAACATTGTAACTTAAGCCTTTACATCTTCATGGTCAAAACGTGAATGTTGAAGTACTCTGTATGCATGTACTTCCTTGCAGCTTATTAGTGACATCATTTTTCTTCTTAATATTCTGTCCATGTTCCTGTTCACAGGAAGGCTGAATGATTCAGACTATTTCTTGAAATCTTTATCTTGATGATTTTTGTTTCATTAATGTACTAACATGGGGCACAATCAATAAGAAAAGCCTATTTTATATATATATATATTCCTAGAAATAGCAAAGTACTTCCCTCCTACCCCCTCCCCTTCACACACTTTTTTTTTGTTGTTGTTTTTGGAGCAGATGATAATTTTTTATGTAGGATTTTTGGGGGAATCGGGTTGATTTTTTTTCCTTTTTAGAACTCATCTGTAATCCCTACCAAAGGTAAGCCTGCATAAAAGTCAATTTCTTCTAAAAGTTCATCCCTACTCTTCATGCTTTTTTCAAAGATGTGTTCCACAGCTTCATTCCCTCTCCTTTCTCTCCTGTAAATTATAAGCGTTTTTATGTTTCTGCTAAATTGAGCTAGCAGAATACTCGGTAGCAATGTCACATACATTAAATAACATTTAATTGTTCATAATACTGTGGAGTGAACCAAATACTTTTTATTCTTCTTTTCCAGTGAAAAGTGAAATAAGCAAAGAGTTTTATTTTGGAATGTGTCTTATAACTCATTGTGAAACATTTCATAGAATCATTAAGGTTGGAAAAGATCTCATTTAATGAACACCTCCAGGGCCAGTGACTCCACCACCTCCCTGGGCAGCCCATTCCAGTGCCTGGCCACTCTTTTGTAGAAGGTTTTCCTGATATCCAACCTGAACCTCCCCTGGTGCAACAAGAAGCTATTACCTCTTGTCCTGTCATTAGTTACCAGGAATTGCTTGAAGAGTTGGCCTCTCTGTGATACATCATGCCAGCTCCTTTTATCCTAAGAGCTATGTTAAATCATATAAAAACATTAGGAGGACTAAATTATCCAATATATTTTCTTCTTGAAAAAAAAAATCAAACAGCAATTTTATCTGATTTAAGTCTCAGGTATAAACTATGTTGAAAGAAGGTCATAATGCATTTTCCTCTTTATTTATTTGTTGCTAGAGATGGTCAGATTCATAAACCCAGAAACAGTATCTACACACAATCTTACTGTTAATGTCACGTAATATATTTTTGTAAGTTGTACATAAAAATAATTTGCTCTGAATTAATCCCTTACAATGTGTAAGCAGCTCTAGTTTTCTAATTTTTTAAGGCTCTAATGAGGATAATGTAAAGAGAATGTTCAAACTATGTCTCCAAGTATATGTAGGAGACTTTAAACTGGCCTGTTTGTCAACATATATGATATAACACAGACTACTAAAATTTTAAATGCTTTCTTTTTTTTTTTTTCTAAGTAGTATTTGGAATATAGTGAGAAAATATCCACGATGAAGCTGCTCTCTACACTGAAGTTTGAAAATTCAAGAAAAACTGTGGTTTCCTTCTTCACATGGATTTACCAGAAGTAAGTGGCATACAATGTCCATAAATACATATTAGATACATAGTAGTATTTATTTCTTTAGCATATATGTATGCATATATATCTACACATGTAAGCAATGTGTGTATATATATATGTATCTTAATATATATTCTGGATCAAGCTCACAAATTACCACTGAAGTCAGCTACAACTTTGTAAAAATCTGCCTAATTAGTACTTGTAAGGACTCAGTTCCACTAGAAGATATATATACAGTTAAAGGGAAATGGAACTCTGTCTAATAACAGATTACAGTACAAACTTATCATGTTGTAGAAACTTAATGTAACTTTTATCATGGAAAAGTGGGCACTAAAAGACATCCATTATCAGTGACCATTTTAACTTAGCCTTTACTCACTACTGTTTCTTTGTCCATAATGACAAAGTGTATTTGGTCTCTCAGATTGTTCTAGCAGGGTAAATTGATGAAATGTATAATATTTCTTTCTCTTACTAAGACTATACATGTACACCCTATTTCGGCAGATACAAAATTGTCTGAAACTGACAATTCCGTCATTCTTTCTGACTGAGAATATTCTGTATCCAAGCAATACTGCTGCATGTCTTCCTTGTTCAGTTAACCAAACAGCCCCAAACTTCTATTTTTGCAACAGTCAGTCTTTATATTGTTCATGATTTTTCTTCTGATCCGGCCATGTTGGCCAGTGCAAAACTCTGGATGCAATCCACAACTGTTTTTATTTGTTAATAACTCAGCTGTTTCAATATGTGAATGACGTTTAAATTACTTTTTCAAATTAGACAGAAATTAGTTCATCATGGGCAACTGTCTTTATAGCAAAGACAACTTTGAAAATGCAACATAAATGCAATTTCTTCATGCTTATAAGAATGTTTTAGAGGATTTGGAGACATTCTTGAGGTTGCTGCACTTTCAAGAAAGCAACAACTTTCTCAAAGAGAGTAATTTTAGTAAATTTTATACTCTGTATCCCTTCTGGAAATTAAGTCAAAGAACTTACCATCCTTTCTAATGCAAAATTAACAGATTATTATATTCTTTATTTAACAACATACAGAGTTCGTTAGCCACTAACTTAAAATGTTATGCAAACAATCACTTAGCATCAAGTAACTACAGAATTCTCTCTTTTAGGATGTTAAACCAATAACACAATTAAGCCATGGCATAGAACCAAGACAAGCATACAGAACAGTGTTAAAAAAGTGAACAAGTAGTATTATATCTTATTTCTTTTTATACTTTTGTGTGTATAGGAAGAAAATAGATTTTTATTTTGTATTAGTAGAATGTGTAATTTGATCTAAAACTAATGCACAAACATAAGCACATAAAAGTTACTACACAACTTCCATTCACAAATTGCAGTTCACGTTGAAAAATCTGAGCTGGAAAAAAAGAGTGATGCAACTGCAGAACATAAGTGAATAGAACTCTATTCTGTCTCATCCTGATAGCAAGAGCTTTCAAAAACTCTTCCTCGAGGTTCCTGGTAAATATTCTAACTAAAAGCTTTGCTCTCCAAAGAGGAAAAAATATATATGTAGTGTATTAATAGCACTGTTAGGAGTTACAAAATACAATCCTACACATTCCTACCAAATTTGAAAATATACTGGGAATAGGTTAATGGCTCTCAGAGGAAAGCAAATAAAAATATTACCAAGTCCTTGTAACATCCAGAATATCACCCTGAAAATAGAAGAGGGCTTTACTGTAAATCATAGGTAAATTTAAAGACTCTCCTTTTCCAGCCCTAGGAATACTGAGAGAACACTCTTCCTCTCCTGCACAGGAACATTTTCTACTGAAGTCGCAAACTTAGTGTGATATGCACTTTCAGCGTGGACTGTTTAATTACTTGATGAAAACAGAAATGGAGATCTATCTTTGTTCCCCATCATGTGAATGAACAGAAGTTGAAACATTCATTAACATCAAGTTCTTACCTCTGATAGATGGCAAATTTTTCATCAAGGAAGAACATACAATACTGTGATATATCAGGGCAGTCTCTGTAGGTAAAAGAAGCTTGGAGCACATTAAACATGTTTATATTACCTAGATTTAATTTAATGATAGAAGAAAAGCTAAAGCAGAAAGGAATAACTGTAAAACTACACAGTACAGTGCCTTCTCCTCAGTCTTTGATTCTATAATCAGCTTTGGTATTCTCTTAGAAACTAACTCCCTGCTGTGAGGAATTTGCAAGAAATCTGCATTATAGTAGCTGTTCATTGTAATTTTCTGCAAAGATTGACCTTATAGAAAAATTACTTCTGTTTCCTTTTTTTTTTTCCTCCAGTTGCCAGTGTATAGTGTTGCACACTAACATAGAGGAGTATTAATTATCCATATTAAATAAAACAGTACAAAATTCAAACTGTATTACTCCCTTATCATTACATCAAATATTCCCATCAGGTTATTGCCACCTGATCACAGTCAAGGAATACTACTGCTACAGTTTTATACCCTCAGCCTTTGATTAGTGTTTGAAGTATGTTCAGAGTGTAGCATTATAAATTACTTACTTCCATAATAACTTAGGACATCTCCTTTATTTTTTCACTTTGAAGTATCAATATTTCTTCTACATTATTTACATTCCACCGGATATTCACTCAGTACCACACAGCTTGTTCTGTTTTCCCCCTGGCTTCCATCCACACACTTCACTATGATGGTGTGTTACTATTAAACACGTGTTAACACTCATACAATTTTTGTATGAAATTTCCAAACTTTATTCAGTGAAAAAACTCATTACTTCTAGTGATAGTAGGATTGGTCTTAGAAATTTAGAAACTGAATGTGCTTCTAGCATTACATCACTGATTTTGCAGCCTTTTTCTTTAAGATTGAATGTGTACTTAAGTATATGCATATAAGTTTGCTTAATTCTCAGGATCAGGTTTTTAAGTGTCCTTGAGATTTCATTAATCTAACTCACTACAACCATAATTTCACTCATTAATTATTACAGTCCTGTTCACAGTCTCTCCAAGAAGTGTTTATTAGCTCAGGTAGAGCCCTGTCTGAATGCTGTTCTTGTGTTTCTTGACCTGAGTCATAACATGCTCATATGTCTGAACCATCTTTCCAGGTTTTCTACTTCCATAAGCAAAACGAGATTCTGACAACTGCATCAACAGCGTAGGCAGACAAGAAGATTTTCAAGGCCTCCATCTGAAGAATGGAGGAAAATCTTATTTACTCATTAGTATCAGAAGAACTATAGTATTAATCTTGGCAATTCAAATACGTTTCATTTTTGATGCATTTTCTCTTAGTACTTACTTTGATTAAAAATATAGTATAAAACTAATATATACAGAGATATAATGGTTATATTTGTAAATAAATATGTAAATGTGTATAAATATGTAAATAATATAGATGAAGCATGAATATAATTTAATGCCTTATTAATTTGTTTTAAAAATAGCCATATCTTTTTCAAAAAGATAAAATGCATTAATTACTTACAATTCTGCAACAGTCTACTTTTTAACTGAAAAAGTTATGACAAAAGTAATGTCTCCAAATTGTCTTTCATCAGTCCCAGAGGCAGCAAGAGGTGGTGGGCAGGGGGAAGCATGCTCTCACAAGCAGCTCAGCTTGTTAAGAGCAAGAAAATGGGCTCAAAGTTGATTAGTAGGAATTTTCTCACTGTTGCACTACATATAGCTCTGCTACAGGTTGTGCTCTACTCTAGGGCTTCTGTATGCTTCATGAACAGCTTCCCAAGCAATGAGATAAGGCAGTACACTGTCCTCATACACATACATATTGGGCTTACAGGGAAAGGGTTTGCTAGCAACTGGGAGGACTATAGGAACAGCATCTGTTAGCAGAGGAACACCCCAAAGGGCAGCGGTGGATGAGGAGCATGGCTCGTGGGTAACCCCACAAGAGCAGCCTGTACTGGAGCTGCAGCCCATGGAGAGGAGCAGTGGTGGGGCAGGAGGGCTGGGGGAGCTGCCACGTGTGGGGACCTGTGTCTGAAGGGTGGGCCCTGAAGTATGGAGCTGTGTTGGGGTGGTGCTGGGAGAGCTGCAGGCTGTGGGAAGTCCGCGGGGATCACTTCGGCAAAGGCTGCGTTGTGGGAGCAGGGTCTGAGAGTGGGCGTGGAGAGGTGGCAGAGATGAAGCATTTTGGACTGACCACTACCCCCCTTCCTTATTATCCTGAGCTGTGTGACAGGAAGAGGTAGAAGAGGGAGGATGAGTGCAAAGTATTTTTTGTTTGCTTTCAGTAATAGGCAATATCTTCTATTAAATTTCCTGAGTCTTTCATGACCGTGATGATAATTAGTGACTGATCTCCATGTCCTTATCTCAAACCTTGATTCTTTTTCAAAGTATTTTATCCCTCTGTTCTATTGATGAGGGGACATGAGAGAGCAGCGTGATGGCTTGAGACAAGCTAGCCCATTGAACCATTACAGCATAGTGACAGCTGTTAGTAAAACTAACTGCTATCCAGTTGTGTTCTGACATACCCTAGCATAATTATGCTGACTTTCTTACAGTTGCATTTAACTTAGTGTCAGAACTAAATGAGGTGGGATGCAGAATCTTTCTCTGCGTAGAAGGACATATTCCACTTCCAGTGGGCATTGTCATCTCCTGCCTGTTCTTTTTCTCCCTATACTGCAAGATTCCAGAAAAAATCTTCATCTACTGGTGCAAAATTCATTTAATTCATGTATGATGTGAACATAGCCATAAGAATTGGACATATAATTTCACAGCACTCCAAAGTTTTTCCTAATAGTACTGACTGTACATATATAGAGATACCATTACTTGCTTTAATGCCCACAGAAGGCAAAGTAAAGCTGATAAAAACAGACTTTTGAAAATCTTGTCATATTGCATCATTATATTAGAGATGCAAGTGATTATTCAAGTTAGAAGTCAAAAAAGAATCACACATTTCTTCTCTGGATAGCCTTCCAGGAAGAAAACCATAGATAAAATGACCACAAACGTTTCTTTAAAACAGTGTGAAAACACTGAATGAGACGTGACCACAAACATTTCTTTAAAACAGTGTGAAAACACTGAACAAGACTTGGGATAAACATAATAAAGCAGAAAATAATGTGATCTCCTAGGCTGCTTCAGTAATGTCATTTTAACCATAAGTAAAAATGATCTGACTATTCCTACCTCTGTTTGGAGAAATTCATTTAATACTGACCTGTTGTTTCCTCAGTATTTACCTGAGCTGAGTCTTTAAAGTGCAACTTGATACTGAAATGAAAATGTTTCTATTTATGTTCATGGTTGAGATACTAGATCAAATTAGTCAAGTTTTGATACTTTTCGCTTAATCAAATATAAAACTGAAAAGATCCTTTTCTGCCTTTTGTTTGTCATCACAGAAAGATACTGTCTTTCAGCCTCCATTTTGTTATTCTACTGGAGACAAACTTCTTTATTCTTGTAAAACAAACTTATTTTTCCCTCACAGTTTTCCAGAACATACTGACTTGTGATTCTCTCCCCATTGTGTAGCATCAGCAAATTTCACCAACTTGCTCCTAGCTATAGTGTTAAGTGAAAAATTCAGTAAGACAGAATCTAAAGTGATCTTTGAGGAAACCCCAACATAAGATTAATAACAAGACTTTATCACTATAAACATAATTGTCATCTTTGAATCTTCTCCTTTGTCAATGAATGTACAAATAAAAATTTACTAAATCTATTAAGTTACATTTTCTGAGATGAACTGTGAAATTCTAGGTGTCTCCTTTTTGACTATCCTCAAGTCTAAATAGAATAATAACTCTGTTATCTTCATCTAGAAAACCAGCTATCGTAATGGAAGATGCCATGCTGCATTATCTGTTGCTGATAAACCATTTGTATGGGGAAAATATTTGCATGTATATCTTTACATCTGTATTTCTCTCTGAAAAACAAGCAAGCAAACAAAAAAGTTTTAAACATTTATCGAGGTCAAAATAACCCAAGTATTCAAAATATTGACAAAATATCATCCATTTAGTCTAGGTTGAGCACATCACATTCTTTTCATTCTTCTTCAGTTAGAATGATTAAGGCATTTATTTATTTATTTTATCTTGCATTTTTTTCACATTATTTACAATGTTTGTATCCTCACAGGTCAGAACACTGTTCAGCTTTGCTTTGTTATCACATCTAGATTATCTTCCTTCTTTCAAAATGCCAAGTTCATTCTTCTTTTTATTAAATGTTTGAAAGGTTAATTACTGTCTATTTTTATTCATTTTGAAAGTCATTAGACAGTTAGACATTAAATTCAATTTTTTTTCCTCTTTTACCTGCAATACTATCTTTTGCTTTAAATGAACTTATGTATCCATAGAATACTAACTTCATTACACCTGTAATGGTAATAATTAGAGATAAAATAGGTAACAGAGAAAATGAACAGTAACATATTCTGATAGCTTGCCATTACAAAATTTGTATTTAATGTATACTTTAGGAGATGCATTAGTGGCATTAGTGGAAATGTATTTTTTATCTGATCATTACTGATGTAGTCAGCAGGTTTTAAAAATATTTGTTGTACATCTTCTGTTTGAGCATAAACAGCATGTGGGCCTTGAGAAGGCATTAACCAATCTTCATAGAAAAAAATACATATAACTTAGTTTTATTCCAAAGGCCATCTTACTGTAAGCTTTTTAAGAACACCATACTAGAAGCCCTTTTCTTTTCTTTTTTTTTTTTTTTGGCACTCAGATGCAGTTTTGCCAGTTCTCCTGTTTGTAAAAATGAATGAATAATATCTTCTTTTGTACCTCAAAGAGTTTTCTCTAACTAATGTCTGAAAACAAAATCACGGAAGAAACATGAAAAGATGGAGAAGTTAAAACTTGTAATTTTCTTCCACCTTTTAATCAAGATCTACCTTTCCTATCAAAACTCTTCCACTCCCTTTAAGAGTGGACTTGACAGCCCATTTGAATGCAACGAACTTAATTGGGAATTGTGCTATTTGTGAATCTGTAAGCATGATAGTTCATATATTGAAGTCAATTGGGCTTATAGCAGAAACTTGAGCATCACTCAGAATTCAAGCTCGGCCGCCTCTAGTACCTCTGATATTTGAGAACAAGCTGGAACACAAGTTTTTTTTGTTTTGTTTTTTTGTTTTTTTTCTACCAAACTTCTCTGTTCTTTTTATGCAATGATAACCAACAACTTACTAAGAAAAACAGAGAATTCAATGGTTCTTCTAATATAATATGACTAATATTATATGTCATGGATTCATATTCTACTGTTACCATTTGCATAAGGTAAGTGAATCACCACTGCTCTTGACTATTTCCTGTGCATGCTGATCATGTGAAAGCTGAAAAGAGCTAACTGTTGGAGGCTAATAGAAGGTCTGCTTTAGAAATTTATTTTTCAAAGTAGTAACTAACAACAGAGGTATATATATATATCTTAGGCAAAAAATGCGCACCCACCAAATCTATGACAAGTTTATTGTATGATGTTATTATTACACAAATATTTTCCCAACCAGCCTACAAGAAGTACATGTACAAAATAAAACCATACGAAATAGCCCTGGCTGTCTTTCTTTACTTGTAAAGAACTGCTATATTCACTGAATTGAAATTATAGATGATTGCATTAATTTAAAATGGTTTGACTGATGTTTTTGCAGCATTTATGCCTGTACTTATTTTATTATGAATGGTTTGTTAAACAGCTGTAACTGGCCAGCCAACAGCAAAAGTAAATTCATTTTAAGGATTATTGCCCAATAAATAATTTGATGAAGCTAACCTAAGCCATATTTAATGACATCTCTAACTCTTTAAATAAAGCAAATCAATTTGTAGCAATTACTGGGTGCTTGTTACTGTGATGTGCTCTCTGTGTTTTACCATATACTTTAGAAAAGGCAATCAGATACCTACAGATAGGTAGCCATTACAAACAAGCATTTTATTTGCTGTTATTTCCAAAATGATGTATTTTACTAGCTGTACAAAATTGAATATGGATAGTGTGTCTACATTACTTTAAGAATGCTTTGGTAAAATTATTAAGAATATTAAACAGTTTTTGTTTGTTTGTTTAAGAAGGAACAGTAATAGCTGAAATATTCACCAGGAAGTGGAGAGGAGAGGGGTACAGCTCACCTATGAATTGTAAAGAAAGGATAACCCTTAAGGTTATTGAAGGTTATTACAGCATTCTTTTCTCCTAGATATTAACAAAAAGCTATCAAAAAGATTTAAGAGAAAATCAGTTGAAATGATGACAAGGCATTCAGAAATATTAGTGATAAGACATCTTAAAAGTGAAAATATGATATCTTCTCTGAAAGTAGTGCCTCCTATTTTGTTACATTGGCCCATGACATCAGATGCAAATGTTAATCGCATGGCTGTAGACGTAGAATGTTCCAGCAATATTCCATTATGTGTTGTTACCATGTGACAGATGACAGCAGAGGGGCAGCCTGACAAAATAATATCTGACATGGAAGAATGTGTGATACAGAAATGTGTCACTGAATTTCTCCATGCAGAAAAATGTCACCCACTGACACTCATCAATGCTTGCTGAATGTTCATGGAGACCAAACAGTGAATGTGAGCGCAGTGAGGCAGTGGGTGGTGCACTTCAGTGGTGGTGGCAGTGACGTGACAGATAAGTCACATTCTAGACAGCCATTCACAGCTAGCACACCATGAAATAAAGAGTATCTGAATCAGATCTTCTGTGTGAATTGTTTCATGGTTGTGACTATGTTGAAAAAAAAAAATTACTAAGAATCTGCTCTATTAATTAGCATTATTGTGTTCTTTGTATCTGTTGAAGTTTCCATGGAAATAAATAGGAGGCTTTACTTTCAGAGTGACCTACATAGGAAACAGGGTTTGCAGTCAGAAAAGTGAACTTATATACAAGGTTCTTATTTAGCAATTCTTTGGTGTATCTGTAAATGAAGTAATTTCAAACTTTCTTTGGCTCTGGTTTCCAAGTTGCAAAACAGTGTTATTAACAGAGACTGTTTCAGGGTGATGGGTAACATTGTGAATAGTTCATTTTGGTGAAAGATACTGGCCTGTATGCCTAGTCAGGGCATCTAGGGTCTGCTGAAATGGATTTTCATCTTGTTGGTTGCTGAGCGTATGAACTGTATGTTTAATTGAAGCAAATGATACTGGATGGCCTGCTTCAGCCAGAGTTTTGCTGTATTCATGAATAGGTATAAACATCTAAAACTGTGCTAGATAACTTTTGGAGCATTTGAAACAAAGCTTTTGTAAATCAAAATTGAATTTGTGTATAAATGAAATAAACAAAATCAGTACCACATATGTTGTTAGACTTTCATGAATATTTTCTCATTGCTGACTTAAATTGAGTTTTCTAAAATCATATATAACATTCAACATAATGATATGTAAGTACAATTCCGATTTCTGAATTTTAAGTCTGTAGGTAGTACAGGGGTGAAAATATTATTTATTTGGTTTTTTTCTTTGTTTGTTTGTGCTCTAAAACGTGTTTAAGGTCAATGATGTGATTGTTTGAGGTTTTTCTAAGTTTCAGTTATCAGTTTGTTGATACCATGATGTTATCCATAGGAAGCGAAGAATAAACTAAATCCTTTTCACTAACATTATATATTCACGTAGATCATAACTGGTTACTGGAATTTAGCCATAAAAAAATCATCTACATTCAAGCCCCTTACTTCACAAATTTACACCAGTCACTAGCCTCACAGGAAAAATTTTCCTGAAGTTTTAAGGAATGGCCTTCTGGAACTTCTCATTAAAGAAGAGAATCAACAAGCTCATGCTTCCCACTATATTTCTATCAAGAGCTGACTAAAGAAGATTTTAGTCATGAGCTTGTTAGCCCTAAAATTGTGTAGAACAAGCACTTCAAAGGTACCTGTCTAGCTACCATGGCTTTCTGCAAAAACAGAAAATGCTAGATTGCAAGAAAAATGAGAAAGGCAAAGACGTATGTGATAGTATGTAGATAATTAGGCAAATATACCTCATTTGCTGTGATTATCCACATTCCAAACTATCTGCAAAATTTTAAACGTTTGAAATTCTTTATCTTAATATCCTCTTCTTACGCTGATTTCTAGTGTCCCCTTGCACAAATCTAGAGCATAGTTTGCTGTCAAGGTTCAGTCTCTACATCATTAATAGATTGATAAATTAATTTTCATATTCTATTACTGTAAACCTGATTATAAATTAAATATAAATGAATCACAGTTCTTATCTTGAAGCTGGTATAATTCAGATAGATTTTTAGCACCTTTAACAAAAAAAAAAATCAGTTTTTTTTTCCTCCAAAGAAGAATCTTATCTGTTGAAATATAAAGACTATAAACTTTAACATCTTTCAGTTTTAAAAAAGTATTTTACTGGCTAAAATTATTTCCCACAGAAAACAACAACAACAACAACAACAACAAAACTTATTTCCTGAAAAGTTAATAATATATTTTGTCTTCAAATAAAACCACAAAAAATGTTCTGACGTCTTCGAGGTTGTGAGGAAACTTGAAATTATATAGGTCTTTATAAATTTACTATTTATCATTAAAATATCCAAGAGCAAGGTGAATAGGAATGAACTATTTGTTGATTTATTTTTCCTTACATTTGTGTAACTTCTTTGGCTTGCAGATGGATAGGAGGACTTAAAATTGTAATTTCTTATTACTTTCCTGGTAGATAATATACTGCAAAGGTAAGTTTAAAAGTATAAAAAATACCCACATGGAAAGACCATGCATTCATCCTACTTAGTCAGTGGTATATTATATACAAGTTGATCAAATTAGATCATGTGAGTGGTTTTCAAAGTGAAATAATATTGAAGCTAACATTTCATTTAGAATGTTTCTGTACCTGCCAGTGTCAACGGTTTACCGGGCTAGATGACATTTCCCTATAAAGTTGTGTTGACACAAAACACTGCTACATTTCAATGTTTATTTTCACAAATTTGAAATCATTTTGTAATTTAACAAACAGATTGCAAAACAGGTTGTTCAGACTTAGGAATCTTGAAGCTTTTTCTTAAATTAATAGAAATCACAACTGTAACAAAAAACGTCTTCCTACAACTAACTCAGTGCAGAAATCTGATGCTTGTTTTATGTCATGTGAAAACATCTCACCATTTGTAGGCTCTATTATTATTATATTTTTCCTTTGAAATTTTTAATGAAAGAATATTCACCTTCCTAAAATTTCCACTGTCATAACCTTATTGTTATGATCTGCCTCATTGGTACTCCACCTGTTAAATTATGTGAGACGTTTTCTAGAAGGAAAAAGAAAAAAGTGAAAAATTAGTATGTGTTTCTGTTTCCACTCTGCAAATTGAGTCTATGTTTTGTTCTTCAAATAGACTAAGCAGAAAATCCTGGGAGAAGTGACTGTAGGAAATCCAAGCTCTCCAGCCAAATTGTAGTTTCAGACAACTAAGATCTGATAGGCATGTCCTGTGAGGAGAGGCGAGGAACAGTTCTTCTGCCTAGTCTGGGAAAAGAAGTCTAACCTTGTTGATCTTTACAACTTCTGGAAGAAAGAATGACAGGACATGTGAAAACAGTACAAAATTGTCCCAGGGGAGGCTGAAACTGAGCATTAGAAAAAAGGTTTTTACTATGAGGATGTTCAAATGTTGGAAGAGGTTTCCTAGAAATATAATTGCAGCTCAATGCCTATCAGTGTTCAAGAGGTATTTGGATAATGACCTTGTTAATATATTTTAATTTTTGGTTAGTCTCAAAGTGTTCAGGCAGTTGGACTTGATGATCTTTGAGGTCCCTTCCAACCAAAGCCATTCCATGATCCTATGGTTCTATAATTCTACCTGATTCTATTCTAAAATTCAAGTGTTTTAGCTCTGGAGATAAAACTGTACAGGTAAATCTCAGTTCCATGAATATTTACGCACTTTACCAGTAAATGTGTGGCTTGCCTCATTACACACAAAGATTTCAAGTCTTAGGAAATATGATAATAATTTCAGGACTAGAGCCACATTTTTAAAATAGTTGAGGGATCTTGAAGGATGAAAAATATTTTATAAACATTTGCTAATGACAGAGTATTTTTCTTTTCTCTTCTGGGTATGTTTTCACTGCAAAAACGTTTCTAAAGCTATTGAAGTGCACAAGCTTGTTATATTAAATAGAAACAGTAAGGAATTTCCAAAATATTTTTAAAGGAAATTTAAAAAAATCTAAATTAAAAATTTTCTTGCAAAAATATAATCAAGAATACTTTCTTCTACTGAAGATTTAGTTGATAATTAGAAATAAAAATGCTGAGAGGAGGAAAAAGGCAGATAGCAGTCTTCGTCAGTGTGGGATTTAGGAATTCATTCAGTTTGGCTCAAAGATACCTAAGTGTCCCAGTTTACACAACTTGAAGTAAATAGCTCACGCACTCACTTCAACGAGCACTGTATTGATTTTTCCCTTTGAAACCTACAGCCTTTATGGAAACTGTAGGTATGGAAAACTCACATATACAATGAATTTTAAACAGTACAAAGTACACCCCTAGCTGTTACTAGATATTCAAGCAAAAAAGGAAATAGGCTTCACAGGGTCTAAGGAGCACTGGAGAAGCTGTGACTATAGTTATTGCTCTGGTACAAGACTGATCTATTGAATATTACAACCATGGAAACCATCATAAACTCAAATTATGTGATACGGTGTTGCACTTCCCCCATATCCTTCATTCTAAATATGGGTTAATTAACTGAGAATGCCAAGATTGTTTCTCTTCAGAGTGAGAATGTTTGTCAGATGGTGTCCATGCTATGATGAAAAGCACAGAGAATATAAATTACTCACAGAATTTCTTTCTCATCTTACCAGGGGACTATAACAAGGGCAGGAAAATACAAAGGTAATACAGAGTCCAAGAGTACTGAGGGAACTGGTGGAGGTGATATCTGAGCCACTTTCCATCATCTATCAGCTCTCCTTGTTGACTGGTAAGATCCCAGAAGACTGGAGACTTGCCATTATGACTTCCACCTACAAGAAGGGTTGTAAGGAGGATCTGGGGAACTACAGGCCTGTTAGCCTGACCTCAGTGCCAGAGAAGGTTATGGAGCAGATTGTCTTGAGAGAGATCAAGCAGTATGTGTGAGACAACCAAGTGATCAGGCCTAGCCAGCAGGGGCTCTCAAAGGGCAGGTCCTGCTTGATCAACCTGATCTCCTTCTATGATCTAGTGACCAGTCTGGTGGATGAGGGAAAGGCTGTTGATGTAGTCTACCTAGACTTCAGCAAAGCCTTTAACACTGTCTCCAACAGTATTCTCCTGCAGAAGCTGGCAGCCCGTGTCCTGTACAGGTATACTCTTGGCTGCATAACTGGCTGGAGTTTTGGGCCCAGGGAGTGGTGGTGAATGGAGTTAAATTCAGCTGGTGACTGATCACAACTGGTATTCTCCAGTGATTGGTACTGGGTCCTGTCCTCTTCAATATCATTCTTGATGACCTGAATAAGGGCATTGAGTGCACCCTCAGTAAATTTGCAGATGACACAAAATTGGCTGGAAGTATCAATCTGCCTGGGGGTAGCGAGGCCCTACAGAGGGATCTGGACAGGTTGGATTGCTGGGCTGAAGCCAATGGGATGAGCTTCAGTAAGACCAAATGCTGGGTCCTGCACTTTGGCCACAAGAACACCAGGCAATGCTATAAGCTTGGGGCAGAGTGTCTGGAAGACTGTGTAGAGGAAACAGACCTGGGGGTATTGGTTGATACTCAGCTGAACATGAGCCAGCAGTGTGCCCAGGTGGCCAAAAAGGCCAGTGACATCCTGGCTTGTATCAGAATATTGCTACTAGCAGGAGTTGGGAAGTAATTGTCCCCTTGTAGCAATGGTGAGGCTGCACCTCATGTACTGTGTTCAGTTTTGGGTATCTCTCTGAAAGAAAGACATTGAAGCCCTGGAGCATGTGCAGAGAGGGGCAATTAAACTGGTGAGGAGTTGTCACGCTCCAATATAAAGGAGAGAGATGTGGTTCTTTGATTATGTGTATACCCGGTGTGAGGTTAAGACACAGCAGGTCAAATGTTAGCCCAACTAGTTTATTACAAATCCTAGTTGCTTAGGGATATGGGGAAGGGAAGGTGGGTGGTAGAAAAGAGATGAAAAGCAAGGAGACTTGGCGGAAACCAAGGGAGGGAGAGAGCATCACCACCATAGTGTCCAGCAAGGTCTGTAGTAGGTCCATTGATCTCAGGAACTCTCTGGTCAGTGCGGGTGATGGGAGAGAGCCAGGAAGCTTCGCAGCAAGTAGGCCCCTGGGGGGTTCTTCCACAGAGGTTTTCTTCTCAGAGAATTCTTCAGGAGTTCTTCTCCAGGAGTTCTTTTCCGGGAGTTCTTCCAAATCCATGGTTCAGTGAAGGCCTTTTATCTCCCATTTCTCAGGTTTTTTTCTTTTCTCTCTGTGTGACATATCTGGCCCAACAGATAAGCCAGCAGGGGATGGTGCCTTCATTGCCATGCAGAAGCATTATCATCTTTTGTGGTGGTCAGCTTCTCCAAGCCATACCCCCAAAAAAGACTATTTGCCCCTATTTCTGCTTATATTTACAACCATTAGCAGAGGCACTGAGGCACCATGACATCCATCAAGATAACTGGAAGTTATCGTTCAGAGATTACCACCAGTATAGGCTTTATGAAGCAAGCTTTGAGACAAAAGAAAACAAAACAGTTTGTGTCCTTCACAGGAGTCTGGAGCACATGCCTTATGATGAGTAGCTGAGGGAGCTGGAATTGATCAGTCTAGAGAAGAGGAGGCTTAGGGGAGACCTTATTGCTCTCTATACCTGTCTGAAGGGAGGTTGTAGTGAGCTGGGGGTCAGCCTCTTTTCTCTTGTAACTAGTGATATGGCTAGAGGGAATGGCTTCAAGTTACACCAGGAGGGATTCAGACTGGATGTTAGGAAATAATTCTCCAAAAGAGTGTTCAGACACTGGAATGGGCTGGCCAGGGAGGTGGTGGAGTCACTGACCTTGGAGATGTTCAAGGAACATTTAGACGTTGTGCTGAGGGACATGGTTTAGTGAGAACTATTGGTGATGGGTGGATGGTTGGACTGGGTGATTCTGTGGCTCTTTTCCAACCTTGGTGATTCTATGATTCAATGATTCTATAGTCTGTGCTTTTTCATACCAATGACCATGGTCTAAAGGAAGGCATCCCTGCCCATGGTAAGGCTAGGTGATCATTGGAGGTCCTTTACAACCCAAAACATTCTACAATTCTATGAATATATTGATTTTTATTGATATGTAAGCCTGTGAACCTTGCAGAGTTCACAGACCTTGCAGTCTATCTCTATTATACTTTATCTACTGAGATACAATAAGATGAGGCAGATTTCTGTTATTGCCTTAACATGAATGCTCGCAGCATTGTGAGTGATATTTTAAGGATATCTACTTTCACCTTATTAAATTTAATCTGCTGGTTGAAATTTATGTTTGAGGATGTTTTAAGTAGGAGCATTGAAAATTGTGGTAGAAAAGAAGTTATATGAAGCTCATTGTTTAACATACTGACTATTCTTTATGTAAATCATTACTACTTTCCTATTTAAAGTAGACTTCTATGATTGCTAATACTGGAGTACTTTGAATTTTATGCTATTTCATGTAGAGGTCATTTCTATTTATGTTTTTGTTGATTCTGATTTAGAAATCCTTATCAAAGATTATGTGAGCCAAGGGGAAAAACAAAAAAAAAACAAAAAAAAAACAGAAAAGATCAATTTTTTAATCTCAAATTAAATTAACAGATCTGACAAGAAGATAAAATAACACAAGATCTCGTCACTTTGCTGCTAAACAAACTTACCTATAAAAAACTGAATGAGAACAAAGAAAGAAGTCAACATTATCACACACAGTTAGAAAAGTCATAATCTAGAACTATTTCTCTTTTTCAATCCAAAATTAAGATTTACCTAATTTCCCAAATATTGAATTCCAATTTTGTTATATAGGTCAAGACTACATTAGTTGGTGAAATGTGTCAGTGTCAATTATTTTCATAAAATGCACTACATATCCTCATCTACGTTTCCTAACCAGGAAAAACAGACAGGTGTCATTTGTGCTGCCTAGAAAGAACAGTGACTGACAAATAAAAACTTGTAAACAATGCTATGACAGTGATAGCTCTCAGGGACTTACAGAAAGTGTTGCAGAGAACAGTGAAGAGGAGTGAGAGTGAGAGAAATATCTATATGAACAGTTAAAACAAACATTAAAATTAATTAAACTCAAGTATTTTAGTCTGCATATCAAATGTCAGTGACATCAGAAGTTGCCAATCTTCTACAGGATTTATTTAAAATTGTAGAAGAAAAGAACAACTTAAATGTTCACCTGATACCTGAAATGACTGGAGATCAATGTTCAAAAGCAAAAGGAACTAGTAATCAGGGAAAATAAAAATAAATAAATAAATAAAAAGGACATTCTAGCATAATGGTAATCATTATTTAATTGAAATTCAGTACAAATTGGAAAGCTTGAAGTCCTAACCAACAGCATTATAAATAAACACTAGCCAACTAAACAAAATTTCTCTTCTCTGGATGAACTTATAAATCTAGTGACTATATTAGGAATAGCACTTTGGTAATTCAAAAGCAAGATGTATATTCTATGGCATAAAGGAAGAATGGACTTTTATTTATTTATTTATTTATTTATTGTGTACAGTTGCGACTCTGGCTTGTAATTGAAGCTGATTTAGCTCAACAGCATTGAGAAGGTTCTCTCTTATACCAGTTGTATTCTTCAGGCTCTGATTCATGGACAACTGTCCTGATTGTGGATCTGTTTGAGAAATCTATAGTTCACAGCATGAAATTTTATGACAAATGAAAATTAAACTGCCTTTTAAAACCTTTTAAAAGAAATCTGAACAGTTTAACATTTGGCACTGCATAGGAGGAGGACATAGACTCACAGTGTGGCTTTTTCAGAAGCCCCAGGATATGTTATTTAATTTTGCAGCCTTATTCTTCACTAAAAAGAACTCCTGTACCTTTCTAATAAGATTTTTCAGTCATAACTTGTAGCTGAAATAGTACTGTAAAAATCTTCATGGCCAGCTCTGCAAAGCATTTGTATGCTCCTTAATTGGAGTGAAAGTTGTATCACTGATGAGGTAATATCTCAGTATAAGAAGTAATTAAAGTAATTTTCATTTTAATCAATTTCTTATGTTGTCAAAATGGCATCAAAGTGTTTTGTGTAAAACATATTTGAATGGTCATTGCTATAAAGCACAGTAAATTCTTAGCATTTCTGAAATAAATCACAGAATCACCAAGGTTGGAAAAGACCTGTAAGATCATCCACTCCAGCCATTCACCCATCACCAATAGCTCTCACTAAACCATGTCCCTCAACACAACATCCAAACGTACCTTGAACACCTCCAGGGTCACTGACTCCACCACCTCCCTGGGCAGCCTATTCCAGTGCCTGACCACTCATGGCATTTCTTACCAAGAGATCTTTTTTTTCTTATCAATAAATTTGAATAGCTTATCTGTGCTTAATTACACCTATCTGCATCAGTATACAATAAATAGACAATAATAATGTAGTATCTGAAACTCATGTGGCAAAACATTGTTACAAATCATTTGTGAAATGTCTTAAAAGCTCTTTGTGTGATTAGTGGAATAATATATCCATTATTTTTCCACTGAGATAAGTCAAGTTTCAAGCACTGTCAATAGAACAGCATTCACAGCCACTTAATCATTCTTCATGCAATCTCAGGCATCATCAATCATTTTGACTTCAAGGAAAGTTCAGATATTTCTACATGAGTTCTATTCAAGTGAACATCGCTATTGTATTTGAATGCCATAGTAAAAAGAACTTTAATTTAAAATATGTTTGAACACTGAAATGTATTTATCCTTCCTCTCCAAACTATCACTGATATAAAAATGTGGTTTTTTTCTCACTTTAGTATGTATTTCTATTCCGAGTTGCTCCTGTTGCTGCTGTTTCTGTACTCTGAAAGAAGTGTATCATATATTCTATTCTAAACACCATGAAATCTGCTGCTTGAAGTGTTGACCTGTTTTCACTAAAATCAGTTTTGGGGTTTTTTTTCCATTTTTGTAAAATACAGCTCTTCAAAGAAACTTTTCAGTAACTCTGTACACAAAGTATTATGACTTAAATGACTCAGTAAGGTTAAGAGAAGTAGACAACCAGTCATTAAGAAAACAAAAGGATACATAGCCTTGCCAGCAAACACCTGGGAAAGAAAATGATTTTGAGATCTCATAAGGTCCAAAAACAGAGAGATTCAGAAGGTGACTTTGATCAACAATTTTCCTCAAAAAATATTACAGATTAGTCCTTAACATCAGTCTTCAAGTTTCATCCTATCCCTATAATCAGTCACAGATGTTCCATTCCTTCTTTGTATTAAAATTTTTCTCTACATGTCTTCTGTTTCAAATTTCAGTGATGATTAGTAGTTGACAGTGATAATGAAGGTATGGATTCTTTTGGGAGGTTTTGAATTTCATTGGTTTTCTTATAACAGGACCTCTATCACAGGTTAAGGCCTTGTCCAAGGCTGACTGTTGTGAACTGAAAATCTTCCATCTACTACATTAAGAAGAAATTTAGTTTTATACAGGTTCACAATGAGAGTCGAATCTCACTTGCAACAATAAAATCTCATTAGCCAGATCTTGTAGGTAATCACAGGGGACAGAAAATCATAAGCATAAGCATAATTCACGAGGCTTTTGAACTCAGCGTGTAATAAGGATCTTAAAAAAGCAGCTCTTCTGTGACAGTTCTGAGCTGCAAGCGGAAGCAAATCCAGTAGCTCTGAATCAAACACTATCACCATGTGACAGATCATTCCATCAGCCACTGATAAGAGTTTGCCTGATTAGGGCCACCAGGGCACACACCTATATAACATGAAATTTCATCCCTAGTATCAGAAATAATAAAAATACAGCTGCATCACTGTCTGAACTGAAAAATGGATTGAAAGAAATTTTTCAAATGCACAGGTGGGAGCTGTTATCCAACTGCCACGAGTGTCTTATAAATACATTCTCTGTTATTTCTTTTGTACTCTTAAATTATGGCTTGGTGGGAGAGTATATGTCAACGAACTGTGTGGCAAATAATAGTATTTTACATTATCCTCTTTGTCAAAGGTCTTTCATAAAATAAACTCTGTAAGGAGTACTGAAAAGGGAAAGTTCCACTGATTACTTGCATCTAGAGTAGGAAAAGAAGTACCCAAATAATGCAGCTGTCTGAGCTGGAGAATAATTTTTTTCTAGTTCAAACAATACACCAATCTGTTGCACTGATGATTTCTTTCAAGAATAATTAGTGGTCATATGCTTTGTTAGATAAATGGTAACTTTTGTTCTTTTTTTTTTTTTTAATTGCAATAGGATGCTTAGAATGCTCTTGCAATGTGCAACATTTGCAAATTTTGTTAATGAGCCAGACTAATATCTTTCTAAAGACAGAATAGTCAATTGCACCATAATTTTTAATTAGTTTAGGGAATTCAGTATGCCTAAAATTATAATTGTATATTGCTGTAGTCATTATGCTAAGATTTGCACTTAGATATAGATACACTGACCTCATTTTTATCACAGTTCTTAATGCCACTGCACACTAGCACCAAATACAACTCCCAGTATTTTATAAATCTGAAAATTTACACAAAATATTGTTTGATTTTTTAAATTCTTAGTTCTTTAGACTCACTTAAATCAGCATGATCATTACTGTCAAAACTTGTTTTGATGTTTTTTTTTTCTACTTACTATGTATTTTTGAACAAGTCTTTCATTGATTCTAACAAAACAGCGTACAATGTTCTAAGATATCACTGCATGCCTTTTCAAATCTCCTAATATACAATTTATCTGTGTTTACTGTCATCATCTGATCTCTGTGCAACACAAGCCAGAAGACTTTCTTGAATTAAATCTGCCTTCAGTGACAGTGTGTCAGAAAAATATTTATTCAAGATATTATACTTATCATTGTCAAGGATGCACCACAAAATCTGATAATATGTAATTGGAAATGTATTTTTGCCATGGTTAATAACTGTCATTGTTTTAAATCTTCACACTTATTTCACGTTAGAATTTTTCTGTTTCAGTACTAGAAAGAAAGGGCAATTCATCAATCTTATCATAGAAACATAGAGTGGCTTGGGGTGGAAAGGACCCCAAGGTTCATCAGGCTCCAGCCTTATTGCCACAGGCAGGGTTGACAACTACTAGATCAAGTACTAGATCAGGTAGCCCAGAGCCCCATCCAACCTGGCCTTAAACACCCACAGGGATAGAGCATCCACAACCTCTCTGGGAAGCCTGTTCCAGTACCTCACCACCTTCTCCGTGAAAAAGTTCCCCTTGACATTTAATCTAAATCTTTTTTGCATTATTTAAAACATTTTCCCCTTGTCCTATAACTATCAAACCATTAAAAAGTTGATTTCCCTCCTGTTTATAATTTCCCTTTAAATATTGGAAGGCTATAATGGAGGTATCCCTGCAGCCTTCTCTTCTCCAGACGGAACAAGTCTAGCTTCTTCCGCCTGTCTTTGTAGGAGAGATGCTCCAGCCCTCTTATCGTCTTTGTAGCCCTCCTCTGGACCCACTCCAAAAACTCCACCTCTTTACTGTGTTGAGGGCCCCAGAGCTAGATGCAGTATTCCATATGGTACTCATGAGGGCATAGTAGAGAGAGATAATCAACTCCCTTTCCCTGCTGGCTACCCCTCTGCTGGTGCAACTGAGGATACTTTTAGCCTTCCAGTCTGCAAGTGCACACTGCTGACTCATATGAAGTTTTTCAACTACCAGGACCTCTGTGTCCTTAAAAGCAGGGCTACTCTGAAGTTCTTCCCCAGTCTGTATACATACCTGGGATTACCCTGATGTGAATGCACAACTTGCACTTTGTTTTGCTCAACCTCATTTATTTCACAAAGGCCCATCTTTCAAGTTTATCAGGATCCCTCTGGATGGCATCCCTTCCTTCTTCTATATGAACTGCACTGCTTAGCTTGGTGTCATCAGCAAACTTGCTGTAGGTGCACCCAATTCCCTCATCTATGTTGTTGATAAAGATGGTAAAGAGTACTGGTCCCAAGACCCCCAGGGGACACCACAGATCACTGGCCTCCACTTGGGCATAGAGACATTGGCTGCTCTCTTCCTGCAACCTTCAAACCTATTCCTCATCCACTGAATCATCCACCCTTCAAATTTGTGTCTCTTCAATTCAGAGATAGGGATGTGGTGTGGGGACCATGTCAAAGGCCTTGCAGAAGTTCAGGTAGATGGCATCAGTTGGCTTCCCTTTGTCCACTGATGCTGTCACTCCATCACAGAAGTTCACCTGATTGGTGAGGCTTCTCAGCTGTGTTGGCTGTCACAGATCAACTACTTGCCTTTCATGTACCTTAACATCTCTTTCAGGGGGATCTGTTCCATGATCTTCCCAGGCACAGCGGAGTGGCTCACTGGCCTGTAGTTCCCCAGGCCCTCCATCTTCATCTTCATTTTCCAGTTACAGAGAACTTCACCTGGCAGCCACACCTTTTCATATATGATGGAGAGTGACTTAGCAACCATGTTAGCCAGTTCTATTAGGACCCTGGGATGCATATAATCTGGCCCCGTATGCTAGTATAAATTCAGTCTAATGAGGTGGTCTCAGACTTGTTCTGCTCTTACAGTGAGGGTGAGTTTGCTTCCCCAGTTTCCATTAAGAGCTTCAAGGATGTGAGGTTCAGGGATGTGAAAAATATGACAATTCTGGCTGCCATTGAAGACTGAGGCAAATAACTCATTGAGGACTTCAGTCTTTTCTTCGTTTTTATTTATAAGAGGAGTTACTCTCTCCTTGACCTGTCTCCTCTGACAAATGGACTTCTAGAATCCCTTCTTGTTGTTTTTAACATCACTTGCCAACTTCAATTCTACCTGTGCCTTGGCTTTCCTAATCCCATATCTGCCTGTCTGGACAACATCCCTGTATTGTTCCCAGGTGGCATGTCCTTGTTTCTACTTCTTTACCAAATAGGTCTTCCAAAATACAATTGATAAAGGCTGAATTTTGATTTGTCCTCAGAAATATATTACAGGAAAGCACAACGTTTGCTTCTAGGAACCTGTAAAAAAGATGATGGTACAGTAGAATACCTTAAAGTTATGCAAGAAAAAATACCACATTAATCTTTAATCATAATTGATCATCTTTATACTACATGAAGAGTTAGATATCAGCCACCTGCCTAAATCTCAGTTTTGAAGGGAAGTAGAGGGGGTATCTCTTTTTTTCTTTTCTCTTTTTTTTTTTCTTCCTTTTGTTCAGATTTGAATAAAACTGTGCACACTAACATTTGTTTCTGAAGTGTAAGCAGGAAAATCATCTTTCAGTTGCCATCCTTCAAACTGTGGTGCCTAATCTAATATGAAATACCTGAAGGCAGCAATTTACTAACATTTGGAAAGTGATATTTAATATTGTAGAGATTAAGGAAACCTTTTCTTTTTTATTAAGACATTTCAGTTTAGTGCAATGTGAATTCGTAGACATAGGTCTCAAAGATTTAGTAATTAAAGATGTGTACTGAATTCAGATATTTCCCAGGCAGTCATTTCCCAGCTTGTGATCTTCTTCTAGCTCAGCCAGAATGATCAGTTTAACAAGAAAGGTAAAAAATAGATTCATATTGTTTGCAAATAATGATCTCGAAATTTTTACCTGTTCTTTTTAGATTTTCAATAAGTATTTGCAATTTAAATATGTAATAGACAAATTTATTTCATAAAACATTAATTTCATTAATTTAGTCTGCAAGGTTTACTCTTTCTCCCCTTTATTTATTTGTTTGTTTGTTTGTTTTTGTGAAAGTACCCATTCATCAACTTATCCCCATTGGTACGATTATGGTAAGTTTCAGAAAAGTGATGTCATGACTGCCTGAGAGCACACCCTTCAGAAACAGGCTAATATTTATGCCATTCTAAAGGACTTTAATATCTTGTATCTGTAAGGTTTATTCATAAATTATGATTAACAATTATTATTTAACTATTAATTATTATTAACAATTGTCATGAAGGTTTAAAAAGTGCTGTGAATATCATAACTTTGAAGCACAGAATCATAGAATCATAGTATGGTTTGGGTTGGAAGAGACCTTTAAGATCATCTAGGCAGGCAAGCTATAGGCAGGGACACCTCCCCCAAGACCAGGTCGCCCCACCCCATCTGGCTTTGAATTCTTCCAAGGAAGGGGGGCATCCACAGCCTCTCTGGGCAATCTGTTCCAGTGTCTTATCACTGTCATGGTTTTATGATTTGTGTTATCGGTATTCCACATCATCATTTGAGGCACTGGGAGTTAAGGAGTCAATGCTCTAAGTCTGTGGACTGTTGAATTTCCAGATACCTCGTTCTCAGAAAGGAAGAACTACTTTTCCCAGAGTACTTTGCATCCCTGTTTTCCATCCAGAGGGAAAGATAAAGCTGCACACAAGTCCCAAGAGTTCTTCTCAGCAGTGAGAGCTCCTTAGTCATCTTGTTTTCAGCTTTAGAGTAAGGCCTTCAGTTTTCGGAAACTCTCTCATTTTATTTGATTAATTATCTTAAATTTCAATTATACTGTGTCATTTTGCTGTCCGATAACTTATTTAGTAAATTAGTTTTCCTCCTTAAATTGTTGCCACAGTTTTGTTTCTAGGCCCATCTCCCAACCCTTTTCCCTATTCCCCTTTCCCCAGGAGTGGGTCCCTGATTCCCCCACCCCATTAATCATGGAACTAGGCCAAACTGGCCTCTAAGCAGTTGACAGCCACCATCTCAGTAAAGAATTTCTTCTTGATATCTAGTCTAAATCTGACCTCTTCCAGTTTAAAGCAATTTCCCCTCATCCTGTTTCTATATACCCTTAAAAATATCACTCCCCATATTTTCTGTAGGCCCTCTTCAGGTACTGGAAGGCCACTATAAGGTCCCCCCATAGCCTTCTGTTCTCCAGGCTAAAACATCCAAACTGTCTCTGCCTGTCCCCATAGGTCAAGTGCTCCAACACCTCTGTGGCCATCATCTCTGGTGAGCTGTTGGAGTGGGTTGTGGATGCCCCCACCCTGGATCCAAGGTTTTGATGACATTTAGAGACACATAAAGGTGAGTTTCTTTCTTCAGAGTGTGCACTGAGGTTTTCATGACATCACTTTTTCAAAAACAAACAAACAACAACAACAACAACAACAAAACACAACAAAATGTACCCTGTATTCCTTGTAATTTGAAGACGTTCTTTTTTGTTATCACAGCAAGTTGAGTGTAAATCGTGTGTGTGTGGTAAGACATAAAAAGGAAAAGTAAAATGACACTTTCATAAGCAAATTTAAAGCCCAGTGAAATAGTAAATCTGTAAGTCCTACTGAAGCATAAAGTAGAAAACGCATAGTAAAGGCAAGAAGGTTCAAAGGCAATATAAACATAGTTTTTTTCAATTAATATTTGAAGATCATTTCCCAGGCCAGTGAATATAAACAGAAACAAGCCAACAAAACCAACAAAAGCAAAACAAATAGAAAAGAATTTGAAACAAACATGGATGATATGAGCACGAGAGACATGGTAGAAGAAAATTTTTCAAAAAACAACACAAAATCTAGTACAAATTTAGTTCTGAGAAGACAAACACACAAACAAAACACCACCTTTTTAGTGGTTATTTATAGAGAACCAGCCGCGTAGCTCTCCAGAGAATTTGTCAATTTTCCTAAAGAGACATCACTTTTCAGATGTACAAAAGGAATAGAAAGTAGGTAACATAAGAAGCTAGAGAAAAATATTGTGCAACTACACAAAGGGATCCTGAGGAAAATATAAAGTTGAAGGGTACATGATCCCTGAAGGTAGCTTAAAGCAAAGCTTGTAAGCAGTGGGTAATGAATTTCCTCGAAGGTTAGCCCTTTGGAAACCAATCATTAATTACTGAACATGTTTAATTAGCAACAAATTCTCTAGCAAATAAAAATTCCTTTCCACTCTGTGACTGAATAGATATGCACTACAAGCAGCTGAATCTTTTGATTTTCTGAACTGTAAGTATGACCAAATCATCTATATGTTGCTAAAAATAAACAGGACAATATGATCAGATCAGTGTAATTATCTTGTTTTGGAATTATCCAGTTATTACATTAATGAGCATTTTGTTGCAATAGTGTTTTAGTAGTGTGGAAAAATATGTTTTAAGACTCAGAATCTTTTGAGTAAAATAAGAGTATGCAAAATTTTTAATAACCAGGTATAATTTCCTGATGAAATAACATGAAGTATTAGAGAATAAGCATTGATTGCTTTATGAATAGTGACTTATAATCTCCTCATTGGAAAACAAAGAAGGGTAAGAAAACAAAAATTCAGTTTTCTAGATAGAATTTGACATCCCTATTGCAGGAACAAAATAATCTGAAAATTAACAATCTACCAAATATTTCAGGATGCAAGTATTCCATCTTCTTCTGTCAGCTTAATCGAAAAATAATTTAAAATCCCAGAATCTGCACAATACCAAAAAAAAATGACAGCTGTATTCAGTCATAGAAAATTATTTTCTCCCATTTTCTCTCTCTACATTTCAGTATGTGTATGGGGAATTATGACTTTATTGAAGCAAATAAAAATATAACAATCTGATGTGTAGGAAGACATGGATAAGAAGTACTTAAACCAGCTGCAAGTCATACATCACAAACAATAAACAATATACAAATCTATGGGACTAGAACGGGGACAATCAATGTACTGAGGGATCTGAACTATATCACTACAAAGCCACTGCCGATTATCTTTGAAGCATCACAGCAATCAAGAAAGTTGGTTGTTGACTACTCTTGTACAACATATATGATTGTGTGATTTGGAGTTCTGACCTTTTTTTTGTACAGATTTGCAGTCCTTAATCATTTGAAAGGAAAATGTGAGAATGTGAGGTTATTCCCAAGGTTCTTATTTCTCCCGTGAAAAGAGATTTTTCCATTTCCATTTCTTATCTTTTGCAATTTACATTGGATTGGGGGTAAACATTTTCTAATTACGTCTATTGTGCAGAAATAAGTACTAAATAAGTAATGAGAAAGTATGCCAGGTCCTGGCCAATTGTTGTAAAATAGCTTAAAGAAAAAAGCAGAACGTCAACACATTTTTTCATGTCTTTAAGGAGAAGTTGTTTGGGGTATTGCTAGATCACTTGTAGAACTGAAGGAGGAGTAACCAGCATTGCTGGGCCCATCCTGTAATACATCAACTGCTCTGAAACACGTAGCTAGAGTACTGGGTTCAATCTGCCTTCTAAACTTGCATAAAAAATGTCTTGCACAATAATGCCTTGAAAATTTCTCTGTTGTATCTATGGAAAAATTGCTGAGACACCCTAGGAAGGTTCTGATCACAGTTACTGGAGGAACAGGTTTCCCTTTCTTTCTTTTGCTGCTCTCAAGTTGAAGAAAAAATGTAGAATGCTGGAATACACGTATGAAAACAGTAACTGTCAAAACAACACAACACAACATTTTTTAAGTGTTGTCTCAGTTAAACCTAGAATGTCAGAAACAAATGTGAAGATCTTCAAATCCATTCTGTTAAAGCAATCCACACCTTTTTGATTTAACCTCACTTCTCTAAAGAAATTAGCTGAGAATAGTAACTGTACTGCATAATATTTACATAGAAAGGAATATTTTCATAGAAAGGATTATGTGTGCTTACAAAGACGGTATTTGTTTTCATCTGTGTACTGTTTTACAGTGAAAAATGAGTAGGCACTGTATCAGTTAGAATGCGTGATACAGAGGCCGAGTAGCAACCATTTTGCAAATAGTCACGTGTAAATTATGTTCTTTTGACAGAGAGTAACTGCTTAAGTACCAGAATCATCAGATAGAAACATGACTTCTGCTCAGAAATTACATTAAAAATGTATTTTTAGAAGAAGCACTTCTCTAATTTCTGATGGTTCTTTATCGCTGTGATAGGGTAAATTATAATATCTACAAAAACTGTGCAGAGGCAAAATTTTTGTTAGTGTGTCTCCTAGAAGTACTGAAAGACAGTTCTATTGTTGATAATATTTCCAGTTATTAACCCAAACAGACTAAAATGCCAAACACAGCTAGGGATATTAACTGATTTTTTCTTAGAAAACACTTGAGCACAGGGGAGATAGGCAGTAATGAGTGAAGAAAGAGGGGAGGAAAAGGGAGATTTCAAGAAAACTGGAAACATGATTAGCAGAATAACAAGCATAAGATCCTTACCAAAGTATTATTTATTCTTAGTCTGCCTAGGTACAGTATATGCAACTGCGTGGGAAAACAAAACAAACAAACAGCAATATAAAAACTAAAACACCTTATTTTCTTCAAATTTTATTTATATATGTATGTTTGTTTGTTTGTTTGTTTGTTTAATCGCTGTATATTGATTCTAACTTTAAAAATAGTGAATTCTTTGCGAGTCTGAAGTTTTAACATTACTTTTGGCTTCTCATGGAGATTGCTTTGAGAACCATGATCATTCCCTGTATTTGAATCGTTTTCTTTCCTTCTCCATCTCCACTATTTTCCTTTGTTTTGCCCGGTAAACTTCTTGAAAGCAAATGCTGTGATGTTTATTTTTATTGATTTATTTATTAAAACTTTCTGTCTTTTTTAATTTCACTGTGTGGTCAACTTAAAAGACACAAAGAGGATATCAGGAGATATATCAGGTGATAACCAGAAGCTTGGTTATCTTGAATCCAAAGCAGGGGAAAATAGGAATAAAAACAAAAGAACAAAAAGAAACCATACACGTATACACACACACACACACACACACACACACACAAACAATGAGGAAATGAGCAGTATCATATTCTTTATTTTTTATCCTACTGTTAGGAAAAAAAAAAATCAAATTATAATGTCTCATGCTCCACATTTATTTACTTAAATGTTTTTGTTATCTATAGAAATGCTTCTAAGTAGCATTTTTTTGCTGTACATCAAAAATCTGATATTTTAAGAAAAGAGGAAAAAATAGAAGAAAGGCTTGTTACAATGCACATCAGGAATTATTTCAGGTTTCAGAGAGCAGATAAATTCACCAATATTTCAACTTCCTTTTTCTTAAGTGCTAGAATGAAAGATAAGCTGTCTATAGTGTGCTCCATGAAAATTGAATCAGTGTTTCTTTCTCTGACAGATTGAATGAAATTTCATTCACATTTTAATTGTATTTACAGAATTAAATGGAAATAAATTCTGAACTTATATAGCTTTGGGTTCATGAAAAGCAAAATAATTGTAAAGAGGCTAATTTTTAGACTGATAAGGAAAGCAGCAATTTATTTCTTGAGATGGTAGATGAACAGTTAATATTTTAGGAATTTCAGCTGTGGGAAATTTTACTGCATATAATAACACCCGTATGTGTATTATATGATACAATATCTTATATTTCATTATACATTGCACTATCTCAGTATATTACATTATATTATATTACAGAACATAATTTTAAATTGTAGCAAATCAAAATTACTTCCCTTGTCTACTAAAAATTAAGATTCTTGAATAACAGAATTGTAAAAAATATGGAGTTTGTGGCAATAAATAATGCAAGCATTAGATAACTTGGAAATGATAATTAATAATTTAAGATAAAATATTAAATTATGACACTGTTATGCATTCTTTTGAAAATATACAGAAAAATAGTGTTAGGATTCCTTATCTCTAAGCTGGGATGTTAAAAACTAGATATATGTGCTAATCATTCTGAACTCCCTCAACAGTTAGTGTAAAGTCCATGGAAAGGAAACTATTTTTCCCATCCTAAAATACATGCATGTAATTGCAGAAATTAATTTTCTTGAAAAGTTTTTAGTGATTCCTGCTGACTTTAAAACAAGTCTGAAGCATCTTCAGACAAATAGAATAAAAAATAAAATAAATAAAAGAAAATAAAATAAAAGGTCTCTGAAAGTTACTTACATGACTTGAACAATCCAGGCCTTCCTGTTCTTCAGTACAATAGCAGTATTTCACATGCTACTGATAATTTTGGCACAGTGATAAGCCTTTACATACAAGTTAAATTATCACTTCTTCTCCAGTTTCAGGATATCTATACGTTCATCTTGCTTCATTTCTGAGATAAATTCAGAAAGCACAGATAAACCATTGGACTTTGAATACAACTACAGGAGGTTACCTGCTTAACTGAGATCTATCTGGATCAAAAAATGGTATTCTATACTAGTCTTGTATTTTCACCAAAAGGTGTCTTTAAAAAGGATTTTTATGCTTTATACAGATATTCATGTATAATCACACCTGTTCCTGTGGGAATCAAGGAAACTGCACGATTGAAAAAAGTGAGGGTTGTAGAGAAATAAGAAATAATTAAGTACTCTGATCAGTATGAACCAGTAAATGAAACAGACCACACAGGGATATGAAAATTTTCTTGTTTTCTGTCATGATTCTCTTGAGAAACGTATGTCGGTGTAGGAAATAGCAGAAAGAATTAAAACTGTAGCTGTGTTCTTGGATTTATGCTGAGAATAAATCCTATTTCAAAGTGCTTCTTACATGAAATGATAAGACAGCAGGAAGGAAGGATGCACTAGACCACTGGAAGTTTTATTTAAGGTTGCTTGAGATGCAGAGACGCTGAGAAGCTATATTCTCAAGGCACATTCATTAGATCAATCCTCCTAATTAAATAATCCTTTGCTAATATGGTGTCCCTTAAACTTGAAAACTACCTGGTGGCCAGTGTAATTAGATTAGGGCATTTATATTTACTTTCTTTTCTTCATCAGTCTCCGTCAATCTACTGTATCTACTGTTATATTGTAAAATTCTAGTCTCACTAAAGTAGGAACTGTCTTTTCCTGTTATCAGGCCTTATTCAATACTATACCAGAGAAGCAAAGTGTCTCTGAAACAAAGCAAGAGAGTCTCTGAGCAAAAAGGGAGAGTCTCCAAACTGAAAGGGAGAGTATCCAAGAGACATTACAAAATTAGCGAGTCTCCAAGCTGAGAGAGAGGGTCTCCAAATCCTGAAAGAGAATCTTCTAGCTGAGAAACAGAATCTCCAGACTTAACAAGAGAGTCTCCAAGATGAGAAAGAAAGTCACCAATATGAAAGAGAGAATCTCCTATCTAAACAAGACATGCTCCAAACTGAACAAGATACTTTCTGAACTGAGCAAGACTCCCACCAATCCAACTTAGACATTCTCCAATCCAACTTGGATACCCTCCAGCCCAATTTAGATAGTCTCCAGTCTGAAGGCGACAGCCTCCAGTCCAAATGGGACTCCCTCCGAACTGAGTGAGATGCCTTCCAGTTCACAATATTCAGTTTCCAAACTGAATGATCCTACATTCAGGCTCATCAAGTCATGCTTGAAGCTGAACTAAATTCTTTCTCAGCTGAATGAGACAGACTCTGAGCCAAGCTAGAGAGATAGAGCACTGAAACTGACCAACCTGATCAACCACAGGAGGCACCAGAATTGATGCCAGTTGCCCCTGGCAATGGGGTTGTTAAAAATAATGTTGAAAGCAATGGGTGGTGGAACATTTAAGCATTGAGAGAAGCATTTGGCAGAAGCCACCTGGTTGGTCATTACTTGAGGATCCATCAATCGCGATGGTCCAGCCCAATTCAGCTCTCTACCTACTGTAGAGGGAGATAAGGTGCATGTAGTACATGTAAAGAGCATGCGGGGAAAAATGGTTTGGGTCTTCCTAGCTTCTGGAAAGTTCAAATCTCTCTGTGGAACTCTTTTTGCTCGGTGACCTAGGTACACTTGGTGGGTGATGCAGAAGACTGGGGAAGTTCAGTGTGTACCACATGGGAATTTGATACTAGGGGAGTGCTGTCAGTAGTTCCATGTATATGTATATGTATATATTTGTGTGTGTGTGTTTGTTAATCACTGTTCCTATATATGTATGTATATATACTCATACATACATATATTTATATGCATGATGTAGTGATGTGGAATAAGGGGTGGAATGTCATGGTTTTATGATTTTTCATTATCAGTATTCCACATTATAACATCATGTAGTGCATTGGGGGATAAAGAGTTAATGCTCCAGTTCCATAGAACATTGATAGTTCTGGGTATACCTGTCTCAGAAAAGAAGAACTACGTACCCCAGAGTTGTATTGCTTTGCATTTTTTTTCCATTTTCCACACAGAGGGAGAGATAAAAACTGTTTGTGTGTCACAAGAGAAAGGATCCTTCCCTTTTGGATTGACCCAGCAGTGGTTGCTCGCTAGCTGTCTTGCCTTCAGCATTTAGCATAAAGCCTTTTTTTTTTTTTTTTTTTTTTTTTTTTTGGACACTCTCTCATTTTATTTGATTTATTAGCTTCAATTTCAATTATATTGTATAATATTGTGTTATTTTGCATTCTGTTATCTTATTTAGTAAATTAGCTTCCTCCTCAGATTCTTCCCACTGTTTTGTTTTTAGGCCCATCTCCCTTTTCCTTTTTCCCTTTCCCCTTTGCTGGGGTGTAGGCCCGTGGGTCCCCTGCACCAATCATCATGGAACTGGGCCAAACCAGCCCGTAAACCACTGACAAACTTGAAAACTAACTGGTGGCCAGTGTAATAATATAGGGCCAATGATATTTACTTTCTTTTCTTCATCAGTCTGCATCAGTCTACTGTATCTACTGTTTTATTGTAAAATTCAAGTTTCACTGAGGCAAGGACTATCTTTTCCTCTTACATTTGTGTAGCATTTAACATGAGTAATTTAGTATTTAAGACTAAGATACTCTGAAACAGTTGTATAAATTATTGCAATTTCATAAATCTTTATGAAACAATTGAAAATTATCGTCAAACAGACTACTCTTCAGAGCCTAAGAACGCTAAAAAAATTCATGTGAAGCAAGGCTCAGTCAGATCATTTGAGCTATTCACTCAAACAATGCAAGATTGTAAAGTAATTGCTGCCAGAGCTTTTGGCAAATGTGTCAAATGCCAATTCCTTCTGGTTGTTCTAGAATTAACCTGAGCAGTTCCTTGGCTCCTTTGATTGCTATGGTTAGAAAATGAAATTAATTCTCCTGTAAAAGGGTAATGTATAAAAGTAAATTGATTTTTGGAAAATATCCTGTGTGACAGGAAAAAAAAATGGAGCTGGTTATTGGCTTTGAAATATCTGAAGTTTCATGAGGAAACAAATAAAACTAAAATTAGAAATGCATATAAGCATATGAAATCAACAGGTGCTAAATATTTCTGGAAGATTATTTGGTTGACTCCTCTTGGTGAGTTACTTGCAGAGAATGAATTGGTTTCTTCTGACAAACTTAAGAGCAACTGAGTTTTTGTCCCTTAATCTTTTCTGATCAAGTTTTTGCTTCTTAGGTTATTCAGTCACCAGAAGTCTTCAATTTGATTAGTATTTTTTCAGATCACCTAACCTAATGTGAATCAGGTGGGATTTTGATGTTTACAAAAAAGATTAAAAATTCCACCCAAACTCCTCTCCCTCTGGATATATATCACTATAAAAAGTAGATGTACCGTATAGTTTTAATTTATCCTTTTTTCATAACAGAGACAGTGTAGCTCCAGAGAAAGCTGACATGGCACCAACTAAGCACATCTAAGGAGTAACAGAGGGTTCAATAAAATGTCGGTCCCAAAGGAATAAACAGGAACTTTATATCTTCAATATATCTCCTAGAATAAGTTTAAAAATCATTTATTATTTGTATCAATAAGATGAATATAAATTTTAATAAACAATTATTAAACAGATGGGCAAATACCATACATATGTTTTTTATAGACTGACCTACCATAAGAATCTTTGAAGTGGTCAAGATTGTTGAGGGCAAAGATAATATACTGGTATGATAGATATGAATTAACAAGTATTTATTTACTTTTCACCAGAACTGTTAAAGCAACTCTAGGTCTTTGCAGAAAGTAGTATGGGTGTCTTTTAGAGTAGCAGCTGATTAATAGATAGGAAATACGTGTTTAGAAGTAAATGATTTGTTAATAACTGTAGAACTACTAGAATTACCATCTGAATATTGAACTGGAATCTTTTCAGTTAAACATTTTTCTACTTTTTCCAGAAAGAGGGATAATAATGAAAGAACACAAGACATGACAAAAACTAGGTTAGGATAACCATATCTAACAATTAATACACATAAAATTCAGCATCAGGTGTGCATATCTGTTTATTTACATACAGTGTCAGAATAAATCATCTCTTAATCATAAATATATATCAAAAATTATTTTTATTAAAGCAGTGATGAGTCAAAATTCTCTTAAATGCTATTATTATGCTCAATATTGTGTTAAATTTGTTTTGGACTGAAACAGTAGTATTTCCTTAAGAATCTTCCCCTCCCTAAAAAAGAGTTTAATTACGAACATACCAAGTACACACATAGATAGGTATTTTAGGATATGTGCTACTGTATATTACTATGCACAGACTCATAGAAGTTGGATATTTATTACTACTCTCAGATTTGAATGATTTATTATTTCATATATTGGAAGATATTTTATTAAATTTGAAGTAATTCTAACTTATTTAACAAAAGCAAGCACCAAAATGCAGAATTATAGTTAAAGGTTTAAAAACATTCTCAGAAATGTATCTTGGTTATAAATTAGATATAAATTCATTTAGGGGACTGTCATCAATAATATATTTGCCACCTTGATCATCATTCAGATATTAAAACCCTGGCAGAAAAAAATAAAAAGGAGTTTAGAACACAGTCACACATATGATTAGGTCATCATTTTGTTTCTGTAGAGTTCATGACTGGTAGCAGCCATCTAGATTGCTAAAATATTGCCCTTGGCAAGCAGAAGACATCCTGTCTTCTAAATTTCAAGTCCAACCTCATTCAAAGTGATGTCTTAAACCAAAAATGACATATTTTCTTCTCAGAAGCCTGCAATGCTGACCTCACAAGCAGCAGAAAAAAAGTGCCATCTAACTCATTAGAACCATTATAGAGAAACTAAAGACTACTAAATAAAATCTACTGAAATATTCAAGTCACCTATAATTTCTTATGCTGGTAGGTCAATCTGTCCAGTCATGCATTTGACAGAGGAAATGAGAAATTTCTTGAGAAAATGTACCATCTTAAGTTTGTCACATCAATGAAGGACACTATACATGGGAAGATCATGGAGCAGATCCTCATAGTTGCCATATCTAGGCACATACAAGACAAAGAGGTGAGCTGAGACATTCAGCATGGCCTCATCAAAGGCCAATCTTGACCAATCTGGTGGCCATCTATGATGAAGTGATGGCATCAGTGGACAGGAAAGGCAAAATATATCTACCTGAATTTCCACAAAGCCTTTGACATGGTCCCTTACAATGTCCTCCACATTAAATTGGGGAGGTATGGATTTGAAAGACAGACAAATTGTGGAATTTAGAACTGGTTGGCTGGTCGTAGCCAAAGGAATATGATCAACAATTCTGAGTGGAGGCCAGTCACAAGTGGTGTCCCCCAAGGGCCTGTGTAATGGCAACAGGAACAGCTCAATAAGAAGGTGCTACAAAGAAGAGAATTGAATGCTCACACATCTCCAAGGATCTAGGCTCACAGGAAAAGCTCCAGAAAGGAGGGATCTCCAACAGGAAATCCTTCTTCAGTGGCAGTCAGCCATTAAATATGGTCTAAGAGGGGTGGAGTCAGGATCCATCCCTTCCAGTTGCACAGGTGAATTGCCTTCCTGTGTGCTCTGTGTAACTGGAGGAAGAAGGCTCCATCAGCAGGCTCGGCTTGATCAAGTGGCCTGTAGTAGACTTCAGTCACAAAGATCTGTTTGTTGCTTCAGTCTCTAACTCTCACCTGTAAGCTTTTGACTTGCTTTTGGCCTTTCTTCAGGGACAGCCCAACATATTCTATTCCTTCCTTGATGTAGAGGGCTGTGCCTCCTTCCCTCCTTCCTTGACTATCCCATCTGAACAACTTAAAGCTACTGATAGATGTGCTCCAGTCATGGGAATCATTCCACCAGGTTTCAGAAAATATTTCATGGTTTTCTGGTAGTATGTTGGCTTCCAACTCTTCCTGCTCATTTCCCAGCTGTGTGCATTGGTATAGAGGCACATCAGCTGGGCAGCTGACACTGTCACTTTACTGTAGGATAACTCCTTAATTCCTATGAATTTCACTTGATTTTCATTATTGCCTTCTCCAATTGTCTCAGTAGTCCACTGCTCATTGTCTTACAAGTTGACATGTGTAGCAGTGTTGTCAGCGCATTTCAGAGCAGCAGGTTGAGAGCCTCCTCAAGCATCCTGTCCTTCTAACCTAGCTATGATCTCCCACACCTTGTGGGAAGGCTTAATCTAACTTCTAATCTAACTTCAAACTTAGTTTAAAGCCCTACCAATAAACCCTGCTAACTTTTTCCCAAGGACTCTTGGAGAAATGTGAAATCTTGTGTTTGTAAGTTCAGTGCCATTTAGGACATATGTTGTCAAAAAACCCAAAGCTTTTCTGGTGGTACAAACCACAGAAACTAGTGTTTATAGATGGATCCTTTCATTTCTTTCAATGACCTTATCCACTACAAGAAACAAAGAAGAGAACATGACTTCTAAACTTGATTCCTTCAGCAAACATCCCAAGGCTCTGAAGTCTCTTTTGATGGCCTTTGAACTACTTCTAGCCTTCGTCACCCCAGAAATGAAACAGCAGTAAATGGTAATGATCTGTTGCCTGTATCATGCTAGGCAGTTTCTTGGTTATATACTTCCACTGCAGCCCCAGGAAAATAGCAGAATTCTCTAAGAAGAGGGTTGGGCATACTAGTTGTCCAGTACCCCACAGGGAGGAATTGCCTACTTGTCTCTTCTTCAAGGATGTAACCTTGATACTAGGGGAGATATATACATATTTTATATATAATGTTTAGGAAGTAACTAAAATGGAGCATCAATTCTACATTTTACTTCAATCAATATATCACCTACAGACCTTCAAGAACTTCAAAGTGTTCACAGCTTAAATTGAAAAATCTTTTAAAGAAAGCACCTTTGAAAGAACTAAAAGAATATTTGAGACAAATTATTTTCATAATTAAAATTAACTGAATATAAGTAATGAAAGAGCACATTCAAAAATCTCATGTGTTCTGATTGTCAGTTTAATAAAAGGTTCTGGGATAATAATGTTCTTTAGAATAGAAATTCTAATAGTAACAAGGTTTTCCTTTTCCCTCTATCCCAAAGTAGTTATCCATTTTGCTTGCGAGTGGCCTACTGCTTTACGATATATTGGCCTCCTTCTTTCACCCTAAAATGAGAATCATGCTTTTTTTTTATTATTATTTTTATTTTATCACATGTAGAAATGGTATAAACATGTAGAAATAATATAAGTAAGTATGTTAGTTCACAACATGTAGTAGCCTGTAGTTAAGAAAACTATGGTTTATGGAACATTTCACAGTAATGCTTTGACTTCATTTCTTGATGCTTTATACTTAGATGGAGAAATACTTTCTTATCTTGATACTAATCTTAAAAATCCTTGGTCAGCTTCAGTAGTAACTATACTTAAGATTGTTTCTTAGTCTGTCATTGCACAGTCCTTTCTATCAAAAAATACTGTGGTAGTGGAGTTCATATTGAAGTTCAACCAAAATGTGATTACTATAAAATTCTGAACATGCCTTTTTTATCATATTTTTCTTTCAAGAGAAAACTGAGAATCTTCAGACTGTTAAGGAAGATAGGTTTTCATGTCACTATCTGAAAATAGCTTGAATCACAAGTTGTAAATATTGCTTACTTTTCAGGGCTGCATCCAAACTTTATTGAAAGTTGATTTAGAAATGCATGAGATAAGGAAGGAATGTGGATGGAAAGAAAAGAAAAAGAAAGAAAAAAAAACAAAAAGAAAAAGAGAAAAAGGAAAAGAAAGAAAAAGGAAAAAAATAAAAACGAAAAAGATACATGTGAGGTAGATGAATAGTACCCAAACATAACAGGAGTTCATAACTACTTAAATTTGAAAATGATTGTGAATAAAATCACAGTAAAAGAAAATCTTGGTAGTACAGGCAGGAGGTAAATAAAAGTAAAGATTGGGAAAATTTATTCTTGGTCCATCACTTGGATAGAATTGCTGAGAAGTGTGAACAGAACTTAACTACTCACTCTCTTCTGCCTCTGCTAACTATAGCAGAATCTTCTGTGAGAGGTGGCCTTCTGATGTTGCAGATATTGTGAATTTGATAATTAAATATATAATTTTTTCCCATCTTTGTGTAACTGCTCTGTTAAGAAATCCAGAATGTAGTAGACAACAAATGAGAATTTTTAATCAGTACCGGGACAAACATATTGTTTTGTAGATTTAGATCCAACCATCTTTCTGCAAGACACCTGAACATTTCTGGTAGTGTTGGAGAATTACTTCAGATATCTCTAATTCACCAGTTCAGCCAAGGTGGAGAGTTTCATTATGACTTTTGGTGCACAGATAAATAACCAAATAGCAATCTTACGTTATTTGGCAGTTTAAGAGCAACACATCATGATGAAAAGAACATTAATGAGAATTAGGCTAGATTTCTTTAAGATCAAAATGACTTAATTTTGATGTTACTTTTGTCATCATAAAGAATCTTATGGTGTACAAAAGGAGGAAGGATTGATTAGAAAACCTCTAACAGGATTAGAATGTTAAATCAAATGAAGTAAAAGCACAATATGAGCAATTGAATCTTCTGTAGTCAAACGATATTTGCTATATCATTTTACAATCTTTATTCAACATGAAAGAAGGAATCCTCTGTTTCAGAAGCCAGTTGCACCACTAAATGAGAGCTAGCAATCAATTAAAGGCCTAAAATAATCATAAACAATTTAACCAAGTTATGGATACACTAATTGCTAGTGCTTCTCTTTTATAATCACTTTCTAACAAAATTTGCCTTTTTTTTATTTTTTTTCCAAGTGTCTGGGCATTGTGCAAATTCTCCAGGGAAATCAGAACCCAAATTAATTTTTCAATTATAAATACAAACATCTGTGTCAGAAATACTTAAATTATATGATAATAAAAGACTTAGGATTTATTGTTTGTGTCTTTTTGGTCTAGAAAGCAATGAAGATATTGTTTACAAGCCTTCCCACATCATATGCAGAATATAACTTTGCATATTAATTGTTTCATGGTGAAAATAAAATGAGAAGTAAAAATGATAGGCAAGATAAAATAATAACTACCTAGTTTCATTCCACCCAAGAAAATTCATTTAGCAATTCTACCTACAGTTAACAAGCATCTGCATCATCAAAAAAAGTTTAATTTTTAAACAAGTGAAATATACTAATTTGTAAAACTTGTAACAACAAACAAAACAGAACAAAAAAATAAAACCACACACACACAAAAAAAAACAACCCACAGATAAAATGCTTTACAGAGGAAAGGAAATAATGATATTCCATTCAAGAAAGCAGAACCTGTGGGGTAGTCAGAAGAAATATCACATGTCCATATAAACAGCAATTCCCATTTTATCTACCACTTGTTTTATACACAACTTTCCAGATTTTATCTACAATTTAGATTTTATTTTGGTCTTCTTGTTTGTTTGTTTTCTTCCAAATAAATACAGCATAGAAATAAACAGTAGCTGGAGGTGTACAAAGAAGAGCTGCCTGGAACTCTTATTATAGTATATCTTTCCCTTTCAAGGATATTTCTCAGTACCAAAGTAGTCTGATACAGATGAAGTAACTCCTTTAGTATATCTTTATTTTGCTATTTCAGACCTAGCAAAAGAAATCTTAGTCAATCCACTGTAATTCAGTAGATATCAACAGAATGAATTTTCTCACCAGTATTCCATTCAATTTTGTTGCTGTGTGACAGATGGCAGCAGAGGGGCACTTTGGCACAATGGCATCTTACATGGAAGTATGAATGAAGCAAAGGTGTGGAATTGAATTCCTCCATGCAGAAAATCATTGATCCATTGACATTCATTGATTCTTGCTGAACGTTTATGGAGAACAAGCAGTGGATGTGAGCACAGCGATGTGGTGGGTGGTGCATTTCAGCAGTGGTGACAGCAACAGTGGGTGACCTCTACTGGTACAGATTTTTATGAGATTACTGAAATGTATGGATAGTGGTGGTGATTATGCTGAATTATGCTGTATTTTGTAGCTTCCCTAGAACACTACTTGTTCTATCAAGTAGTGTTGTGCCCTTTGTGTCTTGTTGCAGTTTCCATGGAAATTAATGGGAGGCATTACTCTTGGACTGACTTATATAGGGAGGCTTGCATTAGCCTATATTAACAAACATATTTCAGCTCTAATTCACTCCCTATGAGATACAAAAGTCTGTGTAGTCATAGATGGTAGTCTATTTGCATATTCGTGACTAAAAGTGCTCGCTAGTTCCCATGCTGAGTTTGTAAGGTTGTAGAGAGTCCTGTGAGTCTGAAAGCTTATGCTCCAGATAGTCCTGTTGCTATGATTATGGGCTTTGAGTCTACATAATTAGCATGCTCTTGAATACAGTCTTGTGCTATGTTTATGAGATAGAACTCTACAGCTATAATTGCCTTGTATTATCCCTCAGCAATATCTATACACCAAGTTCACAGCCTTAGCTATGACTGAATAATGAAAGATAATACTAAAATAATTAGCCCCTGATCTTGCATTAAACAGCAGAACTTGAAAGCAGCTCATGACCTGCTCTTTTCCTGACATGTATTCCAGTAACTAACAAATCAAATGTAATGTCATTACAGAGAAAAACAGTCTTCATCCATCTTCTTGTGATAACTTCATAAAGGTGGTAGGTGAAGATGAGTGGAAGAGTAGAATGACATCTCTGAAGGGTAATTACCCTCCCCTTTGCTAAAGAAATGCCCTGTTTTCAAGTCTAAATCATTACATTACCTACATCTGCTGGAATGATTTTACTTTTTTCACTGCAGTTCTTTTCATCTATTATTTGTTGTCAGATAATAAGACAGTGTTAATATGGATAATAATGACAAAAATATAGAGAAATGAAGAAAAATTTTGTTATCACCATCCTGCTTCATTTCTCACTCATATTTTATCCTTGTAATACATACAAGTAAATAAAGCAGTCCAAGGATCTTTGTGTGTTGTCAAGACTAGTTGGCATGTTACAACTTATATCCACTTACCACAGGTTCCTTCTCCCTCAGAGTAGATTATAAGTGTTCAAATTCCTTTTGAGAAAGGCCTATGCTGTTTTCTGGGTATTCACTTGTGCCCATACTGTGAAGAACTTGGAAATATTTCTCTCTGGGTAAATGCCTGCAGGACATTTTTGCCACCTACAGCATGCTCATAGCACAGTATGCATACTGTATATCAAAAAATAAGACATGCTAGAAGGAAGCCTGAGGACTGAGTCAAGTCTGAGACCCGGTATAGTCTGGTCCTTACTGCCTACAGGAACAATTGCTCAGTTTTCTCAGGGACAAAATTATCAATTCCAGAAGGGATCCTGACAGTCATTTAGCTTAGAAGTGCTACAGACAATGAAACAGAAGAACAAGAAAAATATTCCTGACAATGCAGGAAAGCCCACAAATAGAAGTAGTATATGTACATCCTGATAAATCTGTTGGGAGCTACGTACAAACAACAGCTACTCTGATCCTGAGAAAGTCATAGGTAAGAGCACTTTCTTTTTTCATATTCTAATATTCCTGTTTGAGAAGTAGTAGGTAAACTGATTCTTGAATTGAAGCTCATAAATGGCTGACAGAATCCCAAGGCCTTTACAGTTTGGATTTTATTTGACACTTATGGGTGATAAAAACACTATGGGCTAGAACTTACAAAAGCTTTAGACAGACATCTCTCTGATTGCAAACTGACAAACTAATGCTTAACTGATGTGTTGTTGTTTTTTTTTTCTTTTTAATTCATTGTTGCAGAAATACAGAAAGCGATAATTACTCTTCAATTTGGATTACATTTTTTTTGTTGATTTATTTCTTAACTTTTACCTCCACCAATGTACTAAATTCATAACAATTTTTTTTCAATTGTCTTCATTCTGAGTCTGAATATACTGTGATACAGGGACAAGTCTTTTTGTGATATATATACTCTTCTCCAGAAACTGAAGTATGATCACAAAGCACCACTGAAGTGAGTTTGCAACCAGACTCTCTCTGAGGAACAGACAGGCACTATGGTGGGTGATGACATCTGAACACTTCACAGTGCTGAGACCAAAAATGTCCTTCTCTCATCTCAGTAAGCATTATCATTAAACCTTTGAACAGACAATCAGTGAGGTCTGAAGAGCTATAAGTAGAGAATGTAAGCCTCCCTTTTATTCCTTTCCTGCTCCACAACTGGCAATATTACTAGAGACTTTCCTCTCCAGTGGAAGCTGCTGAACAATGAAGAATTACTAGTCCATTCTGGTGTTGCATTACTATAATCTATGAAACCCTTTATCACAGATGAGCCTTTCACCTGGTCTCTTTCCAGCAACTCCTTTCTGCTCCCCACTGACAGTTCACATTCAGCAGCTCCCTTTCTTTTGACAATTTGCAGGAGAAGATATCAGTTTCTTGACCTTTTTTCTACTCAGTTGAGGCAAAGAAAATCAATGTACAAGTAATCCAGTGGAAATTTCAAGGATACACAAAAGAAATGGAAGCATATGAAGTAGGGAAATTTGTAACAATGATCATAATGAAGGGAGAGAGGGAGGGAGGGAATGGAGGAAGGGAGTGTGAGAGGGAGGGATCAGCTCACAGTTTTCTAACAGCCAGAGTCCACTATACCTTTTAGAGACTATATTTCTAAAATCAGTAACATCTGCTATGACTACAATGAGTTAAATTGTTTTTAACAAGTAACAAATCTACCAAATATGAACTGCTGGGGACCTTGGGACATTATATGGTTCATTTAAATCAAAAGTTGTTTCTACCTTAAAGAAACCAAAACCAAACACTCATGGCAAAAACTGGAGAAAATGAGTGCAAAAAGTTGCATTGCAAATATGTTTAAAATTGGAGAGTGATTCTGGCCTCCTCTAAATATTTCATGAATACTTAGCTTTCTTATGACAATAACTCATAACTTGTGAAACACACAGTCTTACTGTCCATTCAATTAGATGTGTTACACAGATTGCATTATGATGTTAAGATTCCAATAGAACAGCGAAGAAATATATTTATGATGTACCATGATAATATATGATTTCAGCTTCAAATAAAACAAAACAAAAATTATCAATCCAAGCAAAGAGACTTTTATTACATGATAGTTCTTGCTCTCAATGAGATTTTTAAATGTTGTTTAGTAAGCAGGCTATATCACTGAAGTATGAATCCCTGAGACACAGCATATTCTTTCTTCAAATGAAAATAATTGGAGAGAATGAAATAATTATTTTAGTGTAACACTATGAGTGTCACTTAGTAGTTCGTTTTGACCCATAACAGAATATTTCTGTGAGAGTATGTGAAGTAGAAGAGGATGAGTGAGTATGTTTTGTGGAGTTACTTTCTCAAAGAAGAAATGAAAAGGTAAAATATGCTTACTTACAAACCTTGCCTAATCAGAAGGATGAATGACTATGAATGAAGAATGAGCTAGGCTCTAGATCTACAGTCTCACCGGGTAATGAATCTGTGTGTCCTGTTATGTTTCTGCTGGCAATTTAAACAGTTAATCAAAAGGATTTAAACTAAAAAGCAGCAGAAACAAGAGTAATAACAAAACTGTATGTCATGGGTTTATGATTTTTGTTATCGTTATTCCATGTCATGACATCTGGGAGTTAAAGAGTTAATGCTCCAGTTCCATAGATTGTCAGTATTTCTGGATACCTAGTTCTCAGAACAGAACTACATATGCCAAAAGACTTTCACCATTAGCCCTTAGCCCATTGCTGCTGTTTTGCTTTTTGACCCATCTCCCCACCAGTTTCGTCTTTTTTTTTTCCCTTCCTCTTTTCCCAGGGCCTGGGTCCATGGGTTCCTCCACCCCAAGTAGTTATGAAACTGGGCTGAATAGGCCCATAAACCATTTACACTCTAAAAGCATAGTAAGGTAAGAGAAAAAAAAGCAAAGAAAATAGAAAGTGAACACATTCTTTCAAATAACTTAAAATATACAAAAGCAGTTAATCAAGCTTTAAAAAATTATCTTGTTTTTAGTCATAACACAGAGTGTGACAGTTGAAATTGAAGGATAAACCTTGTGCTATATTTTTTTTCTTAAAATTGAATTTTGACAGGAACAGTAGTTTAGGGAAACAGTGGAATAGGTAGGCAATTTATTACTGCTATCATTCTTGCAGTCAGCTAGAAGTACCTTAAACATGCAGGATGTGAAAATCACATAAGTATGATCATGAAGCAAAATGTATTAACACGGAATTATTTAACTACAGCAGACTCAAAGTATGCTCTCTATTATAGAAGACTGAAGATCTTTTTAGCAGAATATACTTGACATTGGGAATGGGAAAATAAAATAAGAATTAAACCAAAAAATAGAGTTTTATCCATGCAAAATACCTAAGAACCTGAGACAAGTTAATATCAAAAATCAGTGTTAAAAATCCAGAAAATGTTAGCCAAATTAACCTGCATTTTATATATTGAATGCGCTTTTTTTTTTTTTTCCTGTTATAGTATATGAAAATGTTCACTTAGACATCAGCTTCCTACTTAAGGGGACTAATTGGACATTGTCCTTCTACAGCTTTGCAATGTCAGCTATGTAATGTGAATTAGCAAAGTATCAACTCAAATCCACAGTGTCTATTTGTAAATGATGGTACAAAGAACAGGAAGCCAAGGCAAAGTGTTTAGACTTCTCAGATCTCACAGTATTTTTTCTAACGTACAAAACAGAAAAACAAACAAAATATTTGAAAATTGTATAGTTATCAAAAGCACTAAAGGGAATCTTAATATGTTTCTAAAAGAAGCAGCAAAAGTTTATTGTTGGTATACTTTGAAAATCATGCACACTTGTTTTATTTTTTGGAGATGGATTTTTTTATACAAATGGCCTCAATAGCAAACTGAGACTAAAACCCAAACGTTAAACTGTGTTTGTAGAAAAGTCACCTAAGTCATTATCTTGGAAGAGAATGGGAAAAAGTCACTGGCACCAGGCTGGATTTAGCCACCAACATTAATGATATCAAGGTGCTTGATTTGTCCATCTGGGTGGTCTTTTTCCAGACAGGAAAAGTATTCTCTCCAGTTTATTCTCCTGCATGCAGGAAAGTGTTTGACATTTGGTCAGAACTAGAAACTGTATTCACTGCCATTGTTTCCACAGTGGGATTGTATACTGGACAGCAGTCATCAATGATGTGTATAACTTACATAACTGTTCCACTCCATTTGTCTGTTCTCTTTCTCTGCACCCAGTCTCTTCATAAATAAAGCAACAACAACGTACTTTCCCCCACCAGTCTCGGTTTTGTGGCACCTGTACTTGTGTTCGGTAAGTCTGTTGCTATGATCTGTGCAATCCTGATCTTATGTATTTTACTGACTATTCTACCTAGGCCCGGTTATTCTCCCAAAGGAGCTCCATCCTCACTTCCAGTTGTCTGTTTTGGCTGTTTTTCACATCACCCTGCTCCCTCCCCAGCCTTATGTTGTGCAATTGTGTGTTGCAGGTAGCCATGAATAAATAGCACAGTATCCTGTTTCCAGCCATTTCCCATGTCCTATTCAGATGCTGTTTAACTCAGGACAGATCACAGTCCTTAGTCCCAGCATTCACCTGCTGCTCTAACATTCATTTTGATTTAAAATATTGTTTGGCATTACAGAACTGCACACACTTTCTACCTACAATCGTGAATAACATCTCTATCATATTCCCATATTGCTCAGCATCACTTCCAGTGTTCACACACTTTTTGTTCCAGCTAAGCTCTAGAAGAAAATCTCTGCTCAGCCAAGCTGACCTTCTTCCCTGACTTTGTGACTTTGGACATGTAGGAATTGCTTCTTCTTGTGTTCTTAAGTTTATTACTTAAAAAATGACCAGCACAGTTGGACCTAAAACATCTTCAGAAATAGATTCCCAGGGGATCTTGCTTGCCACTTCCCTAAACAGCCTGACGTTTGCTTTCCCCATATCCTTAATAAGAGTTTGGATTACATTTTTTCATCCTGTTACCAAAAATGTTATGCTCAATTACTTCATGGTCACAATGGTCACTATGGTTAAAATGACCACCAATCACCACTTCATCCAAAAGTCTTTTTTTTTTGCAAGAAAGATATCTAGAAGAGCATCTACTTTCACTTCATTCCCAATTCCATTAAATAAAAGTAACACAATAAATTTAAATATTTAACATTACTGAAGAAAATTTACTTTGAAATAAAGATTTCCTTGTTACCTATTAAATTATTACCTGTGTATTGTTGATAATTTGAATAAAAAACATCTACTAAATTCAGTAAACTTAATTTTTTGAAATACCTATGTCTCTTAACATTTTATTATTCGTGTTTATTCCTGGCCTTCAAATGCACCATACTTAACCAGTTATCATAGAAAATCTCTTGCTGTTCAGGCATCTACAGACACAATAGCGAACTTCCCCACATGCTTGGTATCCTATCCCCCCCTCCCCCCCCCCGCATACACACATATAGAATTTGTATATATACATACATTCTAATTACTAAATATCAATAAAAATTCTAGTTATTATATTTTCATAAATGTTTAACAATGCTGTTTCATTTATGTGTTTATGAACATGAATAACTAGTCATTCTTAAATATGGGTAGATTTATATAACATAAAGCAAAAAAAAAGGTACATATATGGGATCACTATTATTAAAATAATTATTTATTCATGACTTTCACACAAAAATACAGGGTTGTATTTAGAAGTGCTGTGGAATGTACCTTGAAACATGCCTCCCTACAGCCATATGAACCACATTACTCAGACTCACACTGAGAAGCTGTCTGACCTACTTAAAACTCATTTACCTTGATGCAAAGAGGACAAAGGTGTCTACAGTATTTCTCACTTGAAAACTGACAATTGACATTGAAGAGTTTCTAGTGCTGTACCCTCTGTTTTTAGCTTGTGTGCTTTCTCTGCTTGTTCATTAATGCAGAACATTATTAATGTGCACGTTTTATTACATCTGATAATATAAATGCAAACTTAAAGTATAAGTCCTGTTAAAGTGAAAGGCTAGGGGTTGTATTGCCAAGTGAATAATAAGAATGTGACAGTGTAGTAACATCAATGATTTTTTGCAGCTGGGGATATTAAGAACATGATTGCATTTTAAATGTTTTAAATATGGTAAACACACAGAAGGAGCAGGCCTTTAGTAACAGAATATGCTTTTAAAGTGAAATATGAATGTTCAAAAACTAAAATTACGCAGAGTATATATTTTCTAGAGATTAATATTAAAAACATTCCATGTTGATACAATATGGTAGACATATACTTTAGAAGTCTAATTTATAAGTATATCAGGTTTCCTTTTCTCATTATCTTAACATATCTATTAAAATAGAAATATTTTATACTAACAAAACTAAATCTCCTAATTCTATGTATATATATGTATTTAAAGCATGTAATTTTTAACAAAGACAAAATTTGAAACTCCCTCATGATATTTATTCTTCATTTTAGCAGTTTTTAATAACTCTGGTATGTATGGTACATATGGATCAGTTTTTACTCTATCAATTTGAATACTAACAAAAGTCCTTTAGCTTCCTATATCCATAATAGAAATGGAGATATACAAAGATAACTTTAAAATATCAAGGAGTGATATCCTGGCTAGCACATGATGGTGAAGTTTTGAAAATTACAACAATTGTAATTATTGTTTTGAATATGAATATGTAAGACAAATGTCCATTTGTAATTTACAAGCTGGAAAATATGCATCCAGTTGATCTGGCTCCCTTAATGGCTGATCTTGTTGCTGCTGTGAACTGACAGCAGTTGCATAAGCAGTGTTAAGATTAATAGGAAGGATGTGAAAGGAGACATAGAAGTAGAATCCATTTACTGGAATTCACAAAATGCATCTACCCAACTAGTAATGAGACAAGCCACTCTTACAGGTATCTGCAGTCCTTAAAACATGCAGTTTTATCAGTAATTACCATTCTTATTTGCCTATATTCATTTAACATGCTTTTTAAATTTTCCTTTTGACAGAATGCATGCATCACTGAATCACAGAGTCTAGTTCAACTCTCTTGCCAAAGCAGGTTCCCTAGACCAGGTTGCAATAGGTAGGTGTCCAGGCAGGTCTTGAAATCTCTGGAGAAGGAGAATCCACAACCTCTGGGCAGCCTGTGCCAGCACTCTGTTACCCTCACTGTGAAGAAGTTCTTTCACATATTGGTGCAGAACCTCCTGTGCTCAAGTTTATGGTCATTTCCCCATGTCCTGTCTCTACAGACTGCTGAAAAGAGGTTGGCCTCATCCCTTTGACTCCCACACTTAACTTCCTTGTGGCCATTTCCCCTCATCCTGTTTGCTTCTTCCACTCAAGATCTTGAACTCCACCATCCTGTGTTCGTTACACCCCAAGATGCCCCCAGCTTTCACTTCCCTGACAAACCCATTTGTATTAGTAAGAACAAGATCCAGTAACACCCCACTAATGTCAGCTTTCATTTTAATTTCTTTTTGCCTCTGTAATCAATAAAATATATATGAATAACAAAAAAAAAACTATTTTATTTCAATCGATATTTCTGGGGCTCTTCTGATTTGTCTATATAAATTAATATTCATTGCATTAGAGAAAGAAGCTAACTGTACTTTTCTGGTAATAGTACTCACACTGAATGTGAAAGATAAAGTTTCAAAGTTACTATCTGAAATCAGACAGAAGAGGGAGATTAACTCTGTTGTCCCATATTCCAGACATGTCCAGTTCACGTTAGAATTACCGAAGATTTATGCTAGGTCTTCTCGCCTACTCATCTCTGTCTAAAATTTTGGATTCAACTGGAAAATATTTCAGAGAAAAATTTTGCTGGAGTTTGAACATACATGATGTTACGTTCCAAGTCTTGATGTGACATTCTAATAAAAAAAAAAAAAAGCCCTCAAATATTTATCATCACAATTTTTATTCTTATCTATTCTTACTATACATTATTACATTAAAAATATGCTACTATACTGTAGAGCGCAGGTTGTTTCTTGTAGATTCTTCCTGTAGAAGGAAAAAAGATAACACAGGGAAAATCTTTTGGTATTGTCAAATTGGTATTACTTGTTGATTAATTTTTCTGCAACAAAACATGGTCACCTGAATACACCTATACACACTCCTGATGTGTACAGTAGCCCACCTCATCTCATTCCTTACTTTAGGCCTGAACAATATGTCTGTGCCTCAGTCTAACGTTCATTTGACATGAGATTTTCCTAGTGTTTGATCAAAAACAGGATATATATCTGTGTGCAGGGAAAATTTCTGGAAGTCATTTTAAAGATTTCTGAAATTGGATGAGAATTTTATAGTCCTCCTCACATTTTCCATCCATTTTTGCTTTTCTAGATTCTGAACAGAAACATTTATTTCTTGTAAATACAATTCTCTTTTCTCCTACCCTTGAAAGTATTCTTCACTGTATAAAATTTTATTTAAGCTGAAACACTGAACTACCTTCCTGTTCTTCCTGTTAAGTTGTTTTAAATTAAACCTGTCTTGAGTTCTGTAGGCATTTTAATCTTGGGAGTGTTTTTGATTGTTTGTTTAATTAGAAAGACCAGATAAGCTACTGAAGCATTACACTATAAACTTGTGCTGAAAATTAGAAGAAGACACTCAGGATTGTTTTACAGAATCTGATTTGTTGATATTCAAGGCTCATGAGCAGAACCTATAACGTTTAAAATGCTTGCCATTCTTCTCTAGCTTCTCTTGAAATAGCACTTTCAATTTTATTTAAGACAATTTTGGTATGTTGTGCATTAATATTAAAGTGTCAGAACATGAACACAAAAATATCAATCCTAGACAAAGGTTCGATTGCCTTGCATGTTCGTATTTATATCAGAACTGATTTCTTCAAATATTTATAAGGTGATATGATTATTTTAAGTGCAGAGGTAAATCCTTCTCCTGGTTAGATAGGAATAGTTTCTATTATAGCTTATAAAAACTTTATCAGGATAAGAGAGGAAAAATTATCATTCAAAAGTATGGATTGCTTCAATCCCAAATATGCATCTAGATTCGCTCCTAACAGTCTATATTTCTAGAAGTGTTAATATCTCAGAGTATCATTACTCCTTCAACAGAATTCTTTACCAGATTTGTAGCATACAAACATTCAGTAAAGATGTATAGTTCCGACTTTTGTTGCTTGTTACTAACAATGACTCTTTGCAGCTTCCTGCCATGTCGAGCTAGCTGCAGTCAGCCAGTGCTGTTCATTATTTACATTATGTTTCTAAATACAGCCATTGTTGTTTTTTTGATGTTGTTGTTGCTTGTTTTTTTGACACACGTATATATACACACATACATAAATATGTATATATATATATATAAATGTATTTATACATATATTTAGAATAAAAAAATTATGCCTTTTTTAACAAAGTCATAATTGACTCTTCAGCATACTAGGTTTAACAAAACTCCAGCCACTTGATATTAGATGACTACAGAGTTAGTATGCATGTATCAGTCTAAACGGGATTCTGTGCTTTCTGACAAATGATCTGTCAATACAGATATGTAAATATGGTAAATGGACACTTGTGGGCTTTCTGTGGATTCTTCTGTTTGCTAATGAAAGAACTTGTGAGCAGTTCTAAACAAAAACAATCTCTGTAAATCTTAAACTCAGTCTATTTTACAGTTGTAGTATCATGTGTGTTGCAGTTTTCATTCCCTTCTCCCTTAAAATGAAGGCAATATTCAAAACCATAAATTCTTTCATTCATCCTTAGGTTCATGAGCTACTTAATGCTCACACAGTATATGTTAAAATGCAGCAGAGATTAAAGTGGCCTCAGTGAACTTCTTTTCCCATCTTTACTCTGGGGTCTCAAAAATGTGCCTTTCCCCTGCTTCTTTAAAACATACCATTTATTTGATCTTCAAAACAACAAAACCAAAAACAAATCAAAACACAAATTGAAAGGGAAATCTGTCTTATTAGACTGATATTTATACTCACAATTTGTAAGAGTTGAGTTCGTATTCTTTATGCTTGGAATTGCTTGGGGGCGTTTTTTGCTTCTTTGTTTTACTCTATTTTTTCTTCCCTTCTCAACCCCTTCTGTTTTTGCTCTATATATGTAAGCCAAAGGGCGTTGTCTCATTAATGACTTTCTTTCTCTGTGACCATAATTAAGGGTCACTAAGTCCATCCTGGAGTCCCTGAGGGACAATGGTTTTCAAGGCAATCTGAATGAATATGTTAATATCTGGTTAGGTAGAAGACTTGACCTTGATACAGAAAAGTGGTTTCATCCTCAACTATAGCAATGTTGGCATTTTAATTTTCTTAAAGAAATACTGAGCATTTTAAAGTCTTAGATCAATAATTGGAGGTGTTTTATCCCTACAGATATATAACCCCAAATATGCACCTTTAAATATTATATACTATTCAAAATATTCAGAATTTTATATATCTAAACAATTATAACATCTGTAGTAGGATTCGGTAGTTACAGTATGTATGTATATAAATATATACACACAAATATACATATACAGTGCTCATTATACTATTTTAAAATTCACCTATAATCTTACTTTTACTGATTTGAAATACAAAAATAGAAGTACATAAAAATAAACGTTTTTTTTTTTTTTTAAGTGATGCTTACAGTTTTTTAAAAAACAGACAAGTAGTAGGCAATGATTGTCATTAGCAAGTTTTTCTGACATTTTCTGACACCAATTCATACTTTCTTTTCTCAAAAAATGAGCAGGCTTCTTACCTTGTCATATCTTAAATAAGGCACTGCTCTATCTCCTCAGTTTTTTGAAGATGTTGAAGATGTCAGGATCTTCACAGAAAAGAGAGATGTATTGATTTATTCCAAATTCCAAAATATTGGAAGAAGCTAACGAAAACAAAAATTTCAAAAAACATTAAAATCTATTCTTCATCAGCTAATTATTAATCAATGAAATGGTTTTCTTCTATTGGAAAACAGTGTCCTAAAAAATCACATTTTTAGTCAAGGAAATAGGTACCTCAGATTTCAACAGATTATGTGCTTTATACTTTTTTGTTAGCATTCCCTTAAAATAAAATTATTAGATTCATACTGTATTCAATTTTGAGCCCTGCTATTGAAAAGATTTATGCGCATGATTTAAGAATTCCACCTAGTCCCAATCACTTTGCTGAGTGTACATAGAACACATACAATTAAACATGAGATCAACTTCCAGCATAGTGTTTTGCATTATTTCAATCAATTTTAAAAACCATAGTATCTTTTGAACTCTTTTTCTATCTAGGTTTTGTAACATTTGCACATTTTGCTTTTTTGAAGATTTTCTTTACTATTGTTAACCTAATATTTTTATTGCTTTTTCTCATGGAGCTTTTTTACTCACAAGTAAGTAGGCTGATTTGATATTTTTATATATTTCCTCTATATTTTTCTACTTCTTGGAGACTTTCTTATTTTTAGTGATACAGACAAAGGGAATAAAAGTTATAACTCAGCAACAACAAAAATACATCCCACAGAGATAGCCTTTGATATCAAAGTCATGAACATTTGATGTAAGGCAGAGAAGCAAGAGAATAAAAATAATTTATTCTGCTTTATATTTAAAAAACTTTCAAATCATATGTGCCAACATTCCAAATGATCAGCAACATAATATAATAAAACATATTGTTATTATTTTTTGTAATTAATTGAAGACTTATAGGGAAAGAAAATTTCAGAAGACCCTATCATCTTTATTTTATTTGGGAAAACAAGATTAAACATTCTGATATTTTCTGAGCATCATTCTGTGTCAATGAATCTGAACCATTTATCTACAGATGTAGATTTTGCAAATATGAAAGAAGTCACAGAACAATAAGTATTTACTCTGTAACTGCATATAGCTTGGGAGGACTTCTTTTTATTCTTGATAAGTTACTGACTGACTATGCCTTAAAAAGTGCTTTCTAGATGCTTATCGTGACACAAGGAAGAACTACTAACCACCTTTGCCACTTCAGTCTGCTTAGTCACATGAAATATTTGCCTATCATTTTTTCACTAAGTCAATCACATTAGTCGCCTGAAACACAGCATACCAATGATTTTAGAAATCAGGGAAGTGTACTGAAACAACTAAAATAGGCCATTCTACATGAGTTCTGTTGCACCTTAATTTGCAGAAATACATAATAAAGATAATAAATTATATTTATTAAAACACAAGGCTATAATTCAAGAAGAGATTTTGACATTTGATAAGGTTAAGTGCTAGAAATGTGTCATTTTTTAATTACAAAAGAAAGTAACAGAATCTTAAGATATGACTTAAGCCATCAAGTAGCAATCATTATGAAGCTTTCTGAAGCAAGCAATATTTCTGTATAATTATAATTATTGTTCTTAAGCACAGAGCACACATGAAAAAAATAAAATAAAATAAAATATGCATTTAGTATAAAGAATTCGTTTCCTAAAACAGTAAAAATTTCATTGTAGTTTGAAACAGGTTCTGATCTTAGGTATGTTTGTGTGATTCCTTCTAAAACTGTGTAAGAGTCAACTTTGCCCCAGCTTTTTGCCTTTAGATTTGATATTGTATCTGTTTGGTTTTTTTTTTTTTTTTTTGGTGATATGTCATGGCATCTATGATTGTCAGTGACACATTGCCCCTGTTAACTTGTCTTAAATGAAATAAACAGGGCTGAGCTTGCTGCTATTGAAGTTATTTATTCATTAGTAGTAGAATTATAGGCAGGACTAAGTTAAAAAAAAAAAGAAAAAGAAAAAGAAAAAGAAAAAGAAAAAAAAGAAAAAGAAAAAGAAAAAGAAAAAGAAAAAGAAAAAGAAAAAGAAAAAGAAAAAGAAAAAGAAAAAGAAAAAGAAAAAGAAAAAGAAAAAGAAAAAGAAAAAGAAAAAGAAAAAGAAAAAGAAAAAGAAAAAGAAAAAACCTTCTTGTTTTTTCCTTGTAAAAATTAAGAGGCAAAACTCACATCTTTTTCTTCCATATCAACATTAAAAATATGCTATAACTCATCACAAGTTCCCACAGTGTCTCCAGACATCACCACGCTGTGTTTTGGGAAGTTATTTCTTAAACTTTTTTAAATATTATTATGTTTCTTAACCTGATTTTTTTATTTATTTCATAATGTATAATGTATATTTTCTTAATTTATTTCATAATGCATCCAATCATTTTTGTCTCAATAGTAGCTGACATCAAGAATAAGCATTTACTTTGTACATATCTGAAAACCTTTATATTTACCATTGAATCCTTTCGTCTTTATGCTAATTCTGTTGCCATCAAAAGTTTCTCATTTGCTCAGATGTTCTGTTGTTGCTGTGCAGCCTTCTGCTCATTCAGCTGTATTTGCAAAGAATAAAAAAGTGTGCAACTTTGTGGATATTTTAACTGAATTTCTTCTTAATCTTTGTTTCTAAATTTCTTCTTACATCCGTTTCTATTTGCATCTCTTACTATTTGCACTCTAATCCTGTCTTTCAGACGTTCCTAACTTGCTTTTACCTGGAAATTTAGTACAGTAGAAAGCATGAGGGATAAAAATAGTAAAATGAGATTCAAATCATAACCTGAGTAGTATCACTCAGTGCATCTTTCCATTTTCATGGTGTATGACTAACAACTCTTCTCAATTTCTCTCACTTGCTTACAAAGCTTAAAACACAATAGAGCTAAAATTCAAAATATGTAATGACTCAGAATATGCTTCTTCTCTGATTAAAAGCTATGTTGTATTTTATTAAAGGAAATTAAATATATTTGATAGGACTTTTTTCATGATAAACCGTGTTGATATTACGTAAATGTTTACTATTGTTATGTGCTAGAAGCGTCTTTAAAAATGTTGTCTGAACATTCTAGCATAATAGGCTATGGAAGATCTCCCAAGACCATGTTATTGAATTATTTTATCATTTTATATTTATCAATGCTAAAGAAAAAGGCAAAGATATGCATGGTTAAAATCTGTGCTCAGCTTGCAGACTGTTAAACTCCATCCCATAACAATCAATATAGCATTCCTTTGTTTTATTGTTTTCCTAAGCTGCTGTGTTTTTTAGGAAAGCTTCAGATTTCCATCTTCTATACCATATTTTAACCTGTGAGGATGAAGAGATTGGAAATTGCTTGTTTAACTCTTTGGAATTTATCACTAGTCTACTTCATATCTTCATATGGAGGATGGAGTTTCATTGCTAATTGCAGATTTTTAAAATGTGGCAGCCAGACTCCCTCTATAGGAACTGACAAGAGACAGGCACCTCCAAGGGAGATTGAACACTTCCAATATTCTGCCTCATACTGCTCATCTCCACTCATCAGAGAATTTTCACATGGCACTTGATGGAGAAATGAATGCCAAGATGTAATCTGAAAGGCAGTGCTTATCTCAGTTGTTGCAACATTTAGCTGTGAGCTGGAACCAGATCCATTTATGCACTCATAGACTTTATGTGTAATTTTGAGGGAACTTGTAAGGCTTATCAAATCTCATTAAATTCATATATTTTATGAAATAAAATGAAGATTATATTTTTGGGAATTCATTATGAAAATGAGAAATGGGGTCGATTTTTAAAGTACTGAAAAAGCTGAAACAAAAATTCTTACTTTTGTTTATTTTAATTGCATGGAATTTTTTTCTGCATTATGTTGGACAATTATTCTTAGATATGAAATGCAAACTTTGAGTCCATTCATGAATTTGCATTTTACTAGATCTGTCCCTACTTGAAAGAACTTTGACCTTGAAATGTCAATGCTAGTTACCTTCAGGGACTTAAACATCTATAATTTTTTTAATATGGCACCAATAAAGCATGTAACTATAGTCACTACAAGACTCCACAGTTATTTCATTGATTTGGATAGAGGGATTATAATACCCTTTCTCTTCTACATGGCACCATTCATTTGCTTTCAGTAATGATCTGTAGCAGTTCTGAGGGAGTTATACAGAACACAGTTAATCATGACTTATATTATCTCCAATACACTGTCATATTACATTCCAGAAATGAAGGAACAGAAAAATACTACTCTGACCATTATTCATAAGAGAAAAGAAATGAGATTTCCTTTTAAGAATGTTGGTACAACACAGCTGTTTACAGTGTAATTTGGTAGGGTTGTCAGGGTTGGAATCATAGAAACATAGAACGGTTTGGGTTGGAACAGACATTTAAGATCACCTAGTTTCAGTCCCCTGGCTATAGTCAGGGACACCTTCCACTAGATCAAGTTGCTGGAAATGCAGGTAATTCTGCTAAAATGAATACTGCAGGAGTGTATTTTCAAATACCAGCAAAGCACATTTTGGATCCACTTCTGGATTCAAAATGCACTGGAATTCCATACTCCTAGAAGGGAATATAGAAGTCTTAAAATGTCCAGTAGGGTTGAATTTGATACGTCCTGTTGTCGTACCACATTCATCTGGACCCGTTCCTTGATTTATTTATTTATGTAAAAATTGTGTTATATTATTCATAAATTATAGAAAATAAGAAACAGAGAAGAAAAGGTATTAAAATGTCACAGGAGATTTACTCTTTAAGTAGATAGAAGTGTAATTGAGAGATATTTATTTTGATTTTTCTAAGATTTTCCTACTAAAAGAAGATTGGGATAATTTTTTTAGTGTGTTGTCTTATATTTTAATCAAATATTTTCTGTATCTTCAGTTATCTGCTTCTGCTAGTTGTTTGAATATTTACTAGCTTGTAGCCCTCATCATGTTACAGGCAGGCTGAGGGAGCTGGGCTTGTTTAGACTGGAGAAGAGAAGACTGCAAGGAGACATCAATGCAGCCTTCCAGTATTTAAAAGGGGATTATAAGAAGGAGGGAAATTAACTTTTTACTTGGGTAGATAGCGATAGGATAGGCAGAACGATTTTAAGCTCGAGGAGGGAAGATATAGATAGGATGTCAGGGAAGTTCTTCACTGAGGGGGTAGTGACCTGCTGCCCAGAGTGGCTGTGGATGTGATTCCCTGGAGGTGTTTGAGACCAGGATGGAGCCCTGGAAACCTGGTCTATTGCCAGCCAGATCTGGAGGTTGGTGGCCCTGCCTGTGGCAATGGAGTTGGAACTTGATGATCCTTGAGGTCTGTTCCAACCCAAGCCATTCCACGATTCTACAATTCTATGCTTCTATACTTCTATGATTCTATGATTCTATGACTATGACTCCGTGTTACTTACAGAATACAAATAAATAGAAATGTTTCAGCATGCAAACAGTGGTTTTGAAACTTATAATAGAAAATTTGCCATCTTCAAAGTATTCCTAGATGTGATTTTTTCACATTTGCAATCCTTTGTTAAAATTTGAGTCACAACTCACAAAACTGAGAACCATCACTCTAATTTGTATAGTTGCAGGTTTACACGTCTCTGAAGAACTTGATTCTTTTGTATAGTCACTTCCATCTGTACCAAGCAGATGTCAATGCTGTCACTGACGAGGAAGTATTTTGTACAGTTTTGTACAAGAGATAAGCCAGAATACTTTAAAAAATGTGAGGTCTGTTGAATAAAATGAAACCACCCCTACTAGTCACTACTAACCAAAGTATGGGTGTCAAAATGTAGTTCAGTCTCATTTTGCATTTCTCTCTGTGAAAGTTTAGAGTTAGTTACTTTGAACTGCCAGAGAAGTATATACCAGTCTAAGACTACTGACAAGTCTAGTCCACATTTTTACAAATGGTGTTACTAAACAAGACATAAAACACCACAGGAATTCAGTATCTGTTTTCCCTTCAAATAAAGTTTCAAGTCTTCTACTCTTTTCTTACAGCATTAGAGACCTTTGCCTTCATTTGGAGCTGAAAAGAGATTTGCTTGATCCAGTAAAATATGAACTTTGGCACTAAAATTGCTTCCCTTTTTTGCTTCATTTTTCCTGCAGCAATATTAATCGAAGGAAATGTAAAAAGAAAATGTAGAATACTGATCTTAAATTCAGGGTGATACCTTGGAGGACATACAAATTTTTATAACATACAGATTCCAAAATCTGATCTGCAAAGCTACTACCTGAATAAAAGTATAGGCATTTTGCTTGCCAAAAAAGAATAAAATACTGTACTTTACCCAGGCAGTTATTTTTTTTTTTTTTTACCAAATGTGTTATTAAACAGTTTACTATAGTGTCTTTCATGTCTATGACCTCTAAGCTGTCTTTAAAAGCAGCTACAGTTCAGAAGTCATAGAATTTATTTGTGTGGGGTAATAACCCAGAAGATTATCTTCAGGTGATTGCTACTCTCCCACTATTATTGGTAGAGGCTATCTGAGGGCAATGCTCATTTGAACATTAATTTTCAGGAAATATTACTTATATGCACCCAGCCTATATGCTGAGCACACAAAACCCCAGAATTCTAATACAAATAAGAATAATACAAATATATGTTGTTACAGAGTGAAGGCAATGACTACTAGATGAAAAACCCTAAGTCTTCAATGTGAAAAAAAGGGTGAAACACTGAAAATCCAAGAGCTTTTAAGGTTTAAAAAAAAAATTACTGAACAAATAACATTTGGTTATGTAAGCAAAGAGAATATTACAGATATTATTAAAAAAAAAAAAAAAACAAAAAAAACGCTTTAGGCCTCCACTGACTTTTAAACATTTGGTTTCGCAGCTTTAATTTTTGTTGTTGCTGTATCTATTTGTTTTCATTTAATTTTTTTTCTTTTTCATATTTCAGAAGAAAGGAGAAAACTGGAGTCAGTTTCTGATAAAGGCTATGTGGGATGGATAGTGTTATAATTCTATAGAAGTATAAAAAATATTTCAAGCTTGCAACAGGATCACTCTAGAACCAAGAAGTATTTTTACCTGAATGCTGTCTCCTACACATTTTACATGGTTTGAAGGACAGAGACCTTCTTCTATGGTCATGCGTCAGGATAAATACTAAAGCAAACCTTGGTCTTTGTTCCCATTCTTGTTCATGTTTTATTCCTCTTCTTCTTCTTCTTTCAAAAATAAACTTAAAATAAATACTTTTTAACAAGGGCTGTTTCCATGGAAAATTTTAACTATCAGTTCTCATCCATTTTGACAGTAAAAAAAAAGACAACAGTTTTATATAGAAAAGGAATGGAAAAATCTTCCTGATTTACTTGGAACCCCCACCACGGAGACATGCAGCTATTGGAGTGGATCCTTCTATAGAATCCTGGTTTGCTCCTTTTTCTCTCTCCTTCAATGCACATTTGTATTCTATCTATTGCCATGGGATGAGTCAGTTTACAATGTCAAAAAAAGAAATGGAACTTAAATTGCAAACCTTTTTTCACAATTTTTTCCAGAAGAAATAAATATTATGATTATTCTTTACACAGAACTATCATTATAGCATCTATTTGTATTTTCACACAAACACAGAGTCACAGAATTTAGGGGTTGGAAGGGACCTCTAGAGATCATCTAGTCCAGCCTCCCTGCCAAAGCAGGCTTCCTAAACCAGGTTGCACAGGTAGGCATCCAGGCAGGTCTTGAATGCCCCCAGAGAAGGAGATTCCACCACCTCTCTGGGCAGCCTGCACCAGTGCTCCGTCACCTCACTGAGAAGAACTTGTCATGCACATTTGTGCAGAACTTCCCATGCTTCAGTTTGTGGCCATTTCCCCTTGTCCTGTCACCACACACTGCTGAGAAGAGTCCAGCCTTGTCTCTTTGCCTCCCACACCTTAGGTATTTATAGACATGGATCAGATCCCCCGAGTCTTCTTTTTTCAAGGCTGAACACACCCAGGTCTCTCAGTCTTTCCTCATGAGGGAGGTGTTCCACACCCTTTATCATCTTTCTGGCTCTCCACTGGACTCTCTCCAGGAGATCCCTCTCTGTTTTGTACCAGGAAGCCCAGAACAATACTCCAGGTGAGGCCTGACCAGGGTAGAGTAGAAGGGGAGGATCACATCCCTTGACCTGCTGGCCAGAGTCTTACTTATGCACCCCAGGATACCACTGGCCTTCCAGGCCACAAGAGCACACTACTGGTTCATGGCCAACAAGATGTCCATCAGGACCCCCATGTCCTTCTCCACAGAGCACCTCTCCAGCACGTCAATTCCCAACTTGTACTGATACTTGTGATTATTCCTTCCCAGGTGCAAGACTACACTTGCTTTTGTTAAACCTCATCTAATTTATTGCTGCCCAGCTCTCCAACATGTCCAGGTCTCACTTAAATGTCAGCACAGCCTTCCGGCATGTTAGCCACTCCTCCCAGCTTTGTATCATTGGTATACTTGCTGAGGTTGGATACTACTCCCTCATCAAGGTCATTGATGAAGATATTGAACGAGACTGGACCCAGCACTGACCCCTGAGGAACACTGCTAGTCACAGGTCTCCAACCGGACTCTGCGCCACCAATCATCATTCTCCAAGCTTGGGCTCTGAACTTTCTTTCATCAGAATGGAAGAAAATATTAAAATTACACTCAGAAGTTGTAGCCTTTTTTGTTTGTTTGTTTGTTTGCTTATTTGTTTGTGTTAATAATTTCCCACATGGATTTTCCCTGTGTGTGAAAAATCTAGTTTGTCTGTATCTTCTTCAGTGTGTGATATCTGACTACATATTTGAGTCACTGTCTCTCTTCTTTGTCCTCAGTCTACATTTCTTTTATTGTTGCTTCAGCTTTTCTGCCTCTATTTAGCTTTTAGAATTATGTGATTCATTAATTGACAAGAATATGACAAATGCTATCAACATCCTCTGTCACTGTGGAAGAAAGTAAGCAAGAAAGAGAAGAGAGACACAATTATATTATTGCTTTCCTTCTTTTATTAAAAATTAATCCATGTAATAAATATAAACTTTAAGGCTCAACATAGAAAACTAAACATTCCTGCTTTTAATTTCTTTTGGTAGTAATCTGGGGAGAAAATTAGCTCTACAGCATGAGAAATGCAACTGTTTCCTCCTTTTGCTTCCCATGAAACTCTGCAACATCTTTTGTCTCACTATTTTAACACAGCAGCCAACTTATGAATATGTAGCACTTAGTTTTACTTGTTTTTAAACATTTTCTTCAGTGGTTTCTAGTACTTGTACCCATTTCGGATCAACTTAATGCTTATACCTTCAAGGCCAAAGTCATGGCACATAGAAGACCTGAGCAATTGTGCTCTGCAGCTGAATTAGAGAAGAGTTGAAAAGGTGAAATTCTCTCTCTCTAAATTGGGTTTAAAGTGTGAGTCTACAGTACAGCAGAGCTTTCATTAATTCAGTGGTCTCACCTCTACAAATTCCTCGGTGTTAGCCTAGTACGTGAACTATGCACAAATACTACATTCCATTGCATTGCAGATACCAAATTAAGTTTGCATGACCTGAAGAGATGTGTGTCAACCGCTTGAACCAAGCGATGAAGTTCAAGCAACCTATGTACAACCTAATGAATCAGGTTGTGCAGCACAATTCATCTGAACAACACCATCTGCTCAGAGCTGGATTTTATTGACCAGAACTTTTAGATTACCTCTCTGATATGAAATCTTTTAAATAAAATGTCAAGAATATCTAGGACCTTGCTTACAATGTCAGTAATCTTTTGATTAGTTTAGTCACTTTTTGAACAATTCTTTGCATTCAAATTATATTTTATCTTGATACATATTCCGTTTGACCTGATTTTCATTATCAAAGTCTTCCTATGCAAATGTTGAACATTGAAAAAAAAAAAAAGAAATACAAATACGTATGTATGTAGGTAATGAATGGCTTGTATAAAGAACAAAAAAGGATATTATACCCAGCACACTAGTACTGAAATGATAATCAGCAATAAAGTTGTCCTGATTTTCACCAATGATTTTACAAGGATGCAGCTATTTCTTAAAGCCAGTTGGACTGATAAGATGTAGCATTTCTGATTTAAGTACAAATAAAACTGCTTTTCACTTATCAGGAAAGCAAAGTAAAATAAACAGCTCATCTATTTACACTGCTCAATATCAGGAGTGAACAATCTTATACTACAGATTTTCTGCATTGCCAGTGTTCTCAATCAACTCCTCAAAACTTGTTGCATGTGAAATGAACCCAGCTCCACTCTGGTTTTCCCACTACTGAGGTTTTGGTCATGACAATTAGCGCAGCTGCTTACCTTTATCTAGCGAAAGGCAAATAAATGTGCAGACTTACTTTTCTCAGTGCCACACTCCTCTTATTGCTTCCTTTCATTACAACTTTTATCTTTTTCACAGTAAAGGGCCCACTTCCACTCAGCAGCTTTTAAGTTGGCTTTCTTGCAGCCTGAGTTTAACACATTAAGGTGAAACACTCCTCTCAGCAAAGAAATCGCTTCCTGTCAGTGATTTTAAGTTTGGCCAAACCTGCCATCAGGGGGCATAAAAATTGGGTCCAGGTTTCTGGACCCTGTTTTGAGGAGTCACTGTTTGTTTTAAGTCAAATCAAGTCACGTCTTTGTTTTGAGCGTCTTTGTTTAAGGCAAGTCAAGTTTTGAGTCAGGTCAAGTCTCTGTTTCAAGATATTCCTGTTTGGGCACCAACTGAGGCAGGGAGACCACATGGATGCCACAGTTCAGTCAAGGAGTCAAAGAGATAGAAGTTTCTTTGTTGTGAACAGGATCTTTTCTCATATCTTTTTGCCTACAGACAGTACTTTTCCACTAACAGTTCATTGGTTAACTATCCCAGTAAACAGCAGAAAGTGTTTCGAGAATTCTTACAACTATACCCATAACAAAGCAATACCCAACTGCGAGGCATCCAATGATCCTTCAACACGTATCTTGTTTCTTTTTCTCTTGGTTATCTCACCCAGGATTTCATGGTTAGCAGTTCAATGTTTTCACTGGCCTCGGGACTTGATGAGTCCCTGGGAAATATTCCTACACAAATAAATACAAAGTTGTATTTTTGTGCAGGTGAATTTAAAATTTGTCCAGATATTTAAAGCTAGATCTAAAAGATAAAATATATACAACAGGCCGTGCCGAAAATTAATTGTATTTTTTCTGTTCTGTTGATATGAAGGTTCTTTTTCATTTTGTTTGTTTGTTTTTCTATTCATAATTTATATTATTTTAAGCAAATAAGATGTCTGCTTTATTTAAAAGACCCACAATCTGAAGAATATGAATTAAATGAGGTTTAGACAAATTGCAATAATGAGAGTAATATGAGCTGTTTAAAAATGGTTGCTAAACTCTAAGGAAACATATTTAATTGCTACTGTTTTCTAATTGCTGTTGGCAAATTTGTGTACTCAGACCTACAATACTAATTCATATGAATAATCTTTAGACTGTTCACTTGGAACACTGCCTGAATTTCCTCTGAGTGAAGAGCAGGTTAATTTAAAATCACTCAGGAATTCTTCAGCTGAAAGAATTGTTTGTTGATGTTTTAATGTCCATGCATCTCTAATTTCCACAGGCATCTTTCAAGTAAGAAGAATGAGCCAATGAAATAGTCATCTTTCGAGAACATATGTTGAACAGAGCTCTTAAAACTGCTGTTGATGAATATGAAAGAAAAAAGGAAAAAAAAAGAAAAAAAAAAGAAGTAAAGTTAGAGCATATAGTGAGATTCTCAAAACTCTTGAGAATTTCTATAATAAACACCATAGACTTAACTGGACTGAATCTAAAGCTTACTGCATGAGGCACAACAAAGTTATGCTTTTTCTAGTTTGAAGTAGTAGATCTTGTCCCAGATTTAATGTATTATCTCAGCTGACTTGTGTTTTGCTTCCTTTGTTTCACAGTAACAATCTCCCATATACTATGCATGAAAAGCTTGTCACAACTATCCAACCCATGAAGTTCAATATTTAGCCACGTGTAACTGATCATGAAACCACACACTGTTGTCTTTTTGACAAGAGCTAGGAGGAGTAAGTATATTTTCTGAGAAATGTGTCACATATTCCTGCATGAAATTCAAATACTTTCCAGTTATAAGGAAAATCAGCTTTACTCTCATTCTTAAATGTTCTCAAAAGATAGGATTCATTAGTGTATAATTTCTTATGATGATAGAAGGAGAATCCTGAGTTCTTAGGGTATAAATTATTACCTAATCTTCCAAGTGACTGAAATTTTTGTTTGTCAGTTTCCTTAAGATAAACAAAACCAATTTAGGGCAGCAATGTTGTTATTTCTGTTATGGAATATTCGAAATATTCCAAACACTAGTAATAGTGATCCTCTGAGTTGACTTTGCCCAAGAGCTTCAGATTTTTGTTTTGCTTCATTTTTTACTTTTTTTTTTTTTTTTTTTTTCATATGATGTCTAAGAGCAAAGTGAAAATTTGTATTCTAAACTACAGCCTTTTGATTTGGGACATATGGAGATGCCTAGTTTCTTTTATGGTACAAAACAAAGTTGCTCGGAGACTGCATAATTTTCTGCAGCTCAGCTTCAGGGGGCAAGTCTGAATAGTTATAAATAAAGTTAGTTGTAAAATTTCAGAAAACTTTTTTTCCCTTTTCAGTTGGGAGTCACACTAAGTGATGGCCTAAATGCCAGGAGAAAGTAGAAATAACTTCAGTTTAGGCAGCAAACAAAACATGCATGCTAATTATTTATTTGTTGACAAGAATCTCAAATTGAATGCAATGGCCATAGAACTTTAGGGATAAGAATATAATTCAAATCATTATCTATTATATGCATCTCTGTCCATTATGAACCTATCTGGAATTTTGCATGCATGTACACTCATGTGTGATGATGATGATATGTCGTGCCATGACTATTCTCTAATGTGAGATTAGTCCATCCAGGTACTCAGGAAAACAGACCAATTTGTCTGATCTAGAAAGTTATTCCAGAGCTCCAATACAAAAAGGAAGCAGGCAGTGTGGAAGTAGGGAAAGGCTACATGGAAAGAATTCAGAAAGGATGTGCTCAAGCACACTAAGCGGGGGAGAAGAAAGACAGAGCTCAATTGAAACAGGCAGGGGATGACAAAGTTAGCAAAATAACCTTCTACCACTGCAGAAAAGGAGAATGAGGTAAGTGTGTACTGCCTGTGGTAAGTGATATACTGATGGTAGCATAGTTATGGTAAAGGTTTTCAGAGACTTCTTTGGTTTGGTCTTCCCCAACGTGGTCTCCCAGCACTCTGTACTTACTGGAGGAGGCCATGGAGCAGAAAGACTCTCAGCAGTGGGTGAGGACTGAGTCAAGAATTATGCATTAAAGCTCAATGTCTGTAAGTCCATGACTGCATCAAATTGACTGCATTAAAGTGACTTGGAAGAGCTGGTCTTACAAGGAGACATTGTTTCTTGGAAAAATTGCAGGGATTGTGAAATGTCTCTGATGGCTAGAGAAATGTTAATGTGACAATCTTTGTTAAGAAAGGCCTAAATGTCAACTCCAGGAACTGCAGGATAGACCACAGTGATTTAGGTCCATAGAAAGTCATGGGCTAAGTCCTTCTGGAACACATTTCTAGACATCAAAAGAATCTAAAAAATGATTGTGTAAAACATGTGAATGTGATTCGTGTCAAAGGACACAGAGTCAAAGATACTGATACAATACCTTTAATTCCAATCAGTAGATAAAATTGACTAAAGGAATAGAATTTCCTTATAAGGCATGAAAGGATAAACTAGGAACAGAACTCTATCTGCATCTCAAACACTAACCCTGCAACAGAAGGTGCATTCCTCAAACCAAAGGGTGGCAGAGATAAGTATTTCAAACACAGACCTTGCAAGACTGGCCTGGAATACACAGATGGATGAATCAGAGGGCATTGAGGAAGACAAACAGCCTTCATCCCAAAGGCCACCTGAAGGAATGTGCAACCCCCCTAGCGACTGGCCACACAAGCATAGAAGAATAAAATGATTGACCAAGAGGAGGAGGGGACTTCAAGAAATTTTAAATAAGACACTGTATAAAAGAAGAGGGAACCATCTTCTCGGAGTGTGTCGTTGGTGAAGCGGAGACTCCCCGGCACACCCAGCGCTGCTTGCTTATTGCTTTTCACCTTTTGATTGTAATAAAATATTTCAAAAACTCCGATTGGACTGTGAGCATTTATGACAATTGCAAGCCACCAACATGGATTGAACATGACTAAATCATGCTCAACCAATCTAGTAACTGCCTATGACAAAATAACTAGATTTATGGATACAGGAAATGTAGTGAATGTTATCTACATAGACTTCAACGTGATTTTGACACTGTCTCATGTGTTCAAGTTGAGATTTTACAGCATATGACTGAAAAAAACATGGATGAAAAACACTGGAAGATAGTGTTCAGAGGGTGATGAATGGTCATACACTACCTGTTACAAGTGGAATAGCACAGGAATGTGCACTGGAACCTTTTCTGTTGAACATCTCTATCACTTATGACTACTAAGTTACAGACCACTGTGAAGGACAATTGTTTGTATGCCCCAAAGCTTGCATTCTGAGTTGGCTTATCTAGGAGGCCAGTGGCAGGTGTTATGTAGCCAGCAACTTTTCGTGTACAGTTTTTACGTTTGAAAGCACTTCTTTAGAGGTGTTTTATTTAGGAGTGTTTACTGGCAGAAGATCTGGCCTGTTACAGGATAACTGGTATGGGAGATTGTGGAATTATACCATTGTATCCTGTGAAGGCAAGATACAATTTGACATTTCCGTGCCTCCTCTCATCTGCTGGCCAGGATCAGAAAATGGGAGCAAAGAAGTTCCTATGGAGATCTGAAAGCCAAGAGTTGCCTCTCCATAAAGAGCTGACTCGACTACACTGGACTTATAAGTTATACCTTCATTAGGAGTTTAGAAGAAAAAGAAAGGGAAGAAGGAAAAAAGAAGTCATCATCGTCAACCAAACAGCAGAACTTCCATTGACCAATCACTACTGGAGATCAGGGCCTGAACTACAAACTTTGCTGGGCCCACGGTGGTGATTCTCTCTCTCTTGCTTTGTACCAAGACTCCTTGCTTTCCACCAAGATTTCTTGCTTTTCATTTCCTACCTCTTTTCTATTGCCCATATTTCCTTCCCCATATCCTTAAGAAACTAGGATTTGTAATAAACTGATTGGGCTAACGTCTGACCCGTTGTGTCTTAATCTCGCCATCAGGTATACATATTTACTGAAAAGAACCTCTTCTCCTTCCTATAAATTGGAGTGAGACACATCACATTTGAGGATTATACCAAATTAAGGATACCTGTCAGAACAGTCAAGGGCAAAGCTCCAGACATGATAAAGGAATGGGCCAACAGGCACATCATGATATTCATCAGAGACAAAAGTCAAACTGTCCAAATGCCAAATATCTTTTCCCATTACAACAATACCGTCAGGATCTAGGCAGACCAGAGAGTATTTTTGTGTAAAAGGCCTTGGGGTAGTGGTGAGTAGAAAGTGGAACACGAGCCCTCTTGTGCCCTGACATCAAAATTGTCTAACAACCTCATAGAGTTCTTAAAGTTCATAAAGAAGTTCTACCACATGCTTGGAACTTTCTATGTTCAATTTTAGGCCATTTCTTTCTGTCCTGTCACTATGCACCACCAAGAATAACCTGGCTTCATCTATCTACCTCCCACCTTCCTTTAGATATTAATAAAATGAATTTAGCTGTGAAGAGCTTGGTATGATCCTGCAAGTGAACTTTTGCAGGGCTGGTATGCTGTCTAGAAACCTTCTGAGACTTCTTACAGCATCAGTTGTCCTTCATGACAATATAAAACTGAAGAAGGTTCTAGAATTATTTTGTGATCCTCTCTTGTGAGATATAGAGAAATGACACTAGGAAGCACAGAATCATTGAAGCTTCAAGACAGAATAAATAAGACTGGAAATAGGGTAAATGACATGCATAAATGGTTATTTTCATAGCACTAGAGAGAAATGAATACAGATAATTGCATTTAGAATTTTGCAAAATATATGAAGTGCTCAGCACACACCCAAAGGAATACTGAATGTTTTCTAGTGTAAAATGTACTCCGTGATTGCAGAAAATTATCCTCCTTTCAATTTCGGTTCAGAATTGTGTATTGTACTCCCACATGGAGATGTGCCCAGTGTTGAAGACATTGCAAGAGTATATATGATTTATAAAAAAAATAATTATTCCTTTTTATCTGGCACAGATGCAGAAATTTAACCATTTTTCTTCTGTTCTTTTTACAAATCTATTTATTTTAACTGAAATTTGAACTACAGGACTGTCTGAAAACAAAGGGGCTATAAGATACTTGGCCCTTCATAAAAGCACAGTAGTTTATTGCTCATGATTCTCTGTCATTTTAACATGGAGGGGGAAAATATCCTGGCATGATTCTGAGATTGATTGATACTGGAAAGACTGTGTTTTCTTATGAGCAGTTGGATTTGTAATACTGACAGATGGATTGTTACTGCAAAGAGTTGGTGTGTTGCTAGGGAGTGTTGGAATGGTATGTCAGACAGGTGTCAAATTTTTGACCACAGTTCATAAAACATAATGCATTATCTGCATATATAGATTACATATATAAGTCCATTACTAGCAATATTCTGTACTGTAATCACACCCAAATTGTCACTTCATGTAGAATGCAAAGAATCTTATGACAAAAAGGACAGACAGAATTCAGAATGTAAAACTGTATATGCAGATCAGGAACTGCACAGATTTCAGAAAGTGCTGAAATCTTCTCAACTTTTATTACGATGTCTTATCATTTAAGGTAGCATAGCTATCATGCTGCATAAGAATTCACTTTAGTAAGATAGGAATAAGTTTCACAAGGAGGGCATGAAGAATAATTATTGCACTTTATGCAGCACTACCAGAGTAAAATTTTGGCTGTGAATGGCAATTGCTCCAGACCTTTCTTGACACTGCAAAGCCAAAAAGTATGTTTACATCAGCTTATGTAGCCTTCAGAGTGCACCTGTGATACACCTACTTTCTTATCCCCATTTGTTACCTTCAAGCTCGCTTTAACACAGATTGTAAGCAAACTGTAGTCATCAAAATAAAAGCTCATTGTCAGTGACATATTCCATAGGTCCTTGCTAGAACTTATGAAAATGCCTTCCAGACTTGCCTAGTAGAGGGATCCTTTCCAGAGGATAGACTATATTGTATCTTCTTTGATCCAAGCTAGTGCTGGCTAAATCAAATTGTAGTACCGGTTGAACAAATATTCAGTAAATACAGAAGAAATTCAAACTCTGACTAAAACATGAAGCATGCTTAAATCTTTTTTCGCCAGCAAGCCTCAGATACAGGTAAACAGTGCCTTTCCTGGCACAGATTTGTTTCAAAATGGCTAGAACAGTGCTTCATTTTGAGAATGATCGTGTCAATATATTCTTGGAAATATATGATATAGAGATTGTATTATGTTATGTTATAGAAAAGAAAGGTGTCTGAGAAGACCACCATATGATCATTAATTCAGAAAATATTTGAAAAATGAAATAAGGGATTTGGAATTGCAATTTTTATTTTTAGTTTTTATCAATTTGTTCAGATTTTTAAAATCTGTTGAATAGGTAGACTTAGAGTTCTTATATCCTACCGTAACCTTTTCTAAATGAAGAAAAATTCATTCTGTTTATGAGTAACTGAACATACTCTAAGGTTTTGCCATTATAACTGCTTTTCAGTAATCATGTCTTCACAAAATATTGATTTGTGTGTACTAAAGAACTTCGTACCATTAAGTCTTCACATAACAAGAAGGAAAATTCCCTACATAACTATGCTAGATAATGTACTTCTACAGAAAAATTCCCTTGTCCATCTAACAGTTTGCAGAATATGTTGAATTTTCAGTCTTTTCATGTCTTTTATTTTCAAGCTTCTATTTTTTTTTAATATCCTTAATCTTGGATTACAGCATAAGATAGGTATCACATTAAGCCACAAGAAGTCTCAAATACTTCTTTCATTATTATATTCTATACCCTTCATTGCTACTGACTGGCTTTACAGAAAGCCCTTAAATTCATACATCTCATTAAGCATAAGAGATCTCAATTTATTAGACTATTTTATACACTCAGTCTTAAATACATCAACAGACACACACACAAAAAAAAAAAAATCAAATGCACTTAAAAACAGTTTAAAAAGTTAATTTTTGTAATGTTTGTTCTCATAAGTCACATTTTTATTTATGTAGTGACCAAGTCATGAGTGCAGAATAGAACCTATTCATTCTAAAAAGAATTTGTAGATACGCATGATATAATATATATACCATGAAATTAAAAAATTATCTTGAAATTTTCACTGAAGACAAGAACATAGTTGTTATAAAACTTTTAATCATTTACTGCCTTTACCAGTTCTAGGAAATTGTTTGTAGAACAGACTCTGTATGTGGAAGCTAAAATATCCTGTTATCCTTTCATACAGTTTAAATAGAAGTCTTGAGTTCTCTAGCCATTTAATAAATTTTATTTGGTATTAGAAACACATTCAGTGACTGTATCCATACACAGCATGAAGGCAAAAATTCAAAAAGTATTTCATACAGCATGCTCCAAGTCCCTTCTGTAAGTACCATAGGTACCAGCAGCATGATCAATCTTTTTCTCAAAGTGTAGTTTAATGGTGTAGAAAAGAAGTAATGGAAAAGTTTTCATGAAGTTCTTTTTTTTTTTTTTTTTTAAGTAAAATACTGGTGCCAAAGTTATGTCATCTTTTGCAGCTGTTCGAAGAAGAGATATGAAAAATTTGAACTTCTGCCAAAAAGAAAAGTAATCTCCTTTAAAGAAGAGATACAAAAATGCATTCCTTCTTTGGGTACTCTTTACAAAACTTCTATGTAGAGGAAAATAAAAACAGATGGAACAATGTTCTCAGAAATGATATACCCAATTTCTAGTGTGTTCCCATATGCCTTAAGTTCTTTTACCTTGTTTTAACAAGCGTAGAACAGAACAGAAAATCAAAACCAAAAAGCCCTCACAAAGCTGAGTTTGAAAGCTGTCATCAAAATGAGTCAACCATTTAAATTCATCTAACAAAAAGGGAATTTGTTATTATGAGCATTTCCCAATCTGTGCTACACAGAGTACAGTTCTTGAGGTTACAGTTATTGTAAACTATTTCATAGCCACGGATTCCAATTTCATGTTTTCTTTTTTTACCAGGAGATTTTTCAATAATTATGCCTATCTAGTTCAGCTTTCCCAGAGACTCAGAAAATTCAAAGCTATAGCTTTGTACCAGAAGGAAAAATACTTGTCTTACGAATACACTAGAGTACCACAACAAACACATTTAATTTCACTACTTGCCTTCTGTGTGTTTATTGGAAGCTGGCATTTAACTAATGTACAGTATAAGCTACTCAGAGATCTAAATCTTTTTTGGGTTGAAATAAAAGCATCTGCTGAAAGTAGGTCGTGCAGGAATTAATATGTGCCTAGAAATTTGTTATTTTTGAACAAAAGTAATAAAGTGTAATTTCAGTTATGTCAGGGTTGATTCTGGAATTACTAAAATACTGTTTTGCTGACTGCTCCTTTCTCATTTGTGTCTGCCCATTTTTGGTGATACTGTATAGAAATACCATAAGAAACAGCCCAGCTTGCAGAATGTTGATGACTAAGGGACTGAAGCATCTGCCATGTGAGGAGAGGAACTGAGAGCTGTGATTGTTCAGCATCAAGACGAGAAAATTCAGGAGGATTTTGTCCATGGTTATAAGTACCTCTCTATGGAAGTGAAGGCAGAGACAAATTCTTCCCAGGGTTGCCCATGACAAGACAAGAGTTAATGGGCAGAATCTGAAATGCAGAAATTATATCTGAGAAAAGATTTTATATATATTGTCAAACATAGGAACAGGCTGTGCAGGGATGTTGTGGCACCTCCATCCTCACAGCAACTCAAAACCTGACTGTACGTGGCTTTAAGAATCCTGCTCTAGCTGACTCTGCTCTGAACATAGGGTTGGCCTAGGAGGTATCCTAACTGGCTTTACTACTTCAGCCAATCTGTGATCCTGTCTGTGATTCTGAGTTCGCAGTATGAGATAGAGAAGGGAAACTCATCTTACCTGTAAGCTAAAAATGGACATTTTTATTCTATACTGCAAGACAGGCTGAAGCAAGCACTTTATTACCATACAGTAACTGAAAATCACTGTTTATCAGCTGAAGTAAAATGTGTATTTGACAATGAAAAGATTGAAAATAAGCGTGGAGCTTCTGCAAAGTCTTTCAGAGTTTCAGAAGCAATCTTAGAGGTTAAGATTACATTGAGTCTTGATTTTTAATTGAAAATAAATATTTAATTTCTATTAAGCAATTTTAAAAGTTTTGTTGACAGACCATAATGTATTAAACACATCAGTGTTCTGTATGCCCTCGTATTTGCAAATATCGGTTAAGAATGTCACAGTATTTTATTTCAGCGCATTCAAGAAATTAATGCTCAGAATAGCACATAACATTTGAAATATTTTTATCACTAAAAAAAAATAAAAAGACTAACACTTGCAACGTTGGTAGTGCATTTTCTAAAAGCAATTTTTGGATTCCATGCCAAAAGTTTGGAGAGCATAGTAAAGAAAAGGGGCATGGGAAGCAAAAAGCAACCCACATTCAAGAACAGAACATATCCTTTTTTAGAACAGAACATCAGAATGAGGTCTCATGTGGCTAAAACATTTCCTTATTTCTGGAGAGTAGCACTATGCTAATGTGATCAAAAATTTTTGCTAGCTATTATAACACTGTACATTACTATTCCATGGAGCATTAGGCCAATAGATGTTCTCATCTTGGATCATTCTGTATACAACATCATTTTGGGAACAACAGCATTATTAGCAGCATAATAACATAATGATCTCCTGCTACAATATCTTTCCAAGAATGGAGATATTGTGACCCCTCCAAGTATATTTCTGTTGAACTTAAAATTTCCTTCCTGATTTACTGTATTTAAGGATGATTTTTGGCAGGAAGAAAGTTATCTGCCTCGTGTATAGTACTGGCATTGTACAAAAACAGCAATTTAGAACTTCATCATTGTTTCTAACTATGTAGAGTTGTTTACAAATGGCACTGAATTTTTTTACATTTATCCTGACATTATTTTAAAGGCTAGATTTGACATGAATCAATTGAATTTGTGTTTAAGAAATATAATTTTTGCAGCTTTTTACAGGAATAAATGACAATGTCACCAGTGTTAGTTGCTTCCCGGAAACAACATTTTTTGTCATTTCTGCTTTAACAGCCTTGCATTTTACTTCCATCAAATTAGTTATCACATTTAACTATCATTCCTTTTACAAGTTAACAGGAATGTGATCAGGGACACAAGATGAAACTGAAGAATGTCACCTGGAAAGAGTCATCATTAGATTTAAAATATACACAAAGTATCCATACGTTATGGAAAAATCTATATTATAAAACCATAGAATGGCCTGGGTTGAAAAGTACATCAAAGATCATCTAGTTTCAACTTTCCTGCCATGGATAGGGTCACCAACCACAAGACCAGGCTGCCCAGAGCCACATCCAGCCTTGCCTTGAATGCCTTGATAAATGGGGCATCCACAACTTCTCTCGGCAACCTGTTCCAGTGTCATGACTTTCTGAGAGAAAAACTTACTCCTAATATCTAATCTAAATCTCCCATCTTAGTTTAAAACTACTTCCCCACAACATATCTCTATCAAGCCATGTAAAAAGTTGTTCCTCCTCCTGTTTATATGCTCCCTTCAAGTACTGGAAGGCCACAATGAGGTCTCCCCAGAGCCTTCTCATCTCCAAGCTAAACAAGACCAGTTCCCTCAACCTTTCCTCATTGGAGAGGTGCTCCAGCCCTCTGATCATCTTAGTGGCTTTCCTCTGGACCCATTCCAAGAGCTCTGTGTCTTTCTTGTGCTGGAGGCACCAGACCTGAATGTGGTATACACAAAAGCTGAATAGAGGGGGACAATCAAATCCCTCTCCCTCCTGGACACCCCTTTTTTAATGCAGCCCAGGATATAGTTGTCCTTCTGGGCTGCATGCATGCACTGCTGACTCACATCCAGTTTCTCATCCACTAGGACCCCCAAGTCCTTCTCTGCAGGGCTACTCTCCAGGAGTTCCTCCTCCAGTTTGTATAAATACCTGGTATTGCCCCAGCCCAAATGTAGCACCTTACACTTGGCCTTGTTGAACCTCATCAGGTTCAGATGGTCCCACTTCTCCAGCCTGTCCAGGTCCCTCTGTATGGCTTCCCTGCCCTCCAGCATATCAACTGTACCACTCAGCTTGGTGTCATCCACAAACTTGCTGAGGGTTCACTGGATTCCATCATCTATGTCATTGATGAAGATGTTGAAGAGCACCGGTCCCAGGACTGACCCTTGGGGGACACCACTAGTGACTGGCCTCCACCCAGACACAGAATCATTGATTACAAGACTTGGGCTGTGAACAGCCAAACAGTTCTTAATCCATCAAACAGTCCATCCTTCAAATCCAGACCTCCCCAGTTTAGAGAGAAGGAAGTGATGAGTTTCAAAAGCTTAGTAGAAATCCAGGTAGATGACATCTGTTGCCCTTCCCCTGTCCGCTGATGCCATCACTCCATCACAGAAGGCCACCAGACTGGTCAGTCAAGATCTGCCCTTCGTGATGGCTTTCTCACATCACCTCTTTGTCTCATATGTGCCTTAACATGGTAACCAGGAGGATCTGTTCTATGATCTTCCCAGGTACAGAGGTGAAGCTCACCACCCTGTGAACTTCATCCTTTCTCTCTTTCTTAACAATGGGAGTAATGTTTCCCTTTTTCCAGTCACTGGGGATTTCATTCAACAGCCATGATTTTTCAAATATGATGGAGAGCGGCTCAGCAATGACATCAGCCATCTCTCTCAGAACCCTGGGATGCATGTCATTAGGCCCTGTGGATTTACATTCAGTTTCATGAGGAAGTCTCAGACTTGTTCCACTGTTACAGTGGGATGGAATCCGCTCCTCTCACCGACAGCTACAGGATCAGGGTCCTGGCAAACACAGAAAGCCTGGCCACCAGTGAAGACTGAGGCAAAGCACTTATTGAACACCTCAGCTTTTTCCATGTCTGAGTAAGCCAGTTCTCCATCCTCATTTATCTGAGTGGGAACACTCTCCTTGGTCTGTTTCTTCCTGCCTATGTACCTTCTTGTTATTTTTCACAACCCTCACCAAGTTCAGCTCCTTCTGTGCCTTGGCTTTCCTGATCTTATCTCCACACATGTGGACTACATCCCTGTATTCTGCCCAGGCTACACAACCCTGCTTCCACTTCTTGTACATCTCAGATTAAGCTGCAGGTTCTTTCACCTGGTGGTTTCCCTCCCTCTTTGCTCATTTTCTTCTGCTAGGGGATAGAGAGCTCTTGTGCTCACAGAAGGGTGTCCTTAAAGTGCTGTCAGTTCTGTGCTGTTCCTACGCCCCTAAGAACCTTTCCTTGAGCAGCCAGAATTTTGCTCTCCCGAAGTTCAGAGTCATGACTTTAGATTCCTCCAGGTCAGGAACTCCACCAGTGCATGATTGCTACAACCCAGGCTGCCTCCAATTTTAACCTCTTGAATGATTATTTCCGCATTTGTGAGCACCAGGTCTAGTAAGGCTTCACCTCAAGTCAGTCTGCCTAGTACCCAGACCAGGAAGTTAACCTCAACAGACTCCAGGAATCTCCTGGATTGTCTGCTACCTGACATGCCACTATTTCAGCAGATATCTGAGTGGTTGAAATCCCCCATCAAGACAAGAGCCTGGGAATGTGACAACTCCCACAGTTGAAGCAAGATGGTCTCATCAACAGTTTACATTTCATAAGATACTTTCACACTCCACATTCATATCATTACCTATATTTGATTCAGTTGGACAGTAAACTTGCTCAAGTTAAGTTTCTTGGTGTGGTTCTTTCCATAAACTTCTACATGAAGTGTTTGATTTTTGAATAAAATTAGTGCTATCTTGTACAGTATGAACATTCATCTTTTACATTTGATTCCCACTGAAAACCAAAAACATCTGAGTATGGAATTTGCTATATGACTGGCCTGCTAGATTAAGCTGTTCAGGGCTTCATGCAACTTGGCCTTGAAAGCCTCCATAGATATGACATCCATAGCTTCTTTGAGCAAACTGTTCTGGTGTCTCACCATCCTATAAGTAAAAAATTTCCACTAGCATCCAATCCAAATCTCTCTACTTTTAGATTAATACTGTTCCCTCTTGTCCTATCACTGTCAGAACTTGTAAAAAGTCCTTCCCTCTCCTTGTAAGATTCCCTCAAGTACTGAAAGGCCACAATGACTTCTACCTGGAGCCTTCTCTTCTTCAAGGTAAATAAACCTATCTCCCTCAATCTATCTTCATAGAACAAGTGCTCCAACCCTCAGTCGTCTTCATGGCCCTTCTTTGGACCTGCTCCAACAGTTTCACATCTTTCTCAGGCTGAAAACCCCAGTCCTGGACACGTTACTCCAGGAGGAGACTCACAAGAGCTGAGTAGAGAGGGACAATCACCTCCCTCTCCCTGTTGGCCACCCCTCTTTCAATGTGGCCAAGGGTACTGCTGGCCTTCTGCGCTGCAAGGCACAAGCTGCTGCCTCATGTCGAGCTTTTCATTCAGAACCCTCAAATCCTTCTCCACAAGCCTGTTCTCAATGAGTTCTGCTCACAGTTTGTAAAAATATCTGGGATTGCCACGACCCAAGTGCGGCGCCTTGCTCTTGTGCTTTTTGCATTTCATTCGGTTCCTTCTATTCTATGATCTATATCACTCAGCTTAATGTCATCTGCAAACTTGCTGAGGGTGCATTTAGTCACAGCATCTAGGTCACTGATAAAGATTCACTGGTTTTGAAGAACACTGGTCCCAAGATTAACTTCTAAGAGACTCTACTTTTGACCACTTGGACATAGATCCATTGACCACAACTCTTATTGTGATAATCAAACAAATTTCTTATCCACTAAATATCCCCCCCACCCTTTATATATTTCCAATTTAAGAATAAAACTGCAATGTGGGAACATACCAAAGGTTTTGCAGAAGTCCAGATGACATTAGTCATTCTTCCTTTGTCTAATGAAACCAACACTCCATCATTTCACCATAGAAGCATGCCAGTTTGATCAGGAGCAATTTGCCCTTGTTGAAGCTGTGCTGGCTGTCCCAGATCACCTCTTCTCACGTGCATCTTGACATAGCTTCCAGTATGATCCATTACATAATGGAATTTCCAAACAGAGACATGAGGCTCACTGGCCAGCAGTCAGACTGCACTATACATATCTATACCTTTTGGATTTATGGAAATATCTATTAGTCACTCATATAAAGCAGTATGCAAATAAAGCTGTCTGAGAAAAGCATGATAGTAAGTCAGGTATAATCCGCATTGTTGTACCATGGGTTTTCTGTTCCTAAAAATTAGTACTGGGACATTCCCTTCTCCCCTACTGTATACAGACTGCAAATGTTGACAAAGCATTGCTTTAAGAAGTAACTGTAATTAAGTCACTGTATCTTTGACAGAAAACATGGCAGATAACTATGTTGGAATTTATTATTAAGCCTGTTGCAAATGAGCCATTGAATCTGTCACAGGAAACATGGTCAGCAACTAATTTGGAATGCATTATTAAACCATACTTTCATAACGGTTTCAATATTACCCCAAGTTTGACATTCTACATAAGTGAGTTAGAAGTGGCAAGCTGGAAAGTGTTTTTGCATTGTGTTAACTATTAAATATCTAGTTATCCACATGCAAGATATTGTTCCCAGCATTAAAAGTAGAACAGATAAGCTGTGCTATTTTTGTTTTAGAATAATAGGTGTGGATAAGGACAAGTACTGTGTCAGTCTAGTTAATTATCTCTTTTCCTTGTTTAGTATGGTGGTTTCAGTTAAGATAGTGTTAATTTTTTTGTTAGTGGCTAATATGGTGTTGTGTTTAGATTTAGGACGAGAATAATTTTGATAATACTTGGATGTTCTAGTTGTTACTGAGCAGTGCTTACACTAATTCAAGGACTTTTCAGCTTCACATACTATCCTGCCAGCAAGGAGACCAAAGGCACATAAAAACTGGGTGGGGACATAACCATGGCAGCTGTTCTAAGATGATCAAAGGGATGTCACCATATGGTGTAATGGTGAACAATAAAACTGAGAGGAGCTAACCAGGGATTGTGGTAGAAAGCAACAGCTGCTTGAGGGTGAGCTGAATATCAGTCAGGGATTTGTGAGTAACTGCTTTGCACATGCTCTTTCAGTATATTTTACTACGACTGCTACTACTACTACTATTACTACTACTGCTACTACTACTACTATCCATTCCTTTTTTGTCCTATTAAAATATCTTTTTCTCCACCTGCAAGTTTTACAATTTTTTTTCTTTTTTTTTTTCTTATTCTCTCCTCTGTTCCACTTGTTGTGTGATACTTTGGTGCACGCCAGGTTAAACTAGAACATATAGCAACAAAAAAGAAAAAAATATAGGAGGGCAGATCAGTAATTCAATCATACAAAGCACAGAAGTAAAGTCAGCGAGGTTCTTCACTTACAGGTTTTTGGCTGACTGTAGAACTGTGTGAAGTCACTAGACTTCTGAGCAGTATGTTTACATGTAGAACCTAGACAACCTTGGTTATGGGACAAAGCTTTTCTTGGGATGATGAGACACATGCACTCTTTATTAACCATCTTTCTTCAGCTGAGATTATTTGTCATTCAGAAAAATGAAATCCCCCTGCACCAAAACCAGCCTTTTGTCTTGACAATGTTTTAAAAGTTTTCAAGGACAACAGTCTCCATATGGTTTGAAGTATTGAACTAGTTTTGGTGTGATATGAAGATTTATGTGATTGTCAGTATTACTGTCCGGCCACAATTAAATAGATGGTATCTGCCTGCAGGTAGTTCAATAACTAATTTAACTTCCAACTTAATGTCTCTAATGATACATCAATAAAATAGCATTTAACTTCAGGAACTACAAAGCTTTTCCAAAGCTTTGGTAAGCGTGAATTGTTTTTAAAGATCATTCTATTTTACTGCAGATATGTAGTATCAAAGAGTAGACATGTCATGGAAAAAGCTGGATCTGATGCAAACATGTTCAGATGCAAACTTAGTGACTGGAGTGAAGATTTTTTTTTCAAAACTCAGAACCAAAATGCTTGAGCAAAGCAATTACACTTGATTGATTGAAAATACATTTTGCTCAAAGGAAAGGAGAGAAAAAATGGAATGTCACTCCATAGATTGAATAGACATAGATTTATTTTAAGTAACGCTCATTAAATAAGTTGCTGCTTATTTCTCTTTCCATTGGAATTTACCATTTGATTCACAAACAAAAAATGTGGCATCTTATTTTTTCACTTTTGTGTTATTTCACCTGTTCTGAATGACACTGTGCTTAGAAAATAATAAAAAATTATTTTCTTATTTGATATGCATTTTATTGAACAGATTCCTAGAAGCACTTTGAAGAGACAAGGCTGACAATTTCAAAATGCCATATCTGATTTAACAAGTTGGTGTTTGTTTAGGATGAAGACAATTAGCCAGTGAAAGTGTGTATCCATGTCAGATTTCAAAATTATAATAATGTTTTTCAGTCCTTTATGCTTTGTAAGTGCCTCACGTATAGGAACATATTTATTGTGGGAGGAGTGTTTTTAATTTAACTAGTCAGTTTCATGTATTTTTATAATGAGTAGAGTTCGTGAAAACTGTCTACCTAGATAGAATCAACATCAGCAGAGTTGTACATTTTTTTACAGAACATTCACATGCATACATTTATGTCATCTTTTCTCCTTCAAATTTGAGGCAGGATTCCCAAAGCTAGAACGAAATAATGTCCTGCCAAATTGCAAAAGCAAGAGTATCTTTTGGTCTCACTACGCAGTGATTTCTCCTCAACAGTAACTGCCTATAAGTTTTTTAAAATAAATTGTATTTACAAATATTCACATGTTTGATGTATCGCTTTTATATATGGAAGATCTATTTTAGGTTCTGAAAAAGAGGATTTTTTTTTTTTTGCATTTAATTTCATTGTGTTTACACGAGTGATCAATAGCAAGTGCAGATCACAGATTAACACTTTTTATTAAAGCTCTTATGGAAGCTATTATAACAATATGTGTTTTGTGTTTTTTTGTCTTCTTTTTTTGTGACATTCATATGCTGAAATACAGTCAGATGTGATGTGATGACAAAGTTTACAGAAACATACTTCAGATGTAACCTTATCTCCTTTGCCTCTCCAGGGAATTCCAACCATTCTAGTTCATTTAAATAATATTTCACATTCTGTCACACGGTTGTGTATATTTTGAATATACACACCAGTAAACAATGAAAAACTAACATTACCTAAAGAAAACTATAACTTATTTAATTTTTGATTCTTATCTCAGTATTTTTCAGCTTCATCGATGGCAATGTGTCAAAATAAGTTAAAAAAGGCATTTGGAAAAACAAAAACAAAAGCAAAAAACAAAACAAAAGCACACAAAAAAGAGAACACCTTTCATTACCAAATTAAACTATTTTAAACAATTTATCAGCATTTGGACAGGATATTTTTCATCACACTACAGCTCTTGAAGTGATTCTCAGTGTGTTTATACTTCTTTCCATTGTGCGTTGAGCAGATATCAAGGCCAGGTACAGAAATACCAGTTCCTGTAGCTGTAGCTGGGAACATTTTGCATGTTATTTAACCTGCTACTCTGGCACACTCCCTTTCTTCCTGCATTTGCACCCATACTGCAACTGTTTCTTCAGAAAATTAATTTTAAACAAACAAAATTCTTACACTATGTTAATTCTTTCTCTCATTTTCCATTGTTTACAAGAATTACCTATTGCTGCTAGAGATAAAGGAAGGTTGAAATTATATTTATTTGCGTCTCATGGTTGCAAAAATTAAAGTACTGTATTTCTGGGCATATTATAATGTAAATACAACAGAACAATTCTATCTTTAGGAACTTAGAAAACATTTCAATAAACCAAAGTTGTTTTTATTAGAATGAGTAATAAATTATAAATTCATATTGATTGGTGTTATTTAATATTCATGGAAAAAACATAATCTTTACCATAAGTAAATTAAGACCAATATTGATCTGTAACAAAGACAATATGAATGCAATTAATTTACATTGCTCAATTTTGGTATGAAAATGCAACTATTTTGACTGAATAGGCATCCATACCAAACCTGACTTTATGATAATAGCAACATATATAATACTCAAGATTTTTAGATGTCTGTGTTTTAATAAATCTAGTCCTTTTGCCACAGGAAGTGCTACTGAAAATAAACATCTTTTACTGTGAAAACCAAGAACTGCATCATCTGCATGAATTCCCTGTGTGTTTTAATAACCCTGTATCATCTCTGATTTGAGTTAAAGTAGAACTGTAACAAATATATTTTTATTACTGAGGAAAAGTGGAAGATTTATCTAACTGCCTTGAACACTTAAATTCTCTTATGGCGTTCGCTTATTTTTCTTAATGTGTGTTTAGACAACTTCTTTTGCCAAATCACTGGCTTAAATCTTAGCATACTCATTCCATTTGCCATTCTCCAAACGAAAGCAGCCCAGTAATGATAAAAAGGCATACAGATATATTACTGTGTAACTTTTATAAGCAACAGAGACACTACATTTTATGAGAAAACCAAATAGGAAAACAGAAAGCTCTGTTTCTGAAGTCATATTGAAAAAAATTAAGATTAACTGGCCAATCAACATATGTACTTTATTTACATAAAATATATGGATCAAGAACCTAATCAATCTGAACAGAGCTATTACTAAATTTAAACTAATACTTTATTTTGTATGCCAAATGTAACTGAACAGGCTTTGCTGAATGAATGACTTTGTGTAAGAAACTATTCTTTTTATACCTGTAGGTAGATACTCTTCCAGAAACAAAAATGTCCTCATTAACTCAGAAAAAATAGCATAATCTCTGTATTACATACAGAATAGTCTGTCTTGTGAAATTAACATTGATCAAAGACTTTTATCATTACATGTTCATAAGATACTTTCAATTTTTAAACATTAATGATGCTGATCACTGAAATGAAATGATAGCTTTTTTAACATAAACATTCTTTTCCCTCTTTCCCATTATATGCACATAAAATTCCAGCTGCAACTGGCATGGCTATTCTTTGGAATAAAAAACCTACCATATTTCAGCTGCATCAAGATGATGTATTTATCTGAATCCACAGTCATGTCACATATTTTCTTCATTATTAGCATAAGGAATTACTAAGTTTTTGCTTGAGTTTTTTGCAAGTGTAACAGCATTCAAGTCTTTTAAACTTTTAAAGTGAGATGTATTGAAGCATGACCACTCTGGCCCTCAAATCTCTTTCTGATTAATAAAAGGTTTCCAATTTCATTCCTAGTGTATTACTTGGGAAATTGTTCTTAAAGATATGTCAAAGTCATTAGAACCAATATTTTGAAACGTATGTTAAATTTTTTTAAATCTATACCCTTGCACAACTAAACCAAAGTCTCTGCTTTTTTACCTCTTATTTGTATTTTTGAGGACAGCCAAGAGATTTTGCACTCATAGCTCCCTCAGCAAGTTCCTTAACTCTTCTACAAAACTGTACAATGGAAAGTTCGTGTTGCTGCGCTGCTTCACCAGTAGTATTAATTTACCTGCAAAATTCTGAACTTTACTTCCGAAAGCAGGAGTGTTCTTTTCCTGCCTGATACATTCCTGTTCCTTCCAAATCAGCTTAGGAGTACTGTTTTCTTCAAAACAATGCTATAGGTGTCTTTGCAATTGTTCAATTGTTTGAAATTCTACTGGATAAGTTAATTATCTTCTACATCATAGAGTTGTTCTTTCAGTTTTTATTCAAGTTCTTCATACTCAAATCTTGGAAATGCACAATTTTAAAAGAAGAAAAACAAGTACAAACTCAATTGAAGCTTGAAGCATTCTGTTCTTTGTTTAAAGGCTGCTTTTCATTTTTCAACAAATTATTGTGCTTTGAGAACTATTTAGTCTGAATTAGTTGTTAAGTATTATTTCATATAGTCCAGATTTTTGTATTTTATTTATTTATTGAAATAAGTTTCTTGACATTAGATAACAATTCAATACTTCCATATATTCAGCTATGTTATGCTAGAAAAAAAATGCCCTTTTTCATTGTGCAGGGATTTTATGCCATTCCCAATTTCAGAAATTGTCTTTTGCTTTAGCAAAGGAGATCAAAGGCGACAGTTGCTTCAGATATCACTCTTCAATTGTAATAAATTCTACAATGAAATTAATGTCCTAATGATTGCTAATGGAAAAATATCGCCTAGTAATTCTTTTTTGTAAAATACTAAAAAATGTGTTAAATACGTAATGTTTCAGCAATAAACTTCTGTTTCTATTGGAGTGTTAGAATTTGGAGAATGTAAGATACTACTGTGAAACTTTGAAACAGTGAAGGTCAGCAGATTATATCTCATACCTCTGAGAAAAAAAATATAAATAATGCTTGAAATTTCTCTAATTTTGAAATGACAAACAAAACATGTTGACTTCTGTGTGTGTGTGTGTGCGTGTGTAGTGTAAGATATCATTTGATGTGGACAGTAATTTTTGAATAATTGTTTGTTCCTTATTT